>JAVHNQ010000006.1:1335609-2671218 GCA_036872635.1 Orbilia brochopaga | reverse complement strand
TTTATTTATAATTTTATAGATATTATCTTAATAATAAGATATTTTGTTTAAAATATTAATATTTATTTTAATTTTAAAATAAAAATATAGAATAGCTAGTTTAAGAACTAATTCTTATTAATAATTAAAATAGAAAAGATATATTATTATTATAATAAAAAATAAAAGATAGGAAAAGAATTAAAAGAACTTAACTAACTATTTATTTATTTTATTTTTTTTTATATAATAGAAATCTATAGAATAATTCTTAGAAATATATGTGTAATATAGTATAAATTAATACTAGTTATACTAGAAGGCTGCTTTACAGCACTTAAACCTAACTAAAAATCTAGTTATTAACCTATTTTTTAATCCTATTCTATTTTATTAGTGTAGAGTGTTAAATAGTAATATAAATTAATAAAGTTTTTACTAGAAGGCTGCTCGCGCAGCACTTAAACCTGACTGAAGCAACCTATATAAGACAGCAGATATACATAGTACTACACTCACTACCCTCTAGCTTTTTACTTTTACCTCTATATAAATCAATTATTCTCAACTACACACCACCTGCCCTCAACATTCTCAAACTCTAAAACAATACAACATAATATTGCATACGACTAAAACTATAGTATTTAGTAGGATGCGGCACCAAGCAGCACCAAGCACAGCCAAGACAACACATTTTTAAAAGGTCAAACTCCAGGGCACAGCAGCAAAATCTGGTAGTTTCTCTAACAAAACAATGTACCCGGTAGCTCTAAGTAACCCCTCCTTTTCAGTCGGGCATAAAGTTTAAAACTATTGTTTAAAAATATTATTTATTTAGGTATTTATTCTTATATTTATAATTTATAAAAAAATATCAAAGTTTTTTTATAAATTTTAAATTAGAGAATTAAATAAGTATTTTATTTTATACTATTTGAAATACTATTATTTTAGTATTAATATTCTTAATTTTAGTTTTGATTACTACAATATACTATTTTATTAATCATATAAATATATATTAAATAATAAAATAGATATTAGTATATTTAATTAGATTAATATTAACTTTAATACTAGATAAATATTAATTATAATAATTATAGATTAAGATATTATTATTAAAAATAATATAATAAAAATTAATAAAAAGGTTTATTAAATTATAATTATTTAATCTAAGATTTTAATTCTAAATAATTCTATATTTTTTAATATTATCTATTAAAATATTTATTTTAATTATTATAGTAATTTTGTTTTAAAAATTTTATTAAAATAATTATATATATTGGACTTTTATATAGATACTACTATATTTTAAATATTTAATTTAGATAAAATATAAAATTAGATTGTTATGTTTTTTATTAGTTTTAAGAAATAAAAAAATCAAACAAGTTTTATAAATTTATTATAGATATAAATATAAAATATATAATTTTTTATAAAAATTTATATATATATTATTATAATAATATTTTATTATAATAATATTAGTATAATTTAAGACTTTTAACCTCTTAATTTATTAACTTAGTAAATTAAATATTTAAATAAATATTAAAAAATCTAAATATTAAAATTAAATAATTTTTTATAAATTTAATATAAAAATTTATTTTTATTTAATTATAAATTTATATATCTTAAATTAAGAATATTTTTTATAATTAATATAATAATAATAATTAAGTTTTATTATTATTAAATATTTTAATTTTAATTATATTAACAATAAAGTTAGCTTTTTTAATTAATAAAAAAGATTTAAATATAAAAAATATTATACAATAATATAAAATATATTAATAATATACTTTTATTTAAGTATAGTTTAGAAAAAATATTTTTTAAAAAAAATAATTTATATTATTACTATTATTATTAAAGCTTATTAATATAAAAAATTAAGTAAAGAAAAAAAAAATATATCATATAAATTATTATTTAATATTTAAAACAAAAAGATAAAAATAATAATACTTGCTGATTTTTAAATATTATACTTAAATAACTAATTCTAACTTTAAAAATTAATTAAATAAAAACAAACAATAAATTAATTTTTATATTATAAGATTTTAAAAATATTATTTTATTATATTTAAAATAGATTTAAAAACTTGATAATTAAAAAATTAAATAAAATATATAGCTTAAATGTTTTAAAAATTATCTATAAAAATATTTTTAATTAATAAAATATATAAGAAAAATCTATATTTACTTTACTTAATCTATTATTATATAATATTAAAAAATTATTAATAGAAACTTAACAGTATTATAAAACTACTATATAATATTTTAAATAATAAATTAAATAATTTAAATTATAAAAAATCAAATATCTAAAATATATAATTAATATTACAAAATATCTTAATTTCTATAATAAATTTATTGATAGTTTAATTAATAATTATAATAAATTATTATAAATACTTTATTTAGTACTTAGTTAATAAGATTAATAAAGTCTCAAATTAACAATACTAATATAATAATATAAATTAAAAATAGTATAAATATATTTAGTTTATAGTATAGAAAGATTTATTTTATACAAACTATATTAAAAAAAAAAAAAATTAATATATAATAAAAAAATAGTTTAATAAGTAATATTAAATTATACTTTTTATTTATTTAGATTTTTTTAAAAATATAATTTATTTAAATTTATAATAATTATAACTTTAAAAGCTATTATATTTTTTATATTATTATTTCTTAGTATTATAATAATAGTAAGTAATTTTAGATTAATAAAAAATATATTTAATTTAGTTAGTAGATTATTATTTTATTAATATTAATAATTTAAATTTAGAGTTTTTTATATTTATATACTTTAAACTTTTTATAATATATTATATAAATTTTAATAATATTAAATTAAAATTATATTTAACTTATATTAATTTATAATTTTATTTTGATTTATCTGAGTTAGTATTAATACTAATATTATCTAAAATATTTATTTAAATAATAAAAAGTACTATAAAGTTATAATAATATAAATATAAATTATCTAACTTATAATAATTTTAAATAAATAAATATAATAATTAAATTATCTTAAGATAATATAATAAGAAATAAATAATTATTAATAAAAAATTTCTTTTTTTTAAATCTTATTAATTTTTATTATTTTAATTTATAAATTATATTATTAATTATTATTTATAATTGTTTGTACTTACTTATTAAAATAATAATATAATATTAAATTTAGATATTTTATACTATATATTAAACTAAATCTGTTTATATTTATATATACAAAAACAGACTAAATTATTTTAAAAAGATAGATCTATAAGTATAAATAGTAAATATAATTTATTTATTTTTTTATTTAAATTAATTTTAATACTTTTTTATTTATTATTATTAGTATTAGTATATATATATTAATATAATTTTTAATCTAATTATTTATATTATATAAATAAACCTTATTTTTTTTTATATTTATATTATTTAATAATTTACTCTGAAGTTTCTATTAGTATTAAAAAATTATTAAAAAATTTTCTATTATATTAGTTATTATTCTTTGTATATTTAATATTATAAATTAGTTTATAATTATACTAATTTTAATAAAATAATACTATATTATAATATATTATAATATAATAATAATAAAGATAATAATAGTTAATATATTATTTGATATTTTAAAATAATTAATTATTTAAGATTTTAATAATAATATTAAAATTATATAAAGAATTTTCTTTAAATATAAATAATAATAATTTTAAAAAAAAATTATTATATATATTAATATTATTATTAATATTATATTAATTATATTAATTAAAATTGGTAAAACTAAGATATATTGTATACTTATGTTTAAATTTTTAAGTAAGATTGTTATTATATTTATTTTATTAAGTTAATTATTTATTAATTTAATATAAAAGCTTAATAATAATAGTTTTTTAGTTATTATTTTTAATAGAATAAATTAAAACAATTCTTAAATAGTTTAAGAAATAATTAATAATAAATATTAATTTATATTTATTAATTTTAATAATATATAAAGAATAAATAGCACTATTTACTAATTAATTATATAATATTAAAAAAATTTTATTAATAAAATAAAATATTTAATTATTAAAAAATACTACTTATTATTTTTATCTTAGATCTATAAAATATAGTAGAAAATATTTAATATTAAATTATTATTTTTTTAATTAAATTTAATTATAATTTTTAATATATTTAATTTAGAATAATTAAAATTATTATTAAACTTACTTAAGCTTATAATAAGATAATATATTATAAAAAAAATTAATTATAATTAGTTTAATATATTTTATATTATAACTTAGTTATAAATAAAAATATAATTTTATTAATAATTTAACTTCTTTTTATTTTTAAAAGATAGTATATTTATATTAGATATTAAATAAATATTAACTATAGTTATATTTATAAAGAATAAATAAAATTATTAAAAAGTAATTTAAATTTTTTAATTATTATTATTAGTTTAGGTTTAAAAATATTAAGTATTAAATATAAATATAAGTAATTTGTATATAAATCAAAAAATTTAGGTATAAAGAATTTTTATTAAATATTATAATAATATATTTATTTTATAAAAATTTTTTATTTATAAAAATATTTAGGTAGGAATTTATAAAGTTATTTTTATATTAATTAAATCTTTAATAAAAATTAATATTTAATTAATTAAATTAATAATTTAATAAAAAATTTTAAAAATCTTTAATAACTTTTATAATTATTATAAGTTTATATAATAATTTAATAAAATAAAATAAAATAAGAAAGGTTATAGTTTCTACTTAACTTTTATAAAAATTAATATTTTATAATAAATAAATAAATTAAATTTTTAATATAATAATATTAATATTTTAAAATCAAAAACTTTCAAATCCAGAAGTTTAAAAATAAAAAAAATATAAAGATTAATATTATTTTTTAATTTTAATTCTTGAGATTATAATATTTTAAAAAATATTAAATAATAGTACTATTTATTTAATAAATATAAAAAAAAATATATTTTTAATTATTATAATAATCTAATATTTTATAAATAGAATAAATATTAAATATATTATAATTTAAATTTAATATAAGATTTAATTATAAAGTTTTGCTAATAATATTTATAATATAAATCTATATTCTTTTATATAATTAAAAAGTAAATATTAAAAAAGCAGCTCTAATAATAAATATAAAGTTAATATTTATAATAATATTAAAATATATTTATAAATTAAGTATAATTTTTATAATTTATAATAAAATAAAATTAATATTTATTTTTTTTTTAAATATAGAATTATAAATAGAATATTAGTATATTATATATATTATAATTTTATTTAGTATATTAATATATTATTATTTAAAAATAAACTAGATATTTTTAAATTTGAATAAATAATAATAATAAAATAAATAGAATAATAAACATACAGAATATTAACAATAATTAAAAAAACAAAGAAAAAATATTATATTAAAAAGAAAAGAAAAATAAATAAATAAAAAAAAAAGTAAATTAAAAAAAAATAAAAATAAAAAAATAAATATAAAAAAGAAAATATTAAGATAAAGCTAAAATATAGATAATAGTTATTAATTAAAAATAAAATAATTATAATTAAAAGAAAATATAGCTATTTATTATTTAACTTTTTAAAAAATAAAAATTTTAGTTAATTTAATTATAATTTTAAATTATATTACTAAGTTTTTTTTTAAATTAATTAGAATATAATAAATATCTAATTTAATAAATATAATTATAAATATATTAAGTTAAATAATACTAGTATAAAAAATTAGCCAAAAAGTTATTTTATTAATAGATAAATTATTAATAATATTATAGATTTTTAAATAATTTTTATAGAATTTAATTAGATTTTAAATATAAAAAATAAAATTATAAATAAAAATAACTATTTTAGTTTAAATATATTTTATATAAAATTTTTAAAAAATATTAAGCTATTTTTAATTTAACTTAATATTAAAAAAAAATTTAAAATAATTTTTAAAGTTATAAAATTTTTATTTTATAACTAAATTAATAAAATAAATTATAATAATAATAAATTTAGAAAATATATAAAAAATAAATATTTTATTATATTTATTTTATATAAATTCTTTAACTTTAGTTATATTTATAATATATTTAATAAACTTTTTTTATTAGATAATAAAATTATTTAGAATTCTATAGAAGAATATATTAAGTATATCTTAAAAATTAATATTATTATTAAAAATAATAGTAATAATTTTATTATTATTAAAAATATTAATAATAGTAGCTTTATTACTATTAAAAATATTATTAATAAAAATAATATTATTAAAGTTTAATATAATAATAGCTTTACTTTTATTTTTTATAAATATAATTATTATATTAAATAGTTAATAATTAATATATATATATACTAAAATATATTAAAATATTTTAAAAAAATACTATATATCTATCTACTATAAATATAGTTTCTTTTTAATATTATATAATTTTTTAATTAAAATAAGTATAATCTCTTTAATATAAATATTATTTTTAAATTTAGGTAGGATAATTTTAATTTTAATTTTTTTAAAAATTTCTATAATCTTAACTATTTAAAATTAATTTAAAATATAAAAAAATTTTAAAAATAAAATATATATTTTTTTTTAAAAAATATTTCTTTTTCTAAATATTAATTAAGTTTTTATTATAAAATTTTATAGTTTTTTTAATATAGATATTATTACTAAATTTATAAATATATTTAGTTTTAATTTTTAAAAAAATAACTATAAATTCAACAACTTAATATTAAAAAATAAAGATAAAAAATAATAAAAAAATATAAATTTTATAAAAAAAATAAATTTATTTTCTTATAATATTTTTATTTTTAAGTTTTAATTTATTTTTTTTTAAGATTATTTATAGTCTTATTAATAAAAATATAATTTTTAGTTTGATATTTATTAATAAAAATATTTATTTTAATTAAATTTTTAGATTTTATAAAAATTAATATTAATTAATTTATTCTGTTATATATAAAGAAAGGGAGTCTTATATTTACTTTTAATAAAGATAGTTTTAATCTTATCTTTTTTTAAATTTATTATTTTTATATTTAAATTATTGAATACTTTTTCAAGCAAATATTTAATAAATTTATATAAAGAAATTTTAGAAAATATTTTAATTAAAATTATTAAAATTAAATCTTTTTTTAAATTATTAATACTATTAAAATTAAAAGATAATAAAATAAAAATAAATAATTTAAAAGCTTTTTTAAAAAAAATAATATATATTTTTAAATTTAAAAAAAAAGTTATTAAATTATTATTAAAAAAATTAGTAATTAGAATTTATACTTATAAATTTATAATCTTATAATTACTTTTTTTAAACTTATATTAAAAATTAATATATTTTTTAAAAAATATCACAATTAACTTATCTTTATTAGGATTATTAATATATATAATATTAGATATCTTTTTCTTATTATTATTAATAATTTTTTTAGATTTAATTTATAATTTAATATAAATTACAAGCAAAGTAATTATAATATTAAATTTATTAAAATAATTATAAAATTTTAATAGATTAATATTTTAGTTCTTATAAGACTTACTATAAGCCTTTTTCTAAATTAATTATATATTAAATTTATAAAAAATAGAATATAAAATAGTATATAATAATAATTAAATAAAATTTAAATTTTAAAAAAGATATTTAATCTTAAACAAATATAATAAAAAAGATTAAAAAAAATAATAATATAAAAAAAAAATTATTTAAAAAAACTAAAAAATAATAAAAAAAAATTAAAGATAATAAAAAAAAGTTTAAAATAATAAATAAAATATAAAAACCAAGCTAGTAAAAATTAAAGAATTATAGAAAAAAGATATAAAAAATAATATAAAAAAAAAAAAAAAAAAGTATTAATAGTTTATTTAAAATTAATATTTATATTTAACACTATTTATAACTACTTAGGTATATATTAATTTATAGCAACATTTACTTAAAAATAATATAATTATGTGTGTTAAAATATTTTGTAAAGATAATAAAAATAACTTATATTTATTTAAATAATTATTTGAATATAATATAATAACCCATTATAATTTATAATAATTTATTATAATTTATTATACTATTATTTATATTTATATTTATTTATTTATTTATTTTAAATTTAGGTATTATAATAAAGTTTTATTTATTTTTATCTTAATAAATATAATCTTAATATCTTTTTTTTTATTTATAATTTAATAGTATTTTAAAAAATTAAAAAAAGATACTATTTAGATTTTAATCTAGATACAAGTACTTTTATTATTATTTTAAAAATAATTAAATTAGAATAATTATAAATTTATTTATTTTTAAAATATTAAAATTTGTTAAAATTAAATAATATTAAATAATATATTAATAAAAAACTATTGTTCTTAAAATTACTTAAAGATTAGTTTAAGTAAAAATAATAAGTTTTAACTAAATTTTTCTTAATTTTTAGATTTGTTAATTATAAACAGCTATTATAAAATTAGTTTTAATTAATAGATATTAATTTTAATATTATATTAAATTAGTCTTATTTTATTTATAGTATTTATAATAGTAGAAACAAAATAATATTGTATATAATAGATAATTTAATTTTTAATCTAATTAAATATTATAAAAAATATCTATTCTATTTTTGTATAATTAAAAAAAATTAGGGTTATTTTTATATTATATATAAAATATTATTTTAAAAAAATTTAATTCTAATATTTTTTAAGTTAAATAGTTTTAATATTATTTATTTTTATATAGTAAAATCTAAGTTTTTTTATTTAAATAACTTTATAGAAATTAAAGAAATATTTATTATAAAATATTATATTATTAATAAACTATAAAAATTTATATTTAGAAAGATATTTGTTAATAAAATATATTATTTAATAAGGAGATATATTATAATAATATTATTTGATATATAAATAGTTATTAATATATTACTTAATTAGATAATTAACTAGCAGAAGATTTTTAAAGTTATTTAAATATTTTAAAATTAATTATATTTATAATTATTAAAATCTTATTTATAAGTTTGTTTATTATAAATTTAAAAAATATTAATTAAATTAATTTAAGATAATTTGTTTTATAAAAATATTAAAATAAATAAAGAGTTTTTGTTAATAATATCTAATAATAATATACTATAAGATATTATTAATAATATATTATATATTAATAATTTAAAAATAGAAGGTATTAAATAGAGTATTTATACTAATATTAATAAAAAAATAAGTTAGGTAATTTTTAAAAAAAATAATATCTAAAATATTATATTAAAAAATATTTATAAAAAAATAATTATTTATATATTAAAATTATTCTTTAATAATATAAATAAAAGAAAAATAGTTATAAATACTAAGTTTATTAAAAATATAGAATTTATAATAACTTAAAATTAAATTGAAAATACTACTAAAAATATTATTTTTATATTATAAGTAGAAAATTAATAAAACTATTATATATAATATATATATTTTAATAAACTATTATTTTTAAATATCTATATTAAATTTTTTACTAAAATATTTCTTATCTTTTTTTAGAATAAAATTAATAAATATTTAATAAAAATATAAAGCTAATTTATTTTAAGATTATAATTAAATTATTTAATATAGTATTATAATTAAAAATAGATTATATATTTAAACTTTATATTCTTAATATTTAATATATTATTTTAGTATATAAATAATTAATAATATTATTTATTTATTAAAAGAAAGAATTAACCTGCTATTTAAAAAAATTTAAATATATTAATAATTAAAAACTTATAATAAGCTTATAATAAAATATTAAAAATAAATAAATTATTAAATCTAGTTATATAAAGTTTAATATAAAAAATTATAACTTTAATAAAATATATTTAGTTAGATATAAAAGATAGATTATATTAATTTAATAACTTAGATATATCCCTTTGTTTAATAAAAAATATATAATAATATAAAAAGAAGTTTTTTTATTATTACTAAAATACAAACTACTAGCTATATAAATAATATTAAATTTATATAATTTAAGTAGTTTTTTAATATATAAATTTATAAGATTACTAATTAACTTGTTTATTAATAAGATTATTAAATAAAAAATATAGTAGATTAATATATTAAATAATCTGGTTATTTTATTAAAGTTTTTTTATTTTATTACTAAAATATTTTTTAAGTATTTAATTTATTTATATAATGATCTAGATATATTTAGTAATATTAATATTTATTTTAATATTATTAAGATAAATAGAAGAGGAGTATTATATATTTATTATTTAATTTAAATTAAAGATAATCTTAATTTATAAAATATTCAATATAATATAATAAAGAATTTAGAATATATAAAATAGATTATTAACTTTCTAAAATTAATTAGTTTTAATTATAATTTAAATATTAAAATTAATTTAGATTTTTTAGAATAAGATTTTAATATTAGTATTAGTTGGGATAACTTACTTAATAAAATAATAAAGATAACTAGTTTAATAAATAAATATAAATATAATATATTATATTATTTATATAAATAAAAAAGAAATCAATATAAATTTAGAGTTTTATAATCCCTTATTAAAATAACTTTTATAAATAAGAAAAGTAATATTAACTTAAAAAAAAAAAAAAATATATAATGTTATAAAATCTTATTATAGTTATTACAGTATAATATAATTATAACTTTTTTTTTTATTTATAAAAGTAAAGTACTTAGTTTTAATATATTATATAATAAATTATATAATTAAAATATAAAAGCTTTTCTATTATTATTATATAATAATATAAAATATTTTATAATAATAATTTTATAATAATAAATAAGATAAATTTAATTAAATATTAATTAAAATTATAATTAATAATAATTATATTTTACTATAAAAGTTATATAACTAGTTTAACACAATTTATAAAATATTAAAATTTAAAATTATTTTAATTATTATAAATAAATTAGAAAAATATTTAAGTAATAAATTTATTTTAATTATATATTATATTATATATTATAAGATTACCAAAATATTTAAAATATTATTAAGTAATAATAATAATTTAGATATTAATAAAAAAGATCCAGAAAATATTATCTTATAAATAAAATTTTTTAAAATTATATTTAATTAATTTAAAAATTATTATTACTATAAGCTAGAGTTTAGAAATTTCTATTTATATAATTATAAATCTCTAATATATAAAATTAATAAAAAAAATAAAAAAAATAAATTTAATTTTATAGAAAATTATAGTAATTATAAATAATTCTTATAATAAATATTATAGTTTATTAAAATTAAAATACTATACTTTTTTAATATAATTCCAACAACAAATTCCAACAATACTACTAAAACTTAAAAATAAGATATTAATAAAAAAATCTAGAAAGTTAATATTATAATTACTAATATTAATATTAGTAAATATATAGATATTATATAATTTTACTAGATTTATTCATCTTATAATTATAATTATATTTATATAAAGAAATATTAGATTAAAAAAAAAAATTTTAATAATATTTAAATAATATTAAAAAAGAAACTACCCCCCCAAATTTAATTTTATATATAAAATTTTAAATTATTAAAAAAATCCCAGCAAAAGAAAATCAAAGATATACAAAAAATAATAACAATAAATAATAAATTTTAATCTAATAATTATTATAAATAAATTAAAATTTAATATAAAACTAAATACTCTAAACTTCTAAAAAACAATTATAAAATAATAGTTTAAAAAATTTAAAATACTATATATTTAATATTAACTAAAATTAATTATAAATTTAATAATTAGATTAATAAAATTATTATTTTATTTTTATCTATATTTAAGCTAGTTAAAAAGAAATTTAATATTAAAAACATAAATTTTCTTAAATATAATACAAAGAAAAATAATATAAATATATAAAAATATTATTATAAAATTTTAAAAAATAAAATATATAATATACAGAATTAAGATATACTACAAAACTAAAATTTATAATTAAATATTAAAAAATTTTTAATTAAAACTAATCTTATTCTAAATTTTATTACTAATAATATTATCTTATTAAAAATCTAAGATTAAAATTAGTTAGAATATAGTTTATTTATAATATATTTATTAAATCTTAATTATAAACAATCCTATATTTTAATAGTAATAATAAAAGTAATAAAAAAATAGTACTATAACTTTAATTAAACTATTATATATTTATTAAATAAAAATAATATTAATAAAATTAAAGTTATATAAATAATTTAATAGTTTTTTAAATAAAAATAAAAATAAAATTAGTTAAAACTCTATACTTATATTAATATTATAATTATTAATATTAAAAAATATATACTATATAGTTCTTTTAGTTTTTAAGTTTATAAATAAATTAATAATAATTAAAGAATCAAAGAAATTAGAATAATAAAATTTTTAATATAAATAATATTAATAAAAAAGTAAAAAAGTAAAAGTATATTAATAATTAATAAAATTAGTATAATTAAAACTAAGATACTAGCTTAAATTTATAAAATATTATAATAATATTAGAATAATATAAATTTATTTAAAAAATTATTAATTATTTTATTAGTTAATAATTTATTTTAATTAAAATTTATACTAAATATATTTTTATATATATTAAATAAGTATATTATTAAAAAAGAAATCTAGACTATTATAATATTAAATATTTAAAAAAATATTAATTACTATATTATTTTTAATAAATAAATATAGTAAATAAATAATATCAATTTTTATTAATTCTTTTAAAAGTTATAATATAGTAGATTAATTATATAAAATACCTATTTTTTATAAAAATAAATAAAATAAAGAAGTAATTTTGAAACAATAAATATAATCAATACTTTTAATAATAATAAAAAATATATTATTAAAAATAATAATATTTAAAATTATTTAAATTTATAAATAATTTATTAATTTATAAGACATCATAATAAAAATTTATTTTTATTTATAAAAAAATATAATAATTAGATATTATTAGCTTTATAATAAATATTAAAAACTAAAAACTTAATACTTAATATTTTTAATCTAAGAATTTTTATATTTATAAAAAAAATATTATTTATTTTAAATATTAATAATTATTAAAAGATAGGATTAATAAATAAATCTAAAAATAAAACTATAAATTTTATAATTAATAGATTATTTAATATTTTTTAGATTATTTTTAAATATTTTTTTATTATTAAGCTATTACTAGCTATACTTATATTTTTTAAAAAAAAATAAATTATATATAAAAAGATTAGATACTAAAATTATATTAATTTTTAAAAAATTAATTATAATTAATTTTAAAATAGAAGATTAATAGTAATTATAATCTAAATTATAGAATATATTTAATAAATAATATAAATTTTAATTTTAATATATATAAATATCTTATAACTTAATATTTATAATTATTATAAATAAAATATAAAAAAAGATATATAAAAAAATAACTATTAATCTAATAAATAAATAATAAAATATATTTTTATTAAATAATTTTTAAACTATATATATAGTATTATTAAGGGTTAAATTAATAGTTAATTTATTATTTATTTAGAAACTATTTTTTAATATATTAATAATATAATTAGATAAAAAAATACAATTTAATAATTCCCAAATACTAATATTAGAGAATAATATATTAATAATAATATAAATATATATAAAATAATAAGAAATAGTTTAAAATATATTTTTTATAAAAAAAATTAATATATATAAATTATAATTATAATTATAATAATAATCAATTAAATTTATAATTATTATTATAGTTTTAAATTATATATATAAAAATATTTTTAATAAATATAGAAATAATAAAATACTTATTATATATAATTAATTTTATTTTTATTTAATAGTAAATTATTAATAAATTTTAATAAATCTATTAGTATTAAAATATCTAGTTTTATATAATAATTTATTAAAATAATTTTAAAAATAAATTAAAATTATATATTATTATTATATAATTAATTTATTTTTATTATAATTAAATTAATATAAATTAATATAGTATTTTAATAATAAAAATTTTAAAATTAAAGGTTAATTTAGAGAAAATATTTAATTAAAATTATTACTTTTAAATTTATATTTATATTAGTATATTTAATAATATTTTTATAATTTTTTAATAAAAAGTATATATAACTTTTAATAAAATAATAAAATAGTTATAAATATAATATTATATTAATAAATTATTAATTTATAACCTGAGAATCTTTATATTAATTTTATTTTTTTAAAGAAATTATAAATTTCTTTATTATTTTATTTTAAAAACTTATATGCTGGCTATTTTATACAAAAAAATTATATAAGTATAATCAATATAATTTAGATATAAACTTTTTAAATACTAAATATTTAAAATTTATTAATTTAAAAGTATAATTTAATATTTTAATTTTTATAAATTAAAATAATATAATCTTAATAAAATAATTAATTTATTTATAATTATTTTTATGTATAGATTTATAGAAGTCTAATAATAAAATATCATCTTTTAAAAGTAATAATATATCTAAGTTATAATAATTATATTTATTAAAATCTAAAGATTTATTAATATAGTTAGCTAAGGTATTTTTGTTTTATATTATATTTAAATAAGTTCTTTATATATAATTATAATAGAGTAGACTATTTAAATAAAATAAACTATATTACTATTTTTTTAATATTTAAAATTTAATATTTATTAATATTTTCTTTTTAAATATTTAGATAAAGGTAGATAAATATATTTAAATTTAATTAATATTTTTTTTTCTAAGTTAATAAATATAGCAATACTAATATTATTTATAAATAATAATAAAAATATTATAAATATTATATTAATTATAAATTATTATAAAATATAAAAATTTTTTATAATATTACCAAGCCTAATACTTTAATAATTTAAAATAATATTATAAAAAGTAAAAAAGCTAATTTAATTCTAATTACTAAAATAAATATATATAAAAATTTTATATATATTTATTAATAAATAAAATCTATTAAAGATTTATAAGTTTTAATCTAATTATTTAATAAAAATATAATATTTATAAAATTATTAAATTAAATATTATTTTAATATTATTATCTAATTTTTTATATATAATATTAAATCTTTAGTTAGGTTAATAAAAGATTTATTTTATTTAATTTTAATAATATATTTAAAACTATTAATATTATTTTGAATAATATTATTTTAATAAAATATAATAGAAAAAGGTTGGATTTAAGACTAATAAAAAAAATATTAATTAATAATAAATATTTTAAATAGTTATAATATATATTAAGATATAGAATTAGAAGTTAATAACTAATAAATAATAGTTTAAAATTAAAATAAAAATAATCTTTTTAGGATTCTAATAAATTAATATAAGTAAAGATTTTCTTAATATTATAAAATTTTAAAAAATAGTAATATATTTTAAAACTATATTGTTATTATTATAAGTAAAATATTAAAAAATAATAAAAGTTATTTTATTTATAACTATAATTAAATATAGAAATCTTTATTTTATTATATAATTAAAATTATTGGTTTTATATTAAATAGAATATTATAAAGTTTAAATCTAAAATTAATAATAAAATTAAATTAATAAAATATATATTAATTTGTTTAATTATAATAGTTAGTTATATAATAATTATAATTATTTAATATTATTTTAACTAGTAATAACTAAGTAAAATTTTATATTAATATAATAAAATTTTTTATTAAAGAATTTTTAATATAAATAGTTTATTTTAATAAAATAAATAAACTAAAAAAATATAATATATTTAGAATTTTAAAAGAATATCTTTTAATTTATAGAAATATAGTAATAATAATCAAAAAACTATTAACTTTTTTATTATAAACTATTACTAAAATATTAATAATAGTAAGAAAAGGTAGTTATAGATTATTTTAATAATATATATAATTATTATAATTATTATTATAATTAGATTTATTATTTAAATTAAATAATATAAATAAAATTTTATTTTTTAAAACTTTACTATTAAATTATTTATAAATATTTTAAATTATTAAATAGGTAAATTAATAATAGTTTTAAAAAGTTTTAATATTAATATTATTATAATAATTTAATCTTAATAATTAAATAGAATATTAAAAAAATTTTTTTTTAAAAAAATAAATAATTTATAAGAATTTTAACTTAACTACTAAATATATTTATTTAAATAAATATTTTAAGATTAGCTTTTGTTTTCTTTTATTTTTATATTTATTAAATAATATAATTATAAGTACTTTTTTAAAACTATTTTAATAATAAAATTTATTTTAGTTATAAATTAATATTAAATTACTTAGGTATTTATAAAGAAACTCTCTAAAACTATTAAATTTATTTTATTTTATTATATTTAGAATATATTATATTTATTAATACTAATTACTAAATATATTAACTTGCTATTAATTATAAATAAGATATTATTTTAAAAGTTTATTATAATAATAAATAATATAACTATTAAAATTTATCTAAATATTTATATTTAATATAATAATATCTATAGTAAGGTATAAATAGTATATTAAAAATAATATAATATAAATAATTATAAATTTATATTACTATAACTTCAATAATCAAAACCATATTAAATATAATATAATAAAATTATTATAAAATTATATTACAGTTTCAAAAAATAATATAATAAAAAACAATAGAACAGAATATAATATAATAAACCCAATATAATATAAAAAAAACTTATAGAAAAATATTTAATTTATCTATAAATTAATATTAATATTAATAATACTAATAATACTAATAATACTAAGTATTAAGAAGATATTAAAAATATTAAATTTCAACACTTTTTTTACAGCCTATTACTGGGCAAAATCTAGAGAAGGGGTCTTAGATAAGGGAGTTCAACAATTATCCCCTCCTTTTCAGTCAGGCATTTAAATATATAATATAATAAAAAATATTATATTTATATATTTAATCTAGTATTGTTATTAATAAAAATTAGAAAGGTTTTAAAATTAAAATCTAGATTTAAAATAATTAAAAAATTTATTTTAAATTTATTTTTAAAAACTTTTACTTCTAAAATAATAGATTTCTTTTTTAAAAAAATATCTTTTATTTTTGATTTTATTAAATCTAGTTGTTTTTATAGTTAAATTATTTTTAATAATATTTTAATAACTTAATTAATAGATTAAATAAGGGATGCTAAGATAATTAAATATTTAGAAAAGACTAATACTTAATTTTTTTTATTAATTTAAGATTTATATAAGTTTTGTTTAAAAGATAAAAAATATAGTTTATTATTAAAAAAATTAGCTATATTAGTTAAATTGTATTTAATATAATATAAAAGATTTATAAGGATTTTTAAATATATAATTATAATTTTAATAAATATAATAAATATATTTTATACTTATTGAGAAATTTATTTAATAATCAAAACCTAAAAATTTATAAAATTTATATATAGTTTGAGATTTTTTTTTATACTTTTTAATATAAGAAATTTAATTAAAATAATAATTAATAGAAAATTTCTTAGAATAATCTATAGGTATGTTGAAAATAATAAAATATATTATATAAATAATATATTAAAGAAAAGAAGGAATCCTTTTAATTTAATAAAATAGAAATCTTATTTTAATATGTTTTTGATTATATAATTTATAAAGAATTTGTACTGTTTTATTTTATATTATTATATTTATATTAGAATTAGTATATTATTAATTTTTATAAGAAAAAGAATAATATTATAGAATAATAGTGTGATATTTAAAAAATTTGTATAAGATATTTTTTCTATATAATATATATAATATTATTGTATTTATTTATCTTATAGATTAATATTTTATATAAGATGTTTGCCTATATAAGATAATTTATATAAAATCAGATAATATATAGTAAATAGGATTATATAGAATAAGCCTAGTTTTATAATATTATTATAAAAAAAATTATCCTTATTATAATTTTTTAGGTGGGGTATAGTATTATTATATATTATATAAGTATTTATTACTTAACAATTACTGTTTATAATAAGTAGTAAATAATAAATAGTAAATATAATATATTAATACTTTTTTAATATCTATATATTTTAATATTATGTATTTAATAAAATTAGTATTATTTTAATTAATAATTTTTTTTTAAATATTATTAATTAATTTTTAAACTATAGTATTTTAATAACTAGTTTATTTATTATTGTTGTTATATATTTTATTTAAATAATTATTATTATATTTGATATATACTTATCTTCTTTTATTAAAAATTTTGTACAATAGTAGCTGAGAGTCTGAGATTTTAGAGTGAAGTGTGTTTGACCTAATACCGGGCCAAAGTGTAACACTTATTAAGAAATAATTTATAAATATATAATTATTTTTTATAAATAAAATTTTATAAATTAATAAGAAGTTTATTAATTATATATTAAAAATAATAATAATCCCCCTTTTTATAATCTAAAAAATAAAAAAATATATTTTAGAAATATTAAAACCTTTTATTATTAAAATAAAAAATATTAAATATATTAATAAAATAATATAATTATTTAATTATATAAATATTTTAATTTATATAATAATTATTACTATAAATAAATAAGTTATTTTAAATATTTCTATTATTAAAAATACTATTTAAAATAAATATTTTAAAAAAATTTTAAATTGTTTAAATATCAATTTTATAAAAGATATTTTAAAATTTAAAACTAATACTATATATATACTTACATAACAAATAAAAAAATAAAATAAGAAATCATTTTAGAAACTCTATAAATTTATCCAAAAACCCTACAAAAAATAAAATTTAAAATAAATAAATATATAATAAAAAATTAGAACTCTTAAATTATAAAAAAAAATTATATAAAAAAAACAATAACTCTAAATTAAAAAAGAATTCTAATAAAAAATTATTTTAAGATAATTTTTACTATATATACACTAAATTCTATAAGAATTTTAAAGAATAGTATAATTATTTTAATAAATATTATTATAAATATAATTTTTAAAAAAAAATAATATTAAAGTTTAAATATTATTATAATTAGTATATCTAATATTTTTTTATTTTTAAAAAATAAGAAGAATATAACTATTTTATAATTATATCTATATTTATTAATTATAACTACATATATTAAAAAGATAAGTTTTATTTAAAATATTTTATATATTTTAAAATAAAACAAATACTTAATAAACACTTTAAAAACTATAAAATATATAAAAACAATAAAAATATAAAAAACTAGAAATATTTTAAATATTTAGGAAGTAAATTAAAATAAGTTTTAAAAATTTTTAATTAAATTAAAAAATTAAAATAAATAAAAAATTTATATTTATAATATATATTAATAAAAATTTTATAAAAATATTAATAAATAATAAAATAAAAGAAAATTATATATTTATAATTATAATAAAACAATATTAACTACTATTTTATTAAAAAAAAAATCCTTATTATATTATAATTTTTTTATAAAAAATTTTAAAATAAATTAAATATAAAATTAATATTAAATTTTTAATTAATAGATATATAAAAATTTATACTATTAATATTCTAAACTTACTAGATAATATTTTTTTAATTTTAAGATTATTATAGTTATAAAAATATAATCTAATTATTAATTAATAAACTAAGAAATTTATATTTAATAAATATAAATATTAAAAAATTAATAAAATATAAATATTTTAAAGAAATATTATTTAGGAAATATACTTTTAATTTATTTAATATTTTTTAAATAAAGAAATTATAAATTAATTAAAAAATAAACCCAAAATTTTATAATTAATATAAGTACAAGTTAAAGAAATTAAAATTATTAATAAAATATAAATCTTTATTTAAATTTTAAATAAAAGAAAACAAATCTTTTAATTATTACTAGATTATTAAATATTATTATAGATTAACTAATTTATATATTTAATTTTTTTAAAAAAAAGAACTTAACTAAAATTTATATTTATATATAGATGTATTAATCTAAAGATATAAATACTTAAAGAATATATTAAAAAAAATTTAAAAATAAGTTATATATAATCTTCTAATTTATTAATAAGATATTTAATCTTTTTTATAAATAAGATATTTAATCTTTTTTATAAAAAAAAAAGATTTTAATAAATTATAAATCTGTATTAACTATTGAAATTTTAATATAATTATAATTAAGGACTAAGAATTGTTACTATTAATTAGTAAATTTTTTAATAAATTATTAAAAATAAAAATATATATTAAACTTAATTTTATAAATATTTATTATAATATAAAGATTAAACTAGGTAAAGAATAGAAAATAATATTTTAATATAAATATAAACTATTTAAATATTTAATTATATTTTTTAAATTAATTAATATATTTATTATTTTTTAAATATTTTAAATTATATTTTATAAATATATATTAATACTATATATATATTTAAATAATATTTTTATTTATAATAAAAATTTTTTTAAATATTAAAAATATATTAATCAGATATTTAAAATTTTAAATTAATATAAATTTAAGATTAAGTTAAAAAAATCTAAATTTAAAATAATTAAAGTTAAATTTTTAAAAACTATTATAATTTTATATAATATAAAAATAAACTTAAAAAAAATATAAGTTATATAAGATTAGTTTATATTAAGAATATTTAAAGAAATCTAAGTTTTTCTAAGATTTTGTAATTATTATAAAAGATTTATTAAATAATACAACTACTTGGTTTTTATTTTTTTAGAATTTATTAAAAAAAATATTATTTTTAAAATATTATAAATATAAATTAATATTTTTAATATTTTAAAAAAAGTATTTATTATAATCTTAATTTTTAAATTATATATATATAGATTATTAATATAAATTAAAACTAATATTTTAATAGTAGTCTTAAAAGTCTATTTATTATAAAAATTATTAAATAATAAATAATATTTAATTATATGCCCAACTGAAAAGGAGGTTGATTGAATTCCCCTGTTTGACCTTTCTATTACCAGTTTTTGCCTGGTGGTGAGTTATAAAAAATGTGTTGTTTCTTGGTATTGTTTGATAAAACTAGAGATAAGTGGACTTATTGATTATACCTGGATTTATTGGATTTACTGACTGCCTTATTATTATAAAAATAAAAAATAAATATAGATGTTTGTAGAAAATAAAAATTTTATTTAAAAAATTCTGCTGAATATATAACTAAAGGTTGTTATAATAGTATATAGTAGTTATATTAGTATAGTAGTATAGTAGTAGTGTGGTAGTATAACAGCAGTATAGCAATATAACAATAATATAACAGTATAATAATTATAATAATTTCAGTTGGGTTTAAGTGCTACAAAGCAGCCTTCTAGTATTTATTTTATAAATTTAATATTATTAAAATAAGATATTTTATATATGATAAAAATTTTATAATTATTTTATATACTTATAAAAAATAAAGAATATATTTCTAAATAAATAAACTATTTGAAATATTTTTAAATTATAAAAATTTTATTTACTTTCTAATTACTAAAGAATTTAGTAGATAATAAATTAGATAATAAGAAATTTTTAGTAAATATAATATAAAAATTATTTATTTTAAAAAAAAAGAAAATATTAAAATTAATATTATTAGCTAATAATCTAATTTAATAGAAAATATTCTTATAGATAAAAAAATAATCTTAGAATAATAAAAAAATATTATTATTATTAATAAAAAATTTAATTTTATTATATATAAGGTTAAATTTAAAATAACTAAAAAATTAAAAAAAAACTATTAGGGAGATGTAATAGCTAAAAGAATATTTTAGAATTTTAAAGAAATTACTATATTATTTATCTTAAAAAATAGATATATTTTTTTTAAAAACTTTTTTTATATATTAAATAAAAAATTATAATATAAAATCTTATAATTATACTATAATATATAAATATTTAAAAATTAAAAAAATATAAGAATTTATTATATAATAATACTTTTAATCTAAGATAAAATAATAAATTAAAAATATATTAAAATATATAATCTTTATTTTAAAAATAAATTAATAAAATATATATTATATAGATATTTATAATTAAATAAAATATTTATTAAATTATTTTAAATTATTATTTATAATTTTATATAAAGATTATTATTTTTAAAAGACTTTTTAATAAACTAGGTTTATAATAAAATTTTAATTATAATTTATAAATTAACTAAGATTATTATTTTTGAATTTTAAAATAGTTCTTAGAAAATAAAAAAATTTTTAATAATTTATAATAAATAAATATTCAGTTAATATAAATTATAGAAAAAATATATTTATAATAAAGATTTATTATTTAATAGTAAATATTAGAAATATATTATAAATATTTTAAATATTAAATTTAATATAATAATTAAAAAAAGAGTTTAAATTAATAAAATTTCTGAATAAGAAATTTAAATAATTAAAATATATTTTAGGTTATTTTTTAATTATATATAAAATAATTAGATAATATTATTATTAATAATAGAGTTTATATATAATTTATTAAAATATTTAATTATAAATTATATATTTTATAAAATATTATAAAAATGAAATTTATAAATTATAGTATTATTTATAAAAAATAAAATATCTAAAGCTAAGAAATATTATAAAAATATAAATAAATTATATAAATATTTAATAAATAAATTAGATTTTATAGCTAAAATTATAGTTTATAACTATAATAAGAAAAGAATAAAAATATTTTTTTTTTAAAAAAAAAAATAAAATATATTTATTTATAAAAAATATTAAAATAAAAAGATTTAATTAAAAATTTAATTTTTAAAAACTTAGATTATATATTATAATTAAAAAATTAAATAAATATTTTTTTAAACTTTATATTTCTAGAAATTTAAAAATTTATAAAATATTTTATATTATTTTATTTAAACCAGTACTAGATAAACTTAAGAAAAAAATAAATAATTTAAAAATTAAAAAAAATAACTATAATAAATATAAAATTAAAAAAATTATAAAATTAATTAAAAATATAATTTAGAAAAACTTATTTATTTTAAAATAATATTTTTTAATATTATAATAATTATTAAATATAAGAAATTTATATATATATAAATTTTTTTTTTTTTAAAGTATAAATAAGTTTATTTATAACTTTATAAATACTACTTTAATAATAGAATGTCTTATTTAAAATATTAATATTTATTTTAATTTTAAAATAAAAATATAAAGTAGTTAGTTTAAGAGTTAATTCTTATTAATAATTAAAACAAAGAAGATACACTATTATTATAATAAAAAATAAAAAATAAAAGAAAAATTAAGAAAAATTTTAATTAATTACTAAATTATTTTTTTTTTATAGAAATTTACAGAATAATTCTTAAAAATATATATATAATATAATATAAATTAGTATTAATTATATTTAAGTATATAATATAAAATATTATACTTATATATTTAATTTAATATTACTATCAGCAGAAATTAGAAAAATTTTAAAATTAAAATCTAGATTTAATATAATTAAAAGATTTATTTTAAATTTATTTTTAAAAACCTTTATTTTTAAGATAGTAAATTTTTTTTTTTAAAAAATATTTTTTACTTTTAATTTTATTAGATCTAGCTGTTTTTATAGTTAAACTATTTTTAATAATATTTTAATAACTTAATTAATAAATTAAATAAAAGATATTAAGATAATTAAATATTTAAAAAAAACTAATACTTAATCTTCTTTTATTAATTTAAAATTTATATAAATTTTATTTAAAAAATAGAAAATATAGTCTATTATTAAAAAATTAGTTATATTAATTAAAATTATATTTTATAAAAATATAAAAATTTATAAGGATTTTTAAATATATAATTATAATCTTAATAAATATAGTAAGTATATTTTATATTTATTAAAAAATCTACCTAATAATCAAAACCTAAAAATTTATAAAATTTATATATAACCTAAGATTTTTTTTTATATTTTTTAATATAAAAAGTTTAATCAAGATAACAATTAATAAAAGACTTTTTAAAATGATTTATAAATATACTAAAAAATAATAAAATATATTATATAAGCAAAATATTGAGAAAAAGAAGAAATTCTTTTAAATTAAAATAAAAATCTTATTTTATTATATTTTTAATTATATAATTTATATAAAATCTATATTATTTTATTTTATACTATTATATATATACTAGAATTAGTATACTACTAATTCTTATAGAAAAAAAGATAATATTATAAAATAATAGTATAATATCTAAAATATTTATATAAATATTTTTTTTACCTTATATATATAATATTACTATACTTATCTATTTTATAAATTAATATTCTATATAAGATATTTATTTATATAAGATAATTTATATAGAATTAATTAATATATATTAAATAAAATTATATAAACAAGCCTAATTTTATAATATTATTATAAAAAAATTATTTTTATTATAATTTTTCAAATAAATATAATATTATTATATATTATATAAATATTTATTACTCAATAATCACTATTTATAGTAAGTAGTAAGTAGTAAGTATAATATATCAATACTTTTTTAATAATTATATATTTAAATATTATGTATTTAATAAAACTAGTATTATTTTAATTAATAATTTTTTTTTAAAAAACTATTAGTTAATTTAAAAATTATAATATTTTAATAATTAGCTTATTTATTATTATTATTATATATTTTATATTAATAGTTACTATTATACTTAATATATATTTATCTCTTTTTATTAAAAACCTTATACAGTAATAGCTAAGAGTCTGAGATTTTAGAGTGAAGTATATTCAACCCAGATCTGGGCCGAAGTGTAACAAATTTATTCTAAATTTTTTAAAGATTATTAATTATTAAAGAATTTAAATTATTTTAAATTATAAACTAATCTTTTTTTTTATTAATAAAAAATACTAATTACTATTTTATTTATATAAAAGTATATTAAATATTAAGAATATAAAAATTAAATATATTATTTAATATTTATTATAATAATAAATAAAAAAATTAACTTATTTTTTTAAAAATATTAATTAAAAAAATAATCTTATTAAATAATTTTTATTATTTTTTTAAAATAAATAAGAAAATATTATTATAAAAAAAATAATATAATTTATTAAATTTAAAAAATCTTTATTATAAATATATTATATATAATAATCTTAATTAATATTTAATATTTATTTTAAATTTATATAAAAAAATTATTTAATATTTTTAATAAAATTTATTCTTATAATAATTTTATTAATATTAATATTATTTAATAATAATTTTAAAATATTATATATCTAATTATTAATAATATTCTAAGTATTATAATTTTTTTTTATAAAAATTTTATTTAAATTTTTATTTATAAAAGTATTAAAATAATTTTTTATTATATTAAATTTATTTAATTTTTCAATTATTTAAATATATTTTATTTTTTCTATAGTTTCTATATTTAAATTATTAATATATAGAATTATATTAATAATCTCTTATAAGATTTTATTATTAAAAAGATTATTTAAAAAATCTTTATCCAACCTTATATTATTATATAAAAAATTATTATAAATTAATTTAATTAATATTTAATATATTTATATAAAATATATTATCAAAAAAAGTTTTAGTATTTATATGCCCGACTGAAAAGGAGGGTTTCTCTTTAAACTCCCCAGTCCATCCGACCCAGACTTTTCTACCAGATTTTGCCTAATAATGGGCTATAAAAAATGTGTTAATTCTTAATAAGTCTTGGTTATTTTTTAATATTATTAATATTATCAGTATTATCAGTAATACTAGCTTTATCATTATAATTATATAAATATAAGATAGATAAAAATAATCTTAAAATTAATATAAACTTTATTTAAAAAACTTTAATAAATATAATTTTAAACTATTATAATAACATTTATAACAATATTTGTAATAGTGCTTATAGTAGCATCTATAATAGTACTTATAATAATACCTATAGTAGTACCTATAATAATACTTGTAACAGTATCTATAATAGTATTAATTATAATTTTCAGTTAGGTTTAAGTGCTGCGCAGCAGCCTTCTAGTTTTAATAAATTATTATTTTATATTATATTTGTAAATAAAAAAATTATTTTAATAAAATTATTTTATAGTTTTTAGTTTATAATATTAAATAGTTTAATAAAATTATTTTTTAGTTTTTAGTTTATAATATTAAATAGTTTAATAAAATTATTTTTTTTATTTTTTAAATTATAATAATTTAATTTTTAGTTTAAATACTAATATATATATATTATAAAATAGTCTAGAGAATATTTTTATAAAAATATTAACTATTATTCAAATAATAAAAATATAAATTATATTGAATTTTCTATAATAATTTATTCTTTAATTTAAAAGTATTATATATTAAAATATTTAATATATTATTAATTATTTAAGTTTTTATTTATTTTAATAATTTTTTAATTATTATAAAAAAAAATATTATTTTAAATAAAATTAAAAAACTATTTTTATATATTATTTTATATTTTAGGTTAATAAAAAATTATAGTTTAAATAATAATTTATATAATTATGTATTTTTTTTATTAATATAGTTAATTATAATTATCTTTATTTCTATATTTAATTTTATTACTATAAATTATAACTTATTTAATTATAAGATAGTAAATTTTATTATATAAAATATATAACCTAATATTAATCTTTTTATAATTTTTAAATTAAAGATGTTTTATATTTAATTTAAATCTATATAATTATATAAATCTTATTCTATTTTATAATATAAGATTATTATATATTTTATATTTATTATATATTAATAGATTTAGTTTATTGTTTTTTATTATTTTTTATTAAATAATTTATAAACTAACTAAATTTTATATAAATATATATAAGATTTAGTTTTATATTTTAAATTAAATATACAAAACTATTTCGTATATTTTAATAAAGAAAAATATTATTAATAATATAATATTTTTTTTTATTTTTTTATTTATAAATTTATTATTATAAGTATATAAACTAATTTATAATTTAAATAATTAAATTTTTTTAAAATAAAATCTATATATTTTAATTAATTTATAGTTAAATAATAATTTATTTTATTTTTTATAATTTATATTCTAAAGAATTTTTTAGTTTTTTTTAGATTAATAATAGTATATATTATTTTAATAATTTTTTTTATAATTTTAATAATCTTTATATTTTCAATTAGAAATAATATATATATATTTTTATTATAATATTTAGAAAAAAAAATATTTATTTATTTTAAATTAATAAAATTTTATTAAAAACTTATTATTTAATAGTTTTATTTTTTAAATCTTTATTTTATAAATTCAAGATTTATTTCAAATTATAAAATAATTTATAAAAATAAAATATTATTATATTTTAATTTTCTTTTAATTATTTAAATTTTAGTAGTAATTTTATATAAATATATTCTTTATTTAATAAATTAGTATTTAAAAAAACTATTTTAATATTTATTTAATAAAATTCTAGATCTAATATTATTATAATAATAAATAAAATATAGATTATTTTAAAATTAATAAATAAAATATAGATTATTTTAAAATTAATAATTAAAATATAAATTTTTATAAAATAAATCTTATATTATTATTTATATTCTTTAGTAACTAGTCTTATTTTATATTATAATTTATTTTCTATAAAAATTTTATATTTAAAAATTTATTTAATTTTTATAATTTTAATTTTTTTTAAATAGCTTGTTAATTATATTTTAAATATATTTTTAATTCAAAATTTACAATTTATTTTAAATTATTAAAAATTAATTTTTTTTATTAGATAATTTAAGAATTTATTTAAATATTATAAATTTTATTAATATATAAGTTTTTTTATAATTTAAATTATTATTTATAGTTTATATAACCACTATAATAATCTACTACAGAATTTTATTAAATTATCTATTATTAATAATTTTTTTAATAATATAATTTATATATTAAAATTTGTTTATATTTAAATTTTTTAATAAAATCTTTATATTTTTATAATTAAAAAAAAAAAAAAATTTATATTTTTTTATATATAATAATATATTTCTAAATAATTTAACTTAATTTAGGTTGTTGTTTTATAAAATTTTTTAAATTTCTGTTTTTAACTTTAGTTAAAAAATTAAATTATTTATTATATTATATATTAAAAATTTTTTCTAAATAAAAAATAAATCTTTTATTATTTTAATATTTTTTATTATTAAAATTATTTTATAATCTATATTTTAGAATCTATATTATTTTATAATTTTTATATAATTAATAAACATCTTTTTTTAAATTTTTAATTATATAAATTATTTTAATTTTTATTATTTAAAAAAAGTAATATATATATATATAATATTTAAAAAAAAAATTATATTATAATTAATATTTATTTAATTATTTAAATAAAATTTTATATTATTTAAACTAAACTTAGATTTTTTAATTTTCTACTTTTATAAATTAAAGAAATATTTTAAATAAAAAAAATTTATTATATAAATATATTATTATTTAAGTTATTTTTATTTAAAATATTTTAAAAAAATTTAAATTAATATAATAAAAATCTTATAATTAATTATTCTTATTATTTATTCTATTATCTTATTTTATTTTAAATTATAAAAAATATTATTTTTAATTTTTATTATTTTAACTTTATAAATAGTTTATATTTTGATAAAAATTAATTTTTTAATATTATTTAAATAAATTCTTTATATTTTAAATTAAAAATAATTATTTTTTTATTTTTTAATAAAAGATTTAAATTATAATTTAAAATTTTTTTTATTTTTTAAAAAATAAATTTAAATATATCTTATTTTATTATATATATAATATATAATATATTATAAAAATTAAGAAATTTTATTAATATTTTTTATAAATTATTTATTAAATAATAGTATTTCTTAAAAATTATTAAAATTAATATAAATAAATAATATTTTATTATATAATATAGTTATCTTTTTTAAAATATATATTTTATAAGTTAAATTATTAATTATAAACTTAATCTTTAAAATTCTTATAATATATTTTATAAATTATATATTAAAATAACTCAGCTTCCTATACTAATTTTTAAAATTATTATTTTTTTATAATTTATTATATTTTAAATTTTTTATATTAAAAAAAAAAAGATATAAAAATAGTTATAAATTAATTTATAAATAATTTTATTAATTTACTTTTCCTTTTTTTTTTTTTATTATTAATAGATTATAATATAAATTATATATTTTTTTATTAATTAGTATCTTATTTTATATATATAACAAACTATTATCTTTATTAACTATATAAAATTTATTTATATTAATAAAATTATTAATAAAAAATAAGTTAATTTTTATATTTAGAATATAAAATATATTATTAATTTTTATATTTAGAATATAAAATATATTATTAATTATAATTTAAATTTATAAAATATAAATTATTAATTATTTAATATTTTAAATTAATATTTTTCAATAATCTTCTAAGGTAATATATTATATCTATTTTATAAAATAAATTATAAATTGTTAAATTTAGATTTTTAATATAAAATATAATTTATAATTATAAAATCTATATATTATTTTATTTATTTTATATTTTATAAACCTTTTTTTAAAAAAAACCTTATATATATAATATTTAAACTAAATAAAATTCTAAAAATATTTTAAAAATATATAAATTAATTTATTTATTATATATTTTATAATTTATTTTTTATTAATATAATATATAGAAATTTTATCTAAAAATAATTTCTAATAATTTATAATATTATATTTATTTAATTTATAATAATTATATTATTTTTTAATTATAAAGTATTTTATAAAAAATATTTATATTTTATAATTTTATTTAATAAAAAAATTTTTTTGAAAAAATTATTTTAAAAATTTTAGATTATTAGTAATACCCGACTGAAAAGGAGGGAGGTTGATTGAACTCCCTAGTATGGGTAAGGAGAATTTTACTATATAAAATTTATAAGGTGGTGGCTTAAAAAAAATATATTATTTTTTAATAAATTTTAGTAAAACCAGATTGAATTAGTAATATTAGTACTATTAATATTATTAATTATAATTACAAGAATAAGAAGTTAAATATAGATATTTTCATCTAAGTAAAAACTTAATTAAAAAAACTTTAATAAATATAATAATATGATTATGCCCGACTGTAAAGGAGGGGTATCATTATGGAACTCCCCAGCCCGACCCTCCACCACCAAATTTTCCCCAGCGGTGGGCGGAAAAAAATGTGTTGCTTACTAATTAAGTCCGGCCGGCCGGATATAGCCGGCGATAAGCGGGGTTAGGCGACTTAGAAAAAATAATTTTAAAAAATAATTAAAAATATTCATAAAAAAAATTTAAAAAATAATAATTACGTAATCCATGCTAAATTATTTAATAATAAATTAAGTGTTGCTTAGTCAGCATAATATTAACAATTTAAAAAATAAAAATAGAAAATTATTTTAGAAATAAATAAAAAAAAATAATTAAAAAAATAATTATTTTTTATATATAAAATATTAATAATAATAATAAATTATTAAATAAATATTATATATTTAACTTAATTTACATTAAAAAATAATATTATTACTATTATGTTTAACCTAACCTAAATTAAAAAATAATATTATTATTATTATTATTATTATTATTATTATTATTATTATTATTATTATTATTATTAATTTAAAAACAAATAATTCATAAATAATAATAATTAATAAATAATAATAATTAATAATATTAATAATTATTAATTAATAAAAAATAATAATTAATAATAATAATTACAAATAATAATTAAAAATAATAATTAAAAATAATTATAAAAATTAAAAGTAGAAACAGCAACAATAATAGCAGTTTTACAGTCGGGTTTAAGTGCCGCTGCGCGGCCTTCTAGTAATAATATAGCTATAATAGCACAATTATAACAATATACTATAACAATACAGCTATAGTATTATAATATAGTAATAGTTTTTAGTCGGGTTTAAATGCTGCACAGCGGCCTTCTAGTTAAAGAATATTTTTATTTGATTATCTAATTTATAATAATAATATATATTTTATAATAAATTTATATATTAAATTAAAAATAGTAATTTATATTTTAATTATTTAAGATTTTAGAATTTATTATTTTTTATTTATTTTTATTTATTAATAATATTATTTTTAATTTTATTTAATCTTTTTTATAAATAAATATAATTTGATTTGTAAAGTATATTATTTTAAAAAATTTTATATATTTAATTATTTTTTTATATTTTATTTTATAAAATACTATAAATATATAATATAATAAGTCTTAATTTTTAAAAATTAAAAAAAAAATTATTATAAATTTTTTATTTTATAATATCTTAATTTTTAAGAAGTATATTGTTATAGTTTAATATATTAATTTTTAATATTAATCTTTATATTTTATAATTTATTTTATAAGATAGTAATTATAAAATAAATAAATAATTAAATTTTTTTTTTAAATATTATATTATTTTATATAATATTTTTTTATTGTTAATAAAGATTTTAATACTTTTAATTATATATTATTTTATAAATTTTTTTATAAAAAATTCTATAATTTTAAAGTATATATTAGTTTTATATTTTATAAATTAATTTAAAAGTTAATTTATAATTATTAAAAATATTAATAAATTAAAGATTATTAATATATAAATATTATTTTTTAAAATTATATTTATTTAATTTATATTTTGTTTTAATCTTGTTCTTATTATTATTAATTTATTATTTATTATTATAGTCTAAAAATCTAAAAATTATCTAATTTATAGGTTAGATTGTAGATTTGTTTTAGTTTAAAAAAACAATCATATAAAATAATTTTTTAATAAAATTAGATAAATAATAATTGTTTTTAATATATATTCTTAATTAATTATATATTTTAGTTTTTTATACAATATAATTTATTTTATTATTCTATAAATTAAGGATATTTATATAAATTAAATTATTATTATTTTAAAATATTATATTTTTTATTTTTATTGCTGAATTATATAGTAATATATAAAAAAAGGTAATTAAATAAATTAATTTAATATATTTCTTTTATTTTTTTAATAAATTATAGATTATAAATAATAGTTTATAAATCTATTTTAATTATAATAATAATTATTATTTAATAAATTATTTATATTAATAATATATTATTATATATAAATCTAAATATATATATAAATTATATATATAATCTATTAAATATATTATAAAATATTATAAAATTTATTATATAATTAATAGATTATAAATCACATACTATAATACATGATTTACAGTTTATAAACCACTGAATAGCATACATATTATAACCTGGATTACTATATATGTAACAATATATTTTATCTTAATAATTATTATTGTACTTAATGTATATTTATCTTTTTTTATTAAGAATCTTATATAGTAATAGCTAAAAGTCTAAGACTTCAGAATAAAGTGTATTTAACCCAGGTCTGGGCCAAAGTGTAACATTAATAATTTTTAATTTAAATTTAAATTTTAATCTTTTTTTAGTTTTATAAAATAAAATTTTGTTATTATAATTTATAAATAATATATATTAATTAAATTATTAAACAAAAAAATTACAAATCTTATTTATCTAAATTAATTTAATTTTTTAAATATTTTTTTAATTTTATTTTTATATCTATATTTTTATTTAAGAAAGTTAATAAATATAAAAAATATTTTAAAAATTTTATTAATTTTTAAAATATTAAATTTTATATTTTTTTTATAATATTATTATATATTTTTTTATATATTAAATAGATATTAAAAATAATTTCTTTAAAGTATATTTTTATAAATATAATTTTATATTATTTTATTAGAAATTTATTAAAATAAAATAAAAAATTATTATTTAATTAATTAAGAAATTAATTAAATTTTTTAAATTATTTTTTATATTTAATTAAGTTTTTTATTTTAAATATTTTATTAAATTTTATTAAAAAGATTAAATTTCTAATTTTTTAATTTTTTAATTTGTTAGTTAATATAAATTAAAAACTTATAAAAAATAAAAATTTATAAATTATATTGATATTTATTTAGGTACTAGTTAAAATCATTTTAATTTATTTTACTATAATATTAATTTTATATTCTTTAAATATTATTTTATATTTTTTAAATATAATTATTTGTCAGAGCATAGGCCCCCTCAGGACCACTAGATAGAGAAGGATATAATATTATATATTATAATATCTAAATAGAACTTTACTAAGACTAATAAGTCTTAGAACTATTAAGAAAACTTTTAAAAAAATTAAAATAATAATTAAATTATAAATAGATTTAACTTAATAAAAAAAAATATAAGAAAAAAAGATTTATTATCTTGAAAAATTTTAAAACTATTTATAAGTATAAATATTAAAAAATCTTTATATTAGATAATTTATAATATATAAAATCTTAAAAAAACTTATTATATACTAAAAAAATTTAATATATATATAAAAATATTTAAAATAACTATTATTTAGAAAAATTATTAAATAATTTAATAAGTAATTATATATATTTATTATTAACTTGAGATTTATTATATTAATATTATATAAATAAATTTATTAAGCTTTAATAAGCCTATTATATTTTATTTAATTATTTTATTTTTAAATTAACTAAATTTAAAGTTAATAATTTATATTTTTTTTATAACTTTTTAATATAAAATAATCTATTATTTTTTATAATAAATTTTTAAAAAATTATAGTTTAGGGAGATTTTAAAATTTTTTAAATTAAGATCTTTTATATATTAATATCTATAGATATAGCCTTAAATTTTAATTAAATATAAAATAAAATTTAGAATATTAAATAATTCTAAATAATTATAAAAAATATTATAAAAAATATAAAAAAACTTATTATAAAAATTTCTAAGAAATTATTATAAAAGTTTTTAAAAAATAATAACTTTTTTTATAAAAGTTCTATTAAATATTATAATAAAATACCAGATCTTTTTAATAGAAAAAAAATAAAATATAATTATATTTTTATTTAAAATAAAATTATATTTTTATATTAATTATACTTTTTTCTACTATAATTTGTAATAAATTAATTATATATTTATAATATTATATAAAATAACTTAAGAATAATTAATATTTTTTATAAAATAATAAAACAAAATATATAATAAAAAAAAATAAAAAGATTTTTTAAAAATTTATAAATTAAGAGAATTTTAAATAAATTATTATAAAATAATTTAGTATTATTAATTAAAAAGAAGAAATAGTAAATATACTATTTATATTAAAATAAATAAAAAAAATTAAGATTATAAACTATATAATTTAATTTATAATATTATATAATAAATTACTAAATTAATATAAAAATATTGTTATATATCTATATTTTAAAAACCTAAAGTATAATCTCTAAAAAAATTTATTAATATTATAAAAAATTAAGATATATTATTTAAAAATATTAATAAAAATTTTTAAATAAATTATTAAGTTAAAAATTTTTTTTAAAAAATTTTTTAAAAAATATAATTATAATTTATCTTTAAATAAAATAAAAATTATTTAATAAATTTTAAATATTAATAAAAGCTTTAATTTTAAATTTATATAAATAAATATAATAAATTATAATTTATTATTAATTAAAATAAATATAAAAAAAAGGAAATAAATATTTTAATTATAAAAAACTTAAATATAAAAATTAAAATTACTATTTTAAAAGAAAATATAATTCCTCTTAAAACAATAAAAAAAAATTTAAAAAATTTAAAAAATTATTAAAATCTTAAATAAATTAAATTATAATAAATTATTATATTAATACTTCTATAATTACTATTATAAAAAATATTAATAAATTTTAAATAAACCTAAGTTATTTTATATTAAATATAATATTTTATATATACTAAAAAAAAAATAGTTTTATAAATTTTTCTAAATAATAATTTTTTAACTTAATTTATATTTAAAAATCTTATAAAAAAAGAGAATATTTTAATTTAGAGATTTTTAAATATAATACTACTAAAAATAGTTAATAAGATTTTTATTTTATTTTAAAATATATCTAAAAAAATTACCCCCTTACTTATTATAATAAAAAAAAAAAAAAGATTAATTTTAAAATAATAAATATTAAATTATTTAATATTATTTTAAAATTAAATTAATTTTAATAATTAAATTTAAAGATTATTTAAGCTTTAAAAATTTTTGAATAATTTAAAAATAAAAAAAAAAAAGAAAAAAAAGAAAATATAAACTCTTAAAAAAACATTAAATTAATATAATAATAAAATAAAAATTAGAAAATAATTTTTCTAAAAAATATAAAGATTTTTTAAAATTATTTATTAAAAAAAATATTATTAAATTATTAATATATAAATTACAAAATTATATAATTCTTTTTAAATTAAAATAAAAACTTTTATTTTATTTAATTTATTATTTATTTATAAAAGAAGATATAATTTTTAAAAAATATTCAAAAAAAAATATAAATTAAAAACTACTAGCTTGAGATCTGTTATATTAATATTATATAAGTAAACTCATTAGGCCTTAGCAGGCCCATTACATTATTTTTATATTTTAGATTTTTAGCTGCTATTATATAAGATTCTTAATAAACAAAGATAAATATATATTAGATATAATAGTAATTATTAAAATAAAATATATAATAATAATAATAAATAAACTAATTATATAAATATTATAATTAAAAGTTAATTAATAGTTTTTTTTTTAAAAAAAAAAACCATTAATTAAGATAATATTAACCTTATTAAATATATAATATTTAAATATATAAAATTTAAATATATAAATATTAAAATAGTATCAATATATTATATTTATTATTTATTATTTATTATTTATTATAAGTAGTAAATATTAAGCAATAAATATTTATATAATATAAGATAATATTATAATTTATATTTCAAAAATTATAATAAAAATAATTTTCTTTTATAATAATATTTTTATATATATTATAAGGTTAAACTTATCTATATAGTTTTATTTATTATATATAGACTAATTTTATATAGATTATCTTATATAAATAAATATCTTATATAGGATACTAATCTATAAAATAGGTAAATACAATATTATTCTGTATATTATATAAGAAGGGTATCTGTGCAGATATTTCAGGTATTGCGCTGTTATCCCATAACAAAAATTTTATAAATCTTTATACAATATATTATTTAATTATTTATTTAATTTTAAAAACTTTTAATATTTTTTAAAATAATAAATCTTATTTTTTTATATTTATTCAAGTTATATTAGTTTTATTTTAGATCTAGTTACTATTTTAGTTATTTAAAAGATTTCTTTAATAGTCTTAAGACCAGCTAGCCTTGATAAGGTTTTATCTAGATATTGTAATATATGATATTATATTTTTTACTTTTTAATGGTCTTGAGAGGGCCCGTGCTTTGACACCTCCTATTCAGTCGGGCATTATAGTAGTTAAACTAAAATACACCTAATTTTCTTTAGTAAACCAGTGGCTTAACTAATTTTTTTATTTAAAAAATCTAAACCAAACCATGTCCATTCACTAAATAAAATATGGACTGGTTTTAAACTCTACCTTCAGTCAGATTTACTAAATTCTATTAGTATGTTTTTAATTTACTGGTAGAAAAAGGTGGAAATCTCGGTTGTCCACACCGGGGAGTTTAAAGGGTAACGCTCTTATTCAGTCGGGCAAAACCATCGAGGACTGCTCTGAGTCTGCCTATTTTTGTGGAACTGTGGTTTCGACCCCGGTATATTTCTTGCTCTCCTTCAGCATGTCCCACGGTGCAAATACGTTTTTGCTCCTACTAAGCACCGGCTTCAGCTCTGGAAAATGCCTGCCCAGGACATCCTTCATTCCCGAATTCTGCACCCATCTAAATCCCTCTTTCGTATATGTATCCTCGTTCCATTGACCAGCAATGAAGCGATCGCTCTTTAAGCGTCTGCTTGCCATGAGTATAAACACCCTAAAGGCCGTCTCGCTGAATCCAAAGCCCTTAGGCAATGGTTCTGAATGACTCCCCACGAGGGCATCCACAAGTTCTATATTGCCGTTATAAGCATCGCTCAGCTCTGTTGCCAAAATTTTATTCCCCCCGGTCAGCTCTTCAAAGGTTTTAGGCGCAGGGAGGCGAAGGAGACGTCTGAATTGACAGTAGCGCGGAACACCTCGCTCACGGTCGCGAAGGATATCAACTGTTCCCATATCCTTGGACTGGCCATCAGAGATGGAGAGGTTGCGTAGGAAGTTTGGATAATTGAAGTTTGTGATTGCACCAGGGTAGTTTATTCCAAAGGAGTAGAAGGCATCTGTGAAAGATAGACCGCCACCGGATTTCGAAAACAACTGGCGAGAATTTGCGAGCAAGGTCTGCTCCACAGGTACCGTGGATAAATGTCTCCCTTCTTCGTTGACGCCGAAGAATGCGATTGCGTCCGGGATTAAGGAGTGCATTCTGTACACGGACACGAATTCCTCGGTGAGAGAAAATGGAATCCCATAGTGATCTACTCCGGAGCCTGGGATGCCGCTGATGGCTTCGCTAGTTTTCGAAATGCGGCCTAGGAGCTTTGTCAGTCGCTCGCCAACGAGACCCCACCAGTTCGCAGACATTGCGATCTGGAGAGCCGGGTGGGCGAGAATCGCGGGTGTCCATTCAACTGTATGGATCTTCGCCATCAAAGCACAGTTGATAAGTCGAGCTTTGTCGAAAATCTGGTCTCTATACATGCAGATTTCTGTCAGCAGATTGGGTTGTACTACTAGACTGCATCGATACGCTGCTTGCAGACAAATAGGCTACGAACCCACTCCATTGAGGATAAGCTTCTTGCAACTTGTCGCAGATGGCGTTATGCTCCAGCGCGAACAAAGTGTGCAGAATCTCCATTCCAACCCACCAATTATCAGCGAATCCTGTCCTGATGTTACCTTCAGCGTCGCGGGGTATAAACACCGGCTTTCCGTTTTCATCAGGTGTAAGCTCTAGTTTGCCGTCAGGATGCTTGCCTCGGAGGGCGTTTGTGACGGCTTCTTCGGAGCCGTAAATTTGGGATCCATCCCACCAAGACGTATTGGTGTTTCGATAGCCCGGGCAGGTGGCATCGGAGTTATCGAGTGTGGCATCGGGTCTGCTGTGGTGAAGCAGCATCTTTCCGTGCGGCCAAGTGTCACCCGCTGGCAGCGGGATGTCGAAGTTTGTGTCGCTCTGCGTGTTGTGTTGTGTCAGAACTTCGGTTGTTACACAGCGCCAAGCTCAACTGGGGCAGGCATCAAGCGTTTGTTGCAACACAAACGACGGACGCGAAGGACGGAACGGGACTTGCCCTCTCATGATTAAACCAGTCGTGGGTCTGGAACTGGATCCACGCCGCCGCCAGCAAATTCAGCGTTGTCGCGGGAATAAAGCCTCCGTCGTCTTTCCGCTTCATAAACTTCTCACTGATCATTCTCGGATTCGGCGTCCACAGCTCCTCCTCCGTCGGCCTTGGGGTATACTGCCTGGGAAAATTCCTCCCAAAACGGATGCCGGAGCATCCCATTCGTGGTAATTGCAGGGAATTGAATTTGCCGTCTGAATTACGGGCGTGGAGATATCGCTCGTCTTCAATTGGGTCAGAGATGATGGTACCTTGAGGAGCAGCATTGGAGTATCCGTCGTGGAGATTGTAGGCGCGGAGTTCGATGCGCAATACGCCCAGGTTGATAGCACCCAGGAAACGGGGCAGTTTGTGCCAAGGGATGAGGCCATTGACCATACGAAATATTTTAATGCCGACATTCTCAAAGAACGAAGGCTTGAAAGTTGGGTTCACCTCAATTTTGTTCTTTTGCTCCATTTTCACCGGCGGGAGGGCTTCGCTGTCGGGCCGGCTTGTCTGTTCGCACACGGGCTTCGAGATATACGGGCATTGGTTCTACATGAGAGACAGAGAAACTGGCGTCGGCGGTATTTAAGTGCATGCTGTGAACCGCTCACAATGCTGTGACTGACTAACAAACCACCAGATTGCTTGCCCGGTGCTACTTTGTTTCTATCGTGCTTTTGGTGGTCAGCTCGCGGAATGCTTAGGAGAGCGAATGTGGCGGGTTGACCAATGAGGTGTTGATTGATGCTTGTTGACTTCAGCTCGCACGCACTTACGGCATATCGTGTCACCCACCATGCAGAAGCCGGGAAGAGATCATCCTCAGCTTACCACGACCATCGACCACAGCTTTCCCTCAGTGCGAACATGCTATGCCCGGAAATGCACATACTCCTCATTGCAAGTGCCAGGGCTGGTCTGGCGGCTGGGCTGAGCTGACGATTACGCCAGGTCAGCAGACATGCACGGCTTGCCGCTCCGGTCCAGTTATCAGCTCGCCGGCTTGACATAACGGTAAGCATGCGTGGGTCTATTGGGTATTGGAATGATCGATGCGCGAATCAGCGAGAATGCAGCATTTCCTTCCTGCGCGATTGGAGCAACATGTGCGTCCAAGGCACTTGAGAACTGATCGCACAGCCTTTGATATCTGGTACGTAGTTTGGTAGCGTATAAAGAGGCGGAAGACAGGAATATAAACCTTCTTCTATCCCAACCAAACGAGCTTCGAAAGAGGGAAGTTCACATGTATTGCAAAGTCATACCCTTTCAATCATACCCCTTGAAACACCAGAAGGAGCTTCATCACGGCAATATTAGCATACGACACATTATGTACCTGACAATCACAAATATTGTTAAGAGTGCTGTCAGCTTCGGGATTCCTAGATCTGATGACTCTAGCGCAGAGCAGGGCGAACATGAGCACGTCTACATCAAGGGCGATGTTTCCAGCCGCAGCCCTTGCCCTGGCCTCAATGCCCTCGCAAATCAAGGCTATCTGTATGTCAAATATATCACGGATGCTGTTAAGGTGATCCATTGCCTCCCAATATAATCAAAGAGGAACTGACCAACCCTGTCAATATGCAGCCCTAGGGATGGCAAAAACTACACTATCCCAATGGTTCATGCTGCGCTCATGAAAGCACTGCATATGACGCCCACCGCAGCGTGGTCATTGACCACTGCCCTCAAGCCACTCCTGCGCCCAGACGGCACGTTCGATCTTATTGATACCCGTCGTCACAACGTAATTGAACACGACGCCTCTTTCACCCGACTCGATTTCCATCAGGGTGATAATTATACAATTCAGCCGCACATGGTGCAAGCGATACTCGACGATGCTGAGGGAGGAGATGTGACGCTGCGGACATTAGCGAAGACGTTTGTAAGAAGGAGGCGGGAGAGCAAAAAGGACGGCGCTCCCGGTTTGTCTCTGAGTCTCTGGTTCGTGAGCGTGCTCCAGGCGGTTGGAGTGATGAATACGGCCCAGACAGGGGGTAGACTGACCGAGGAGGTGGTGCGAGCGGTATATGAGGAGGAGAGATTTCCCGCTGTGATTTTGGACAATCCGAAGAAGCGGACCGTGTTCACTCTCCTGGGAAACGCAATCGGAATGCTTTGGTGGGTTATTGTTGGGCCATAACTGGCTGACGCGGGTGGGGCTAAGAATTCAGGGCAACAGGCGGGCGAATAACGTGATCCAATGACTGGTATTTGAAGAGAACTTGTATCTAAGGGAGCCCACTATAGGTTCTAAGCAAAGATTTACCAGAGCAAGCCAGTATGTATCTACCTAGGTAAGTACTTAAAAGTAGTAAGTAAGTACTTACCTAGGTACTTACCTAGGTACTTAGGCATTAATGAGTAGTAGTAGTAGTAGTAGTAGTAGTAGTAGTCATGCACGCTGCAGTTGGCTTGTCGCTGCATGCATCTTACCAAACGTAAGTACTAAGTACCTACTGTGCTGGAAGGCCAGGGTTGATTGTTACAATAGTGTTACTGTATTTTTGCTTGAATGATATATTGTTGTAGGTGATAATGAGGTATTGGTGTGGTATCTGTCTGAATAATCTTGGTCAAGTGGGTACCTATTCAGACTGTCTTCAAAAACATGGCAGTACTTAGTAGTAGTACTTAGGTAGTCTCGGTGCCAAACCCGCCTGGTTGCCAATGTGAGTAGTACTTACTTAGTCTTAGCGAAGCGAGTGTATCGAAAGCCAAGAGACAACACGCGAGAAACATGGAGAAGATGATTAGTCACGCGCTCAATCAACGCGACTATAATTCCAACTTGTCGTTCGTTTACGCGTCTCGCTTCTTCTTGCAAGTCGAAGTCATACGAAAAAACTACCAAGTTTAAGTACTTACTCACTTATCGAGTTCTTAATGACCCGTATCACCACGGCATCAGTCCTGACGTCTGACAAAAAGTCCGATAAACGACAGCCGAAGAACTCTCCAAGCCCTGGATGACTTGACATCTAAGGACACAGCTTAAAAATGGCTGATAAGCAGGCAACTGTTTACGTCATTGATCTGGCAGCGTCCATGGGCCTCCGCAACAATGCAAGACACGAAACAGACCTCGAATACACGCAGAGATATCTATGGGATCGTATCACGACAACAGTTTCAAATGGCCGCAAGACTGATGTCATTGCGGTAGTGGGGTTTCGAACCGATGCCAGCGACAACAGTCTTGTACAGAGCGACGCCAGTTATGAGAACATCTGTGTTTTAAGTCCCATGAGTCAATTTCTCATGCCTCAAATTCGCAGTCTGCAGAATTTACTGCATCCCAGCCATACCGAAGAGGGGGACGGTATTTCAGCCATAGTGGTTGCAATGGATCTGATCGAAAAGTTTTGCAAAAAGCTCAAATACATCCGAAACATAGTGTTTTTAACAAACGGCAACGGAATGTACGAGCTTGACGGCCTCGACGACATAACCAAGCAAATCAAAGACCAAGACATCAAGCTTACCATCCTGGGTGTTGATTTCGACGACGTGGAGTTCGGATTTCTTGAGGCAGGTAAAAGTCCACAGAAGGGGCAGAACGAGACTGCGCTGAAGCGGTTCTGTGAGGATTGCGGTGGAATTTTTGGCACGATAGCCGAGGCTATAGAGGAGATTCAACGACCCCGTATCAAACGAACACGTCCTGTTGCCTCCTTCAAGGGACATCTCATCATCGGTGATGATTCCGGTACTTCAAATTCAACGCTTGTGATTGATATTGAACGTTATCCGCGTACAATGGTTGCGAAACCCCCAAGTGCTTCTAGTTTCGCGGTACCTACGCAAGAAACCTCCAACAGCGACACCCTCCAGAAGATCAGGAGCACAAGAACCTATCAAGTCGAAGACGATAATGCCCCAGGGAAATCGATTGATATAGAACGCGATGACATGGCAAAGGGCTACCTTTACGGCCGAACAATCGTACCGATAAGCGCCGAGGACCAGGAAGTTGTCAAATTCGAAACTACAGCCAGTCTTCAGATCATTGGATTCATCCCGAGAGCCGGGCTTGATCGACCTCTAAGCCAATCAAACAGCAACATTTTGGTTGCCTCAAAGACGAACGACAAAGCCATTTTGGCATTGTCTTCATTCATACATGCCCTCTATGAGCTAGATTCTCTTGCGATTGGCAGGCTTGTAACCAAAGACGACAGACCCCCAGTGGTTGTTGCTATGGCCCCTATAATCGAACCTGAATACGAATGCCTTGTAGATGTTCAGCTTCCATTCGCAGAAGACATCCGGCAATACAAATTTGCCCCGCTGGATATCATCAAGACCGCTACCGGAAGATTGATGAACAAACATAGATTTATTCCGTCCGAAGACCTACAGGAAGCTATGAATGATTACGTCGACGCCATGGATGTAACGAGTTTAGAGGGGCTGAATGATCCGTCAATTCCGTTTGCTCAACCGGACGATATCTTCTCGCCACTACTTCATAGGATCCAGCAAGTGATCCGTGCGAGGGCAACCGCGCCGGACGAGAGTACACTGCCGGATATCAACCCGGTCCTGGTCAGTTACTCGATGAGCCCATCAGTGCTAGAAGGCGAAGAAGAGCTGGCTCGACTAAAACAGGTCGCCGATGTCCGCCTGGTCCCGACGAAAGCCAAGGGCAGGAAAATAAGTCGAGAGAAACCCCTGTCCGGCCTTGATGTTGCTAAGCTCCTAGAGGAGCGAACAAAGGCTCAGCGCATCCATATGGATAACCCGGTTCCTGAGTTCCGCCAGATGATTGGATCTGTTCAGCAAGAAAGAGACATCCAACCTCTTGTCAAACAAATGGGCGATATCATCAAGAGTATCATTCAGCAGAGCGTCGCAGATCTGCAATACGGCCAAGCTGTAGAGTGCTTGAAGGTCCTGCGAGAGGAATGCCTTAATCTAGAGGTCTTTGAGCTCTATGATAGTTTCATCAAGGAGTTGAAATCATCTCTTGAAGGTGACAGAAGAGATTTTTGGTCTCGGGTTAGGAAGGAAAAGCTTGGCTTAGTGCTTCCGAGTGAGGATGAGCGCTCAACGGTCACACCGGAGGACAGCAGCAGATTCTATTATAGTAGGTAGTAGTGATGCCAGCATATACATGGTCATCGTACAAATAAAATTTCTGAATCGCAAGCACAATCACAGAGGGATTTCACGTCCAACTTGCCCTGTCGAGATTAAACCTATCACCCGGGTCATCCGTATGTTGCATTTTTTTGCTTTCTGGATTACAAGGATGTTCCAACTCCTAAGAAACAGATCCCACGCAAAGCCACCCAGGAACTCCATGTTATTCCCTACAATAACCTTCGAATTAAGACGTCTTAAAGACTCCCCGGTTGGTGTTGCTCTCCCAAGACTTATGAAGAATCAATTATTTGACATGAAAAGTGAACCGTCCTCAGGATTCAAGATCCAGGACGCTAACTTATTAGGATAAGGAGACTTGAAATGAAGTTGAATCATATTTCTGGGGTATCCGAGGGTACCCGAAGATGAGTTCTCTGGCTGCAGAATATGAACCAGCAGGGTCAATTTATTCGGAACGTAAAACCAAAAGGAGCGGTGAGATAGGATCGCAGGGTGAGGTCATGCGAGGAGAGCATTCAGGAGGGCGTCGGCGACTGAAGTGAAGATTTATCTCGGTCAATTCCGTTTGTGTTCAGGGCTTTTCGTTTTGTAGGTCTTTTTTCGTTTAATTTTTTTTTTTTTTTTGTCATTTTGGGGGGGTTTAGGGGGGAGGAAAGGAAGGGGGGTTGCTTTCGGGTTATTTGACTTCCGCTCAATGTTAGTTTAGCGACGTCGATTATTCTCGCGAGATCGGGTTGAAACGTAGTCCGGAGCAAAGACGCGGCAGTGAAATCGAGAAGAGAGAACATCCAGGATCCTCTAGTCCTGGCCACTGCCCTGCGATCTACGCATCTTCTCGGCTTCGAGGTTCTCGTAAAGAAGATACAATGCCTTTTCATTGCTTTGAGGACTGCCGACGATGGTGAACATCCGCTCGCCAGTATCATCATGTGGTGCTTTTGCGATGCTGATTCTGGCACCGGAGCTCTTCCGAATTTCCGAGATCTTGCTTCCGCCTCTGCCAATTATGCACCCAACCATGTCAGCAGGTATGCTGATGTTCTGGGTTTGAATTTCCTCTCCGTTTTCTGTGGCGGGGAGTTGGGTCGATGTTCGTGAGGTAGAATCGGAATGGCCGCGCCGTGTGAAGGTTGAGGATGGCTCTGAGAAGTCGGTACCATTGCCGGTGCGGACTGGACCACGGCTAGATCGATCATTGGAGAACCTATCGGAGGCTGATGTACTCATACCACCATTGGGGATTACGGAGCTGGTAGTTGCTCCTGGGCCAGAGCTTGATCGAACAGCCGGATTATACAAGATCGTGCCGGTTCCCCGCTGCCAATCGTCCACTAGGCATTTTCCGATTTCCCAGACCGCCTGGCGAATGCCATCGGCGGAGCCCTGGACCTCAACGATACGCTCGGTAGATTGTGGTAGCATTTCTTTCTGGGCAACCATGCGGACCCCTGAGACATCCTGAATATGTTTGATTTTCAGGCCTTGGCGGCCAATAATGGTTCCCATTTGATTGTGGGAGATAAGAAGGCGGACTGCTAAAACGCGGCGAAAAAAAAAAAAAAAAAAAACGAAATCACGTGATGTTAGTAAGGCTGGTATGTACGTGAGGAAATGGTGGAGTTTAAAGTATTGCAACTTACGATGGGTCCCCATAGGTGTAGTTGGGATTGCTCCGGGAGGGCTTTCAACGAGAGTCTGGGCAACCATTGCATAGGCTTTCGCAACCCCGTCCAGGTTGCCTGTGACGGTAAGAACTCTGTCATGGACTCCCGGGACAACCTTGGATACTCCGGCCTTAACACCGGTTTCATCCCTGAGATCTGCGACGTTTTTACCCGCTTTCCCGATGATGACCCCGGCCTCTTTCGAAGAAACGATTGCGCGGAGAGTTAAGGGAGATTGCGCATATTCGTCGTCTGTCCGGGCAGGCTCTCCGCCTTCACCTTCTCGGTCTTGGGTGTCGTTCAGCGCCAGGTTTTGAAGCTTGTTAGAGATGTTTGAGGCGTCTGGCGCGCTTTTGTCTTCTCCTGACATTGTCCTGCTTTGGGTGACTATACAAGTTTATTAGCTCGAGAAATAACAGAGAAATTTATATGTTCGTGATGATACCACGATTGCATAATAAGTGTGAAGTGTGATGCCAAGTTAGGGATATTTTGTGGGCCTCTTCCGGAGGGGACTTCGTTTCTTGGTTTGAGTATGTCCATATTTTGGTTGGGCAGACGTAGTATGATAAAGAACCCAGGCTGTGCTTACCTTGGTCTAAAATGTAGGAACGGGATATGGATGGATATGAGCTTAGACTAAGCCCCTGATATGAAGCTTGGGCGTGCTGTAAGTGTCACTAGTGACAGTGATGGGATCGAGAGGATTGCTGTGATAGGTAGGGTCTCCAAAAGTGTTCTCTTATGTCCTGGGGGGGGCGGAGAGTGTGTCAGTCCATGTTTTGCTGGTATCGAATACTAAGATATGTGCGCGAAGATGTGAAATGAGACATAGCGACAATTTTTTTAAATTATTTTGGGGGGAGAGAGTTCAGAGGTTTTGATATCCAAGGAATTGGGATTCGTCATCCTCAAATTCAATGTTTGAGCTTTGGTGGCAATTGGCAGATATCGCTACCCTGGGAGCGTGGGTATCCAGCCGTCTCTGTTGACTTTATGTGCGTCTGCAGACGACGGGGATGGGGATCTCCCGATCAATGGTGAATGGTAGATAAAGGAAGGAGGCAGGTGCTAGCGGAGGATACCTTCAGACACTCGGAAGTGATGGCGCAGATGACACAACGGTGTTGCTGGAGGAGGATGAGGCTAGAAGCAGGGGACGACAAATGGGGAAGTATGGCAAGAGGGGGTGGGACGAGGAGGACGAGGAGGACGAGGAGGTACGAGGCGGATGAGATGATGAGGATGGGGATGAGATCGAGGATGGGATTAAGAGATGAGCTGCGGTAAAGGTTATTGGGTGGAGGAGGGGAGAAGGGGAAGGAGGCGGAGGTGACGGCGTTGATGTGGAGGCGAGGTGATGGCGATAGCTGTGGTTGTCGGTGGAAGGAAAAAAAAAAAAAATTAATCGATGCCCAAAACTACCATTTTAGGCAATTTTCGCGGTTGATTCAGCTGATTAGTCAGATACGCCTGCACAGGCAAGAACAAGAGCATCCTCTCCTCAACACAACAGCTTGTTCTGCGGCCTGAGTAGCCAAGTGCCTCGCGACAGGCGCCAAACCATCTCGCTATATACCTCAGTACAAACCGTAATGCTATGCTCCTGTTATTTATAGCAGCAAGGCTTCTGGGAAACCATACTACTTACCTACATACTAGGTATTTAAAAAAATCCTAAGATAAATCATAAATTACTTGGTCTATCCATGTTCCTACATATTGAGCGGATGGTTCTACATAGTATCATTCCAGCTATAATTTATCTTTCAGGTTTCTTTCACACTCCTTGCTTTAGCGAATGATGATAAACGATTGCTAAGTTTACCAAAGCGTTTTGCTAGATATCGCCAGTCAAGTCATATAGTTCAGATTCTTGTGCTATTGACACTCGAGACCGCAATTGACAAAAATTATGGACCCATCACGGTCAGCCTGTCCCGTCCATGCCGACTGGCTGCAAATCCCCTGGTTTGTTTTGCCATATTTTTGCCATTGCTAGGAAGGCGTTGAGTGTATATCGTGCATCATTTCCTGTAGAATTGCAGGTCAGCATAGTTAGAACCATTTTTTTAGATAGAAAGGGAGAGACCCGCACGATGGTAAGCTACCTACCAGCATTATGCACATTCCAAGCGACTATGCCCAATTCATTGCACAACTTGGTCAAGCTAATCCCGTTTGGAGTGTCTGCTATACCCTTCCACATTTCCATCGTGTCAAATATTATTGTAAATTGGGTTAGCTCAGAATTGTATCCGAGCTTTCTTAGATACTCAATGTCTGCATTGACGTCGTGTCCCACTAACACTAGTTGGCGCTGACTGTTTGTGGTTGTCTCGGGCGAGCGATTCTTCGATGTTTTGGAGTCTTTGAGCTCATCTGCCTGAGGAAGGGTCCTGGCAGCCTCCATAAATGACGCAACTGTGGCCTGAAGTTCTGCAAGGGGCACGTATCTGGACTTCCCAAATTCGAAATTACCAGATGCATCCGCAACATAGTCCCCGTTCTTGAAGGATCGGTGTTCTTTGACAATGATGTGATCACTCGTGATATGATATCCTGTTTCATCGAGATTTGTGTGTTCCGCATTGGAGACGTAAAGACTCAAGCCTAGCTCGGTTATGATGTCGTGGTTTTTTTCCCAGCTTTCAATATCAATCGAGATAAACGCATAGTCCTGCTTCCCATTAACAATTTCTGCTGCGGATTTCAGCATGTTGAGCCTGTTTTGTAGCTGCGCTTGCTTTTTCCTTTCGGATCGAGCATTTTTTGCTTGTTTCGACTGGCGATTTGTCGGTACCGGTGCCTGAAAGTCCTGTCCGACCAAGGTGTTTGATATAGCTTCATAGCTGTTCCAGCTCTGCGAGGTGCCAACGAAATGGATGACAAATTCCGATGAGCCGTTGGGATCAAAGATCAGGTCACGATCTCTGGTTGACAGCATGACGTCGGTTTCGGATTGGGTTTGTTCGAAAAAGGCCTTTACTTGTGTGAAGGGTACAACTATCCCTCCCAGGCTACCAGAATCAGGAGATTGAGCGACGTATCTGTCAAAACCATTAGTGACTAACGCTTAGCATTGTGTGGGTTCGGCGCACATGTCCCATGGTCGGTTGAAAAAAGGTTCTTTGTCGAAAAATCTTTTCAAAACCGCCTGGCTCGCTTTTGATGTCTTCTTATAAGGCCACCGCCGAATGGTTTTGAGAAGGCAGTATTTTGGAGCTGGGGCGCTGAGATCCATGAGAGCGATGATGGCCACCCAGCTGATATGTGTTAACCAGATGTTGGTGTGAACTAATGCCGCTGATGTAAGTATGGGTTCTTGGTTGTGGTGATGATCTGTAGATGTCCGAGACGGAATGAAAGCAACCTGTGAGCGTGAATGTGGATTGGGAGGTGGGAAAGTCTGGTGGTTGTTGGCAAAGGGCTCAGCATCTTGCGGCTCACATGTGCCACCTGAGTACCTGGTGAATGTCCAGTAGGTTTACACCAATTTTCGGGCACCAGGATCCCACTCGATAGGGGTTTCGTACTGGTATACTAACTACCTAGAAGATTGCCTAGGTATTTCTTAAGTCATTGCCTCTACATTCATTTCAGAGGCGTGTATACCCAGATCTAGAGGGGCACTTTGAGCCTCTTTTGGTTTGGTCGCTTGTTGGCCAGCAATACTACTAGGAACGCGCTGACTAAGCTTCACTAACGCGCTTGCCGCTCATGAAACGCGCCATGCTCGATAACGAGCGACCAACATCAACATACCATCATCTCCACCATCGAAGTAGATCAGAACCACGATTCGCCTCCCATTTACCTCGCCGACCATGGATGTCGATCTACCGTCAGTATTGACATCTCCCGATGCCAACCCAGACGCCCGTTCTGTTGTGTCCGAATACATTGATTGTAAGCAGAGCTCTCCATCGCTCAGGACTTATTCGCCCCTTGCAATGACGGTTTGCTAATGCGTTCCAAGATACCGAATACCTCCATTGTGATATTACCCGGTCTCTCAGTCTGATCAACAAATTGGATAGTGACTATGGGCTATGTGCAGCTGCTGTCCACGAAGTTGCCAGCGACTATTGTGCACTAGTCGACGGGGGTGCTCTCTCAGAAACCTCGTCAGTAGACCCAGCCATGCTCGAGCGAGTGAGAGACCTACGCCAGGGTATTGCGAACCCATTGAACTTAGGGCTCGCCGATCGCGAAGAGAGTGCTGCGGAAGCCATCAGGCTCTACGAAACGGTATTCCGACTCCAATTTCCTGTGCGCTATCCGAACCTTATCTCACACTTCACACCATTATCCTTGATAGGTCGACAGACACTTCAACAGACTATCGGATATTATTCGCCGCCTCCAGAAAATCAATGTGGTCCCACGGCAGCCATCAGTGCAGGAGAAAAATCAAGACAAAGGTGCCGCCAAGCACTCAGACCCGCAGATGCGTATCACTCTTAGACTTGACGGGCAGCGCAGGACGTCCGTTCCGTCGGCTCCGGCTCGCTACGCAAACGCTAGAGTGTCTAGCTTTCCCATTAAAACACAAACTTCTCGGAGTAGAGCTACACCTCGTTTCACCGACGAGAAGCCGACGCAACGATCCCAGATGGCATCCAACAGGAAGGCCAATGATCAAAAAACGAGTTTCTCGTATCTCCAGAATATACAGCCCGCGGAACCCGAGTCAAGCGATGATTCTGACTGGGACACCTTGCCAAACCCCCCGGCGTTCATCAGCGAAACTGACCGTAAATCGACCCTCACACACTGTTTCACAGAAGACGGACGGCGCTTACCATGGTTCGAGCTCCAACCCACGGAACTCGCAATTTTGCGGAAACGAATGAAGAAGAATTCTTCATGGCAGCCTTCCGATGCCATGATGTTGAAACAACTCGAGATGTTAGGGCGCGGTCTACGGGGCTTTCGGAAATGGGCCAGAAGGACTGGACAGAGCAAAATCGATGTTGATCGGATACTTGAGGGCGGTGATGGTTTGATTGGCGGACTCGCCATTGGGGCTCTGAAGAGAAGTCAGGACAACAAGGGGATGCGTTTAAACGTCATGAAACGTGCAAAGCGTGAGAGGGAGAAAGCTGAAGCCGCAGCCGCGGCCGCGGCTCAAACCATCGAGAACCCTGTGGGCGCTTGCAGCACAAAATTTGAGACTGTTGGGAGGTCAAGAGCAGGTGCCAGGCGGTCATCTCTTCAGGCTACTGAGACGCAAACTTTGCCGGAAGAGCTGTCGCCGGATGCCAGCGTCGGACAAGTCAGCCGAAACAAGATTGATCACATTGCGAAAGCATCACCCTACAGCGATTCAAACACACCCCATGAAAGGGGACAGACGCAACAACCGCATAATAGTCGGAAGCTGAGGAAGCCTCTGACGGGTGGAGGGGCGGGGCATGGTGGGGGTGAAGATGGTACGTATAGACATAATCAACAACTCGAGCGACTGCTGTTAACTGTTTACAGGCGACGATGGGGATGACATGCCAATCGATCCTAATGAGCCCACGTACTGCCTGTGTAATAGGATTAGTTTTGGTACGATGGTAGGTTGTGACAACGAAGATGTGAGATTCCCATTCCCATAATAAAACACGCTATGCGGCTAGTTCGACCACTGCTAAACTCCAGCTGTAGTGCCCGAAAGAGTGGTTCCATATGGAATGTGTAGGACTGACGGCGGAGCCACCGAAAACTGTCAAATGGTATTGTCCTCTTTGTCGGGATGATCCCAGCTCGCCAAAGAGGGACGCTGGTCAGAAGATTGGGAGGAAGAAGCGTAAACTCACAAGGTGAAAGACGACTTAACCATACGACAATGCCTTTCACCTGAAAAAATTTCCCTAGAGTTGGTGTGAGAATTCACAAATACTGAACCAGGCAGGTGTTCAAGGAGACCGTAGTCTGCTAAAGCGGTACTTGTTTATAAGACTGTTCCGGGCGAGAGTGCAGCAACTATCTTCAGTTGCTTATGAATTCGAAAGCGACAAGCCACTTTCATACGAGCGCTGTCGGCAGCTGACAAGTTGTGTTCAACTGATATTTTGCAACCGTTTTTTAACGACTCGTACCTTGTCGGTGACCCTGTGAAAACTATCAGCGACCTCATACTGAGGTTAGATTGGCTCCGTTTGTCAAAAGGACGTACCGTTCAACATCAGCTTCAAGACCATCCAAAAATTTATTTTGCTCGTCAAGCTCCTGTCCAATTTCGATGCCCATTTGCTTTTGGCGCCCAACGGTCTTTAGCAAAGCCTCTAGATCCTCATCTTGAGATTTCATAATTTGTTGCTGGAGCTGCAAGACACCCGAGTTATCTAGCTGTCTGGTGCGGTCGGTTTCTGGTATTGGTGCACCAAGAACTCTACCAGCAGTCCGTGCACGTGCATTCCCAAGAGTGAAATTTGACGCACTCGCCGTCGTGCTTGGTGAGACTCTGTTGCTGGCGTCGCCTTGTATTTTCTTTGCTGAAAGACTATTCACCAAAACTTCGAGCGCGTCACGCTCTTTGAAACCCGAGACTAGAAGATCTCTCCGACGTCTTATCTCGCCATCTCCAAGGCCCATGTTGCTGGGAGTTTTGGTGGCTGAGGCGAGTCCTTTCTCCAGGCTTTCTAGGAGACCAGATACTTTGACAAGAGCTTTTTTGGCGGCAGCAGACGCATCATGTTGATCTGCTACGGACAATGACTGGTCTCTCCTCGATATCTCTGACCTTGCATCCTGAAGGAAGGTTTTCATCTCTCGGTGTGCATCCAACCAGAGCACTGGATCCGCAAGGGTAGATTGGTTAAGGGAGCTGAGATGGGAAGATAGACTTGTAGTCGAAGATTCATAACTGGAGGTGGAAGACGGGAGATTCAAGAACTGTCGCCACGGCGGCGACTCCCGCCACCGAGAATCTTGACATCCCTGTATCCCATGGAGATAGTCCTCGAGACCTTTCCGTCGCTGCTCGGCGAAGTCACCGTCCGAGACAGTAGATTTAAAGTAGGTCTTCGGCGGCAGAGCAACAGGAGGTGCTACACCAGTCGAAGCAGTGAGATCTCTGTGGAGCTGATCGAAATCCGAGTATCTCTTCTTTAGCGAGAAGGAACGAAGAGGGAGCCGGATGCTGACGTTATATACTGTATGGGGTTTCGGGAGTTCCTCTGTGCTGTAGGAAGTGATCGAGAGCTGTGGATCATTCATCACTGTGGTCCAAGGCAAAAATGGACAAGGTACAGCTGTTTTGTCGAGTATGATTTGACTATCGAGTAAGTTCCGAATGTCGGAGTGATGCCTAGGAATGGTTTATATAGAAGGAAGCAGATGCTTGCTACGTCCTTGGTGCACGGCGTCCGTAATGTCCTCAGCATCTTTATCGTTCTCCCGCACTTAACACGTGAGCAGCAGTGTTTATGCGCAAAGGCGAGGGAACTCCCATCAAGACAGCTTGGCTCTCGACTAGCCAATCAACGCGACGAGCGAACGACCATCTCTTTGACATGGGACAACAAAGTTACCAAGTGCCCGACTAAAGGAAGAAGTATGTGCGTATGTATGTATCTGAACCTGCACACTATCTACTTAGCTCTCTCGATTGCATTCACATCTGTCTTTGCCACCTCGCCCCCAGAGGTCTCTGGTATCTCGTATTGACGTTCTCAGCCGGCACTTCCGATCTCCGTCCTCGAGTATAACACGCCTTACTGGCGACCAATCCATCAGTCACTGGACATCCAAAATGACAATACCGCTTTCGCTCATGTAAGAAAAACCCCTTTGTTGCCCGCCTCCCTATCGGAAAATCCCTCGATGTTCAAATACTACCTAAGACTATAGCTAATTCACCATGCCCACTGAGACAGACCCGTAAACCTCAAAGAATCGGCTCTTGATTCGCCGACCTTCCGTGCAAATGCTATCCATTTTTGCGAACAGGTTGATGCCGTTGAAAAATGGCTTGAAGGGTACCTTCGAAGCACACTGAAGGTCTGCCAGGAAATTGGAGGTAGTACCCGAAGACCAATAATCTTCCTTCCTTCCTTCTAACCTTTGGGACCGATTTTGGGCTTACATCCTGTAAATCTGTAGACCTGGAGGATGTTATCGCTACAAACCTCTCCCAGTCAGTCCCCACGCTCATTTCCGAGTCAATTCTTGATCATGACTATTCCCTCCTTGCTATCGAGCTTTTCACAGAAGCAACAAAGGAATTTTGGAGTATTGCGATAGCCTATTCGAAGCGAGTGCAGCCTCAAATGATCGAACCCCTGACCGAGTTTCTTCGAAATGATATTAAACAGTTCAAAGAATGCCGACGTGCGCTCGAAGCTTCCCAGCAACGCTATGACATGCTTCTCCAAAGATATGCAAGTCAATCCAAAAGCAAAGAAGCATCCGCCCTCAGAGAAGATGCGTTCCAATTACACGAGAGTAGGAAGACCTATATCCGGTCATCATTTGACTTCTGCAGTAAAGCTCCCGAGCTGCGAGCCAGCTTGGATAGAGTTATCACACGAGTAACAACGGACTTGTGGAAAGAGCAAGTGAAGTATAGGCGAGGCTTCGCTTTCAACCTGGAACGCTATGACGCAATAATGGACAGAATCAAGAGCTGGAGCGACGCCATGGAGAACTCAGCCAATATATTCAAACAAGAATTGGCGCTGGCGCGCAAAGACATGGAAGAACAAGCAAGATCTGTTAGCAAACCCTCGCGCGAGCTGGAAGATTATTCCACCAGTACAGTTCCGTTCTTGACAACCAGGGGGAAAGAGTCCGCCGCATCTCTCACGAGAGAGGTGGGGACAATTGAGAAGCAAGGTTGGCTATTTATCCGCTCGGCCACAGGGAAGCAAGGAGCCCGAAGTACTTGGGTCCGGCGCTGGTGTTTCGTGAAAGACGGCATATTCGGTTGTTTGGTGCAAGGGTTGAAAGGCAATGGCGTTGAAGAAACCGAGAAGGTGTGCCACCAACCCACATTTCCTGCTTCGTGTGTTAACCTTGACATGGATTTAGATCGGTCTTCTTCTCTGCAATGTCAAGCCTGCTTTCCAAGAAGATCGGCGGTTCTGTTTTGAAATCAAAACCAAAGAGTAAGAACGCCCCGCTGTTGACCGTACGATTTTAAACATCACATCGGTACCCTCCAGTCTTGAGATATATGGCTGTAGCTGAATTGATTGTTATGTTTCTCGAATAGTACCGGCATTCTGTTACAGGCGGAGACGCAACAGGATCTCTCGACATGGCTCAATGTTTTTGAAGCTGCGAAACGAGCAGCCGTACTCTCTTCCTCTTCTACTTCAACCAATATGTCAGCTTTTGCTGTATCTCCTCCAAGCATCGAGTTTGCCTCTAGTCAAACGCTCGGGCTAGATGAAACGGAAAAGCAAACCGTTTTGGGGCTTCCAGGCCTTGAGCCTGGTACCCGTGCCAGTAATGATCTAGGCAAGCGACCTTTATTGCCCGGGGACGAAGCGCCGTCAGGTGTGCATGGATCCAGGCTTGGGCAAATACTAGATCTCCCCAGTCGAAAGAATGTGGGACCCGGGACTAACCAAGCTACGGGCGGCGATCGAAAGTCACTCCCTGGAAGTGGCATTCAAGCATTGATATCTGCCAGCCATGGAGCTCTGCCGCTTAATACGGCCCCACCCAACATACCAGCTTTAATCTCACCTTCACTCCAAGGTCCCGGTTCTGTAAAGGGCATATCTCCCTCTGACGGATATGTTTCATCATCATTAGCCCCCAAGACTCTGGTAAATCTGCCCATGTCGACAGGTCTTTCAAGGCACGCTATCGCTGTATCCACTGTCTCGGATCGTGGCATGACGACGCCTGGTGGTCTGATAGCAAATTCCTGGGGAACATCAGTAAGCATCTCTCCATGGATACTGGCTTATGAATTTTGTTTACAATAAAACGCTAACCTGGCAACAACAGAATTGGGCCTTATCGAGTAGCTCTGATGACAGATCTGGCTGGTCAGCGGAGCCGGGTGCGACAAAAGAAACCACAACCTCAGTAGCTCCCGGCTCATCTGTCGGGGATCCTGCCACCGTTAATCAAACCCACAGGAAGGCTGTATCATTAGATTTAGAAGCGCAAGCTTCGCCGATCCCGCGATTTTCACCTTCGACTACTGTCGACTGCTATCCGAACAACTACCCCGACGAGCTTCGTCAGCAAGACGGTCAATTCCATATATTATTTCCCGATGTCCCTCGAGAAGAATTGGTATTGCTCGTATTCCGTGCAACTTGGAAGCCGAACGACGTCCAGGAGTTTCCAGGAAGAGCATTCGTCACAGCTGCTGCAATGTACTTCTACTCGCATCACCTCGGACTAGTTCTTGTGAATAAAATTCGTCTGCAACTCATCATCAGTGTCCGAGTCACACCAGGAAAATTCAGCGATCAGCTTCATCTACATTTAAAAGAAGTCGAGGAGCTGGGCCCCTTGTCGGACGAAGAAATTGCGGTCACGACTTTTCTCGAGCCGATATGGCTCCTACAGAGGCGGCTTCGGTATCTCGTCGATCTTGCTACACTCGAGACCCCAGCTTCGTTATCCGACGTGATTGATAATCTGACACGAATGGATAACGAACCCCAACAAAGCCCGGCCAGTGAAAGCTGGGAGGAGGTGAGTTTGGGTGAAGAAGTGGAGGAGTCTTACTCAAAGATAAGCTCACCGTCAAGGGGCCCAAACTCAATGCGGTAAGTGTATCAAGCTTGGGCGTATAGTATCAGTCACTAATCATTTATCAATAGCCGTCTGGTTGAAAAGGTGACGGGTCTCGAGATAGGTGATGGCTCCAGTAGGAATACTGTGGCAAACCCGGTGAACTTTGTCCCGCCCGCAAATACCACCAGAGTATTTGGCGAAACGTACCCTCTTTCAGCAAAATCTCTATTTTGCCTGATCTTCGGGGATAAATCAAAAATTTTCCATAACTTATATGCAAAACGTCGCTCAGCTGGTATGATTTTGACCCTCAAGAAAATCTAGAGAACGAGTCTAATTATCTTTTTCCTTCCCTAATCAGGAGTAACTTGTTCACCGTGGGTTAGAAGTGAAGATCATCTAGGGCGTCGGGAATTCTACTACACAAACAAACATGGTGAGTCGAGTACTGGCACGTAAATGCTTCCATGAACTAGGAAACTGATTGATCTGTCTCGACCGTAGGCATTCATATACGTGGACAAGATTTCCAAATCATAGATATCCTAGAAGACAACCGCTATTATGTAGTTTCCGATCATAAATACCCTTGGATGGTGCCAAACCCGGATGCCCTATCTCTAGAGACGACAATAGTTATCTCCCAAGTTTCGAGGTCTACCGCCAGCCTATCACTCTGGACAATGGTCGGATCATCACAAAGACTTAGGTTTTGGAACGGTTCGTGCCCTGTTAACCTCATATCAAACGTAGGTTCTAACACGGTATTAGATTCCATAAAACGCCATGCATCCCGGATATTGCAAGACGATACTCAAGATCTCGTTTCCATCGTCGCAAACGAAATCAACAAAGCCGGGAACAGTCCAAAACTATTCAGGATTGCCGGTCAATATGGCCACGTATCATTCGTTGACGATATCAAGGGATCGAACCAGCAGCAAATAAGTCCCTACACAGCACCAGCATCGACGATGCCAGAAATATCTCACATCAGTCTTTTCATTGATCATAGTGTAGCTCTGGCATACGGACTCGCGAGGACTGCCATGAAAGGCCTTTTCCTGCTTTTGAGCCAAATTTGTCGATTCGTAAACCTACACAAGATTTTGCTGATCGGATTTAGCATATCCGTCCTACTAAACCTGGCCTTATCAGTCGGCAGCGTAAAAGAACTGTGGCATAATGCGGCAGCACTTTCGTATATTGAAAGCGTCGGGGTTGTACCCACAAATACAATGAGACGTTCAATCACACTCGACGAGGTAGAGATGGCAACGGTTCTGAATACAGCAGATTTTCACCCAGTTACCAGCCAATGGTGAGCGACGATATCCTTCTGCCGCATAGGTATATCTCTCTATATTCACTAATCTACGAGGTAGCTTTCAAAAATTTCTCGATATCCATACTCTAACCGATGATAGCCAGATTGGAAGCTCAAAGAAGATTCCTCGAGTACAGCCTCTGTCGAAGAAGTTTGAGCTGACAAGGAGAAAGCTTGGCATCTATAGACACGATTTGCTCGTCGCTCTGTCGCTGTTGAACCGGCTCGAGACAGATATTTTATTGAGCGAATGGGAATCGTGGGTATGGAAAGAGAAGTCGAGATGCCGGCAAGCGAGAGATGCTCTACAGGATGCCGCGCGGCTGGGTGGCGACGGACCGGACAGTCTAAATGTTTCAGTGATCTCATACTGTCGCAGTTGCGAGGCTACTGCCGCTATCTTTGAAGAACGTGATGGGGCCCAGCTTGTTGGACGAGGAGGATTCTGAGATTGCGTACTCGCCGTATGGAATCGTGCGTCGAACTTGTATGCTTACGACAATCATAAGAGCCTTTCCTATCTCCAGCAAGCGGCAAGTGGTCGAAGACTGCGGTCGTAGGTGTCAATTAAAAGGCAAGAGTGGGCGGCGCCTCGTGTTCAAAGTTCGCTCTAAGCGAGAGACTCAGGTTCCGCAGCACTTCATAATGCCCATTGCTTTTGAACAATCAGTCCAGTGAAGGTAATACCACGCCCACGGATAATGATACAGAGAAAGCCCGAATATGAGATCTAGGGCTATACGGGTCACTTCGGATGGGATGGTTAAGAATGCGTTCTCCAATAGTCTTTCTTGATAATTATTTTTAAAAAAATGTCAGAAAAAAGGCGCGATGAGCGATCATGAGCTTAAGGGTTCAAGCTTCGTATAGATGGGATGGCTCCTGGCTCGATTTCCAACCATCCTGTGTCTGGAGATACATGTGTTAATAATTGCGTCTGTGCTTGGAAATTTGACTGACTAGGGACAGGGGCCACACACACACACACACTCTCTCTCTCTCTCTCTCTCTCTCTCTCTCTCATGCAAACGTGGTACACTCAATCGGTACCAGGACCTAAATCAATTGCGATGAAGAAGCAGTGTAACCAAAATTACGTGCTTTGGTACGTACATGCTCCCAGCATTCCTACTTTTAATTCGGGCAGGGTTGCCACGTGCGCAAATCTCCTTGATCTATAAATTGCCAGCTGATTGTTCAAGGAGCAGCAAGTAAAAGTCGGTAGCCGCATGTCGGCTACTATATCCGGGAGGTAGTGATGGGCCCTGGTTTCTAGAAGCAATTTTGATGAAACAACATCCCGGTGGCCAGATCATGTTACGATATACCAGCATACCTAAGAGGTTAGCAAGCGTCGACTAACGACTTTGACCTGCTCAAAAAGTATATATCTTTCGATATCCCGTTTGAATCCGAGGCCCTCCTTGTTCCAGAGCTGGCTGCGCTGCTTGGTTATGCTTAGTAAGGCATTACACAGGTCTTACGTTACTTCTAATTACCGGCTTGCTTACCTGAGTGAATACTTACTTACTTATAGCACCATCCGATAAACGGGCTGATAGTTAACTGTTGATATACGCGTGCTTAAAATCGAACGGGGCTAGCTCAAAAGGCACTATAGCTAGCAAGCACAGAGCCTTTGGTGCCCTGAGACTAGTAGTACCTCTGGTGAGATATTTCGAGGGAAACCTAACGGAAGACTGCAGAAGGCGTCGCAGATCGTGTCACAGCTGAGTATCCGACCAAGTGAGATACATACATATGATATATTACCCCTATCAGTGCAACTGAGTGCTCCGTGCTTGAGAATCCGGCTCAGCGCCCCGGTGTCTGATTGAAAGGGCGTCAGGGTGGTACGTATGACTTCCACCAAATTATCAGAGGGACGTGTGTCTGCAGGCGCATGTCTGGGAAAACATCAGATAACAGTGTTTGAAGGTCGATACCTGCGGAATCTCTTACCCGAGGCTCCGAGTAACTAAGTTTTACCTGCGACTTCCTTACTCACTTGGGTAAGCGATCAAGTGCCGGCCGACAGCGGGCGACGCCATCTATCGGCTTGGTACGGAGCACTTCATGATTCAGCACTGACGACAGAGCCCGATACCTCTTTGGGACTAGCATACTGTCTCTCGATCCAGTAACTACGAAGTATAAGAAGTAGTAAGCCCCCGTAAAATGAGTGCATACTGGGTAGTAAGTAGGTACAGACGCATGTCAAAAGTCGCTTGTGCGGGCAAGGTGTCAAGCGCGTGGTGCCCCGGTTCGCCGGCCCCACTGACACATTCAATGGAATCTACTTTTTAATTTGTGCTAATTTGGCCTGATATTGCCATTGAAAACTTTATCAGCACGCACGATATAAATATAAGCAAATCAGTAAATTATACCCTCTGTGTGTAAGCAATTTAACTTAAATTTAGGAGGCAGGTAGCAAGCAAGCAGCAGGGCGCAAAAAGGAAGCGTCTCGAAGATTGCCTTAACGGTCGCATACCGCGCACAGAGCTGGAGGGCTAGCTCGAGTGAGAGACGGACCGTGCTTCTTACCCAGCACTCTAGGTCAGTAAATACATACCTAGGTAGGTAGTAAGTAAGGTGGTGATATGTATATATCTGACGGACAAAAACCTTTGTCAATGAGCAGGGGTAAACATGGCTGATGCCTTACGGACGCAATACATACCGTACAAGCAGATCTTGATTTCTTGATTGCCCTTTTCTCCGCCCCTGGTTTTGCATTTTCCGGGCTGACTGCTAGCACTCCCGCTCGATGGAGGGGAGAGGGGGCCAACGAGGAGGTTGGGGGTGCGTACATGTATGTACAAGTAAATGTAGTGTGCTGCACATGTACATACATGGACATGGACAGTTATGTTGCATGTCATGCAGATGTACATACATGTATATACAACATTAGTACATACTAAGTACATATGTAAGTATGTATGTACATGTACATGTACATGTACATATTTACCTAGTAGATGCGCTTGTGGATATTTAGAACCAGACCAGATCTTCGCAGACCGATGGTGGTGGACCTACCTACATACATACTTAGCACACGAGGCTGCATCCCCTGTGCAGCTGTGCAGCTGTGGTCGGCGCAACCACGGCGCCTAACCAACGCCAGAAACCGGTTCAGGGGCATGCTTTTTGATCCCTTCCACCACCCCAAGCAAACCGGTACATGTACGGTGCTAGCCAGCTGCACCATTCTGTCCGAGAACCGCCTGCTGCGTTTATATTCAGAACCACGTACATACATTACATACGTGCGTACTAAAGTAAGTGCCACATATAAGTATTTATATATCTTCACGGAGTAAGTGAGGACTGACAAGTGCGGCGTCCGGAGAAAAAGGCAATATGGGCCCGTGGGACGGCGCACCTTATCTCATCGACCCACGCCCGCGCCGACGAGCGCGCGAGAGCCCGCCAGCGTCCCCGCGAGACCGATGGCGTTTGAAATTGACAGCTTCCTAAAAAAGAACCGCCTTCTTGCTAGCCCCATCAGCAGGAGCCCTGCATGCATATGGGCCCCGTCGAAACAGGCAAACGGGCGACCCCAAATGAGCAGTCCGGCAGGGGTAGCGCCCGCCGCGATGGCCTGCTGCTGTCTCGTTCGGGCGTGATGAAACAGACTGGTCGGCTAGCCGAAAATGCTATTTTTAAAACTCCCACCGAAACCTCAAACCCGGGATATTCATCCTTCGTGGAAAGGATGTTTGCAGGTAATTATACACACATGTCCTGACGCCCAACATGACATGACATTACATGACATTACATTACATACATGACATGACATTACACCTCCCGATCCTCGCCAGGCTTCGTGCGGCGCCGAATTACATGTGCGTCTGGACATGTACCTACACATGTAATGTGGCTAGCGGTAGCCGTCGACTGACAGGCGTCTTACAGGTGCGTCCTGGAGTGCAGACGCAAGGTCTAATGAGAACACAGGTACATCGCATCGCATCGCATTACATGACACTCGAGCTCTTGCATACATGCTGAGCTGCCCTTGCAGCCCAAACCGAGTCCGAAAAGGCCGTCCGCCATCTTCTGGCCGCTGGAGAGGCCTCCCTACTCTCGCCAACCTGGGTTTAGTCCGGACGAATGATTTCCTCTTCCTTCCTGTCTTTCTTTTCGTCCTTTCCTTCCTTTTTCCATGCTCTGGCCGACCTTCCCACCCCCCACCACCCTCTCCGGCCTGTCTGTTTCTTTCCTGTCGTCTCTTTCTCCCTCTCCCTCTCCCTCTCCCATGGTTTTTTTTTTTTTTTTTTTTTTTTTTTGCCTCTCTTTCTTCGAATTTCTTTGCTTTTCTTCCGTCCTAACCACAACCTCTGCCATTTCTGGCAGCCTGTTACAAGGGATGTTTCGTTGGCGCTGGTCGCGCGAGAAATCTAGAAATAATAATGATATAACCAGATCAATTATAACAGGGTATATATAGCACCGGCAGCAGTGGCGGTCTGTTACATGTATCCGCGAATGCTTGAACCATATACCCGGTGTATATATTTAAGTGCTGGCGTGCTATCCAGACATATATAGCAGGCCTGTCCTCCAACCCGATTCGATCCCAATTCCCGTTCGATGTAAACGTCTCCATCACTTGGTATTCACCACTCTCGCTCCTTCTTACAAAGTAACGTCTGAATTTCCTTTCGGCACTCCCCCATTCACCCCGGTACTCGTGGGGATATCTTTCGAACCTTGTGCCTTCCTTACCTTGATACCCGTCCAGCTTCAGCTCGACATCCCGGAACGCGTTGCATCGCTGCTGCATGACAAAACAAGTGAACCGGCTTTGAGGCTCAAGTCTATATCCTTTCCGCTAGAAATAGGCAGCGCGCATCCTGCGATTGGGTCCTCGTTCCCATATATCTACCCTACTCGCGCTTCTTGATCAATACCCTACAGATCGACCGTACAACCGGATTGCAACATTGGTTCTAGATACCCGTCACAGGTTCTCCGGCAGAAAGGAAGAAACAAAGCGGAAGAACAGAAAATGTTTTCGTCCTACGAAATGGATGAAGCTGCTTACTCGTACGTATCTCCCAAAGCTCTCGAGCCATCCGACACGGTGTCTTATATATCGTCTTCTTCTTCTAATTTAGCGACTGCACCTCGTCCACCAATAGCCTCTACGACCGCACATCGTCAAACAGCCCATTTGACGCCAACGCAACCCTGCGAGGGCTCCCCACCAAGTCATATCTCGAGCTGAACCAGCAAGGAGGTGAGGACGGTCAGTGGCAGGCGGGCCCTAGCTCTCATGCGCAACATCACTCCCACAGAGGTTCGAGCAAGCCCTCGATCCTGAACCATTCCGGCAATGGACCCGCCTTCAGCGGACCCGCCCCGGTGTGGCAGTCCGCCTGTTACCAGACTCGCGCGAGCGCAACGCAGGCGGCTATGGGCCAACAGGCCAGTCAATCTTATGACGGTAAGTTCATTTTCGCGCCTGTATATGCCTATATGCATCGCCCATCCTCAAGATACATTCGCTGATGCGAAAAGCATGCACATAGTTGGATTTTGGCCGGTATCGCAGGACGGGATCATTGTTCGTGGCGTCGACCCGGAGCCGCTGGGCAATGATTTTCCTTCAAATGATGAACTCGACGCCCAGAGCGTGTACCTCCATCCAAAGTTCTCCTATCCGCAGCCGGTTTCGGATTGCGACAGCCAAAGCTTGACGACGTCTATGTCGAGACGTCTATCCGATGCCTCAACTTCGATATCCGCAGATGTCTTGCCTTACGATGGCATCGTATCATCCCAGGAGAATAGCAATACCACAGCGGACATCCCCTTTCACAGTCACTTGAATAGCCTTGGCACGGCTCCTACCTCTTGCGCCTCTACTGCGAACCCGTCACCTCTCCCGTCTCCGAGGAATATGGTTGACCTTGTTCGAGTACCGAGCCGAGGGAAGGTTTCGCAGTCGCCACGGCAGAATTCTAGGCTGGCTCCGTACTGCATCGATGGACGAAGCAAACGTTGGTCGACTGGGATGAACTTGCCGAGCAACAGTCCGTTAAGCAGCCTGGGAAATCATGTTCCCTCTATAGCTTCGACCTTGGAACTTGCCAATGCAGTCAACAGTGGGCCGGATACGGGAATATTGCAGCCGTTGAGCGAGTTCCCAGGCAACCATTGCGACTCGGAACAATATATGTACTCCCCATATAGCCATTCGAGCTTTTCAGCCGCTAGAGCGCCTGCGCTCCTGCCCGGCCAACCGTGCCTCGAGTCTCAAATGGACCATCATCACTTCCCTGCGGCACAATTTCACTATCTACGCATGCTCCAATCGAACGCAGATGCGCACTACCAATACGGGGATTCGAGCGACCGCCCAGACCTCTATGCCGCTCTATCGGAGGAGCAACTCGACCCACCCGAGGAGGATATGAATCCAGAGGATCCCGACATGAAACCACATGAACAAGAGCTCCGTTTTGAAGGTGATCTCTACACGCCGAAATGGGTACGGAACCACGGAAACAAGAGAGAAGGCTGGTGCGGCATCTGTAAGCCTGGAAGATGGCTGGTCCTCAAGAACTCAGCGTTCTGGTACGACAAATCCTTCACCCACGGGATCAGTGCCGCGACGGGCCAGGCATTCATGGAGCCGCAGGATGTCCGACGCGTTGATGGGAACCCAGATGTTTGGGAAGGCCTATGCCACTCTTGTAACGATTGGATCAGCCTCGTCAGTAATAAGAAGAAAGGAACGACGTGGTTCAGGCATGCGTACAAATGCCACGTCCACCAAGCACCCAAGATTAAGGGAACCCCCAAACGGCGAATCAGGGATTCTCGTCCGGGGACTGCTAGGTCTTCGGATAGTGTGTAAGGGGGTCTACATCTGTCTGTTTGTTTGTTTGACGAGAAGATATACACGTACGTGGCTTCACGTTTTGACGGAGCCATCATGATGATGTTTGACGCTTTCCAACATTTTGGTGTTGGTGATGAGAGCGGTTGAACCAGCCTCAAAGCTTCGAGCTTCTTTTATGACTGCACCCTTATTCGATTGCATTTCAATAATTTTTTTTTCTTCCTTTCTAATGTTGCTATCGACCTGCATTTTACCTGGCGTTCGTCCCCCTTTACATTTACCACCAGATATGGATATTTCACATAATTGCTGTTAATGTTGCCTCTAATTGGGTATGTTTTGCGGGAGTCGTTGGCTGCGGTTGTTTCTATTCTTTCTTGCATGACCTAAAATACAAAATAAAAGAGACGGCACTCAAAGGGACAAAAAAGTGCGGCATTGCAACGGATTACTTGGGACAGGGTGTCTTTGTTTTCTTTTTCACAAATACCATCATCATATATCATTCTGCATCGGATGCTTTGAGCCTTTTAACTTTTCTTCGCTGATTTTGTGGTTGCTCTTGCTCGTGATTTACCTCAAGCTTTTTCTATTTTTTTTTCTTCTGCTCTTAATGAACTCCCCTCCTTTCTTTTTTTCCTTTTCTTTATACAAAAAATCTAATCGAGATCTTGTCGCTGCCGCATGTGCTTCCGTTGATCGAGTAATTGTTCTGTATTACCAGATTGTTAGTTGCGTCGCGATCTTTTTTTTTTTTTTTTTTCCTTCCTTCTTGTGGAATCCCATCCTCGGTCTAGAGGAGAGCATAGCGCGGAGCTGGGTCTTTGTGACTGTACACGACATCTGTAAATACAATACACACGGGAGGGTATTTTGGCTATCCTGGCTTGACGTGATGCATTGATATCGCAGGCAACTGCTATTGACGATGTTTGACGGGCTCGTAGAAGCTTCTCGAACTGTGGCTGGAATTTCCCACTGCCTCCTTCCCAGCGCAGCCGCAGCCGCAGCAAAGAATGACTTGAAACCACTCGCTGAGTCGTCCCTGGTAAAACCATCGCATAGCACATGTACAGTACATCTGCATCCACGTTACGCATCCTTCAGTAGATGCTCGCTGAGGAAGCTGGACGCCCTGCTCAAGAGTGCCAGCTCGCCAGACACCAACAAACCCACTCGCCAGATCCTGCGACACTGCTCGGTGCTTACTTGGCTGATTCGCCCGCGTGGCTGCGCTGCGGCAGGAGCCTTTCGACTTTTATCGACGCATCGACACCGAAATTGATCCAAGGAAAAAAGGCTCCAGTATCACGTAACCTAACTTACTCCAAATCACGCATCTTCGATCTGGCGGCTCACACTCGCATCTTTCCACATCTGTCATCTCTCTTTTACGACTACCACCAACGGCTTCTCCACGCTGCTAGTAAACCCGAGGAAGGGAAATCACTTCTGATAGCGCCGCCTCCCAAGGCTTATGCCCGTTTTCCTCCCAACATAGCCCGCAGTCACCTGGGATAAAGGCACTATTTAGGAGCGATGGACTCCATCAACCATGCGACACCGATGAACGTCGACAGCGGCACCGTCCCCAGCAATCCACCCGCTACCGGACCTCTTGCCGCGGAAGCCTGTAAGGACTTGGGCAACAAATACTTCAAACAGAAGAACTACCCAGCTGCTATATCCGAGTACACCAATGCAATCTCAGCTGACCCGCTGAACGCCGTCTACTTCAACAACCGTGCGGCAGCTTTCATGTCGAATGGCGACTATCAGATGGCTCTGGAGGATTGCAGGGAGGCTGATCGACTACAACCGGGTGTGGACAAAACGTTACTACGGATGTCAAGGATCTTGACCTCAATGGGTCGGCCGGAAGAAGCTTTGGACTTGCTCTCCACCGATAAATTCTCGGCATCGGATCGAAACCTTCCTCAGCAAATGATCGCCCATACTAAGAGTGCGGCTTCTTCGTTGGCAGATGGAAGCGGCTCGATGACCCTCTATGCTCTGGACCGCGCGGAAGCAGGCCTAGGTCTCGGCTGCGAAATACCCAAAAAGTGGCGCTTGATGAGGGCTGAGGCTAATTTGAAAATTGGGAACCTGAATAGTCTGGGGGAAGCACAGAACGTTGTGATGTCTCTATTAAGACAAAACTCAAAGGACCCGGACGCCTTGGTTATGCGCGGTCGCATTCTCTACGCCCAGGGTGAGAATTCCAAGGCTGCCCAACATTTCCAGGAAGCTCTGCGATGCGACCCTGATTTTAAGGATGCCCGGGTCTACCTTAGAAGAGCAAAGGAACTTGATAAAAAGAAGGAGATGGGCAATGATGCCTTCAAGAAAGGCGATTTCGAAAATGCGAGAGTGTTGTATACACAAGCACTCGAAGTCGACCCCGAGAATAAGGGTACAAATGCAAAGATTTTCCAAAATCGAGCTATGACATTAATGAAGGTATTTCTTCTCCTGCACCGCCGCCCGCACTCCAAACAATATGGTCAGCTTGATTGAACTTGGCGGTGCTGATATAACTCTTTCGCTGCCAGCTCAAATGTTTCGACGAGGCCATATCAGACTGCGATTCCGCCCTCAGATTAGATCCCTCTTACACAAAAGCTCGGCGGACAAGGGCGAAGATTCTAGGGCAGGCCGGAAAATGGGAGGATGCTGTTCGAGAACTTAAGGCACTGTATGACGCAAATCCTCAGGATGGCACCCTTCCAAAAGAGATTCGGCAAGCCGAACTTGAATTAAAAAAGTCCTTGCGGAAAGATTACTACAAGATTCTTGGAATCGAGAAAGACGCATCGGAGCAGCAGATCAAAAAGGCCTATCGCCAAATGGCTATTAAATGGCATCCGGACAAAAATCCGGACAACCCTGATGCAGATGCTCGATTCAAGGATATTGGCGAGGCGTATGAAACCTTATCTGATATGAACAAGCGGGACCGATACGACCGGGGACTTGATATTGAACCGGACCCGAACGAAATGTTCAGTGGCGGAATGGGAGGCGGTATAGACCCCAGTGTCTTGTTCGCAGCAATGGGTAAGGCCTGTCACAAAGCATGACTTCAAGAATAGAGCTAATTGCCGGTGCATAGGAGGTGGCGGTGGCGGTGGTGGATTCCACTTCGGTGGGAACCCAGGTGCTAGTCCATTTGGAAGCTTCGGAGGCGGGGGGCACTCCCATGGAGCTCGTTTTTCCAACGGCGGCTTCAATTTCTGATCTTTCTAAAGTACCGTGCTTATTCACTTCTCGATTATACTTAATTTTCTTCGGTTCAAAAATCTAGATCCTGAGGGTTGATGCTGGAAACCACGCCTGCTGAAGGAAGAGGACGCCAATGATTTAGCCGCCGTTTACAGATAAGATAGTCGTCCAGGTTAGAGGAATGAAGCTATACGAAGGAGGGAGAAAACATATGATGAAATCTGTAGCACGCCTCACCACTACCACCACTACCACCAATACCACCACCGCCACGTTTTTTTCTAGGCCATTGACAGAGGAAACCAATGGAACAAATGGACCATCAAGAACCAAATTATGCTCTAACACAGGCATTGAAAGTGGATAAACCTCCGTAGCAGACTCGTGTATAAAAGCCAGAATGCACGACGATTGAGATATGAGATTTGTTCGTTTCCTCGAAGCGAAGGCGGCGTTCTTCGACCCAAGAGGAAAGAAAGAGCGAAAGAATGGAAGGAACGGGAGGCTAGAAATGAAATTAAAACGTCTCGTCATCATTAACGCCCTGCTCTTCTTCCGGTATCTCGAATCCTTCCTGATTATTGCAGACGGCAAATTTAGTCTATGGCTACAATTGGACGCTATAATAGGTCTTGAGCTCACCTCTGTAGAATACAAAATGTCCTGCACTTTCTTTATAACCACGGCCTTTTCCTCTTCGGGGTCCTCGGCTGCCTCCTGCAACAGGAGTTCGATGTCCCGCAATTTGCTGAAGTAGAAATCGCGCTCTCGCTCAAGACCGGTGACACTTTCCTTCAAGGTCGCAATTTCGTTTTGGAGGGCGGTGGTAGACGCACCACCAAGGGGTGTTCGAGTCCTTGGCCCGGCGACCTGTGGCGTTGTACCCCGTGGCTTCGAGGCAGGCATGGAGCGGGGAGCAGGCGCCGACGTAGTGACGGTTTGGCCTTTTCGCCGTGCGACGGCGTCGTACTCGCCGCCGGGGAAATACTGGTCCCAGTACCTCTTAATCCATTGTAAAAACTCGAGATTGTCTTGCATCTTGCACTTCACTAAAGCCTGAACGGGGATTGGACGATCGATTTTGTGGTGCGTGAAGGCGGCTACGTATCGGGTGGTTGTTTTAGCATGTTACGACTGGTAGGAACGACTCTATTGCTGCTGATCGTATGTGAAACCCTCAGAAAAACCTACTCGTTAAAATTTTGAAATTTTGGAGATATGCGTATTCGGTGTTGACGTTGAATTTAACTCTAGCCATAGGTATATCGCCTGTTGAGATTGATGGCATTGTCTTTTAGCATTTGGGGCTATATATGTTGTCTGTGGTAGGTGGTAGCCGGAGCTAACGCGTAGGATGGACGGACCGTATATTGAATCCAGGATCTGGCAGAAAGCAGCGCTATCGATGCGACGTTAGACTTTATTGTGCTTGGAGATCTCCCGGTGTCTATCAAGGCAGTCTGTTCAGGTATCGCTCCATACCCTGTTCCACATTGCTCGACTTTAGTCATGTTAAGTTGAAGCAAGGCGTTGAGCCAGTTCAGAAGTTCTTGTCTAAGAAGAGGGGTATCCACGTCAGTATGTCAACGGAAGCTACATCGCCAGAAAAAAAAAAGGGTGGGAAACTGGAGGTGCATGCGAGGTCTTACCGTGACTCTCCCATGATGAATGGAGTGGTAGGTAGATGTTGCGGACGTATAGATGTAAATGTATACAGAGAACGTAGGGAAAGAGTTAGGTGCGTTCGAGAAAGGTATATTCGTGGAACGTTGCTTTGGCGTTGGGCGGCGCTATTCTGGTGCGATTCGTGATTTTAGTAGTCTCGTCGAGGGACGTCGCGTTCGGATCTCGAGAGGGGACTATCCGAGTTGTTGTATGGGTGAGCAACAGCAATGACGATGGAGGGAGATGCTTTGGAATCCAGGAGTGGGATTGTAGGCCTGCTATCGGCGCACCTATGGGAGATGATGGAGATGATGCTAGGGATGGGCCCGATGGAGTTGATCGGGTCTGTCGGTATTGCCAGCGACCAGGGACGGTGGCTTTGATGGCTGATGGGTTCGATCTGGTGATGGTGGTAGAGAAGGTGGTGGAGCAGGAATGGGAGCAGGAGCAGCAAGAGGAGGAGGCCTAAACTTGGCAGGTATATTTTTCTGGCCCCGGCTGATTGGACGGCTGCTGGCAGAGGTAAGTACTACTTACTTTTGCACGTACTGTACTTGCGATGGTTTACAAGCGCCTTCGGCCGCCAAGGTACAAAGATACGCTCTCCTCTTTATCCGCTCGCCATTCCGCCCCGAGGGCAATCGCCCAGGCAGGAGCTCGAGGTGCTACGTGCATCTCTCGTCGACCGTCGACCGTCGACCGGCCTCCTTTGGTCGAAGAAGCTAATCACATGTGCACACGACAAAACACATTTGCGTGCTGCGTATCATGTTACGCGGCACCTGCTGTAGTGCCAGCTCTTGCTGGAGCAGCTGCAGCTAGCTAACTAAGAAATCCGGGATTGGTGATCACGGATGGCCGCGCGCGTACGACCATTCCAAGGTACATACATATAAGTAAGTACTTATGTATGTACTTAGAGTATGCATTGTCCAGACTCTTGTCGCGGTTGCTTTATCAGATACGCAGCCACCAGCGCCGAAGTCCGTGATACCGCGGCGACACATATCAGCTAGTGTTCTCGGGAAATTAGCACTCATCATGCATCAACTCGTCGTCATTGACGTATCATCGTCCGGGCGAGACATCAGATCGAAGATTGGTCCTGGGCTTTCATCGGAGCTCGATATTGTGATCCTACATCCAGGACGCCAGCTATTTGGTTCCTGGCCAAGAAACGAGCAGATGCGGGGCTCTGGGCCGAGACAGAGATTCTATATGATATATCACACGGCAATGGCTTCGGGGCCCGGGCTGTAAAATCGCAATGGCGCCCCTTCATTCGCTGGTGGAGCTACAGATGTGGAAGAAGAGAGAAAATGGCGAACAGCTGGTACGCTGCCGATGGTTCACAACATCGTCGTCGTCATAAATGTCTGCGCATTGAATCGAGACAATCTAGCTAGAGCGGATAGATGCTCTACAGTACAGAACAGAGCAACGTACACAGTACGAAAAGAGAAGAGAGAACACACGTTGGACGTTTGCAGGCTTCAGCACCTGCTTTTCATTTTCATCCGGTAACAGACAGTAAAAGCAGGAACCAACAAGGAGACTGTTTTGTTATTAATTTAGGAAAAACACAACTGGCATCTGATACTATTTTATTCCGTGGCTTATGTTTTCGTGTTTTTTGTAGATTTTTGATCCATCCCATTTGTGCCATTGCGCTAGAATCCTCCTTCACTCCCGGACAAGGAAAAAAATAGATAGCACGCGTACAAACAGAATGCGAGAGGACAAACAGTGACAAAAAGAACGAGCAGTTTGTTTGTTCCGCACATGATATGAAAACAAATAGACACATGAGATTGGGGCGGAGGTGCGGACTCGAGAAAAGATGACGGGTCGGACAGATTTAGGCAGATGCCTCCACGGAGAGACCAGGCGTAGGGAGCGTCGGGTAAGAGACGGGGCTATCCTGTTGCTCTACTGATTTGTGCCGCTCATGCTGTGCCTGTTCCATCTCTCGATCTTCGGACTCCTCATTGAACGTTCTAAGTGCGGCCTGGATCCCTTCGCGCAGCTTTTTGATGACACTGAAGGCGTCTGCCCGGGAGAAGATGTCCTCCGCCTTCATGCTCTTGGTTGTGACAGCAGATGAAGGCGATGATGGCGACGAGGAAGGGTGGTGGTCTTCCAAGCTGGGATCGATCATCGACACGTCAATGCTCGACCTAGCACTGCCTCCACCTCCGCCTCCTTCTCCTTCTGGCTCATCATCCTCTGCGGATCTGGGGAGAGGAAGCTCCCGACGTACAGGCTCGTCAGGGCCAGAATCAATGTCCATCGCATCGGGTTCGAGCGGAGACGGAGCCGGAAGCGCCGCCTTTTGGAGAACGCCGACACTGTACCGGCGTCTCTGATCGGCGTCAAACGAAGCCGCCAGTGTGGATGCCGTGACGCTCGGGAGAACATCCGCCGTTGTGACAGAGCCATTACCCGCGGCGGTGACATGATGGTGGGCGGGCAGGTTGGGATAACTGACGCCCGTAGACAGGCTCGACATATGGGTAGATGCTGGGGAGTGGGATGTGTAGGAGGTCGGAGGGGTGAGAACTGGGGTTGGGCTGTTCTGATGGACGGATGGCGTGGGGTGACCCGAGGAAGACGCAGATGTAGTTGTGTGAGGGCTAGGAGGGGGGAGAGAAGGGGTCCTGTTATAATGCGTAACGCCTGTAGCAGTGTAGTGGACACCTGGTTGGGAGAGGCCAGACGCGGCAGCAGCTGCAGGGTTGGTTTCGTAGAGGCTGCTGGAAAGCTGGGTAAGGAAGTTGTCGGCCTCGAGCAAGTCCGCTTTCTTATGCATTGTGTGTACCATGGGGCCGGGAGTCGGCAATTGGTAATGAAAGTGCGAGCCGTGATGCCCGCCGGCGCCGGCAGCACCTGCGGAGACAGCGGTGGAGATGGCAGCGAGCGGAGTCTGGTGATAGTCAAGATGGTGTTGAGAAGCAGCCGCTGCAGCCGCTGCAGATTCGATGGCAACACTACTTGCCAAACTGTGCAGGCTAGCAAGGCGATGGGCAACTTCGGGTGTGTAGCCAGGGCCATACTTTTGGCGCTTGACATCGTCTACAAACTGGGACATTTCGGCGTCGAAAGCGGCCGCGGCTCTCTTGCGTGGAAGAGCCTGGAGGGCGTCATGTGGATGTGTAGCAGCCGCCGTCGTATTAGCGCCTGGGTAGAAACCAGCGGTGCTATAGGCTGTGTGATGGTGGTGGTGGTGGGGCGTCTGTTGTGGATAGTACCCATTCAAACCATAAGCCGGAGCTGCGGCTGGCAAGGATGTTTGAACATATGGGTTCTGAGACACAGCAGTGGCGTAGTGGGGAGGTGGGGGCGGGTGCTGCAGCGATGAGCGATGTGCACCGGGCCCACCGCGGCGTGTGAGGTCAGGCTCTGGACTGCGCAGGAGGACAGAGTCGTCGGCGTGGGTTTTGATGTGCTTCTTGAGGTCCTGGGGCCGCTTGAAGGACTTGGAGCATATTTCGCACTTGTGTGGCTTGAGGGGCACGTGAACGCGAATGTGAGAAGTGATGTGGTCGCGCTTGACGGTGGTGGTGCGACAGGTGCCCCAGTGGCATTGCAAGCAGAGATTGTTGGTGGACTTGCGACCGACATGGACGTCACAGAGATGGGACTACGGCAAGATACATGGTCAGCAAGGCGGCCGATGTGAGGGTTCGCGGGAGGTACGAAGGGGGGAATTGCATACGTAGAGCTCGTCCGGGATGTCAAAGATCTCACGACAGGTGCCCCATTGGCAGATCAGGCTGCCGTGCTGAGAGTCGTTGCTGCCAGCGGTGTTCGCGGATGAGCTGGAACTACCGGCCAGCGGCTGGGCCAGGACGGCGGGAGTGGATGAAGACGAGGCGGTCCCGGTACCGGCAGTTGCTGTGCCGGTGGCGGTGGATGAAGTCTGAGTAGCGGCCGATGTCTGAACACCGGAACTGGTTGTGGTGGGAGCTGTGGAGGCCGTCGCAGTTTGAGCGGAGGCTGAAGATGGGGTCGTCGCAGGGACGGCGGGGGAGTTGGCGTCGGTCTGGACAGCCTGGGAGGAAGTCGAACGGGGTTGGTCGGAGCCGTCCATGTTGGCGGGTCACGGAGGGCGGCTGCTGGAGAGGGCGAGTACTACGTCAGCAGGAGCGAAGAATGGCATAACGAGCGCGGATGCGATGGTAGAGGGAAGGGGATGCGGGAGATCGGGGTGGTGATTAAGCTGTGAAGTAATGAATCGAAAGTGTATTGAATGTATGAGGTCGGGTCGGGTGGGAGGTGGGAAGATGGAGGTGGAGGCGAAGGGAAGATGAGGTGCGCGGATGTGATGACATAAGCGGGCGGGCGATGCGTTGCGGGCTGCGTTGTGTTGCGGGCCAAGCCAAGACTCTTGGGGCCGGGCAGAGGGTCCCAAGCCCAAGACCCGGCCGGAGAGGAAAAAGAGGCAGCGGCGGGATGCTGTGCATCTGCGACGACGGAGAGGAGAGAGAGCAAGAAAACCAGCCGGAGGGGCAGAAAAAACACCCGCGGCCAATGATCGCGGCCTCGGGGGGTTCGAGGCGGGCGATGGCTCTCGGTCGGGGGATTGGGGAGGCTTCACGCAGAGACGCAGACACAAACAACCAGCCCGCCAGGCCAGCGGACGGGGCGCCAGGCCAGCACCAGCACCGGGCAGCCGGGCCAGAGCCAAGAGAAAAGCAGCAGCTGGAGGAAACAGGACTCACCAGAATCGGACGATGGAAAGCACTCGCGGCGCTGGAGATATCGACAGCACTGCTTCGGTCAACAGGAGGAAGTTTTTTTTTTAAAAAAAAGGGACGGACTGGGAGAGCGAGAGGTGGAGGTCAGAGGGAAAAGGAAGAAAAAAGCGGTGGAATTTGCCCGGTTTAAGTACTCGCCCGCCCGCCCGCCGGCTGGGACACGCACGCACACCATCCCAATCCCAATCCCAATTCCCCTCGCCTCACCTCACCTCGCACACGCTACCCGTCTTTTTGCTCGCTCGGTCGCCCACGACACCACGACTGCGCGGGTCGTGGCGACGCGGTTGGCGGGCGCCGACGAGGGCCATGATAGCTCTTTCCTATCGACGTCTCTCTTTTTTTTTTATATCGCGATAGCTGCTGTTCTTGCTGTGAAGGCTGCCTCTTGGCGTCCGCAACACATTGTCGTCCACCGCCCAGCGCTTTTTTTCGTGCTGGCCTGGCTCCTGACTAAGCAGCAGCCCCCCATCTCATCACGACGACATCCTGTGCAAAAGCACTCGAAGGAGGAACTACGCAAAGCAAGCACTCACTTACTCGATCCGACCGCTCGCCTGCTTAGTTAAACGTAAAGGGGCAACCACCCGGCAGACACCGTCAGGTCAGCAAGCACTGGCGGGCTTCAGGCTGCAGCCTCCGCTGCTGCCAGCTGTTCGCAGCTGCTCCCGCCGGCCGTCGCCCAGCCGTCGCCAAGCCTGGGCATCGAGGCTGATGACTTGGCGCCAAGCCGGCCAGGAAAGTCAGATCAGCCGCGGTGAAACAAGCGCGATCCACTCGATCGCTCCGTGATGCTGATAACAACAGCCGCAGGAATTCGGCAATGCACCCATGACCATCTGCGATAGCGATAGTGATAATGATAATGATAGCGGTGATGATGGTGATGATGGATAAAGATAGCATGACGGGTATACAAGTATATATAATCAAGCAAGCACTATATATGTGGTAATCGTATTTACACACTCCCCTTTGTCACTGCATGCTCGACAGCCGCCGCAAGCCTCCCGCAAAGTCCAGCACCAGCACCTGCGCGTCCTGCCCGGTGCTCACAATCCGCCGCCAGTCCCCCCGCGCCGCCAGCACCCAGCTCGCATGCCATCGCGGGAAGTTCAGCAGCGACCGTCCCGTCGCCAGATCCCACACGCGCACGCTCTGGTCGTAGCTCCCGCTGATGATTCGCCCGTTCTCGCTATCGAGGTCCAGGCTGCGGACCAGCGACTTGTGCGCCTCGCGAATCTCGTATCGCAGCTTCCCCGTCTCGACGTCCCACACTCTTATCGTCTGGTCATTGCCCCCGCTTGCCAGCGTCCTGCAGTCCTCCGACAGCTGGATGCACGCCAGGCCTCGTGTATGCCCGCTCAGCGTTCGCAGGCACATTCCAGTTTCCACGTCCCAGAGCTTTACATTTGCATCTCCCGAAGCGCTGGCCACAAGCTTCCCTCGCAACTGCACCGCGTTCACGGGGCCCTCGTGTCCCCGTAATCGGTTCAGCAGCAAGCCCGCCTGTCGGTCCCACACGCAGATCGTCGCGTCCTTGGAGCAGGATACAATATGTCGTTCGTCGAAGCACACGTCCAGCACGCCCATCCGATGACCCGGTAGCTGCACCACAGGTCGCCATCCGTCTGCGATCGAGTACACGATGCATGTGTGGTCGCTCGATCCAGTCACCAGAATGCTCTCGTCGAATTGTAAGCACAGCACCGAGCCCCGGTGGTACCCAACCGTCGCCGCCGCCGCTCCTTCTCGCGGAGTATCGCCCCCGATAACGTGGGTGCATTTCCCCGTCGCAATGTCCCACACGCGCACCGTTCGATCCCGGGAGCCCGTCACAATCTTCGATTGGTCGAACTGCAAGCAGTACACAGAATCCGTGTGGCCCTTCAGATAGGTCGCACTGACCTGGCCCTTCAGCCATCGTCGGTCCAACGTCGCCTTGGCTTCGAACATGGCCTTCCAGTCTCTGCCGTATGGATTGCCTTCCCACATGCCGTACTTCCTCTCGAACGCTTGTTTCCACACCTGCGACTCCATTGCAGCCCACCACCAGGACCGTGACACCAGCTCGCAACTTAGCAGCGATTGGTGATCGAGATGGGAAAATATCTGAGCTATGATTTCTGCGGGAAACACTGTCATGATGTCTAACAATTCACCATTCCCAACAGTCAGCGAACATAGAATGAAAACTGCGAAAAGATAGAATCGCGATCGTCGCAGCGGGGCGGCTACTCACCAATTCCTACAGTCCTGTCATTCTTATTGTTGCCCACCCCATTCAGGATGGTGCCCAGTCCGTTAGGGATGAGGCTGCCTAAAACCTTTCGCGGGCCGCTTGTGGACAGTCTGTGACCATTACCACTGCTGACATTGCTGACACTCTTGTCTTTATCCTTGGTGATGTGATTACCGGCGCTACTTCGTCGCGGCGATGGGTCGTGCGGGACGTTCACAGGCTTGCCAGGCGCCGGGCGGTGCGGGTGCCCCTTGTCGGCGCTGTTGGTACTGCTGCTGTTGCGAAGCCGTGCGAACCAGGAGTGGACGCCGGATGATGCCGACGTCGGACCGAGCCATTGATGTCGGGGCTCTTGTCGGCTGGGGGGACGACGAGTCCGGTCGAGAGAGTCTTCTCTTTGGCTGAGGAAGGCATCGCCTAGGGGTATGGTGTCGGTGAAGTTCAGCGGGGTGTCATTTCGTTTTGGCGGAGGCTCTCGGAGATCGAGGACGCGGATGATGGTCGACCGAGCACGGTTCGATATCCTCGATCGTAGGCTCAGAGTGTTCGAGCTGCTGCGGTTGCCGTGGGGGTCGATATCGGTGCTACTGCTGCCAACGTCGATGCCGATGCCGGCACTGTTGGCGATGGTGTTGGAGTACGGGAGGTGGAAGGGGTCGGCGGAGTCCATGATGGGTGTGGCCTTGCAGATGCAGATGCAGGTCGCCTTGCCTGCCTTTTCCTGAGGACAAAAGGGAAGGGGGAGAGGGGGAAGAGAAGAGAGAGATGAGGCTGATGGGCCGCCCTGGGGGGTGAACGGTGAATCGCAGAGCGGGATCAGGAGCAATGAACGAAGCAGCGAAGCAATGTAGCAACGAAGCAACGAAGCAAGCAAGCAGGAAGATTGGTTTATTTACGTGGAGACGGCGAGCGGGCGAAGCGCAGCAGGAGCAGCTGGCCGGCAGCGGCGGTCATGCATGCAACCCCCGTGCCGGCGCGGTGTCGCCCAGTCAGCCGCAGGAGACGAGGACCGTGATGCTGTCTCCTGCCGGCGCTCTACACGCTGCCGCTAGCTCCAACGGCCATGCTCCCTTCGATGCGTCCAGGCCGTCTTCCTCGGCCGGGCATCGATGCTGCGAGCCGATGGATTGACGGGCTCACGAGAGAGAGAGACAGAGACAGAGAGAGTGAGAGAGACAGGCAGGCAGGCAGGCAGGCAGGCAGAAGGGGCCTGGAGCGAGAGAGACCGCGCGAGCGAGCGGGGCAGGGGGCGAAGGGCGAAGAATAGCAGAAACAAGCACAGCAAAGGGGCCCGGCCAGGCCAGGCGCCCGCAGCAGCTGGCCCGCCGCCTGGCGGATGTGTTGCGTCCGTCCCCCTGCGTTGTCGCACCCCCCGCCCAAACACGCAAACACCGCAAACTCCCAACGCAGCAACACAACAACACAGCTGCTACCACGCTCCGGCCATTCTGGCTCCTCCTGCCCATTCTTCTTCCGATCCACCACCACCACTGACTACCACCACCTACCTCCTCTCATCCTCATCCGCATCCTCATCCCTTCGCTACTTCTCCCTCTTTCCAAAACATCTCCACTCCATCCCCCCATTCACTCCCTCTGCCATTTCGTGTCCGCCTGCTTGCATCAACCGCCGCAGCTTCACCCATCAGCTTACCTCACCTTGCAAGGCCTCAACTCAGCTGCATCTCTTCTGCCGCCGCCCCTGTTAAGCTCAGCTCAGCCCAGTCCAGCCACTCCCACCCCACTGCCATCGACCGATACACGTCTCCTCGCTGTCCGTCACCATCACCACCATCACCACTCTCACCACTTCCCACCACACCTTCCCCCCCCCCCCCGGTCACTCCCCGCTCGCCGCTCCGCAGGTCTGGACCTCCTGCGGCTTGAGCGACACCACCTCCCAGTCAAGCTGTCGGACCTCGCCCCAGACCACCTTCAGCAGCGTTTCGCTCGGACGCCTGCGAGGCCTCCCGCCATGTCGGCGACGTCAGCCCCTCTCCTCCGACCCCCAATCACCGCTCCGACTCTCGCCAGCCGTCCAAACTCTGGAGCTCGCTCCCCAATGCTTTCCTTATCCATTCCCCAATCCGCCGCCACCCCATCCGCCTCGCCTGTGCCCCAGATCCTACCAACCCCGCCCAGAGGTGGTCCCCCGAGACTACGTCTCACCACAACCCCCAAACATGACCCGCCCAGGCTCCAAATCGCCACCCCCGAAGGGTCATCCGGCCTGCCGTCCTCCCAAGCATCCTCCGGCCGCCGCCCGCGTCTTACCCCGCTGATGCCCGTCCCCGGTAGCTCGTCCGACATGAGCGGCAGCAGGTCCGGCTCATCCTCCCTCACGGCCAGCAACATCACGCACGAACGGTCGCCCGGAGGAAGCTTGTACACTAGTAAAGAAATGGGTTTCACCAATGGCTCTCCCGATGGTCTCTCCGCCAACACTTCCCATTCCAAAGAAGAAGAGGAAGCTAAAAGACTGGCGATGGAATCAAAAGACGTCGAGGATCTGGACGATGAAGGCTGGAGGTTCGCCAGTAGAGACGGCAGAATCCAAGAAATGAGCAGCTTGGGAGAAGGTGCCGGCGGTGCTGTAACAAAATGCAAACTCAGGGGAGGAAAAACTCTCTTCGCCCTCAAGGTGATACTTCCCTTCCTCTCGTCCTTCTCTCGTCCACCGTAACGATCAAGTCCCTGTAGCAGTTTCCTTAACTTCCCCATCCGCATCCTGTAGATCATAACAACCGACCCAAACCCCGCCATCAAGCGCCAGATCCTGCGTGAGCTGGAGTTCAACCGGGGTTGCAGCTCACCTTACATTTGCCAATACTACGGTGCATTTTTCGATGAAACCTCTGCCACAATCTCAATCGCTATGGAATACTGCGAGGGCGGCTCGCTAGATGCCATCTACCGAGAAATCAAGCGGTTAGGCGGCAGGACAGGTGAAAAGGTTCTCGGCAAGATCGCCGAGGGCGTATTGGCCGGATTGACCTATCTACACTCCAAAAAAATAATTCACAGAGGTAGGGAAACCTCCCAAAGCTCTCTAGCTCGGGTCCCCAGTGCGCTCACATTTTGTACGCCGCGATGGTATAGACATCAAGCCCTCGAACATCCTGGTGTCGAGAAATGGACTTGTCAAACTCTGTGATTTCGGTGTCTCTGGCGAACTTTTAGGCTCCAAAGGCGACGCAGATACTTTCATAGGAACATCTTATTATATGGCTGTACGGAATCTCCCCGGGTCCATCCATAGCGGCTTTGCGAAATGTTTTGTCCGGAAACGCTTGCTCACAATCTTGAAAATTTACCAATTTAGCCCGAACGCATCCAAGGCATGTCATACACGATCACATCTGATGTTTGGTCCCTTGGCGTTACGCTGCTCGAAGTGGCCCAACATCGATTCCCATTCCCTGCAGATGGCACTGGCGATCGACAGGCACCGGCGGGGCTGATAGATCTCCTCACCTATATCGTCCGCCAACCGATCCCCATCCTTAAGGACGAGCCCGAGAAAGGTGTCAAGTGGAGTGATGCATTCAAATACTTCATCCAGTGCTGGTGAGTGCTTTTTCGGCGTTCAACTCGATCCCTTGTGTTTTTTCTACGTAATTCGTAGCAGTTAACCAACGTTGTAATCGCAGCCTTGAAAAGGACACGGCTCGACGCGCAAGTCCATGGAGGATGCTGGAACACCCCTGGATTGTCGAGATGCAAAAGAAGAAGGTGAACATGCACAGGTTCTTGGCTCAGGTTTGGGATTGGAAAGATTAGCCTTTGATATGTTTGGCTCTGCCGGAGTACAGAGTTCAGCTCTCGTCGTTACCTTTTTTTTCTTCTCATTCTGGGGCTTCGTTTGACATTTAGCAGATTTTAGGGCCTTGTATGCTTCGTATGATATCTTACGTATATATACGATTATCTGGAATATATATATCGATGCTTTATTATTTTTTTGCTTTCTCCTAGTCCTAGAAGCCAGACCGTTTTGAATGGAACTATCCTACATGCACAGACAAGAAGAGAAAATTAATTTATAGTGATTATACGCGTAGTTGGATTAAGATGCCTCAAAAAGGGTATTCCGTCAGCCATTATACACAAGAAAATATGAATAATATCCCCGATGCGAAACAACTGTCCACAGACCATAGCGATGGTGCTAGGCAAGCAGAGATTGGAAGGACGGAGGTGGTGTTGGCTAAAAAAAAATTAAAATATAAAACAAAATTGTCGTTGACTCGCACATTATAAAATGTCGTGAAGATATGTCCTTAGTAAGGACCCTGATTGCCGAAGATTGGATCCCAATCATCATCGTTGAGACCCATTTTCAGCAAGTCATCAAGACTCGCCGAGTATTGGTTATCCGGCTTTGCCTGTCCTCGATCCGGAACTATCGGGTTGAAGTTATCGAACATCATGCCATCAGGTTCCACGCCTGACGCCGCCGTGACAGGTATGGACATGGTCGAATAAGTTGCACTCGGTGTACCGAAACCCGTATTCTGGTTTTCGATCGAGTACACGTACGGCGGGAGCGGGCCGTACAGCTGAACTTCAACATTGTCAAAAGATGGGCTCCCGGTGCCAAAGCTGCGCCTCCCCGGAGCTGCAGCATTCATCTGACCCTCACGATTGCCCACAGCCGATTCTCCGGCGTTCTCGCTAGGTAAGGGAACATCAAACATCATGGCTTGGCTCCCGTACGCAAAGGCGTTCGACGCGGGGAACATCAGTGCGTTCAGGTCCGGCATTCCTGTAAACCCTCCGAGATGTTGCTGGAGGGAGTGTTTGCGATCTTGACCTTCAACCATTGGCGCCGGGGAGATCATCTCCGTTTTGAATGACAGCTGGTCGCTAGAACTGCGCCGAGCCGCGGCATCGGGAAGGCTGATTGGTGTCGCTGTGGCTGGTGTTCCCGGGCCCGACCTAAAAGTGGTTACGGGGAACGTGTTCGACCTTCCCGCAGCCGCCGCAGCAGCAGCAGCCGCCGATGTACTCGCATGACCGCTGAAACTACTAGGTGTTTGCTGCTGATTCTTGCCAGAAAGAAGAGGCGAAGGCGATATGGCGCGACCCCGCTTCTTCGTTTGAGCTTTACCGAAACCTTCGCGAAGACGATTGGGTAGCTGTTCGAACAACGGCTGCTCCAGCTCATCAGCTACACGATCAACAACTATATTCGACGCCCCTCACGAAAAGGAACTGTGCGGATCCGTGCTCTTACCTTCAGAGCGGAAGAACATCGCTCGCCAGCCATACTCGAATCTTTGAGGGAAAGCAAACAGTCTTTACCTAACGTCGCATCCCGAAGAACTGCTGGTGCATCCGCATGCGTGATGTTCTCCAGCACAAAATAAAGAAGCGATATAACGGAAAAGAAGGTAGTATATATCAAAAACCAATACGCCCCGCTCAGGACCTCCTTATCCCTCATTTGCTGGCAGAGATGTACAACCTCCCGACACGTGTTTATGCACGCAGCAGCACTCGCGAACGGTCTCTCATCCCGAACTCGGCCGTCCCGCGGTTGAGCTACGTAATGTATGAACGGCCGGTAGAGCATCATCTTGACGTGAGCGAGGGTGAGTTGAAGCAGGTACTGGGACCTTGTTAGAGTTAGAAGCCGCCTTTCCAGAATGCCTCGAAGCACACCGTGTTGGTTTTGGGGGTACAACAAACCTTAGAAATCGAGACGGGGCATCATCTCCTCTGCGTAGATAGGAAGGAAGCTCCTCCTGCCACCTAACCAAGTCTTGTTCGATTTCTCGGACGACGGCGTAACTGATCATGTAGCCAGCGCGCTTGCCACCTGTGCTCGGTTGCACTTTGATCGGATAGATCTTCTTGATGACCTTGCCAAGAATCTGGACGAGCTTCGTGTGAGCGTTCGCAGCTGACATGCTGTTAGGTTGGCCCAAGGCTCCTGGCGTGATTCCATCTTTTGTTATCTGGTGGTCGTCTACTTCCATCGGGAACTCCGGATCGATGTCTTCTTCATGAATCATTCTCGGCAGTCCTATTAGAGCGCTGACAGAGATGTCCATTTTTTGGATGGTACAAAATATCCGTTTCCTAACCTCAGCCTCTATCTGATCGGAGAAAGGAATTTTCCGATGCAAGCCAAGCCTGAAAGAAGCACCGACTGCAATTCCAACGTACGAATAGCATGTGGCCAATTTTGCAGAGGATTGAAGGAATATTATCATCAATAGCACACATTGCAAAGACGTTACATCTCTGCAATCAGTGATATCCGTTAGGCTCCTCCCTGCAGCAAAGTATTTTGCACTGTAGGAAAAACAGTCAGCTCTACAATCAGCAACGAGAAGAAAGGGAAGGTAAATATGACAGGCGTAAGACGAAAGGCACTGGGCATCACTGACCCTTCCTCGGAAGTACTAGATATACCAATTTTCTCTGGATGTCGAGTAAAAACGCAGCCAACAGCAAGAACAAGATAAAAGACAGGAAGGAATGAGTGTTCCTCGTTGCCGTAATCTTCAAAATCAAGGTCGTATAATCGGGCGACGAGAGCGTCGAACGAAGGCCGATGAATGAAACGGAACAGAATCAGCGCCTCGGTCAGACAGCTGTTCGCCAACTCTGTAGCAACTTCTCGCGAGGGTATAGGTACAACGTCTGGAACGTAGTTGCTGCTGGGCGAATCCGTATTTGAAGGCGGTTGGGGTAGGTGAGGTAGGTGGGGTATAGGACGAAAGGGACGAACTTTGAGAAGGGCGTTCTTCCCGGCCTCGGCTCCGAGAAGGTCACCGAATTGCTCTCGCATTTTGTGGAGGTAAGTCCATCCTGAGGAGTGCCCGTGGAAGTCGAACCGTCCGGACTCATCTATGTCCAGTCGGCCGGTTGCCTCTACCATTGTTTCGAGCAAAGCATCTTGGTCGCTTGTGTTAACAGGAGCATTCGCAGATAAAGACGACGAATGGTCCTTGCTCGTAGCTTGTTTGACAGCCTGTTGGATTTGCGGAAGCTTTTCCGTCTCGAAATTCGGATGGTCGATATCAGCATCTGGTAGAACCAGCTTGAAGAAAGTGTCCAGGCGTTGCAAGCGCCCTTCCAGAGCCTCGATATATTGAGGCGTTGGATTTCGGCGTCGGTTTGACGGTTGGTCATAGGTGCATTCTACATTTTGGTCGAAGGACCCCGAGGCGATTCGCACGTCAGAAGGCTAATTGCTACAGCCGCCATGAGCAGGCAGGCAATGGATCAAAGTCAGACAGCTACGTTGAGAAGAACAATCTTACCATAGCTATAGACCGAGCAATGTGTGCATGGCTGAAGCCCATCACACTTGATCTTCTTCCGCCTGCAGCAGTCGCAAGCTCGTGTAACTCTCCTCCTCTTCTGAAGAGGAAGAGGCTTCACGGGATTGGCGGAGGAAGTGGAGGGAGAGCCGTGGGAGAGTTTGGCCTTGGGGCTAGAGCCCGACGCGGTGCCAGCACCACCATCCTCGATACCTTCTCCAGCCGGGTCGTCTCCGAGAGAGGAGCCATCGTCTGATTCATGGCCATCACGATCTGCCATACCTGCGAGGGACAGCACATATTAACAAGCTGTTACGTTGCAGTTGGAGGGAGCACCTGGAATGCGTGTATTATATGTGCAGAAAGATGGATCGACCTTGATAGAAAGGTTGGTAATGACAGCAACGGTCAGGATGATGATGATGATGATGAGGTTGATGATGATATGATGATGGTAACAGAGAAAGTGGAAACAAGGGAGGCCAGTGACGCAGATGCAATGATGTCGACCCTTTTTATCAGGGTAGCAATACCACCATCACCACGAGCACTACCACTATTACCGCCGCTCAAACTACCACGCACAATTACTCCGTTGAGCGGTGATCGTGGGGGATTAGGAATAGATGATGGTCATGAAGAGTCTATCGATTTTTTTTTCGTCGAAGGGAAGGACTTGAGAAGACGGATACTGTGTGCTTACCCAATCTGCTGCCGCTGCCGCAAAACACAACAGAAATATCTCCTGAAAGGCAAGACACCGACCCGGACCCAGCACCCTCAGCACACAACACCAACACCAATCCAGCAATGCGATTAAAAAAAAAAAAAAAAAAGAAGAAGAGAAAGAAGAAGAGTAGGGTTGATCTCGACGCGGAAGTTGCAAGGAAGACGGGAAAGGAGAAGAAGGGAGCAACAGCAGCAGGAGCTTCGGGGGGGGCTGAGCACGGCGTACCGGGCTGGTTTGAGGCAGCGGGGTGGGGCTGGAACCAAAGGCCTGGGTGGGAAGAGGAAGCAATGAGGTATGTATACTTGGAACGTAGGTGTGATGCTGGAACAGCTTTTTAATCGCTTTGGTGTCGTCGGCTGCGTCTGGCCTGCCTGGGGCAATGCCGATGTGGGTAGGGTGCTCCCTGGATCGGTAGAGCTGGAGCCTCGAACAGCTCCAAGTGCAGGACTGGACCGAGAGGGCAATGATGTGAAGCGATATCAGCCGGCCAAGTCCTCCCGACCAGATATAAAATACCAAAATGGTGCTCCAGCAATAATAAACTTGCACTTGGTAAGTGGGCGACCCCAATAAGTACGGTACGGACCTGCTTACCCAAGGACTGACCCGAGTCAGGATGGTTATATCAGGGCAAAATTAAGGTACCTGCAAGAACAGCCAGAAATTAAAAATTACAATCCGATCCAATCCAAGACCACCTGGGGCAGGACTTGGAGCAGTGGGAAGTTAAAAAAGACGGAAAGAAAAAGAAGAAAAAGAAAAGGGAGCTGCAGCTGCTCGGAGAGTGCACTTCTTCTTCCTCTTATTACAGATTATCCAGCCCGCCGGCGGCGAAGACGAGACCTCGGGCCCAAAAAGCAAGCCTGGCACACGCATTACTTAAGCACTCTAGCTTAAATCCCTAAACTCCCTCTGCCATCGTACGAACGCGAGCAAAACCCGAAAGGAAACCGGGCAAAGCGAGGGACACGGATTCGATGGCTATGAACAGATCCATCCATCTGGGAACCATGTGTTTCGGCTAATTGGAAGCCAAAAAAAAGGAAAGGGAAGGGAAAGAAGGAGAGAAGGAAAGAGGCCAGAAGTGCTTGAAGCCGTGATTCTGCTTCGTCAAGGGCTCGAGGGCATCGTTTCAGTACTTTGCGGCAGCATCCTCGGCGTTAGGCGGTTCTCGTTCCGCCCCCCAGGTTTACCTACGTAGATGGCTGTCCCATGTGCATGCACGGCCGATAGAGGCAGCTCTGTCTCGGGATTTTACCATCGAACAGCAGACCAATCGCAGGCCGGCTGGCGGCGTGGCCTTTCTCTCATTCTTTTTTTCTTTCTTCTATTTATTTTCGATCTTAATTTTCTTTTCTCCCTGGCCGGCGCCTGAATGCAGACCATGCTTGAGGTTGTTGCGATATCTGGATGGTCGAGCGCGGAAAACCACATCTGAACATTGCAAGCTGCATGGATGTATGCAAATAAGTAAATAGCATATATCAAGTGCGATGTACCGGTAAGTGCAAGGAAGCATACCCAAGTAATGCAGAACGCTGGTGAGTTATATGTAACGACACGCACGCAGCCAGCTTCAAGCCTATATTATAATATAATCTCCCATGCAACCCAGCCAATCAGTGCAAGTTTCACGCGGGACAGACCACAGAGTCGGAGCCCTTACTGTGAAGAGGCATGTTTGCGAGCCCATGCATGCTGTAAACTAGCGTCTGTAAGTAAGTAAATGCTTGGGTAGTGAGCACACAAGTAAGCCATGTATTCATGTCTGTCTGCACCATGTCGCTGCTAGGTCTCTCGCAAGGGCTGAGGGGGGAGCTGGCCGCCCAGGCAGACAGAGCGACAGGCCAGGAGAGCAGACAAGCAGGCAAGTGGGGAAAGCCGCGTAAGAGGTGTCTGCGGAGGCGCACAGGGCCCTTTTCCTTCGGCCCTCAAGCTCGAGCGCATCGGCACCGAATGAAAAACGTGGGTGTGGGCGAGGCTGCCGGGTAACCACGAGCAGCTGCTTGGCAAGCCACCTACGTCGACGCGGTGGAGTCCGGCCTCCAATTGGCCCGTTGCATGCGCTCCCCGTAGTCGCCCATCGGAGAACGGCGACTTTCTTTTTCTTCCTTGCCCTCTCCTTCTCGCTTCTCTGGTGGAACGTCGATGCTTCGTTGTTTTCCGAATATAAGTTGAGAAGTAGCTGGATGGGAAGATGCAAAAGGACAGACGTGTTCACTTTGTCGATGCATCTTCCTGTCACCGGGTACGTACACACACGCACACACACACGCACACCCAACAGACAACATACACACATTTCTTGGGTGCATACCTAACGCACGATACCGTCAGCCAAGAACTGGGACAATGCTCGTCCGCACGGCGAACGAGCAAGTGTGCGCACGGGCTGGTTGCGGCGGAGAGGAGAAACCCCAGGCCAGATGCCTCCTGCATGCATGTCATGGGCCTGTAGCTTCCGCATCAGGCAGTTTCAAAAGGCGGCTTGCTGAGTCAGCAACATATCGGTCTAGCGTCTTAAGCTTTGTTGTTTCCCATCACAACGGCACATCATGCAGGAGTAGTACTAGTTAGACTCGTGAAGTACTTAGCTAGTAGAGACAAAGCACGAACAAGCTCTTAATTTTATAACGGCTCAAGTGCTCATCTAAGTGCTTGAGTCTGTATGCACTCACTTTGCTGAACCAGTCCCCATCCGGTGCTTCGAGAAACAAAAGTGAGAGGTACCTTGTAAGCTTAAGCTTTTTAATTCGATTAATTCATTTCAATAATCGCAATCACGAAACGCTCGTGGTACCTATGATGTCATACAATGCAACGCGAAATTAACCACCATGTCCAGCTGCAAGTACAAACCACGAAGGCCAGCGCTGCTTTGAATCTCATGTAGTATGTACTGTAATATATGTACATTACATTGTACATGTACGGTACTTTTATTCTATCCGTCCGCTTATGCCCCCCCCGGGGACCGCAATAGACTAAGCCCTAGAATACACCGTGCTGCACAAGCTACTTCTTACTTAAGTACACACATCGAGGTATGTTGTATCGCTTAAAATAGCAATGCACCACCCATCAAACAGCTTACGTATACCAGCGTGCACCAACGCACGTGTAGAATGCTCTGTCTGTCCGGTGGTCTGATATAATCTGCGGCCTGACGACATCGGTGTTACATGCACACACACACGCGCACACGCACACACGCCTAACTAAACGCTTATATGCCAATGTCGAGACTAAATTATTATCTTGCATCAGAGCCCGGAAAGTAAACTCTGTGCTGTTCTTCTTGTTATATCCTCTTGGAGTTATGCTCGGCATGCTTAGTGGTCTAGAGCTTCCAAAATATGCCTGTTCATTATTTCACGTCCCAGACTAGTCTCCACGTCTGGTTTGCATATTCAAATCACCAGCTGGGGTCCAGGCCAACACCCTCCATCCGGTCTGTATATCACGCGGAAACAATGCCTCCAGCATTTTCTTTGCTCTTCATATCAACGTGTTTGAAATTAACAGTCATTGATCCTATGTTCACTTCTCTCCTCAACAATGCCAACGATATTGCTCAAGCCAAAAAGCTGCAGTCATGATGTTAAGTCGCCAGTCCATCAAGAACGAAAAGGGATTTCCATAAGAACGCCAAATACCAAAATTGCTCACAGGCGAAGAAATTGCAGAAGCACAGAGGAAAAAAGTAAAAAAAAAAAGAAAGAGGAAAGAGAAAGAAACGTGGGACAATCGACGGTTCATCTTGGGCGGCTTGGCTGACCTAAAGCCTGTCGGGCGTGGAACTTGCCGATTTTTTGGAAACCCCTGCTCATTATGCATGTCTCAGCTTAGTACTCCGTCATGGGCGAGGAAATATATATTGGTGGTGCTGGTGATGATGGTGTGGGAAATCCATCTTACCGAGAAAGATCGATTCCAGCAAGATCATCCGTGTCGGCTGCATCGTCTGAATCCCCATCGATATTAGTGGGCGGATTGGGTACTTCCGGCTTGACTGGACTTTGTTTGCCCCGAAATATATTGTCTTTATCTTTGATTGGACTTCCGGCTTCCCTAAGCTTGCTCGCAATTGGAGCGAGAGGCTCTGGTGGACTACTGCTTCGAAGCTGGGGGCTCTTGATAGGTGAACTGTGGTCGGCGCGACCTGGTGTCAAAAAGTTGAGGTACTTCCAGAAAGGCGCTGGCGAAGAGGTCGGCAGGTATGACGAGGGCAACTGATTAATGGATGGAGGCGCCAGGTGAGGATTATGCTTTTGCGGTGCTGGTGTGATGGCTGCTGTAGCAGAGTTAGAGTCAATTACACATGAAAAGGTGGACTTGTAAGCTGGTTGTTCCGACCTCCTGATGGGGACGTTGGAGCGTCCTGATTTGATATAGCAGCCAGAGTATCATCCTCATTTTCATTTGTCTAGGCACGTGCTAGCATTAGATAACGGTTCTCTCCAGCATCACATGATCCGCTACCTCTTTCACTTTACCTTGTTCTGCACGGATAGTCGAGAACCGCGGTCCGGTGTAAAAGCCTCCTTGGGCGTTACAAGTGTCGGCCCGTGGCCGATGTGCGAGGGAGGAGGCGTAACTGAGCGCAGTGGTTTCGAGGTGTTACCGGATTTTGGTGCCGCCGCGCTGGGTCGAAAGTTTGAATTGACGGGCGTCGACCCCTTCAATGTCATATTGACGGGGGAACTAGCGTGAGGAGATGGCAGTTTGTTCGGCTTCCCAGACGTGTTCTTCTGTACTTTCTTCGTATATTCTTCCAGATGGTCGGGAGCAATCTGCCATTTCATTCCTTTGCCAGGCTCATCAGTCCTCCGGGGGACTTTCTGGAAAGCCTTGTTGAGTGATAAATTATGACGAATTGAGTTCTAGAGTTGCCAAAGTGAAGTTAGACGCTACGTTCGATGGATACACCATAGGATGTACGCTCACCTGCCATCCAGAGGCCGCAAATCGGTAGAACGAGTAATTTTCTTGGATCCAGGCGTATATGTTTGCGAGTGTGAGCTTCTGATCCGAACTCGAGAGAATTGCTTGAGCGATGAGATTCGCATAGCTGAAAGGCGGCTTGATCTCCTTGGATGATTCTAACGAGTAATTGATATCTTCTGTAGACTCAAGCATCAATCCTCTATGATAGGCTGGGCTGGTATGCGATTCCTTATTGGGAGTGATGTTTGACGCGGAAGCAGGAGCTGTCTTGATAACATTAGGTGCCTTGCTGCCGAGTATACCGCTGCCAGGCTGAGCTTGCGGTGTCTGGTTTTCGGGTTTTTTCTTCGGATTCGAAGGCTTCTTTTTGGTCTTAGGGTGACCGGTGTCGGAAGAGAGCTGGGTTGATTGTGGATGAGCTTCTTGGGAGTCAACCTCGGGGAGATAGTCCGCTGGAGCCTCCAATACACGGCGGAGGACGGAATCTACAACAGCTGGGGGCTGGTTTGGTAAGACGAATAGCATCTGAACCCCTGCTATTTCAAACATGCTGCCGCTGCGAAGCTGAATGGTGGTCCCTTTTTTATGTTGCTCGTCATCGATCTTGACGCCATTGCGTCCGAGGACCTCCAGAATCCAACATCTGTGTTCCATCGTGTCATATTGTATGACGGCGTGCTCTCGAGATACCAGTTTGCTAGGGCCGAGATCGATGTCGACATCGCCCTCGGGGATCGATAGATTGCTGGGAGGGCGTGCGTCGGGTGGACGACCTATGGATATTTTGAGATCCTTGACGTAGAATGTCCAATCCCGGCCGCATATTTTTGCGTAGGCGGTGACACCGTCGCGGTGGTCACGAGCGTTCTTGTCATTGGCATGCTCGTGGGCAGCCACAACCTCATTGGATGGGGTTGCGAGGCTGGAGATGACGTTGTTTACTTGGTAGTCCGAGAGCTGGGTCGGGTTTGGTAAATCAACCTGGATGGGGTGAACAAGTTAGCGAAACAGCTGATGAGGATGGGGATGTTTTGGATTTGTCGACTGACCTTCCTTCGTTTGTTAGGGGCCTCGGGGGATGAGACGTTGCCGTCACCACGGCTTCGGGTGCGGCGATGCGATGGGCTCTGCATCTGGGAGCAGAAGGGCTCGGCGAGGACCAAGGATTGGGGGAGGTGGGAAACAACTAGGATGGGGACTAGGGCGATGCGTGTATACCTATCAAGAGGCGGTAGGCAGGCAGGCCGCGAGGCAAGGAAAGCCAAAGGCGGGGAGGAAGGAGACAGACGATAAGACGAGATGTCTCTCGCGGGGGGAGGTAAAAAGGGCTGGAGGGGAGACGCTGGAAGGCACGTAGCAGTATGCGGGAGTCGTAAGTAGCAGCAAGCAGCAGGCGGGTGGAGGGGGGTGGGAGACTCGAGATGGAGTTCTGCGGATTAGCCGCTTTGATTTTTATTTTACTTTTATTTTGGAACAGACACGACGACGAGTTGGGCGAGTTTGAGGCCAGTCACGCGTCGCGGCGTGTTGCCTGCGCCGGGTTATGTAAGCCGCGCCCGCAGCAGACCAGCAGCCACCAGCCAGCCAGCAGACTATTATGTACCTCATCTACAAGCCCAAAGGAGGTGTATATTCACACCTACTGTATACAGACGTAGTATGCGCTTCTTGCTTATCTGCTGCTGGGTCGGGTCACAGACAGACCGAGTGGGTATGTGCAGCAGAGTATGGTCCGAATGGACAGAGTCTGCCTTGATCAGATACTTGTAGAATGAGCCAGCGAGTGAGTTATTGATTGCGAGCCCCTCGCCCAGCATTTCACGCGTCTTCCCCGCGAGGCAGACTAGTATTACAATCCCCTTAACAGGCAATCTTATTAGCATTGGAATTGGCGGTCTTAGGCAATAGTAGTATTTGGGTCTCGCTAGCTCCGTTTGAATATTCGCTAATGACGCTCATTTGTCTCCTGCAAATTACATTAGTAGTATTACAGGTACCAGTAGCAGCAGCAACTGTGTATAATTGAGAAGTACTTGCTTAGTATATAGTAGGTGTCCAAGTACCACTTGTCACTGCTGCTACTCCGTGCTGACATGAACCGCGAACATTTGTGCTCACGCTCTAGATCACCTCCCTTCTCGGCCTGCTTGACTGGTCGGTCTTCCTCCTTATCCTCTTCACTCGTGTGGCCTCACCGTATACTCCAGCGAAGCGACAATGGCCACGATAGCCTGTGCGCCGGCCTCACGAACCCGCCGGCTGCTGCTGCTGCCGCAGATGATGCATATCCACTCGCACCACGTGCACGCCGTCCGTCGCTCCGCTGCTCGCACCTGCTGCTTCCCGCCGGCCCAGCTCCGTTTCCAGAGCACTGGAGGGACCGGCGGCGGGAGCGACTACCAATTGGGTCCCAGTACGTACTTAAAGTAGGCTTGGTAACTATAACGCGTATACCTGGCAAGCTCCTGTCCGTGCTAACGGAAGTCGCGCTATCTGCTTGTTCTAGGTCAGGATGTTCAACCCCAGCCGAACACTCAGGCTTGGGGAGAAGCTGGAGAGCGCGACGATGAGACCACCCGCCGACACCAGCGATGGAAACAGACGGCCTACCGGATGTTAGAGAGCGCCGCTACTACCGGCGCATCCCTCGCAATCCTAGGGTATACCACAACATTCCTCCTTCTCTCTTCCTTCCATTGCTGCGTCCCGTTCCTAGCGTTTGATAAATGATAATGAATATGTAACCCCTCTTTTACCCGAGTTCGCATCTGAAGTCGTGAGTCAATCTGCGGAATGCTAATGTTCGATTTTTTTTTCCCCTCTGGTGATAAAATGTAGATTGGCCGGGTTTGGATACCACAGGTAGGTTTGTCCTGGTATGCTAGTACCGTCCAGCTACCCGTCCCTCGAAGGAGATGCACCCTCCGAAGGCCTGTCCGTATGATCCATCTTGATATCTGATGTGGCTTCCCTCGGGCGATTTTTGACTAGCCCTCAGATATTACAAAAATCTTGTTCTGCAAAAAATCAACAATGCTTTTGAACCGGGAGACCCCGTTTTGGAGCTGGCCACTGCAGGAAGAGGTGCCTCGTCCGTTATCCCTGGCGGCACGGCAAAAGAATGGCAAGTATTCGTTCCCTTTGAAGCCAACATCCCGAGCTATCGGCCTGGCCATGCGTATATAGATCATGGGCACAGGCTAATTAGGTAGCAGGATAGTGCGACCCGAACAAGATAAGCTCGATAGAGTTGTCGCGGGTGATACGCATGGCCATTACTACTTGCTGCTGGGCGAAAAGGGCTCCGGAAAGACATCCATGGTGCTAGACGCCATGCAGAAAGTTGATGGCTTGGGGATCGCCATGATGGAATGCCACGCAGGCGCGTTCTCCACATTGACGAAGCGACTTTCCTACAATCGAAGCTAACTCTTCTGCTTAAATCTGAAGACCTGGAGATCTTTCGTATACGGCTCGGGAAAGCGTTGGATTTCGAGTTTCACGAAGGTATCGCTATAACCGAAATGGGTATATTGCGTAGTCATCTGAGAGCAGTACTGAGGCGAAAACTTCATCATAGATTATATCGGCTCCTTGTTCTCGATAAGAGGTCCCAGAGATACAACGGCCCTCCTCGACATCGAGCGTGCTTTTAACAAATTGGAAAAGGTCGCTCTGAGACGACGAAAAAGGACGGGGAAGCCACTTGTCTTGATCTTCAACTCGATGCATCTGATCCGAGATGACGAGGACGGACTGGATCTCATCGAGCTTCTCCAGCAGAGGGCAGAGGCATGGGCTGCCACGGGCTTGTGCACGGTACTCTTTTGTTCCGACGACTACATAGTCTACGAAAAGCTTAAGCACTATGCCTCTCGCATGGAATTGATTACTGTTCAAGACCTGCCAAAGGATATGGCTATAGCTGCCCTACGGCGCTACCGGCAGAAACATCACAGCCAACAGGACTCCGAAAGCGATTTAGCGAAAATATACCAACTGGTTGGGGGCCGACTATCGTACCTCAGCCGAGTCGCTCAGGCTGAAGACATGGAATTCAAGGCAAACGAAATAATCGAAAACGAGGAGCGGTGGCTACTAACAAATTGTGGGTTGCTTGGAGAGGGTCAAGACGACGACGTCAACGAGTGAGTATATGATCAAGAGGCTGGTTTGGCATGGCGACCGCATTCACGATAGCTAATGGCCCTCATATCTCCGTAGATATTCCAAGTTTGCATCTGCCGCGATGGTATTGTGCAAAGCCCTAGTCGAAATGGAAGATGATGTCGAGGGTGGCTCGTACAACGACGAAAGAGGCTGGAAGCTGCCACAGGTGCCTCTGCATATCGCTCGAGAGATCATGACTCGGGCGGACTTTATCCACAGATACGATGTGCGTTCCAAGAGACCAATTGAGCTCTATATATACATCGCATAATGTTTGAATTCCGCTAACCAGGTTGGCAAAACCAGCATCTAAATCTCTTCACCATCGACAGCAAGGCGAATGTAAGGGCTGACTCTGTCCCCATGGCGCTAGCTATGCGGAGGGTCTGCAAAGACCCCAAATTTAACCAGCTGTTGGAAGACTCTCTGGAGAGAATTGGACAAGTGGAAAGCTTGGGCCGAACCAGGGAGATCACGCTCAAGGTAATATATATATTCAATCCGCCCCCGATCTGATAATCTGGATTGGCTAGCGCGTGACAGGAAAGAAGCAAGAGACTGACGCTCTGGATTGCTGATAGGACCTCTGGGAGTCGGGCAAGTACGAATTCGCGGTGCATAACGCAAAGGGTTACAAGGAGAAGGTCGTGACGTTTACAGCCACTCCGGCGGAGAAGGGTGATGATGGAGACGACGATGAGGGTAAGAAATGACCGCTCGACGTTGTCATCATCCTCGTCGTGTATATAGAACCACGTAGCCCCATAGTAGATGTCTGTACGTATACACGCTATGTGTACATGTAATGTACATATACATACCTACACGCATGCACGTTCGATACAAGTACAGTACACGATAATCGGCACTGCTGGGCGCATGGACTCGCATCCGCGCTTGTATGTTTTCGGCATCCGGGGCAAGCCTCGAGCCATGCCATAGACCCGAGCCCCGCCCTTCAGCTCCAACGAGCCCGCAGTCGCGTGTGCATGTGGCGGCATGTCGTGCGCCCGTCGGCCGAAGCCCACAAGCAAGACATGCCATTCCAATCCCGGCCGGCCGGCCGGCATGGCGCAGAAACGGAAATTTTGGCAGCCTCTCGCCTGCCCGCAGAAAATTTCAACACTGCACAAAAATTTTTTGTACTTCCGGCCTCTGCAACCGCAATCAACCACGCCGACAACACAAATTCGGCCCTCGTTCCTGCTCTCGCAATATATCTCCAGGCTCCGTCAGGCTTCCTCAGACCCCATCGCCAGCCTGCGCCGCGGACGTCCCCCCACCGAAAAATCAATCTCGCCGCCGTCTGGTTCCAGGAGAACAGTCTGCTGCTGGGACGACTCGCAATGGCAGAACCCGGAGCGCCTGGTAAGCCCTTGCTCGATCCAATCGGCTGCTGGTCCGACCAGGAATGCCGATTTCCCTCCTTCTGGTCCTGCTGCTGAAAATGGAAACAATGAATCGCTCTTGTCGGTCGTTGTTTCCGGCAATTTTGCTCTTGCGATATTTCCTTCTTCTTCTGCCTCTCCGTAACCCTCAGCTGCATTCAGAAGCAGTCTCATCTTGAGCAAGTTGTAGCTGTATCCTGCAAATCCAAGCTCAAAACTATTTCCATATCCTTTATCGTTTTCCCTTATCTATCAGTCATATCGTTTGCACCCGCTATAAGATACCAAGGTCTATATCTAACCATCATGTGAAACCCGTTCTAGACTCGCCGGCTGTACCAAATGCCGATGCTGATCTCGTAACCAAAGCGCCTGAAGCTTCTGTGGCTGCCGACTCAACCACACCGACAGAAGCGGTCATTATGAATGGCACGTCAGCCGCTGGGGAAGATGTCAACGGAGATGGCGATATTCCACATCCTGATCAGAGTATGATCTCCACTCAGACTTAGACCGAAGCTCGAAAGCCAGCTAAAATTGGCATCGCCAACAGTGTTCCAACTCGTCGTCAAGCTGCCTCACCATCCGTTCAAGATCCACGTCATGGTACAATCCAATTACCTCGCACAGGATACGCACGGTAACAAAAGAGAAACATAGACAAAGCTAATCAGACGCGCTGCTCGTCATCTAGGTATCAACGCAGGAACAAGTCCAGGATATCCGCCAATCCATAATAGAGCTCCCGGACACCTTCCAATACTCGTGCTTCCACCTCGAGCATAACGGCGAACGCATCAACGATTTTGTAGAGCTCTCGGACGTTCCAGGAATCACACCGGACTCAGAACTTGTTCTTGTCGAGGACCCGTACACCGAAAAGGAAGCCCGAATCCATCTGCTCCGGATCAGAGAACTCGTGGGGGCTGCGAACAGTCGGATCGATTTAATGGCGGGCGTAAATGCTGGCTTTACCCTCTTTGACTCCATCAACACCAATTTCGGGGAAGATAAGGCTGGGACAACCGCGCACGCAATGGTTAATTATGAGTTCGAAGCGCCGGCGTCCCTTCAAGACATGTTGCCGGCTGTCCCCCAGCCGTCTCCCAAAACCGTCAAAAACATATCATTATCGCCTTGGAACCCTCCACCCCATAGCTTGAGGCAAAGAGGACACCTTTTGTATCTGCAGGTTACAACCTTGGAAGGGGAACAGTTCCAGATTACCTCGCACGTTTCCGGATTCTACGTCAATCGCTCAAGTAGCAACAAGTTCGACCCTCTCCCGAAGACGACTCCGAAGGCATACTCGGCGCATTCGCTACTGGAGCTAATCTCACAGCTGTCTCCAGAATTCAGGGTTGAGTTCAAGAAGTTGCATGAGATACAATCGAAAAAAGACCCTTTGATATCATTTCAACCTACCAACGCGATTCCTGCATCTCCATGGCTGGTTCCTCCTCCCGCCGCACCATACTTTTCGCATTCTCCGGATATCTCTCGCTCTCAAGAAACTTTCCTAATCGCAGGAACCGAAAGCAATGACAATTTGAGAGACTTCAACGAAGAGTTTCAGTCCACAAGGGAGTTACCAAAAGAAACGGTCCAAGAACGTGTCTTCCGGGAACGATTACTCTCTAAGCTATTCGCGGACTTCACTGATGCGGCTGTTCGAGGTGCAGTTCTGATCGCTAGAGGGGAGGTAGCTCCATTGAACCCGACGGAAGGGCGTGATGCCCAGATCTTCGTTTACAACAATATATTCTTCTCGTATGGCGCGGACGGTGTTGGCACCTTCGCAGCTGAGGGTGGAGACGAAGCAGCCAGAGTTGCAACCGGCAAGGATATCTTGGGAGTTCGGATGGTGAACAATCTGGATATTACAGGCCTATCGACTCCAGGAACGGTTGTCGTTGATTACCTTGGCCGTAGAATCGTCGGCCAAAGTATTGTTCCGGGAATCTTCAAACAACGTGAACCTGGAGAGACTCAAATCGATTATGGTGGTGTGGAGGGTAAAGATGTCATTGCTTCGAACGAAATATTCGTTCCTACGTTTGAGAAGCTAAGCAAGGCCATGCGAGTTAAGTCCCATCCGGTATGGGATAAGAAGGAACAACGACACGATCTGGTTGCAAGTGTCGAGACAAAGGGGCTTCTCGGCACTGACGGGAGAAAATATGTTCTTGATTTGTACCGGACAACGCCATTGGACGTCCTGTTCCTGGAGAGCCATTGGGAGAACCAGGAAGGAGACTCTCGTTATCCTCATAGGATGGCAGTTCTGCGTTCAGAGCTCATCGAGACTATCTGGAAGTCAAAAATGAGAGAATACGTGAATTCGGATCTCGAGCGCAGACGACAGGAGAAGGAAGCGAACGCGTCAACAGATGGCGCAACGGACAAGAAAGATGAGCATGAGACAATCGATATGTCTGGCTTCACCTTCTCGTTGAACCCTGACGTCTTCACTGGACAAAAGCCACAGACAGAAGAAGAAAAGGAGCAGTTGGCAAAGGACGAGGAAGATGTTCGACAGGCTTGTCGATATCTAACGGAAAAGGTCATACCCGGTCTAGTAAGTATCTAACCTCCCCCGATCAGACGTCCTATGCGTCTAGTTTACGAAACAAGACCCTATGCTAATCAATTCGCTTCGTACTACAAGGTCGATGATCTGAAGAAGGGCGATGTGGGGTCTCCTATGGACGGACATTCCCTATCTCGATTGATGCACAAGAGAGGTATCAATATCAGGTATCTGGGAAGCATAGCTACGTTGGCAGCATCGGAAGGTCCGAAGCTATTCGCCGTCAAAGTGCTAGCGGAACAGGAGATGATCGCCAGAGCTTGCAAGCACCACCTCAACTCCTTGCTTCGAGATCTTCCAAGCCCCCTTGTTACATACTGCATCTCCCATTATCTCAACTGCTTGCTAGGAGCAGAGTTCAACCCAGATCCGAAACCCGAGAAGGACGACGTTCTGTGGGAGGTTTACTCGAAAGTAAACCCTGAATTCGAGACCTTGACTCCAACATCTGTTCGGAAGGCGATCGAGGAACAAGTTTCTCGAAGATATCGGTTTAAGCTGTCTGAATCCTGGCAGAAGGGCCTCAAGCACAAGCAGTTGCTTCGTGAGATTGCTTTGAAACTTGGGCTGCAGCTTCGCGCAAAAGAGTACATGTTTGTCAAATCTTCGTCGCCTCAGCCGCCCGTAGCACCACAACCTCAGAACGCTCCAAACGGCCAGTCGAAATCGAATCCCAAGAAGAAAGGCGGGCAAGGTCAGCCTGGGGCGAATTGCATTGTTGCCAACGCTGTGCAGGCTACAACGTTCACGCAGGAGGATGTCATCAATATAGTTGCAATAGTGAAGGAAGCTTCACCAAAGGTAAGAAATAAGTCATCAGAAAGCGTAGCGGATCGCCTATGCAAGAACCAAGCTGACAAAAAATCATAATGTAACAGAGCCAACTCGCTGAGGAAGCACTGGAAGCAGGAAGGATATCTATTCTACAAGACCAAAGAGAACTGGGTCAAGAACTCCTCCTTGAGTCTTTGTCCTTGCATGAACAGATATATGGAATCCTCCACCCCGAAGTCGCAAGGGTATACAATACATTGGCTATGATATACTACCAGCTGGACGAGAAGCCAGCCGCCGTGGAATTGTCTCGAAAAGCCGTTCTAGTTGCAGAACGGATTCTGGGAGTCGACAGCGCCGAGACCATACTCTCATATCTCAATCTCGCCCTCTTCGAGCATGCAAACGGGAACACCAGTGCAGCACTAGCTTTCATTCGCCATGCTCTGAATATGTGGAAGATCGTCTACGGAGAAGGTCATCCAGACTCAGTGACTACTATGAATAATACTGCAGTCATGCTACAAGCTCTGAAGCACTATCACGACTCGAGATTGTGGTTTGAAGCCTCGCTGAAATTATGCGAGACCATCTTCGGGCCCTCGTCCCCGAATACGGCGACTCTATCCTTCCAACTGGCTCAGGCCCTAGCTTTGGATAATGAGTCCAAAGGAGCGGTATCCCGAATGCGGGATGCGTACAACGTCTTCCTCCAGGAGTTTGGTGCCGAGGATAGAAATACAAAAGAAGCTGAGAACTGGCTCGAGCAACTGACACAGAACGCAGTTAGCATTGCAAAGCAAGCTAAAGACTTGCAGAACCGACGACTGAGGCGGGTAACAATGACTCCCCGCGTCACCTTGGGGACTAAACCGCAGCCTAGCTTGGGACTATCTTCTGTAGATGCTATTCAGCCGGATGATGCCATCAGCAACGGGGGAATCGATTCTCGCAGCATCGACGATTTGATGCGGTATATCGAAGGCACAGACGTGAAAAAGTCGTCTGGTCCTAAAAAACAACCCGGCCGAACCAACCCCAAGAGACGAGGAGGGAAAGCCTAAGCAATCCACCCCGCTCTGACGCATCGCACATTTTCTTGTCTTTGGTCGATGATTAATACATCCAAACGGTCTCCCCTCCTACCGCCAATTGGCATGTTGTATATTATCCGTCGCTAAATGTAATATAGATAGAACGAAAGGATCCGACATGGTGACTGTGTACATCTTACTCTTCTGAATTTCAAAATTTCGTCTTTCCTTCGACATGTATATAAACAGAGTTGCGATTCATATTGACAGACATAGCTTAGATATATAAATAACTTGTTCTGATTCAATTGGCTTCTCGAGCCCCAAGAGTAGATACCTAGGTAGATATTGGTATTCTTGACCCTCAAACAGCTGGGCGTTCGCGCATCTTTCCCCAGATGGTAAAATGTGGTGGCGGCCACTGCACCACCGACAACAAAGATGGAATATGGTCGTAAATTTTGGCTCGTAACAAGTTTTCATAGCCCAACCAACCCGAAGAACCGTGATGTGAAATTCTACCGGCACTGAACTAATATGAGCCCGTGCACACTCCCATTTCGGATACGGACTCACTGGGGAGTAGCAGCTCAGCCTATACGACAATGCCGCGCCCGCCTCGTCTCCCCGCACTGCAGTTTCCGACGGCATCTGGCTGTTGCTGCGGATGCTCAGAATCTCGGAAAGAATGATTCAAACCGAAGCAACCCGGCTGGTCATCCGCAAGGCGGAACAGGGTCGTTTCAGATATTCGACAGGGAGGTCAAGAAGCTGCAGCGCGACAGAGCAGCATTGAAAGTGGAAGAGTCGAGGAAAGTCGACTATCTGCGGGACGAAGTGGCGAACAGACTAGTGGAGCGATTATATGTACGATCCTTTTGCCAATTCGGTGCCTATTGACGTTCTGGATGCAGTTCACCGCGCATAAAATATGCTAACGTCCCTAGCTATCAGGACATCAACCGCAACTACGACCATGTTCTTGACCTCGGCGCAGGGGCATGTCACCTCGCCCGAGCTCTACACAAGCCCCATCCGCCGTCAGGGCCATTCGCGGATCGAATCAAGCATCTCACCTGTGTCGAACTATCATCCAACTACCTGACACGCGATGAAGATTCCTACATAATGCCTCCGACGTCCTCGATGAGGCTGACTCGAATGGCTCGTGATGAGGAGACAGTGCTCTTCAACCCGCCCTCCAAGGGAGGCGAGTTGGAATCAAATACATTCGACGCTGTGATATCCTCTGGGTCGCTACAGTGGATCAATGACTTGCCATCCGTACTGGCCTCGATAAACCGGGTTTTGAAGCCCGATAGCCCGTTTCTTTGTGCCATGTTTGGTGGCGATACCCTCTACGAACTTCGCACTTCCCTCCAGCTTGTCAACATGGACCGACTTGGTGGGGTCTCACCGCATGTGTCCCCGCTTGCTGATGTCCGGGATATGGGGGGTCTACTTCAGCGGACGGGCTTCAAGTTGATCACTGTGGACGTGGACGATATTATCGTCGACTATCTCGATGTATTTGCACTTCTCAAAGATTTGCAAGCAATGGGAGAAGCGAACGCGATACTGGGAAGGAGAAAGGGACTGGCGGGTATCAGCAAGGAAACCTTGATGGGGCTTGATGGGGTATACAGAGAATTGCATGGGCGGCCGGAAGATGGTGGGTCTGGTGACGGGACAGGAATTCCAGCGACTTTCCGCATCATATACATGATCGGATGGAAAGAAGGAACTGGGCAACAGCAGCCTTTGAAGAGAGGCAGTGGAGATGTAAATCTTAAAGAGGTTCTAGGTGGCGAAGGTCAGGACTTTGGAAAAAAGTAGACACGGGCTTCTTGCCGCAGCTTTGAGGACCCCGTGATTCTTTTGACCCGATGCGCAACGTCCTTGTAATTTAGATCTTTGTTCAAGCTAGGTCCAAGTGACCTGTTATTGAGTCGAATATACAATGCTAGATCACGCTGCCGAGAAGATTCACTCGTGGGCTTAACAAGCCCCGTATGACAAAGATGGGGCAATAGAGTACATTAAGTTGAATATAGTTCATAATCGTACAGACCGCACTAGTATTCGGTGCCAGTACTCATATTGTAGGAATACCAACAATTTGCCTCGCCTGCGGGTTCGTAGGTATCACATAGGCGTACAGCACACCCCATTCAATGAGACCTACTATCAAGCCAGAAATCTGTATTTCATTCGAAGGTCAGTTTTCATCATAATCTTGGGATTTAATGAGTGGGGGTGCAAACGAACCTTCTCGGACCAAGTATGAAAATACACACTCGTCATCAACAGCATCCACCACCAAAGACCTAAGACGCCCCAGACGAACCAGTGCACACCATACCACTCTATTGACATCAATGTCGTGTTCTTGCTCCCGACGCTACCCCTCCACCAGCCATCGACAAGCCTCGGTAATAACTCGGCCCAGAGGAACAAACTGGCGTGGGTGAGCATAAAAACGTGGCCCGAAAGGTCGTGGCCTCCGTCCCATCTACCACCGGCACCTTTACATGCGGCGGATGTGTAAGCTTCTTCGATTTTGATGGTAAGTCTCTGGTCGTTCGAGGACGTTGTCACGGCGCTATAGCCTCCGTAGCTTGGCTGGCAGGTGCCACCCGTGAGTGTAAACGTTCGATCCATCAAAGGCGGGCCAAAGAACCACTGTGTTACAAGGATCCAGGACAGCGTCGCCAGCCCCCAGCGAATGAGCGCTTTTACACGAGCCTGTGCGGCATTTGGATGCCTCAAACCGGACACATGAATGAAAAAGGCGGCAGTCGTCCAGAACCAGCCAATTTTGACGAAAAAAACGTTGAAGATGTTGCTCTTTCGAGAGAAGTATGAGGCAGACTGGCCATTCGGGGATATGGCAGAGAAGAGAGAGCCTAGGATTATCGTGGCAGGGTATATTGAAGAGAGAAGTAGGAGTGTCTGTTGATGGTTTTCGTTTGGGGGAGGTACTGCTGTGAACTGATTGGAGGCGGCGAGCTCTGGAGAGGGAGGACTTGATGTCGCCGGCGTCGCGATTTCTGGACCAGAGGACACCGAGTCCCGGTCCTTATCGTACGACATCTTGGAGGAGAAGAGGCGGAGACGGATAACAGATGGAGCTCTCGAAATACAGGCGTTCGTAGTCGCTAGCTGGGGTTATCCGTGAGGTCTATCGATGGCTAAACTTGCTGCTGTCCATGGACTAAGTTTTTACAGAGACGATGCCGATGGAGCTCTGTATCAAAAGAGTCAGATATTTAAATGTAAGAAAGCATGGAGCTACTGAGTAAAGTACCTAGGTAGAGTGCGAAGGATGTAGTTATCAAAGGCCACTGCGAACGAGTGACGTATTGTCGTGTCTGGATGCTGCCAGAAACGCTGACATAAGCCACTCAACGCCACGAAAGTGGCACAGCACACCGCGTCCGGCATCATGTGAAATTCATAGGATCGATGATCCACCATGCTGTCGCAAAGTTCCGTAGGTCAGACTAAGGATGAGACTAAGAGTGATAGCATCTTCTAGATCTTCTACGAGAAAAGGAGAAAAGAATAATAAGGTACAAAACTCGCGCCAGAACCAATCGTCCAGTCAATCTATCTGCGCCTACTTGAACCAGACATCGGGTTCCATGACTCTAGTAAATACCTGGCACTATCCTGCTCTTGACAATGCTGGTGTATCTATCCCAATCAGAACCATATTTAACGCGGCAGTGTCCATCATCCCTTCGCTCCCGGTTGATCAGGAGAACAGCGAAGTAGCCCACATAAAAGTACGTCACCCATGTTTCAAATCCAGTAGGAAGGCACCACGACCATCCCATAATCCAGTCGCCTAGATAATTGATATGGCGAGAAACACCCCACCACCCCGAGATTAGAAGCTTGCTTCCAGAACTAGTTTCGATATACTTGAGATGCCGAAGGGCTGGGTCGTCGGGGTTCGTTCGAAACGCATTCTTCTGACTGTTGGCGCCTCGGAAAATGGAATAACCTATCCCCTTAACTAGGAGGACGCCACTGACACCAAGGATACCAAGGTCGATCGGATACATCGCCAAATACCTCGCCTGTAAGGAATATGTGAACGGAACCCAGACAATATCCCCAAAGCTGAGCATAAACCCGAACCCGTCCGATGTGATATCCATAGTCGTAAGAACCGCAGGCTCGTTGTATAGAGCATCGAAGATATACCAAAATTGGAAAATGTTGACGAGGATCATTGAATCGGTGATCCGCCCGATAGTCTGGTATTGATGTGCAGCAAAGGCAAGATTAAGAATGGCCCATCCCATCATACCGGGGTGGAGCTCGCAAAAGAGCTTGATATCTAAGTTCCCGATCCTAGGGTTGAGCTCGCGCCCGATGAACCACTCCACAGATGTCAGCAGCCACTTCTTTTTGTTATGGTGCACAAAGACGAGCAAAACTCACATCATAGATATGGTTTCCAGAGTTTCCTCCGGCGGCAAGAAGCGGCTTTGAGGGCCGAAAGGAAGCAGCATATACAGCGCAAGCCAGGAGGAATGCAACGACATTAGCTGCAGTTAGCAGATGGAGGTAGTGGTCCCAGATCCATGTCCACAAGCCCCATTCCCATCCGTTCTTATAGGTACCGAAAGCCAGCGCTCCCATCATCGGCATAAAGGTTTCGAAGGCTAGCACCAAGATCTCGAGTAAGCGGTCCGACAGACAAATAATCAGGGGAGCCAGGCGAGATCTGTCCTACCATTGAGATTATAGACAAGTCGCTCACCGGTTTTCAGCCGGACGCCTAGTCTATCCCGGACCGGAATGGTGACATTCAGAAGAACAAGTGCGAGAATGTAGGCGACGAGGTATCCAAGCACCTCGAGATTGAAGAATTCGTCCCAGGTGGGCACAACCTTGTCGACGTATTGCGGCCAACTAAGATGGGTTGGTGGGCATCCGTGTTCATTGCAGCCGAAATAGAGTAGAAAGGAGACCGCTGGAGCTACAATGCTGATGGCGGCGGCGCCAAACCTAGTCTCAATTCCCTTTGTTAGCAGATGGTATCGACAGGCGGCGGAAGTGACGTGACAGAGAAATGCAAAGGAAGGCATACGGGCCAGCAAAATCGTAGCTGTGGGTGCGAGCCTGCTTGTCAACCGATGCTGCCCCCATGGCTAGCCGTTCAGATCAACTTCTGCGAGGGATGACGACGAAGGTGATTGGGACCGAGTCGAATGTGAGATGCGCAGATGGAACGTAGGGAATTCGTCGGTTTGTTCGATTGCAGCAGTGGTGGGTGCGACTCTTATGTAGGAGCGCCTGGGAGTTTCTTGGGTCACCATGATGGCCGGGATTTCGGTATACCAGAGCCCGGAGAATTTGACGTGAGGGAGAAACCCCAACTCGAGTCGGCATCACTCCCTATGTAATTAATAAGCCGGTGCCGCGGTTTTTGCTGCGGAAGTAAAGGAAGCAGGCTGGTCATGCAGCCGCTGCGGGCGCGAGATGAAGGGAACGTCGAGTAAGTGTCTGGCATTAGGTACAGATGGAATGCACACTACTGGAGTTACGCCGTGAATTCGCTGCCGATGCTGCAGGCAGACGCGCCATGCCGCGATTTGCACCGCCAACAAGGCCATCTCGGACAGGAGCAAGGTAGAAACCTCATTTCACCCGGCCACATATGCGTCCGAAATACTACGTCCTCTATATTCCGTCACCAAGCTTCGATATCCCATCACGCACCCGGGCACAGCTGCGGGCGACGATGCCCGCGCCTATCAAAGCATTAAGCGCACTCATACGTATACACCTCCGGGCACAGCGATAGACATCGAGATCCCGGCCCGCCGCCTCATGCCGCCTCGTTCGCTCTCGTCGCAAATACATCGCTACGACTGAGACCATAGCTGCTCAGGAAATTCGGCTATTCAGACCGCTTGGTCTATATAAAATATATCTACGAGAATGCTGTGGCTGGCACGGGACGCCCGGTCTTCTCTTCTGAGTTCCGCTGCTCTCATCGCCTTCCTCTACCCGCTGGCAACTGCGGCGATGGCAGAGCTACCGGATCCCCCGTGCTCAGCGACCTCCAACCGGACTCATACCTTTGTCAACCTCCAGTCCCTTATTCGGCGCAAAGGGTTTGATCAGTAAGATATCCTCTACGCTGCCTTCAACACAAACGTGTCGCTGACCGCCACCGTTTTCCAGGGATTATAGTACCCGACACGACAATATCAGCTTCACCCTCAACATATGCGCGCCCGCCTTATCCGCGGATGACCTTCATTTCCCTTCGGCTGAAGACGCTCGTAATGTTTCAGCGTACTATCGGAAAGGCGACAAGGCCTACTCCCTAGGCCGAGCATCGTTGAAACCAAAATTCGTTGGAAAGAAATTGGTTCTGGATTATGCTGGTGGAAGTCTCTGTCCTAAACTAGACGCCGAAGGTCTTCCGATAGAAGGCGAGGACAATGAAGCTGGCTACAGGAGAGGCCTCACATTATCGTTCGTATGCGACCGAGACCTCATCAGCCCACCGACGATTAGTTTTATATCGCAGCGTTATAACTGCAGTTATTGGTTTGAGGTACGGACTGCTAGCGCATGCGCAACTGTTAAAGCGCAATCGCTGGGGCCAGTCGCGATTTTCAGCATTATGTAAGGCGCCCCGTATACTATCCCGAAGGGTAATTGTCAAGATATATCAAGATGGCTGATCTGTCATTTCATATCAGATCGCTGGTTGCGTTAATGGTGTACTTCGTCGGCGGCTGCTTCTACCAGAGGACCGTGCTGCAGGCCAGGGGTTGGCGACAGGTTCCTCACTGGCAAACGTGGCTTCGCGCACTGAACTTCGTATGGGTAAGGAAAATCCTCTTTCCTGCAAGATGGTTTTCGGTCAGAGGCGGCGGGTGACACCATACACCTATCACTCTCTTCCGTCTCTCGCTTCCCTATCCTTTTTCCCTTCAGTAGTGAAGTTCGAGTTCCGCTATTCCAGCTGCATTATTTGTCCCATTATAACTAGACGAAAAGTATATATTTGTATCACAGCCTTTTCCTTGTGGATCATACAAGTGCAAGAACCCCTGCATCGGCAACCATCTTTCGGCGCCGCAAATCCAATACATATCGCTCTCTTTTGAACTTCTGCGTGTTGCTATAGCGTGGATCAAGGCTAACGCTTATGGTGACTTCCTGCAGGATGGCCTCCGCATATGCTTATACTCAGTGATCAACATGTGCAGTCGCCTCGTCGGCCGCGGCCGGACTGGTAGGTATGGTGGTTATATACCAGCTTCCGGTGGGCGCGGTCGGTTTGGGAGGGCAGCTTCGGGAAGTAGGGTGGATGAATGGACAGACGTCGATGATGAGAATCGACTGATAGACCAGCTAGACGACGAGTGGAGCGACGGCTAGCTTGCAGCCAGAATTGAACTACATTCCAGTCCTTCAGGGCTAGCTAGCAGGACGATGAGCGTCGCTTGGGATTGGTTTTGTTGGATTGCCGACAGTGATACCTTTACTAGATGTTTCTTGTATGTTTTAAGTGTCAGAGCCTCGGGTAGTTTCAGAATGGCTACCGTCGGCCATCGGCAATCACTCGGTTTAAATACTTAGCTAGAGAAACCGATCTTTCGACGACCTTTAAACCTGGACACCTACACATCTCCAGCCCCAGAGTCTCAAATATCTACGATTGTTGTGTTTAACCCTCCACGTCCTCCCAAACCTTCAGTGACTGGTATCTTCTCGAGTATTCATCCACTTGCGGGGCTACATCATCCTGATAGCGTTCACCAGCATTTGCTTGGCAATCCACAACGAGGTTTCGAGCAACTGCACCAAAAAATAAATAGTTTTTCCAACAACACCAACATTCGTAGTCGGGTTCCAAAAATATATCAATCCCGGTTCCGTGTCGAGGAGCCGAAGAACCATGAGCAACTACAAGCCTATTCCTTTGGGGGAGTACCTCTTCAGACGTATCAAATCCCTGGGAATATCGCACATTCTGGGGTGCCCTGGGGATTTTAATCGTGAGTAGTGTCCTATTGAAACGACTGCCAGTGCAGGCTTGGATGCTAACAATTGGCACCTCCAACTAGTGACTTTGTTGGACCACATCTATAATGTGGAGGGCCTCAAATGGGTGGGATGCTGCAATGAACTGTGAGATTTGCCATACCCCTACAAGGAAAAAATAACACTTCAATTGCGAATTTGACTGATCCTGACGACTCTTGAAGAAATGGAGCTTATGCCGCTGACGGCTATTCCCGGGTTCGTGATCTCCCCGGGGTTCTCATCACCACGTACGGAGTGGGAGAGCTCAGTGCCATGAACGGAGTCGCTGGAGCATACGCCGAGGTGAGCACATAAAGTATAGCCCATCGAGAAAAGCCTCCTATCTTTCGCTAAACGCGGTTTACATCTAGCATGCTGGGTTCATCCACATCGTGGGCAACACTGCACGTCCACTTCAAGAGAATAAGATCATGATCCACCATACGTTGGAAGCAAATCCCGACCATGGTGTTTATCGCGGAATGTCCGAGCCCATCCGGGCTGCGAGCGCGTTCCTTAACGACGAAGCTACGATGGCTTCTGAGATAGACCGTGTTCTCATCACGGCGATCAAGACGAGGCTGCCGGTTTACCTGTTCGTGCCGACGGATGTCGTAGAAACTCCTCTCAATGCTACACGGCTTGAGCAGCCACTCGATCTCAACCTTAGTACTAAGCCGGATGTCGAGGACCTTATCGTCAAGAAAATATTGGACGCCATCGAAAAATCGGAAAAGCCGTGCATTCTTGGTGATGTTCTGGCCAAACGACATGCAGTCACGAATGAAACACGACGGCTGATTCAGCTAGCAGGATATCCGGTGTGCACTCAAATCATCATACATTTTTGCCTATAATGGTTGTTGCGTATCTGAGCTTAATGCTGACCGTTTGGTCGATTTAAGGCGTTTTCCACGATTCTAGGCAAAGGGCTGGTCGATGAAACGTCTCCAGAGTTCGGTGGGCTCTATAACGGCTCCAGTACGTGCCTCCCGGAGCTGAAGATGAGGGTTGACGAAAGGCATATTGGGTCCCGAGTGCTAACGTCTGCTTTCTCCATCACTTTCTTTATCTACTTATAGTGTCGTTCCCTGGTATCAAGGAAGCCGTCGAGAACCACGCTGACCTGGTCCTAAACATTGGGCCCCACCTCACGTCCTCCAACACTGGTGCATTCACAAGGCAGATACCAGAAAACAAAGTGATAGCTCTGCACCCTCATTACTGCTCCATTTTCGGGGAACGTTTCGAGGGGATCCATTTTGTGCCGGTTCTCAAGAAGATCGTGGCTGAGTTCGAGAAGAACAAGGATAAGTACAAGAAGCAGAACAGTGTGACCAGGTTTGAGGTGAGTGGTTATAAGTGGAAGTTGTGTAACGTTAACATGCATGGGCTAACTGTTTCGGCTGCGAAGATACCCACAATCGATAAGAGCACCTCGGGACCCCTGCGCCAGTCGTACATCTGGCAACGTATCGGGCGCTTCACAAAGGCGGACGACATTGTATTCGTCGAGGTGGGAACGGCGCAATTTGGGATGCCGGATGCCAGCCTTGCGTCCAACGTGCAGTACGAAACACAAATTTACTGGAGTTCGATTGGGTATACGGTTGGTGGGACACTGGGAGCCTTGGTCGCAGCAAGGGAAAAGGGCAACAAAGGGAGGGTGATACTCGTGGTCGGAGATGGCAGTCTGCAGATGACGGTGCAGGAGATTTCAACGTATATTCGAAATGGGTTCACGCCGACTATATTTTTGATCAACAATGACGGCTATACCATCGAGAGGGAGATACACGGTCCGGAGCAGCAGTATAATGACATTTGCACGTCTTGGGATCATATGAAGATGCTGGAGTTCTTCGGTGGGAGACAGAAGAATTTCCAAAGCAGGAGCGTTCAGGCGCGCACGATCGAAGAACTGGAGGCCATTCTGACGGACAGCGAGTTCATCAAGAGCGATCGGATTCAGGTACGGGGCCGGACATATTATACCAGCAAGTATCCTTAGTGATGTGATAGCTAGCTAACATTTGGTATGTGTAGGTGTGCGAGATCTTTGTGCCCAGGCTGGACGTGCCGTGGGTTCTGAGGAACCAGGTGGACGCACACAAGGCACGCGTCAAAGCGGCTGCGGAGGTGCAGAAGAAGACGTGGGATGGCCTCGTGCTGGCGGGAGCGTTCACCTAGATAGATGCTTATGCACTTGTGTCTTTCGCGGTGCGTTTTTCCGTGCATAATATATGCAATAGATACATGTAGTATACAAGCGTAGAGCAACATATGAACATGTGGAATTAGCTTTCAACGCCGTGTCACCTCACAGCATGCACAGTATTACAGCGGCCTGGGCAGGCACGGCCAAGATGGATATTTTGTTCAAGGGCGTAGCTTGTGTGCGCAGTAAGAGACATCTTGCAGCTGTGCTCACGTCGAATGAACGCATTTACCTACGCGACATTGGACGCACCAGGCACGGTACAGGCACCAGGGCATGTAATACGGGACAAAAGGGGCGGATGAGGTCATCTAAAGGAAGTAAGCTTAATCTACTCAAGAAATTTGAGGTTGCCGCCGAGACGATTGACGGGCGTGGCATGGCAATCAAAAGTGTCAATGGCATTGTGGGTGCAGCCAGATTACCTACTATTATTACCCCGCACCGACAGCAAGACGTTTTTAATTGCGGCTGTCTTTTCCAGATGAATCGTGAAGGATTTCGGAAATGAGCATTTCTCAGGTTGGCGGGGCAGCCCCGGCCGGCAGTCAGGGGGGAAATACTACCTTGCATCTGCAAGTCCTTGTTGTAGGTACTATACTAAGTATCAGGAAGTATTTTTTTTCTTATGGCACTTTGTACAGAGGAAGTATCTTGATGGATTCGGACAGGGCGCCAGGCACAGACTTTGCGTGCATTGCGCAGGTCCAAACATGGACATGTTGCAGCAGCAGCTTCTGTACCGGTGGTACATCGAATGTACTTCCACAAGCAGTCAATGCTGCACATGCGCTGGCGGGAAGCGGTCAAAGCAGCGCTGATCCGGGCATGGAAGGGCGGCCGGTCGGAAAAGGGGTGTTTCTTTGATTTGACTTGGCTTGATTTGATTTGACCGATGGATCGAGTGATCGAGGAATTTGAGCCAGGTCGACTTTTTCCTGCAGCTTCGAACATGAGATTTCCCCGGACGGGTTTAATTTGGGCGCCGCTGCTGCGATGGGCCCTCGCCTGGGCGCCCGTTTGATTGGCCGGCGGCCCAGCTGCAAATTGCACTTCACGAAAGCCCATCCCTTTCGAACACACCACCGCCGGCAGGAAATAGGGGTAAAGCAGCACCAACATCGGTTCATCAAAGACACCACACACACCACTGCATCCTTCCACCACGACCTCCCACGAGCGAGAGTCATGAGAGACAACTGCAAGCGCAAGAGTGCAAGCTGGGTTCCTGCAGCAAGGCAAGCAGGCTAACAAAAGTAACCAACCGGGCATGGATGCGGGCAGGCAGGCAAAGAGCCAGAGAAATAAGACGGGGTCCGGCTAATCAAACGCTTTCCGAGCAGCTGGCTGAATTGAATGGTTACATCCACGCCCGTCCAAAACTCCACCAACTGGCCAGACGGACGAACTGGAACTGGACCTGATGAACAGGAACAGGAACAAGCAGCGGTTTGCCTGCCTCGCCTGCCTGCCTGCCCTGTTTGCTGAGACCCGGTGCAGTGTGCCAATGTGCGCTGAAGCTGCAGGCTTGGCGGCTGCCCTGCGGTTCTGGCGGGGAGGGTCCAAGCGAGACAAGTGAAATGAGCGGTGAACACCACCCAGCACCAACGGGCGAGGCTATTTTCAGCAGCAGCAATTAGCCACCGGAGCCTATCAGAGACAGTCGACTCTCATCCGCATTGGGCCTCGGAAAGGCGTCTTTCGGAGAAAGAAAGAAAGCAAGAGAGAGTGAGAGAAACATCGAGAGAGGGTGCCTTTTGCAGCGGCGAGTGGGCTGCCTGGAAGGGCAAGATCCGGCTGCATGTGCATGTGCATGTGCATGTCCACGTACGACGAAGTCGAAGTGCACAAAGTACCGTTACATACAATGCGAGACAGACGGTACGTTACTGCAGAAAGGGGAACAAATCGCGATGTTCGAGTCGGCCAGGCGGCCACCAACGCTTATGCGCAATCTGTGATTTCGTATCCAATTGCACACAAAATATACGAAGTGCATACATACAGTATGCACAGTACAAAGTATGCTAACAACATCCGCGCAGAACAAACAACCGCTCCCACAACGTCCGGGATAGCGACATCGTTGATCCGCTTCGTCGCTCTCTCGCTCTCACTCTCAAATCAATCAATCAATCACTCATACTAAGTACAACCACAACTGTAAAGCATCGGTCAGCCTGCAGCGAGATTGCAGACCAACAACCACGGCGGAACCATGAAATAAAGCGCCGCCCTGACGAGCAGCGGTCGGCGCCCCTATGCAATCTTAAAGTGGCCGGCCTCCTGCTCCAGAACCAGGGTTGGACAGCCAGTCCTGCGCGCAAGTGCATCCAATGCGGTATGGCGGCCCCACAGGCCCCTGCAAAACCCACTCCGCCGGCAAGGGCCAAATTTGAGCTCGGCCTGCAGTTGCACTTCAGTCACCGTCCCAGTCCAATCAATCGCTCAATCAATCGCATCCCCGTCGCCATTTCCCCCTTATTGCCAGCTTTCCAGATGCCCAATTCGGGCGCCTGCGAGAGAAAAAGAAACGCGAAAGGGGGCAGACGAGAGACGAGAACCGACCGAAGAAAGTTTGCGGCGAGGAGAGTGAGAGAAACGGGAGAAACGAGTGGGAAAACACTACCACGGCAGGCGGTAATGTGGCCACCGATCACCAACTAGCACTGCTTGCGCGCAAGCATCGCCCGATCCACACCCAATGGGACCTCCCTCCGCGACTCCTGCTGGATCCAGCCGGCCAGCTGCACAATGCGTCGTGCATGGCCAGCCCTGGTAACCTTGTTAATAATAACACTGTCACTCAGGCTTGGGTGCTGCTGGCGGAGGCCCGCCGACAGGTATAAGGACCCCGTCGAGCCCAGCTTCTCTGCCTCTTCTTCTTCTTCCTTCTCCACCACAGTCAATTCCTTTCCAGGTCTTCACTACATCTTGGTTTTCTAACCACAGTCACTCTTTTAACAAACCACGCTCTTTTCTTCCCTTTGCTCTTAGCAATCCCAGTCTTTAGACTCCTTACATTCTTAATTACTCCTTAACGGATACCCTTTAAATAGTAATATAATTCAAAATGCGTTTCGCTACTCTCGCCGCTACCTCCGCCACCGTTGCTGGTGCTCTTGCTCAGGGTTACTACGAGCAGCCAGTCTACCACACCACCAACGGCCAGGTCTACACCTCCATCAAGACCTGCACTGAGAAGCCCACCGGTCCTTCCGAGGGCAGCTATGGTGCCCCATCCAGCGCCCCGGCTTATGCCGCTCCTTCCAGCGCTCCCGGATACGCTGCTCCCAGCCACGGTGAGAACGGCTACGGTGCTCCTTCCAGCGCCCCAGTCTATGCTGCCCCCACCAGCGCCCCGGTCTACGGATCCCCATCCAACGCTCCGGGATACCCCACCGAGGTGACCTACACCAGCTACCAGCACATCACTATCACCTCGTGCGGTTCCTACGTCACCAACTGCCCGGCCGCCGTCTACACCTCGCCGGTCTACTCCGTCTCCACCTGCACTGGTGAGCAGCCCGCCTATACTCCTCCATCGTACGAGGCTCCTCCGGTCTACAGCCAGCCCGCCTACGTTCCCCCCACCAACAACTCCGGCTATGGTGCTCCTCCCCCAGTCTACTCTGCTCCTCCTGAGTACTCTGCTCCTCCTACCTACAACCCTCCCAGCCACGAGGGTGGTTACAACAGCGAGACCCTGACTGCTACCTACTACACCACTGTCTGCCCGGGTGGAAACTACTGCTATGCCACCACCGCCACCTCGACCTACTGCCCGACTCCCAACGCTCCAGGCAACGTCCCCACCTATGCCCCGGCTCCTCCCGCCCCGGTCTACTCTGCTCCTCCCCCGACCTACAACAACAACGCCACCTCGACCTACGTTCCTCCCCCAAGCTACACTGGCGCTGCCTCTGTCAACGCTGTGTCGTTCGGCGTTGCTGCCTTTGCTGGTCTGGTCGCTCTCTTCATCGCTGCGTAAATTCAATTGTTACGTCTTTGAATGACAAGGTTCAGCGAATCATGTTAAATGCATTTTTGATTTTCATTTGTATTACTATTTTTAAGTTATCTTCGACGGGGGTGATGTAGATTAAGTTTGAATGGAGTCTTCTGATAAAATAACTTTATTGTGCCTTGTAAATGTGATACTCTTTAATTGTAGACGGATGGGATAGTTTGTGTCCTTTGTGGATTCGCGGGATGTGAATGAATGAATGGCAATTTTCGCATTGAACGAAGTATCGTAATCCGTCTGTGTTGTGGTGGTGTCGCATGTCGTGTTGCGCTTGCGGTTGTGCTTTCTGTCGCATGCCTCATTCTGACTCAGAATTCCTACGATTGCGGCTCGTCAGCGCCTGCCGCCGACGCGATCGAGTCATCCGCAGCCGTTGCCTTATGCCTCTGTTCTTAAGTACCGTTCGTGCTGCTGCTGTTGGCTTCCAATTGTCCCGCCATTGCTGCGCTCCGGTGTCTCCTACGTCGTATTTCAGATCTGCCGTCTCGATTCGAACTTTCACAGCATCATTTCTCCAGAGAGGAAAGCCACCAGCCGCATTATCCACCATGAGCCGAGCTAGGTCCTCCAAAGGGAGAGGAAGGGAGATGAGTCGGATGGAACAGATTTCCCATGCGCTGTCCCGGACACTACGCCATACGGCCCGCGAGGAAAAACTCAACATGAGGCCGGATGGCTATGTGAATGTCAACGAATTGGTACGCTTGGACTGCTGCCTCCCAACATTCCATCTTTGCCCATATATTGACCGCAATTTTTTCTACAGTTGAGTTCTGAAAGATACAAGCGCTTGAATCTCGACTTTCCAACTCTCTGCCAAGTGGTCCAAGATAATAACAAGAAGCGCTTCAAAATTATCCGCGAAGTTGCCCCTTCGTCGTCGTCGCTTACTAGCGAAAGCAGTACAGCACCGTCTCTCGACCTTGCCCCGAATCTTGACAGCGAAGAGAATCCAGACCTGAATCAATATTTCATTCGGGCAACACAGGGCCATTCTATTCCGATTCAAGAAGATTTGCTCTTAACCCCCATCGAATCGACCAACCTGCCGAGTATATGCATTCATGGATCGTATTACTCTGCCTTGACGTTAATCCTGGAAAGTGGTGGGCTAAAGAAAATGGGCCGGAATCACATTCACTGTGCGGCCGGTCTGCCGAAGGCTTCTATACACCCGGAAACTGGCGAAGAGATCCCAGCCGTGCTTAGCGGCATGAGGTTCAATGCAGAGGTGCTCTTCTACATAGACGTTGAAAAGGCACTACGGGACGGCATCAAGTTCTGGAGGAGTGACAATGACGTCATCTTGACGAACGGGCTGGAGGAGAATGGCGGCGTTCTCTCCATGGATTATGTGATTCGAGTCGAAGACGTTGGTCAAAGGGCTGGCGGAGGGGACCTATGGACCCGGGAGGAAGGGGTCATCAAGGAGTGGCCGGCCACCAAAAAAGCGAGGAAGGACGGGTCGAACTCCAACCCGCGCGGTGGAAGAGGGAAAGGAAAAGGCGCGCATCGGGCCCACATAAACGATGAGCTGGAAGGTGCCTGAATGCACTTTTTGGAACTTCTCCCTAATCAAGGGGATAATTGCTAGAGACACTGTACCGCATTGCGGAATGGGACCTTGTCCAAGCTGTGTACCATATAATCTTATCCAGCGTGCCTGCTCGTAAATTCAAATGATCTTGTTTCTCGATAACAGTAATCAACTTATCTTTACTCCATCTCGCATTGCATTGACACATAGTTCGGGTCCTCGCATATTTGGCAAATTTAGCACATGAATTTGTATGTGTTGCGGGTGTCGTTCAGCCAGCGTCTGGATGACTAAGCCGCGCGCGTTTCTCTGTGTCATCGACTTTGGCCATGACCATCCGTCGACTTCATCAACCCCCCAGCCGACACTTCGCACGACACTGAATTCATATAGCGCGCCCATCTCGCACAGCTTCATATTACCCGAACCACCGCGCGCCGATACGCCTACCGGCTAGATGGCGAAATACCGCTCTCGCTCTAGATCCCCGGGCGCTTCGGCCCACTCAGGGAGCATCAGCAAACGACACCGCGATGATGACCGATACGATAGAAATCGAAGCAGGAGCAGAGACGTAAGTGCGCGACTTCCCTGCTTGAAAGGACCTAGCAGACCGCTGACCGCTATCTCGTGCTTACAGAGATACTATGATCGCGACCGGGACCGCCATCGCGATGACAGAAGGAGGAGAGATGACTACCGCGATTGGGACGATAACAGGCACAGAGGCGGTAGGGACCGACGAGACCGCTCTAGGGATAGATCTCGTGACCGTGATCGTGACCGTGACCGCCACAGGATAAGATCTCCCGACCGAAACCGAGATTCTCGAGACTATCGTCGAGATCGTGACCGGCGCGATCGCGATCGCGACCGTGCGGACGACTCGAAAAGAAACAGCCGCCATGAGGTACGCCTGCAATGCACTCCCGCCCCCACATCATAGATAACAGCATATACTGACGGATACTGAAAATCTCTTGAACTTCTAGTCGCCGGCGACCCCTGCTCCGCCTCCTGTTCAAAGTGAAGAGGACAAGAAGAGAGAGAGGCTGGAAAAGCTGGAAGCTTGGAAGAAAAAGAAGGCTGAGGCTGACCAGGCGAAAGCTAACGCTTCCATCTCCCTTCGAGCTGATCAATCGATACTCTCGCCGACTGCCCATACGACACCGATTTCTCTTACCCCGACTGGACATGATGCATCGACGCCGGGTTCAAAGCAGCATTCCAAACCCGGTTCACCCTTAATAACGTCCGCACCCACTTCCGATAAGAAGAAAGAATCTAACGCTGACAAGTTGCCTCCAGCCTCGAGAAAATCAGCTCTAGGTAGGCTTGCAGCTGCTAACGTTTCGGTTTCCGGGGAGGTGTCTGTACTGACGTCCTCCACAGTCGAAGTCTTAAACAAATCTTCCGCGCCTCCTGTACTCGGTGTTTCCGGATTTGGATTCAAGGGTAGCTCCAAGAAACCTGGAGCCGAGAATAAAGGGAAACGTGCGCTCGACTTTGGAGACGAAGTCGTTGCGAGAAAGAAGCTTGAAAGGCTGCCTTCGCCAATCCCCAATGACCCCAGCGCGGCTACCGGTGAGCAATCGATTGATGAAGGAGACGATGATGTCGATATGCAAGATGACACCGAGGAAGCAGGTGCTGCTGCTCTCCGTGCTGTAGCTGCTGAACGCGGGGAACGAATGCAGGTTGACGGAAAACCCGAGACCAATAAAGACATTCCGGACGGCCCCGGCGATGCAATGGAAGAGGAGGAAGAAATAGATCCTCTGGATGCCTTCATGTCAAATATCGCATCGGCTACGGTGGAAGCGCCTAGACCAGCAAAGAAAGTTGCTCCGGCTGAAGCGATGTTTGGCGACGACGATGACAATCTCACGGCTATAGTCAATGACCCGGACGATATCCTAGCGTTGGCATCGAAAATGAAAAAGAAGAAGGAGCTTCCGGCGGTTGATCACTCTAAAATACAGTATGAGCCATTCCGGAAGAAGTTTTATGTTGAGCCTGCAGAACTTGCAGAAATGACGCAGCAGGAAGTCAACGACTTAAGATTGGTGCTTGATGGGATCAAAGTTCGAGTAAGTCCAATTCCAAACATCTGTTCATCAAATCTAAGACTTCAGTTTCTTCCTTCACTTTTTTTCTTTCTATTTTTTCCTTGAATATTTTGCACAAAGAGCACGCTAACAATATATAGGGCGCGAATTGTCCCAAACCTGTTCAAAGATGGAGTTTACTCGGACTTCCTGCCACGACGTTGGATGTCATCAACAAGTTGGAATACGAGAAGCCAACCTCAATTCAGGCCCAAGCAATACCCGCGATCATGTCGGGCCGGAATGTCATCGGTGTCGCCAAGACGGGATCGGGAAAAACAATGGCATTTTTGCTCCCTATGTTTCGCCATATCAAGGACCAACGTCCGATAGAAAGCTTAGAAGGGCCTATTGCACTTATTATGACCCCAACCAGAGAGCTTGCGACTCAAATTTTCAAAGAGAGCAAACCGTTCCTTAAAGCTCTTAATCTTCGGGTAAGTTTATATCTGCTCCATGTTTTAGATTAGCGAAATGATTTGACTAAGATGCTAACCACTTTCTTTCTTTTATAGGGAGTTTGCGCGTACGGCGGATCACCGATCAAGGACCAGATTGCCGAATTGAAAAGAGGCGCAGAGTTCATTGTGTGTACCCCTGGTAGAATGATTGATCTCCTGGCAGCCAACTCTGGAAGAGTAACGAATCTCAGAAGGGTTACATATGTTGTGCTTGACGAGGCCGATCGAATGTTCGATATGGGTTTCGAACCACAGGTGATGAAGATTATCGGAAACATCCGACCGGACAGACAAACGGTGCTATTCTCCGCTACCTTCCCGACCCAGATGGAGGCATTGGCGAAGAAAGTGCTCGTGAAGCCTGTTGAGATCGTCGTTGGGGCCCGAAGCGTAGTGGCCCCAGAAGTCACTCAAATCGTCGAGGTTAGACCAGAAAACACCAAGTTTCCACGACTCTTGGAGATTCTCGGCGAGCTCTACGACAAAGATGACGATGCAAGGTCCCTTGTGTTTGTCGACAGACAGGAATCTGCCGATTCTTTGCTCAGTGACCTCATGAAGCGTGGGTACGTGACAATGTCTCTGCACGGCGGCAAAGATCAAATCGATAGAGACTCGACAATTTCCGATTTCAAAGCAGGTATAAGTCAAGTCCTGGTGGCGACGTCCGTTGCAGCCCGTGGTTTGGACGTCAAACAGTTGAAACTTGTCGTCAACTATGACTGTCCTAATCACATGGAAGATTACGTTCATCGAGTCGGTCGAACCGGTCGTGCGGGAAACAAAGGGACGGCTGTGACGTTTATAACCCCCGACCAAGAAAGGTATGCCAACAGCATCGCAACGGCATTGAAGTTGAGCGGGCAAGAGATTCCAGAGGAAGTGCAGGAACTTGTGACGTGTAAGTTGTCTATCCCGCGCATCCAAACGCCAAATAATGGATCTGAAATTCAGCTAACATTGACCGTGTGTGCAGCCTTTTTGAAGAAAGTTGAAGCAGGCAAAGAGAAGAATAGCAGCTCTGGATTTGGGGGGAAGGGGCTCGATAAACTTGACCAAGAGCGCGAAACGGCGCGGAAGAGGGAACGGAAAGCGTACGGTGAAGAGGGCAACGAAGCGGAAGAAGCGGATGCTGAGGGCGAAGAGGTTAAAACGAAGGTATCGGCAAGCGCGTCTACTGTCGCAAAGGGCCCAAGCCTCGATGATGCTATAGTTGTCCATAAGCGCGAGATCGCAGCGACTGGTACTCCGCCGAACGACTCGGCTGGGGCGTCAAACGCAGTATCCAGTTCTGTGCTCGACAAAGTCATTGCTGCAGCGTCAGGCATCCAGGGACGACTTACGAAAGCAAACGTTCTGCGATCCGGTGCCCCGATAGACAACAAAGGCCCGGACGCCGGTGCATATCACGCAACATTGGAGATCAACGACTTCCCGCAGAAAGCGAGATGGGCAGTCACGAATCGTACGAATATCGCCAAGGTTTTGGAAGCCACAGGCACGTCTATTACAACCAAAGGGTCGTACTACGCGCCTGGGAAGACCCCAGCCGCTGGTCAAGACCCCAAACTGTATATTCTTGTGGAAGGCGATACGGAGCTGGTTGTCACTAATGCCATGAGAGAGTTGAAGAGGCTGCTGGCGGAGGGCACTGCAGCTGCGGTGGATAGCGAGAACAGGGCGGCGCCGACAGGAAGATACAACGTTTTGTAGGACCCCTTTAGTCGTCGTCCTTTTGTTAGTGGTGATTTGTTCTTTCGCGGGTTTGTGGTTTGTCTCGTAAACCAGACGCTGGACGCAATGACTGTGGTTCCTGCGCACTACGAAGTTGCCTGTACTTTCGGATAGGCAAGGGGATGTTCATGTAATCTTACTATCCGAAGTGTAATTTCCGCTGTTAATGTACAGCCTCCTGCGAAGTAAAAGTGTGCAACTGTCGGCATGAAAAGCAATCCTTCGTGGACGCCGGATAAAGAGCTCTGCTGCATGGCTGGTTTGCACCGCCCTCGCCTGCGCTGCGAGGTTGCGCGTTGACCTTCCAAAGGGATAAACAACCGGAGCTGCGAACGTGACAAGCGTCTCCTGCCGCTCGATCTCTGGTCCCAACCACCATCTCCGAGCCTTTGGAGGTTCAACCCTACCGACACGCAAGTTCGCTTTCCCAAACTCCCACCAGCCAACAGACAGAGCTCAGAGTAACTTACCAGCTCTAAACATGGGCTGCGGCGGCAGCAAAGAAGAATACGAGGCCTCATCGGAGCCCGCTAGGACCGCCAAATCTACCTACAAGCCGTCGGGGCCCGGACATACTCTCGGCGGTAGCAGCGATGCAGTGTCGGGAGGCGCGACAAGCTCTGTCCCTTCGAACGCGGGGAGCGCGGCTGCGGCTGCGGCTGCTGTATGTTCATTTCCTATCTGTGCTTTCCTCGTCGTCTTCTTGTGTCTTCCCTGTGCGCGATAGCAGCAGTGTCCTTGCGCCTTACGACATACTCGTCATCTTTCATGAACTCTGTAGAGCAACTGGATCGCTAACAGACATCTTTCCGCAGAGACGAGAAGAGGCTCTGAGAGCGGCCGACGCACGCGCGAAAACGAAACTGAAACCGCAGCCACCAGCGGATCCCGCCGATGCGAACAAGAATGTGACCAACTCTGATACCCTTGCTTGGAACTAGTCTTTTGGATTCATCAGCTCCTTCGGCTTCTGCGAGCGCTTTCTTTGATATACTCGGGGTGGGATTGGTGATGCATTTTCTATGTTTGGGTTAAAGCTCTTTGCTTTCAGCTTTTTGCTGTTGTAATTGTTGCTTGAGAAGTCCAGAGTGCTTTGTACATGTACTGTACGTGTATACTTGAAGATGTTTGTTTTGTGAGTACGCTTCATGAAAAAAGGAAGGCTTGAGGAACTGGCCGGATCATTTCGAATAACACTATTAATTACTAGGTATCTATTACATACAAATTACTAAATTGAAGAAATCTCAGACAGATGGAAAGTATCGACGTAAGAGAGCTGCGGGCGACGGGCTTGAATGTGCAAAAGACGTCCAAAAAAGCAGAATTATGGCAAACTGGTTGGTGGTGATAGCATCGATTTGATAGAAAGGATTTGGAGCACTACGGCGACCGAAATTTACAGGGAAAAAACCTTTGAGAGCAAGGAAGGAAGGCAATGAAGGAAATGTACGTGCGCTTTGGCCATGATTACAAATGGACAATGCTTTGAAAGGTCTCGCTGTCAAATATGATTAATGTAAAAAGGTAATTTTCAATTCAAGAATGGCAAAAAAGAAAAAAAAATATGGAAAAGAACTGCGGCAAAAGAACAAACGAAACAGGATGACGGTCGAGGGGGTGAGATATTAATGAGGAGTTCGCTATGCAGAGGAAGAAAGACAAGATTGTGCAAAGCAAGTCAGGATTGGATTAGTCGTAAGCAGACTACTATTCCACCAAAAAAAAGACGGCCATAGTACTGCAAGGAAATTCTTCTGCACATTAATATATTCATGCCGGGTTTCGTGAGTGACTGTAGGCAACAAGGGAAGGCCGTGTTGCTCATCTAAGCCTTGGAGGACTCTCCACCAACAGTAACCGCTGCAGGAACAACGTCACCAATTTTTCCATCGACAACCTCCGTCTCGGGAGCTCCGGTGGTAGTATCAGGCAGAGGGGCCGAGGTAGCTTCAGTGGCAGCTGGATCGGTCTTGAGTGGCTCAGTCGCTGCTCCTTCAGCGGCGGCTGGATCAGACTCTGGGAGGGCAGCTGGAGCTTCTTCCTTTCCAGATGACTTCTGCGACTTTTTCCAGAAGCTGAGACTTCTCTTGACCTCTGCGCCATCGGAAGACTTGTCACGTCTCAATGAGCTAAAGAAGCTTGACTTGCGATCACGGGGAGATTCAACAGCTGGTTCGTTCTCCTTGGTGTCCTTTGGAGCCTCGGTAGTTGGGGGCTCAACGGCGGCGGCCTCGGTCTCGCCAGCGTCTGGGAGTGGGTCCGCAGCCTGGGGCTCCGAAGTGGTAGCAAGGGGCTCAACTTCCGTGGTCTCAGCGGCTTCAGGGACTGCGTCGGGAGACTTGGCAGCTTCTTCAGCTGGTGGTGCGTCGACCTTCTTCTCCTTCTTGAAGAGTCCCGAAAGGAATGACTTGCGATTTGCCTTTGGCGAAGAAACCGGGGAAGTCTCAGTCTTCGGTTCTTCAGCGTCCTTCGGAGTATCGGCAGGAGTTTCGGTAGCAGCGGGCGTATCAGTAACCGGAGGAGCTTCGACAACGGCGGGGGCAGGCTCTGAGACGACTGGAGCTTCAGGGGCGACGGTAGCTTCCTCCTCGACTATCCGTATTTGGGTAACTGTTAGTATATATCTTGGAGAAAAATTATAGCGCTGGTATTGATCACTTACCAACTGGGGCTGGGGCTTCTTCCTCCTTCTTCTCGTCTTTCTTCTCTTCCTTCTTGCCACCGAAAAAGGAGAACCTGTTCCTTGTCTTGGAGGTGGATCGCTTCTCTTTCTTCTCGTCTTTCTTTTCCTCTTTCTTCTCGGCCTCAGCAGCAGCCGCCGATGATTCCCCGGCTTCCTCGCGCTCATCAGAGCTAGAGGACGAAGAGGTATCTTCAACGGGTTCGCCTGCGGCCTTCTTTTCTTCCTTTTCCTTTTTCTTCTGCTCCTTCTTCGCCTTTTTGGCGGCTTTCTTGTCACCTTCATCTTCCTCCTTCTCGCCTTCTTTCGCAGCTTCAACTTCTTCTTTCTTCTCCTTGTGGGCTGCTGCGACAGGAGCCGGCTCTAATCATTATCGTTAGCGTGTCCTCCTCGGGTCATATGTATCAGGGGTAAAATCTACGGTGCACCTACTGGTAGTAAGCTTTTCGAAGACGGCTTTGTAACCTTCGGTTTCAGCGATAGTGGCATGGACGCCCTCCGATTCAGCCGCCTTCAACTTCAAGGTATGGACCCATCGCTCACGGAGAGTCGGAGTTTGAGCTTCCAGCTGAAGTTCATGACCAGCACTCTTGATTGTGAACTTCTTGTCGCCTTGTGTGGTGATCTCGGCTCCGTCCTAGATATTTAAAGCGTTGTTATTAGCTTGTTTCCGTCGAACACTGGGCAACAGCACAAGAACTTACAAGCAAGATAATGCCAAAAGGCTTGGTCTTGTCGGACTTGGTATAGAATAGAAGACCCTTCCCGGTTTGTGTGGCATGAGCATGGTTTGCATGGGAACCCTTGGTCTTCTCTTTCTTCGAGTATTCAACAAGATGCTCTTCTGGAACTGCCTCGTCGCTAAAGTAAAAATTGTATTTCTTCAGGAAGATTCTATACACACGAGTTAGAGATGTCTATCGCTATATATAGGATTGAGGTATGTCTTATAGCTTACGGGAAAACGGAGAGGAGTTTGGTTTCCAAAGTGCCTTCATAGATTGGCTCCACCTCCTTTGGAGGCACTTCAACAGTGGGCTCGGCAGAAGCCTCTGGGGCAGCCTCCGGCTCAGTAGTTGGAGGTTCTGTGGTTGCTGGTTCCTCAGGAGCGGTTTCTGTTGCAGCAGATGGCTCAACAGTTTCGGTCTTGGCCTCAGCTACCGGCTCAACGGTAACTGGCTCTACGGGAGCAACCACAGCCGGGGTGTCGGTTGTTTCGATGGGTTTGACGTCGGACATTGTTGCGACGGAAGAATGTAGAGGGTGTATGCGTGATTCTAAAGGTGCGTGTGAAACATGTGATTAGTAGGGTTCCTAGCGAATCTTCGCGCGTGATAGCCAATGCATACGCGATATGGCGCGAAACGAACGAACCGACACGGCAATCAAGGGAAACGACAACACAGATAAGCTGGAAACGGCCCTGGGTAAAGGAGATGCAAATAAAATAGCATTCGAATGATAGCGGTAACTGAGTGAAGGAAATGAGTATGGCCTGTGCCTGCCTATATAAGCAAGTATATCCTCTGTGCAGTAACAGAGAGGTGTCTCTGGGGATACTCCGCGTGCCGACGGTGCATAATGAACGGTCACAAGAAATCGCATTGGAGTACCCTTAGGACTCTTATCGCATCATCTCTTGCCCGAGGGCATGTTTTAGATCAAGGCAGAGTTTTCTGATCCACCGCCCCGCTTCATGTTCCTTGTGCAAGACACAGCCGCGTAGGTGAGCAGACGAGCTTCTTTGGCATTGTGATACCACTGCTCCCGTCACTCCCTTAAGCTGTGCCTCCGATAACAAGGCAACAGAGCTGCGCATGTACTATAGTGATAATAGTAAAGGATCCTGTACTCGGGCAGATACAAAAGAGGCTGAAAATGCGACAGTTCACTGTATTGTCGCACCTCCCACTCGGGCCAGCGAGTCTGACCAGAGCTGCCAATAGGAAGGCTGCCCACACAGTCACAGGCGCCTACGTACAGCTGCAGGGCCAAGAGTAGCAAGCAGAGGAGAGGAGTAGAGGGGAAGGAAGGACAAGGTGCGGAAGGAAAGCTGCGAACAGCAACTAAAGCGGCCTAGACGGAGGCAGACACTTACTCGTTGGTTCTGGTGATGGATGAGGGCAGACACTGACTGCGCGCTTGTCGATGAGATGTTCTAGATGGGTTCAGAAGGATACGATCGATAGATGGATGGAAGAAGCTTGGATGGGAAATGGAGGAGGGGAGAAGATAAAGGGCAGATGGCAAGGAGGAGGAAGAAGGGAGAAGAAGATATGGGCGAAGAAAATGGCAGCAGCCGTCTGAAGGTGTTACAAACAGCGTCTCGGGAAGGGGGCTTCTTTTTATATAACAGAATTACACTGCCAGAAAATTCGTCTGCGGCCGGACGCCAAAACCAAACGAGACCCAGACCAGACCAGATGAGAGAGAGGGTGCGAGAGCGCTGCACGACTATTTTGATACCATCTTCCTTTTGTTTCTTTCCTGCTCTGCCTCTGCCTCGCCCTCTCCCTCTCGCCCTCTCTCTCTTATTGACGGCTCAGTCTGGCAGGGCAGGGTAGGCCGTGGTCTCGCATGGGATTGGACTAGCCCGCAGGAGGGGAGGGGCCTCCCACACCGGGCCAAGGCGACAGGCCATCGACAAAAAGGAAAGAAAGGCTGCACAGGAGGGCATCCGAGGTATGCATGTCTGGTATCGCATCCTGCTTGGTTGTACTCAGGTCTACCAGCTAACTTCCATCGGATTCTCCAGCTAATGTGGGCGGCATTGTTCACGAGAGCTGACTGGACAGAGCAGCCTTGTCGGCGGCCCAAGAAGGATTCGATTCCTTCCTTCCATGCAGCATGCAGGCAGCGATGGAAGCCGCCGACAGATAAAGAGTGGCCCATCAGAGCTGCTGCTACATTGTAAGGTACTCCGTACATTACATTCACATATTGAGAGTGCGGGTACTTGTATTCCCCAGCAGACGAATAAAATATCCTGCTCGAAACCCTTGGGGCATAAAACCATGCAATAATATGTGCTAATACCGTAATCTTCAAGGGAAATGGCTGACAGACAACTGAGGATGGATGCTGCAGGGCCAGAAGAAAAAAAAAAAAGGCAGAGCGCTAAAGGGGAGATGGTCTTGTTACCATGGCGAGCGAAAGCCGTCATCGGGCTCCTCGCGCCGATGAGCAAACACCAGAGTGGCCAGCATTCTTGCCATCTGGTGATGATGTTTCAATTTCCAGACGCCGACGCGAGCAAGGCCGACGAATGTAGGCATTTGCATTGATCGCTCTGGAAGTACATAATTACATAAGTACTATGTACTTCAGTCCCTACATCCAAGAAGCAAACGACAAGCTGCTTCTTCTCCAGAGTCAGTGTGGGATCAGCCCATGCAGGACAAAGGTCAAACCGTTTCGATAGCGCCAAGGCCATCGGCCAGACTTGCTGTTCCAGAGCTTTGCACCTATCTTTCACCAAACTCTCTTTGTGAATCATCTCTTGATTCCTTCGGCGATAGCATCGACAACAGATGTTCTACCATCGACGCTCTGCTCCGAGAATAGCAACAGCAGCAGCAGCATCTCCATACGGTACAGGTCTGCATCCCTTTTCTTTGCGGGCTTTCGCCTTCGTTTTGGGGGGGAAGCAAGAATGCTCTGTTATCATCTGAGCGCATGGCTCATCATCGACCAGGTCTTCATTTCCTAGCCCAACTTGCTTTTTTCCATCGTTTATTTCTTTTTTGTCTACTGCTTCGCATTGCAAGGTCTCCACCTCGCTCGTTAGCTTGGCTAAACCAAAAGCTTCGTCCCCCTGCCGGCAGGTTTGGGAGGTGATTGCACCGCGATCGCGAAGATGGCAGGGGGAAACACCTCTCCACCCTGACAGAAAAAAATTATCCTCTTGCGACGGCAGCTTCTCCTGTCATGTCAACGACTCGGTCCCCTTCAAATCTACCTGATTGTATGGCTGTGACTGGGGGAAAGGACCTGCATGCATCACTCCTGAACTTGTATATGCACGTCATGCAAATATTATCCAAACCCGTCTGCTGTTCGTCTGTCGTGTGCTCAACCTCCAACCTAGTCTCGCAGATGCAGTTTCCAAATCGAAGCTGACGAAGGCTACTGCAGATGAGCAAGATTTGCACGATTAATTGTTCGCAGATGTGTGCACAATTTCCCCCTGAACCAACGAGATGGGAAACGGTCCATGAAGCCGTTGAGTGGATGTTTCATTCAGTCTTGTTCTGATCAAGCGAACCCCTCGCTGCATTCGGAACTGACCTCACCTGTCATCTTTTGTCTTCATTCCTGGATGCGAGCTCCAACCACCGAGAACCCTGCGACTTTCTAAAATATCGCCACTTTCTTTCCTTTTTTCTCTCTCAGTGGTTTACTTGCACAATGCGGCGACGCTGCCAAATTACTTACTTAATCACGGGTCGTCTGAACCGAAACCGCTAACATGAACGACAGTGCCATTGCCTGCCCAGCACTAAATACCCCCCAGCAACGGAGATCCACCTCAGGGTTCGAGTAACCTTATTCATCTCATCTTTCGTAATAACTTATCCTGGGGCAGCTCTGTGATTTTCTTGCGCCGAACCCTTTCGTTCCTATCCGCGAAGTCCGAGCTGCCGAGGCGGCTTGCCACCAGCTAGTTCCGTGTGCTGTGGAAAGTCTTTCTCATCTTGCAAGTAAGCAGACAATAAATGCTCCGAATTGCATGACCACCACCATCAATGGCATGATCGATAAAGCTCGTCGACGGTCTGACAGAGAACTCCGGAAACCGGAAAAGCTAAAGGCCACAATGTTAACACCATCAGCTGATGCTGTTTGTCCAACACGGGATCATCTTATGCATCGATGCAACGGATTCCGAGCGATGGTGGCGCGAAGAGAGATCGCAATTGTGGTCACACGCCTATACCGCAGCTTTGCTTCTTTCGCTCTCGTCACTTGAAGGTACCTGTCGGCGCACTGTAACCCTGCCTGACTTGTATGCACACGCATGTACACACATGTACATGTACATATATAGCCTTGAGCCGGGCAGATGCGCAACGAGAAGACAACTTTGGGAGCTTGAGCCCTTGGCGGGTACAGCTCGCCAACCGCCAACCGGCTCTGCAGACCATCACAAGCTCTCTTAGTTACTTTCCCCCCTATCATGCAGCTTTTGTGTTCTGGAGCAAGGGGGTGTGGACTCGTCGACGAACCGTGTGCCATGCAGACTTCCTGCATGCCTGCCTGCATGCATGAAGCGTCAAAAAAAGAAACAGCCGAGCCCATCAGCGAGGAGCTTTCCTGCATGCCGTGGAGCTAGCATTGTCCAGATGACGTCTCTCACACCACTCCATGTCCATGCCCTTTTTCCCCACTTCCGATATCAGATAACGACATAGCATGATCCTTCGAAGAGAATGAGCTGTAAGATCGTGAGGGGAAGAAATGAGCTCTTCTCAGAATTTTTATTTTATTTTTTCATTCAAAGTCCCGCTCCCAACCGAGGACGAAGTACATGTTCGGTATATCCACAAATCGCGGCTGATAAGAGAAATACTATTTTTCTTTTGGATGTGAGACAAGGCCAAAAACGCACGTGCCAGAAGACCGAAATAGGGTGGTTCGAAGCTCTAGCTAGTCGCCAAAGTTCAATAAAATACAATAAGCGCAATATAACATAGCCCCGAAATATAATATAAACAAATGCATATATCTGCTGTATCCCGACATCTTGTTTCAGCCAGCTCTTGTAAGAATATAAGCTATCGTTCCCCGATTCAGAAGGTGTTAGTGATACTTCAAAGCTTCAAGCTCTCAAATAACCGATACACAGGGACGACCTACTTGTGATTGCATCCATCCTCTCGCTCGTAAGCTTCAGCGCCAGTCGATAAAGCTCGCTGGCGATATCTGGATGTTGGTCCTGCAGCTTTAGCCACCGCTCTCGGTCCATGACCCAGGTGATGCAATCCCTCTCGACAACCACAGTTGCGGTTCTCGGAGTTTCGGAGAAAAATGGTAGCTCGCCGCACGTTGTACCTGCCGTGATGCTTTCGTCTTTTGGGAGTCAGCGGCCTCGTCGCCGTATCTTCGATCAGGGGTTACAGGGACACTCACAATACTTCCCGGTCTGGTGGTCGTATTCCGCGCGGAGTAACCCATCCTGAATCAGATAGAACTCCGTGGCGATATCCTTCATCGTACTCGTTAGCTCATATCCCTTTTTGGCGGACAATAGGACATCAACAACATACCCCTCGTCGGAACAAAACGGTGCCTTTCAAGAACGACTTCTTTTCGAAATATTCAATTGCCTTGAACCAGAAATCTTCGTTCTCGACAGTCCTCTCCTGAAATGCCTGCAGTATCAGAGGTAGAGGTTGCTTGAAATTCGACCATCGCGATACCGACGCCTCCGTTTCTTTCAGGGTCGTGTTTGCAGCAGCCCTCAATTGATTGATCCGCGGGGAATTGTGCACGCCTTCGATACTAGCAGCACCGTTTCTCTGCTGGCCCGGTACTTCTAAGACACCGTTAGCAAGCTCCCTCCCACATCTTACAATCAAGGTATACCCCACATACCCAAATGCACGTGTTGTGCGACCTTGTGATCTTTCTGGGCGTAATAAGCTCTCAAGAACTCGTTTTCACACCATTCGAGCGCTTCGTTTAGGTCCGGGAATAGCTTGACGTTTCCCTCGTCGCCCCAAATACCGACTCCTTGCAGGCCGATATCAACGTCACCGTTAGGTACAATGCCACTCAAAACCAGAGTGATACTGCGCTTCCTCAACGTCCTCCGTATTCGCACGAATGTCTCGGCCGCGGAGAAGTCGATACCGCGAACGTACGTCATGTCAAGGATAAGGAATCTTATGGGCTGCTTGCTGAAGTTTCGCTCGTTGAGTAAATCCAGAATGCTGTTCTCGACAGTAGAAATCGTCCCGAAGAAGATATAACCGGCTAACTTGTAAAGATATATTTGCGGGCCTACTTCCTTCAAAAACCGCTGCTGGAACGGATGCCGACGAACGGTCGAGCGAGCCGTCGCACCTGTGTAGGTGGCGCGGATCGCGGACTTCTGACTGGCCTGGATGACGAACGTCACGCATGCGAGGAGAATGCCCACCACGATCCCGATAACAAAGTCGTAAGCACCCATCGTAACAACGATAGCGCATATCTATAGATATTAGCATCGCGACTGCGCCGAAAATCCAGCTGGGACTAAAGCTTACCGTGAGATACTCGAACATGTGGAGCTTCCCCCAGGTGTCGTAAACAGCCTCCTTCATCAATTCGATGCCGAGCATAAAGATCAAAGATGAAACCACGAGCACCGGGATATAACCGATGACGCCGGGACCGATCATCCAGATTGCCGTTGTTCCAAGAGCCAGCATTATACCAGCGAGCCGACTGTTGCCTCCACTACGGATGAAGAGCACACTGTTGGCGTAAACCAGGTAATTCTGAATACGGTATCAGTGTGGCCGAACATCGAGCCTTTGACGTTATGCGCATTGAGCTCACCTGTATGCTGCCGACGCACCCCGAGAGAGCATTTGAAACACCATGGGCAATCAGCTCTCTATCTACATCGACGTTATCCATATTCAACGACAACCCGAGCGATGGGACGTTAATCGGCACATGTAAAATTCCGAAAAATGTCAACGCGAACATTGCTGGGACGTTTTTCAGCACTACACCCCAATCAACTGCGTGAAAATCTAATTCTCATATCCAAATCAGTTTCAATCGCTTTGTTAAAGGGGATTCGATCGCTCTTCAGCAGGACGACGTACCGTACAGAGTATAGAAATGCCAAAACGGGACGCCGGATGTCGGGGCGTCGAAGATCCATCCTGAGTCTCGTAGGCCTTCAATTGTGAGCGAAGGCACAGCTGTAACAACGACATAGAAAATCGCTGGCACCGTGAGAAAGAATATCGGAACAGTGAATGGATGATGGACAAAGTGCAATATGACCAAAAGCGCAGTCGCTAGCATCAGCGGCAGCACCCACATAAAGAAAGTTGGGAGAGTGAAGAGCTGTTGCAGAGTGTCAAGGCTGTATTCCAGCGAGCTATCCAGACGTGCAGCAACCTCAACCCCAGTAGCTATCAAAAACCACCCAACCCCGCCAATGCAGCCGACCAATATATGTCGGGGGAAGAAACCAATGAGCGAGCCTGATTTCATATATCCGAGCAAAAAGAAAACCAACCCCGTGAGTATGGAGCTTATTGCCATGGAGAAGATCGTCGTGGAGAGAACTACTTCCGGGTGGTCACTTCCCACCTCGCTAAGGATTGTATATGCCATCTTGTGGAAGAATGGAACGACCTCGATCATCTCGGATCCGACCCCTCCCGCGAATCTACTGAAGCCACACGAGTAAACCAGCTGAGAGACGATACAGCTGACGTAGAACATTGACAGCCCATCTGGAGCCAAGTCACTGAATACTGCCTCGCCCAATGGAAACAGAATCATCCCATACGAAAGTCCATCGAGGACATTCAGCAGAAGGCCTAGAATTACAGCTGGCAGAGTGTTGACCGGTGTTACAACTGCATTCTGCCAGATAGTCCTCCGGTCCCACTGTTTAGGAGATGAGACCCGCATGGCTAGAGAGCGTATATATGCAGTCCTTGTTGCCCTTTGCTGCGTAGGGCTATGCTTCCTACTTGTCCCATTGCTCATCTGTGCCTCTATCTCGTTCGGTGGCACGGAGTTGTACGAAGGCCAGTGGTGACCGGCAGTCCTATGGGCTGATAAGAGGCCATCGCTCTCCGTGGCCCCAATGCCTTCAGATGGGAACTGGCTTTTGTGGCGTGCATCGATTGCGGATGACGAGTCCTCCTCCCCGCTGGCGAACTCATCTGGGGGCGAATTTCGGAGTAATCGGGTTAGATGAGACGGCCCAGGAGATCGCCCATACTCTTCTGAGGGTGAGCCTGCACCATCCACATCCGTTGGTTCTGAAGGCTCGATGAACCGCGTGGACCGCAGTCCCGAGGATAGAGGCCCATCCGCAGATGAAATTCGATCGATTCGTGGGAATGTGACGGCAGAAGGTGGTAGGAGGTCTGCTGGAGGATTGTCGAAGCTAGTTTTGTACGAGGAAGCATTTGAGATCGCTAAGGAGGCTAGCTCCGCCGTTTGATTTCTGATTGTTTCTGCTCCTTGCGCGGCCCAGTTGTGCTGGTCGGGACTGTCTGTAGGCAGGCGGCAGGTAAGCATACTGGCATTTGACGGATGACTCCAAAGGGTAGAGCAATGTTTTATAAGCGGAATAGAACCACACTTGGTGGAACTACTTACGCTGATGATTGTACCATGACCCATGGAAATACGACCTCACGGACGGGCGTTCATAATCTCTCATCCGCTGCGGCGGAGTATAAGAGAGCGGTTGCAGGCCTTCCTCGCGGTTTCTGTCGAGAGTGGGACCAGCAGACAAAGTCTGACGATCATGGAGACCCACCCTAGACGCCGTCGGTACCTCCTCGGCCGCTTGACCGGTATTCATAGGGCGGGACGTGGAGCGAGGCATGCTGTCCTATATCATGACTGGGGTACAGCTATCCTGTGAAATGCCGTAAGCCAAATCGAAGCTACGTACGCACGTTCGAACAGCGGGAGGAACTCACGTTACAAACGCTCTTCGCTGTAATTGCAGACCGGAAAGGCTGTTCGAGAGCGGTACTACTCAAGGTCTGGCTGAAGTTAGAGAATCGGAGGGCCAAATGGCGCAATTACTTTCACCGGGCGACGCGCATGTGGGATCCAGCTGGCTGGGCGACGTGCGATTTAGTATATGCTGGTGACGCAAGGGTTGCATGCGTGGACAAGTACGGAAATGCAGGTGGAACGAAGGAAGTGGTGAGCAAAGAAGCGTGGACAAAGAGAGAGGAAAGAAGGAAGGTATCGTCGGACAGTTCGGTGCGGCCAACGGGGGAACAATGTATCGAGTCGCCATGGTGCCGACAGGCGGGACAATCAACTGAGCATCGCGAGGCTGCGAGTGGAATGCGCGAAGGGAAACGTCGACGGAACTCACCTTTTGTGTTGCACGGCGGTGCCTTGCTACATCACAACCAACACCGGTCTCGACAGTATCGTTCCGTAGTTATACGATGGATGCGCAGCCAGAGCCCGGCACTGACGCCGGCACTTGGTTCAATCGAGCAGGTGCGGGCCGACGGAGGAGAGGCGGATGCCAATTTCAACTGTGCTATGGTGCAAACTGGAAACTGTAGCTCCAGGCGAGTGAGCTTGTTTCCCGCCGCCGCGTGGGGTGCCATCTATCGCGGGTGAATTCGACCACATCCCAGGTCCTTTCTATGTCTGTCGATGGGTGATGGATGGAGCACGGATTCTTGCCGTGCAGGGGGTGCAATCCTCGCGCCCTTCGCGATGCCCTGCACCTGGGGGTCCATGCCTGCATCATTTCTGCGCTCTGACTCGCTCGACACTTGGAAGTAGCTAGTCTGCAATCAGTGGTCGCGCCTGAGTTCGCCGTCGCGGCTTGCCTCTGGAACCGGCTCCCTTGCTCGGAGAAAAATCTTTTCGTTCGCCGTTTCGAGGTTTAATTTTTTTTTTTTTTCTGCGGATGTCTGTCGACGGCATTGTCGTGCAGGGGATTGATGCAGCCAGCGGTGGATCGTGGTGGATCCGATGCTCGGCCGTTTTTCCTGCAAGCGGCCGCTTAACGGCCTGCAGCTCGAGAACTGGCCACGGCGACACGATAGGTTCGGATCCGTCAACTGTCAAAGGATCCATGTCTCTTCGCACGAAGGACTGCTGCACGGCATGGCACTTTTCATCCGCATTGATTGCATGTCGTGGGATTGAAGGCAAGTAGACATACATACATGAGTAAGTATATGTGCTGTACATATATAGTGGATGCACATGCATGCACATAGCTCAAGCAAGTGATTTTTTTCTTAGCTCAACTTTTGCAGGAAGCCTTGCTTAATCAATCGCTCGACGTCTCCCTGTCTCACGAAAAACTGGCTGTTCTTCGATAGCGTGATCGCTCTGCAAATTATCGTCAGCCATCTGCTGATTCCAGAAGAAGGATGGTTGACTCGGGGAACAGAAGAGATTGAACCTTACCCATACTCTGTTTGAATCTCGCCTGCGTCCTTGAGCACGCGGACGTCGATAAAGAGGTCTTTTGGCGGCTCCAAACTGCCCGTCAGATCGATATCGGTCCAATGACCCTTATACGCCGCCAGCATATCCCCATATTGCCTCGCGTACTCGTCTTCTTCGGGGCTCAACGCGTGAGCCGGAGTTCCCGCTGCCGCAGAAGCATCCTCCTCCCCTTCCATGCCCACCCTGCCTGCCTGCACTTGTTCCATCGCGTCCATACCGTTCCAGCACATATGCTCGATCTTCTCTGCTCTCACCCGATGATATGCTAGCAAGCATCGCTTGTTTCTTCTGACGCAGAGGTGATGCACCAGGAGCGCACAGGCTGCAGCCGGGTCGGCTGACGGGTTGAAGTCGCCTTGATAAGAGTTTGTAATCTCATGGATATCCTGGTTCAGATCGCGTACTTCGCGCGTCACAGCGCGCACGATGTCCGTCTGGTACGCCGGGAGCAGGTTCAGAGCCTGCGTCCGTTTCGCGTGGATGACCTGTCCCCCAAAGTTGGCTCTTCTGCATGCATGCAAAAAACGATGTGGAGTCGATAATTGATACTCACCAGCTTGTTCCCCAGTTCACCGTACATGATATCTCTGCTGCCTCTCAAGCTTCTGCTCTTTGGTAGCTTGCAAGAATGAGGTTGGTGTTGAGGGGAGGTGCAATTGGCGGATTCAATCTCACCAAAGCCACCAAAGATGCGTTGACAGAAGTGGTGCAGTCAAACAAGCCTCTGAGAACGGTCTTCGATTCTTCATATAATTGCAACTAGAGCACAGCCGATCACGGTCTTGCATTGTGCTTGTAGATTCGTGAAAGACATCCAATCATAGAATCCTATCATCGAGCCTCAAGGCCAATCTGCATCTTCTAATGTCTCATGTGCCTCTATAAATCTAAGACCATTACAACATCGCTGTAATGTCAGCAGTTGACGTCGACGCTTCGGTATACGTTCGATAGCTTCACCAACGCGACCTTGACGAGCTCAATACGCCTGCTAACGAAATTTCGAAAACAAAAACCGGCCTGTACTCTGATTACATGGAAACTCTGAATTCTACATGCTCCAGCTATTAACCGTATTTCAACAACAAAAAAAGACCACGTCCTTCCTGATTGCATGTGAGATATTGTATCAACATTACTAAACGGTGTTCTGAAATCCAAATGTACTGTAAAATCACCTTGCTATATATTCAGATTCTAATACCCGTAAATACCGGCAACTCCCCTTCCCTCCCATCCCCTTCCTCTACTGTCGCCCTACTCTGCAAGCCACTCGTCGTACTGAAACCCATTCTGCGGGTGCAGTTGCGCGTGCGGGTCGCCGTGGTAGACGTTCCCATTCTCGTCGGTAGAGTGCCACATAGGCCCGCCGGGCTCACCGTAGCTGACGGTGCCCGTCATATTGACGTCGCCACCATCATCCACGCTGCTACTACTGCCGACAGGAGTAGGGTATGTGTATGGAAGCCCTGGTGGAACGTATCCGTAAGGAAAATGTATGTCGCTGCAGCCGCCGCCGCCGCCACCGCCGCTACGTCCGAGCAAGTAAGCTTGCTGCGCTGCTATGTTATGCAGCACTTGTTGCTCAAGTAGGCCGCGGTAATGCTCAAAGTCCACCTCTGGTGTAGGTTCGTGAGAATACACACAGAAGCTTTGTTCCATCGCCGGCGGCTCCTGCTTTGGTGCAACTGGGGGTTCATGTGATAGCCGTTGTTGCTGCTGCTGTTGGGCCTGTGAGTATTGCAAGTAATCTTCTTGCTTTGGGTGTTCTTCCATCGCTTGCTTGATAGAAGTCGACGTCGTCGCTGCCGGGGTCGCAGTCATGCGGAAGGTGACATCTTCAATCATTGTATTACCAGCACTAGCGGATGCCGTCGGTCTGACGACCTTCTCGTAGTAAGTCTCAATCATATCGGTGGAAGTCATGCTGACTGGCGCGGGCCTTCCCGGATTGAGCGCTTCGTACGAAGATTTCTGAGCCCCTGTCTGAAGTCTGGGGTTCATGTTTATGCTCATGTTGATGTCCACGGGATGTTCATGAGATGCCATCACGGGACTCTGTGCGACTTGCGTCTCCTCGAGCGGTGGCGGCCGCTTCTTCATATCTCCTGATTTAGTTCGCTGTTTCGAAGGTTGTTTCTTGACAGGGGACGTTTGTGTGACCGTTATCGGCTCGGGTTCATGGTCTTCAAAGTCTTCCTCGACATCGCTCGAGTACGGCTCCGCTTCATCCTCGGCGTCCGAGGGTGTCTTTCTTCGTCGCGGAGGCGGCGGCAGGTTCTTGCTTGGAGAAAACTTGTATCCGGGATGGGCTGCTTGGTGGTTGATCCTCTCGATTCTTGCCAGCTCGTTATACTTTTCTCTGACCCAGGCGGGCTCCAGCGGCCAACTAGCACCGGATACCGATGAAACGACCTGGTGGTTGTTCTGTAGACACCACATCTTTGTCCTCTCTGCGAACGCGGATCTGTACAACATGAAGGAGTTCATCGGTCTTGCAACATGTCCGTCTCTTTTCGCCACTTCTTTTCTTCTTTCTTCGACGCTCCTGTGGACCCATCTTTCCATATCTCTAAGTGGGAGGTCTAAGTAAGTTTTTGTAAGCTCGCTGAGCGGCTTATCCAGCTTTGGTACCTTCGGCTTCTCTGCTTTGGAGGCTGTGGATGGCTTGCGCTTCTTTTGTGACTTTGATTTAGTGTCAGCATTTGGCTGGAGCTTTGGCGATCCTTTCTCCGATGGTGCTGAGGATTTGGTTTCAGAATTCGCTCTTTTACTCGGCTTCGCCTGAGTGGCTGTATCAGCGGTGTTTCTTGCTACTGGGCCCTCTGTAAATGACGTCGGCGTCGGCGGTGCCTCGTTCGTAGCCCGAGTCGGTGAATACTAGATCAAAACTTTTAGCACCTCGGCGCGAGAGAGTTTTGACGTCGTATCCGCCTTCAGTACATACAGTGATCTGTTCCTGCCCAAGGTACGCACTTGTAGGGCAGACGCGGTCCGAAGCTGGCTGAAAGTTGCTTCCACATTTTCCTGGGTGGTGATACTTGCCAATACAGCCCTCGTTAGCTTCCGACTTTAAAATATCAGGGACGCCAATGCTCACATAATTCTTTGATCGAGAAATTTGTTGCGCTGACTGTTGATATGACTGGTCGTAGTCCTTCGATACCGGTATCTTTTAGCATTCATCTCACTCATGAACAATTCATATAGATTCTCAGTAATGGATACAATCAAATAAGACGACTTACATATTCTGAGATGCTATAGTCCGGTGTCATGCATTCATCTGCTGAGTAACTTGTGGGGGCAGGCGAGTAGAAGCTGCCTTGAAGTTGATGCATTGGGGAATAGAACTCGATCATTGACGAAGCTCTTGTCAGAGACGGTCTGCCCAGAAAATCTATAGATCCCTCAAACTCGTTCAAAGGAGCCTCTCGAGACATCGTGAATGGTAGCCTCGATGACTGTGCTCAAACAATGTTCCTTCTGGTAGCAAAGCTACTATGTAACTACCTTCGAAGAAAGCGTGCAAGTGCGTGTTGAGTGTGGTAAATTAATATGGATGCAACGCAGAAACTATCACAACTTCCAAAAAAAAGGAAATGATGCGGTTATCATCAGCAGGGAGAAATGTGGGATATGAATTGTGTAGAGGAGGTATCTGCTACACAAAGGTTGCAGAAGAAAGGAAGAATAAAGGAACAGGCGGAGATCGGGGAAAAAATGAGATGAAATGCTGATATATCCTTCTATTTGAGGGCCGGAATTGGTTGGGAGTGCTTGGACGCTTGGTTTCCGAGTCGAAAGCGAAAGAAAAGAAAACGAGGACCTGAGTCCGCCTTCTGGAGAATCACGGGAAACCGCTGCTTTCGATGGCAGGTCTCGCGTGAGACGCGACGATGTTGCGCTTCTGTTGCGTGGCTTGCTATGATTGATTTGAAACAAAAGGTGCTTCTAGACGATAGCAACTTTCCTTTGAAGCACGTGGAGGCGGACCGGTCGACCTGAGTCGTGGTTACCCCGTGTGCATATGTACATTCGGAAACAACCTGCGGATCGTTGGTGGCGCGACAGATTGGATCTTCAAGTGACAGACCGATCTCCAGTGTCCTGCTTGCGCACCTTCGGTTCTGTTGTCGCTCCGTGTGGTCTGGTAGGAACTCTATGCCTCAAAGAGAGACGCACAGGAAACGAATAAAGCCCGGGGCTAGAGATAGGTAAGTCGACACCGAAGGTAAGCGAAAACAGGCGATATCGTGTTATGCTGGTAGAGGTTTCAAACCGCCCACGTTCGTTTCGGTGTTCTGGAATGCCGCTAGGCCAGCTGTGTAGAGCTCTCACTACGGCACAGCTGCTCGCCTGCTGGTATGCTTTGGTAATCAATAATGATCGATCAACCGATTCGTGATGACACCCTCGTCACTCGGGGATTAATATCAAGCTTGTATTCGCCTACAACAATATAATATATTGGCCAACCTGTTAGCGTTCCGAAAGGCATATTTGCAAGTATCAACACGATCAAAACCAACCTTTGAGATCCAATGTCAGAGCTGGTTGAATGAGTCGCGACAGCAATCTATTCGCGGGTACCTTGGGCCAGGGATTATGCGCTAGTCATTTTGCGATGGGCCGTCGCCACGTTTCAGGTGTTTGTATACGAGACGGCGTGAAGCCCAAATCTCCTCTTTTGCTCCCGCTTTGTGGTAGAGCGAGCCAGTCTTTCTGTTGAGGGCGTATCAGGTAATGTATACGTAAACTTGGGGCCAAAAGTCAGCCATGCACACGGGAGCTACCCCAGAAACTTGCTAACTGTGCAGAATTTCCAACAATGCGATAGTGAGAAATAACAGAAACGATGAAGAGTCGACTAAGCCTCTTACCCCCCCGGAATTCGACCGACTCCCCTCAATCAATCTACTGGAGTTGCGGTTGTTAGTGTTGACCGACGTATACGGAGCATCCAACTAACAACCCAAGTGCGCGAGAGAAGAAAAGATTGGGAGCTCGGAGCGTGGCAGACGCATGCGGATTTTTCTTTTTGCCCCCTTGCCGCTCTGGCTTGCGGAGATTGTTGTGTGAGAGGGCGTAGAACCCTTGGTAGAAGGGAGGGGTAATCGAGCTGTTTCCATGCACATGTGCTCTCCCAGCTTGGGTTCTTTCTTTCTTTCTTTCTTTCTTTCTTTGTCCCAGGTGCCAGAGGGACTGCCAGCTGCGTCACTCTAACAGCGGGGAACCCCGTGGCACAGAAAGACCAATCGGTGCAGAATATAACGTTAATCGGTGTCACTTACAGTTCAGACCTCTGGAACTCCGGTATTGTGTTCCTGGAAGGTTGGACACGATCGAAGATGTTATTGGATCTATGCTGGTCGAGGTGTTCTCCAGTTGTTTCGACCTCAAGTTGTCTCCGAACGTGGCAGTAACTTGTGCTAACACTATAACGAAAAGCAGCCAAATTAAAGAGCGCGGAGAGAAGAATACAAATGAGGTAAATGGGTTCAATCTCTTTGAGTCCTCTCCAAGGTAAGACCAAAGTACAGCAACAGCGGCGCTAGAATGGTAAGAGTTGATACAAGGAAAAAAAGAGGAGAAGATCCGGGCAGGAGAAGATTAATTGGATCGGGCTTCAGATATCTATTATCATCCCCATCAAGCAGATAGGATGGACCTGAGGGGGAAAGCAATCGCCGCATCCAGCATGCTTCTTTTTCCCCCTCCGCGAATTCCTGTCCGGAGAACTGGTCATCTCGCCATGTCTTCGATGATCCATGCGGAACTGGCCTATAGTAGCTAGCCCCGGGATCGATCCTGTGGGCGCAACTTGACAGTAGCGTGCGTATGCCGTTGCGCACATCGGGGAAAGTTTCCATGGTCGTATACAACCCCGGTCGAACTCAAGTCCCATTGCAGTAGATGCTTCCAGCCAGGGATATTCTTAGCATGAGCATAGCTGCAGGTGGTGAGGACCGGATCTTTCCGTCCCAATAAGATTCGATTCAGCGGGTACGCTATCTGCAGAGGCCTGTTCATGCAGCTGTACGTGACCGTCCCTGGTCTTAAGCTTTTTTGCTGGCTGGCTGGCTGCCTACCTGCGAGACTTGGTCGACGTGAGAGAGGGGTCAACCACTCTCCCCGGTTCCTGTCATCTCTATATCCGCTTCCATTCCTGTTCCTTTTCACGATATCACTTTAGCTAGGACGCCGGTCTTAGAAGTTTCTGCCACATCAACATATGCAATACATTCTCTCGACCCCGGGGCTAGACGTCTAGAACCCCAACGGAAGGCGCATGCTCGCATATTCGGAGGTTCCTGAGACGTCTGGTTCGGAGCAAACTGGTTTGACGGCATGCCGCAGCTCGATTGTCTTCTAGAACTCTATTCCGGGAACCCACGCATCTCAACAAAGCTAGCTGTAGGAAACGGCTGGCTGGCCTTGATTGGTTTACGAGACCAGCCTTGATCGGATTTGATTTGTGTCCTCCATTCTTCTGGCACACCGATGCACACGCAGCCAATCAACAGGTGGTGGTGCGGTACTATTCCTTCCTACCAATTCTAATTTTAAAAACCCCCGGTTTGAGATACAATTGCGGCATGGTCGAACACCACACTCTTCTTTGTATAAATGAGGACGGACTGTTGGTTCTGAGCCAGAGGGCTTGCAACCACGCCGAACATCAGGATGTCCAACATGCACTTGCATGCAGCCAACATTGGCACGCAAGACCCCTTGCAGGACGGCGTGGCTGGTCGACATTAGTCAGGGTCGATGACACCCTACCGACGGCCGCGTGTCGGTAGACGGTGATAGGCCATGTGAGCGTGCCAATACAAATACTTAAGTATTTACTCAAAAGTACTTAAATACCGGGCTCAAAACGAGAGGTGGCGGCAGAAGCAAATACGAATCGGCCGTCCTGGACACGCGCAGTCTGTTATGCAACTGGGGTCTATAATTTCCAGAAAATGAGATGAAAGGAAAACAAAGCACCGGAAACATCGAGGCTGCATCCGAATCACATCGCAGCTGCAGTCGACGCGGCAGGCTGCTGTTTAATACTCGCGATGCAGCTACCCGCATCGTGACAATGTGTCATTCCGAGCGAGAGAAACGCTGCGGAAACGTGTTGATTTTGTGGGATTTGTCTTCATGGACATTCCCCACGCGACACCAGCCAAGTCGGGTTCGCTCGGGCTGGCATTAATTCATTCAATCGGTTCCGTGGAGATCTTGCTCGGTTTCTTGCATGCATGACTGTGAAGGGAGCGAGTTCCTGGGAGCTGGGCGGGGAAGAAAGAAAAATCTCCCCAGCCAAAAAAAGGAACTCTGGGAAACCCAAAAAAGAAAGCAGATCTTTGCAATGGTGGTGGGCATGAAATATCGCGCGTGGTTGACAGATTCGATTCTCTATCCACGCGGCTCGCGTCTTAATATTATTAATGGAGAGAATCTAGTCCGTCTGTGGCTGAGGGGAGCCCTGACGTCAATACACCTATACGCAATCTCGTCATCGATCTCGCAGCGGCTGTTAATGTGGTAGAGGCTAGCAGAGATCGTGTACTTTGTTGGCGGCACGGCATCAGTTCATGCATGACTCTGAACTGACGAGTTCTCGTAGTCTCGGGGATGCTGACCTTACGAGGAGAGACCTGGGTTCTATAATCTCGGGGACCATGAGTTCTAGGAAAGAAGATATTCAAAATCCGGTTAGTATCAATCTACGCAACTGGAGATTTCTCTTGTGACCACCGGGGGCCAACACTACATTATATTACGTACATGCACGTATGTACATATATTCCCTGTCGGACCATAAGTATACATGCGGAGAGAGCGGCCGTCTTGGACAAATGCCGAATAATAATAATGACAATAACAACAATAGAAAAGGTCTTCGAGAACCGACCGACTCCGCCAACGCCAGCTTCCACACCTTTAGTATCATATGTATGTATCAAACCCTTCTATTTAGCGCGGATGTTGGGGGAACTTTCTCTAGATAGTATGCCATAGCCGCAGTAAAGTCAACAAGAAAAACGACAAGAGGGGGGGGGGGGGGGTAGAGAACAAATGTTAGTGATGCAGTCGAGTCGCTAGGCTGATTCAATGAAGAAATGTAACATGTCAACGCGTGGAGTGCCATTTTCAAAGACGTGCATGCCATGTGCTCGGATAATTAATTGTTGAGCCACGTGGTTTGCGATGTAAACGACATCAAAGAATTGTTTGATGGATGAAGAGTGTCGGTCCGGGAGCTAGGAGCGTGCGCACGTGTGAAAAGTTTGATGAAGTGGGAGCGGAAGAGAGGGTTGTTAGGAGGTTGGAGATTGTTGGATAGTACCATCGACACGTGCGTCACTTTGGGAAAGCTTGCTCGGTGATGGTTGTGGGATCGCTGCAGACGAGGTGGTTTGAAGAGGAGAGTGAGAGACAGGCTTGGATCCACCGGCTGGGTAGATGATCGCCAACTGGGGCAACTCATGCGATGATTCCTGGGCCGGCTCTTGAGCGCAACTTTGGCGGGAAGGTTCGACGGGGTGAGCATGTTGATCGGTAGTAGTTGTGGAGGGCAATGCGTTTCCGTTTGGAGCATTCTCCGGTTTGGTGGAGGTGCTGTCGCTGACTCCTTTCAGATCATTCTGTCGCGTCCCTTTGCCCTCGCCTTCTTCCTCAGAAGATGTAGGCCGGGTCAAGCGAAGCTTGATTTTGATAGGAGTGCTCATCTTTGCATTCTGCTTGTCACGGCAGCGATCGCAGATAAACTCCTCTTCCTGTGCTGCGGACACGGGCAGGTTCAGACATGCCGTGTGCTGCCAGACGCTGCATTTATCGCATGCGATGCTGAAGGTTCCATCATCCTACAAGAGGCGAGAGGTTAGCATCCGCTCATCGTCAGTTCTTCGTGGCGATGCAGGGAACCTACATAGTTGACACCGTGAACGCCGCAGATGCAGTCGAAAACCCAGTCCTTGTCTTCGATGTCGAGCTCGGCCTTTCGTTTTATGATCTGGCGCGAGGATTTCCTGCTACCGTGCGTGTTGCTATCATCCGATTCGGTGGCATCTGGATCAAGGAGCCTTGCTTTCTCTTCCGCGCGCTGTTTGGCGCGCAACTCTCGGTCCTGCAGGCGTTTTTCACGTTCTTCCAGCTTTGCAATCCGTGCCTTGAGATGGAATGGTCAGCGGCAATTTTTCTTCCTGCGCTACATTGATGGGCGATAAATTACCTCTTCTTCCTTCTGTTTGCGCTCTTCTTCCCGTCGGAGTTGCTCGTGTTCCTCGCGTTGGCTACGAAGAGCATGTTCTTGTTCTTGAGCTTCACGTAATCTAGCCATGCGCTCATCGACTCGTGCCGATCGTTTTCTACCCGATAGCATCTGGAGGCGAGCTTGTTCCTTTTCCTCTTCGAGGAGTTTGCGCTTACGTTTCTAGAGCCCGGTTAGAATCGAGGGGGTAGTTGACGGACGCTGGGGAACTGACCTGTTCTTCTTTCTCAAAGGCTGGCAGAATGTCTTCAACGATGACCTTTCGAAGCTCCTTCTCATCGGGATTCTTCGATTTCTCAAACTTGGCGACGAGCGCTCTGTATTCTTCCAAGTTTGTACAGAGGCATTTCCATTCAATCTGAGAAAGGTAGGTGTCATTTTCGTTCATAGGCGCGGCGTTATCCTCTCCATTGGTTTCATCGTCGTCATCCAAGACTCTTCGACGCTTAGTCGATCTTCCAGCCGCATGCTTCCTGCTCTTCCACTTCTGGTAGACAGGTGGTGGGGGCTCAGTACGGCAGTAGAGATAACCATTGTCCAGTTGATAGTACGGGGTACCCTTTGCATCCCAACCGATGGGGTCGATCCGCTGTGAAAGCAATAAACGTGAGCAAGAGATGGCGATGGGGTTTTAGGGGCGATGGAGACACATACCCAATCGAGCTGGTCTGCAAATCTGTGAGTTTCAACCTTATCCCGAAAGATTTCCGGCTTGCTGATGATCCACATGGACAGTTGGTGCAAGACTCGAACTCTCTCTTCGGGAAGCAGGCTGTAGAACGAGGTAGGGACTGTACCGTCACCGAACGGGTTGGCCTCCGGTTTCTTAGCATAGTACTGACGTCGGGTGTAGTCGTCAAACATATCAATCCTGCGGAGAGGAATGTTAGCGTCCTGTTATGTAGCAATTGACGGGGGGTTGCGTGTGCGAGCCATACGTTAAGCCTCTCTGCGACGAAACGTTCTTGAGAAGACCGATCTGGACATCATGTAAGAGCTGAGTGCCGGTAGGCGAGGAGAGGTCGATGGCGAATTGCTAGAAAATTGGAAAAAACGAGAGAGAAAAGACGGAGAAACTTGTTAGCTTGCCGAGTGAAGATGGAGATGTCATTCTAGAGTGCGCGCTGAGCTTCAACATACTTCAATGTCATCGTAGTAAGGGCTTTTGAGTCCCTTGTGGAACTGGAGAAGGAATTGCCAGACAGCGGCAAACTCCCATTGTTGGTGCAGGGGATGTCTTGTAGAGGGCGGGTCGGATGACGGCTGAGCGGCAGGCTTAGCAGTAGATGATGATGAAGGAGTGGCGGGAGCGCTAGAGGCTGATGGCGCTGATGAGGACGATGGGTCGTTTCCGTTGATGCTATGGAGATAGCTCTGGCGTGTCGAAGGCATTGTGCATCTATCCAGGCAGGTGCTGCAGGTGCAGGTGCGACGCGACTGGCGGACGACTTTTGTGACTGGCGACAGGCGCCGGGAAAACGCTGGGGGGAAAGGGCTGAGGAGCAAGCTGCAGAGAAGCCCAGGCGGGTGCGGCAGGCTAGCCAGGGCGGGCAGGTGGGCAAACGGACAGGCGGGCGGACAGGTGATGGATGAGGGCGGGTGGGAGAGCGACAGGTGGGTTTGAGCGCCTGGTGTTGGCGGGTCTGCTGGAGAGCGAGGGCGTGTTGTTGCCCGGTGCGGTGCGGTGATGTGTGTTGTGTGTTGTGTGTTGTGTGTTGTGTGTTGTGTGTTGTGATGTGTTGCGGCTGACTCAGCGGGGCTTCGACCTGGGGAATAGCAACACATTGTGCACGACAAACCGACAAACGGGACAAACGTCAAGCGGAAATGGGAAATAGCGACTGCTACCAGCACTATACTACGGATGCTAATACATGGATTGCTAGCAATCTTCGTCGATGCTGTCCCACACGGATCCTGCCAGGGTCATACTAGTATTACAAGTAGTTTTGAGTGGCATGTACCCCACGGCGACGTGCCTGGCTTCGTTGCTTGGTGCTGCTGATGTAAACGACAAGGCTGTCTGGCCCGCGCCGCCTGCTGGGCTGATTGCCGGCGCCTACAAGTATGGCCCCCTCTCTCCTCATCTGCCTCCGATTCTCCCTCTTCTTCTTCTTGCTCCTCCTCTGTGGAGGGAAATTCTAAATCATCTGGGCTTGTCCATCCGCATCGTCGTCAATTTCATCACCCGGCGAACGTCGTCGCCCGTCGCCAGGGCCCGCTCCGATAACATTTGAGCAAAGCGACGATATATATTGGCCCGGCTATAAGCATAGCGAGGGTAATCTAACTTGTGGCACCGGCGTTCCCTGTTCCGGCGCCTTTTCGAGCGGTCGATGCAATATAATCCAGCTGTTGCCGCCGACGGCACTCTGTATAATATAACTCAATTACTTTTAGGTAGTTACTGTCGACTGCTGAGTGCTAGTCGCATGTCCGTGTACCTGCTTCTTGGACTGTTTTTCTTCTAGCACTATATAACGACTTCCCGGCGGGAGGTGCCTCCCGCCCCATCCATCGCTTCATTTTGACATCATCACCACCACCGTGCACCATTTGCACTACCGCTCTATCGCCAGCCGGGGTGCAGTCTAGAAGATCACAAAAAAGACCACTCGCGCACCACTTCGGTCTTCTTTCATTGAAGGTGGGTCCCATCGGTCTTTTACTTGCAAGCATATGGTAGTTCTTCTCTTGCCTCCTTTCGTTTCCTTCCCGAGTCAGGTATTGTTGGCGATTGGTTCCGCACGAGGTCCACGCTCCCCGATCGAGCACATTTTCCGCTCGAGCTGAGTCCCGCGTGCATCTGCTCTTATTCCTTCACTCCCTTGGCACCGCGCGTGGGCAGGTTTGAGCGCAATTTAATCGCAATCCATCGCGGGCGCCCGCGACGGACATAACAGGACAGCAGGACATCGCAGGACATCGCAGGGGAAAGGCCACCTGGAGGCGGAGGACTGAGCATTCGACCAGAAATCCCCCTCAGCTGGAAGGGGGCCCTCCGAAGATCCCTCCAATCGAGTCCAATCGAGTCCATATGTACTACATGTACATATTCAGACGGACGGACAGACAGAGTACGTTTTGCGATCGAAGTGTCCTGTGGCATCGCGGTATCGGACGCAAAAGGCAGCAAAAGCGTCCGCGAAGAAGCCACCGTGCTGCACTTGGCCACTTGTGCCCTTTTTTCGAGGCAGGCGGGCGTGCTTTTTTACATGCGCATGCAGGACATATGCACAGCACGTTTTCCCATTCTGTTCCAATCCGTCCCTTGATTCGCTGGTGTCTGCATTCTCGATCCCATCAGGCGGTGGCTTGAATGGCTGCTGCTGTCTCTGATATCATCACCCTCCTCGCCTTCCTGACCTGTGTGTCTCGCGTATGACAGTCGACGGGCCCTGTCGCCACCGCATGCGACTGGCTGGAACGACGTCCAGTTCTACCACCAAGAAGACCTTTGGCTCTGGCTCTCCGGGCTGGCTAGCCCAGTCGCTCATAGCGACCACTTATTTTGGCTGGGCGTTCCCGGGGCGAACAGGAGCTAGCAGTCCGGTCGACTAGTCGAGTACTCCGTACTTAGCTCGAGTACCACCTGTGACATAAGTTCCAAGGCTGTTACTTGTGCCTGCAAAGTACTCCTGCATCTGGCACCGCTGCGGTTGTTGCGGGTGTCGTCGTCTGGTGTTTTCCGCTTCTCCTTTGCTGCCCTCCGCCTCTTCTTCCTCCCCTTCTCCCCTCTCTCCCTCTCCTTCTCCCTCCTCCGTCTTCTGTCTTCTTCGTCTCAGCTGTTCACGGTTGTTCCCACCTGAGCGAGGCGGCCGCCCTGGGTTAATTATAGCCACAGCAGACAAGTGCACGTCGTCAATATCGCTGTTGCTGTTTGCTGTTGCTATCGCCGTCGCTGTCGCTGCTTTTTCCCCCAGGAGCCAGGAGCGAGGTCCGGGTCAACTTGCACCTGCCTGTTTCTCTCTCATCTCGTCGCTGCCGCCCATCTTGACAGCCGCATCCCTCCTCCTCTCACTGCTACTACTACTTGCTAGTAGTGCTGCTGCTCCCTCCTCCTCCCGCATCATCATCGCATCACCACTACCTTCTCTCTCCTCTCTCCTCTCCGGCAGTGTGTCAATCCGGCCTGGCCTGATCGCATCTTTTGCTTTACTTTTGCCGGTTCGCAGAAGGCCGACGACTGACACCGCTGCCCGCCAGATCAAATCACTTAATTGCTGGTATCGTATCTCGGAAGGACTGCGAATAGCCCCAACTACTCACGCTTCTCCTCCTCTGCGCCGGCATCAGCTACTCCTCCACACCACCATCTGCGACTTTGGCCCGAACAACCTTGCCAAACCCCTCCGGGACTTGCCTCCCTCTGCAAGACGAGCTGTGCTTCCATTCTCCGGGACCGCCGCTTCTCCTGCTTGCCCCTGTCGCGGAGATACTGACTACATCATCTTCCTCCTCCTCCCCGGATCATCGCCAAAACGCTGCTGAGTTCCTACTGCGAGCGCCGTGTCCCGCGCCGCGACAACACAGCCCACAACGCAGCAAGCAGGCAGCCCCCCATTCCCCATTCCTCCAATTCCACTCCCCTCCGGCCGACTGACATCCCGGCGAAAACGACAGCCGTCATGTCTGCTGTACAACAACAGCAGCCCCCCCATCATCATCACCACCACCACCATCATCAGCAGTCCCACTACTACCAGCCGGCTATGTCCGCCCAGCAGCCACAGCCACAGCCCCAAACTCCAACCTCTGCGGGAACCGTCCACAGATCCCACTCCACGCGCACAACGCACGTCCGACAGTCGGCCTCCATCAGCAGAACCCAAGCCCCGGCTAACGGACGCAGCGACAACTATCAACACTCGACCCGCAGGGAGCCCGATCAGCAGCACCCATCTCGCATGCCGCCACCCGCTTCCTACGACAGACGCCCCGACCACAACCGACAGCCATCCAACATGTCCGACGCTCCCAGCTCCATGGCAGGGACGCCCGGATCGGTAGATGAATCCGGCAGGCCGTCCCAGAAACCACGAAAAACAACACTCCAGGGAGTGACGGGAACCTGGATTCTGGGAAAAACCATAGGCGCCGGCAGCATGGGGAAGGTCAAGATTGCTAGGAAAAGCGATGGATCCGAACAGGTACATCAGCACTCCGCAGAGCGACCTATTCATACTCAAGTATACAAAAAAGCTAACGTTACCCCTGTTCCGCAGTGCGCTGTCAAGATAGTCCCTAGAGGAGGCACAGAGAAGGACCATTCGAGCCGCGCTCCCCGCGACGAATCCAAGGAAATTCGAACCGCGCGAGAAGCTGCGATCATGACCCTGCTGGATCACCCTTACATCTGTGGGATGCGCGACGTCGTTCGAACCAACAACCATTGGTACATGATGCTCGAATACGTGAACGGCGGGCAAATGCTCGACTACATAATCTCCCATGGCAGGCTGAAAGAGAAACAGGCCCGCAAGTTTGGCCGGCAAATCGCCAGTGCGCTGGATTATTGCCACAGGAACAGCATCGTCCACCGCGATCTCAAGATTGAAAACATTCTCATCTCAAAAACCGGCGACATCAAGATCATTGACTTTGGGTTGTCGAATCTCTATTCCCCTCGCTCTCTCCTCGGCACCTTTTGCGGTTCCTTGTATTTTGCTGCCCCGGAGCTGTTACAGGCGAAACCATACCTTGGCCCCGAAGTGGACGTTTGGAGTTTTGGTATCGTGCTGTACGTGCTCGTTTGCGGCAAGGTGCCGTTCGACGACCAAAGCATGCCAGCGCTACATGCGAAGATCAAGCGTGGTCTGGTTGATTATCCAGCCTGGCTTTCCCAAGGTATGTTTCCATTTCCATAAGAACGCTTACCGCTTTCAAAGCTTAAAGTCTCTGCTCGTTTTCTAACATTAATTGCAAATCTAGACTGCAAGAGCCTTCTGTCTAGGATGCTTGTAACTGACCCAAGGCAACGTGCAACTCTCATGGAGATCATGCACCACCCCTGGCTGAATAAAGGCTTCGATGGGCCTCCCAAAAACTATCTGCCTCATCGAGACCCGATCACCCTTCCGCTGGATCCAAACGTCATCCTCGCCATGACTGGATTTGAGTTCGGAACCCCCGAGAACATCCAGAACCTCATGACTCGGGTCATCGAATCCGACGAATACCAACAGGCAGCTAGACTCGCAATGAAAGAAAATGCAGCAACTGCCAGCGTTCACGAGAAGAAGAAAGGATTCCAATTCGACTTCTACAAAAGACGGTCCTCCACGAGTTCCAAAGATGCTTTATCGGGCCCTAGCGCTGAAACCCTCTCGCATCCCTATACGGATCCGTTGAGCGCGTTCCATCCGCTGTTGTCCGTTTATTATCTCGTCCGAGAGAAGCAAGAAAGGGAACGCCGACTTGACCTCACGGCTGCCGAGGCGAATACGGCACAAGCTGTGACCGGAACTGGCGCACCAGCGCATGAAACTCCGGATAAAGCGCTTCAAGTCCCCGTAATTCCTGTGCCAGAGATGGCCCACACTAGCGACACGAGTTACGAAGTCAAAGGCGAACCATCATCTCCATCTCGAGCACGTCCCCGAGCGAGGACACACGGAGACGATGAGCTCGTGGAGTCGATGAAGCAAGTCAATGTGTCTAATCAAACCACTCCATCCACTCAATCGACAGCGACAGCTGGAGACTCTGGAAAGAAAGAGAGCACAACAATAAGTCTGTTGCGACGCTTCAGTACCCGTCGGCACTCTCGGAACCCCGACTCTAAACCAGCACCTACCACGCCAGTCGTCACCGTTCAAGCTTCGGGTGCCAGTCCTGCAGCCTCCGACATTGCGGTTCCAAGGAAGAGCTTGTCTGTCAGGAGAAACAGAGACTCCGATATGGGCGGTTCGCAGCCCAACCAACAATATCTTAGCCCCGAAGCCGCACAGTTCGACGCTGCGAGCTCCGGCTCGTCGAAGGGAGGAGCGAAACTTAGTAGATCTACGAGCGTCTCCGAAGCAGACCATCGACGCAGGAACGGGCTTGCACCGCCCAAGACTGGAGATTCACACATCGCTCCGGCGAAGATTGCTGACAGACCGCTCTCTTTGAGCGGCCGTCCGGGCTCTGCGGGCAAGGCTACGACCTCCAGAGCCAATTTCACTGGACACTCTAGAAGGGAGTCCTATTCGTTCAGACGACCGCGACGTGAAGAACCCACGACCGTTCCCGTGCATGTGCCCGAGGAAACCGATGCGGATATGGCATCGGCCGGTAGCACTGATGCCGTGGGCACCACACCTTCGATCAGCCACGTCAAGCCAATCTTCTTGAAGGGTCTGCTGAGCGTCTCCACTACTACTAGTAAACCGCCAGCCGCTATCCGCGCAGACCTCATGAGGGTGCTTGGAGAAATGGGTGTCGAGTACCGCGAAATCAAGGGAGGGTTTGCCTGCACACACAAGCCGAGCATCGATCTTACGAGCGTCCAAGATAACGTCCCACAATCACCCGAGATGCTTGCGTCTCCCCCGTCGTCGCATAGAAGGAAACTCTCGTTCGGCGGCAATAATGCGATCAGTACTCCTATGAAACGACGAAATAAAGCCGAAAACCATAATGACCTTTCCGGAGAAAGTATGAACGCCGACCCGTCGAGCCAGATCCAGTCAGAACTCGGAGGCAGCATGATTCTGCAATTTGAAATTTACATTGTCAAGGTACCCTTGATGAATCTTTATGGGATTCAACAGAAGAAGATAGCTGGTAAGCAACAATTCTACATCCTATTCTTCTCTAGACGATCATCCGTCAGTAGACTAACTTGTTCGGCCTCGATTAGGTAACTCATGGTCTTACAAGAACATGATTACAAGAATTATCTCGGAGCTAAGGCTGTAGAATGGCTTTTAGCGTTGACTGGAAATATTGCGTCAGCTGTCATATACCACCGACTCTCGGGTGTTCCCAGAACAGTCACATATCCCCGATTCCACGGACCAAGTTCCCATCATAGTTCTCCCACTAAATTCGCCACGGGCATCAGAGCGCCGGCTTTTCTGGCAGGCTCCGATGAAGCTCTCGAATCTGATTTTCCTGGCTGTCAGAAAGAGATCTTTCGCATGTTTTCAAGTCTTCTGTTCTTTTTCTGCATTTTTATCCTTCAAGTCGTTTGCTTGGTTGCTGGTCCTCTATTCCTCTCTCTCTCTTTCTCTCTCAGCGATCTACGAACTTGCCTCGCATCTGTTTTTTCGAGCTTATTCACCATCTCATTTCCTTGCCGAACGGTTTTCATTGATGATGACATGGATCACACGGTGACATGCAAGACGCACGCTCGTTTCCTTATTTCTCTTCCCTTGTAATATTCCAAGTTACCCCTCGGAACCACACAACGATATACATATTTGCTTTTACTCTTCTTAATGTAATTTTGCCGGATCGATATCGGGGGATTGCTAGCGAGGGGGGGCGATAGCGGGTGTACGAGGGCTGCGGTGTTTGATAGGAGCTCGCGCGATAGACTTACATTTATTGAGCGACGGATTGGCTGAATTGATTTGCGGATTGTTTTTTTTTTGTCTTCTTCTTCACGCTCGTTAGTGCGGCTGCGCTGGGTCTTACGGTTGGCGTAGTGGCGGTTGCTTCTGCTGTCCTGTAGCATGATCATGGAAAAGAAAAATGACCGATAGCTCGAGAACATGGACTTGTGGTTGCGTAACGGCGGCGTGGTCTTTCGTTTTGGTGATCGATACCGGGGTTTTTAAAGTTTTGGGTGGTCGATAGAGGCGTTTTCCACGGTGGATTCAGAACACTAACACTGGCAAGTCAAGCGCGCGCAGCTGCAGTGCAAGGATATAGATAGGCTTTTTAGACGTAAATATCTATCGAACCGGCATATCCACTTTATCTGATACCGTGGGTTTCGGTTCCGTTCATCTCGCATCGCGGGCACATCCTTACTCAGATTGCCGCTGTCAGAAGGGACGGTGTGAAGTTGTGGGGCTGAATAAGCGCCAGTGCCCCAGCCTGGCGGGCCTGGTCTTGGCCGATACTTGTAGTCCCTCTGAACAACTCGACCCGGCCAGCCCGATCGAAAAACCGCAGTCGCCTTCCGTCTCCTCATCAACCTCCATCGACAACCCCCGGCTTCCCATCGGAAAGCTCGTCCGGCCGCCTTCATCGCCCAAAACACCATCGCGTATCCCTTCCTTCCTTCCTTCGCTTCTCCTCACGTCGGACTTCCATCGCCAGCGGAAATGCTGCAGGGCTCCCTCCCGTTCGCCAGCGCCCACCAGGGCTTCTCGCACGACCAGCACACCTGGCTTCAGAACCACCAACAGCAGCAGCATCATCTCCAGCAGCAACAGCAACAGCAGCAAGCTCAACTTCAACTGAACTCGCAGCAGTCTCAACAGAACCTCTACAATCCGAATGCTCGCAACCTCCTCAATTCCGCTCAGGTCCAGCAACAGCAACAGCAGCAGCAGCAGCAGCAGCAGCAGCAGCAACAGTCGCACGCCCAGCAAGTTCAGCAGCAGCAACAGCAGCAACAGCAGCAGGCAGCTACGAATGGCGGTACTCCGGCTGGGATGGTGAACCAGGTCCAAGGCCAGATTCGAGCATCTGAGGAAGAGCAAAAAGTCTACGGCTGGATCATGGAATTGGTTGCTGGTGGATCCCGGGAGCAGGCTTTGCTCGAGCTATCGAAGAAACGGGAACAAGTTGACGATCTGGCGCTGCTTCTCTGGCACTCATTCGGTACGTTGTTGTTGACGCCATGCTGGTCGTAAAAAGATATATCCGGGGCTAACAGAATTCGGCTGTCCTTAGGGGTCATGGCTGTACTGGTCCAAGAAATCATTGCGGTCTACCCGCTGCTCAACCCATCATCCTTGACGGCAGCTGCCTCCAACAGAGTCTGCAATGCCCTTGCGCTTCTTCAGTGCGTCGCGTCTCATAATGACACGCGAAACCTCTTCCTTAACGGTAAGCCGCCTCTGTTTCCCGGGTCCGCCACACTGCTGACGGTAGAGATTCGCAGCACATATCCCCCTCTTTCTCTATCCATTCCTCAATACAACATCCAAGTCACGGCCGTTCGAGTACCTTCGTCTCACATCGCTCGGCGTCATCGGTGCCCTCGTCAAGAATGACAGCTCCGAGGTGATCAACTTTCTCCTGTCGACGGAGATCATTCCTCTTTGCCTCCGGATCATGGAGACCGGTTCGGAGCTTTCCAAGACTGTGGCTATCTTCATCGTTCAGAAGATTCTCTTGGACGACACCGGGTTGCAATACATATGCCAAACTTACGAGCGCTTCTATGCCGTCGGGACTGTCCTTAGTAACATGGTTAATCAACTTGTCGAGCAACAGACCGTCAGGCTGCTGAAGCATGTTGTCCGGTGCTTCCTTAGGTATGACGAGCCTTTACTCCACGACTTGCGCATCCGCTTACATGTTGTTCTTCACAGACTCAGCGATAATCCGCGAGCAAGAGAGGCGTTGCGACAGTGCCTTCCCGAACCTCTCCGCGATGCCACATTCTCCCAAGTCCTCCGCGATGACCAGGCCACGAAGCGTTGCCTGGCCCAGCTCCTCATCAATCTCTCCGACTGCGTCGTCGATCCTTGATCTCAGACGGGGTTGCGTGTCTTCTGGAGTATATGTGTACATGTCCCGAGATCCTTTAACGCGAAAACCCAAGTTTACACGGCGGTTCGATCAAAATTCCCACGGATCCTGTTTCCAACACCGCTCTCTGTCCAAATAAGGTATCTATATGATGGGCTAGGATCCTGACCGTATGAGCCGTCGTTCAGCTTGGGCCACAGAAAAACAAATCTCTCAACGATACCCTTTATCTGGCTCTCTTTCCAGCTTTCTCTTTCTCTCTTCCCCTACCCCTTCCTTGCACAAAAGAATTCTTTTACCAGGATTGCTGGGTCTGTTTTTGTTGGTTTTTTTTTTCCTTCTGGTTTCATACATGGAATATTATGGCGTCAGCATGGCGATAGAAAAGAAAATGGGACAAAAACCGCCAGAGTGTTTCTCCTACGATTATATACCCTATACTATCGATTGGGATTATATCTTTCGCTCGAAGTTTGCACATGTTTGACGTGATTTTCACGTTTCCTTACGTCTTTTGTTTCCCCTTCAAATTTACACTATTAGTATTGTATCACGACGAGTCGTGGCGGACGGCTAACATCCATCTTCTATTCTCACCCAGCCTTCTTTTTACGGTTATCACTTTATTTTTATCCTTCCTATTCTTGTACTTGTCGATCGATTTATCTGGATGTTTGTTCAAAGCGTCCGGTGACCATTTGAAGGTACATGTTTTATTGCCGGCTTACCGAGTCCTCGCTCGTCGATGTGCTCATATAATCGGATAATGGCCGTTCGCTAACATTTGCGTCCTTTGTCCGGGGGTCGATTGCAGGCGTGGCGGCGATTGATCGATGATGTTATGTTCTGTTTTCACTTTCACTTCGGTTTGCTGTTGCCTGTTCTATCATATTCTTCATGTAACATACTACGACTCTACGATCAATTATAGTATTATTATCACTGATATACCATTAATGTACGGTCCCCTCCGTCGTGATAGTAGAGTTTTAATGTTTGACAGGGCGTGTTGCTGTTGGAGAGTCTCCTACGTAGAGGCAGTCAGCTATCGTAGCTTTAGGAATGTGTACGACGAGCATATAAGCTGGTTGCAAGTTTTGCCGAATGGAGCGGCATGGCCCCATTGTTCAAACATGAACACCACGAGGCGAGAACAGAATGGATTAATCAGCTCAATGGCGACCAGCTAGTACATAGCTGCATATCAATATATATTATAGTATTACCAAAGTATACCATCGAAGCACCTCGAATCGATAGCTGAAACGTACCCTGTCGCATGTCAGCTGATAATATAATGATAATATAATCCTACCACGACCAGTATCACAATATGAGATGACCATCTACGCCGATCGTTGACGGTTTGCAGACTACGAATGGATGGATGTACAGGTACGGGCGCGGTACCGGTACATTTGATACAGCTGGCACACCGTCCAAAGATTCATAGATTGATCACTGGATCATGCATGCATGCATGCAGCTAGCTTACCCTCTGCCCGAATCGATTCGAATGTGAATGTAGGAATCCTACCTGCTAGCTCTACCCCGATTACTATACTTAGCCATACTAACTTATCTTAGCTATAGATGGATACGTATAGTAGAGGCTGGACGGCCTACCCTGTTTGGCAGGAAGATTCTGAAGGTGCAGGTGCACATGCACTTGTACGAGCTTCTTCTTTCCCATTATGCATTTTCCATGGATTCGTTATCTCCATCGTAAGCTACCAACTATTTCCTAATCGGCGGCTGGCGCGGCCTGGTACATACGCTACGGCGCACGTCACCAGCGGCGTAAGTTGGTCGTAAGGTGGTCGTAAGTAGTTCGTAAGTGGGCTCGTCAGCTTAATTTTTGGTGAAGGATCCGATCAGTGCACATGCGCATATGCAGACTGGCGAGCTACCCGCTGCCCCGCCCACCCACACCCGTCGACGTTCATTCAGCCGCTCTGTCAATCCATTACACCATTCATTCATTCTAATCACGATGAAATTAAAGTATGTGTTCATGTAGCAAAAAATGGTATTTTTTGTGGTTTTCGGTTTTGCTCATGTTTATCTGCATGTGAATTTCCGTCGTCCGTAGATCGCGAAAATAACCCAGAAGTAATTCAAATCCAACGTCGAGCCCAATTGGCAAATCGCCACGACCCCGCGAGCATACATACATACAGTGAATAGCGAGAGAATCAATAAATCCGATGAGTTATCAAAATCAATAAAAATCCAATCAAGTAGATGTAAAAAGTCAATCCGCGCTATCGTCAATCGTGGATTAAAAGAAATACCAGGTACTCCTGGAAAGATGGTGGAATCAAAACCCAGAATCGAGTAGACAGAAAATTCAATCGAGCGAGCACCGATCAGTCGAGAAGGGATATCAAAAAGTAAAATTAACAGTAGAATAAGAGGAGCGTAGAAAAAGACGAAAGAAAATGATCCAGCGACGAGCGCTGGATTGTGAATGTGTATAATACGCTTACAGGCCCAAGAAATTTCCAGCAGGGTGACCAGGATCAAACTCTCCCAAGTTGAGGCTGGCAGGATTGGTGGTTGTCTTCCCCGTAATCTGCGCCTCGAGCATCTGCCGAAGTCAGTCGACTTGGGCGCCGTGCTGGCGGGCCAGTGCCTTGTAGTACTCTCGCTCCTCCTTGAGTTGCTGGGCCTCGGCCTGCAGCTTCTCGACGGCATCGGACAGCTCCTCCATCTTCTCGACTCGTCGCGCCCTGGACTTGCGGGCTGCCATCGTGTTACGAGCCCGCTTGATATCGACCGGATTGTTGGGGTCGAACTGGACGGGAGGCAGCTCGGCGGCGGCCTTCCGGCGGCTGACGCCGTTGAGGGAAGCTCGCTTGACGCTGTTGGCGGACTTTGACAGGGACTTGGAGTTCGGGGACGGCGGCGTGCGCGATTTGTGGGAGTCGTCGCTCAGCTGCCGCGAGGGAACGACGGCGGCGAGCGGAGGGGTGGAAGACGACTCGCCGTTGAGCATCAGCGCGGCCGGGTTGATGAGCGTCCCGTCGGTCGAGGGGGTGTGCTCCATGGGGACAGTGCCGTTGGCGGCCGTGCTTGAGAAATTGAACTGCTCCTCGCTGGAGAAGAGAGGGGTCCAATCGTCAATGGCGGCGTCATCGACTCCGAAGAGCGGAGTGTCGAGTCCGGTGGGGGAGTCATCGAGAGTCTCGTTGGTGCGCCCCGTGTAGGGGATGGTACCGACGAAGGGGGAGAAGTCGTGGAAGAGCGGGTTGTTGGGGGAGAAGGTCATGTCGTTGGCATGAAGGGGCGAGGCCTCGAGGCCCGCCATGGTCAGGAGCTCGTCCTCCATGTGTTTCTGCCGCCTGGTGAACTCTGCGGAGGGGTGGTTATTGTTTAGCACGCTTGAATGGGAAGAATAGGAAGATTGCGATGAGGGGCAGGGGGACATGTTTGTGGGGAGGTCGGGGTTCTCGTCCATGTCGATGTCTCGCTGGAGCAGGGCTTCGAGCGAGTTTGACTGGCGGAGGATGATTTCCTCGACGGGTGAGAGCAGGGAAGACACGGGGATGCGGGGATGCAGCGATGAAAGGGAAGAAGGGTTAGAATTACCTCGGATCAGGGAAAGCCGGTGGTTGTCGGAGAGAGTTTCGATGAGCGCCGGGTTCAACTCGGCGGAAGGGGCGGAGTTCAGGAAGGGCGAGCGCTGGACCAATTGGCTTGGAGTGGCCGGAGAAGCGGCGGCAGCAGCGGCTGCGACGGCGGCAGCGGCGGACCAGTTGCGGGTGGTTGGTAAAGAGGTGGTGTAGCCTAGATTGAAGACGGCGTCGCCGACGGAGGCGGCGGATGAGTGGTGGAGATCAGGGATCGCGTGAGAAGTCACGGAGAGGCGGTGCGAAGCCTGCTGCTGCTGCTGAGGCTGGTCGAAGAGCTCGAAGTCCTGATTGAAGGTGGTGAAGAGAGCGGCGTCTGTTTGAGCTTGAGGATGAGGAGGAGCAGCTAGAGCCGGCGAGTGGGGAGAGGCGGTGGAGGTTGCTTGGGGATGCCATCCTGGCGGATTTTCTTGGGCCTGGGCGAAACGCGGGGGGTCCGTTGAGGGTGAAATTTTGAAGGATTGAGGGGGGAAGTCGCCGGAGAGAGGTATTTTGGCGGGTGCGAGTGCAGGAAAGTCCTGCTTTAGAGGGAGAAGGGGGGGAAGGGAGGAAGCTATTTTGACGGTGTGTGGGAGAAGCTCGTGATCCGGAGCTGGTTAGGCGGCCATTGTGCACAAGCCGTCAGGCGAACAGTATCAAGTAATGGTATTATGATGGTTATTAGTAAGCGGGGGCAGCTGGAGGACTGCTGTTCTTATTCGAGAGTAGTGAGTGTGATGATGATGATGATGAAGTAAAAGTGTAGATGTGTGAATGGAGTAAGAGGAGAGAAGATGGTGGAAGGGAGAGAGAGGCAAAACGGCGGTCGGGGTGACTCACGGCCGATACTTATACTTTTGGGGGAGTATGAGAGAGAGAGAGAGAGAGAGAGAGAGGGGGCAAGGCTGCCCGGCGGGCGGTCTTCAACGCAACGCTTCCCGTTTGCTGCTGTCTACTTTTTGTACCGCGACAAACAGGACAAACCGGCGCTGCTGCACCGCCCCACCCAAATTATTCCAAATCCATCACATCATTTAAGTATTCTACTTGTAATAGTATTTTGTTGTTCTTGTTTATTGATGAATATCCTGTTCAATCGACAGTCGATCATCCAGTTAAACACAGAAATCAAGCAGAAATCGACATCTGCATATCGATCCTGCTCTCTCCTGTCCATACCTAGGTACTCGTACTGCTACATGCACTGCTGCTACTCCTCCAAATTGAGTGTCCAGATCGGGCAGCAGCAGGGATGCCGCTGGGCTGCATGCTAGTGGCACTAGCTGGGCGTATGACTCCTCCCGCCAGCCAATCTCCAGCTGAGATTCCCGCCCATCTGTGACTCATCGCCCCGCCCAGCCCCTTCTGGAACGAAAGTACTTTGTATGATACCCGCTTCCCGTCAGAGGTAAAGAAAAAGCCTCAGGCTAGCTGCTGCGATCGTTCTCGCGACCCTCTCTCTCAGGGCCCACATCGAATAGGGACAGTCCCTGGTACTCTCTGAAGAAACAGATGTGTGCCGACGTCACCGCGTATTCCGTACATACTGTCGCTGCATTGGGCCACTCGTCCCTGGCACCTGCACAACTTACATACTACTCTGTATGCATGGGACTACCTGCATTGAACTGCCATCCAACAACTGCGCTTTTGTCCATCTCTCTCTTGAGCTCAGCTGCTCGAGACGTGTATATTCAATTGATCAATCCTATTTCAGAGGAATATCGCATTGCATCACGGAGGACATTGAACAAGTAAATATCACAAGCATCATTAGATGACGCGGGCATACCGGCAGGCAGACAGGCCGCCCAAGCCGGTTACGACGGCCGACGAAAAGGAAAAGGAAAAAGACGGGCGCCTGCAGGCCGCCGCCAGCCCTTTCGTTATCTCCTGCTCCCAATGGCAAATCCAACCCCAAAATATATCCCATCCCATCGGGGCGGTGCATCATCCCCATCCTACTAAAACTCAGGGGTGCAAATGTGTTGTCTGTGTTGTATTCACAACGCATACCCAACACGCGGTGTTGTAGTTCATATCACATGACTGTAAATACGTTCGTCGTTTGTGTTGCGTCTGTCGTCACATGCGGCATCTCGCAACACAACTCCCCAACCTCGGTTGTCGGCCGGGGTTCTCTTCTCCAGGTTTCCTCTTCCTCCATCCCGAACCCGAAACCCGCCACACCCGACTGCATCTATACTGGAACTGCACTGTCGCGCATTCTCATCTCTTCAATATATACTTCATCACCACCCCGGTCTCTCCCTCCCTCTCTTTTCGCTATCCCGTCGGTCCTTTCCTCGTAGATACCTAGGTATACACCTCGTATACAAACAAATATGGCATCCTCGTCGTCGATGTGCGGGCCTGCGAACCCGCTGCAGCAGCTCAAAAACCACTCCGCCCTCGACAGATCCCTCCAGCAGGACCGCTTCCGCCCCTCCTCCTCCCCCTCACCCCAGTCCTCCGTAAGTCATACTCATTCCAATATCAATAACATATATGAATCATACCAATACCCTCTTGCTGTAGTTCCGCCATCAAACACACCACCTCGCTCAGCCCGATCTCGAGTTCGAACAGTTCCTCTCCTCCTCGCCCGCCGCCTCCTCCTCCCTCCTCCAGCCCGTCGCTCCACCCGCCCTGCCCCAGAAATCATGGGCCACCGACTTTCAGCATCTCCACATCTCCGCGCCCCCTCCCGCTACTACTACTACCGCACCCGTACACGCGAGCCCGGCGCTGGCTGGCTGGGGCGCTGAATTCCTCTCCCAGATGGCCACCTCCCCGGCCGCTCCCATCCAGTCCGCATCCCCGCAGCCCCACCACCAGCAGAGCGCCCTCCTAGCCGGCCCCAGCGCCAACTACAGCATCGGCATGATGAACACAGGCTACCTGCAAGCACACTCGTTCCCCGCATCCATTCAATCTACGCCATCCCTGCAGCAGCAGCAACCAGCCAGCTACACCGATGCCGAGTTCGACATGATGTTCGAGCAAGCCGCCGCCGCCCAGGCGTTCGACACAAGCCCGATGATGGACTTTCCCCAGCGAGAAGCCCCGCAACCTCTCTCGGAACCACTCATCGAGCCCTTGAAAGACGAAGTAGTCCAGGAGGAAGCTGTCGCTGAAGACAAACGTGAATTGGACCACGATGCGGACGAGCTGGCGCGCACGGCCGGTCAGCTCGTCGACACGCTGAGTCAGGACACCAGCCGCAAGTTCCAGGACAGCCAGTTCGTCGCCCTCATGCGCAAGCTGCGCGACAAGACGGTCAAAGTCGAGGACGGCAAAATGGTCGAGGTATAGCCATCCATTTCATCTTGGCTTGAATGGCCCCGCCAATACGAGAGCTGAGTGTGTCGCATCACTTGGCAGGTGCAGTCACTCCAGTCCCACATATATATCCACGGCAGCGGGATCATGGACGACCGGGCGGATAACGGTGCGGAAACGGTGCGCGGCGATGCGGATGCCGGGAGGTTTGCGCCTGTACGATAGCGAAATGTCGGCTTATCTGTCGCGGCGTGTCGCCGGAGAGTTTGGCATTCAAGAACAGTCACGGCTGGTAAACGGCGTTCTTTCGTGTTCATGTTTGGTTATTTGGGGGTTGATATCTGTTCTGAGCGGATTGGGCATTTCGGCGTTTGATCTAGAAGCTATATAATATTGGAAATGCAACAATTGGCGCGCGCACATACACCATGCATTTCTCTTATATCTAGGCATACACTATAGATATACATATATGAGTCCTTACTTATCCGTCATGGTATATTGAGATTCTGTGACTGGCCGTTGCCGCACGAGGCGCCACGTGATGTTCGGAGAGCCGCTGTGCAGCTGCGGCGAGCGATGGCGTCCGAGCAGTGCGGCAGCCGACGTTAAGCGGTGAGATGGTGTGGATGTCCGAACCGCACTGCAGGCACACACGGATGCAATGCAATGGCAATGAGCTTCCCCGGAACCTCCCATCCTTTCCCTTCCCTTTCCCTGGCTCATTGATCTGGCTCCTTGATCGCGGCGCATTCAGTTTCTTCTTCCTCCTTCCTCACTCTCGTCTGCCGTCTGCCTGGATTGCAATCGATTGCTGGTTCCGCACCTCGAGTCTGCATTCGGACCCAGCGCCAACTTGGTATCACTCAACATCCATCAGAACCGCATCCCGACTGATAACAACCAAGACCACCAAGACCACCAAGTAAAGATAAAATACCATGTGGCGGCGGTCGTTACTCCACCGGGCGCGGTGTACCAATATCGCTTCCAGAAACCAGACGGCGACGACGACGACGACGGCAGTCGGCAGATGGCAATTGCAGTCGCATCCGAGATGTAGTTGGCGGGGGACGGCGCTGCTGCACACTTCGCGGCCGATGGCGGTGGTCAAGCCTTTCCTGCTCGCGGACATCGGCGAGGGCATTCGCGAGTGTGAGATCATACAGTGGTTCGTGCAGCCGGGTGCCAAGGTTGAGCAATTCGACAATATCTGCGAGGTCCAATCTGACAAAGCTTCCGTTGAGGTACCACCTATCTCTACCTTCCTGCTGCCATTCTTATCGTTGGACGAAGTCTGGGTAATTTGTATGAGTGACATGCTAATTGATTGATAATGTAGATATCATCACGGTATGATGGCGTTATCAAGAAGCTCTATTACGAAGCTGGCGATATGGCCATCGTCGGAAAGCCCCTCGTCGATATCGACATGGCCGAGGAGCAGGACGACGCCGAAGCTCCTACACCGTCAGCTGGAGCTCCCTCCGCATCAACCGCGTCCTCACACACCCCGCTGCCACCGCGGCCGGCAGCTTCCCGAGCTGAGCAGGACGTCCGCGTGGGAGGCAGCGGCGGTAGACATGCCGCGCTGGCGACCCCTGCCGTCCGCCGGCTGGTGCGCGAATGGGGTCTCGACATCACACAGATCGTGGGCACCGGCAAGGACGGTCGAGTCTTGAAAGAGGACGTCACCAGACATATTGAAGGCGCCACCGAGCCTGCCGCCGCGGCGTCTCCGACAGCTACTTCCACTTTCGCTGCTACCGCCACACCCCTGGAGGAGACGGTCGTCCCGCTGACGCCGGTGCAGAACCAAATGTTCAAGACGATGACAAAGTCCCTTGCGATCCCGCACTTCCTCTACGCGGACGAAGCCGCCATCGACCGCCTCGTCACCCTCCGCAACACCATAAACCACAGCCTCTCACAATCCCGCGACTCCGACCCGCCATCCCCCGTCCGCAAGATCTCCTACATGCCCTTCTTCATCAAGGCCGTCTCGACAGCGCTGCACGACTTCCCCATCATCAACAGCCGCGTCGACCTGACGGACGAAGCCAGACCCAAACTCGTCATGCGGCCGCAGCACAACATCGGCGTGGCGATGGACACACCCGCGGGCCTCCTCGTGCCGAACATCAAGAACGTGCAGCAGCTCAGCATCATGGAGATCGCAGCGGAGCTCGCACGCCTGCAGGCTGCCGGCAGCGCGGGGAAGCTGGGCGCCGCGGACCTCAAGGGTGGTACGATCACGTTGAGCAACATTGGCAACGTCGGTGGCACGTACGTCGCCCCCGTGATCGTCACGAGCGAGGTGGCCATCATGGGCATCGGGCGGACGAAGGTCGTGCCGGCGTTCGACAAGCACAACACTGTCGTCCCGAAGACAATCGTCAACTTTTCGTGGGTGAGTACATTCATATTCCAATCTATCCCATGCATTGTCTCTGTGCGACATACGAGGTTTTTTGGTAATGTCATGCTGATGATAATGTGACTAGTCTGCCGACCACCGCGTCGTCGACGGGGGCACCATGGCGCGGATGGCCAGCCTTGTGAAGCGCTACTGCGAGGAGCCGGAACTGCTCGTCTCGAAGCTGCGGTAGTGTACGATACGATACGACAGATATGATATTTCTTCTGCTTTATAGAGATCTGGCCGAGCTACCAATATATACAGACATACACATAGACTCGTTCTGGGGGAAAATAGTAGGTAGGTACTTCTTACCCGTCCACCCGTCCATCCATCCAGACGGATAGATAGATTGGCTGGTGGGTGGGTGGCTGTAAAAGTACCTGTCGTACAGCACTGTACAACAGCGTTACCACACATATTATATACATGTATCAATATGCGAATCAGATCAATTGGCGGTATATGACGCGTGTACCTGGACGTCTATCCCAGTGCGAAGCCTCGTGACTTCTTGTCAGACTTGTCCCGGTGACTCCGAATAAAGTACTCCGTACTGTGCTAATAGACCGTTTTGGTTCGACCCCTGTGGACGTCGGCATTGTGCACCATATTCCTATAAGTATGCAGCACATGCACGCATTCCTTTCCACTCCATATGCATTCCTTCCCCGCAAAACTTTAAAACAGAAAATTTGCCGGAGGACAACAGCCAATCCAACAATCAAATGCAGATGCAATGCAGGAGTCCAAATTGGAAGTCATGGGGAAGTGGAGCTGCAATCCCCAGACACCCGCGCTAGCTGCATACAAGTACAGACAGTGCATACGGCCCAGACAATACTTACAATACAATTCAATAGAATACAATGTCGGTCGGTATGCATCGGCATTTGGGCGATCGGATATTATTTACTTCCTCTACACCCTATATTATTTTCTAGACTAGCCTCGATACTCACATACGTGCAGACGGACTTTGTCCAATTGCTTTGCGTTTAAACTGCGGTCTGTACTGCAATTCAAACCCCGTCTATTCGCCCATTGGCGAGATGGAATATTCTCGTTAGCGCGGCATCCCGTGCGTGCATGCGTTTCGTTACGTGGACGGTCAGCTATCGATTCTGGTTGAGGCGAGGCGATTCCATTCGATTCGACGATAACGCTCCGCGTAGACACGGAGATCGATACTGGGCGACGGTTAGGTAACGTAAATGCATCCACAAGGACTTAGCCTTGCATTTTCGAAATTCCGTCCCCTTCCACTCATTCATTCGATCAGTTATTCATTCGCCTGCATCGATCCCTGCCTGAAAAGCTGCCTTGTTTATTATTTCCCGGCGTCGGGATTTCCTGTCGGCCCCAACGGCCGGCCAACGTCTTGCCAACACTCGCTCGCTCCCGCCCAATTTAATTCTCGTCGCCGTCAAGGATTCGTAGACAGGAACCGCACGAATGGTACTCTGCAATTCGCACTTAGCTAATTGATCGGAGTCGGGTCGCTACTCCCCCACGCTAGAGCCCAGACAGTGTTCCACTAACGGTTCCAATTTCTTCGCGGGTCTCGGGTGCGTGTGCTGCTAATTTAGTGCTGAACTACAGAAATGTTAACCCCCATTGCGGTCGATGGTTGAAAAAAGAATTCGAATGGAGGTTCAGCCAGTCAGCCTGGGTCTCGCGACAGGTTGGATTAGGAAGGTGGTTCCCCGTCGTGGGGAAAAAGGGGACTTTCTCTTCCAAGCGTCTATCGTGAAGTAGATTTTTTACGGGTTGGCCGGAATTTCTTTTTCGTCGGGTTCTGGAGCTTGGACGCGGGCTGGCCAGGCGGCCAATAGGAACCGGTTCCAGCGACCTGGATCCATCGATCGAGCGTGGCTTGTTCGAATTCCCACGTTCTGACGTTGCTTTTTTCAGTACTCTCGAATGGAATTGTTCACAGCGGCCATTCCCCAAGACGACCGGGTCGGTGGCCATCCGCGGTTTCAGTTCCATCTTTGCAAGCTCGGCGGAGAAAAGAACCACTCGGTGCTAGCTTCAGCCAAAGGAGATTTTTACCTTACAAGTGTCTCCTTTTTTAACTTTGACAAGAAACGTGGAGGCAGCGAACGAGCGAGACCGGACCCGGGATTTCGATCACCCCAGGCTGCCATGCCAGTCGCTGATCGTGATGCTGGAGCCAATGCGATGCAGCAGGTAAAAGAGAGGAGGTCCTAACGCCGGCATGGCAGCCACCGTTCCCGGTTTCGAATGTATACAAGCGGTGAAGTCGAGCGGAGGCCAGTGCGCTTTCTTGGAGATGTCTTAACTATCGCTGCCTCGTCTTCCTATTGGGTCGGAGAGATGTCTGTGAAAAATTCCACGGTCAAACGGTTGACAAGAAAGATGAATGCATGTATCGATAGGGATACAATGGAGGCTGTACAGGTACGATGGAATCGTGGCGGACAGCTGCTGATGCGCAGGTACAAGCTACCTACTCAAGGACGCGTATCATGTATGTACCAACCGTCTGCATTATCACATCACGTCATCAGGCATGATAAATATCCCCCCAGAACTCGAGCCGAACCAAACGTTGCCTCTGGACCCAAGTTGCCGGTAACCCACGGAAACTGGTCGCGCATGAAATTTGAACGAAAGAGAAAAAGAAAAAGTTTTTAAAAAAAAAGCTGGTCACGAGAGCAGCTGTTCGTTAGTTTGTACTTCTAGTACTTTTGTACTTGAATGCATGGACTCGAAATCGATGCTTCAGGAATCTGCTGCCGGCAGCGCAGACGGCCGTTCGCGGTGGCGGTGGACTGTGCGTTACGAACGTGCTAACTTCCAAGTAGTACGAATTACTTCTTTACTTAACGCTGTGATTTAATTGATTCGTCCCCTTGCGTCCGCACAGGCCTGTTCTCTCTGCCTTGCTTTCTGCAACGTATTGGCATCCAGGAGAAAATTTAATACTCCTTGCCTTGTTTTTTTTAACACTTTGACATCCAGCCCACAAATCAGGTTCGCATGTAAATGAAATGCCAACCAGTTGTAGTCGTGTGCCAAAGTAATAGATACTTTTGTAGCTAGTGTTACGAGGCTACGTTGGATATTGCAATCAATCGAACACACTGATATTGAATTCCAGCACTGACAGCAAAGATTAGAGAGAACGCCTCTCCATCGCTATTATTATACGTGAACAGAAATTATAATGAAACAGCCCCCAAAAATGCACAGATAACCCCCAGAACCCCGTAAATAAAAAAGCACGCCGAATGGTATTGTGGAACTCCGACGCTAAGGAAATTTTTTGGAACACTCGACAGAATAACACTAGAAGAAAAAAAAGCACGGACAAACAACCCAGTCAAAAGATCCAAAAACAAAGGAAATAAAAATAGAACTCCATTGCCATATGCTTTTGGTGTGCTCGCTGGTATCGTATCGGTTGTTGGTAAAGCACAAACAGGAAGGAGGCAGGCATGGCTTGCTCAGCCCATTCAGTCAGACATCCGAGCCTTGATCTCTCGGAGTGCGTCCTTCTGAACCTCCTGCAGCGACCCAGAGACGTCGACGGAGACCACGTCTGGCTCCGACGAGTCCGGCTCTTCGAGAGCGACAAACTGGCTGCGGACCATGTCGTCCTTCATAAAGTGGTTCTTGCGGGCCTTGACTCGTTGGATCAGGAGCTCGACGTCCGCGCGGAGATAGACGAAGCGGACGACGATGCCAACTTCGGCTTGGCCGACTTGACGGATGAAGTCGCGGTAGCGGCGCTTCAGGGCGGAGCAGGTAACGACGCAGCCCATAGCCCCAGCTTCGAGTTCCTCGCTTGCCTTCTGACGGAGTGTATCGAGCCAGCCCCAGCGGTCCTCGTCGGTAAGGGGGATCCCGTTGGACATCTTCTTGACGTTCTCCGGCGGGTGGTAGTCGTCGCCCTCGATGTATGGAAGGTCCAGAGCCTGCGCGAGGTATGCCGCGACAGAGCTCTTTCCGCAGCCGGCGGGACCGGTGACGACCCAAATGTGGCGCAGAGGGGCTGCGGCCTTGACCGTATGCTGCTTGCTGCGGAGTGAGGTGCGGCGGGCGAGAGCGGCGTCGAGGTCCAGGCTCAAGGTATCCATCTTTGGAAGAGGAACCTGAACGGACGATCTGAGAGTGTAGCGATGCATCTTGTCGGTGTTAGGGTTTTTCGCAAAAAGCAAGGACGAAATAGAAAATGAGAGTATAAGCTTAAAGCTTTGAAGAAAGGAGTTGAAGTTAAATTGTCACCAGAAGAAGAGAGCGTGATATCGCGGTGGGCTGGATGTCCAATCGATATCTGCTTGTCTTAAAGGTGTCAGGTCTGTAAGATGGATGAAACAAAAGATCAAAATCCGGGAGGGGGGCAGGCCTTTTATACTGCGGAATGAAAAGGCGACATTTCATATTCTCTATAAGGAATCGTCGATCCATTGAGTCGAGTCACTAAACCGTCTCAATCGCCGTCATTCATTCTCGCCCTTTTTTTTTAAGCCCTGGGGATCTGGTATCTGTGGACGCAAACGAGCGCTCCTATGTAGCTCCCATGTAACATGCATTGGCCTGCATATCCCGAAAAAGCAACTAGCCTGGAAAAAGGAACCGTTCCTTTTCCCCACGCTTTCTTTTAGCGCAGCCTTTTCCTGGTCTCATGATTCAGCTGGCTGTTGCGAAAAAAAAAATACCCCCACTTATACAAGTAGCCCATTCTCCGTTCGGTTGGTTGGTAATGCAAAACGGGGGAGGGCCCCAAAATGAGCTGTGGCGAGCTGGCCCTTTCGTTTTCTCCCACCGCGCAATCTCGCTGGCTCGCCGATCAGGCTTTTTGGGGCTCTGGGGGAGATCGGCCGGCGCGATACCGTCAAAATCGTCCACATTTGGTCGTTGTGACTGCCTTGACCACCGGCATTTGCGAACGTAGATTATTGGGAGTCAGCTACGCCGAGCACCGATCCAGCTCGGACCAGCTCGCGGTCTCATTCCCCAGGAACAGCCCGATGATACTTACAAGGACTTATGAGGGATTTAGGGCCCTGATGGTGAACCTTGCTTCTCCTCCACAATGTATACCCCGCGAAGTATCCTATTCTTGGGGTCCTTTGTGAAAGCCCAGGTTCACGCAGCATGCGGAAGCCAGGGAAACAGGGAGATAGCATAGCGAGGCGAGCGAGTGAGAGAGAGTGTGAGAAAGAGGGCGAGTATACAATTCGAAGATGTACCCTCGACGCTGGCGTTCTCCGAACTGCTTGCCGCTGCAATGAGCATGCAGTCATGGTAACATTTGCGTAGACATCGTGCACCTCGCTGCACGAATAATGCACGCAGATGTAAAGCCCGATCGCCTGACTTCGTTTGTCCTCTACGAGGCATTTTTTCGAGCCAGGACGTCGCTTCGACGGCGGGCCCTCATTCGTGTTCAGAATGCACGATGCATCATGATTCGTAAAACGTTTCGCGCAGCTTCGAGATTGAAAAAACAAGCATGCACTTTGTGCAGCCGTCGGTCTGACAACTCATCAGCGAAGAACCTTGCCGAAAAGAATTAACGGACCGGGGAAAAGTATTAGCAAAATCCGGGGTAATTAAAAACTGCAACGGGTCAAGCCTCAGCTGCTCGATCAGCGAGCACTGCGAGTGTTGCTGTCTCTTCTCCCTCGCACCTGGGTGGATCCAAAGACAAGCTCGTGACTGACCACGATCATGCAGACCGTCCTACAATGGCCAATTCCTGGCATGCACCCCGCCTCCAAAGGCAGCAAGGATGCATCATGGCTTTGTTTCCGTTTGCGAGCCGTAGGTGCGGATCATCCGTAGACGCTATTTTCCTCTGAAGCCGGATAAACCATGTTAGCTTCCCATTGTAGGCGGTTGGTTGGTTGTTTGGTTGGTTAGGTGCATGTGGTTCTCCATCGCTTGGAGCAAGAGGTATGGACGTAGGATTCTTCCCGGCCTGTCGTATTGCTGCACCTGGCTTGGGTAGCCTGGAAGCGCAGCTGGTATCATGAGAGGCTTGTCGTCATCGTCGACCTGGCAAAGGCAGCCGTTCTGCCGGGATGTCTGAGATATCCGGGAAGCTCGCCGGATGGTGGTGATGATTGGCGATGATGTCAATGGATGGAGTTGAAACCAGTCTCGAGTAAGAGTCAGCTAGTTACATGCTCAGACGTGGAATGCGCAACGTCCAAACATGGATGCAGTTGGTGATATGCATTGCCTCGTCGCTTCGCAGGCCAGCTGAAGCGTAAAATGTGAGATGTCATGATCCACGTATTGCCCGCATTCCAATCTGCACATGTACTTGTCGATGAGGAAGATACATGTACGTACATGTGAGTCGTCAATTGGTTTTCTGAACCGATGAGTGAAATCAAATGCATACGCACAGCATTGTGCTGTGCTGCTGCATAGCTGCACATCCGTCCACGTACAGCCACGACGACCAGCCAGCACCAAAGCTATAGCACACACAGACAGTAATAATACTCGAGGTGCCGGCGGCATTACCAGCAGCCTGGAAATGCGGGGAAAGGGGACGGACATAGCTGGAGGGCTCGTCAATGCTGACTGACGGAGACGGAAAATGGGGATGGGGAGAGCTGTGGCTGGTAAAGCTTTGCACCAGCCACAACCAACAAGCACCAGCCTCGCCGTCGTACGTCCCGCGTTCCCGTTGAGATAGCAGCCAACATCAACATTGCCATCTCGACCCAACGACCATCCCGCTCGTCCACCAGCCATCTCCAACCACATCTTAGGCCACCCAGCAGCTTGAGGTCGTGGTCGCCTGTCCACTACCTAACGCTGCCCGGCGACTCCGGAGCTCCCAATTAGCTCTACCCTCCCAAAAGGCCCACGGATACAAGTCCACGCAAGCTCCCAAAGACACCCGTTTATCTGATCCCGCGCCACCATGTCCTACTTCTTTTCAACCCCCCTCGACATTGACATCCGTCTGGATGACTCTGAGGATGATAGACAGATGGTCGATGTCAAACTTGACAAGAACCGCCGCGAGAAATGCCCCTTGTACAAAGACGGCGAGTCCGTAAAGGGGGCTGTAACGATACGGCCAAAGGACGGCAAGAGATTGGAGCATACGGGCATCAAGGTTCAGTTTATCGGAACTATAGGTTGTTATTACGATCACATCATTGCGTCCGTGCTCCTCTAAAGCTGTATGCTAAATTTGGCTTTTCTTATCCAGAAATGTTCTTTGACCGCGGAAATCACTACGAGTTCCTCTCCCTGATGCAGGAGCTCGCTGCTCCCGGTGACCTCCAGCACCCCCAGACCTATGATTTCGAGTTCAAAAACGTTGAGAAACAATACGAGTCCTACAATGGTATAAACGTCAAGTTGCGGTATTTCATCCGAGTTACGGTATCCCGGCGGTTGGCCGATGTCATCCGGGAGAAGGACATCTGGGTGTACTCGTATAGACAACCGCCGGATATCAACAGCTCCATCAAGATGGATGTCGGGATTGAAGACTGTCTGCATATCGAGTTTGAGTATTCGAAAAACAAATATCATCTCAAGGACGTCATCGTTGGTAGGATATACTTTCTCCTCGTTAGGCTGAAAATCAAGCACATGGAGCTCTCGATCATCCGACGTGAGACCACGGGAACGCCTCCGAACCAATATAACGAAAGCGAGACGCTGGTCAGGTTCGAGGTAAGCAGCGCCACGGAGGCATTTGTGGCCAGCCCTGTCTGCCGAATTACGCATCTTTGACTAACTGTGTTGAACCTGTCTAGATTATGGATGGGTCCCCATCGCGAGGTATGATTTGTCACCTGAAGCATCCCTTTGAACCAGGGGGGTCGCAGTCGCTTGCGAGTTTCTCGGATTCTGCCACGCGTTGCTCGAATCGACAAGCTGACTTTTGATCAGGCGAGACGATCCCGATAAGATTGTTCCTCGGTGGCTTTGATTTAACCCCCACATTCCGAGAAGTGAACAAGAAATACTCCACAAGATACTACCTCAGCTTGGTCCTCATCGATGAAGGTGAGTCTCTTGTCTCATTTCTGGCTCCACCCACCCATCCAATCCGCGCTCTCTGATTTTGCCTCCATGATCAATTGGTATCCGTGCAAAGTCACCCCCATTCCACTCAACAGCCCCCCGTGATTCTGCTTGCGCACATCAAATCATGCATGCTAACGAGGAGAATCCTACGAACCTTTGCCCTCGCAGATGCCCGGAGATATTTCAAACAGTCCGAGATCATTCTTTTCAGGCAGGAACCAGGTGCACAAACTTGATTGCGACGATCGACCGGGTCGTTGACTCGTTTTTGCAGTATACCCTCGTCAGATGTATCTTTTAAGTATCATGATTTAATATAATATGCATAATGAAAACTCATCGTGGGGAAATTCCGAGCCGTCTTGTCTCTGAACAAGCCTTCATCGACGTGCAAGGTCATTTGTCCCGCTCCCACGTCCCGTGCTTACGATGTTGGCTCCATTCCCTGTTTCCACATATACACTCCAATGGAAATAGCCTGCGCCGGCTCACGAATCGGATCGTGGCCTTGCTTTACGAGTCGCTTCAAGTTCTGCTGACCCTAATACTCGACTGGATGACTGGCAACTAGCAATGCAATATGGCCGGCAAGTGTAAAATCCCTCAGCTGCAATATACCAACCCCGCATTCCACAAACACCCTTAGCTTTTGAGACTATTGGAGCCCTGCTAGAAAAATTGCTCCACATCGTGCCAGTATTCATGATATCTTGTGCTGTTATTACGATCCATGCTCGGTCACCGAGTGCATATAAGTTACGAGCTCCGGAGCTGAATACCCACCCACTAAGAACAGCGGTGCCTAACCATGCGACAGCCCCCCTGCTGTCCTCGGGTCGCAAACGATGGACCTGGTCAAGGCTTGAAGAGCGATGGGGCTGAGGGCGCTTACACGTCGATATCGTGCTTTCCATGCTTCCCGATAGGTTGAAGCCTCGAGGGTTCACGTCGACCTTGCTAGCCGGGAAGGCGTCCCGGCTTGCCGAGTCCCGCGTTGCCAACCTCCACGTTCCCCGGGCACGAGATGCACACATAATACTTACATAAGTTGTCACGGGCTGTGCATCCGGGGAGAGGGGCTAGGATTCGAGGGTCGTGATCGTGGCCATGTGGGAGTTGACAGCTCTGTCTCCCGGGGCCGCAAGTCTTGGACTGCAGATGTCATCGCATGGAACATGCGCATATGCAGGCGATGGAGGCCGCCGCCCAGCCCACATACGTCTCAATCTCGTATTAACGTATTGCCCCGCGCTCAAGATGAGGTGGGAGGCGCAAATATGTAATCCACTGCGTCTTTTAAAGTCAGCGGCAGGTGCTCTGACCGCCGCCAACAGCGACCTAGATCAAGGTGTCGCAATCCAATCGTCCTTCTCTTGCCGTGTCCGAGATGATAGCTGACTAAACCACAGTTCACTGCGGCCATTTCCATGATCTACCGACAGCCCCGACCATCCAATCAACGTCAAGTCGCCGATAGCATTGCATTGCATTCTTGTATGGTAATCCGAATGCCATGTTGAAGCAAGCGTCTGTCCGTGGTCGCTGCACCTTCCCAGAGTCCGACTCGGGTGGCTTGCGGGGGTCAACACGCTACCGCGAAATTATCCAACAAGACGTCCCAAGTTGGACGTCCCAGCAGATCTTTGGGCTTACAGCTATCATTTTTTGAACCAGCACCACCTTCTCCTCCCTCGCTCTCGATCCGGAACAACAGCTTCGCCAGCTGAGTCTTTCGTTCGGTTTCCCTCGTTTTCCTGCTTTGACGTCCTCTCGCAGACCCTCACTCCGAAAACATGGTGGCGAGACGGAAAGCAGAAGGAGTGGAATGCAGTTTGGCGAGGCTCGCGCTGACCCGAAATGGCACAGGCCCAATACGATGGCATCATCTCTGCCGATATCTTCCCGTTCCCAACAAACGAAACACACGCAGACCCACCGAAATTGAAAGTCAACACCACGCCCTGGCTGGGAATCCGAGGAAGGTGTGCGATCTCAGCTGAAGCCTGCTCCGTCTGATATGTCAAAGAAGATCCAGGGAAAAAGCCTCAACGGCTTTCGGCAGGCGATTGTTCACCACAGCCCGTCGGCTGCTCGTATCGGGTTGAAGGAGAAGATATCATCCCTCATCCTCGGCACGCAACCGGCTCTGCGTAACAAGCAGCTACGGCACGTATGCAACCCGCAGGCCATACATGCATCCATCCAGGGAACCCAAAGAAAAGAAAAGAAACCCGAGAAGAACAATAAAGTAATACGAATCACATAACGCAACGTCGGGATCGGACGATATCAATCAACGGCTTAGCGATGCGGCCATCCCACGCCCTTAGTCTGCATTCTAGACAAGAGACACGGCCGCACAATGGCACCAAACAGCGCGGGGGAAAGGCTGCATCCCTACTGCTTGTTTACAGACATGTGCTAGCCAAGACCGGCCAGGCCAGGCCAGGTCGTCCAATCTTCTATCGCTGCTGCATGCGCCATTGGCATCGGAATTGTGCTTTGACTTATCACAGTTATATCGCGCATTGTGAGACATACGTCATGGTGTATCGGGGAACCGTTCATACTATCCGCCCCGCAGCATGAGGCTTGCCACGAGGGCGAATATACCTGCATAAGTATCTTATACCAGACGATCAATGCTGATTGTAACAACTAACGTGTGGAAAGGCCGTGGAGGTTGACATCTGAAAGTCCAAAAAAAGAGCCTGAGCGCTATGATTGCAATACAGACCTCGTATACGGGGACCCACCTTGGTTTCTACCCACGATGATTCGTTACTCCTACGAACACAATGGAGCTACGGTCGTGGGGTGGCTACTAAGTGACTATGTGTATGTGGAGCTCTATGTTGGGGGTCAGGTGCAGCAGCGTGACAACGATAGCTCTAGGCATCGAGGCGCTCGTGACAGGCAGCAGCAGCTAAGGTGGACTAACTGAGGATGAAACAGCTCGGGAACGAATGATCGACGTTGCAGATGTGGGTTCCCGCTGGGCTGTGTCGAAGAAGCTTGAAGTAGCCATCTTGGGACGCGGAGGTCCGGACGAGTCTTGGTCTCGGGGATGCTGGAGTGTTTCCGCTCGTCCTCTCATTCAGAACGGGTCTTCCATATGTGCATATGGTTGCTCGACGCGATGAGCAGAACATTCATGTGAATGCGCCAAGCTTCTACTATCTGTAGGATATCAGATGACTATATGGATGCTAGGTCTGCGGTTGCAGTTCTCAATGCATACAGCCTCTAGCCCATTTCTGTTTCTAGAACGACATATGACGCTACCCCATCAATAGTGTGTTACTGAACGTATTATTCTCGGTCTCGTTTTCAGCCGCAGGTCAACCTCGCACTACGCCTACCAGCTACGCCATGCTCTAGCTGTATTCTCTCAATAGCGTACCAGATGCATTGGCAGCACCAGGATGGTCACAGTACATGCGAGGACACATGCAATTTGATATATTTCTAACGACGACAACGCTTCAGACAGCAATGCCTACGACGTCGACCCGACGAGATACAGCGCTTACCCGGTCCCGAGCGGAGTCCTCGTCCTGCACGAGCAGCAGCAGTCCCTAAACGGGAAGCCATGACCGCCATTTCGAACCTCGGATCCGACGAGTCTGAACAGATCATTCCCTATCGATAGAGACTTTCTAAGTACTTAAGGACTTATGTACGCACGTCCTTACATAACGAGTACATGTACCACGAATGAGCACAGCTCGCTTAGTGTTGACATGTTGTGCTTTTGAGGAAGTTAAGCGCCGTGGAGCTCGAGTTGGGAAACTCATTCCGCTGCTCGACGGAGGTTATCGATGGTAGTGATTGAGAAGAGTTGTGGTAATAAGGTTATCAGGGCATATGCATGCGAATGTTGCTCGCATTTGCAGACTCGTCGAGCGGTGGGAAGGTCGACCAGCGGCATATATGCATACAAGACAGACCGGTCGAGCTAGCTGCGGGAACGTGCATACATGTACATATGCTAACGTTCGTCTATCTGATATTTGGGATATTTTATTATATCACGTCGGTGCTATATACGTATGTGTATGCATGCATGCTGTGGGTATGCATCGGCGCGCGCGAGTAGAGTCCTAAATGTTACTGTTTGGGAGGGGATACCGGAATTGTTAGCCTTTACGATCAGAGGTGCGCCGGAGTCTGTTGGAATGGGCGGATGCAGCCGAGTCGCGCGTCCGACGGGGTTGGATTGCGTACATACACTTATATATGGGATTCCAACTTATGACTCTTGCCCCGCGCGTGGGTGGCTGGCGTGAGAGCGACAGTCTACGTCTGCAGGCCGGGTCGCGGCGACGTTAGTTGCCTGCTGCTGAACAACTCAGCTGTCTGCCGTGTTCATGAATAGTAAACAGTTGCGCGCACCTGAAGATCAAGCTCTTGATCTTATAATAGTCGTTAGATGTTGCAATTGGCACGATCTTAATTACGATGAGCTAACACATATAAGTATATTCATGATTGATCGTAGGATCATGATCGTAATAACACATGTGTTAACTGTTGCCGTGGTGGTACAATTGAGCTGGGTGCATGCAGCATGATACACCAATTAACCACTGCAATGCAACCCCGTTGACGATTTCTACAACTATCTCGCGGTGTATCGTATCTATTCTCGTCAATCCGTTATATGAAGTCGCATGTGATCCGGTTCTCTGGATTCTTGGCTGCAGCACCTGCATCCAAGCACAGTTTCTCCCGCCGAAAGTTCCACCGGGTGTAGATGCATATAACGGGCAGCACGATAGCAGTTCCCAGTAAAAGTGGGTAGGCAAAGAAACCACCTGACAGTAGACTGGCGAGGCCGAATAAGAGGCAGCATCGTCTGCTAGGTGGCTGGTGCAGGCTGCATAGCTATGGACGCCGGTTGTCCATATATCGATACACTATCCGTAGTCGCTTACCAACCTCGCACACATTATATACGCGGTATACATGTGTATAGGTAAATATAAATTTCGATGATATACGCAAGTTATGCACATACTACAGTGCTAGTCTCCATCGATAGGTACAGGTACACATAGCTACGAGAGCTATACATGTACTGCAGGCTATCGGTTAATAACCGCACGTGAACCCGTCTAGCGCAGCGGATAGCCTCCGTCGGTCGATGGAGCTGCCTGTGCACCTCGCGAGTGAGCCGCTCGACTGATATGATTGCCTGCAATCGGTTGCATTCCGAGGTTGGTTACCAGTACTGCAGTGCATGCACCGGTGATGCATGCAGATTGCATTAGCGTGGTGTTCAATGGTCGCGGCAGTGGTAGCCGTAACCTGTTAGTCGAGTATTCACTGTGACCGAGGCTCAGCTGCGCGCGCATGCATGTAGGGTTTCTCCTCTATTGGGGGCTTATGAAAGTTATATCCCTAGACTATGATGGTCGAGGTAGGTTCTACGGACGAAGGTATGATTATTGACAAGCACTTGTGACGAGCTGGTTCACGAGATTAACCAAACCGGTAGGTATAAACTAATGCGAGTATACCATATTCGATATCTTTCGCATTCAATTGGCACATCAAGTTGCAATTTGAGTATCTACTTAGAATACCAACAACAGCATCAGCACAGATTGGTGGCTGTGACAGAAGGCCGGGGTTTATTGTTACAATAGTGTTCGTCTTAGTCGAACGACATATTAAGGACAATGATGCAATATATTGGTGGAATATCCATCTTAATTATTTTAGTAGAGCACATATTCAGACTGTCTTCAAAAACGGAGCCTTGACACCACGGTATCTTTGAAAATTGGCATATCAAGTTGCAATTTTTAATCTGCTTGGAAATTCCAGCAGACGCATCAGCAGGAATTAACTGCGTATATGACATCTATTATTGCAGTAAGAAGTATCGATTTCTACCTAGATAACAGCAAATGAGGGGGTTCATCATGGTCATGTCCCGCAGAAATATCATACTCTGTAAACCCAATGGCCTGATGTCCATGAAACAATGAGGAATGAGCGTATGCATTTGAATTTCTCCAAATCGAATCACCTGATCGCCGGGAATTATTGTATATATGCTTCTGCACGTGTCATTACCACGAATTCCAGACAGCAGGCCCGTAGATTTTATATTTAAAATACATTATATCAATTCTGCCTGGAACGTTGGCAATTTCAATCGCGAGAGATACAACCATATATCGTATGCATATAAATATATAAAAATGCATGCATGCATGCATGTGTGTATGAATTACGTGAGTAATATAATATACATATGTTGGGCAACAGCGGCTGCCTACCATATCGGCCGAGCGTATCGGGCAGATAACGGGCCAGATCGATGGTAAAATATTTAAATGTTGGATGCATGTAAGTCCGATCCATGGATAGCAACTGTCCAACGCCAGCCAACATTGCATGCACCGACGGAAATTAACCAAATTCTACTGAGTGTATAACATATTCAGGACATGAGACGATGGAGCTGATTTCAATACTCGTGGCGTGTGGCACTCCGCTGCGCCATGGTGATGGGACGCCATGGCGGTCCGGTCACCGGCGGGACCGCGATCGGCTTGACCAGAGTTGGTTCCTGAATTCGAGTACTTTGGTGTGCGCGATGAGGGCACGAAATGTATGTGCGTCCACGAACCGGCGGCGGCGATGGGAGAGGCGGCGGCGTGGCGGCAGGGTACCTGCATACGTGGAGGATATCGCCCTCCGTCTCACGGAGCACAGGCGCAGAAGACCTATCTCAGGAGAACGAATAAAATTGGGCCAGGACGGCGGGCAGGAGCTGTGTTGTGGGTGCGTTGCATTCTGCGACACCTTCCCCTTTCCCCTTGCGTTCGTTCGCGTTTGAGATTTGGGATGGCCTGGCCTGGCCGTGGGTCCATCGACGCGACGGTCCGCCTGGACGAATGTACCGATGCACTTTGTGAGAGCGGAGGGGTACTTTTGGTCCGCCGTTAATCTCCGCTGCTGTGCGACCAAGTTGCCCGCTCATCTGCTTTGCCGTTCATCTGCTTCAATTTTCAACGACGAGCGAGATCTATATTACAATTGCAAGATAATTTAGAAAGTATCAGATCTCAGCATGCTTGATAGCACCCTTCATTCATGATGGCAATCGAGCGATTGATTCAGGTGAATTAAAATAGGCCGCGGGAGATACAATGTCCACATCGGGTAATTATCGATTTTGGGCCAACGAGCAGAGAAGAGCTCTACGAAAATCCAAAACCCCCAGACGGGAGCAAATTTGTGTGCTAATCTTATCTCAGTGGAGGAATCGGATCTCCTGGGCTCCCGATTTTAAAGTCTCAGGTTCACCGCCATGATGCAACGATTCCGCAATCATTGCCGTTCTGGTCGGGAAAAGTATCTCTGCTTAGGGCTCGTTCAGCACTTGAATATGTAGCCGGAACCGGGGTTCGATACGGATAGAGAGAGACCTCCGTTGTGAAACTGGCTCAACCAATCTCGGGCCGACTGAAGAGTTCGAAGAGAGCAGACAGACAGACAAGCGGGCAAGAGCAGGACTGGCCAGGCAGACCCGACGGGACAAGATCATATCACATATGATATTATTTCTGATGCGCTGGTCATTCGAACAAGCAAACAAGTCGAAACAAGCCAACCACGCAGGCAGGGCAAGAACGGACGAGCGGCCGTTGGTTGGGCAGTCCATCGGCTGGCGTACAAACATACCGCAGACAGACAGACATGGACATATGGCTCAAAGTTCCATGGGATGGTTGACGGGCTGATCGAGGAGTTCCCCCTCCCTTCGCTCCCTTTGTGACAGCGGGCTGGAACGGGAATATATACTGACTTGGACGGTGTGCAGCATTTCACGGTTGCCAGCGGTGGATGCATCCATGAGAGTCCTGCAAGCTGCAGTTGCAGTTGCCGTTGTGGCGGGGGCCTGGCGCCAAGGAATGTGCATGCAGGCAGAGTTTTTGTTTGCATCAGCCGGGTTTTCTTCTCGATCGAGCGGAGATGCTGTTGATGTATCGTGTGTTCACCTGCTTCTGGCATTTTCGGGGCACATTTGTGGTTGACATTTTGCGGTTGGAAATTTCTGGGAGCCCGTGATACAGAGTATGCGGATGGCCGGCCATTGAGGCTACCAGGTTAACAGCATTCCTGTGAGAAATGTAGGCAGGCATCGTCGGGGACATTTGATCGTGTCGTAAATTGTAATTGTATGCAATTTTGCATTTTGCTCGCCCGACCTTCCCTTGCCTCCTCAGCGTTCCTTGCTTGAGGCTGTAACATCATCGCCTCCACTGAAGAACTCCCCCCAAGCAAGGAGACCTGCAGCACGGCAAAAGGAAAACCCAAAATCTGGCAGCCTCGATGATGTTGATATGTACTGTATGTATTGTATGTACTGTACGTGAGCAGTATACTCTCAGCCCGTTCGGCCGCAGGTGACCCATGTCCGAACTCTGCCCACCGAAGCCGTCCAGCTCACCTCGATTTCCCGCTTGGGGGTGGCAGAACTGCGGGTGGTGAAGAACTCCTCGGATGCGGCGCTCCCTGCGGTCTCGCACCCGGCAGGCCTCTTCTCTCTTTTCCAACATCGGCCTGACAGGCGTGGATCCCGCGATTGCACACTTGCATGCGTTTTGGGGGGGATGGTTTGAATTCTCGAGTGTGGTTGGCTTTTCCTTGCGTGCTGGTGGTGTTATCGCTAACAGGCACCATACAGAACCCTGGATGCACTGTTGACAGCTGTGCGCTCGCTCGCTCGCTCGCTGTCTGCACCGCTGGCTGGCTGGCCGGGCTGGCCGGTTGCTACTTGATAATATTTTGCACCAGCATTATCACAGGCGTGTGATTCGTTTGAGGTTCTGCTCATTCGTTTGTTTGAAACTCTTGATCAGAGGAGAGGAGAACAGGCAGGCGGGTGTCCGCGAGAGGAGTTGCATTGTGTGCATTAGCGGCAGAGCGCTAGTGCTTCAGAGTGTTTTCCTTCCCAGTTGACTGCTGTCTTGCTGTCCCGCACTTTCCGCTTGATCCCTCGCCCGGCCGTCCCCGCTACATCATACCATCCATACTATACTATACTACACCCTTCTCTTCCCGCTTCTCCCTTGCAGCTGGTGTTCAACCAGGTGATGCCCTTTGCATTGGGCGATTTTCATGCTCTCCGTCTTTTTTTCCTCCAATCTCGCCGTTGCCTGACGGGCAGCGAAGGGGGGCGGCAGCGCCTATTTCTCAGCATAATTGCCGTACAGACAAACAAATATCATTCATCGTATGATATCTGTTGATGTTGATGTTAATATTGATGGAAGTAACCGAGTCGGAACCGTGTTATTATATCATCCAAGGACTGGAGCCAAGGGTGCGCATGGAATAGATTGTTATTATTGAATCGCTGTCACCCGATGTTTTTTCATTTTTTATATTTTGACAGTGCTTGTTACTGATACAATACGATGCTTGGACTATTTTATTTTTCCTGCCAGCACCGCACGGCTGATTCCTGCCGACTGATTTGAATTTCAGGTTGAATCTTGGTAGCAGTAGTCTCTGTTTCTTTTCTTCTTTTATACCAAGTAGTATGCACGGCAGAGCAGCGCTCTCGCGGAATACCCAGCTCGGTGGCGGTCTTGGGCAGAAAGGAAGGCACTAAGTCGAGGGAAGGAAAGGCCACACGTGCATCGTGCAGCAGACCGGGGACCCGGCTTGAATTCGATCAATTGACCATATCGATATCGAATCGAATCGAGGCCGGCCGGCCGTCGACTCGACTCGAAGGAGGGGAGGAGCCGGAGCTGCTGGCTGCACCTGTTACGTACGTGTCTGTATGCACCGAGTATAGTGCGTCTTTGATGTCTTGTCTTGACCGTCATGACAGGCCCGGTAGACGGGGCGAGCTCACTTCTCACCGACTTCTCACTTACATGTGCGCATTTTGCGTGAACGGCTGGAGGACATTAAAGTGTACCGAGTAGATGTAGAGATACAAGTATCCGTATGATCGAGATGGTAGAAATACAGGTACACCGCAGACGATTATACCTATGGTCGTATGAGGAACATGGGGATAACATGATACTATATGAACCCCTCCTCGGACCTGACTAATATCGCGGGGCCTGTGTCCTCGAATCTCAATTAATTAGCCCGTGATAACCTTCTGCCGTCCACGGCTTGGACCCTGCGTTCACCCCTCGCCTTCTGTTTTGATCCCATTCCCGTCGTTTCTTCTTTCCGCACAAGGACACAAGAAAGAAGCACAAGACAGAGGGAAAAAGATTCCATTCCAAGGCCCTTGTGGGAATTCGGATTCAAACGAAGCAAGCCAGCCAGCCAGCCCGGGCACGCCACCAATTTTCGCTGCTGTATGTACAGTAGTATGGACTTGTGAGCATCGTATGTGGCATCATACTACGTGCTGCTAGTAATTGCCCCGGCTATCGTTTCGTTGTTCGTTATCGTGGGCCCATCCATCCAATCCACACAATTTCGTTTCGCCCGCGATCCATTTTGGACTGCATTCCCCTCTTCTCCGTCAACCTCCACCTCCACCATCACCACCCGCCGCCCTCCTCACCGGTCCTCTCTTCATTCGCCACTCGCATTCCCCAACTACTTCTCTCTCCCTCTCTCTCATCCTCTCGCTCACTGCCTCCGCCTCGGCCTTCTCCCCGCCAGTTATAATCTGACAGGTTCCCGATACCTGCTCCGCTGCGCGCCCTTGCCTGCGAGCGTCCGGTCACCGGTACACCACACACATGCAGCAACCTGGCCATGCATTATGCATTAACTTCATTTGCCCCGACGAAACAGTTTTAACAACTCAGCGGACCAGGCACTAATGCTGCTAGCCCGACCCGCAGGCCAATAGCGTCAGCCCTCCGCCCTCGCCTGCTTTCACGAGATCGCTATTCTCACACCCTCGAAACTTAACAGCGCACGTCTTGGACGCTGTTAGTTTAGCCCACTACGAAGGCGGTTTCTCTTTTGACGCACTATCCACACAATACGCACACCATTTACGGTTGTTATTCTTACCACCATTTATCATTTACAGCAAGCAGCACCGCCGTTTATTTAGTTATCGCTATTATTATCGATCAATCAATCAATCAATCGATCGATCGAACATTCAATTCAATCGACTGTCAGAAAACCGCAACCGACCAACGGCCAACCGTTCACCACCAACCAACCGCAGCAGCCGACGAGAAACAAAAATAAGTTGACGGAGGGACACTCTCGAACTTGGCCCCTTGGAACCTTTGTCACCACTTGCTACCGCTACCGCTGCTGCTGGTTGCTGCGGTACATACGACCGCTTCCCTTCCAATCAGCTGGCCGAATCAGTCCAATCAATCAGTCAATCGATCAATCAAGTCGTCCCACGAGAAGCCGTCCTGTTCGATCAAGCACCCACTCGCACACGGTGCCATTTTTTCTGCATCATCTGCATCCGCCATCCGTGCAATTCACGTTCGCCATCCGAGCCAATTGGACGCCGAGAGAGCCGTCGCCAGCGGCCGGGACGATAACAAGAAACTCGAGATAAACAGCGTCCGTCACCCGGAAGCTAGTCAGAGGTACGTACGTACGTTTTACGTTTTAGGAGGAGCCCAGCGAGAAGCATTCGATTCGCCGTTGCTGCATCGTCCGCACAGGACGAACAGCTGTCCCTACATAAAAGTAAACACCAAAATACACCCACACTCACACTACCACTGCCCACTTCCCCCCAATCGTTGCCTTCTAGCACAGCGGCGCCTGGCGGCGGCGGCGGACACGCATTAAAATATAAAACCCCCAAGATCCGATCCGCCGCAGCAGGTCGTCAGCACCAGCACCGCGCTCCGTGTCAGTCAGTCTGTTGGCTTCCTCCTGCTTGTTCGGGGCGGCTTCGCTGTTGTTGTTGTTTCAGATGGGCCGACGCTTTCGAGGCAACCGCAGCCCAAGTTGACAGCTGGAATCCGCCGCTGATGCTCCCTCCGCTGACTCTGTTTAAAGCACCGACGCCGTCCTCTCCACCGCAGGGGAAGGCACGAATCCAGAGCTAGCGGAGATAAATACTCTCGATTGCATTGCTGTATCTCTTTATTACTTTTTTATTATTTATAAATACGGTATTGCGGCTTTGCTAACTGCTAAGCAAGCATAGCAGCTAAACATTCCATAACAAGCCGTTCGCTCGTGCTTGTGGCTGCTGCTTGCTGCTGCTCCTTCGCCCAATAACGTCAATACTAATACACTAAACCTCCCCCAACCGGTCCTCTCGACGCCCGCCCTCTGTCCTTTCCCTTCCCTCATCCATCTCTAATCTCATCTCATCCCTCTGCTTCTCACTATCTATCTAACTTTTTTTTTTTTTTTTCCTATCTCTTCCCTTTCGATCTCTTACCTTTCGTCTCACAGAGCTATGCCCTTCGCGGGCTGCTGAACCGACCGGCCGGCATTCGCAATCCCGACCCCTACGCTCCGTTCTTCTATTCTTGCCGAGTACAGACCCTGCCAAAGTATCGACATTCCCAATTATATCACCGCTGCCCGGAAGCACCAAGCGACCAGCTAGCCGACCCTATTCGTCGAAAGCATCGATACTTCCTTTAAGCAGTAGCGCTGTAGCAATCTAGCACGCGTAAAAGAAAACAATTTTTTGTTATTATTCTTTCTTTCTTTGCTGCTAGACGTATTTATACATCCGTTGCCGATACCCCACGAGATATCCCAAGGGAATGTTTTGACAATATGAAGACTGTCTCGACGGTATGTTGACAAAGAAAACTTCACACACACGCAACCATGCTCGTCGCTGCTTTACCTTCGCCGTTCCCCGTTACCAATGCTCCGGATGCTGATATCGCGGGCCTGTCCCTCCTCCTTCGACAGCTTTGCGCCACCTCCACCGTTGGAGTCGCGGCATGTGGCTTAACCTTCGGCCAGCCAGCTGAGGTGACCTCCAGCAGCTCGCATATCCAAGTACCACCATCCGATATAGCTTCATCTCACCGAGCCTCGCCGGTATCTTTCCCTTCCTCCGCGACCGAGTCCCGATCAGGTGGCCACTCTCCGACAAACATGACCACCTCTTCCCAGGAGACAACAACCCCTGCTTCGTCATCTACCGCTGGTACCAAGCGCAAGTGGTACCGCAGATTGTCAGAGGCTGCCATGAAGAGACGAAGCATCACCCCGCCGGAGAGTTCTGCGGCGTCTACCTCTTCCTTCACGGACCTTGCCAGGAGGCTCTCCGTTGGCTTGAAGAACAGGTCGCGGTCGAACACGCTCAAGTCCCTCGGCAGGTCAAACTCGCAGTCGGCAACTGTTACCGTGTCTGCTCCGGAAAATCTCGACCGTCCTGCAACTTACGGGCCGAGCTTTATGCGTTATGGATCCCATTCTTTGTCTAGTCCCTCGGGCTCGAGCCTGCCGTTTTCGTTTCAGAGCAGCGTGCATTCAGTGAACTATCTTCCTGAGCACGTCCACGACTGGCAATTCTACCTGCAGCCAAGGAGAGTTCAGTTTGCCGAGACCTCGAGGAACATGTCACCACCTAGGAGTCCGTTCGCGGGTTGGATCAAGAGGATATTTCCGTCTAGGAGATGGAAGCCTACTTTGGTCAGGGCGTCGGATATCACGCATGGACCCCAGGAGATCCCTGATATCGATTATGAAGACCATCGCGACATCCGCTCGAGTTACGATGGCTCGAGGGCTGCCTCTCCGGCGACATCTGCAGGGGGGCGGTCCAGGCGGTCGCTGTCCATCTCCGGCTTTTTATCAACATCTTCCAAGTTTGGACCAGGACCGAACACCAGGAAGCGCCGGCGCTTGTCCATCATCCCCAGTGCTACGTACGACCCTCCTGGCGGCTCGGATGAATACCCCATGGTTCAAACACAGCAGCAACAACCACCACCACCAATTCCCAGCGCTTTCCTGCTCCCTGAACAGACCACCGTCCGATTGATCCCCAATGATATCTCACCGACCCAATCGCCTCGTTCGTCTCGTTCGCCTCTTACTCCAGTTGCTTCTCCGCAACAACCAACAATGTTACCTACAGAAATGGATCTGGACCCCAGCCCTCAGGAAGAGGACCCTTCTCATGCACGTCGACCATCCCTACTCGTATCCGAGAGAGCATCCACTCTAATTGGTAGTGACGACGTTGAACAGGATTTCCTATCCGACACTGTTTTCGATTCTCTGAGAACGCGGGCTTCTCCTACTCACCCACCCAAGCTGGACACTCTTTTCAATGGTAGCGAACAGCCACCTTCGCGGGGCCTTCCTAACATGTCCTTTGAGCCCTCGCCAATCAATCTTGACGAACCCATGCAGGGATTCTCGCTCAATCGCTCAAGTTGGTCTATCACTGAAGATCCCGCTAATGGGCTCACACCTTCCAATACTCGGCCTCAAACAAGGTCCAACCCTGTCAGCCCCTTCACCAGCACAATCTTCCACAGTGCCGAGAATGACAGGAAGTCGAAGGACATGGACGACTCGGACTCGGCCATCCGGAAACTGGAAGACGATCTCAATAATCCCTTCATCAAGAGGAATTCCAAGGAGCGACCGGTCCACTCGACGTTCCCAAGAAGACGACCCCACGCGCGCAATTCGAGCAACCTCGATGCCTTTGATGTTAGCCGGGGATCCGTGGAGGTTTCGTCGATCGAAGGGGACCGCGTTGTTAGCGGTTCTGATTGGTCGGAAAGCTTCACGAAGAGCGGGAGGAGCAGTCGCGAGATCTCATCGTCTGGAAACCAGAAGTCACGCCAACGTGCACCGAGCACCCACACCAGGAGCCGCAGCATGCCGGTCGCCGGTGTCTTTGCTGATTGTGAGTCTTCAATATCTGACAGCCCCGTCTGATCGTATACTAATATATATATTTACTTGTAGCGAGCGAGAACTGGGACGATGATTTCGACAATGATTTCTGCGGCGATGTCATCATCCCGAAGTCGATTAAAGACGCTCAGGCTACTGTGATGGGTCATCTCGGCAACGTGCGAGAGTTTGCGAAGCAGGTTGAGAACCTGAAGAAACTAGTCGAGAAGGCGAACGCGAGGAGTGTTCGAAATGGTTCATCGTCGGCTTTGTGGGACGAAGCCGAGGGCATCATCACTCTTGCGACGGTTGACGATGATGTTCCGATATCCGCGGTTGCCGACCCCGGAACACCTTTCGCGGACTCATTCGATCTGGGAAGCAACGCTTCCCAGGAGAACATTCATCTTCCACGGCCGTTGAGGAGGGCTTCCATTATTCTACAGGAAGACGATGTTTTCGGACCAGAACCATCATTACACAGCCGTAACGCCACTCCTCGATTGCCTCAAGAGCCTTGCCTCACCAGCAAACCTTCATCTCCCGCGCTGATCAAGGACGACAAGAAGGCCGTCACCAACGCCAAATCCATCGTTGCCCGTGTCCAGAAACGAGACATTTCGGAGAAATCGTCTAAAGAGCGATTGATCCCATCTCCTTTGCAGCAGTCCAAGGCACCTACACCCGAGACGCGGTTGAAATTTGACACGACATCTCTGCAGGAGCTCGTTGCTCATGTTAAGGGCTTGATCGGGCAACTGGAAGAGGTGCTGGACGCCCCAACAGAATTATCAAAGCAAGAACGGGAATCGACCAAGCCACAAGCTAAGCTTACCGAAGAAGAAATGCTTCTGCAGCAAGCCCTGTCCAATTACCAGGAAATACTTCCAGCATTCCTCCAAGAAGAGCCGCCCACCAAGGCTCCCAGCATCATGAGTGTCAGGAGCATTCCTAGCGTTAGGAGTGTGCTTAGTGTCACGAGCGCCCCGAGCATCAAGAGTGCCCCGAGCATCAGAAGCGTCCCTAGCGTCCCCAGCGTCCCTGTGGACGCCTTGCTGGATTTGTCGCTCTCTGAGAAGAATGCACCACTACCACCCACCCCAGCCACACCAACTACCATCAACTCATCAATCTGTTCTGATGAGAAAGACTCGAGCCCCGATTCCTTCCAGAAGGGCCGTGTACGATCGAGTACTTCGGCTCGCCGGCGTCGCTCAACCCTGATGACGTTCGTCTAGTGGGCGTCATCCCTTGCACGGCATTGTTTCATCTTAATTCGTCTTTAATACGCTTGCTTTTTGCATTCTCAAAAAGTTTCCTTTTTCTCTCGTTCGGTTTCCACATTATGGTCCGCTGCAATCATCGGCATATGAATTTGCATCTACGATCTCGTCCGCATTTATTACGGTTCGCAATCTGGCATAACGGCATCCGCATGTCCGCTCCAGCATCCTCGATTTTCCTTTTCTCTCGTTCGCTTTCCTTCACTTCTCCTTACGGAGTCTCGGTTCTCTCGGTTACGCTCTTCGCTTTGATGTTACGGTGCATTGGTTCGGCGATAGGATCATTCGTATACATACTTCTCGGTTTCTCTACCCAGATTGCTCGGACTTTTGGGTGCATGAGGATGGCATGGGCTTCTGGTTTCTGGTTATCTCACGTCGTTCATCTGCATTCTCCGGGTGCTTTGTGTCATCATCATCCAGATGGGGTTGTATAGTTTTTTTTTGGCTCAACTGCATTCCCATTGGCATCGGCGAGGTTGATCCTTGCCTACAACTTTTGTTTCTTCTGACTGTACTATATCTACCACCTGTTCCCTTCCCTCTGGCGCGACGCTCCAGCAGCATTGTCGCATTTCGTACTGTATATACCGCTATTACTTACCCGCGCTACCTACCTACCTTCCTACCTACCACCTACCTTTTTTTCCTTCGTTTTGTCTCGCTTGTTTCATGTTGGATTCGCAGCATTTGCATGAGGAGGCATTTTGCAATGTATCAGTTAGCTAGCTCTATGGTCTATCGACGACCCCTTTCGAATGGAAAGAAACCGCATGGCCTACAATTTTGAGGTTGCCGGTGTTCGAAGCCACTTTTCTGAGTTCCCTAATCCATAAAGTACGAATACGCATTTTATAATAACGCGTTGGGCCATTGGCACTCATCTCAGAACCCGACTTTGACGACATCCAACACAAAATTTACTCTTAGCCAAAAAAAACTATCACCACGAGCGATGAAGCCGCCGCTGCCCCGCCTGCGGTGCCTCCCGCGACGGCCGCCGACGCTTCCGCAGCACCTCGTCCGACGACACGCCATCCACAATGACCACAGCCCTCCCGCTCAGCGGCCGGAGGACCCACGCCCGAAACACACCTTCAAGCAGCAGCACCACCACCATCGCCAGCATCAGCAGCAGCGGCCCGCGTTCAACCAGCAGTACAAGTTCAACCAGCAGTACAAAGAACTCGCATACAACAACAGTAGGCCCGACAAGAACAGATACATGGCCCGCAACGCGGACGCCATCATCCATCTCGACCCAAATCGCATCGGACGGTCCGCCGCCACCATCTTCCGCTGCCCCCTATTCTTCATCCAATACTCCTCAGCGATACTACTCCTCTCCGCCGCCAACATCCTCGTCAACCCGTTCCACCCGCTGCTTCGCGCATCCCTCAACCGACACGCGGAAACCCACGACCTCGGGTACTTTTTCCACCTGCACACCTCGTCGAAAACGTACACGGGGAAGGAAGCGCACGTTCGCAAAGCCATTCGGGGTAAGGTGCGGTCGGCGTGGGAGACGGTCCTCGCGTCCCGCGGGTACGATGTCAAGACTGGCCGGTTTGTGAAACACCTCCAGGCGGATTGGGACCCGACGCGGCAGGTGCGGCAGCAGGATTTGCGGGGCACGATTTCCGTGAACCCGAATGTGATGTGCTGGCAGGCGCCGTTCAAGGACCTCATCGCGCAGTTCGAGAGGGGGATGGACGTCGTGCTGGCGTGTCGGCGGACGGATCCGGCGATGGAGAGGATGATGCAGCCGGAGAATTTGTATAGATTCTACGATCATAGGCGCAGCGCGCTGTTGAGGAAGTATACGAGCTTGGGGTACGGGTTGAGTATCAATGGGGAGGGTGCGAGAAACTTTCGACAGGCGGTCAAGGAGAGGGGGCAGGGAGCGGGAGGGGAAGCTGATGCGCAGCTGGTGCAGGTGGACGGACAAACGTATGATATTGGTCGGCTCAAGGTTTCGCAGCAGCGGAAGAAGGTGGGGCTGGTGCTGCCGGATGATGTGGACGACGACGAGTTGGAGGCTCTGCAGGGTGGCGGTGGTGATGGAGGTGCCTTGCCTGGTGGGCTCAGCAGTCAAGATCTCGACTGGGGGCTTGACGACCTGGGTATCATTGGTAGCGGTGGTGGTGGTGATGATGCGTTGGAGCAAAGCCCGAAGAAGGTTAAGGGACAGCGCAAAGGCGGCAGCAAAGGCGGTGGTAATCGACGCGGGCCCCAGTCAGCAATACCTGAGGACGATGGGTTCTGAGAGTAGCCTCGAGCAGTCTGATATCGCAGCATCACATCGATATATCATCACGATATCGAATGGCAGTCAGGCAATCGCTGTGACATAAGCGTGCGTAGTCGTCGAGTCACGCACGAATGTAGTACGAAGACTTGTATATATAGCAGATGCATATGCGTAGATCGCAATGTGTACATGTTTACGGCGGATATATGGAGATGAATGCACGAAAGTAAAACTCACTGTATCTGCTCCAATAGTACATGGTATGTCTGTCCCCCTTCTCGCATTTTTAAAAAGACACAACGACAAAGAAACACGCTGTAATTCCACTAGCTATCAACAAAAGCTAGAAAGGGGAAGGTGATAGGTAGTATAGGCAGTGTTGACGGCGGTGGTAGGAAAAATCAGATGTTAATAAATACATTAGATCGGCTGCTGGACTCAGAAGGGTGGGATTATTACCAAAGCTTGTATGGGAGGCAAGTATAGGGAAAAAAGAAGGAAAAAGAGAGGGTAGTGAGGTCTTGCGTTAGAGCTGGAGACGAAAGGGGAATAGTCTGTCGAATGATAGTGTCATAAGGCTTCGGTGAACCAAAACTTTCTGTCTATCTGCACTGTACACTTGATCGTGCTGCCACGAACGTCCATCTTGTGGCATATCTGTGTCGGCATCGATCAAGCTATGAAGGACGGCAGAACGGCACGTCGCTAGCACGATCGCTGGGAACTTGAATTCATGGTAGTGAAAGTATATTTGCTCCAAAAACAGAGAACCTGACAGACTAGGTAGTGACGGTTTCTAGCGCAGGCCAATGACGCTCTGTCAAGAGAAGTGTTAGCAAGTATGTTAATAAAACCATAGAGAAATATCGATGTTCCTGCATACCATTTCTAGAGTCCAAACACGCCGAATCCATACTTTGAGCTTCCCGTCGACACCGGGTACGTTTGGAACATCCATTCCCTCCCACCAACATCGCCTCTGTGAATTTGTTAGCAAATCATCCTAGCTTCAAATTGGACAAGCTATTGTAACATACAGCAGGTTTCCGCCAGAACAGCAGCAGCTTCTGGGCCATGCCAACCGTGTTTTGGTTGTTTTCGCCGGCGCGCATGTCTGTGCGTAATCGGGCCAGAGCGAGGGAGCAAATTACGGCCTTATTCGGCTCTCGTGCGCGGTGTCCCCATCTGTCGTCCGCGTTGAATCCACTATCGGAGAAATCAGTGACTGTTGACAAGTTTGGCGCCTCTAAGACGGTCTCGAACTCACCCTGCGGTCAACATTTCAATAAGATGTTGTTCAGTGGTCCCAGTCTCGTCCGTTCTCCGAAGCCCAGAGAAGATACCGTCGTAGGAGAGCAAGACTTTCGCGCATTCCCTCTTCACCTCCAACATGTGCGATTGGGAGATGTCTGCCTTCGGCGGGATCACATAGAAGTCAAGGTCTTCACGTAACACTATTATACCTGCGCGATCTTGCAGCAGGTTGGAGGGACTGTTGGGCGGTGAGGCTTCATGGTCTGTGTCTTCGTCCTCATGGGACTGGGGTATCGTTGAGCCGACCCTCCGGAAGAACTCGAGCATATACTGGAGGCATGACGGATCGAACTAGGAAGTAACAGTCAGCGACCTGTTAGTCGTGTATTTTGATTGTTGCCTTACATCGACTGAATAAATGTCGTCTTCACGGAACTGACCGTCTGGGAACAGCCCGTTAGGAAACAACGAGAGCAGGACGAATTCTGGCAGGGTCAAGAGTTCATCTCTCGATATGACGAACTGTGTGCCGCTAGAGAGCAAACCCGCTGTTAGCGAACCGGGCGCCTGTGTTATATAGGATGCGAGAAGCCGAAGCACGACTGCAACTTACCGAAGGTCTAGGGTAAGGTTCTCGTCCGGCGCATCTAATTTTACGAGCAATTGGACGTCAGCATCCGTGGATCGTCGTTTCACGAGCTATATTGTCGCTCCTACCTGCCAAATTGGCAACCGGCGGGCCGGCCTGCGAGACCTGTGTTATCACAGACGCAGCCATACAGAAAGTGAATGACTGGAGCGGACTGGAAGACTCGGTGTAAGGTGGTGGTGGCTCTCTGTCGTCTTTTGAAGATGAGCCGGCTTGGGGAGACTTTGAGGACGAGCCCGAGGCCTCTTTCCCTTTGTTATCGACGGCGGATTCGAAAGAAGGACCGGGAGCTAGCGCCGGCTGGTCGGGTTTGTCTTCGGCAGGGTTGGGTTCCTGATGGATGATCTCTCCGAGCCCCCTGACCGACGGTCCGGTTGAAGGTGGGGAATCGACGAACGGAGAGTAGAACGGAAGGCCTGGAGGAGAAGACGACGTTGAACTCAAGGCGGAGGAATAGTCCGGATTTAGGTCAAAAGTTGGAGGCGTAGACTCGGTCAAAGGAGATGAAGATGGAGAATCTGTAGTCGGCTCCAACACGACTGAATGGCCTCAGGAGAAACCCGGTGCGAGGGTATCGATGATCGTGATTGGTCGCGGAAGAGAAGGATTCCCCTTTGTCAGCCTCGCAGTGTCCGCTCTCCTTCTGCGATCTCCGGTAGGACAGGTTTTGAGAGCCGAACAGACGCCGTAGGTGGCCCGCGCTAGAGTCGAGCAACCTGAGGAAATGCCGTTGGATCTTGGGATCTTGGGATCTTGGACCTTAGGCTCAACTCGAGAGGCACAGAAAGGCAACCGTCTAAAATGCGATCTCGAACGGCATCCGGGAATCAAGCCGGGCTTCTCTTTCGGTCAGGTGACACGACGAGCAGGAAGACCACGAGACGTTTGAACGCTGCTGACTGGTCGGTTACTCGGTGCTCATTAGTCTCGGGAGCGGAAGAAGGTGGCGATTGAGATGGCTGGGGATGCGGGACCAAGACGGGCGGCTGCGAGGGAGCTGAAGGAGTAGGTCGAGAGAATTGGGATCGATTGGAGGTCGAAAACGGGGCTGATGGGAGGAAGGAAGGAAGGCGAGATTAACAAAAGAGGCTGGCTGACCGCTTTGCTTGCTTGCTCGCTGGACTGGTTGACTGGTTGGTTCCCCTTTACTTACCCAGGATCGCATGCATTTGCCGCCGCCGATGGCCCGCGATATCAAGAGTATCAAGAAATGATGCCCAGCACTGCGGGCGCTATATATGTGTATACTCACATATACATACATGTCCACCCCAAAGGCTGGATTGTTCAGAGTATCTTTGAGGTTTATTCGCAACCTGTTAATTCCATTCCAGCCACTGAGTCTGCGGTCTGCGTTGTTGTGTTGCATCCATGTGACTTCCACGGCGTTTGACCACGCGCCTGCCATTTGTGGCAACGCTTCTTAGCCAGCAACACCATTTACATTTCGAGCAATATAGCGCATATGCTTAGTCAGCATTCGTGCAACTTGTCCTGGGTGAAGCTCCGCGTACCTGCGTCAGTACACTTCACCCAATGCATATCCAATCCTGCAGCTATGTCACCCACGGTCACCCCACGTAGGGAGCGCCTCCGCCTGAAGGCCGAACGACTCCAGCGTTCGAGCGAATACATCGACCACAGAAACGCTGTTTTACAAACTCTGATCCGCCCGACGCAAGAGCTGGGAGCTATACTCAGGCGTCTTGCAAACCTCAACTCGATCGACGAACTGCTGGATGACTTGAGGTCGACTGGGGAATTTGAAGATTTTCTAAAGCTCTGGGACTCCAAGAACATAGACATCCCCCTGCGCGAAGTTCTTAACAAATCGATCACACAAACCGTCCTAAAAAATTGCCCCTCGTAAGTGCACTCCGATACGATATGCGCCCAGTCTGGATCGGAGCTCTTTCAGATAATCGTGACTCGAAGAAACACCAAAGCCTGACTCAAGTGTAGCGATGAAGCCTCGTCAGATTCCACCTACATGGGATTATCCGTTTGGACAATTTCCGACCCCGACGACCCTCCAGACCTTCCTATTCACCTTTTCGGCCTCCCATGGTTCACCACAGGAATCCATCAAAAGACGGACGTGCGTTTAGACTGTCGCGATCAAGTCGCCAACACCATCAGCCCCGCCGAGTAGGGCAGAAGACACTACAGATGGACAACAGATCTTGGCACTGAACGGGTAGGGCACCATGGAGCCGGCCTTATCAATATCGTCGACCACCAACCGGAGAATATTAAATCATTCTTCGACTACCGCTGGCCATAATTTCCAGGCGGCTCAACAGTGTGCCTACTATTTCACGAGTACGGCTAGGAATGAATCCGGATATCAGCATATTGTTGGCTCGAGGCATGTCTACTAATCTAGCCCAAGATCTTGCAGCGTCAGGACGCTAATAATTTTGCAGATGACGAATGTGACCACTTGATCCCGGATATGCCAGCTTAAAATATATCAGCAAAATCTCTAGGCCCGAGATGATTGTAAGGTACCGAAGAACATAGGCTGGTAACCGACAGTGATGGTAGCCATATATGCGTCTACCATCTAGCATGGCGTAAAGAGACGCTGTACTGTTACAACTACTAGTGCTGCTGAACAACGCCATTCTCTCTCGCCTGGTCCAAAATTCTCTTCTTGTACTGCTTCACTGTGCCCTCGAAATGCTCCACCTTGCCTCCCTCGCACACCCACAGACTGGTGCACACATTCTGCAGTATCGTCACGTCGTGACTAACCATCAGCACACCGCCTTCGAAATTCTTCAGCGCATCTGATAACGCATCCATGGCCTCGACGTCTAAGTGATTGGTCGGTTCGTCGAGCACGAGCACATGTGGATTCGTCAACCCCAAGCACGCAAATGCTACGCGCGATTTCTGACCACCGGAAAGCAGCTCCATCCGCTGTAAGCCTACCGTCCCCGTGATACCAAATGCACCAAGATGGCGACGGTAGTCCTCATCCGTCCTGCCAGGGAACTCTCGCGCGCAGAAACTCAGCGCGCTGAGCTTGGGGTCGAGGTAGTCTAGATTATGCTGGGCAAAGTAACCTACTCGTAACCGGCCATGTCGACTGATCATGCCGGTCGTGGGTTGCAATTGGCCGGTGATGAGCTTGAGCACTGTCGTCTTACCCGCACCGTTGGGTCCCACGATACCGATCCGCGAGTCCAGCTGGACATCCAGATCCACATTCGAAACGATGGGAAATCCAGGCCGGTACGAGAAGGAGACGCCGCTCATCTGCATGATTGGCGGCGACAGTTTCTCCACGGATGGGAAAGCGAAATGAACAGAATATTCTGCCTCTGGGGGTTCCAGAACCGGCAGCTTTTCCAACTTTTTGATCCTCGACTGTGCTTCCGAGGATTTGGCAGCGTTGTATCGGAACTTGTCGATGAAAGTTTGCAGATGTTTCCTGTACGCCATCTGGTTCTCGTACTCTCGGATTGCAGTTTTCCTTCTCTCCTCCTTGGTAGCGTAGAAGGCGTCAAAGTTGCCGCCCTTGTAGTAATCCAACCGCTCAGAGTGCTGGTGGATGATATCTGTAGCAACCTCGTTGAGGAAAGCCCTGTCGTGGGAGACGACAAGCACAGTGCTCGGATATCCCTGTAAGTACTCAGACAAGAAGACAATCGACGGGACGTCCAACATGTTAGACGGTTCTAGTAATATACGTTAGCCCCAATTCTCTCTCGATTGTTATATCGGCCAAGAAGTAAACATACCGTCGAGCAACAATAGATCCGGCTTGCAAAACAGCGCTCTCGCGAGCGCCAGCCGCATCCTCCAACCACCTGAGAACGTCTTTGTAGCAAACTGCTGCTTCTCCGCCGAGAATCCAAGACCGAAGAGAATGCTCGCAGCCCTCGATTCCGCTTTATCCGACTCCATCTCTGCCAACTTCTCGTGCACATCTGAAAGCAAACTTCCCAATTCCTCTTTACTCTGCACATCCGGCCGGTTCTGCTGCGCCAGCGGCGTGTTCTCCAGCTCTGTCAGCAGTGCGTTCAACCGATCCTGCTCCGCCAACAGATGCTTTCTCCACACGTCGGCGTCAAGCACTGCCTGCAGCGCTGGAGTGTCGTCGCCCGTGATCTCCTGCTCGACGTGAAGGATCGATATATGCGTCGGAACATTGAGCTCTCGCCTACTCAGCGCCCTCAATAGTGTAGATTTACCGATACCGTTCTGTCCGACCAAACCGTACCGCCGTCCGTATGCGAGCGTCAATGTCGTATCCGTCAATATACGCTTGCCAGCGATCTGAACATCCACATTCTCCACCTTGATATCCTTGCTCTTGCCTGCGGATGAGCTGCCGAGCTGCAGAGGGTTGACCTGCATGTAGAATTCTTCGTAGCTCTTGGTATCGTCGGCTGTGGAGATGAGTTTCGAGGCTTCGTATTCGACGTTTTTGTGTAGCTTCTTGTCCTGCTTTGCTTTGATCTTGCGTTCTGCCTTCTCGAGCTTCTTCTTGTCCACTCGTGATTCGACCTTGCGCGAGGCCGTGGCTTCGAGGTCTATCGAGCCCACGAGGTTCATGGTCCCGGAGACGCCGCTTCGAGAAGACATGTTGATTGTCTGTTCGAGCTTGCGGTTTGTGCCCGTGGCCGAGCGCTTCGTCAGGCCCTCAGCTGGCATGAGCTGCTTGACCATTGAGTCCACCGTGGCGGTGATGGACTCCGGCGGGGTGTCCATCGCGGCGGACTGGAGGATTGCGGTGACGGCTGCGACGGCATGTTGTAGCTCGTCGTCGGCATCGGAGAGCTCAGAGTTAATGGCGTACTTGAGGAAGCCGACGCAGTATTCGGTGAGGACATTGTCTAAGCCTGGAATAGCCCTCAGAAGTTGCGTTTCGACCGACATTGTGAGTGGGGCCTGGTGGGTTGACGTTTGGTGGAGGTAGCTCTGGGCCGAACGCAGTTGGGTTGTATGCTTGAAATCCCACTTGCAGGCTTTTTGTTGTGGAGTTGTGCCGCAATGCGGCGAAACGGCGGCGCGCTATAGAACCCAAAGCGGCGCCAACCTCTATCACCAAAGACGCAGACTGGGGAGATCACGTCAAGGGGTACCATAGGACCTGAATGATTTATAAAATTATATTAACTGAGGACGTATGCAGATTCAGTTAGGGTATCTGGACGAGATGATCGTGAATCCCATCTCAAAGTGTAACAAAGCAGTCTAATAGCACAACAGCAGGATATGCAAACAACCTCTCTAGAACACAAATGGTAAAGGCTGAACGACAATCCGGAGGCATAACTGACTACTGCCTCAATTCTGGAAACAATGCATCGATCAAAGTATCAAGTATCAGGAACGCCACATGGGAATTCAATCTTTCGTTGTTGAAGACCGTATACAATCGTCGACCTGCATTGCCAGCACTCGACCTGCCGACGACATTGGCGGCGATATCTAAGCAATTGTTAGCATAGTGTCTCACAGAAACGGTGAGATTTATATCATTACCAGTTATAAGCGTGCTAAGCATCCACTTTGCCTCCCTCTTACTATGCGATTTCTCCTTCACAGTCCGTTGAGGCCGATTCATTATGAACCTCTTGTCCGCCCAGAGATTATCGCGCAACATGTGGATGTATCGTTCAATGCTTTCCTCACTAATAAGGTTCTTAACTTGCTCGCGAACCTTTCTGTAATCGTAGTTAGCATCATCTGCAGAAGGAATAGTGACACGAGATGAGTTTCTATACCTTTCAATCGTTCCTCCAAGTAGCTGGTGCAGGACCACAACGACAGCCCGACCCTTCAACCAGCTGCTCCCCTTGTTCAGATCAAACACTTCGAGGAAGAGATCGCAAATAGGCTTGACGAAAGGAACAGCCTCTTTGATCTCATATGCAATGATCTCGGCCTCTGCATCCTCCACGCTCATCTCGCCGCCTTCGGCCGTCCGCGCCTTCAGCTTACTTTTAGGGTCTGCAGAATTGCTAAGACCATTAAGCTGTGGGAACCCGGCCAAACTCGACGCTGCCGCAGAGAGCTGCTCCAATCTTGGTACCGTGCCGATAACATCGCCCATTCCATCGGCTATGGAGTTGTACAGCTTGGATATGAAATCCGCTTCGCCCGCATTGTCCACCTCATTTGCGTCGGGAACCGGCGGTAGGCTTTGTTGAGATAAGAATGAGCGAAATTCTCGACTCCTGCAAACATCTGGTATGAGCAATAGGCTCTTGAGGTAGGTCTCCAGTGCTGCCCGTCGCTTATCCAAAAAGTCTCTTTGCAGTTTCATGACCATGTGCTTTCTCGGAAAGTCGAGTTGCTTGACGGAGCTGTATTTAGCACGGAGCTCCTCATAGAGCTTCAGGAACTCTCTGTATCGCCGTGCTACTGCCCATTCCGCAGCAGGGAACTGTTCGCCGGCTTTTCGATATACTTCAATGATGTAGATGGCATATTCCTTGCCTTGATCGCTACCCACGATTGGTTGCTTGATGCTGACGCTCGCACGACCGTACAAACTGTTATCGCTCTCCTGGACAATGTATTGCTGTCGTTGGAGTTCTTTCCGCCTAATTTCTCTCTGCAAGCTAGCTCTACTCTTGTTGAGAATCCTCAATTCCGCAGCGTTGTTTGTGAGTTCTGCTTTCTTCAGCATAGACGAAACAACCGCATCCTGAGTATAAAGCTTGTTGATCGATGCCGTGAGCTCGGAAATTGCTTCAGCTAGACCGAGATCCCCAGGGGCTGCTTCATGCACCTCTGCATCGTCATAGTCTGAGGTCGGATCTGACGAAAAGCCTTGGTCTTCTAGTGCCTTTGCGGTTTCCTCAGCAAATATCTCCTCGTCAGCGAAGACCGCTTTTGGAGCTGCATCGTTCACTAATCCCAAGGCTGCGAGGCTGTTTGCTTTTCTCGACGAGGTTCGCTTGGGATAGATTGGCTGCAGCGAGGCGTGTCTTGATATTTCGCCCGACGACCTCCCGCTCTCTGGGGTCATAGGGCCTACTACGTCATCGAACAGTCTGTTGGTAGAGGCGGGCCGTTCTCCCATGATATCGTTCAGGGCAGCTTCCATAGCTTCGACGACGCCATTCGAGGGGGAAACAGAATCCCCTTGCGCTGAGCCTTCCGAGAACAGTTCCTCCTTCAAACTGCCTCTGGACTGTGACAAGTCATTAGAGACCCAATCGTCATCAAACAACTTTGGCCGCTGTTCATCTTGTGAATTCCTGGCTGAGAACAGTTCATTACCGTCGGTTGGGGCCTTAAACTGAAGTGGTGTCAAGGTTCTTCGACCATCGGAAGCTGAGTCGGGAACTTGTAATTGGTTTGAAGATCGAGGTGACGTTGGAGGTGGTGATTCAAGGGCTTGCTGTTGGATTTCGAGCGAGGTCGAGTAATTGTAGAACAAATCCGAACTCTTAAATCCAGGCAAATCGCGTTCGCGCATATCCTCATACACAGCTGTCTGAGCGCGCAGAACGGCGCCCCTTGCCTGGTAGTACTGGAGTTTGCTTGCATTCTTCCCAGCCTTCAGAAACTTTCTTACAAGTTGCCGAGACTTATCCGGGATCTGAAGCTCCGGGATCGAGATATAGGCTTCGTATATTTGCCCGATATCGTTTCTATCCGAGCTGCCCCAAGAAAGGCCTGATGGGACCGATTCATCGTCCTCAACTGGATCGTCTTCCAATGGGTTTCGTAATCCGTCAACAACCATCCAAAATTGCACGAGCTTTAACCGATTTTGTCTATCCATGTATTCCATGAAATATGTTATACCAGAAGGGCTCTTTAGGATTTGAGGCAGCGTGCGCTGCTCCGCAACGATCGAACCATTCCTGGGAGCATTTGGTTGGCCCGATGCTGCCGCTGGGGCAGACCCTTTGGTTCCCGACTGCAAATGGGCGATTTTCTGGTCTAGAAGTTTCTTCGCCATCTCGAGCCGTTGAAGGTAGACCTGGTCTTGGAAGTCCGCATCTCTTCGAAGTTGATTAATGATCTCGTTCCTCATAAGCCGGGCGTCCGGCAGACTGTTGCAATTTCGAATAGAACGGATGAATCGTTCGAACGTTCGTGCATCTGCCTTCGGACTCAATCGCTTATGAAGCTTAGCCTTGGGTGAAGTGTGCTGCTCTAGTGCAGCTCGTAGCTTTCGAACCGTCTTTCGCTCTTGGAGGGCATTCCTGCCCTGTGATTATCTGTCAGTCCCTAATGGCATGAATATCGGATTCGGACAGTCTTACCAGAGTCTCTATTGTCCGATTCCAGAAATCAGGATCCGACATCAGCGTGATTACCGGAAGTAATACACTGCAAGATACGATCTCTCTGACGAGCACGCTGACAGCTCTGCTCTTAATCTCCTTCTCAGGCAGTATCAACGGAAGCACCTTTGTTACAATCTTCCGCAGGTACTCCTGCTGTAATGTTTTCGAATCCGTGTATCCAACCATAACCGCAGAGTGCAGTCTCCCATCTTTGTACTTTGAAGCAACAGCCATGTCCAGCTCCTCGGATTCCGTCAGATCTTTATCGAGATGCTTCCCCTTCACCACTTTCTCTGCACTCGCAAACTCGGACAAGTGTGTCGTCAGCAGCGGAACTACCTTCCCCACCGCTATCTCCACCATATCCAACTTCTCCGCACGGGTCCATAGCGCGTAGAGTGCATGTCGTAGCGTCTTCTCGACCTGATAGCTGAAAGCCGGGTCCGGCGTGATCCGCTGGTACCATTCCGTTATAAAACTTCGGATGATAAGCTCGATGACTTCACCGACGGCATCGGATATCTTCTCGCTCGGTGGATATAGCGCTGCTCGGACGAACGACTCATCCCTCTTGATAGCCTCGAGTTCTGCCTGGAATCTTGCGGGGCGAGTGAACGCTAGCGGCTTGATGTTCTTGAGGGGCTGGGTAGCGGCTTCGTTCGGCCGTCGCCTATATGTTGTGAAGACGACCAGAAGGATGGTGCAGACGAAGGTGATTATCGACGTCCATATCGCAGTAAAGAAGATCGTCCTGAAGTTCGGAATGACACGGGACGCGATCGAGAGAAAGAGAACGATTCCAGCACCAACTTTGAGTGGGAAGGGAATCTCGTCTAGCCTGGGAAACGGCTCCGATGATGGAGCAGGCTCGGAAGCCTGTTCCTCTAGGACATTGCTGGACAGAGCGTCTACTGCTGTTAAATCCGGAGCCGGAGAACCTGGAGGTGAGTATGGAGGTGGAGGGTCCGGGATGCTGCCGGCAGTCGACATCTCCGAGAGAGCGACTGCCCTGACAGGCTACATTAAGTGCCGTGTAGGACGTGGCGGGTCTGTATCGGGGTGCAGCGGGATATCGATAACGGGCTGAGGTTGTCTAGGATCGTTGGAAGTGCCTGTCGCATCTTTGCCTCAAAGGATAAAGTCGTAGCATGCAGAGTGTTCGTCGTCGCCGGCCCGAGGCAGATATACGTAAACCGTGAGGCGAGTTCAGCGTGGTCTCGTGGTGAGTGCTGGGCAGCCACATCTTTTCTCCGATCAGACGGCGCTCCATCCGACCTCATGCATGCTTGAATTAAAGCGCCGAACCCCAAGCAGTCAGCTCGGAACTCTAACAATATATCTACACTGCGCACTACTCATATAAGCATCGCGCTATACAGGGTCTAGAACAACCTAGGTAGTAAGCTCAGATGTCCCCCAGAATTACGATGCCCTCATACTATACGCTCGACATGTCGTCATATGCATCGCATCGTCGATTCGTCTCCATGCTGCATACATGTGCACAGCGGTTTAGCTGGCTTGGCGTACAAACTTGCTTGTTAGTCAGTACATACAGACGGAATATATGTGCAACAGAGCAGCTAGCAAACCAGGCGTCGATGTCAGTTGCACTACGTGTTTGAGATACCTGTTACTGGTGACTATTGGTCGGGTCACCGTACGAAGTATATTTCGAAGCTCTCCAAATCGCTGACTGGGGTGCATGTGGGTCCTGCGTGTCAACTGTCGCATAGTCACGCGAGGCTCCGCCGCCAGCCTTCTCATGCAGCTGGATCGCTATTCACAAGGGAGTAATCCGGCTTCGAGACCTCCCAAAGCGAGGATGTCTGCAAGGTCCCGGCTCGAGCCAGTAGCGCCTAAACCCAAGACCGTCTACCGCGCCACTACCCCTACTGCCACATGCAGCATGATCATATTGGCTCCTCGATTCTCCTAAAGCATGCAACCCACTTGCTCCCTTTGTTCCGCGCGACCTTCTTGCCTTCTTCCGTATCGGTCCTCATGATCTTGACACAGACATCCTCCTCTTGTTCGTCTTCCGGTATCCGTTCAAACATCGGATGGTCGTCGAGGTGTTTCGCCATCCATTTGTGAAGGTCCTCCACATCCGTGATAGTATAAATTATACCCCCCGGTCGTAATATGTACGCGTACTCAGATAGCAATGTCGGCCTGCCAGGTATTTCGCACTTGTTGTTAGCGTCATAGATTCTATCTATGAGGGGCGAAAAACTTTGGACATACGATATTATTCTCGCCTTATGCTTCCTCGCCTTGAAATGCGGGTCCGGGAAGCAGAAGAACATCTTGCTCAGTTGGTGCTTTTCGAAGAAATTTGGCAGAAATTTCATCGCATTCCCTCTGATTATCCCAATGTTCTGATACCCGCCGGGCACATCCTCCTTCTCTTCGCTTTTCTTCGATAGGCTCTGTGTCCGCAAAGCGGTTATGCGGTCTTGCACATACGCCGTCACCTGAGTGCGAATTTCCATCCCGAGGATCAGAGTATCTGGGAACGTCGGGGCGAGCGAAATCAGAAGGCCACCAAAGCCACAGCCTATATCCGCAATCTCAACTTTTTTGGTATCGAGTGGTGTGCTGTTGCCATCATTTGCGGGCTGGTCCTTCAGATCTTCGGGCTCTTCGACCATCTCATCGTGCTTTCGCTTTTTCGAAAAATACGCAGGGAAATAATCGCTCCAATCCATATCGGCCGGACATGTTGGACTGTAAGGTTGGGCAAAAGGGGCCTGGTTAGCGATATTTTCTAGCTGGATAGCTGAAGCTCAAAGTCGAGGATGCGGTACTAGGATTCTCACTAGCTCAGCCTGTGATCGGAAAACGGATTTGCGTGCGCTCGCTGCCGGTAGTATTTCTTTTGCGGCAGGGCATCTTGGTGATCAGAATTGCGGTAGTCGATACGTTTCTGCCGCTTTGTGGGGTTGGGCGCTGGGGATGATGACGATGCCATTGTGGATGATGATTGGTGTTGGTCGAAGAGTTTTTGGCGCAGAATCGCAGGTTGGCGTCCCGCGTTCTCGGTAACCAGACGCTCCACCCGGCAGCAGCTGCACAAACGATATACAACCTGAACGGCTATTACAGCGATTCAAATATTCGTGAGCAATGTATGAACTCTTTCTGAGTTATTACTAGATACTACGTCTAAATACTACTAAATACTACTTCTAGATACTACTTATGCTAGAATCGTAATAATGATACAAAGAATATGGCATCGACATTGACTGGAGACTGAATTGGCGTGACTTCATCGTGCTCAAAACCAACGCTGAATGGTCAAAGATGACGATATAAAAAAACTCTACTCAATGAAGAGTCGCAGCTTTTTGCCAAAAGCTAACAGAAAGGTACTCGGTCGAAAGAAAAACAGAACCAACCGCTAAATAACAGAGACCAGATGCATGCAGAATATCGAGAGTGTAGCCAAGCTACGGTATACAACATCGAGGAAAAGTCCGCGCGTCAACGAGAATGCTCAACGGAGCAGAAAGTATATATGTTACAAGAAAGAGATAAGATGAGAGTAAGACGCAAGTCATAAAATGTAGCGATTGTGTGGACCATAAGGACATCGCTGGGAGAAGTTGTGATTGACACTCGAAGGTCGAGAAAGATGAGTAGGGCAGAAGACTGAATCGGTTGTTGAATCGCTTAGCTGATTTGTACCGACGATATCTGAGCAGTTGGAGAGTGAACATGATATTGGCGCAAAGCATCAGGACACTGCTAGAGGCTTTTAGTCGAAGTCACCATTATGTCGTTGTATCGCTGCCGTTTATCTGAACTCGATAGATCCGTAAACACCGTTGTCAGGCACGTGTTTGAGCTCAAGCTGTTGCCACTTTTCGCTATTTGAGTGGAAGTAGATGCCCGAAACATTTCCGGTGGTCTGACTGAAACAGATGTAGTAGAATCCGTCAAAGCTGGCACCGGTCAACTCCTTCACCCGATGGTTGGGCACAAGGAAATATTCCTTCCACCTCATGAAGATGTGCTCTTGTTCGCCGAACTCCTTGCTGCTCTCCTTCTGCTTGGAGTGTTTTGAGAGTGGGCGATAAGCTGGGAAACGGCCCCAGTGTTGCAGGTCGATTTTCTCATTTGCACCCCAGGACTTGTTCTTAGTCTTGAAGGTGTATTTGCTGCCAATCATCTCACCCTCGAAGTAGGTTGTCAGTGTCGGGTTATCCTGCGTGAGACCTGATTGATCAGTCAGCAACCGAAGAACCATGCTGTCGGGCGAAAACATGGAGAGAGCCCACCTTGAATACACAAATAGCCGCACAAGAAGGATTCCCGCATGTTCACATGTTTGATTTCCACGTTGACCGTGTATGTCTGCTTATCGGATTGCTGAGTTCCTTCGAAACGCGAGCCAGGCCGTAAGAATGACGAGGTGGAATATGGAATGAGCTATTAAACAGAATGCATGCACACGTTAGCCTGGGTGAACGAGCTCTCCTCGCGGGGCCCGCCTGTGTTGCCGAGTGGGCGGATGGGCGGAGTGGAGTTTACGAGACAAGAGTGGAGGGTAACATGCACCTACCCGGATGGAAGAGAGGGAAGACGCCATGGATGATGTTGATCCAGCAGCGGAAGGCGAAGAGGAGGAGGATGAGGACGCGAAAGAATCCGTCATGGAGAATGGGCTGCCAGGTAGGCTCCTGATGTTTTCTTGGGTTGAATGTTTGGAGGCTAGAGGTTTGATCTCAGATGTTGAAGCAGGCGATCCGTAGAACCGATCACTTGACTGTGCGACGGCGTTGATGTCCTTCCGTGGAGTGGTGTCCGCCCGGTCATCTGAGGCTCCCGGGTCGGAGGCGGTCTGGATGGATTCCTGGTGACAGGCTTCGCCGGGACGTGATAGGAGGGCGCTGGCAAATAGATGATTCAGGTCTACGTCGAAATCGACACCGGGTCGCAGATGTTCCGGAGGTGACGGGCGAGCAGTTGAATCCGACGTCGCCATGGCCGACCAGTACACGTAGTTACACAGACGGAAGGTGGTTAGTCGGCTAGAAGGATGCTGGGAGGGACATCAAAGCGAACGGAGTCCGGGCCTGACGACGATATATATACACTGGAGGACCGTCGAAATCCTAAAGGAGCAGCAAAGGCGGTGGGTATGAGGGATAGAGTGAAGAAGAGTGCGGGCTTCAGCTCAGCCAGTCAGAATTCGGATTGGAGTTTAAGTTGGTCGCAGAAACCTTGTCAAGCCTCAGAGCATTCGGCTATCGCCCTTGAAACCGACCAGAGAGGACCGCTCAGCCGGACTGTATCGATATATATAAATAGAAAGGACGACGATGAGGTGTTTCGCCGGAGGGTGCTATCGTGCGGACGTAGAGCAGAAGACTTTGCGAGTCAACAATGGGATTGAGAATATATCGTTCTACGACTAGACGGCCGAAGATTCTTGACGGAGGGCGCTGGGAGTCGCAGCCAGAGTGATTAAATCGAATCGAGCGGCGGCGGCGGCGGCGGAGTGGCTCGAGCGGCGGAGCTGGAAATCGAAGGCCGCACAGGCAGTCCGGGCCCGCTTTCGGCTAACAGAATCAAATAGAACGAGGGTGGGAATTGTTCCGCAGCAATGCAGGGCGACAGGAATGAGCAACCTGAGATGGTCTTGCTTGGATGATATGATATTATCGATCGCTATATACGGAGTACGGTGGAGGGAGAGACAAAAAGATGGAACCACGAATCCACGACGGAGCTGCAGCAGGGCGGCGACCTTTTTATCCTAATATACCAAGCAACGTCCACTGGCCGCCGATACGTACCAAATACGATCGATAGGATGGATGAATGGAAGGGCTAGTGGAAATGGGGGCGCGCGGTACTTTTCTGGAACAGTCTTCAGCTAGCCGCAGCTGCCAGGCGATAAAGTACCGGCGAGGTACTCCGCGTCCCATCAACTTCGCTCTCGACCCGCTGGCACCGCTCATTGGCTGCTGATTCGAAGGTGCAACGGCGAGCCGGAGAGGGAAAAGCTGCAGTTGGGCGCCCTCAATCCCTTTTCGAAAGACTCGAAATATGCCCGGCGGGCAATCGTTGGATGCGACATTTTTGCCCTCATTGTCGACAAGACCACATGCACCCCTACAATCGCCCCATCCCGATAGAGGAGTTCAGGTAGGCGAGAGCGCAATAGAACTCTTGGTGCAATGGCTCCTCAAGCTTGCGATCTCGCGAGGTTTTGTGCGAGCATCCACGAGGCCTTTGCAACCAGCAGCGACACGAAGCTATAACAGGCAGCAGGAAGCTGGCGCCGTCCAATTGGATAACAAGGCCAAGACGGACCAGCGTCATGGTGCTGAAGATATGAACAAATTCAGTTGGTGTTCAGGTTCCGCAAGAACGAACAGCGAATTCTCCTCCACCTATGCTCTCTGTGGGGTTGAGTTCGATACCACCACTTGCTCGAGCTCCCGATGTCTTATCGCCTGGAGTTCACGCATCATCAATGGTGAGCTGCTGGTGGCACAAGCAAGGCCACCGTAAAGTCTTTGGGTCAATCCGGATAGATGGCCTCAAATCCGTAAGAATCACGGGCAATACATCCAGCAACCATAAGTGCCGTCTTTCACTGACCCTGTTTGCGCGGCATGGTGAAAAAAATTTCATGCACTATTTTCTCGCTTCCCCACTTTCTCATGCGGACTGCGACAAGGGTCCAAGGACCTGCAACGTTTTGCCTGTTCATAGATTTCACGCAAAGGCGACGTTTAACTAGGCCGTCTCGAGCACATATTCTCGCTTCAATATACTTCCCTGGGTGAGGACCTGCACCGGCATCAGGTGCGCGTCCCCACACCTCAATTCGCAGTCGAACAATATTGTATTTTACGAGAGAGAGTCTGTAGCAACGGAATTAGCTTCGAGGTCTACAATACACCCAAAACACCGGTGCATTACCTTGAAGAATAAAATACAAAGCCACGGTCTTGGCTTGTGTACCAGTGACCGCTAACAGAAGAATGACGGGATAGCCAGTAGCAAACGCCATTCAAACTAGATTGGTTTGATCTATAAAAATATGTGCTGTCAGCAGATGCTTCGGAATCGTGACCGATATCGCTATATCTCACCTTGAAGTGCAAGCCAATGAGCGAGAATACCATCGCCTTCAGATCTTGAACAAGATAGTAGAAGACACGAAGGCCTTCTGGGTCCGCGCTTTCCTGAATATCAACCAGGGATCCGATTTTGGCAGTCTGGTATGCCGGTTAGCTTCCGTTCAGCGATACATCTCTTGCCTGTGACAACATGCCTCAAACGATATATGCTCATTCCCCATACGAATTTCCAGCTCCTGCCGGCCATCCTTGTTCTTCTGCGGCCACTTTGCGTCGTCTTCCCTAGCGGACGGTTAAATCCCAAGCTAACACCAAGTATATCGATGGACAAGCCTTACTTCAAGATCTCGCTCTCCTTTATGATCCTTTTGATCTCCTTGATCATGAGAGCGCTAACGCACACTGTACAATCATCTTCGATCAGCCAGCTGCCATCATGTACTGTTCGTAATTCGACTTGACGTACTCTCTTTCCGGATCAGCGAGTCATTCCTGTAGTTGGAGTTGTTCGCGTATCTAGCCAAGGCGCATCCACCGGGAACGACCCTGAAATCGAATTCTTGAAGGCCGAGATGTCAGCGAAGGGATTATCGGAGCTTGGGGTTTCAAAGCTGTCGTATCGTACCTAGAAACTCGTGGCCGAAACGGCCAGAGTGCCCGGAGCTATGAGAAGTAGAATGTATTAGCATAGAAGTTCTATACGAGTTCTTTCAAGTTATGGGCGCGTCGACATACTAGTATCTGATGTAGAACTGTTCGTTTGGCGACGACATTGTGGTGGGATGTGCGAAGTTAGACAAAACGTGATGTGCGAAAGTTCGCGATTGAGGGACGACGCGATAAGAAAGTTGGGCGATAGCGCAATTGTGGGTACATTCGCAGCGTAGTTCTCAGCCCGGAGAGCTAAGCGCAAGCTCGCAGCACCAAAAAGGACACCACGCAGAACCACTCGAGGGAACGAGCTATCAGACAGACGGCTGTAGACGACGACATCCCGCAGAGCTGGCTCGACACGACCCGACACATCGTTAGGCTGCTTCTCGCCTTCTCAGTCGATACCAATTGCCTCCAGCCTACCCTCCACCGTTTTCACCACGGTACCTCTCATCCGTAGCTACTAGTAGCTCCCTATCGCGCGAATCTCAGAAAACTACATTGCATTCCACCACATAATCATCACAGCTCCATCGACTATATCAACCACCCCTACCCGGACTGCCAAATCAACATACCAAAATGTCGTTCCTGGAAAGCACGTATACTCTCGTGCACCAAGACAATGCATCCGATGTGGTATCACAACAGGACCTCAAGAACCAGCTTGAGAAGGGGACGGATGAATCAAAGATGGAGACCATGAAGCGGATTCTGGTTATAATGCTTAACGGCGATCCAATGCCTGGTCTCTTGATGCACATCATCCGATTCGTCATGCCGTCGAAGCACAAGGGTTTAAAGAAGTTATTATACTTCTACTACGAAATATGTCCCAAGCTGGATTCAAACGGCAAGCTCAAGCAGGAATTCGTGCTTGTTTGGTAGGTTGCCAATCGACCATAATCTAAGCTTGTTAAGAACGGATGGTTAACATTCTAATAGCAATGGCATTCGAAATGACCTGTTACATCCAAACGAGTATATTCGAGGAGCCACCCTGAGGTTTCTCTGCAAGCTGCGCGAAGCAGAGCTGCTGGAACCTCTGCTGGGCTCATGCCGGCAATGCCTGGAGCACAGACACGCATATGTCCGCAAAAACGCCGTGTTCGCCGTCCAGTCTATCTTCCAACACTCCGAACAATTAATACCCGATGCTCCAGACCTCATCCTCACCTTCCTACAAAACGAGAGTGACCACACATGCAAGCGAAATGCTTTTGCAGCATTAGCTGCTATCAGCCACCAGAAGGCTTTGGAGTTCTTCAATACAATCGTGGACAATGTCACGGGATTGGACGAGTTGATGCAGCAAGCTATCATTGAGTTTATTCGAAAGGATGCTGTTATAAACACGCAGAATAGAGCCCGGTACCTTCGGATAATATTCGATCTGCTTGAAGCTCCCTCGAACACGGTCGTTTACGAAGCGGCTACGTCGCTGACAACACTCACTGGGAACCCTACTGCGATCAAAGGTTGGAATGACTCTGGCCCTGATGACATGTTCATGATGCTGACCATAGACTACAGCCGCCGCCGCCAAGTTTATTGAGCTTAGCGTCAAAGAGCCAGACAACAATGTCAAACTCATCGTTCTGGATCGGGTGGACCAGCTTCGTCGTAAACATGAGGGTGTACTTGATGACTTGACGATGGAGATTCTTCGAGTGCTCTCGAGGTATGTTTAATTTTCACCGAATATCTTCGTGTTTCTCGCTAACATAGCTTCTAGCCCCGACCTTGATGTTCGCAAGAAGGCATTGGATATCGCCCTTAGCATGGTCTCTAGCAGAAATGTAGAAGAGGTCGTCATGCTGCTCAAGAAAGAGCTATCGAAGACGGTAGACCAGGAATACGAGAAGGTTGGTTCCTCATATTTCTAATCCAACATCGCCTTTTTGCTAACAATTCGCGATAGAACGCCGAATACCGCCAATTGCTCATCCATGCGATCCACAACTGCGCCATCAGATTCTCCCAGGTTGCCGCCAATGTAGTCGGATTGCTCATGGACTTCATTGGTGACTTCAACAATACCTCGGCGGTCGATGTCATTGCGTTTGTTAAAGAGGTTGTCGAGAAATTCCCAGCGCTGCGGCAAAATATCGTCGAGAAGCTTCTGTCAACCTTGGGAGAGGTCAGAGCCGGAAAGGTGTACAGAGGCGCTCTGTGGGTTGTGGGAGAATACTGTGTGGAACCGAAGGATATCAGAGAGGCCTGGAAGAGGATACGAGCGAGCCTTGGAGAAATCCCCATCCTCTCCTCCGAGCAAAAGCTGCTTGAGGCGGTTCCTCAGGATAGCGAGCAGTCTACCCCGACACCAAAGCCGTCTGCTCCAAGTGGGTCTCGCAAGATCCTGGCTGATGGGACTTATGCAACTGAGAGCGCGTTTACAAGCGATTCCGCAAATGCGGCGAAACTCGAGGCGGTCAAGGCTGCTCAGAAGCCGCCACTGAGGGCGTTGATTCTAGATGGCGACTTCTTCTTAGCGTCGGTTCTCTCCTCGACCCTGACGAAGCTGGTGATGCGCCATGCCGAGATCTCGAGGGACACTGCGAGGACAAATGCCCTGAAAGCAGAGGCGATGTTGATTATGATTTCCATCATCAGAGTCGGACAATCGCAGTTTGTCAAGACCAAGATCGACGAGGACTCAGTTGACCGAATCATGGCTTGCGTCAAGTGCCTGTCAGAGTTCGAGCAGAGGAAGGAGCTCGAAACCGTCTTCCTTGACGACACCCGAAAGGCTTTCCGAGCCATGATCACCGCGGAAGAAAAGAAACGGGCAGCATCGGATGCGCGTGAGAAGAACAAGAACGCCATCCAAGTCGATGATGTCATTTCATTTAGACAGCTGTCGAAGAAGAACGCTGGAGAATCCGCGGATATGGTACGTATCACGTATCACAAAGTACAACAGCATTCCATTGGGTAGGAGCTAACTCGAATACTAGATTGAACTTGACTTGGAGAAAGCCACAGGTGGCGATGGCGCGGTCGAGGACATTGCGTCTAAGCTGAGCCGTGTCGTGCAGCTCACCGGTTTCTCGGATCCAGTCTACGTCGAGGCATATGTCAAAGTCCACCAGTTCGATATCGTCTTGGATGTTCTGCTCGTCAATCAGACCACGGATACTCTCCAGAATCTCACTGTCGAGTTCGCTACATTGGGTGACCTGAAAGTCGTGGAGAAGCCCACTACTCAGAACCTTGCTCCTCACAGCTTCCAGAGCGTCCAGGCGACCATTAAGGTCTCGTCCACCGACCAAGGGGTGATCTTCGGAAACGTCGTCTACGACGGCGCAAGCTCGACCGAGACCAACGTTGTAATCTTGAACGACGTCCACGTCGACATTATGGACTACATTCAGCCTGCGACCTGCACCGAGACGCAATTCCGGTCGATGTGGACTGAATTCGAGTGGGAGAATAAGGTCAACATCAACTCCAAGGCGCCCACGCTGCGGGAATTCCTCAACCAGCTGATGGCAGCTTCGAATATGAACTGCTTGACCCCGGAGGCCTCGTTGAAGGGCGATTGCCAATTCTTGAGCGCCAACCTCTACGCAAAGAGTGTTTTCGGTAAGTCCAGACACAGTTGTACTGCCTTACTAAGCCGCACGAGACAGCAGATGCTAACATTCTATATACAGGCGAGGATGCACTTGCAAATCTGAGTGTCGAGCAGGACGGCGAGGGCGGCCCAATCACCGGATTCGTGAGGATAAGAAGCAGGTCACAGGGATTGGCATTGAGCCTTGGCTCGCTAAAGGGTCTCAGCAAAGTCGGTGTCGGGGCATAAGCTTCACCGACTCGATAAGCAATACACGTGCATGCAAAGAGAGCGAGCGAGAGTTCATGTTTTCGGACGGCCTTGTGGAATGTATATACCATCATCATATTTGTGCTTGGATGCATGGCGTTGTCGATTCACCCAAAATAATTGTTACTTCGAAGAGAACCAGTCCCAACACTAACGAAGCCTGGTGGTGAGCGGAAGAAATACGGACCATTAGTAAACGTTGGGCTGCCTCTCGTATACGCGACCTCCTGATCATCTGTATAAATCGGGGTATTATATTGGATATAATATAATATTATATGTGGAGTGCTGACGGGCTTGCGCACCTTCCGGCACGCGTTTGGAATGAAATCCAACTGCCCAATCTCACTCAGCTACTAATCTTACGCACGAGCCTACTACCGGGCCCGTCCCGCGTGTTCCGCGGTCATAAAGCTCACCCTGACCTTATCTCCCTACTTTTTCGGCAGCCTCGAGTTCTCATGAGACGTGGAAGCTTTCTGCCTCCGTCAACTTCCCTCACAGCTAGCTGGCAGGTCTGACGATGTCTACGTCGTCGAATGAATCGGGCACGGCCCTTGCGGGCGAGAACGATGCCTTCATCGGGCTTGGTGCCAGCGCCGATGATGCGTTGCTACTCGACAGCCAGTCGCTGACCATCCGCGAGGACAGCGTCACGGTCGCCGGTAAGTGATATCGCCAACTTGAGATAAGTGTTCGTCGGCCGGGGCCTGGATGGCTAATCCATGGTGTTTTCTCGATGCTACAGACAGGCGCAAGGCGTCGAAGAAGCGCGATCCGAGCTGCTGTGGGCCAAACGGTGCGCGCGCTCCTCCCCAGATCCGACGCTGTTACATAATCGTTCTTCATGCGTCCAATTCGTATCGTTCGAGAAAGCTGACACGACGTGACCTACCAGTTGCAGCCAAGTCCGGGGACGAGAAGATAAGCCTGCATAACGTCCTCTGGGCTAGAGTCTACATCTCCGAAGACAAGAGCGCCGTCCAGATCACGCACGCGAAGGCATTCGGCAAGCGGCTCGTCAAGCCCGCGACACTCTCGATTCCAATTGCGGAGAGCGATCTGGAAAAGGCGGACCAATGGGTCGAACGGCTGCTGGCACGGGCATATGAAGGTACGTATGGGTCAATTCGATCAATTACAATTTCAGTTACACCGACTAATGTATTTCAATTGGATTTATGAACAGGCGCCCAACAAGCCAAGCGACTCAAAGTGCTTATAAATCCAAACGGCGGACCCGGCGCAGCGGAGAAAACCTACAGGACAGAGATCGAGCCGATATTCACCGCAGCCAGTTGCGCCGTCGACGTGGAGCTGACCCAATACCCGAAACACGCTATCAAGATCGCACAAGAGCTGGATATCGATGCGTATGATGCAGTCGTTTGCATCTCGGGCGATGGGATCCCGCACGAGGTATTCAATGGCTTGGGAAAGCGGCCGGACGCGCGAAAAGCACTGAGGAGCATCGCGGTCTGTCAGCTCCCTGGTGGGTCGGGCAATGGCATGTGCTGGAGCTTTACGGGGACGGATGCTGCAAGTCTAGCTGCCGTTGCCCTTGTTAAAGGTACGTCTTCCCCACGGATTCTCGAAAGATATCTGAACATGCATGGACTGATTTGCTCAGGGAAACGGACGCACTTTGACCTTGTTTCTATAACACAAGGAGACGAGCGGATACTCTCCTTCCTCTCGCAGTCTGCTGGCATAACGGCCGAACTCGACCTCGGCACGGAAAACCTGCGTTGGATGGGCAACACTAGATTCACCGTTGGCTTTCTGCAGAGAGTCGTCGCGGAGAGGCTGTATCCGACAGAGTTGTACGTCAAGCTCGCAATTGAAAGCAAAGAAGAGATTCGGCGCCACGCATCCACGCATCGCGAGCCACCAGATCACACATGCGACGGCACGGGGCTGCCGCCACTGCAGTATGGGACCGTCAAAGATGAGGTTCCCGACGACTGGGTGAAGGAGTGGCACCCGAAAATGGGCAACTTTTGGTGTGGAAATGTAGGCCTTCCCCGTTTCCCCGCGCTTCTTATGCACGTGATTAACACATTTCGTACGTGTGCTTTTAGATGATCTGCATGTCAAAAGATGTCCACTATTTCCCTGCGGCTAGACCTAACGATGGCTACATGGATCTGACAACCTGGGACGGTAACGTCGGCCGCATCAAGGCCTTTAGCATCATGCTTGGTGCGGAGACGGGACGGAATTTTGACCACCCCCAATTGAACTACCGAAAGGTGCTCGCGTATCGGTTCGTCCCGAAGAACCAGAAGGACGGATATATAAGCATCGACGGCGAGAAAATACAGTTTGCGCCGTTCCAAGCCGAGATTCACCATGGACTGGGTGTGTCACTATCGTTGCGACATAACTCATTTGAAGGCCCGACAATTACCTGATATCCCTGTTAATGTTTTTATGTTTTGATGCTTCATCTCATGGCAGCTATGTGCATATGCGCGCACAAATCCATTTCTCTGTTGATACCTAGCCTAATAGATTGCAGGATTAGGGTTGAATATTCATCGTTGTAATTCATCAATGCTGCATGGGTATATCGATTGGCTTGTAATGTAATATATCTAGAGGTACAAACTGCCGGTCGAACTGCATTCATCATGAACCAGACGGCGCTTTAAGCAGTGTCTGTAATCGTTCGTCCTCGAGCAGCTCTCCCACGCTTTTCTTTATCGATTTGGACAGCGTTTCTTGATGTAGCTTTCGGAATGGGTGCAGCAGCGTCTCTGTCTGCTCTGGCGTTATGTCGTACTGCTCCTCTGCTTGCTCTTTCTCTTCATCGTCATCCTCCTCCTCCTCTTCCTCTTCCTCCTCCACTTTCGCAGCCTTGAACAGCTCGTCCAGGTATATATCGATCAAATGGTATCGCAAGCCATCCGGCATCTTCGCGTTCGTCGGACTAGTCGGCCACGTACGGTTAGCACTTCGTACTACCGGACAAATGGGATACGAGCTCTCATACTGTAACGGTAGCGTCTCCAGAATCTCATTGTTCCTCCAAAGATCCTCATCACTCCACCCGTTGCTGCGTAGATACCGCAGCGACGCAGCAACGTACCGCCTGACCAGCAACATAAACTTGTCCATCCTCAGCGAATCAATCGACGTCCATTCTCTCGTCATCGTCATCCAGAAGGTTTCGAGGAATGTAAACACATTTTGCGGCTTGACGACATCTACAAGAGAGGCGAGTTCATCCGCCAGCCGCTGCTGTGTGCGCGGGCGATCCGATAGCCACATGCCTAGTCGCGGTCAGGTGTTAGATTAGCTCTGCGCCGTTGGGTGTACGGAGTCGGTGAGGACTGCAAAGGTGACACTGGTACTGACAGTAGAAGAGGCCCTTCCATAGCTTCAGAAAGTCGGCTTGTGTGAACGTGCGGGAGCTGGACAGGTAGGTCTTCAGCGATTCGACGGCCTTGTCGCGGGTTGGGCGGTCTAGTCAGCGTATTGAAGGGCATTTGTTAGTCTTTTGAGCTACTAATGAGAATGCTCATTGTGGATATTGGGAAAGGCGAGGTCTGTTACCATTTGCTGCAAGCTGTTTAACAAATGGTGCCCGCTGGATGCTGCTGTCGCTTGTCATTGTGAAGATGGTGGCTGAGAGTGGTTGTCGAGCGCAGGTTCTGAAATTTTGCGACGTGCGCGCCGTTGCGGCAAGTCGTTAACCTTACCGAATTGGACTTGCAGCGGCTCTTCCGCGAGACCCTGCCTATCACGGGATACAGCAATATAAAAATCCACGAGGTAGGAGGCAGCTGTTCTCTTAGTACAGCAATTCATAAACAGTATAACTATTCTGAAATCGTATACGCGTCAATGCCTAGGTCTTTAAATATAATCGCTTACCTGATACCTGAAATCTCCATTTGGCACAGATGCGTTTACACCGCAAAGCCTGGAGGTACCAGATGCGCATTGCAGTCTCTTGGCAATAAATCTACGCATTGTAAACCTTTTCACAGCCGTCCGCTAGCCTTAGCTCAAAAGCTGAGCCTCAGGAGGTATTGAGCCTTACTTTTATAGAATAAACACGACAATTTTGACATTTTACATTTGTAGAATATTCCTCGATATAATCACATTCATTCTCGTTTTTCTAGTATTTTAAAAATCGAAAACTCGAAACCCTCATTTTTCCTCCAAAAAAAAATAGAAATAAAATAAAATTGAGAAAATGTGTTGGGTTAGTATATACTGTGAGAACATTCTCAAAGAGGGAATTGGGAGCCGGTAGTTTAACTGCCTGACAAACAATTATCAGTGGCCTGTGGACTTCAACAACCCCTTTCAAGTTGAAGCTGTCAATACTGCATCACTATATCTCACCGCTGTAGAAATACTCGCGTCGCGCCCCCACCACAACCTCTATTTAGACGTAAGTTATATAAATCTACTCCCCTCGTCTAGGCGGATCGAACGGTGCACGCGACGTGTCGAAATTCTGGGGTTTGTCGGGTTTGTCGCGCCAGGTCGCGTGATGAGATCCTTAAAAACTCCCGGTATCGCGGCCCGTCACGATGCTGTTTCCTTTAACGGCACGACGGTGCCGGAATATCCTTAAGATGATATTATAAATGGAAGCTAAAATGTCGAATATGCACAGAGAGTTATATATTCTGCAGGAACGTTGCAGTCTATTGTAAAATGACTGGAACAGCTGTGCTTACAGCCTTGCCAGTGGGAGGCCAGCCCCAAGAGGGTCAAGATCTGAATGCTGAACCTGAAGCTTCTCCACCTGGGGTTGAATACGAGGTACGCCTAACAGCATATGCTTTTTTAGCTTGGAAAGAAATGAAAGAAACTATGAATATATCTAGAAACATCTAGTCTAATGGGATTTTACAACCAGGTGCAGAAAATTGTCGGAGAGAAAGCAGACAAAACCACAGGTGTAGGTTCTGGTTACCCATGACGTTCTTCCTGTTTTGACGCGCCTGTTATGATTGCCTAGCGACTTCACAACACAGGCACAATTATTCCAACAAAAGCTAAAGTGCCTTTCAGGAAATCCTGTATCTTGTTAGATGGAAGAACTTCACGAAAGACTACGACACATGGGAGCCGATTTCGAATCTTGATGGCTGTCAGGTGGTCCTCGACAAGTGGGAGGAGAGGAAGAAGGCTAAGCTCATCCCAAAGAATGAGAAAGTAAAGATGTCGAAAGTTGTCAAGACGGCGCCAACCACAAAGCAAGTTCTCCCATCCAGATTTAAGATTACGCTATTCATCTGACTGTGTATAAACAGTGGCAGAGGTAGAAAGCGGAGCCGTTCACAAAGTGATTCTGGACCGGACTCGTCACATACTAAACGCGCCACAACTGTAAGCGCACCTTCTGCCCAACCCACCTATATCTTCAAATTCTAGACTTTCATAGTATATTTTTTCTTGGCTGTCTAATTGATTCTGCCTATGATCCCTTAATGCCCTTGGTGTACCATTTCCTTCTTTCCTCCTCCAAATTTTCTATATAGAAAATTTAAAATAAATAAAAAATGATGGGATATGCTGGACAGACAGCTAACAGCAAGTTTCTTATCCAGGCAACCACCAAATCTCTACAGAAACTACAGCTAGACTCCGAAAAGGATGCCCCAAGCACGTCCCCAAAGCCCACCCCCGTTGACGAAACGGAAAGCCACCCAGATCGCCTAGCATTCATTGAAAAGCTCAAGAAACTCGCCGGTCCGGAAATCACAATCGTAAACCATGTTGACAGCGACCCATCTCCACCCCTCGACTTCACATTCGTCAACGACTACGTCTACCGAGACGGCGTGCCCGTCCCCGAAGAAGAATTCAACTGGGGCTGCAAGACGTGCAAAGGCCCATTCGGGTGTGCGACCACGCAGATCGACGACTGCGAATGCGCCAAGATGAACCACGAGTCTCTACAGAGACTCGCGTACAAGCATAACGGGCTGCTCAAGTTCCCGCAGGAGAGCGCGTACGCTATCCACGAGTGCAATGCGCAGTGCGATTGCTACGCCCGTTGTCCGAATAAAGTTGTCCTCAAGGGGCGGCAGGTACCGCTGGAGATTTTCAAAACCAAAAACAAGGGATGGGGTATGTATCTATTTCTCCTGACGTAACCCCTTCCATAAGAGAACCAAGTTGATCACCTACTTACTGATTGAAGGCCTCCGGTGCCCAATAGACCTGCCCGCGGGCAAGTTTATCGACCGCTATATCGGCGAAGTCATCACGCCCGCCGAAGCCGACCGGCGCACACAGATCCAGGAGCTCCGCGGTTTGACATATCTGTTCGACCTGGACAAGTTTGCCGAAGACGACGAAGACCAGGAAATCTACTGCGTCGACGGCGGCGACTTTGGCGGGGTGACGCGGTTCATCAACCACTCGTGCGAGCCGAACCTGATGATCCACGTGGTCACGCATAACCGCTCGCGGCTGGACATCTACGATCTGGCGCTGTTCACGTGCCGTAAGATATCGGCGGGTGAGGAGCTGACGTTTGAGTATACGCGCAGCGAGGGCGTGGAGAGCACCGAGGAGGTGCCTGAGGATAAGAAAAAGTTCCCGTGCTACTGTGGCGCGAAGAAGTGTCGTGGGTGGCTATGGTAGCCGCGTGCATGCGCATCTAGTTGGCGGCCCCGTCCTACGCATTGGAAGTGCGTATGGGCGACCTGTAATATTGTCCTTTGTTTAGCATTTTTGGTGATTTACGGCATCATGCATGTTGGGGGTTTTTTTATCTTGGGATTTGGTTACATGAAGATCTGTTAGGGAGCGGTGAGTATTGGCGGCGTCGACCTCCTTGTGATCATTAGCCACATGCATAGCATCTTGATGTTTTTCCCTGTTTTCTTTCATTGCATCTTGCAGTTGTGCCACTTCAGCTTTCGCATTGTTGCATTTTTTTGGTGCGCACAGGCTTGATGCTCCTCGGATATTAGTCCAGGTCCAGGCTGGCGTTATGGTGTCGACTTACTCCACATGATGATAGCGGTGATGGGAAGATACGTTATACATTACTTGTGCAGTCCACTTCATACTGTTGGAAGCTAGCCCCGTGTAATTAGAAATTTGTAGCAGCTTGGTCCAACGTTAGCCAACGTCAAAAATGCACGCAGCCGAGCCACGACCCGGCGGAATGAACGCGCCATCAAAGCGCACGTACAGGCACGTTGTACCGCTGCTGCATGCATACCATTTGCAAACGGCCGCCAAATTTACGGCGCTGTGACCCTTCAATTTAGACACAAAGCTTAGATCGATCCTTGGATTATGGCGTTTTACGATACCTCGCAAATCTCTGTTTGAAATGTCAAGGTGCTGCGTAGCTGCAGTATTATGTTACTTGGTAATAATTGATATTGGCAGCAAGTCGGCTGGCAGCCTTGTGCGACTGTCGCCAGATCTAGATTCGGTCGGAGCTGTGCCCTTGCTTGCCAACATATGATGCAAAACATCCATTCCTACAGCCCTTATGCACGAAATATACTTAGTACTAGTATACCGGAAATTGATATCCGTACGAGAAGAATTTGATCTAATTGATATTGTCCCTTGCCTCGCCTGTGCTATTTGAATTTTACTTGAACAACCAAGCAGTCGCCGATTGCTGGGCGTAACGTTTGTAAGCAAGCTAATTCAGCTCGCTAGCCTGGTCGGGTTCTCATGCTTGGGGGCCTGGAAGGCGCAGCCGGGCGGATATGCACTGTGCTTCTAGAAGGCAACACAACCCTTCAAATACCTTTGTCACGATTACTGTGCCGCACTGGATATCGATGTTTTGCGGGGATGATGCATTGGGCGACCCCCGCTGGCGTCGAGTACAGCATGCATTATCGTACGCGGCCTCAGAGGCAGAAGAGAAATATATTAGTCAATGCTGGCTGTATGCGCAGCTTGATCACGTTATGTTAGTTATGCCTCATTGCCCTCAACCGTGCATTGGATCTAAATTCTCACCACCGTTCAATATTAGTATCATGCGATGAGCTTTGTAGAACCGCATGCACATGTGTTTACCAACCTTTCTAATGGACTGCGTATTGTTCACAGGGGATTCGGGGCACGGTGCATCAAGGGTAGCTAAGCCTACGGATACGTTGGAACACTTCATAGTCATGTCAAATAATTGTATATCGATTCTAGCATGACAAGCGAAAAAATATGTCAAAGTCTAGAGTAAAAACAAAAGCTGCATCGAAAACCCGCAGATAGCACACTGCTATACAACCCAATGAACAAAGTGAACCAACCAACCAACCAAGCGACCAACCAGCTAGTGAACCATCCGTGCCTCGTACACAAACAACAAAGCAAAATGAAAGAAAAAGAACCGCTAGTAGACGCAAAGAACTACTCTGAAGGACCGTGAACGCCGTGCAAAGAAACAGTCAAGAGCCCGAGCGTGTGAATGAAATGGAGAAAAAAGAATTGGTATAAATATTGTCTTTTTCTGTTGTTGCTATATCTAAAAGAAAACCCCCATGTATGTAAAAAAAGTTCCTCATCCGTGAAGTGAAAGAAAGATGTGATTTGCGTGCATGACCAAGTTCGCGTCGTAAGAGTGAATTCATTCAATAAACTCAATTACAACCGAAACGGCATCATGGGGCGCTGCTCTAGCGTCTCCTCGAAGCCGCAGAACCGGTGGGCGTCAGGTCTGGGTTCTAGGATGGCCAGCTCGGGGCTGAAGTTCTCTTCCTCGGCGTCGACGAACGAGAAGCCACAGAGGTCGAGCTGCATGTTGCCGCCGTTCAGACCGGATGCTATCGAGGTCCCGGTCATCTTTCTCTGTGGCATCAGGAAGTGTGTTTCTTGATGCTGCTTCTTGGGGGCCTTGAGGATGATGCGCGCGGGCGTGTGGTACGGGCTTGTGAGGCCGAGGTCGTTGCATGTGTCTAGGATGGCGCTTGAGGCAGCTGTGGATGTGGATGTGATGGACTCGATGGAGTGACGGCGGTAGATGGTAGAGCTGGCGATGGAGACGTTCGACGGCGAGCAGATCATGTCGGAGGCCGTGGATGAGGCATTTGAGGTCTTCCGCTTGCGCAGGCGCAGGCCCGAGCGGACGTTCTTTGGGGAGAGGGAGGCGGTAAGCTGGTGGATGCTGAAGTGGACCATTTTGACAGATGTATACTGAATGTCTGCGTTGAGTTGTGTTGGATTTTATTATATCGTGCAGGACGAGCTGAGCTTTGTCGAGATGAAGATGAAAAAAATTAAGGGACAAAAAATATGCAAGAAAAAAACTGAATTGAAATGCGGGTTCCAAAGGAGTGGACGGAAGGCTTAAAGAAAAGCGGCTTCTCAGACGGATTGCGGGTTTATACGAGTCGAAGGACCGAACGGATCAGATCCTCACAGCAGAGAAAGGAAGACGAAGAGAGGGGCGGGAACGGGGCGCAGGGGAATGATGATATATAAGTAAAGTATCTATAAAGGGACTCCGTCTATCGGGCTCGTAATATTATAAAATATGCACGCAAGCCCTTGGAAGACCAAGACCGAGACCAAGACCAAGACCGCGCAAGACGTCAAGGATGGTGGAGTGGACGTCCTGGTGGAACAAGAATCCGGGAAAGGAATGCAATGCGCCGTCCGGGCAAGGACAGGGGCACAGAAGAGCTAAATTGAAGTCGAACAGCACAGCAGAGAAACTGTGCACAGGAAGGAAGATTCTTGGACCGGTATGTGCGTCGGACGTAAGAGATGTAGTGTGCCTGGGTTAGATTAGATCTGTTTCCCGTCCCGTCGAAAAAAGGGCCTGATGACAGCGGCTGCCTGCCTGGCTCAGCGACAATCGTACAAATTGGCTAAAAGGATGATCGGAGGGATAAAAGTAATTGAAGGGTGTCACCGGTGTTATATATAATAGGAGAAGGGGAAATAAAAAAAATGGGTAATGCAATGCAATATGAAATGTCTGTCTGACGAAGGATAAGTAGCGTGCGTGCGTGTGATACAAGCCGACGAGGCGAGAATCTTGCTGTCGTCAGAGCCTTGATTCGATTGACTCGGCTTGAATTCTTTGCGTTCCTTGCGGGGATGGCTTGAATATCCCACTCGTTTCAGGTTGCCACTGCGAGCACCTGCGGCGTCCTCGACTTTCTCGATCGGGGCGGTCGAACGGGCAGGTTTTTTGCGCTCGGTCAATGCTGATTTGCCCGGCTGCGCGCAGGACGGAGCCGACGTAGGACTATGATATAATGGTGCCTCCGTCGACCGTCTTTCTTGGTCTTGCTCCAAACTTGATCGCTGAGTGGACGGGTATAATTAGGCACCACTGCGACCGGATCCGAATGCGGCGCGCTCGTCGATCGTGTGCCTGGCGATGGTATTTGCTGAGTATGCGAGTCAACCGCAGTTTGGTCGGCTTACCCGGCAGCCAAGTCACAAGTTCTGTAGTAAAATAGTAGAGGTAATAGGATAAAAAAATGGTCGTATCGTGATACGTAAAGAACGGAAGAAAGAAACGGTCGTCGACGGGGCCTCTCAAAGGCTGGCAAGAAAACAAAATTCAAAAATAAAAAGAAAGACGGGCTGGGCAAAATGAACGACAGGTATTAACAACTGGTTCCGGCCAGCTTTTTTCGGAGGGACGTCGAATCGATGGCTTCAGCGAAAAAGGGCCAGCCAGCAAGGACGCCGGCCGGACCGCGGTGGATATATAATAGCGATGCTTGCGATAAAAACGCCCACCCGCGTCGCATTGCAATTGCGACTCCCGTGATCCGTCCAGAGGTTACATACTTCGTACATTAGCATCAAACGCCCGGCTAATAGCTTATGAGTCGTGGCTGAGGAGGACGGCGCCCCGCAGCGTGAAGCAGCTCTGATTCAAGCTTCAAACGTGATCTGTTCGCGGTGGAGACGCCGTGATTGCGGTTCTCTCGCTGGGCGCCGCCCCTTCGAACACGCCCTGACATGACCCTCGCTCCACTCTCGCTCACATCACCACTCTATCTCATCCACCACCCGGCGATAAACATCATATCACGCCGACACTTCTGCTACCTGTACATGCGCGTGTGTGTGCATCCTCGTTCTCGAACCAGACACTCGTCCACCCGTAGACGTCTGCCTTCGATCCGTCGATCGACGTCTGTCACGTCTGTCTCGGCCACCGTCGGCATCCTTAGTATACTTGGTATACAGACACACTGAGAATGCTCACCTGCCCCGTTCGTCCAGCATTCATCCCCCGCTGCTCCGTCATGAAACGCGGGAACGTCGAAAAGCCCTCTCTGCGCATCCATCCATCCATGGGACTCGGTTTCACGCTCCCTGGGCTAATCTCATCATCCCCTGCCCTGACTCCCTGAGGTAAATTGAATCCCGCATGCAGGCATGCGTCCGCAAGCCGAACATCAACTAGGCTTCTGGGCTGTTCCTGCACTTGGATGTCGTCCGGTCTTGCAGAACGATCGATCGAACGTACGTCCGTACGATGGATATCGAGTACGCTATTGCAAGTGCTGCCGCCAACAGGTGGCCCGTTTCACCAGTTCCCCTGCCGGTCGTCTTACAGACGCACTTCGTATAGAACAAGCAATCATCCATCCGTCTGCACTCAGTATGAGTGCAATACTTTATACCTAGGTATTCTGCTTACGATATTTCGTATCGACCCGCCGATGCGATGCGTGGCAGTGCAGTATACTACTCTTCTCCAGTAACTCCGTCGAATATTACACTCTTATAGTAACTCCCCTTTTCCCACCTTCCAGGCCCTGTCATCGAGCTCCTGCAAAGTCTCTCGCTTCCCGTTTCAAGCCCGTTTAGGCTCGTCCGGGTATCGCAAACGACATGCTCACGGAAGGTGCTTCTGTCTTATCGTTTGTTGCTGCGGTTCCACATGATACCGTGCGCCCGCCTGTCGTCCTTCCATCGGATCCGGGCTCGAATGGAATTTCCTGCAGAATCGTCCGTCATCATCCACATCTTATTTTCTTCTTTATTGACATTACTCGCCGACCGGCGTCGAAGCGAGACTGCCCTACGTCGTCTGTCTGACCTTCTTACAGCATACTTACTTATACTTAGCATGTAGAATAGAAGAGACTTGAGAAAAATTTCACTCCTAGTATACAGCCCTATGGAATGCGTAGAATTGTGAATCTTTCTGGAACCCAGCCGACCGACCATGCATTACTATTATACTCGTACAAAACCCCCATACAGTACATCTGCTGCATCTAGATTCTATCCATCGAATCGAATCCTACCCTTTTTCGTCAAAGAAGAATGCAAGAATGTTAAAAGAAGACAAAAAGGTGTAACCCTGTAGAAAGAATAACGCCTGGACAATGATGGTCTGTAGGAGCAAGGGAACCGACGATATCAATCATCCAATGAAGCAGAAGCAAAGAAAACTAAACGCTGAAACCGAAAACTCCATGTAAAGCCCTTCTCCCAGAATACCGTAGCCCAAAAACCCTTGAAGACCAGCAATGAAAGAAGAAAAGACAGAAACGAAGGGTCATCGTACAATAGTACAGGATATCTACATTAAAAAAGAACAAGACGAAAACAAGAAGGAAGGGGAAAAGAAAAAAATGACCCGCAATGCTATTAGGTACCGAAAGGGGCAAAAGCGAGCGCGTGCATTACTTCTACTTTATTCCAATCGTCGAACCTCACTCACTCACTCATCGATCGCTCGTGAATGAAAACCGCGGGTTACCCGGCTGCTGTTGCTGCTGCTGCTGCTGCGGGTCCCCACTTCCGCTTCGTCGTCTAGCCGCCGCGGCCGCCGACACCGACCGCCTCATCGCAACCCCCCATGACGAATTCTGAAACGCATCCAGGACATCCTGCGTCGACACCCTGCTTTCGTCCCGTAGACGGGGTGACAGCCTGCCCCCCGCGTCCGCCACCGTTGTCGTCGTCGTCGGTGATGGGCTTCTTCTCGCCGCCCACGAGCTGAACGACTGCCGCGGCGGGCCATCAGGTGGTGGTGTCGTGAACGGCGATATCCCAGACCCAACCGGCGAGCGGGGGCTGCCAGGCTGCAGGTTATTATCCTCAAAGGAGACCCGCTGTCCGGGTCCACCCATCCTTGGCGACCCCGTCGTGGATGGCCGACGCTGCAAATACTGTTGCTCGATCTGCGCCAGACTCTGCAGCAAGTCAGGCGTCGATTCCGACTCGACGTATATCTGCGGGACCGTGGACGCTCGGTCCTTGTCCGTCCGTATCGGTATGAACGGCGCCGTGGACTTTCTGCCACTGATTGCCGAATAGCTCCTCATAGCCACACTGTCGTAGCATCGCATCACGTCAGCATCGAGCCATCATCGTACTTTATGTCATAACTTAATCAATCGGAGACAAGACAATACTCACATCATGCGGAAGAAGTTTCTAACAGTGTTCCGCTGCATCTGCTCCTCCACCATCTGCAACTTCGCCCGCCGCCGGAGGAACTCCTCGAGTCTAGACGTCACCATGACATGAAAATTAACAACCGAGTCATTGTCTTGAACGCAAGAGAATCCTAAAATGCAGCTTACCTAAGACTCTTGTTGTCGATGATAAGCTTGTAGTGAGCCAGGATGAGAAGCACCGTCGTAAATGATATCCCGCACTCCTTATCCGCGGCAACGAGGCACTCCTCCACGAACCGCGCATACGTATACCGCTGTCGGCGGATCCGCCACACCGGCAGCCCCGCCAGTCTCTGGTTGAGCTTCTTAAGGTCAACACCGATCCCGAGTCGGTCGTTCGCCGGGTCGACCCGACAGTCCTTCAGGATGCTCTTGACTCGATACGGCTCCTCGTGGATCCGCATCTCAAAGACGCCGTTGAGCTCCGCGAGCAGCCGCGGCAGCTTCTCAGGCGGTATGAACCCGCTGCCCTTGGGGTCGATGTGCGACCACGCCCGCTTGAACCGGCGAATGTCCTCCCGAGACAGCTTGTTGTGCGCCCCAGACTGCTGGTACACGTAGCTGAAGCTCTCAAAAATGAGCGAGACAAACATGTTGACGAAAATGTACATGCTGATGATGTTCCACGAGATGAAAAGGAACCGAGCGTACCCTTTGCTGCCGCAGTCCGAGTTGAAGAAGTTCGGGCTCATAACGCAGTCGGGCGTCTGCACGCTGTAGTCGTACATGATCTGATTCCAGCCCTCTCTGTATTCATTCACAAGTAAACCGTTAGCATACGTAATCGATACTATTATGAAAAGATGGATCGAACCATACCCAGCACTCATCTTGAAGAGGACGACCAGGGCGTTCGGAATGGTCCTGAAGTTCTTATTCCCATCCCCATTCTCGCCCAACCGCGTCAGCCCAAAGCTCTGGACCAGCGCGATCGCGTACACAAGAAATAAGACGAGCCATGTCAACAGCAGATTGCCAATCGCCTGCAGCGACGCAGCAGCAGTCTTGAACAGCTGGTCAAGTTGGTTGTTGCGCGGGATAAGCAGAAGGGTATCTAAGACCAGAAACAGCTTTTGAAACTGGACAAAGATAGGTGCCTTCTCAATGGCGAGAATCGCAATGGTAGTCCCCAGCGTCCCGGTCACGACGAGCAAGTTGAACATATCCCAGCGGCTCTTCCGGTATTGCTCCCACGTCAGTCCGATTATGCGCACGGAAATGTTGCCCGCATATATGAGAGCAAAGCAGAGAAATATGGAGTCTGTGCACATCGTCGTTAGCCAAATTCACCGCATCACATCATAAGGTGGTAATAAATCATACCTCTGTAAGTATCGAGCTTGCTGTTCGCAGGATAGTATTCAATCACCAGCAGAAACAAATGCAGCATGAGGATCGTTGTTATGAACCCGTTCCACCGCCCATGTTTCCGCACAGACCGATTGTAGCACCACGCTTTCCACCGCTCGTCAGGACTGTTGCTCGGCCGCTTAGAGGGACTGATCTGCCGCAACAGTTTTCGAAGCTCGAGCCAGGATCGCTGCTCCGCAGTCAAAAATGCCACACCAGTTTGTTCCGTGTAATTTCGCATAAAGACGGATACAAACAGTGTCTACAAACGATCGTTAGCTAATCCAGTTGATATAACGAAAACGGAGAGAATGAACTTACCAGGACGAAGACGGCACCCAACAAGTTGAACGCCAGAAAGAAGATGGCATTGTACTGCGACACGCCCTGCACCGGTTGCATATCTAGTCCCGTTAGTTTCATTTCCAATCAATATATATATAAAGAAGGAGAGAGAAAGATGGAAAATGCACATACTCAACCCAGTGATGCTCATCCCCTGCCAGAGCACGTCCGTCCACCCCTCCTGCGACACAATCTGGAAAAGAATAAACAACGAGTCCCCAAAATTGTCAAAGCTATACCACGGGTTCTGCGCAACCCTCGGCGCCAGCATATCCCAATTGAACGGCGAACTAGCATACTCGAACACGCAGTCGTCAAGCAACGCCACCGACCCGTCATTGCACGACACCATCTTGCCCGCGAACAAGTTGACGCCGTAGATGGCAAACGGGATCAACAGCGCCAGCGAGACGAACGCCGCGGAAATAAGCTTGCGCGCACCAAACAGCATCGAGTGGAACGTCTCACGCGCGCTGTCGCTCACGTTCAGCAACCTGAGCGCTCTGAGGGCCTTGAAAGCACCGACAGCCCGGGCAATCTCGCCTTGGTCGGCAAACGACGTCCCGACACTGATCCAAAGCGTTATCAGCACAAGCGAGTCGATGACGCCCCAGAAGTTCCGCAGATACGCATTCGGCGTCCAGTACAGTCCGTCAGCGATAATCTTGATCACGGCTTCCAGCGTAAACAAGCTGGCAAAGCCGATGTCAGCAAAGACGAACCAGCTTCTAGTGGTGTACCCGTGCCTCTCAAAGTAGTTCTTCTGGTACAGAGGCGTCGTAATGCAAGCGAGGATGACCATCACAATGATAGACGTGTATATCAGCGCCGAGAAGCCCAGCCAGACGGGTATGAATGGGGAGACGCCGTCGAATCGGTCCGTCCCACGGCTGGGCCCCACGATGCGCTGGCACATCCGCCGAATCGGGTTCTTGGGCCCAAAGATGAAAAGAGACACGTTATACCCCGGGTGTCGGACCAGATACTCCCGTTGAGCCTTGCGTATCCGGTCGCGCGACTTTGCAAGTTCCTGCGCCATGGCCGTCGGCGCGATCTCCGACCGCTTGGTGAAGATACTTCCAGAGTAGAACGGGTTCTCTTCCGTCTCTTTCCATATCTTACTGATCCACTTGCCAATCTTCGTCAGGACGTCCGGGGAATGCACGTCTCCGTCGTCAAAGCGAATAGTGCGTTGATGGTGGATCGCATGACTCCCCATGTTTTTTCCCATCGGCTGCTCGGTGTCGGCGTCGGCTGTCCCTTCGTCGAGGAACTCGTCGACGATGGCGTTTCTCGTCAGCATCTCCACGCCGACATGTCCAAACTCTATTGGGTCGCGGGCGTGGGCTCGACCGAAGCGTAGGAGCCCGGACAACGAAAGATTCCAGCTGGCCGAGCTATGACCATCCTTCTTCTGCAGGAACGACTTGATCTGCCAAAGCCGCTTCTCGTCCTCCGTAACATCAAAGTTCTCCTGGATGACAGCAATAAACATATTCAGGATGATGAGATTCGCCAGAATGAACCAGAGGATGAAGAACGCCGCGGATATCCAGCCTACGTGAAACCTATTCTCGTATTGCTGCGCGTTGTAAAGAAGCGTGGTCCACCCTTCGCTCGAGAAGATTTGGTACATCCCCAGGAAGCTGTTCCAGATGTTGTTGAACGTGATGCGAATCGGGCTGCCGTCGCTGTCCTCTTTCGGAATATTGCCCCGTAAGAGTTGGACGGCAAAGATGGAGCAGAGAAAGGTGATCAGCAGCACGAAGAAGAGCAGGTTGAGAATACCGCCCACACTTCCCAGAACCAGCAGCTACACGCAAAACATACCCATTAGCAACTGATAAATAAATTGACTTATCAATATGAGAACTTACCAAGAGATTACGAGTCACTGGTAGGAACAGGACAATTCGGTAGAACCGCAAGATTTGGAAAAGCGTGAGCCAGGCGTACACCGTTTCCTGGTATCGAACCGGGGGCAATTCCATGACGCAGGTGATAATGACGAGCAAAAGGTCAAACCAGTTCCGCGGCAACTTCACAAATCCTCTCCAGTCGACAGCGAACCGTAGGATGATCTCGCCAAGCAAGAGCAAAGAGACAGTGAGCTGTGTACCGTTGATAACATCTCGGCGATAGTTACTCATGTCCGCGCTGCGCACCGCTTCGACACCGAGGCCAATGAATATGACAACGATCCAGATGAACTCCGTCTTGTTGTAGATATTCTTCGCCTGGCTGGTTCGTGATACGTGAGTTATATGTGGCGGATCAATGCTGCATTATCATATCAGTATTCTGTTCCTGAAGTAGAAACCACGATCAACGCCTACCTCTCGTCCTTGTCATCATCACCTTCGTTCCTAAACGCGCTCTGCTTGCTCTCTTCTCGAATGACTTGGAAAGACGACGTGATGACGGCAACCAGCTATACAGCTAAAATCAGCATCGTTCGGCGAATCGGACAACAGACGGTATACATACCAAGTTCACCAACCAAAACGTCAAGATGATCATGCCAAAGATGAAGACTGGAGAGACAAGAGTTAGCACAACGAAGACACATGCGCTAAAGAGACGGGAACTTACAAAGCGCAGACCACAGGTAGTCGCTGTCCGCAGTATAATACATTAGGTCGGTGAACGTGTTGGAGCTGATGATGATAAACACTAGCTCCATCGACTGAAGTATATTATCAAAGCTGACGGTGCCGCCGTAGGGATTCTGGCCCTCCACGCATAGCGAGTTGATGGGACAAATGTAGCCCTTGGGTTTAATCTCCGCTGGCCTGCCGTCCGGGTACAGGTAGGGCATCTCGGAGAAGTTGCGAGCGTCGAGGTAGCCACCGCAGAATTGGAACTCTTGTGTGTAATTTGGCTGTACGCCTGTTGGGTCTAGATGTGAATAAATCATTGCGTTAACTTTGGGGCTTCGATGGCGAGGTTGATGCTTGCTAATACCTATCCAAACACAAGTACGCCGGAGGGAACTTTTGAAACTCTGAACGCCTATAATCGCAAAGAGCAGCCTTGATATAATGTTAGTCAGAACTCTTGATGTTGAAATATCTATCCGGTTACAGCTATATTCATACCAGAAAAAAGAGATAAGAAACGCTACGTTGACAAGTAGGGGCGCTGCTTTTTTCAAACTCCTGAGGATAACCTGGGCTGGCATTAGCGGAAGAGAATTTTACATCAATGCTCCAAGTGATACTTACTCCGGTGCCGCTAGTTATCCCCAGCAGCCGCAGTATTCGAAGGCAGCTCAGCATTCTAAACATGTACAAATGATACTTTTCTTCTAAGCCCGCTAGCGCTAAAACGAGGTAAATCCAATAGGAAACGACCGCTAAAAAGTCAAGTCTGTTGAACGAGTGTCGCATGAAGGCGCGTCGGGAGAGCTGGAAGCGCTGCTGATCGCGAGTGTGCAGGAACGCCTGGCCGGAGTGGATGTGCGCCATCGACGGGAATAGCGCCGCGGCCGACAGCTGCTCGACAGCAGGTAGCTTAACCTGCTGTTCGCTGGGCGTGAAGACGAAGCGAAGCTTGGACTCGATGTACGCCCGCCATGTTAGGTGTATGTTGTTCGAGACGGCGTCCGGGTTGACGACGAACCCGGAAACGATGATGCGAGCACTGAGCTCGAGGGTGTACAATATAAAAATCCCAAGAAGAGCATAGTCCGACGGGCTGCCCCACTTGTTGTCGTCCGGGTGGATAAAGATGTTCTTCGCAGAGTCGACGGTGAGCAGGACGACCTGCACGATGATGGTGAGGAGAATGAAAGGCTCCGTAAACCTGCGTAACACCAATTCATCAGTACAGATAGTCGACAATGGGGTGGGGATGTGGGGTAGCCTTACGGGTGTGTCAAGACGTCGCAGAGGAATATGCGAAGCTTGCTGTCGGGGGGGAATATTTTTAGACTTCGCCCTTTAAGAGGGTTTATAGAAAGCCTCCTGGGGAACTCTGGCGGCGGCGGATCGTCCGACGACGCGATAGGGACCTTCTCCCCACTCGCCGCCGGGGACGGTATATCGCCGGACAGCCGTTCGCTCGGCGAAGGTAGAGGGCTCGTGTCACTCCTGACCGACTTGACGGACGGGCGCCTAACCAGATCCGCGTTTGGGTCATTGGACAGATTGACGACTCTCTGCGAGATATTCTGCACGGCCATCGACACCCGACGGACAGGCGACGAGGCTGCTCCCGGCACGGCCAACGAGATCTTCCGTCCCTTCATCGACGGCCTACGTCCAGGGGAGGGTCCTCTGCGGGGAGACGCGCGCCGCATCCCTGCCTCGGCATCGCGCAGGTCGTCACCGAGCCGCGTACCCGGCGACCTCGACGGCGATATCGATGTTTTCGGGTCGAATCGCACGTTCTGCGACTGCGACCGCTTCCTCCCTCTAGGAGTGCTGGGATCCGCCGATCCAAGCTGGGGCGACATCCCCATCGGCTGCAGGTTCGCGGGATCCGTGAGCCCAGCCGTGTCGTCGTCATCCTCCTCCGCTATCCGCGCCGGCGGCGACGATAACGAGTACTCGCCAAAATAGTCGTCCGAGAAGGTCGGCGACGCCAGTCCGAGGCCGACGCTGCCGGTGCGCTGATGGCTAGTGGTGGTGCTCTCGACCGGCGAGATGCCCGGCGCAGATATCGATGTGCCAGCATTCGATTTCCGGCGCGGATTGCCCAGCCAGCCTCCTTGCGTTTCCCCCTGCAGCACCTCGACCAGCCCACGGCGCATTGTATCCAGATCCACGTTCATGCCGCCCTCGGCGTCAAAAATTGTCGTTTGCCCGCCGCGGCCGGCATTGTCGTCATCGTCGGCGTGACTGGTCGTTATGATGGGTAACGGATGTTGCACGGATCTTCGAAACGCAGGGCGGGCCTCAGCAATTGTCGGTCCTTCATTGTCGCCAAAGCTGCCCGGCGAGAGTCCCCCGCTGCTGGTCGCGTCGGCCCTCCTCCTGGACGAACTACTACTCCGTCGGTGTATCCTGCCCGCATCGCCGGTGGGGGATATCGAGTTGCGGCCGCGGAAGATGCTCGGCCGAGACCTTCGAGGGGAGTTTCCTGGCGAACGGGTCGAGCGGGTCGAATTCTGGTGCTGGAGCTGCTGTTGAGAGAGGTCCTGGAGGGGTATGTCGGGGTGATGGTCGTTCGGGTCGTTTGGTCGCTCAGACATCTTGTCATGAGCTCAGCAGGGTGCCAGGGCCGAATTATTGAGAGGATGGTGAGTCCGGGCGGTGCGTGTGGCCGAGTGATATCATGACAGCAGAGACGAAGGGCTGGCGGGGAGGTTGAGAACTATCGCGACAGGTCGTGTGACTGTATTGTCGGCGGTCGTTATCTTTTTCGAATACGTACGTGAATAGGTATACGACGATGGATGGATGGTAGTTTTTTCTGGGGGGTTTCTGATTCAGGGTCCGATGCACTGCCGTCAGAGGTACATGTGTGTAAGGTACCTGAATGGAATGAGCGAGAGATGGCGCATGAAAAGGGAGGTGGTGGAGGGGGGCAGCACTGACGACGACAATCCGCTACGACGCTATTGCTTGGCCGTTACCAAGTGGCCACCCGCCCGACGACGACGTGCTTCAGTCAGGCAGGCAGACAATCATTAATCCAGCTGGTTGGGCGAGAGTTCACAAAACCACAACGATGAAAGAAGATGGAATACTATGCGTCGGGGCTAAGCTCCAGCGACAGGAAACGGGAGGAAGAAGAAAAGGCAGCAGCGGCAGCAGCAAGCAGCAAGCAAGCAAGCAGGAGCAATAGCAGCAGCAAGCAGGCCCCGACGAACTCGACGGGAGCGTGTAATTGGGCGACTCTCAGCAATCGGCTGAGTTCTGTTTCTGGCGATGAGCCCGCTGCAAGTGGTGGCTGGCGGGAAATATGCAGCCAACTTGGCCTGCTTCGCTCGCCCTTTTCGGCTGGGCGACCAAGCCAAGCTTAGTCTTCGCCAGAGAAGCCAGCTGCTCGAAGAGACATGCGCAGCGCTGTGCGAAGCGGTATTTAGTATTAGGTACGAAGGGCAAGAGGCACGATCAATTGCCTGCTGCGGCTGCTTTGATTGTTTGATGGTGGTGCTATTTTGGAAGCGTGAAGTTGGAGGGGGCTCGGATCGTGGTCCGAGGCGCCGTGGGAGGCCCCTTTTCTCTGACGAAGAGTGTTGTGTTGTCGTCACGTCGCCGCTTCCATGCGACTTCCCCAAACGGCAGCTGGCCCATCGACAATTCGATCCAGATGAACGTTCAAATGCACGAAGCGACACTAGCAACTGCACACCAGGTTACAGAACATGAACACCTTGAGGCCACTCTTCCAGAACCACATCACATACATTGAAGTATACATTGAAGTATACTTCGTATCAGTGTGATATCGACGAACTCATTCAACCAGACAGGACGCATTCCTCGTTCGAGCCCCGGCAAAACGCCTTGCCTGGATCGACTGGCGTTTCTGGTTAAACTGAAACGCGAACGACCACAGCCTCTGCTTTAGGCAGGATGATCCATATCCGCCCGGCTGCAGCGTTGGATTTCTCGTCGAGGAGCCCTGGCCGGTAAGCAATACAATCCACCTGATTGGGCGGTAGCGGGTGGTTGCAGGCTGCTGTTGACACCGTCGACTGCGCTTATGTATATAACTACGATGTAAGTACATACACGGCGACGTCCGTAGATGTTTGCGGCATGTTGGAGATGTTGGATTCCTATTATCCTCATTTTGTACTAATCAACCCCGACTGTCTGCCTATATTCTTAGTATATGAATTTATACTAGTACTGGGTATGTTCGCGGGGTCCGTCAGCTCCCGTTACAGAAGACACAAGGGTGCATCACCCCTTTTTCACTCGTTTGACCAGAACAACAGCCAGCTTTCAATTCCCTCGAAATAATAAAATATACTATCCAGGTGGATAGTAGTATAGTCACTCTATATATTACCAGCTTGATGTTTTGAGGTATAATAATTGGAGCCATGTCTGCATGTAACCTCCCCCGGGGGGGGGGGGGCAGCACAGCCAGCTTACGCAATTGATGGCTGGCACTCGCTTCGTGGACTTCATTTGCTGCGATCCCCAATTCCCCTGCGGAAGGTGCCAAGTATTGCTGAGCCACCGACGCGCCGATGGATGGTTTCGCAGTCCTGTACGACCTCCTTTACGCGTCGGCCATGTCCATGTCCATGTGCCTTATATGGTGCCACCCAAAAATAATTATGGAGCAGGTATTTCGTGCATAGAAATCACAAGGCATGTGGTGTATGAAGTACTTACTATTTACCGAGTGCTTCAGCCTGCGGACCGGCATGTAATGTGTACCGAGTATGTCGTGTGTACCAAGTATGTGAATGTGGATTGCTGGTATGCATTTCTTACGCGGGTGGCACAGGCAAAATAAAACGTGCGGGCGATCCAGGAACGCGATGAAGTACATTCTACGTAATCCCTCGCCTCGATGCTACCACCGCACATGGCCATCCTCGTCTATACTAATACCAAGTATATTTCAGGATACCCAGTGCACTAAAACCCTTGGCCACTGCTTGTACTTGGCTAACGTTACGCCGGAGCTATCCGAAGAGCAGTCACTCGGATGATGCTGTCCAGCGTACACAGATCAGATCAGACGACGACATGATAAGATTATATCAAACCGAGCCGATCGGAGGCAAAGACCCTTCGACTGCCGACTTGAATATATACCAGTATACGTATCTGAGGTCACCGCAGTCAGCCCACGAATCTGCCGACATACTTCATACAATGCGTTTTATTGCAATATTGGCCATCACAGCTTCCCCCACAGCTCGGTCTACAAAAGATGGTACACACGATCTTAAACATACTAATCCCTCGCCGTCGCTGGCCAGCTGCAGCTGCACTTGATGCGGGGACGAAGGAGGAACTCGGTCCCCATATGATCTCAGCCCAAATGTCCGATCTGCTCCCACGCTCCAGATTCTCGCGAATTTCCGTGACTCAAGGTTCCGGACGTTCCAAGTCCTGAGTAAAGTCAAAAGAGTGGGTGGGCGAGTCGCGGCAGGTAGCAGCTTCCGAGATCCGTCGACTTCCTCACCATCCGACGCTAGACAGGCTCCCAAGACCCGCAGCACCCGGTCGACGGTCGCTCGGTCGCATTGGCGAGAAAGGCTTGTGATCAGCTAGCTGGCCTTGGTCGTGACTTGTCCGGGTCCGCCCAGTCCAGTCAAGCATATGCGCATGCATGGCAGAAGGCCGATGAAGGGATCCGATGAAGGGATCCAATTTTTCGCATTCACACATTATAGTACTAGTATACACCCCGGCGGCTTATTCATCCGTCGTACCACATGTGCAATGCGGGGGTATTGGGCAGAATGTCTCGAAGGATAAACGTTTCGACGTTTCGACAACGGCCACCGCATAAGCTGAAAGAAGTGTATATGCAAGTGGGTCGTAATTATATAAGCCAGATCGAGCTCCAGCCGTCAACGGCATGGCATTTCGGCCACTGACACTCATGACACTGATAGTCGAATGCTCGAGCAGAGTGCTATTTAGTGGCACATTGTAATCGGAGGACGGCATTACTCAGCCCATGAGGGTGATTATGCAACGGCGATAACGAACCAGCTGGTCATCTGCAGGCGGCCTCGAATGAGGAAATCGCAAGCACCGGAAGGCACGCCATCGGCCGGCTCTGTTCGGATCCGGGCTCTGGAATTATATGGAAAAATGCGGCGAGCTACCCCCATTCGGAGCTGCTAAAAGTACCTTTCGCTTGCTCAGAACCTTTTTTTTCCTCATGCTGAGTAAGACTGTTGGACTCGGTTCGAATGGATCTCGGCCGGGGGCGTGGACATGGACTTATCGCATATATCGGCGCTGGCCCTTCGCTCCTGCCGGTCACTAATCAGCAGACTGGACATTGGTGGCAGCAATTAGTACTTGCAGCAGCAGGCACCATGCATGGCAATCCAGGCTCTTCCTCGTTCGATTTTTTTTCTTTCTCCAATGCGGAGACGGGTTTTTATTTGTTCCATTGCATTCGAAATGCCCACTCGGCAGGTGGACGCCCGCCGCTCGGGCATTTGCGAGATTGCTGTCATGGGCCCGTTCCCCCATGACGTAATATCGCATCTTTCCCATTCACAATCAGTCATTCGCTCAGTCACTCAGTTTGTGACATGTATCCAGCACGGATCTTGGAAGCAAGTCAGTAAGTACTGGTATTGCAACGGTGTCCCGTGTGTGCAGTCCGTGTCTGCATTCTGTGAGCCAAGTGATGGCAAGAGCGTGTGTGTGCGGTGCAGCTGTTTTCGACGTCTATTATACCTGCAGCCTTTAAAGTTAGCGGGGCCCATATACACACTTATTAGCGGTAGACGGGTGGGCGAAAGGCAAAAACCCCGGCCGGTAGATGGGAACCCGAGTACGAAGATGATTAACAATCGAAGAAGAAAAAAAGCTTGACTCGTTCCAGGGAACCGTCCTGCCCATCGCTCGTCATTCCAGACCGTATAATACTGCATCCAAGGTCGATTCCATAGTGTAAGATACCAAGATGAAAACCCCGACGGGCCAGCAGCAGCTGCATGCATGCTGTAAGCGTGTATGTAATCAATAAAAGCCGTATGCCCAACAGGCGTCGCCGGGTGGAAAGGTCGTGAAGTGGACGGCTGCTGCATGCATGTACTGCCCGTATCCAGCAATCGGAGTTCCGTGTGAGATAGCCAGCTAGTCCCGATGGGCCGACTGCACTCCACGGGCTCCCATCGATGGCTATACACCACCCCGATAGCTAGCCCAAGGAATCAAAGTACCGTCGGTACATCAAGTACATCCATCAGAATGCTACTGCTACTCCACCGAGTGCTAGTATAAAAATATATATCCAGGCCGCTTCCGCTGCTGCTGCTGCTTCCTGCTGCCTTCCCACCGTCTTCCGGATCTGTCATCTTACCGCCCGCCAACCTTATTAATATACACTTACACTTACTCAACTTACCTTTCCCTCTCCCACCCTCCGACCGTCTATATAAGTGCCGGAAGAAGTACAAGCTATCCGTCCTGTTCCTATCCATCACATCAGTCAGCGGATAGATATAAAGAAGGGGCCCATTGCACAGGCCACCATCATCATCATCATCATCATCATCATCATCATCATCATCATCATCATCCATCATCGTCATCCAAAGAAAAGCGTCAAGGTTCTGGCCCGTAACGTTCAGTTGTCTGCATACACCTGCAGCTGTAATCGATTACGTACGCACAGAATTTCGTAAGTGGCCCATCCCTCGTATCCGTTTGACGTCATCCGCCCAGCTCCGTTTCGGCCGTTCCCAGCGACCAAATCAAAAAGAACGAACCGCAGCCGCCGCGGTGCCTCGCTCTTCGCATGTGGCTGGCTGGCTGGCGATGGACGGATAGCCTGATAAACACCGCATCCTAACAGTGCTCTCTTCGGTCAGGCAAGCAAGGCATTAAACGTCAACCCGCCATCTCCAGCTTCACAATCCTCACTACAATATAACCGTCTGCCCTCCGCCTCCCATCCTCCACCTTCCCACCTCATCGAACCATCGATACCAAAAAACGTCACTCACCCAACACAGTGCGACATCTCGATCGATACACAACCCACCCAACGCAGACAAACAATTTCCACATATCGGCTGCAGCCATGTCGGCCCTCCGAAGAGCGCTGCACAAGCTCCGCCCAGGTGCTAGCGGCGCAAAAGAATCCACAAGTCCCTCCCCCGCAACCCTCACCGAGAAGCTGAACGGCGAGGTCCCCAACGGCCAGTCGGCCTCCTCGCTGCAATCCAACAAGAGCAGCAGCGACAGCAACACCGGCAGCAGCCAGCCCGTCAGCAAGAACCAGGCCCGGAAACAGGAAAAGCGCGAGCAGAAGGAGACCCGCGTCATCATCAACGAACGGCGGGAACTCGAGCTCGAGGAGAAGCGAAAACTGGAAGCCGCTCTCGCCGCCCGGCTCGAGCCGGAGGAGCTCCAGCAGCGATATGGCGTCCTGCCAATCAACCAGTCCCAAGAACGGAAGCACGAGCAGAGGTATCGGATAGCTGATATCGACGCCTCCCATGAAGGCGAAGAAGTCATCCTCCGCGTCAGAGTGCACACCATCAGAAAATTGAGTTCCGGGCTCGCGTTCTTCATCTTCCGCCAGAGAGAATACACCGTCCAGGGCGTCCTCGAGGAGAAGGAGAGTCAGGCGTCCGAGTATATGATCAAGTGGGCGGATCACATCGGAGTCGAGTCCGTCGTTCTGGTCAAAGGTCTCATCCGAAAGGCGGCTCAGACAGTCAAGGCCGCCACCGTCCACGACCAGGAAATTCTCATCCGCGAGTTCCACGCCATCTCCGAAGTCAACGAGGATCTTCCCTTCACCGTCTACGAGGCCGAGCTGTCCAAAGAAGACGGCGACAACGAAACCAGCCGTGGACACCACATCAACACCCGGACGCTTTTGAGCAACCGTATCCTAGATCTGAGAACCGCCCCCTCCCAGGCTCTGTTCAGAATCAACGCCGGTATCTGCAATCTGTTCCGCTCGTTCCTCGATAGCAATGGGTTCATCGAAATCCACACACCGAAGCTCCAGGGCGCCGCCACCGAGTCCGGAGCGAGCGTTTTCAAGGTCAAGTATTTCGACCGGGATGCCTTCCTCGCGCAGAGTCCGCAATTGGCCAAGCAGATGAGCGTCATCGCGGATTTCGAGAGAGTATACGAAATCGGACCCGTCTTCCGTGCCGAGGACAGCAACACCCACCGACACTTGACCGAGTTCACCGGCTTGGATCTGGAAATGGCCTTCGAAGAGCACTACCACGAGGTCCTAGACATGATTGATAACATGCTCAAGTCCATCTTCGAGGGTATCTACAAGAGATACCGCCACGAGCTGGATATCGTCAAGCGACAATTCCCCCACGAGGATCTCGTCTGGCTGGACAAGACCCCGCGAATCGCCTTCAAAGACGGAATCAAGATGCTCCTGGACTCCGGATACAAGGAGGAAGACGGCAGCATCCCCCACGAACATGAAGATCTGAGCACCCGCGCCGAGATCCGGTTGGGCCAGCTTGTCAAGGAGCAGTATGGTACAGATTTCTACATCATCGATAAATTCCCATTGTCGGCCCGCCCATTCTACACGATGCTGGACCCCGAAGACCCCCACTATACCAACTCGTTCGATATCTTTGTGCGTGGCCAGGAAATCCTGTCCGGCGGTCAGCGTATCCACAACCCGGAGATGCTGAGGAAGCGAATGCTGGACAACTCCATCCAGCCGTGCATGATGAAGGAGTACATGGAAGCCTTCGAGCAGGGTGCCCCACCCCACGGCGGCGGCGGTATCGGTTTGGAGCGTATAATCATGCTGCTGTTGAACCTGGGTGACGTCCGCCACGCCTCGCTCTTCCACAGAGATCCCCGCAGCTTGCCCAAGCAGCCTCCGGTCTCCGTTCTCCGGCATCCAGAAGCCAGCACGCTCAACCCGCCATGGAAGAACAAGCCCTCGCACATCGACGAGGTCCCCACCAAGGAGCTCCAGCCGCTGACAAAGCTGATCGCCAACTACGGCGACGCATCCAACACATCCTGGCTCGACGAGAGATACCACGTCTGGCGGGACGAGGACACCGGCGCCGCCTGCGGATACGTTCCACAAGACCACTACGCCATCATCATCGGCGACCCTCTCTGCGACCGGTCGCAGTACGAGATGACCATGCGGCGATTCATCACCTTCATCAAAGAAGAGCTAGAACTCAAGCCCATCTGGCTGCTGGTCGGCAAGGACGGCGAGGAAGTTCTCGGCGGAAAGTTCGGCTGGAGCACACTCACCTGCACCGCCGAAGAGCGTGTCGACCCCTCCGTCGACCCGGCGGCCGAAGACGACAACGTCGCCCGCAAGATCCGGCACGCCAAGAAGGAAGGCGTCCGAATCACCGACGTCCCACCCGGCCAGGTCACCCCCGAAATCAAAGCCAAATGCGACGCCCGCATGCAAGACTGGATAAACAACCGCAAGGGCACCCAGGTCCACCTCACCGAGCTCAACCCATGGGTCGACTGGGAGCACCGCCGGTACTTCTACGCCACGGACAAAGAAGACAACGTCTGCGCGCTGCTCGTCCTCGCGCAGCTCTCCCACGAGCACGGCTACCAGGTCAAATACGCCCTCGAGTTCCCCGGCGCCCCGAGCGGCACCAGCGAATACATCATCACGCACGCCCTGCATAACGCTGCGGCCGCGGGCGCGAAGAGCGTGACTTTCGGCGGCTCCGCCACTACCGGCCTCTCCGGCGGCCACCACATGGGCGGCCTGCGGATGAAGTTCCTCGCCAAGTCCTACCAATCCATCGTCACATCCCTCAAGCTGATCAACAAGAGTGAGTTCCGACAGAAGCTCGGCGCGGAGGAAGACCCCGTGTACATCTGCTTCCCGAAGAACGGCCTCGGCCCGCGCGGCATCCGCGCCATCATGAAGTTCTTCTCCTCGGAGGGCGCCGTCAACGACCAGGAGGACAGCCCCAAGGGCGGTTCACCCAAGGGCAGTCCGTTCACCAGCCCGCGCAACAGCTTCGGCAGCCCGCCGAAGAGCCCGCCGAAGATGAAGAGCCCCAAGGGGAGTCTTAATGGGAAGTCGTCGGGCGCGAAGAAGAGCGGCTCGCCGAGTCCGCCGAAGAGTCCGAAGAAGGGAACGCACAGCCCGCCGAAGAGTCTGAAGAGTCCGAAGCCGCACAAGAAGAGTCCGACGGGCAGCCCGCGGACGAGCTTTACGAAGAATCGTATCAGTATTGGTTCTTTCTAGACGTGTGTGCTGATTGATTGATAGAGCGGTGAAAAGGCCGGCGAGTCCATGGCGTTTATACGGGCGGTTTTGTGTCTATTTGTCTTCTTTTTCATCGGAGGCGTTTCTTGAATGAGTGAATGGATGAGCGAGCGTGCGAGCAAGGGCGATGACATCTCCCCGCGGGGAATCTAATCTCCTGTCTTTTTGTTATATCTGCTGATCTGATCTGTTTAATATCTGTCATGCTAGACGGACGGACGGACGAATGAGCGAACAGGCTTCTGAGCGGTTCGTTATACTTATCGCGAGATGTGATATGGTAGTCTTATATATATCTGTTTGTTTTGCTGTCATAAAGCCTGCTGTTATTTTTGTCTTTCGGTATCTTAGTCTGTCGGTTTTGGTCGTTTTTGTTCCAAAATTTTTCTGCTCAGCCTGGTGCACGGCTTCGTCCTATATTTTCTGTACCCATATGACGCTTTACCTACCGGCTATACATATCATTGCGATTATCGTTATTCCTCGTTGGATTCGGACGTAGACCGTGATGTTGTAATTTGCAGATTGGTGTGCAGGCAACGACAACTCCAACCTCGACAGAATGTGCATGCGTAAGGTTCCCCTCATATATTTATTGTGCATTCGACGTGAAATGATGAATGACGCTTTGTAGAATTCGACAAAAGATTATAGGTCGTCTGGTATATATGTTGGATATATTCCAAGCGCTGTACCAGTAATTATAAACTATCCGTATAAATCACCGTCGGTGGCCAGCAGCGTGGACGAAGGGGGCTGTGCAACGTCCCGCTGCAGGTTGATTACCCATGCACCACAGAACGGCTGGTCACTAGCCTATGTATCCAACGCTCGCAACTCTGGGCGGGCTCCATCCGTCCCCGGTAGTAATCTTATAAGCTTAGTGCATATTTGATATTTCCTTGATATCCCCGCATGACGGTATTGTCGACTGTATACGACAGCAGTTCCATTGCTGAAATTGCTCTACGATTAGCTACAGCCTTGGCTTTATAATCCGCTGTGTATTTGTATGCGTGTACGCGCGTCCATGCATCCAGCTAGAACATGCCCATCAGTACTTGTTCCATTTTATTGTTATCCGCGATTATTTTGGAATTCAGTGTAATAGTAAGCCACGATCGATATAATTTATCATGCACGCATGCGCTCACGGCTCGGCGTGCGGTTCTCTTCGGATCTTGTACTATACTAGTATACCCAAAAGTTCGTATTCCCCACGCCTTTCCGGATAGCTATACGAGAGCCAATTTGTCAAATCCATTACCTCTCCCGAGCCCATCTGCCACAGCCCTTCACCTAGTTCGCTGTTACGGTATACCGCCCGCATCCGTTACACGCTTCTATAATCCTGCCCCCGCCGGACGCGAGTATATTGTGTATAAATGTCGTAGTATCGATCACTGTATATTTGTTTATAATATATCTGCCACCTCTGCAGACCTACCCGAGAAAGATACTATAGATCTATCGACGATTTCTACGCTGCATATACAGATACTGCTACTTTCAGATATAATCTGGAAACATAAGAATCCAATTCACTCCCCCGTCTATCACCCCACCTCTAACGAATGACTGGAAAGAAATCAATTCAAAAAAAGGATAAAAATAAGAAAAGAACGAAGAAGCTGCAATACAGCAACACACATAGCCCACAGCGAGCGACAACCAACAGCAACGAATGCGGTGAATAAACTCCTCCCTATGATAAACACTAAATATGCAGCCAAGATGAATGATAGTAGTGATGGTAGTAATACTAATAATACGACGTGTCGAAATGAAATGAACAAAATCAAAAAAGTCTATATGTGTGCGGTGCGTGTGTGCGTGGGATATATCAGCAAGTAAAAAAAGAATGGTGCGGTGATGTAAGCGGTGGGAGTGCAGCGAGGAAGAATTCACCGACAAAAGAACGCCGTTCATTCTGTGTGCTTTTTGTCTCTCTCTGGCATTACAAAATCGAAGAGGCCGCAAAAGGTCGAGAAGGGGAAAAGAGAAAATGTAAAATACAAAACAGGCTAAGAAGACTCGAAATCGTCATGGCAAGGAAGAAACGGAATAGAAGAGAAAAGGTTGGGGATCGATTAGTTCGGCTCGCTCGTCTTCTCCTCGGGCGACGGTGGTGTCTTGCTACCAGACTTCTCCACCTGCGGCACCGAATGCTGAGAGCCTGCCCGCGACAGCTGCGGTGCGATCGGGAGAGGGATCGGGAACCCTCTTCCGTCACCAACGTCCATGGGTTTCTCGATCGGGCTCCAACCGCCCACGCTGCCGGCCACGATACTGGGTACCATTGCGGCGGCGGCGAAAGCGGAATTGCTTCTCGACCGTCTCCTCCTATGGCTGCTAGGGCTGGGAGGCGGGTTCTGCGATCCGTTGCTATGGTCCTCCGGTGATCCGGGGGGTGGCTGGTGCGAGCTGGATTTTGATAAAGGTAACAAACGGTGCTTGATTTCCTTGGTGCGGAACTTGAGCGCGTTCAGGCGGCCGCCGCGAATCATCTTGATGAATTGAAGCTCCTGGCGGATATCCTCGATGCCCTGGTTCCACTCAAACCGATGCTCGTCGTCAGTAACGAAGAGATCTGGTGTCTTCCGGTCTCTGTACATGGCCTTTGGTAGAATCTTCTTGAAGACCGGGTCTGGCAGCAGGCGCACGACAACACCAATGAGCAGGGATATCGCGCCGAGGATCAGCGAGATGGCCCACTGCGGTCCGTCCAAACGCACGACTCCGAGCGCAGCTCCGCCGACAAAGATGATCATGACCTGACCGCCAACCATGATAACGTTGATGAGGATGAAAAAGTAATTCCGGTGAATGCCCTCGAAAACATTAAACTTGTTGTCGAGGCGGCGATTGTTGTATTGGTTGAAGACTTGCATCCAAACGAATGTGTTGAAGACGAGCGTCGCTAGCTCCTCCCGTTTGTGTTCCTGGCTCAGGTCGTAACCTAGGATCTTACCGCCAGCGAAATGGAGGACAAAGGTAACCACAAGCTGGTATATAGCTTGTCCGATAATCATCTTCCACATGTTGACGGTAATCAGAGGTGCAGACTTTCGCTGAGGTGGGCGGTTCAGGATCTCCGGCGGTGGCGGATCGGTTGCGAGGGCCAGTGCGGCAAAGGTATCCATGATCAAGTTGACCCAGAGAAGCTGAACAGCCTTGAGCACAGGGGTTTCCGTTTCGGATGCGACGGCGGTGACGAAGGCGAGCAAAACGGCGGTGATGTTGACGGTCAATTGGAACTACATCTTGTTAACATCCATCTATATAACGTATGAATCGAACTAACGCTTACCTGAAGGAATTTCTTCACGGCGTCGTTGACAGCACGACCCCACATGAGAGCCTTGACGATCGAAGAAAAGTTGTCGTCCATAAGAATGATAGCCGAAGCTTCCTTTGCGACCTCAGTACCACTATTGACTTTTGTTAGTTGACATATCAAACCAATTGTGCATCTCGCTGGGGTTTACATACGCAATACCCATGGAGAAACCAATATCAGCCATCTTCAAAGCGGGCCCGTCGTTGGTACCTACAGAACATATTAGTAACTTCAATTTAGGACGATACCAAATAAGGACCACTCACCATCACCGGTAACAGCAACTGTTTCGCCCATCTCCTTCAAGTTCCGAACGAGAATCTGTTTGTCTTCAGGGCTAGACCGGGCCAGCACTTGGAGCCTTGGGATCAGTTCGCGCATCTGGGTCTTGCTGAGACGTCTAAAGTCCGGTCCTTCCATGACAAGGCCGCCCTCAGTATAGATGCCGCACTCGGTAGCGATCGCTTTTGCAGTGATGACATTGTCGCCGGTAACCATACGGACAAAGACGCCGGCTTTCTGGCACTGCTTGACGGCTTCGGGAACACCGGGTCTCAGCGGATCTTGGATACCGACAAGGCAGAGGAATGTCATATCCCTAAAGACATCCTCAAAGACAGCCTGTTTGGCATCATCTTCCTCAACGCGAGCGCCACGGGGCGGCCATTCGGTGAAATCGCGATAAACAAGTCCGATGGTACGTAGGGAGCGTTTGGCAAAACCGATGATAGAAGCTTCGATGTTCTCGATCTGAGGGCCGGTGAGAGGAACCTCGGAAAGAGGGGCGGCGGGGTTGGCGATGATGTTCTTTGTCTGCTTGACCAAGATCTCGGATGCACCTTTGACGTAAAGACGGAAATTTCCAGAGGGAAGCTTTACGACGGCGGCCATGCACTTCCGAGCGGAATCGAATGGAACCAATTGGACAATGTTCGCATTGCTTCTCTCGTGGGCTAGAGGACCCATCCCAAGGTGGTCGCGTGCGAAACTCAAAAGGGCAGTCTCAGTTTTAGATCCAATGAATGCGGGCTTTCCGTCCTCCTCTCCCTCAAAAGCTGTGGAGTTGATAGCGATCGATTGGAGAAGCAACGTTTTGACCTCCTCGGAAAGGCGACCATTGATCTCATTCATTGGAAGTTCATCTGCAATCTTCTTTTCGGTGACCTGGGAACCAAACTTCAGGTCAATGCCGAGGATGCCAGCAACGACAGTCATCTTGTTCTGCGTGAGGGTACCTGTCTTGTCCGAGCAGACGGTTGTGGCATTGCCCATGGTTTCGCAGGATCGTAGGACACGGACCAAATTGTTATCTCTCAACATGCGAGTGGTGGCGAACGCCAACGCAAGAGTAACGGCCAATGGCAACCCTTCCGGCACCGCAACAACGACAATGGTGATGGCCGTGATGAGGATTTGGATGAATCGCTGTGCCTTTTGGTCTGCAGACCCGTTGAAATTCTTGAGATTCGCAAGGAAACGGATCAAGAGAACGACAAAGAGCAACAGAGCAGCAGCACCGCCAATCTTCGCAATACCCTCAGCTAGACCGTTCAGTTTAACTTGTAGTGGTGTAGCCTCGACATCCTCTCGGAGCGCCATCATGATTTTCCCGTGACTGGAATTGACACCAACGCTGGTAACGAGATAAGTCCCAAGTCCCTCCAAGACTTTTCCGCCGGAAAGGATAAACGGATCCAGCTTTTTGACGTTGCCACCAGCCAGCATCTGAACCATACATTCGTCGGCGGCCGTTTTCTTAATCTGGTCGATTTCTCCAGTCGCAGAACTTTCGTCGCACTTGACGTTGTGACCAGAAATGAACACGCCGTCAGCGGGAATCATGTCTCCGGGTTCCAGGTACAGGACATCGCCAACCAAGATATCGTAGACGGACAATTGGACGACTTTTCCAGAGCGCATAGCTTTGACGTAGCGATCTTCCTTCTTTTTGTTGAGTTTGACGAATTGCCGTTCCTTTTGCCAATCATTACCCGCTCCGACTATGACCACGATTAAAACAGCGACAATAATTGCAACGCCTTCGACCCACTCGACATGGGCTTCTTTCGATTCGGGGGCGTCCGGGTTCTTCTTCGCTTGGTTTTGCGCCTGGACAGTCTGGTAGATACCGAGAGCCAAAGAGATAACTGCGGCGAATGAAAGGAGGATGAGAACTTTGTCCTGGAGAGCAATCCACATCAGCAGGAATATGCTTTTTGCCTTCTTCTCCGGCAGAACATTGCGTTTGAATATCCTGATTCTGTCCTGGAAAGACTGTTCGGTGAGCTGGACCTGCGGTGCTTCGTCTTCTGGAGCGCTTGGTGCATCCGGAGCGATTTCTTCCTCTGAAGATTTTCCTCTATATGCTTCCATCTTGTTCCTGGCTTCATCGATGGTGACGATTCCCTCCAGAGTCGTTTCTTCCATGCTGAGACCACTGGTGACACTGGTCCGTAAGCCATATTCCAAGCCCTTCAACCCTCCCAGCGCTTTAAGTGCAGGCAGACTCTTCGGGTTGATGATTTTATTCAGTTCACCAGGCGTATAGGCAAATCGGTTGTCCTCGACTTTGAAATCCGCCTCCGTACCAGGGTCGGGTCGAAGGGCCTCCGCATCGGAGATGTCCGCCGAACCTGGGTTAACGATTGTCGTGCCGCCATTCGAGAAGGTTGGGGATTGGAAGTTCTTCTCGTCTATCGAGTTCCCTCGAGAGTCGGTGCCAGGCACTTCCAGGAAGGGCTTTCCAGAACGAGAGGCGGGCTTTATGGATTCGTCGCCAGAGGCTGAAGCACCGCTTGGCGATACCGGGGTACCCTGATCCTACAAGCAGCCCAGCAGTCAGTACACAGGATAGAGATATAGGTGATATCGGACCGTAGTATCTGGCGAAACTTACAGGCACGGTGAGCTTGGGTACCTCGGGCCTTGGCGAACCCGGCTGGTTAGGGGTCGACATTGTCGAGATGTCGGAAGGTCGCGAGGAGTGTTCGGCTCTTCAGCGGGACGACGGGCCTCGGTGGGTTGATGATGTTAAGATGCACACTAAATCGACAATTGCGGTTTTGTTTAGTACTCTTCCGCAATATAGAAATGAGATAGGCAGACAATCCGTCTGTTTGGCGCGTTCGTGCAAGGGGAGAAGAGAACGGAAGGGGATTAGGCGGTGGAGGGAGAGAGAAATTATATGCTTGGTGAGGTGATATTCTGAGATTGTGACAGTGCGATTGCCCTGATTAATGATAAGATAGAATGATAGACGGGATGGGACAGTGAGGCGCAGATGAGCCAATTATCAGGAACAAAGCCGAGCCTGCTGTTTCCCGTCCGTTCGTACCAGCGCCGACGGTCAACCCTTTGTTTGTTTGAACAGAGGCCGAGAGAGCGGCGAGGTGGACGTCTCGGAAGGATGCAGATGATGCCTACTGAATGCACGTCACCCTCGTCGGAAAGCTCTAGGCAGAAGACGGCTTTGCGTGATTGTCTCCCGGGGAAGTTGAAACGAACAATGACGGGTAGGGCGACGCCCAGCAATTGGTCGATGATGCAACGGCCAGATGGGGGCTTGCGAAGAGTGTCCTCTGGAAATGGACTCGGTCTGTATCCAGCTCACCTTGAACCCTCATCAGCCGATTGACAATCCTCTACGCGGGCTGTCCGGCTGCAAAACCGACACAGCACTGCCTCTGTAGACGGGTATTCGCAAGTCTCAATTGACGGGCCGATCCGAAGGATATGATCCCGACCCGTGTGTATCCCCTCCCCGATTCTCAGATGCAAACGCGCAGCGGTTCGGGGTGGATGGTCCGGTGTGGGAAATTACGTAGTTTAACTGAGTATTCAGTGAAGGGTCGTTAAAGTGTCGTAAATGGTGTGTCGTTAAGGGGAGACCCGAGAGAGGATGGCGGTTTCAATGAAGGTCTTTCGCCTTGCCATCTACGAGGGGGATGATATCGATGCTAACGGGTGGCGGGAGCGAAATGGGAGCGAGCGAGAGGGCGGGTTATCGATCGGGGTCTGAGAGTGAGGTTTCGGATTCAGCGGAGTGTCTTTGTTATTGCTACGCTCGACGTCGGCGTGCGAGTGCTGCGGTTTCCGCGTTTGGGGCGTATGACGATATCGAAACGGGGCGCCGGCGAGGAAGGTTTTAATTTCGAACTCGGCGGCCGACTCTTTTTATTCAGAGATGGCAGAGAAACATCCAGCGTACTTTTTACAGTATAAGTACAGCGAGTAGGAGCAGCAATAGGATGAGATAATAAGTGGAAACGAGCCGGCGGGTATGATGTATTATTTATTGGGAGTTGGTGCACGGTGGAATTGGAGTGTGGCCCCCTTCCCGGTTGCGTGTGTACCAGTTGCAGTTGCCTTGCCTGCCTGCAGTGCCTGCCACAGGCGAGCATGCGAATGCAGTCCAATTCAAATCAAATAACTCGACTTCTTGGTTTTAATCTACGAATTACACATCCCAAGAGAATTGAGATAAAATGTCCACAGGGGCGCTCTCCCTCTCTCTTTTCGTCCATATCTCTCTCTTCGACACGAGCGCTGCGGGCAAGGCTGGCATGTCTTCCCAATTGCCAGACACGAGTATAATAGTATGGACCAGGCTTGTTGTAATTAATATGTCAACAATCGACGATTGCAGCATGTAGTATACAACGCTGTCCTCCGCTCCTCACTCCTTCGGCCTTCTCCTGCTCCTACTAGGACTTAGTAGACTCCATCGACGGAGAGTCACGATCGAAAACTGGCGAAAGTGCCGTGCACCGATGGTGGCATTGCAGCAGGCTGGCTGGCGGGTTCTCGTCGCTGGCCAGCTGTCTGTCCGTCTGTCGTTCCTTCCACCGCTGCACAGCCCCAAAGCCAAGGGCTTAGCACCAGATCGGGCCTTCCGCGTTCAACCCTCCATCATCATCATCATGAAATCACCCACGAACACACACGCACTCTCTCGTCGTGCGGTCCTTTATTCCCTCATCCGTTGGACAGACACGCTTGTGTGTTTGGCAAGCCCGGTTCCCCTTCTCTCCACGGACTTGAGAGGACGTCCACTTGGCGGGCTTTGCTCGTTCCATCGCGAGATTCAGGGAGCTTCTTGGGAGCGTTTTGCCTTGACTGGGCAGCTTCCAACCCCGGCTGGCCAGCCTGCCAGCCAGTCTTTCCCCAGCGCTAATTGGTACAAGTCGATATCGACGGCGGGATGCTTTCCCATCGATGCTTAGCTCCTCCAGGATCCTGCCTGCCTGCATGCATGCATGCATGCAGCAGCTGGGGGGGAATACAAGTAGTCTACCTGTACTACTTAGTATACTCTATACTATAGGGAGTCTCCACGCTTGATGGGATCACAGGCGACATCGACAACACACGCCCTCGCCAAAGGGAAGTCGTTTTCGATGCTCAGGGACCCGCCAGCCTTAACTGTCCTGGTGCCATCGATCCTGCGCCTTTTGGGCATGCCGCTAGAGATATTCCACCAAAAAAACCTTCTGCCCACAGCCCCCTCTCCCGATGCGCCGTCTGGACATCGGCTCGAGCCCCCAGTCGCCTGCAGCAAAAGGGAAATTGTGAAATGCTGGCCATCCCATTCCTGCGAGGGCACCAATTCTCCCCTCTCACCTGATTGGGCCAGGCCGAAATCCATCAAATGGAAACAACGCCCATCGCACTCGCTCCAACAATCAAAACCCGACCAACAACATCAAACAAGCGCCGGAAATTATAAGTATTGCTTACGGTCAATTGCGAGCCTTGGCCCAGGAACGGCCAGGCATTCGGGAGACACTCGATCCGGCGGCAGTATACGCTCAGCGCTGCTATCTCCATCGACCCCGTTTCAATTGGCCCTGCAGCAGCAGACTTGAGTCTATGCCGCGACGTGCAGAAGCGAAACCCGTCCGTGTCAGGGGCCCAGCGGCGTCGACTGCGCCTGCCCGATACGGCATCTGCACTTCGCGGTTTTTCTCCCTCGAAGCAAGGGCATGACGGCCTTCGACGAGAAAGTTGACCCGAGGCGGGACCTACTTGCGGCACCGGACGTGTATGTACGCGTCGATGTGAAACTGCGCTGATAAGGCAAGAATCCGCTATTCTAAATTAAATTCTTGCTGCGCGTCCATGCATGCTGCAGCCGTGCCATACACGTTCCAAGGTGTCTGCATCCATCTACGGTGTGACGTACATGTACGTCGGGTCCCAATGATGTAAGCATCGGAAATGCAGCTTCTGATGACGAGTCGCATTTCCTTGTTTTGGATCCTGAATAAGGTTATTTACAAGTGTGGACGTCAATAGGGAACTCGCTAATTCATGCACGTGCATGGATGTGTATCTTCCTCCCAGAGGAACTCTAATATATTCTGGAAGCTTGGTGTTTCGTCTAGACAATCCAACTGGTCCTGACGCTGATATTTCTCTACGAGATACACGTGTGCAAAGCCGGCCTGGTCGGCGCTGGAGCTCTGCGCGAGAATACAGGATTTTCGCATCTTCGATGGCCAATTGATGGGCCGCGATATATTGCCCACCACGTCAATCGCAGGTGGAAAGCTTAAGATCGTCCTGAAATCATATGTTCTCGCCAGGATATCCAGCCTGCTGTCATCTCACGTCCGACAGTCGCACAAGGGACGAAAGAAACGTTTGATCGATACTTGAAAAGACCGCCTTTCACGCAGCCTTATTTCTTGTGTGCTCATATCCAGGCAGTCAATCAGGCAACAATACCCGGCTCTCGATCTCGTCCACGTCGGGTTTGCCACGACGGGTTCTGGCCATGGCATAATTTCCCGGACATGACGTCTCCCATGGCCCACCTTCTTGGCGGGTACTTGCATCGAACAAACGCTTGGCCGCCGTTTAATTTCGGCGTCATTGTGCAGCTGTGCTGAAACGCGCCGGCGGACCAACGCGCCGACATGTCCTACAATCAGTCTACACGAATTCACTGGCGGAGCGAGGGAAATGGCAATCAATTGACGGTTGCATTAGCTATCAAAAGAGGTAACTCGCATTTCCACTCGAGGAATATGGTTCAACTAGATTTCAACATTGTGTGTCCTGACCATCGAATTGTTATCAATCGTCTTTGATACAAATATCATTGTCCAACCACGAAACAACACCCTCTATTACTAGTTCTCCAGCTCGAGCTTCCCGTCGGCGCCTGAGATCAGCTCAATCTCACCAGGAATGATAGTGCCGTTCTTGACGGCCGCAGCATGCCCGCGTGCAAGCATCCCGTAAGCCGGGTAGTACTGGTCCAGCCACGGCAGGATCTGTATCACCAAGATTACTCACAAGTCAGCCTCACTTCTCACTCGCCATGCGAGGAAAACTCGAAACAATAGCAACGGGAAACACGCAAATGAGAGGACATACCGTCGCGGCACCGGGAGTGAAGTTCCAGTTCTTCATCAAGTCGCACACAATGTAGAACAGCGAGACGACGTTGACGCCCGCATTGCGCATTTGGTCGTTGCTGATATCCCGGATCAGAGGTGTCGTCGTGCCGGATGCCTCGACGTTGGCCCACACGCTGTATCCTTCCTGACGCAATGCGAGGGCTAGGAATGTCGTGCCTATTCACCACCCTCAGCACGTCTACTCTGATATATGATGATTAGGTACCGAGGACAGGATACTTACAGACGTCTGTTACGATCCCACCTACGATGATCTGCGTCCGGTTCGTCGCCTTGATAGCCTTGCGGAAATCCTCATTGTCCCACGCGCTGACCTGGCCGTTGCGCTGGATGAGCGGCGCGTCCGGATACATCTCCAGTATCTCCTTGGGCAGCGGTCCGTTGGGTCCCTGCTGCGCGGACGTGGTCATCACGACGGGGATATCGAAGATCTTGCCGAGCGCGGCGTGCGCCATCATGTTGCGGTAGTAGAGGGTGTGGTCGAAGTCGCGGGCGAGCTGGAAGAGGCCGACCTGCAGGTCGAGGATGAGCAGCAGGGCCTTATCGATCTCTAGACGCTCCCAGGGGACCTTTTTGGCGTTGGCGAGGGGGTCTTGTGGGTGTGGCTTGCTTGTAGCCGCGGCGAGAGCCGTGAAGGCGAAGAAGAAGACGCTGAGAATCTTCATTGTGACAATCAGGTGGATGATTGAATACTGAGGCGGATGATTCTCAGTGCGATATCGATACTGGACTGACTGTCGACAGGTCGACCCTTTATATAACCGTCCATTCCCAACGACCTAGGTTCTCATCCGTTCTACCCGCTCGATCTTCGATCCCACAAGCCTTGCTAACCCGGATTGCTTCACGGCGTCCCCTTCCCGATCAGTAAGTCGGCATTGGCATCTCGTAATCCGATCAATTGACATTTGCAATCACATCTGCCAGTCCGTCCGCCGGCCGGCCGGCACTCACTCGAGTACTACTTAGCTACCAGAGCTCACCGAACAAGCTAGCTAGCTCCAGGTTCCATCTACAAGTAATCCGTGAAATACCCCCGCAAGATAGTATCTTCTGGTCTCCTTCCATCTTCCAACGACGATGCAGCATGCAGTGCCAAGGCTGCTGTGACGGTCTTCTATACGACATCATGAAGAGTTTGCGTCCACAGCGCAACTTGGCAGCGGCGAACTGGAGATTAGTGAACATGCGAGTGCCGTGCGCGCATACAGGCCTGCCTTGCCTCGCCAGGGGTTAACTGGCGCCCCCATCTGTAGCATCGAGTGGTACCTGCACGGTGACGAGCTATCGACAGCGATTATAATCCATCTGGAATGAATTGGGAAAGCAGCGGTGGAAGAAAATTCTGCACTGTATACCGGTACTAGTAGTAGTAGATTAGTTTATATCTCAAGGTTTACATTACAACCCTGGTGATACGCTCGACGTGCAGTAGTGTGTAGTGTGTGCATTATACACTTGACTAATCAAGCGGGATCGTGCAACTCGTGCTGATTAACAGCACTATCGATCAATCAGGTACGGTTACCATTGATTCTGCAGCTAGTAGAATTCGGGTAGGAGGAAACACCGTTATACTTAAGCATGTTATCCCGGGAATATCATACGTATACGAAGACCGGACGGCGGTTCTGTGTGGGTCGGTATCTGGAAATAGGCTTGTATCCAGATATTGCATATAGACAATCCAATGCTGCATGTGCAGATAGTATAAATGCATGTTTCTCGATGGAGATTACCCGGCTCGGTTCGAACACGGACCGGCGAGGATCCCGCTCACCGTGCATGAGCTTAGTCTTCGGAGAACGACGTGGAGGGCGCGGAACTCTTTTGACATTGTCAATGCAATCCTACCATGCTATTAATTCCGTTGATTATTGATAGAGCGTCTCCACATCGGCCACGACATTGGCTGTCTCCTGCATGCATGGGCACCAAAGGATCAATACCTAGGTATTTGGTGACGGCAACTCCGAGCCATTCTGTTGTCCCTAGCTTTTCAGAAGCACGGTTTTCTACAATCAGCATTCGGCCAGCGCCGGTCGCGGCGGGAAGTTACAATAGAGTAATCATCGACTGAGAAGATCATAGTATGCATCGTCTACAGCCAAGCTTTGGGCTAGCCGTCTTAGCGAAAGAGGGTGGCGAACAGTGTGCTGACTGGGCGTGCTTAGACGTGGTCGGTCAGCAGCTGCCAGTGCGCGGGGACGAATGACAAAGCGTCCGCCGTGCGACGTTAGTAACCTGGCGGTCTGTACAGTAAGCTGCGGGTCTGCCTCTGTGCGGGCAACTCCGGCATGACGTTGAGAACATCTACCAATATCAACATTGTACGGCTACTAGCCATTGAAGAAAAACAAGATCATCTCTTCCAGAATATCTAAGCTTGGTACGCACTGCTCTTGACGCTAAGTCTGCTCCGTGTATGTGCTACAATTGCAAGGTGTGAACTCTAAAATAATACGACGCCAACACAACGCGAGAAAGTGGTCGTGATACTTGTTAGTGTCGAGATTGGCAAATATATCAGCGTGCTAGTATAATGCTGCCTATGCAGTAAAATCTGTATCCACGGAATTGGTGTCGAACAAAATCCATTATTATCAATGATCAATATTATTACCATCTAAGCTGTATAGTCTCTATAACACGTATACCAGCACCTTATCGCAAGCCAACCTCTATCCCATTCGCGATATCTAGTATCTAGACGGTCTGACATGAAGCCGGCTATCTGCCCGCCCAAGTCGATCTTAACGTGCCCAGCGCAACCCACAGCCTGGAGAACCATAACACACATCAAAAGTTACTAATCATGGCCGCCATTTGGAGAATAAAAGAATATAGAAGCTAAAAACAAGGAAAGGGAATAGAAGAAGAAGGAACATCTATACACGCACGATGAAAACGCCGGACAGGCATGAATGCAGGAGACGAGAACACGATGGAGCTACCGCTTGTGCATCAGGGATAAACGCAGCAGTGCAGTGATACATGTATGTTTTCAGTTGATTATGCAGTGCCGTTGGCGCTGCTGGGGGCTTCTAAGTGCTTGCTCGGAATGACTTCCCTCATAAGTGGGCCGACGACCTTCGGCTCGATCATCAACGCTGTCGCCTCGACGAGGAGCTTGCCATCGCCTGATGAGCCGGGCTCTGGAAGTGACTCCAATCGTCCGTATACCCAGGCCTTTCTGCCTTCGACCTTTGTCGTCTCGGCTTTGATGACGACAAACTGGTTCGCCTTGCAGGGTGCGCGATAGTTGACGGTGAGGTTTGCCGTCATGCCGACTTTGTTCGGCAGGGCGGGGAAGCAGCACTGTGCTAGGGTCTCGTCTAGTAACGTCGCCAACAGCCCGCCGTGGACGACGCCTGGGTGGCCGCAGAGTGAATCTCCGATGTGCAGAATAGCGAAAAGCTTATTGCCTTGCTTGTCCGAGAAGACGACCGGTGGGACGGTGATTCGGTCCACGCCGGTCAAGACGCCTGCTGTCAGGACGTTGACTCGGAACATCACCGGGATGTCAAGATGCGGTCTGCGCTCGTAGAGTTCCTTGTCCTGCCGGAGCTGCTCTACGAAAGGGTGGCTTTGGAGGTATGATTCGACCTCGAGGGTCAATTCGTCGGAGATGCCCTCTTGTGGCAGGGTAGCCATGCGCACTTCTCCAGCGACAATCATGCTGGGCTCGTAGATGACGAGAGCGATAGTGGAGCCGAGTGTTACGATGAGGATGCCGCCGATTGTACGTGCAGCGAGCTGGAAGGCACGGCGGAAGAATGAGGGTGGGTCTTGGATCTGGACTTTGACCGGAGCTGCAGCCACACAGAACAATTGTTAGTGATCGATATGATGATGATGATATGAGGCGTGGTATGCTTACGCTTTCCGTCACCGATGTCGTATGTATGGGTCTGGTACTGGTTCCTCCAGGGGAAGCTACCTATATTGCAAGGATCGATGTTAGAAGCTGCGATGTGCAAAGACGAGGAACGGAAAGGCCCTTACTTATGCCCCGAGAGCTCAACCCGGGTCTCAGACAGATCTTCTGGCAGATCCTCTGGTTTTGTAACGACTGCTCTATCAGAGATAACCGTTTGGGAGTAACTAAGCGGTTCGCTCGAAGCAATGATCTGGGGAGTAATGTAGCCATGTTGAAGGACACCTGCTGCTCCCTTTATAGACGGCGACAGCTAGCTAGCTTGCTTGCTTCCACCCCTGAGCTTCCCAATGGTAAGAGCGAGGATTTATGCGCCGCGCGTATGAAATACGAGTCAATGCTGCACCCGGACTGCCTAATGCGCCGATTGCCGACTATGCACACATCGAGCAGAGGCCATGTTAGCAGGTTGAACGTCATTAGGATTCGTAATTGTTGGGATTCGGCGCTGGGGAGTGCGGCTCGGCTGGGCCGGTGCGGTGAATGTTCTGCAGAACTCTGAGTCTAACCTATGAGCGCGGGTGAATGACTGTAAACACGTGGGGGGATCCGCTCTGCTGCAGATGAGTGAGGACCGTATTAATGCGTATTCGAGGCGTGTCGCGCGCAGCTGGCGATGTCGAGTTCGTGGGATAAAACTTCGTGAGCCGAGGTACATGCCTAAAGTGGTAAAGCCTCCGGCAAACCGAACGAGATTGTCCCGGCGGAATGTCGGTGGCTCTCGGCCCGACATGGTGGTTTGAGGCTGATGTCCTGCAATGAGGCGCTGGGCTGAGCTCCGGCCGCCGTTCATTCTGGCGGACTTTCCAAGTGGGGCTGTAGTTCGTTGCTGAAATAGGCGTGGAGTGGGAGTGTCTACCTACACAAAATGGCGGAATGGGATACTTTGAGATGTCTGGCTGGGTGTTGCGCGACGTTGGCAGCCAATCAGAGCGTGCAGAAACACGTTCAACACACGTCGCTGCCTCAGCTGGTGTTGCTGTTGTTGTTGCTGGCGCGAGCCCCTGCCTAATTACATTCCTGCATCCGGAAGGCTATTTACACTCCTGTATCGACTCCGATGGCACAAGGTACCTAATATCTCTGCTTCTCCTGACTGTCGACGGCTCGGCTCCTTATCCCTTTCATACCTCCTTTGAAGATATTCCTTTTCAATTCTTCATATTCTTTTTCTTTGACCACACTGATCGATTGACATCCTTGACATTATGCCAGGCAGGACTCTACCTGGGCGTGCAGCCTCCCAGAAGGCTCGTCTGAACCAGGCCCGCCAATTACTTCGCGGCAAAAGGGCAACTAAAGGCCAGATCGAACGAGACGACTCGGACGACGAATTGGGCCACGAAGATATCCCATGGACCTGGGTATACCCCGACCCGAAGGGCCCCTTAAGCCCTGTATCCGCGAACAAGACCTCGCCTGAGAACCTGAACGCAAAGAAACGTCGGCGAGATGGATCACCCATCAACCAGACTGAGAGCGCCTCTGCCAAACCAATCGGTGCCAGATGTGGTAGCTTTGAGTGCAGAGTAGGGGATACGATTCTGTTGAAGGCGGACGGGAAGAACGCGGCTTGGGTCGGCCTTGCTGTCGAATTCGGTGGACAGGCCGACGACATGCAAGCCCGTATAATGTGGTTCAGTACCCATTCCGAAGTTAGGAACCGGGGAAAGAAGCGGACTGATCATATTCCGGTACGCTTGAATATATCCAGACAAGTGCACAATCTAAATACTAATTTGGAAATAGAACGAATTATATATCACGCCCTCGTTCGATTGGAATCCCTTAGAGTCAATCAACGGCAAAGCTGAAGTACTTTCGGAGAAAGCCTTCAAGGCACAATTTCCGAACGGCGTACCGGCGAAATCGTCAAAAAGGGGCAAAGTTTTCCTATGCCGCAGAGCGTGCGATGTTCGACCTGCACGCTATTCCGAGGAATTTGACTGGGACGACCTCTACCATGGCCAGAACACCGACTTGGAAAAATTGAAGGAATGGGTCCAGGAGAAGACGGCCGCTAGATCTTCAAAGAAGGCAAGAGATGCCGATTTCGAGATGCATGTGGATGCTTCCTCTGACGACGACTGTGAGCTGGACGACGGAGCGTCCGACGAAGACCGCACGGTGCCCAAGACCCCGCGTAAAAACAAAAAGCGCCGACGATCCGTAACTACACCTCGCGCGAAGGCTACTCCATCGAAGAAACTTCTGACACCATCGCATCGAAAAATTGCGACGAAGAAAGCCTTGACGTTCACACCACTATCCATGAGAACGCTGTCACCCGCGACGCATCTCGCAAGCCCATACCAAATTGCTCGGAATCGTCTCCACGTCTCCTCCGTGCCAGACACGCTGCCATGTCGTGAGACGGAATTCGGAACGGTCTTTACCCATCTTCATGATGCCATCACGACCGGTTCCGGTAGTTGTATATATATCTCTGGCACTCCAGGGACTGGCAAAACCGCAACAGTCCGAGAGGTTATTTCCCAGTTGCAGGTCCAGGTTGAGGAAGAAGAGCTTGAAGACTTCATTTTCCTCGAGATCAATGGTATGAAGATTACGGACCCGCACCAGAGCTACTCCCTGCTCTGGGAGGCCATCCAGGGCGACTCTGAGGGGCCGGCGAGAGTTGCGCCAAATCACGCCTTGAATTTGCTCGAAAGAGAGTTCAGCACGCCGAGCCCGAGAAGAGTGCCTATCGTTGTCTTGATGGACGAGCTGGACCAACTGGTAACGAAAAACCAGAGCGTCATGTACAACTTTTTCAACTGGCCGAGTATGGTCCACAGTCGCCTGATTGTCCTCGCCGTTGCAAACACCATGGACTTGCCCGAGAGAACATTGAGCAACAAAATTTCCAGCAGATTAGGTAATTATCATTTCCCATCAAGTAAATTCGGGACCATGTTTTCGGGATCGAACTAATAGCGTGATAGGGTTGACTCGTATCACTTTCCCTGGCTACACCCATGAGCAGCTCAAAAAGATCATTGAATCCCGGCTTGAGGGCGTGCCCGGCAACATTGTCCAGTCAGACGCGATCCAGTTCGCCGCTCGCAAAGTGGCTGCTGTCAGTGGTGATGCGAGGCGAGCCCTGGACATTTGTAGACGAGCAGTGGAGCTCGTGGAACAAGCAAATGCAAACGTTGTGCCACCTACACCCTCCAAGTCGGCCAAAAAACCAGGCGCTGCACCTGCCCCCGCCGGTCCGGCCAAAGTCACTATCCAGACCATCATGAAGGCTATCAATGAGGCTACGCATTCGCCAATGCAGATGTACCTCAAAAGCTTGCCCTTGAGCGCGAAGATTCTGCTGGCTGCCATACTTGGGAGGATGAGGCGGTCTGGAGTCAACGAAAATGTGATGGGAGATGTTATTGAAGATGCAGAAAGGCTCGTTCGCATGGCGGCGAGCGCGAATGTCACGGATGTTCTGCTAACGAGACCCGGAGTAAAAGTGGGCGAAGTGAGAGAGGAGAACATATTCCTGACCCCGAGGAAAGGCGGCCGCCCAAAGTACCAAGCTGGCGATGAGGACCTGCCCCGGGTCAAAGGTCTCGTTTCTGCGGCTGCAGGGCTTGCGGAGGGAGGGATACTTAGCTTAGAGATGGGGAGGAGAGGAGAGCGGGCAGGCAGAGTGAGGCTGAATATTGGCGAGGAAGAAGTCAAGGCTGCCTTGAAGGATGATCCGGAAGTCGGCCAGATGGGATTTTAACAGCTGATGTGATTTTTGAGTTTGTAATGCATTGCGCTGGCGTCTTAGGGCATGGTTGTAGTTTCACAAGAGTTTTGTTCGATGTATTACAGCATTTCCAGGAAATCGAATCTGTGCTATGAACAGATCCCGTTGGTGTAATTGGTGACAGAGCCGTGCTGCGTTGGCTAGCTCAAAATGCAACGATGCCTGATTTACAAAGAGTGCCTGCAGTTGTCGTGGAGGGTTTGGCCACCTGCAATCCAACAGCACGCAACAACATGCTAGCTGTATCGGTTCATCTTCACGACTCCTCCATTCATCTCTGCAGCATTGGCCTTCCCGATCTCATCCTTGTTCTCAGATCTTGATCACCAGCCGCTGCAGCAGCTGCATGGGTTGTCAAAGAGTCCTCCATTCCTAGAATTCGAACTTATCTGGGTTGATTCCCTTCTGCATTGCCGTTCAGCTGTCGCTGACTGCTTTGATTGCTTGCTGTGTATGCATATGGATTGGTTGCTTTGGTGCCACAACAGAATCAACAGCACCTCAAGACATCTACTGAATTCCCACCACCCCAACTCCACCTCCTCAATCATCCACCCCAAAGACACACACCCTGCCATCTTCAATCTACAATAAATTGAAAAACAATGGATACCTCCAATCGATACGAAATCCCATTTGATCTGATCTCAAATACTGGGACTAACAGAACTGGCAATAACGACCATGGTGAGTGCCTATCTTGCTTGTCTGCCAATTATCGACGCGTCTATGCCTCCTTTGAATCTCATTAACCAACGTCACTGTATTTTAGAGATTCCCCACGCTCGGGAATGGCATCCGCCTGGTACGAACCCAGATGGTGCGGCCCCGCAGAATAAAGATACACAGGATGCAGACGCAGCGCCGATACCAGAGGAGCGGAAGCTGGAGGTCGACACGTAAGTTGATGTCGCATTTCACATGATATGCATTCACCTGTTTTAATGTGTCCTCCTTCTCGTGCTAGGTGGATCCGGAATCTCTATTTGCAGGACCAGGCGGTCCGTCAAGCAGTCTTGACGGGAGTTCGCACCACGGGTCTCACTTCAGACGTCAATGATGAAGCCCGTGGCTCTGTCTCGCCTCGATCGTCACAACAGGCATCATCTAGTCAGCGGAAGTCGCCAGAAAAACAGCCCTACAGAACTTTCGGTGATGTGAGCCGTCAAACACTACGACACAAGCTTGCATATAAACAGCAAAACGGGGCTCAGAAACCATCGGCTCCAGCAAAGTTGCCTCGGGGCCCGGGAAAGTTTCCACCGGGAAAAGTGCCAGCGGGGCAGAGAAAGGGGCCGTCGGGGCCGGGAAGGTCTAAGGGACCGCGTGCAGCTGAGAATCGTCCACCTCCTAGGAAGCCTCTTGAGGGGCCTGCCAACGACGTTCGAAAACTGAACGAGGGAGATAAACTTGCTCGCCAGCATGACCACGACCCCACCTGTAAGCCGTCCTATACACAGCGTTATGGGAATATTCAAGCTGATTGAGTCGTGTCTGAAGCCTACTACCTGTTTCCCACGACGAACAAAGAGGCTAAGAAGGAAGAAAAGCAAATCACTCGCAACGACCGCTATGTGGCTAATGATAAGCAGAAGGGAAAGATTGAGAAGATAAAAGAAGTTGACGTCGAAAGTAGAATCATGGGCGCGGACCGCCATCACATAAATGCCATTGCGGACCTCACTGGTACGCATATGAAGTTCCCTCAGGACGAACCCCAAGACTGGGCGGACGATAAGAGAACTATCCGCTACAACGTAAGTCCAAATCCAATTCGAGATGTGGATAGACCATTGCTAAGTGTACCTGTACTATAATAGAGAATCAGAATCTGGGGTACACCTGAGGCGGTAGAACGCGCAAAGGAGTATCTAGTGTACCTCAACAAGCATGCGGACAAGAGCGCGCAATCGGCTGCAAAGAAAACCTTGAACTGGGCTAAAGTGAAAGCGATTCCCGATAAACGCCACCGCGAGGCTGCCACCAAGGAAGAAAAGGAAAGAGAGTTGAAGGGTCGGTTCAGGAGCTCTCCGGACCCGAACGAAGTATTCCCTTACACTGGCGTGTTTGCCTGGCCACATTCAGAGGTTAGCCCGTCGGAAGTCATAGGAATGAATTACGAATCATTGGACCCGATTCGATTGGACGTCGGCGTGTATATCGTGTACTCGTCCAAGAGGCATTGCTTCAGAGTTCTCGGGTACGATCAAGAATCGATCCAGAAGGCCTTGGACCGGATCTACGTCGTCTTCTGCGAAGTTGCGGCCCGGAACAGAGCTGCTATCGCCATCACATTGGCCATTCCGCCTAAAGTTTTCCAACCTCAGGTCTTGTTCGACAAGGACCACGAGCTCAGCAACCTCCCTGTTTCTTTCAAGCCCGAGAAGGATTCCGTTGGTGTTCAACTCTACCTTGGAGATGACGGTAGCTGCCAACATCATAAGAATTGGGCATCGAGGCGCGATATCTTGACTTTGGCGAACGAATCGTTCATAAAGTCAGCTCTTGATATAACTCTCAAGGACTTGTTCTATCTGCGCATGTTTGCAAAACTCCGCATCTACTTTGGAACCTTTATTCTCTTCGGGTACAGGCGTCCGAGATTCCTTCGCCATGGGTTGGAAGAATTCACTGAGATGCTACGAGTTTCAATGGCGCGTGGAGAGATTTTCAGACAGTAAGTCACCCGTCTTAATTGTAGCTCTGGAACGGTATTAATATTCATGGTGTCCGTTAGAATTGGGTCGCCAGCAGTGGGTGACCGTCTTCTCAAGTTTTGTGAGATGCGCACCGACTTGTTCCATCCTGCCAACCCACACGAACAAAAGGACGCAGAAGGAAACATGGAGCCCGTCTACTCTTCCTCAATGTACCTTGTTGTTACTCGAAAGCCGGATCCTCCAATGGAGATCAAACTCGAAGTTGAATTTGAGAAGTCTCCCAAGACGGGAGAATACCGGGTTAGTGCCCGCCGCTGGCTTAAACTTCCAAGAACAACTGAAGAAACCACGCGGGTTATGAAAAAGAGGACGCCGCTGGATCTCAAGCTGGTTGACTTGGAGGCAAACGTCGCCTACGAAATCGAATTGACCATCGGCCAGGCTGTCCCGGACATTGACAAGATGCCGGTTCTCGCGGAGTTTGTGCTACACCTCAACCTAGTCGACTCTAGGGGTGGTAATACCAAGCGTGTCTCATACATCACTCTGCCTGGTATCAAAGTGGTTTCCATCGTCACGAAGAAGAAATACCCCTACTGGTTTACTGGGACTCCGTATATCTTCGAGGTCACACAGTATGAACACATCCGCAGCATTGATGATACAATCACCAAGAAGAACACCACCGGCGGAGGCTTCCCGGCTGACTTTTCCGATTCTACGACTGATGTGCGCTGGGGTGTCAGCTTGTACAACTCCGAATGGGATGCTATCTTCACGAAACAGAGCGAATTGCCTATCGGTTGTACCGGTGACTGGATTCCAAATGTCGATTCATTCTTCGCCACTACGGAGGGAAAGGTCGATACGCACCACAATAAAAAGGGGAAGGGGAAGGAAGAGAAAGAAATCGACGGATTTAGAGGGCTGATGGACAAGATTGAGACTTGCGTCAAAATCATAGCCGAAATCAAATCTAAGACTAAGGCGGAGAAGCGGGCAAAGGAAGGCTTGAAACCCGAGATCACGATGCAGCAGTTAGTCGCTGCGGACGATGCAGCAAGGAAGGAACTAGAGAAAGGAACCGTCCTAATCGAAACTGCCGTCCAGGATGACCGGTTCTTCTACGCGAGCGGAGAGTTATCTACGGTTGGTGGAGACGATTATACCGACTCGGAAGACGACTCGACAGAGACTCCAGAGGAGAGAGAGGAAGTGCCGAAGGAAGAGGAGGAGGACGACCTCTACTCTCGGCCTCCCATCATCCGACCTCTACCAGTCTTGGCTAGACGCGTAGTGAGGAGTACCACCGCCCGAACGGTCGCTACTCAGGATTTCTCCACGTATGGCGATACCGAATACTCGCGCCAGGCTAAGGCGGAGATGGGCCTGGAAGACAGCGATACGGATTCTCGGTACGGCGAATCGGAGTACTCGCGGTATGCACGGCCTGGGAAGGAGAGATATGGGCTGCACAGTGATACTGCCTCGGGATATGGCGATTCCGAGTACTCTCGAGCTGAGAAGGAGAGGGGTGGGCTAATGTGATGGACTTTATGAGATTCCATTATCGAGGGCTCCTATTGCGGGTTTCTCTATATCTTCTTTGTAATCGCGGGCTTTATTTGCGCAAGCATGGCAGCTTGCCATGCATGATTGTGCTTAGCGGTCTGGAACCCGCAGTGCGGGTGGGCCGACTCGTGTTATTTTTGTGAATGGAAAACGTAGCTTCTTCATCCTGTCAATGGACAGTTACGATGGTATATATATACATTCTAGGTATTGCTGGTGTCCTGTAGATATATCCGTTACATGGCACGTTACGATGGCGAGTTCCCACTCGACAGCACCTTTGTCCGTAAGACTGTTCGCGTGGCATATCTGTTAGATGCTGCAGAGATAACGATGACATCGGAAGGTGTTTTGTGAAAACGTACCATCCTCGACGACTTTAACGTTCTGGGTCTTTTGCGTGATGATTTTTTCCAGGTCGTCCAGGTTGCCGCCGATGGTTTTGATCTTATCATTGTAGAATGCTATCGCCTTTTCCGTCGTCTAGAAGCACAGTATAGTAGTGAATATCGTAGAATTGTATGGAGGAACGAGATTGAAAGGATGGCCCCGCTAGATACCTTTTCCACATAGTATCCGGTGCCCACGTCCACGAGGACATTCTGCATATCCTCCAGCTTTCCGGGGACATAGAGCGACTGCGTCAGCGGGACTAATATCGTTTTACCTGCCGTCGAGACGGGAAAGTTAGCAAGGATATCTGATATTGGTGCGTGTGGAGGAGCGGCGGTGTATACCCTCGAGCTCGGGATTGACGCCGTTCTGGATGGCCTTGACGCATTCTCGGAATTTGGCCTGCGCGGTCCGCAGCTTTTGGAAGGAGGCCGTGAGGTGCTCGAGTTCCTCGTCGAGCTGCTTTTTGACGGCGGATAGGTTCTGGATGGAAAGCGTGGAGAGGTCGACGGTCTGCTGCTTTGCGGCGGCGGCTTTGGACATTGTAGCTGTGGTACTAACGGATCTCTGTGATCCTTCTTGATGAGTACCTGCGCCGGTCGATGCTTGTGTACCTGGAGGAAGGTAAGAAGTGGGTGTCTTTCGTCGTGGTGGGGCTTCTTGACACGAGCGTGGACGAGTGTGGACGAGCGTGGGGAGAGGTGGTGGCGTCTGTAAGCTAGAAAGTGGCGTATTTCAAAGGACTGGCGTAATGTTTCTGCCGCGGTGCGCACACCACCCGAAATTGGAGCTACATTTCCCCTCCAAATTCGCTTTCATCCCATCCTTCTATAGACTTCAACGGTATGATATAACATGGCGCTGGAATCAGGAGCATATATATATCCATTATCAAATCAGGATAAATCAATGAGGTGGAGAACAGTATCTATTGAACAGACTGTACATGATTTTAAATAATTGATCCAACAGCACCATCACCACCGAGCACATTGCATTGCTTTGGCTGCGCAGTAGATATAACCTCCCAAGCCTTCTGTCTCATTTCTCCGATATAGTATCGCAAAGCCGTAGCATATATCCATTTGCCACTAGTAGTATCCTGACTCTTCCTATCAATGCGCCTGTTCCCTGCGGGACTTATCCACTTGTCCGTCCGTCCATCTATCGATTGGCTGGCTGAGTGATGGCGGGACGTTCCGTGCGATTAAGAGGAGATTGAGGATGTCGTTCTAGTGAGCTTCTGGCTTGCTAGGCTTGGCGTTACGGTTGCGCGGGTCGCTGCGAAATTCGTCGGTGTTCGATAGAGCGTTCTGGCCCTGCCAGACGCCATAGTAGACGATGCCGCCGGCGATGATGAAGGGTGCCATCGGTTCCCAGACTGGGGCGGGCCACTTGCGGCGGAACAGGGCGAAGGCGCTTCGTTGCATTGTCGGAAGGATTCTTGAGGGTGCAGGACGTGAATTGGGTGCTGCAGTGGGTGGTGGGATATGGAGGTTGATGATGGTTGTGGTGAGGTTCTGAGGGAAGTTGGTGTTGCAGGAAGTTCGGTTCGGTTAGTCACGAACATCGGCCGTCCATCCAGCGGAACCCTGCCTGCTTCATCCATCCTCCACGCCGTCGCCTCCCATTCATCTACCACCATGGCGGACGTCCAATCCGTATCGCCACAAGACGCTGCTCTTGCAAACGTAAGTCTTCTTGCCGGTGCTCTTCCTGGCGCCTCGCATGCTCGTATGGTATATGCTGACGAAAGAACGAACGCGCGCAGTCACATATTCGCGAATCCGCGAAACGCACACGACAAATCTTCACGACGGACTTCGGCCTCCCATTCTCCCTGCCGGACGACGACCAAAGCCAAAAGGTGCTCGTTACATCCAAAATCCGCGCCGAGTACGAAGATGTCCGAGAGCTGCCCCCCGCGCTCGCGGCAAAGCAGGCTGCCGCAGCGTCCGCGCGCAAAGGAGCGAAGAAGCAGAAACTGCTACAAGCGAAACCGGTGACGGAAGAGGAGGACGGAAAGGCTGCTGCGGCGACAACAAAGCTGATAGAAGGGATACCCGCCAAAGTGTCCGACACACCTGGTACATCGCAGGCGCTCACGTTACGGAAACCAGGAGTCGGCGGCAGCAGTTCGACGGCACAGAAGAACTTGCCTACTGAAACGGGGATGATACGACGCGACGCGGCGCAGCAGATCAAGCCCGTGTGGCACGCACCGTGGAAGCTCATGAGAGTTATTTCTGGCCATCTCGGGTGGGTCAGAGCGGTTGAAGTCGAGCCGGGCAACCAGTGGTTCTGCACAGGCGCTGGAGACCGGACGATCAAAATCTGGGATCTGGCTAGCGGTTCGCTGCGATTGACATTGACGGGCCACATTTCCACGGTACGAGGCCTTGCGGTATCCCCACGACATCCTTACTTGTTCTCCTGCGCGGAAGACAAGATGGTCAAGTGCTGGGATCTCGAGCAAAATAAAGTCATTCGTCACTACCATGGACATTTATCCGGCGTGTACGCGCTCGCGCTGCACCCGAATCTCGATATCCTGGTAACAACGGGGCGAGATGCGGTTGCGAGAGTGTGGGACATGCGGACGCGTGCGGCAGTGATGGTTCTTTCGGGCCACAAGGGTACTGTGGGGACGGTGCGGACGCAAGAGGCAGACCCACAGATCATCACGGGCTCGATGGATGGCACAATTAGACTGTGGGATCTGGCGGCTGGCAAGGCGATGGCGGTACTAACGCATCACAAGAAGGCGGTGCGGACGCTGGCTGTGCATCCGAAGGAGTTTACATTTGCAAGTGGGAGTGCAGATAATATCAAGCAGTGGAAGTGTCCTGAGGGAGCGTTCATGCAGAACTTTGAGGGGAACAAGGGTATCGTGAACACGTTGAGTGTGAACGAGGATGATGTTCTCTTTGCAGGATGTAAGTGTTTTTCTTCGAATATATCTGCGTTGAAGGAAGACGGCGGACTGCTAACGGGATTTTCATCTCTTTTACAGCCGACAATGGCGAAATGTCATTCTACGATTGGAAATCGGGATACAAATTCCAGGGGCTGGAGACAACAGCGCAGCCTGGCTCCCTCGAAGCCGAACAGGGCGTCTTTACGAGCATTTACGACAAGACAGGGCTGCGGCTGATCACCGGTGAGGCGGACAAGACAATCAAGATCTGGAAGCAGGACGAAGAGGCAACGGAAGAGACGCATCCCATCGATTGGAGTGAGTACATCTACTGTATTCAAATATTTAAAGTAGAGATATTGATTGCTAACGTCTGTATAGAACCATCCCTACTGAGAAGGAGGTATTGATCGGATATCTATTCAACCGACCTGCACGGCCACCTCATATAGTGAATTTGTTACTATAATTGATCGAAAGGGATACCTTGGACATTCACGGCGTTTATATATATGGCTTGCGAGTCTATGTACGATATTATGTGATATGAGAGGAGAATGATACTATAATATATGAGCGACCTAATAACCCTTTCAACCTCGAGGACGTCCCCACTGCGCTCTAGACTAACACGACATGATTGTATATGCTATTGCATCGGTTTGTTTTCCCTCCGTCTTACATCCATCGCTAGAACTACTGTATGATGTTGAAATCCAGTTGCGTCCCTAAAATCCTTTAAAGGTGACCAGCACCACCGTACGCCGTTGAAGGTAACGAAAGTGCTATAAATATACGCATCGCCGTCTAGCGGGCCTTCTTGGCCTCGACAGCACGCTGCCGTCTGCGCCTGGCATAGATCTCCGACGTGAAGGGACTGCAAATATCAAGTCAGCACAGTGCTCGCCTGCATATGCATGTATGGGTTGTTCATACTCTTCAAACCGCAGGGCAGCTAGGTAGACCACCAGAACCTCGACAGTAAGTAGCACGCCGGCTGGCTTGCCAAACCAGATAGCAGTGCCGAGGAAGCTCAACGTCGAACCATAGTACATTGGCGCAGATGTGACGTTGAACGGGAACGACTCGACTTTATGATCCATCAGGATGCCAAAGTAGTCGCCTAAATATGTACCTGTGAGTCCCAACGCCCACATGGACGAAATCACCAGTATGTTCCCAGCTGCAAAGAGTATCGCGGCGAGAGTCTTCGCTCCTGTCGTGGTGAGGATATCGAGGGATGGCTGGTCCCGGAGAGCGTTTTCGTAGAGAGCATCGCGAAAAATACCGATGGAGAAGATCGTAATAGCGAGGAGGTAGCAACCGTAGTACGGATTTCCGAACGCGAGCTTTGTGATGACCTTGTAGTGGTATTCGGAGCGAGCGGCAATGCTGCATGCAGGTGATGAGGTGAGATGTAAGTGGATACTATACGATACTATACGATACTATACATACTTTCGCAACGTGGTATTTTGACGATGCTGACGAGGACAAGGTACTTACTTCCAGAAGACGGGATTGAAGAGGATCGAGGCGATTGCGACTGGAGCCACGTTTAGTATCCATTCTTCTGTTTCCCTTTCCTGATGCAGAATGCTGCGGCAAGATTTGGAAGCTTACTGGCTAGAGACTGCTGGGAGAAGTCGACCCATTCGGCAGGCGACGAGGAAGCGAACGGCAGCGGCTTTGCAGCGGCGGACGGCCACAGCTTCTCACGGAGGACGTCCATTGTGATGTTGGATAGTGGAGAATTTGATGATAGGATAAGTGATACCGCTTCTGGGGATATATAAAATGTGATATCGATATGGTGATGACGTTCGTCGAAAGGTTGGGGCAGCTGTTGGGGGAGAATTACATTACACAAATTATAATATAACGTCAACTCGCAACTGGCCAGCGTCGCCGTTGTGTGTGTTGTCGCTGCACGCAATCGGCTGTTCTCTTCACCAAGCTCCGTCGCAGCTCGCACGTGAAAGAAAAGCTCAACCTCATCCTTGGCCATCATCCGCACATTCAACCATCCAAGCCATTGTCCTGTACGGGCCTGGTGCCATCATGCACAGCAGCCTGCATCCGAGTGTGCGTCTGCGGCCGGGGCGCATCGAAACCGCGTTAACCGTCGACGTCGGCCACTGTCTACATGTGTATACATACCATTAGCCGTCCACGTACACTGTCGACCAGGTATCTTTGCTGGCAAATGCAATGCAATGGAGGAAGCAAAGCTCCTGCATCGAACAGGGCGGACGATGAATCACAGTTGCAGCTGGCCCAGCAAAGATGCCCGCTGCTCATCGGCTAGCTTGGTGTAGCTGGCGATTGGGATTGGCTGGTATGCTGGGCGAGACAGACAGCTGTCCGCATCAACTAAGCTTAGGTGCTATCTTAGGAATTCGTCTGGCAAAGTACGTACTGGACAGCTCAGCAGCAGACCAGGCTTCGACCATGCAAGCAAGCTACTGGCCTGGAATATATAAGTCCTACTTCATCGCCATTGCAAAAATTTTCAAAGTGAGCATTAAATCCCCAGCTTTTTCTTCGACCTTTTAACTTTACCATCTAATATATATACTATTCCTGAATACCATTCCGCTGACATCTATACGATAAAATCTCGACCGAAAGTACTTAATTTCGCATCTACGAAGAGTAAGTGACTCGCAGCTCTTATCTTTACGTCACAGCGAGCTCTGTTCAGGCGCTGAGAGCGGCGTTTGATCGGATCTTTTGCGCTGGGCGTACTCGCGACGGCAATTCTCAAACCCCATGCAATGTTGCTCAACTGCGGCTGAGTCAACGCTCTGAGGCTCTCCTTCTGCCGGATGCACGGTTTGACAGGCCTTCGTCATACCGAACATGGGCGTTCAGCAGCGGAGGCTTATTTCTCGCAGAGAAGATCGGAGTGGAGAGGAGCACAGGCGAATCGTCAGGCTTGACTGCTTGCTCATCAGGCGGCGGCTTGCATACTGACGGAAGGTCGCTCACCTGGATCCTCGAGCTCCAGGCCCCCCTCCCACGAATGGATTCCCTGGAGATGATTCTGGGATGCATGGGCGGAGTATGGCGTGTCCTTCAGCTCGCGAGATTTTTTCCTCTCGCTTGCAAGATTTCTCGAGGTTTCTCCCAGAGCTAGGCTCATGCCACAGCTGCACAGCTGCACAGAAAGCTTTCCTTGTCTGTCTCCCACTTATATCAGCGTTTTTATATATCCGCTGCGGGAAGTGGGGGGAAAGACATGAAGAGAGTGTGTCTGAGTGTCGACATGCACCCGCAGTCCATCCTGCAGACCGAGACTTCTGTTGGATATGACTAAATCGACAATGATGCACCTTGCCCATTAGATGCTAGTCCGTCTGTATGTCAAATTGAGCATGCGACTATATAGACCTCGACATATACCCTCCTTCTCCCTCCGCATTGCTCTTCCCGCTACTTTAAATCTCGCTCTTCCCTTCTGCCAGTTGACGCTGTTGACGCTGTTGGATTCGTAATAGTCCAGTCCTCCCGAGCCATAACGCGCCCATCATTCCCGTTAACGCAAAGACACCAGAGCTAGGCTCGATCCTGCTGGTCAGTCTCGAACGAGTTCCCACCCGCAATCGATCCTTCTGCTTCATTGCACACCTTTGAGTCTTGGAGCAGGTGCTCGGGACACCGAAAGAGTAAGCCTCTCGTTTTTCCCTCCTTCTTGTTCTCCTCTTTTCTTCTTTCCTCTCCTCTCTTCCTTCCCTCCGCCTCATCCTCTACGCCACTGCCGCAGTCGTACCAACGGCTATCCTAAGGCAACAAATATAAATCCCCTAGAGTTCCTTGTGATCTCTTCCTAGAGGATCTCGCCTCGCGCCGCCGTATCATAATTCGGACAATCTCTACTCCGCGTCTCTCCTCTCTGTGCCGCTCTGTGTTCGCTTCTTCTCGTGTATACGACGTCCCGCTGGGTGGCCCAGCCACGGTTGTTCTTAATATAACACCCTGAAACCATTATCGATACCCACCCCCGCCACTCAGATTCCGACTTCGGGATTACTTGGACACCTACGAAGCCTGATCACCTTCAGAAACCAGCCCCGCTGGCACATAACCCCTCGTCGTAACGCACTCGCTAGCGGCTTCGACCTATATAAATACACACACGACTTCTAGAAGGGCATTTGAAACCCAGAACTTTGGGAACTCAGATACACTATCCTAAAACACCCTTATTCTGGCAACAACACCAAAACCGTTACACCAAGCAGTCAACATGGAGCCGGACGCAAACGGCTTTTATTCAATGCCCACGGCGCCCCAGCCAAGATCCTTCAGTCGGGATCGATCGCCAGCCGTCATGATGGCGCCTGCCCGGAGCACCTCCAGACAGCGGCGGAATACGTCCAGCTCGCAAGAACGGCCAACCTCGTTATACGTGCACGAAGGTGCCAGCGGCAGACATAGATCTTACCATCTTACCGGGCCGGCGCCCGGCCCGTCCTATCTCTCTGCGTCGCCGGGTTCTTCTGGGTATCGCCCATCAGCGCCCATGACCCGCTCGCACTCAGTCGGATATAATGCGAGACCAACCAATATAAGAGCTGCGTCCACTGGCCCTGACAGCATTCAAGTTGGCTTTTCGGCCGGATCCTCAAAACGGAACTCTAGCCACACAAGATCCTCGAGCGGGGCAGGCGGCGTGCAGTATTATTACGGAGGCAGCAGCAGGACGAGGCCTGTCGCTTATTATAGCGCAGGCTCTCATTGGGATGGATCCGCCGGATCTTATGGATCGCATGATTGGGACGAGTGGTCGCCGGCGCCTTCACCGGTGCCGCGTCACTCTCCGGTGGGGAGCTACAGCCGCTCACCCACAAGGCATCCATACGATATGCCGACGGCCCCACAGCCCCCAGTGAACGCGTATAGAGTGGAAGACGACCTCAAGCGACTAGAGCAGGCGAGAATGGAACTGGAGCACCTAAAGCTCCGAGAGGCAGAGGAAAGAGACAGAGGACGGACTGCGGAACGAAGGCTAAGAGAAATAAGGACACAGGCAAACGCGGACCCAAGATTATTAGCAAAGGTATCGGAGGCCGAAAAGCAGGCTGCTATCGCCATCGCCCAGCAAGAAGAAGCTGAACGAAAACTCGCCGAAGCCGAAGCCAGAGCTGCGCGACTAGAGAAACTTGCAGTAACTCAGCAAGTAGCGCAGTCGAAGAAACCTCAGGTCATCCTACAGAACGGCAAACCGCTGAAGCCGGCCCTCAAACAGACGGTAGCGGTAACGCAAGCTTCAGCAGAGACGTCGGCGACTACAGTCAATCAAAATATGGGAGACCAGGCACCCCCAAAGAACCCCCAGGATTACCAGGCGAAGATCCCTAAAGATTTGATCTCGCGGGCAGCGCTGGTGGAGAAAGGGCTTACTTACGAAGAACATGTAAGAAGTGGATCCCTTACCAAGCAAAAAAATACGATCCCGCGCGCGAATGCTAATCTGTCATAAACGCAACTTACAGAAAGATTATCTGCTTGTGAAACGCTATCTCTCCAAAGAGGACATCAAGGCCCTCCTCGACCGGACGGCAGAGATTAGAAGTATGTTTTATCCTCCGTACCCCGCACCTAAGACCCTTGTGGCTGCCTATTCCGCACACCACGGAACCCCTGCTAACCGCACACCCACAACTCCTCTCCAGAACAAAGAGAAGCCGTCGAGCGCTACAGGGCCGCCCAGGCAGCAGCTGCGGCGAAGATTCAAGAAGATAAATCCCGTCCAGCGGTAGCTACTCACACGACCACAGACGGCAAAGCGGTACAGATCGTGACTCTGCCGCATAAGGAGCCGTCGCCGCCAGCACCAGCGCCCCCGCCGGCGAAGGATCTGAATCAAGAGTGGGAGGAGTGGAAGGCTGAAAAGAAGGCGCGGGAGGAGGCGAGAGCCGCTGAAGAGGCCGAGTGGGAGAGGAAAAGGAAGGCGAACGAGGAGAAGTTCAAGGTATGTTACCATCTAGTGCGTAGTAGCAATACACATAAAGGGTAGTTTCACTAACAGGTGGGACTCTACAGCAACTAGAAGAGAAGGAGCGAAGAGAAAGGCTGATCGAGAAGGAGATGGAGCGGCAGAGACTGAAGGCGAAGCAGAAGCTTCAACGCAAGGGTTGGTTCTAAGTTGCTACGATAGTCTGTCTGTCTTTCTGCTCTTCGCCTTTGAATTCAAGATGGCGATGATACCTCTGATTTCCCTGCTCGATTTAGCCCACATTTCATTCATATTTACTTTCTCTCCATATTGTTAATTCATTTTGCTTCTCATTACATATTTTTCGCTCAAAATTTTCGATGTGTGCGATTGTTACCGCGCATCTACTCAAGCTCTGTGTTTGATGTGGTTGTATATTGCTGTTTACCATTCGCCGTCTATCGTCGTTGATGGCATGCGAGACTCATTTTCGCTTTTGTCCGCTTCGCTTCAGTTTTGCATATACATACATCTCGATCGAATCTAAGTCGCACGGCTAAAGCTGCTGCGATAAATATCATCTTATCTCTGACTATCATAGCACTTATCTTACAAAAGACAAACTCAAGTAACATGCATAGATGTAGACGTCGTCAATACGAAAGCACGAGGCTGAGGATTGATAATCTAATAATTCATAATGCTGTCTTACTTAACACACGACCATTAATTACGGCGCCCCGGGTGCCTGCGACGGCATTTGTATTTAAATGATAATATTTGACTTCATAAGGGTATAACGGGTATCTTTTGGTATATACAAAAGCAAATGCGCACAAAGGTATCGGGTATACAAATATCGTCGGAAAATCCCGTCACGTCAGCAAACCTATATATAGCCTGCGAAAGGATTTCGTCTTCGTCATCTGACCACGAATCCATCCGCCATCATTATTTCATCCTCGCCTCAAGCCTTAAACGCAGCGAAAGCGGACACGTAATCTTCATTACGTTTCCGTTCGTCGCCGCGTTGTTATCAGGTTGCAATTGATGCTTCATGAATTAATTTAAAGATTCTCGGCATGTCCGAGCTCGTAGGCGAAGCCGACGACCATCTTGGCGTGCTCGATCATGTGCTGCGGGTTGACGGTGTCCATGGAGTCCCTAGTGCTGTGGATGAGTTCGCTAGAGTAGTCCATCGGGGACTCGATGACAAAGGCGGAGGGGTAGCCGTTCCTGCTGGCGGAGGCGTGATCGGAGCAGGCGTAGCCGCACTTGGTATCGACGGCGGGAATGGAGCAGTACTGGTAGTTTATTTACGTGTCAGTCATCTGTATTGCTCTTGTATACTTATATGTGTGTGGGTTTATATGTGGATAACAAGAGTACTTACGGCGGCGATGACCTTCTTGACGAAAGCAGTCAGGTCTTTGTCGACATTGTCGGTGACGACGCCCATGGATTCTGGTTGGCCAGCGTCAATTGTTCCCTTGGTGTAGCCGGTCATGTCCTGGTTCAGCATGGCCTTGATTTCACGTTTCTCGCCCTTGTACTGCTTGAAGATGGCTTGAGAGCCCAGCAGACCGGCCTCCTCGCCAGCGTACCAGTGGAATTCAATGGTGTTGGGGGAGTTGCCAGCGGCAACATCGGCGTCTGAAAGAAGAGCCTTGAATGACTCCAAAATGGTCATGGAGCCGCTGCCGTTGTCATCGGCACCGGGTGCACGCCCGGTTCGCGGGTTGCTAAGGTTGATGCTGTCGAGGTGAGCGCCAACGACGATGGTCTTGGTGCTCTTACCCGGGATGGTGGCGATGACGCTGGTCTGGCCCCAGCCTGAGTGGACGAATGGCTTGACAGTCGCGGCTACTTTTTTCCCGGAGCGCTCGCTCGCGCTTTTGATGAGGCCATCGACCTGGCTTTTAAGCCATTCTGCGGCTTCTTTTCCGGTGTCAGACTTGTAGTAGCGATTGTTGAAGCTGGTGTATTTCTCCAGGTTGGCTCGCACGTTCTCTGCAGACAGCTTGGGGATGATGGAGTTGACCTGGGCCTTGAAGGCGACGTCGGCCGGGAAGTTGGATGGCGCGACCCTGACGCGACGCGAGTCGATATACTGGTAATCGGTGATATCGATAAAGTGCTTGCCTTGCGCAAGCAGCTCCCATTTCTGATCCTCTGTTACGAGTTTCGTCTCACCGGGCGCTAGCTCAACGGTGTATAGACGTTCTTCGACATTGACGGGACGTGGTTCTGGGATGTAGAGGGCGGTGACGGCCGTCGAGGCCGCCATTGCGGATAGCGTCAGCGCGAACTTCATGTTGGATGTAGATGTAAGATGTTTTAGGTTGATAGTATTATGATTATAGACTATGAATGTGGTTTTTTGACTTGAGAGAATGCAATATCTCTGTGTCAATATATAGGAAGTTCAGATGGCTGATCCGGTTGAGTATTGAGTAAAATAACTGCGGATCTGGAGGTGGATTCGCCCGCTATTTGTAGGCAGTGCTCGTATCCTGAAATACGATATTCTCCGAGGAGTGGTCAGCATACCTACAATTCATCCGATAGATCGACGCCAGGAATACGCAGTTAGGTAGCCAGTCATGAAGCGTTGAAACTTATCGCGGCCGTTGCGTCTTTCCCAATTGCCGCGTTGTTGCACGCCAAGAGTGGGTTGCATTCGCGGGTTATCCCAGCACGCGGTTGAATGGTCGACGATTGACATGCGCCCAGCCGACTGCCACATTCCCATTTGGAGCTGGGAGGCCATCTGAGCTCCTGGGGCGTGCTTCCTAACGCCGTATATCTCCAAATGCTTTGTCAGAACACGATAACGCTCGGTTACTGCCTAATCAACAGGGCCCATTGCACGATGCTGGCGTATCATCTTCAAAGCTAGGCTCGAGCTTGATCTGAGGGCGGTGTAAATGAAGACCAGCTGATGTGCATAGATTAGAGTTGTAGACATCCTTCAGAGAGTTTCGGTGAGCAGCGGCAGGGTGGACTGGCGGATTGCATGTTTGGATGGTGCACCTTCAGCTTCCTGATCGAATATGGGCACGAGGGCCAAGAGTCTTGGAGGACGGCTTTCCGTGGAAGGCCTGCAGGTGCATCTGACTCGATGGCCGTATTGTTGTCGAGAGTGGATCTACAGACTGCGGATTGTTCGCATGCGCGGCGTGCTCTTGACGAAGCAAATCCGGGAATTTTTCATGCAAGCGTGTGTATTTCCGAGAAACTAATTGCGAAAACCTGTGTAGAAAAAGAGTATGTAAGCGTAATGTTGGTAGTTTGTTTGTTTGGGAACTCACGTACTTTATAAATGATCGTTATGCGTGTCCTCGTATCGCAGAAAGCTTGTCTTTGGGTCATGCCGTGGAGACAGATACTCTGTACCATGGACATTGTCGTCCGGTACAAGCACAGGCGGCCGAAAAAGGAACCTCTGAAAGAGCGTCAGGCATCTTTCAGGCATCCGCAGATATGAGAGATAGCGGTGGGAATCCGTGGCTCGCAGCCGTCCGGTCGATGACGTTGCCAAGTTACGCAGATGCTGAAGTGGGATTAGCTAGGATAGCATCATGATAGATGGTACCAAGTAGGAACTCGAGGTTCCGCATAATCGTATCGCCGTGGATTGGCTGGCCGGTCAATTGGCTATGTCCGATACCGTGCAGGGCCGAGGCCGAAGCTACACTCAGCTACATTATATCACGGGATTAAGAAGCCACGATGAGAGTGGTGATATCGATGGTGGCGATGTCTGGCGGGCAGCTGATGTTGGATGTCGTTGTTTGGGCGTGTGGCTGCTGTCGTTATTAGCCAGCTGCATGAACTAGCCTGTGCTGTCAATATATGAAATCAGCCACCAGCCTGTACTCCAAGTACCACCTCCTTCTCCGCCGTCCATCTACTGTCGAAATGCCCATCGAGGTCGTCCGACGGATACCTCCATCTACAAGTCCATCCATATTGCGATATTGTCTCCGCTGACAGATTCGACGTGCCTGCAAAACCGGCACTTAGCGCCCGCCAATGGCTCGACTCGACCAGCCGGAAAGACACCAGCTTCCAACTGGGCCGGACAGTTTTGCAGATATGGCCCACCCGCGCCAGGGCCTTTATCCAGCACGGGCTGGCCCATCCGGCGCATCCGCCGTCGACGGCCTCGACATGCAATCCAGGCCGTCCTCGGTCGACGTAGCTCTCCTCAGGTCCTGCACTCCTTGCGACGTCGCAGCGCCGCGCAGCAATTGCAAATCACACGTGCGTCGGCACCGGCGCAGTTGCCCGCCTTAGTCATCGCCGCCTATTTACACGCAAAAAGGTCCCGCAACAGGGGCACAAGACGCTTTTCCTCGCCGACACGTGGGTTTCGAGTCCGTTTCGATCATCACTTCCCTCCTTCCGTCGCAGCTCACCTGGCTCGATCACCGGGGTTCTCGGTATTTTTAGGCTTTTTGGAAGGCAAAATCCGACAGCCGCTGTCCGTTCCTTTGTTCCGACATTCATTCTAGACAATACCATCCCCAGGAGCATCGATATCGCATCTCGAACTTTTGACAGCGGGACATCTGTCAGGGTTAGCCACCAGCGTCGATACGGAGACTCCGCTCCGACACAGACCCTCACTTTCTCGAAGCCTTTTCAGCCCCGTCCGACTCTCAGTGTAGCAACCATGGTTTCATGGTTACCGTCGATACCCTACGAGCCGAGGACTCAGTCGCAATGGGAGCCGGCGACGTCCACCATCAAGTTTGTCGCCCTCGATAGCCTTTGCTGACACGAACTGTTGGAGATAACAGCAACAAGGCTGACCGCATCCGCTCTTTTGTAGTTTTTGCGAAGAGGATTTCTATCTAACCGGCTGTACGATCCGTCCCGTTCCGCTAGCTGGAGTCGCAGAATAAAATGGCCATCCCAGCTAACTGACGTCATAATCTATAGATGTCGCAGAAGTTATGAACGTCGCGACGAACAGCCTGTACATATGGCTGTCGTACAAGGGTGCCGCCCACGTCCTCCGGCACAACCACCCGTCGATATTCGCCTGGTGCTTCGTCAGTTACGGCATCATCGGTGTCGGGTCGATATTGTTCCATGGGACGCTAAAGTGTAAGCCCACTGGTTGCTACCTAGGAATTATCAGGATGTGATCTGACGCTTTACCACTATTTCCAGACTCGATGCAGCTCGTTGATGAATGCGCGATGATCTATACTGCCCTGACGATGTGCTTCGCGACTTTCTCCCACGGCCGAAAACCTATCATGCAAGCCCTCGTTCTTCTCGCTTGCGTCGGCGCCGGTGTGGGAATCACGTTGACGTACCACTACCTCAAAAATCCGTTGTTCCACCAGAACTCCTTCGCGATCATCATGATCACGCTGTTGCTACGCTGCATGTATATGATGGAGACCCAAGCGCGGCCCAAATATCCAGCGGAGACAAATCGCATGTGGAAGATGGTTATCTGGGGCATCTTTGTGTTCCTGACCGGCTTCGGTGTGTGGAACCTCGACAACATTTACTGTCAGCAGCTGCGGCGATGGAGACGGGAGGTGGGCATGCCGTGGGGGTTTGTTTCTGGTGAGTCTAGTGCTCCTACTGTCCGCAAACAAAGCTATGCAGGGAGATGATGTGCTAACTGGTGGGTAGAATTGCACGCCTGGTGGCATCTGTTGACGGGCATTGGTAGCTATATCCTTCTCATCTGGGGAGAATATCTACGGGCGATCCTGGACGGCAAAGCGGGCGAGTACGATCTGAATTGGCCGTCACTGTGGTCGATTCCGAGCGTAGATCAGAGGGACATTCGCAACGGCAAATCCCGGGCAAACGGGGTGACCAGGAATGGGTCAGCGAACGGGTCCGCGAACGGGTCCGCGAAGAGAGTAGCAAATGGGTCAGCAAACGGATCGGCGAATGGCTCGGCGAATGGAGTAGCGAACGGTGTAGCGAACGGCAGGGCCAAGAAGATGCTCTGATCTGCGACAGCCTCGCGGCTTCCCTGTTAGAGTACGCGCGTGCGTATCAGTGTGCGTGTACTTTTTTTCTTTCTTTCTCGCATCTCTTGATTTTGTTATGGGAATGTTCCGGTTAGACTGCTGTTCACACAGCTGGCAAGGCATCGAGTCCGCAATTTGATATGGGTGCTGCGGGCTATCTCGATAGATAGAATGGAATCGATCTTTTTACCCGTCGTGGGGGCTGTTCCTACATATCCGTTTGAGTGCATATTTTATCCCTGGCCGAGCAGCCAAGAGCTATCCACCAGCTCAGAGCTTGATGCATTTGAAACACGACCGTTGCATCAAACTGGCTGACGCCGTGTATCTTATGGAACTTCGTTTGTGGATTTGATAATCAGCAGACGATATCGCCGTGAATGGCTGCCGGACGCATGATATACTACCTAGGTACTTATGTAAGAAGTAGTACTGCTAGTCCGAAGCTGGTGGCACGACAGTCGGATGCAACTGTTCTGCCGCGCCGCCAAAGGTGGCCTCTACAGGAACAGCAATGCTGCAATGCTTATTCACGCCCGCCTTAATGACGGGTAATATAATAATACACCCGCGAGGTTCAGGCATTTCGCCATCTTATAAGTATATAATTTAAAGCTCAGCCCGTCGATAACGCCCGCGCTGCTATTCCCATCCAGGAACCTCAATCTCAATCTCTCCAAATTCCGAAACTTAGCTGCGCCGCCGCGTTGACGACAGCCAGCCCGGCCAACAAGCCCAAAACGTGGTCCCAAAACACCGTTCACGTCCAACAACCTCCGCCGGCGTTCGGTCCTGTCGCCTTCAAATTCAACATCGATCCAAAGCCAAATAAACACAAGACCCGGGCCGCAGTAGAAGAACCAGCTGCGGCAGCAGACGTCTGGTCGAGCTCCGTCCGCCCGTCCTTCCTCCCGATGTGACTGCCCGGATGCCCTTCACTTGTCGAAACTGTCCCAGACCACGAACCATATCCGGCGATAGTTTCCCACTACGTTAGACTGCGAGACCTACCTTCGTCGACAGCTTCAGGCTGCTGGTTCGCTTGAATCGCCGTCGCTCTACACGCCTCCTGTAGCTGCAGCATACACGGAGAGCTTGCTTGGATTGAGATAGCAAGCTTGGATTCCGACTTTCGCCTCACGCTGTCTTGCGGTCGTGTACCGCCCGCCGCCAGCACGCCATGAATTTCCTCCAGCGAGCTGTCGCCGGCGTCGAGTCCCGCCTGGACCAGGTGCTCGCCGGCGACCCGAACCTCGTGGACCGTACGGATCAGCAGAAACTGCCGTCGTCAGCACCTTCGACGAGTCCTGCGCTGGTTACCGATGATTTCGCTATCATACAAGCTACTGTCCCGCAGGCACCTGCAGGTGGGTTATCATCACTGTTCAGATAGTTACGTGTCTAAGAGCTAACGGTGCTGTGTCGGCACGATAGAGGCGAAAGCGACGCCGCCGCCTGTTACAGCTACACCGCCTGCACCCGTAGCTTCACCGACGCCGCCACCGACATCTGGTAGGATGACGATGCAGGAAAGATTAGCTATGGCGATGGCGAGGGGAGGTAGCACAAGAAGTTCTAGTCCCGCTCTTGGGAAGGCCGTCGAAAGGACAGTGAGTCCTAGTCCGAGCCAGAGCCCAGCCCCGTCGGTCAGGAAGGAAGAGGTGAAGAAGGACGACGGAGAGGTAAAGGAGGATGCGCCGAGGAAGAGCGAGGATGCGGCAAGGAAGGTTGAGGATGCAGCGCGGAAGAGCGAGGATAAAGTCAGGAGGAGCGAAGATACAGTGAGGAAGAGCGAGGATAATAATGCCAAGGAGAAGGAGACAGCTGAATCTCTCAAGCCGACGGAAGAGACGCATCTGGATATAGTGGAAGCTGCGTCCTCGGCTGAACCTGTCGTTGAGGAACAGAAATTGAGTGAACCAGAACCGCCAACTACGAACGGCGTAAGCACACCCGCTGAACCGAAGCCTGATGAGTCGAAGCCCGTGGAATCGAAACCTGTTGAGCCAAAGCCTGTTGAGTCGAAACCCGCGGAACCGACACCACGACAAAGCGTCGATACATCTCGAAGATCGCTCGAGTCACAGCCTAGACCATCTATAGACGCAAAACCAAGATTGTCGACGGACTCGCGACCTCGAATCTCGCTTGATGCGCCCCCGCCAGCCAGCTCCACCGTTACGGCCCCCACTACCTCAACATCACCCCCAAGCGCCGAAGAGCTCGAAGCTACGATCTCGCAGCTGCGGGAGGATCTAGCGATATGCGAGACCCGCCGGGCAGAGGAATCGGCAGCCGCCTCCGAGCGAATCGACTCGCTAGAAGAGAAGCTCAAGTACCTTTCCAAAGAGTCCGCCGAGGAAGCTCGCAAGAGGATACAAGCTGGTGGCGCCTCCGCATTAGAAAAAGAGCTTGCGAAGCGCGACGAGCGAATCGCGCTGCTGCTTGAGGAGGGTCAACAATTGAGCAAGACGGAGCTCAAGCACATGAACAACATCAAGCGGCTACGTGCTAAGACGCAGGAAGAAGAGAAGGCAACCGCAGAAGCGAAGCGGAAGCAGGAGAAAGCAGAGAAAGAGGCTGCGGATCTCAGAGAAAAGACAAAGAAAGCTGTCGAAACTGAGAAGCGCGCGAACGAACGACTGAAGGCCATGGCTAGGATGGAAGTGGACAACGAGAGTTTGAAGCGAGAGAGGGATATATTACAGATCAGTGCCAGCGACCTGAAGCTGCAGCTGGCTAAGGCTGTTGCGAGGGCCGAAGACGCCGAGAGTAGAGTGCAGACGGAGGCGCTGGAAGCTGAAAGGAAGATTACAGCGGAGCTACGCGAAAAGCTGGAGAAGACGCAAAACGATGCTCTGGCCGAGAAGGAGCGCTACAAGAACGAAGTGTGGAACTTGCAGAGCAAACTCGAGCGGGACGGCGATCGAGCTAAAGCTGTCAAGCTTGAGCTCGAGAATGAGATCTCGGTGAGGATCCTAAACATTCTGGTGCATATACAGCTTTCTAACAGCAGTAGATACTCGAAACCAAGCTCGAGGTCATGCGGACCCATGCAGAGGAAGCTTCAACGGGAACATCAGGCCATATACACGCGAAGCTCCTCCGGCAAATCGAGACCCTGCAGTCACAGTATGCTGTCGCGAGTGAAAATTGGCAGGGAATTGAAGCCAGCCTGATGTCGCGGTTGACGGCCGTTGAGAAAGAACGAGACGACCTCACCCGGAAGGAGGGTGACGTCCGCAAGAAGGCCCGAGAAATCGTACGCAGCCCCGTAACTCATTAGTATCTTATATTTCTACCCACGCTGACCCCACAAACCTCTGCAGAACCAAAAAGTCAAGCGTCTGGAGTCGGACCTTGAATCCGCAAACCTCAAAATCCAAGATCTAGAATCCTCGCTCACCACCCAACTCACCCTCTGCGACGACCTGCGCAAGCAACTCACCCTCCACGAGGACTCAAAAACACAGCTCACAAAGAAATTTGACGACGAGCGCGCCCTCTGGCAGCGAGAAATCCGCGAACTGCGAGACTCACTGCGAAACACCGCTACCTCCACACCCGCCAACGACGACATCGTCTTACGGCCAAAGTCCCGCCCGGGTTCCATCCTCGAAGCCGAGGGCGCCATCCGCCCGATATCACCGAACCCACGGCCGCGCAAGCAGAGCTTTGGATCGGACATGAACGCGCCGTACCCCGCCAAACGCATGTCGCGAACCGAGTCTGGCGACCGCCTAAACGAGACCAGCGCCCACCGAAGGCTCATACTCCCCGAAGCCGCGAGAGGGTACCCCCAGCCATCATCATGGGGACCTACAACACCCCGCTTGGATTCGCTATCAGGGTACAGTGGCGGCAGTGGCACCATATCGCGACAGAACTCGCTGTTCGGTAGCTTCGGCGGTCTGGGGATGGGAATAACGATGGGCACCTCGCCGAGCACCCCTTCGCTACACGCATCCTCGATCATGAGCCCCGGCGGCACCGGCGGCGGTGCAACCGGCGAGGACGACAGCGAGAGTATATTCGAGGGGACCAACGCGAACGGCGGCCTCGCGAGCCCAGGCAGCCACGAAGGGCAGAACGGCGCGCACATCGGCGACATGCTAAGCGTGTCGACGGTGGCGGCGGGCCCCAGCGTGCAGCTCGTCGAGCGCATGTCGGCCGCCGTGCGCCGTCTGGAGAGCGAGATGGCGAGCAGCCGCGAGGAGCTGGCGCGGATGGCGGCGCAGCGCGACGAGGCCCGCGCGGAGGTCGTCGGGCTGATGACGGAGGTGGAGGAGAAGCGGGACCTGGACGCGCGCGTGCAGGCGCTGGAGGCGGCGTTGGCGGAGAAGGAGACGCTGCACGAGGCGACGCTGGAGATGCTGGGTGAGAAGAGCGAGGAGGTGGAGGAGCTGCGGAATGACGTGGCGGATTTGAAGCAGATGTACCGCGATCTGATCATGAGCCAGACGACGAAGTAGCTGGGCTGGTTGACGAGCGAATCGACCTCGGGCGTACCGATATGTTACTGACATTTGGCTGGTATACTGCGTGCTGCATCCTGCATGGAGTTACATATTCTTTGTCTGATTTCTATATATTCTTGCTAGTAGTAACATCCTGTTATTTTGCTTTTTGTCTTTCGTGCAGGCAGGCCGGTCTCGACGTGGCTTTACAGCAAAGCCTGGCGTTGAGTGGTGGGCGTTCAAGTTATATACTTATATAGCATTTTGTAGATATTATTCAGTATAGAGCGCATGTATCCGGCTACTTTTAATTAATCATAAAAAGCTAATATAAATATCTATATCTATACGTGTTACGGTATACGGTTACCCGACACTGAAGACAGCTTGCATAGTTTAAATGAATGTGGTAGATTGATTTGATAGATAGACTGCTGTGGAAAGAACGAGAAAACGCCAATTCGCCATCGCAGCTGACGCGAGAATAAAATAAGATAAAAGATCATTAAAAAATACAATAGAAATCTATGTGGTCGCAACATTAGAATGAATATGCCTGCATTTTGCATTTTGCTCTTTGATATGTTATTTTTGTTGGTTCATTCTCCCAAAGAAAGTACCGCCCAGCACCAATACCATACCACCAATATACCCAATCACAGTCATAACGGACATCATGGATTCATACAGCGTTATTCCACGCAAGAGGTAAGTAAACTACCTACTTATTTCATACCCCTACAGCTGCTGCTGCCAGGCACCGCCCTGCCGTCTGCCAGCATCCGCAAACATGCCATCGCCCTTCTTGCCGACAGTCTTCCTCCTGCCGCTGTTGAAAGCGTTCCCGTCCTCAAGATTACTTCCGCTCTCGAGCAAGTCCATCAGCATCCCGCCGATATTCTGCACGAACCCCCACACGCCCTGAAAGTCCGCCCACGTGGCATCCCAGTCGAACCCGGGGACCAGTGTGCCGTCGTCGGCGACGCGCCCAGCCGCACGCTTGTTATAATAGTTGATAACGGTAAGGAGGATGCCGAGGACGAAGAACAACTGGAAGAGGTTCCGCGTAACGGACCAGATGAAGTTTGTGATGCGCGTTATCACCACGAGGACGATGTAGGCGGTGGAGATGAGCAGCAGGATGGAGATGAGCGTCGGGTTTGCATTGTAGAGGTTGTTGAGCAGCGGGTAGAGCAGCTTGAGGATGTGCGAGAAGGCGAGGGTTAGCTGCTTCGCTGCGGTTTTCGCGTACGGGTAGGCTGTCACGATAAAGTCGTCCATGATGGGGAGGTGGGGGAGGGGTATGATTGTCGATATCGCGCCGGAGAGGAAGGTGAGAAGGTTGGAAGCAGTGGAGCTAGAGGAGTTTTGCGACGGTGATGCCGACGATGACGACCAGGATGGAAGGCCGGGGAAGTATCTATGGATGGCGAGCGAGGGCAATTTGTTAGTAATGCTAGCTATGTAGGTGGATTTCACGGCGGGGTCTTCTTGACTGGTGGCCGGCGCGGACGTTGATATGGGGCCGTAGAGCTGCTCGAGCAGCATCTGGCGCAAACGCGACAGCGGTCCTTCGTCCGTCATCGTGGAATGCTATTCGGGTGGATGATTGGATGAAGCGGGTAAAGGAATACGGTACCTCTGGATGAATCGGCAGAGACGATGCCAGCGGGCTGCTTATATATATAGATGCACCCGCGCACGCCCGCGATGCGAGTTCGAATGTAATTAGTGCCGGAATTCGCGATGTCTGATCGGGCCGCGGGGAGAGACGCAGAAACGGTCTCAAGTGCACATCCACGCGTGCCTCGGGCAATGGGCGATGGAGGTGGTTATCTCGTGGGTAAATGGCTCAGGAAATTGGCGCAAGGTCGAGAGTTTAAGTATCGCGGGGGGAGATGGGCGGGGTGAGAGAAAGAAGGTAAGAAGAGCTTGAGGCTGGTAACGTTAGGAGGAGGAGGAGTGAAGTGGCAGCAGCGGGACAACGCACACCGCACCACACAGCACGCAGGAAACACGACCACGAACATGCACATTGCATATAGTAGACGTTTACCATACCGGGGACTACATGCTACATTGACAGGACACAGGATAAGACTCAAACTCATATACCCTGTATACACTTGTCTGTACAGCCATTCCGGCGAATAACAAAGATAATTACAAACACGAGAATTGAACAAGAGAATCCGACTACACGACTACAAGGCCTCGCCGCTCTCCTGCTTCTTCAGCCCGTACTTCTTCACCCGGATAGCCTGCACGGTGATGAAGCCCGAGGTCTCGCTCGGCGCAAAGTCGCCAATCTCGTCCATGCTGCTCTCGCTCATGTCGTACAGTTTCTCCGTCTCAGAGCTGCGGCCCAGCACGGTGAACGAGCCCTTGTAAACCCGGCAGCGGACCTGTCCGTTGACCGTCTTCTGCGATGCCACGATCGAGCTCTCCAGGAACTCGCGCTCCGGGGAGAAGTAGAGGCCGTTGTACAGGATCTTGGCATAGTTGAACGTCACGAACTGATCCCGCAGTGCGCGCACCTCGCGGTCCAGCACGAGGCCCTCGAGGTCGATGTGGGCGTTGCGAAGACACGTCAGCCCCGGCGTCTCGTAGCAGCCGCGGGACTTGAGTCCGATGAAGCGGTCTGTTGATTGATCATGTCAGCATTGTATACATATAGATTGAGATATTATGTGGGTGCGTACTCTCAACAATGTCGATACGTCCGACGCCGTGCCTCCGGGCGATGCTGTTGGCCTTCAGGAACAGCTCCAGCGAGTCTGTGATGGCCTTTCCCTCCGCGTCGACCAGCTTAACGGGCAACCCCTTCTCAAAGAAGACAGTAAAGTCCTCCGGCTTGTTCGGCGCATCCTCAGGGTCCACCGTCAACTTCCACACGTCCTTGGGCGGGGTAACATCCGGGTCCTCCAAGATGCCAGCCTCGTACGAGCAATGGGCGAGATTCTCGTCCATGGACCACGGCTTCGCTTTGGTCTGCGAGACGGGGACGCCCTTCTGTGCAGCATACTCGAGCAGGTCGTTGCGGCCCTGGAAGCGCTCGTAGAAGACGGGGTCTCGCCAGGGCGCGATGACCTTGATCTTAGGGTCGAGTGCGTAGAAGGCGAGCTCGAAGCGGACCTGGTCGTTGCCTTTGCCCGTGCAGCCGTGGGAGACGGCGAAGCAGCCTTCTCGCTTGGCGACGGCCATCTGGCCGCGGGCGATGACGGGGCGGGCGAGGGATGTGCCGAGGAGGTAGACGTTCTCGTAGATGGCGTTGCATTGGATTGCGGGGAAGCAGAGCTGCTCGACGAATTCCTTGCGGAGGTCGTCGACGTAGCATTCCGTCGCGCCGACTATATCAATTCATTTAGCTAGTGCATTCGGGATGGTGGTGTTCATGTAACTTACTCTTCTTCGCTTTGACCTTGGCAGCCTCAAAGTCCTCTGCGGGTATTCGATATTAGCCAGCCATCCACGCCCCGGTCCATCAGCAGACGAGTGAATCAATACCTTCCTGACCGACATCGGCCACTGCAAAGAACAGTCAACATCATTCTATTTCAAGTTGATACTCCAATGCGGTGACAGTCACTCACTGTAGCAGACAACCTCGTAGCCCTGCTCCAACAGCCATGCCAAACTACACCAATCCCATCAGCACTACGATCCACAACCACTTAATCCCACAGAGATACTCACATGCAGCTGGTGTCCAAGCCACCACTGAATCACCAAAATAAGTCAGCATGAACGTTAACTCGTGTAACGGAATTCGATAGTAGCTCGACTTACGAATAAGCTAAGCAGACCTATAGTAGCGTGCCCAACATCAGCTCCGTCCTCATTCAGGATAGCCCGACTGCCTGCCAATGCAAATGCAGACTATAATATGAACTGGGGTTGCTCACCTTTCCCTTCGACATGGTTGGTATCTGTGTCGACATGAAGTGCTTATCGTCGTAAAAGTTTTCAATTCGCGTTCGTTGAAGAGTTTGAAGAACGAAAGTTAGATGAAGAAAAATGAGTGTTGGCGTGTGCGTCTACAGACTACAAAGTCAACCGCAGATGAGGAGTATAGTAGCTAGTAGAAGGAAACCCAAAACCAAAAAGGCCCACAAAACAGTATTTAAATAAGTAGTGTCGAGAATGACACGACAATCGACTCAAAGTGGCTATCATCGGGTATACGTATATATACCTCTATCCAGCACAGGCCATTTTTACCGTATTCCACGCCGATTGGCAGAGTGGCCCGTCGAGCGAGCGGGATGTGCTCGCTGCCCCGCCGATTTCGCTATCGCCCAGTCGCAGGCCCTGCTTTCGGTACCGACGCGCATGGAGGGGCACCTGCTAGCGCCGTCCCATCTGCAAGCTGTCTGCGAGTGCAGAAAAAATTTTCCTGTCCCGCTAGAATGCAGCTAGAACAACAGCAACTGAGAGCTCCCCGGTGGGGACATGCATAAACAGAGCTACAGCAGCTGGAGGCAATAACCAGTACTTGAGTATCTGTCAAGGTATTCCGGCTGAGCAACGGCTCGTGCTAGCGGCTCCAGTATTATTCTTGTGTTTTTGCGGGGATCATTAATAGACATAGAGGTGAAAAGTGAGAAGAACCTGTCTCTGTACAGTCGCTGGGTAAAGAAATCTGCACAGCTTGGGAAGAAAAAGGCGGCTTTCTTATTGTATGAATGAAGAGATGAAAATGGCTAAGCAAAAGAGCCGGCATGAATGAAAAAGAAGGGAAGATCTAAATCAGCCCCCTTAAGTCTCTCGAGTGTTGAGTAATAAAATTATATCGCAAAGGCTTTCAATAACACAAGGCCTGCGCAAGAGAAAATATCGAAAAGCTGCATCCAATCTTCCACCTCCTCACCACAGCACCAAAAAGAAGATCACTGGTTGGTAATCTACTCTTCCTGCTGGACCTCATCTTCGTACACCTCCTCCTCACCGTCGGAGATGCCAGCCTCCTGGTATTGCTGGTACTCGGAAACGAGATCGTTCATGTTGGACTCAGCCTCAGTGAACTCCATCTCGTCCATACCCTCACCAGTGTACCAATGCAAGAAAGCCTTGCGACGGAACATGGCAGTGAATTGATCGCCAACTACATTTGGCGTGTTAGCCGTGTTCTATGCATATCGTGATATCAATGCTTAGGGGACATACCTCGCTTGAAGAGCTCTTGGATGGAGGTGGAGTTGCCGACAAAGGTCGCGCTCATCTTCAACCCGCGGGGCGGAATGGAGCAGAGGGCGGTCTGTACGTTGTTGGGGATCCACTCAACAAAGTAGGCAGAGTTCTTGCTCTGGACGTTCAACATCTGGTCCTCGACCTCCTTCATGCTGACCTTTCCACGGAAGAAAGCAGCACATGTGAGGTAACGACCGTTGCGGAAGTCAGAAGCAGCCATCATGTTCTTGGAGTCGAACATCTGCTGGGTAAGCTCCGAGACGGTGAGAGCACGGAAAGTATGCGCACCACGGGAAGTAAGAGGAGCAAAGCCGACCATGAAGAAGTGGAGACGGGGGAACGGAACCATGTTGACGGCAAGCTTGCGAAGGTCAGAGTTCAACTGGCCGGGGAAACGCAGGCAAGTGGTAACACCGGACATGACAGCGGAGACCAGGTGGTTCAAGTCACCATAGGAAGGAGAAGAGAGCTTGAGGGTACGCATGCAGATATCGTACAAAGCCTCGTTATCAATGCAGAAGGTCTCATCAGAGTTCTCAACCAGCTGATGGACGGAGAGCGTAGCGTTGTACGGCTCAACGACGGTATCAGAGACCTTGGGAGATGGGACGACGGAGAAGGTCGCCATCATGCGGTCTGGGAACTCCTCACGGATCTTGGAGATCAAAAGAGTGCCCATACCGGCACCGGTACCACCACCGAGAGAGTGGGTGATCTGGAAACCCTGGAGGCAGTCACAGCCCTCAGCTTCACGGCGGACGACGTCAAGAACTTGATCGACAAGCTCGGCACCCTCGGTGTAGTGACCCTTGGCCCAGTTGTTGCCGGCACCCGACTGACCGAAGACAAAGTTATCCGGGCGGAAGAGCTGGCCGAAGGGACCAGAGCGGACGGCGTCCATGGTACCCGGCTCGAGATCGATGAGGACGGCACGCGGAACATACTTGTTACCCGAAGCCTGTTGTGCAGTCTGTTAGGGGATGTTGTTTTAGTTTACAAAATCCGCAGCGCAACAAGACAAGACCGACCTCGTTGAAGTAGACCTGCAAGCAAGAGACGTGTTAGCCGAGGTGAACAGAGTGTATTTTCTATGAGGGGAGATATGCTTACATTCATCCTCTCCAGTTGGAGATCGGATGTGCCGTTGTAGACACCGGAGCCATCGAGGCCGTGTTCAGCTGTTGAATTCCGTCGGTTAGTGGTCCGAGCCGGGCGGAAGCATCATGCAAGTAAAGCTTGAAGCGCACCAGAGATGTTTTGCCTGCACGATTATATGTCAGCTGCTAGCTCCTGGGAAGCTCCAAAGGAGCACAGAGATGGGGGAAACATTTTTTCTTTACATACCAGAAGGCAGCACCAATTTGGTTACCCTTCGATGACGGTTAGTATTTGACTCTCGAAACACGAGTCGTGATCCAGAGTACTCACGCATTGGCCGGTTTGGAGGTGGACCTGGTTGATGAAGGGAGGATGAGTTAGCAAGACGCGGTTGGATCAGGAGAGCGGAGCTACACGTCCCCGAGATGGAGCTTCCCATGCGTGCTCACGAGGGGGGGAACGTGGTGAAGGAAGGATGGAAGGATGGAAGGCGAGAAGGGACTTACGATTTCTCTCATGATGAATACGTTAAAAGGGTAGCGGTAAACGACGTGAAGCGGGCGGATTGATGGAGAAGGCGATGGCGATGGCGATGCAGAAGAAGCAGATGGGGAGCAAAGGGAGGAAAGATGCGATGGGAGCGTAAATAAATAGGGCCGGGAGGGAGGCGAGCAGAACGTTAGTCAGTGAGAGCGAGTGGTGGTGTGTGATGGTCTGCCAATTTCAGCGAGCTGGGTGGGGAACGCCAACAAGCTGCAGCTCCTCGCTGCTGTTTATCTCCCAGCAAATTTTCTCAGCAGAGCTGCTTGCCCGCTTCGGCCTAGTCGACCGGCCAGAATCGCATGTCTTTCAGGGGAACCTCCCCAGAGGTACCTGGATGCGTATACTGTCCATTGCTACCGAAGAAGTATACCCGTGAGCAGGCGTATCGATAGCTCGAACGGCTGGTATTACACGCTACACGTACTTCGCTGGACGTTGCATTTCGCTGACATCCCACGATGTGATTTTTATATATATACCGAGGTACTAAGTACATGTACATTACACATCCGATTACACACCCGTAGAACCCTCTAGAGATGCTCCCGAAAAGAATACACGCAAAGAACAAAGCAAAAGGTACATACACGAAACTCCCAAGTACCCAAGTACCCACGTTCCCAACCCTGCATGCAGCTAGCTAGCTAATTTCGCCGACTCGTACGCGCCGTTCGCTTCCCTTTCGGATCTTCTTCCTCCTCCTCCTCTGCGCTTCCCTTGATAAGATCCCCTTCCTTGAGCCCCCAGTACTCCAGATCAACGTAATCTTCACCGTCGCTAAGCTCCGGCGCCCCATCCGCCCGACACCAGTCCCACACTTGTTTCCTCTGCCGGTCCGCCTTCAGCAGCATCGCCCGTACCCGCTCCAGTCCCCTGATGAACTCTTCCTCCTTCTGCACCGCTAGCAGCAACAGCTGCCGTGCCTCCTCGGCTTCTTGCGCTGGCAGTCCAAAGTTCCTCGCCTCGTCGTCACGCGCTGGTGGATAAAACCACGGGTCCGTCGAGTTTACGATCTCATAAGGATCTACTCCAGCTGGTAATGTCGCCGGAATAACAGTGTTGGTAACTGGCGCGGAGTGTGGCTCCGGGGGACCAGCTGGTGGGTTTGAAGCTGCCGCACCAGCACTTCGGGTCTGCGCCGACGTAGAAGAATCGCCTGTGGTCTCCGGAAATCCGTCAGGTGGCGATGGGTGCTCCATCTTGGGTATTGGCGACTTTGCAGGCGCCCTGGCCGTGGATTTTTCGGCATTTTCGCCCGGCTTTTCACTATCTACCATCTCGACATCTTTGTCCGGAAGGGTGGACTGCGTCTGGGGCTCAGTAGCTTGCGTTCCACTTCCGCCTCCCGCAGGCGCCTTTGACCGCTCCCGATCGTCAATCATCCTCTGCGCCTCTTGTATATACTTCGGAATCACCGTCGATTCCATCTTGTCACCAGTAACCCATGGGTCGTCCCCGAGGAAGTACGTCAACAGCCGCTTGATCGTGACAAGGTGTTTGTGCTCTGCACTTATTATATCCAGGGCTTGTGCACATAGGTCCGTCAGATGCCGGGATTTATAAGGTATCGATAGGGCTGGATGATTCGGTATATCCTTCGGTTCGACGGCAGGCGCAAGGAGAGCTTGAAACCTTCAATTAGCATGACGGCGACCACCGCTGTGTAGAAAGTCGGATTCACCATACTTTCGAGGTGGATTCCTGCATAAGGATCCTCTTCAGAAGGACTGTCCTCGTCCGCTCCCGTAACAACCTGCTTCTGCTTCCTCTTCCTGCCCGCTGCAGCCGACCGCTCCTCCAGCTCGTTCCTCGTAGTGTTTCGATAAAGAATCATGCGCTGCCTCCCATTGTAGTCGATCACCTGTAACCCCATTCCATGATATGATCAGTCACTATTGCGGTTGGCGTGGGTGCAGCAAATGAACGGAGAGCTACCTCCGGTGCGAGCTTCCTCCCAGTCGGTTCATCGAGGCTACCCGCGTGCACTTGTCGCGCCTTCCGCTTCAACTTGTTCCCGCGATTTGTACCGTATGCGACGTCCGTTTCTTCCGAGTCGGAGGCTATAAGAACGCGGGTCAGTATTGAGAGTGAGATCTCTTGGGATCAATTAGTCCCTTACAGTCGTCATGACGCTTCACGGCCGCCTTGCAGTCCCTGCGAAACGACAAGTGATTAGCAGGCTAGATTTTCGGCAAGGGCCGCGAGCGCATGCACCCACGCGATGATCTGGAGTAGTGTCGCCTTTTCCGCGGCGGTCTGCGCCATTTTGCCGGCGTCGATAACGAAGTTTGGAGTATCGCGATCCCAGCCCGGGAGTCAGGATATCGAAAAGCTGGCAGCGTGGGTGGTGAAGTGCGGGAAGAAGTCGAGAGTGGAGGCTGGAAGGGCCCTTTGCCTGCAGGCTCAAGAAAGACAGCCGGCCTTTGCTGCGGTTAGCTCCGACCCAAACACGGCAATTACACCGCCCAGCCGACCGCCATTGCTCGTCATCCGCTCCGCCTGCGATATCGAACTGTACCGCCCGCCGCTGATAAGCAACCCCACAACAGGCACCTCGCGTCTCTCACGCGATCAGGCGTGCCAGAATCTGTAAGTTTGGCCGATATCTCAAACATCGCTGAGGGACATTGTTAACGTCTTATGTCGGCATTAGGGAACGCTCTCGCCGATATCAAGCCCGTATGGCTAGCTAGCTTGGTCTCCAGCTACGCATAACTACACCTACACCATCATATCCACCAGCCACATAGCATCGCCATCGCGCAACCGTCAGCTATGGAGGCGTATCCACCGGAATACTTTACCACCCCTCTGCCGCTGCTTCTCGTAGCCGGTCTAGGCTCGCCGGAGTCTCACACCGCGCTCCCACCTTATCCTCTCCTCGAGAACGCGACGCTGATAAGCTGCGATGAGCCTCTGGTAACTTCGAAAGTCGGCGAGGACCTGCTACAATGTTTCCTCAGAAGCAGCGCGGATCCAGCATGGAGGGGGACCGTAAAACGAGGAGGGAGGCCGCCAAACTCGTCCGCGTTCAGGGTCGCCGCTGTCGGAAGGGTATTCTTTCCTTCCTCACACACGCAAATACCACCAGTGTAAACGAATGATGTTTGTAACCATATACTTCAGTCATGCACATTCGTACATTGGCCGTTCGGGAGAAATCGCTGACAACTGCGAACACTATCACCTAATGAGCAGAACTTCGGACTACCGCCCCGGAAAGCCAATCCTCCTTTCTCAGACTCCGGTGCTCCCTCGCCGATACCAGAGCTCATGTCCCCCAAGACACCCACCAGCAGTGGCTTCCTGCGACGGCCCTTACATTCTCCCATCTCGCCTCTCACTCCGGATTCGCCTCTATACCCGGATGGTGTGTTCAGCCACATCTGGCTGCGGAAACATCTATACCTCCAGCCGTGCGCTTTCGTCTCTTTCCACGAGTTCGCCGTCGTTCCGAGCGATCAAGAAGAGAATGTCGACAGGGCACTGGCGAACTCTATCAACGAGATGAAGAAGGTCTTCGCTACCGATCCTCGCAAGATCAAGTTCGCAGTCGTCCTGATCGCCCAGAAAACGCTGCTGGAGGCGCCATCCCTCGAGAATAGATTCGCATTGATCCGTCGATTAACAGGCCTCGACACGAAAAGCTCATTGTTCTTCCTGCCCGCTCGAGCATCAACCGTCGAATTGCAGCAGATGGCCAAGAGCGTCCAGCTAGCCCTGGCCCCAGCAGCCATCGAGTTCTACCGGGAACTGTCGAAACACGCGCGTAGGAAGCGCAGTCGCTCGTCAGTCCCGGCAGCAACCGTTCCGCCCAGCTCGATGTCTCAGACTCTGAGCAACACCGGCTGGACGGTACGGTATGAGATGAAGCTGGCGCTATTCGGCGAGTTCCGGGGCGAAATGGACGTCGCGGTGCGACACTATGAGACCGCGTACGAGGCCCTGTTAGAGGTATTTGAGACGACCAACAACTGGAGTCCGAGGTGGAATGATATCCGTCTTTTGGCTGATGTCATCTCCGCGCGGATGATCAGGTGTTACATATATTTTGAGAACGGCACGTTGGCAGCGCGGCGGTGGGAGTCCCACAGGCGGCGAATGGCGGACATTCTGGACCGTAAGGGTGCTGGAACCAGTACATACGGCTGGGCAGCCTGGGAAGCTCGATGGGCGGTGATAATGGCAACCATCGTCCATGCATCTCGAATATTCACGCCGGACCCGAAGGCTACGGATATTCCAGCGATCTATGCGCCAATCGATCGATCTATTAAGGTGGACGAGAGAATATCGGCCATAGAACACTTGCATCACGCCGGGTTCTACTGGATGATGGCTGTCGCATACTCCAAGCTGCATAAACGGAGAGTCGACAGGCTACCAGAGTCCGACTCTCCAGTCGACTTGTATCTTGTTTCAGGTCCTGAAGAAGAACAATCAGTGGACCACACATCGACTATCATTGGGTACCTGAACGCTGCCGCTACAATTTTCCAAGAGAAAGCACAGCCAAGACTCAGAGCTCGGGTGCTGTACGATATGGCTGGCTTGGAAATGACGAGGGACAACTGGCAGATTGCGCTTGATAGTCTGAAACAGAGCCTGCGAGTGTTCAGATCGGATCGATGGACGCCGGATGTCCTTCAAGAGACGTTGACCCGGGTGCGCGAATGCGGACTGCGCATCCCCGATCCCTCTGCGGTTGTCGCGGCCAGTCTCGAGTTGCATAGTAAAATCCTTTCTGGAGGCAACAAGCCGCTGGATATAGCAAGCTCGCTACGTGATATCGAGGGTGGTGTTGAAGGCACCACTACTTTGGCCCTACGTGCCACTGACATCCTCCCCGTCATCTCAGCTGAGTATGCATTTCTCGCCACCGAGGTGTCAGTTGGCGAAACCGCCATCTCTCAGCTCGTGCTCACGTCGCTGGCGCGGCCCGACTCATCTCCCTTGGTTATAAGTGAGGTCACCATAGAATACAAAGGGTACCTCAAACCGATCATTCTCCACCATGAGGCCTCGGACAGTACTACGGATTATCAAGATTTGAAGACACATCTGAAGGAGGTATCTCCTGAGGATGGCAAGAAGCCATTCGTCGAGGGATCTGCGGATCTGTCGTTAAATGCCGGACAAACCAAAATCATCGAGCTGAGCTCAGTGCTGCGGGAGCATGGTGATGCTAGAGCGGTAGCTATCACGCTGACGCTACGTGGTGACGGCTACGATGTCGATCTCATGATCGATATCGACGACTTCAATCCACTGCTTCTCAAGACCAAGAAAGCGCATTTCTGGCGGCGGACGGATACAGGGCTGATTAAAGTGCCGCTGAAGACGCACAGACCGATGTATCTCAAGATCTTACCGCGACCGCCTCGGCTCATGGTGAAAATTCTCCGGCTGGATGACCCCGTCTACATCGGTGAGCCGATCAAGGTCACTTTAGGTGTTGTCAACGAAGAGGACGAGGAGGTGGACGCGCGGATGAAGATCAGGATTCTCGGTTATCCAGACGAAAGTATGCATCCCTCTTTTGAAGGTTGAATGATGGGCTCGTGCTGACTTTGCCTTTAGTCCCATTGATCACATGGGATGCTACCGACACTATAGAGGCGAAAGAAGACGACCCGGAAACACCATACGAGCTTGGTCGTATCGCGCCGTCTGAAGAGACACAGCGGTCGTTCACAATCCCATCAGCGATTCTAGAAGCCGAAGTTTCACTCGAAGTCGTCTCGCTCTACGTTTTGACATCCGACCCCGAAACCCAGATCTCCAAGACAGTCAAGCTCCCACCGTTCCACGTCCGCCGCCCGTTCCGTACCAAGTTCGACTTCTCGCCAAGCGTGCATCCGAAGAAATGGTTGAATATCTTCCGGCTATCTGAAAGCCAGGCGGAGTACGAGGCGCATGATGACGTCTCGAAAGGCCTATCGCAGCGATGGATTTTCAAGTGCCAGATATCGCTAATAGAAGAGCAGGCTTTGATACTCGGTGGCTTCAGCTGCGATGTCTCGAGCGTCCAAGGCGGTATTGCATGTCAGCTTGTTCGAGCGGACAAGTTCCAGGAGGAGGACCAAGGTCACCCACCCTCCCTTGTCTAAATTCATACAAAAGTATTCCTAACCTTTCTCTTACAGAACTCAAAGCGGATTCGGTCATAGAGATAATCTACGTGCTCGAAGTGACAAAACACGCCATAGAAGACCGCCGGTCGTCGGACGTCGACCTAGACCTTCGAATCAAATGGCGGCGCCCCGGCGGTAACCTCGTTGAGACGCCCCTCGCCGTTCCAAGACTCCTCATCCCCGGCAACGAACCACGCGTGCTAGCAGGCAAGTCCCCTACACTTCCCTCTTATTTCCTGACAAGTCAAGATGCTAACCACCATCAATCAAAACTACAGAAGCCTCCGAATACGTGACGGACACCAATACTGTGCTGCTAACCTACACGCTTGAAAACCCGACAATGCACGTCCTCACGTTCAATGTGAGCATGGAGCCAAACGAGACCTTCCTCTTCGAAGGCCCCAAGCAGCCTGGCGTGCAGCTGATGCCGCTGAGCCGACACGTCATGGAATTCAAGATATATCCGCGGATACGGCACGATTGGATCAAGGCGACGTTGCGGGTTGTGGATAAGTACTATAATAAGAACTTGAGGATTGCGGCGACGGATGGGGTTAAGGCTGCTGATAAGGGCGGTTTGCTGGTGTGGATTCCGTAGGTAGGTCATGTCGTCGTGTATCTAGATCAGATGGCACTTAGTGCAGTATCATGTGCCATAGAACCGATACAATGTATAAATTTAACTTAGTCGATTGGCTTGAAGGTTTAAGCCATGAGAAGGTAATTGTACGAAGAATGCAAATACTTTAGCATATTACCTAGGTAATTATAAATTTTAGTTTCCCTGCCCCTTTAGCGCCTGGCTCCGGGCTTATAGATTCTATAAAACCGGCCTCGGTTGGTCTCATAAACCAGACCGCACGTCAGGCACCGGCAACCGAGAATTAAAATTCTGAGAAGCGACGCATTGATGACCGACTTCCTATCGAACAATCCCTTCTATAGTTATGGCTCTAGAAGCTGTGATCAAAGTTTGTGCGCATCATGCGTGTCTCATCACTTTATATCTTGGGAATGCAGAGATACATTCCGATAGTCCCCAATATGGTCTAACGTCCCTCCAAAAAATCGATTTGATCGATCGAAGGAACGAGAATGCAGTTGCTGTATGAGCCAGGGGTGAGAGGTGTGAAGCTTATCAAGCCGCGCTCTCTTAGTCACTAGTCACTACATTCTCCGATCTTACAAAGAGCTAACTGGAACCTTGGAGAGCTCGAGATATTATCTTAACGAAAGTACTCATTCAATCGCCCATAGTCTGCTCTAAGAATCCATATCCTCTAATCCCAACCTCCACCAATTGTGGGCCCGTACCCATGCACAGACAATCTATAATGGATGACATCAATTCGCGGTTTCCCCGAACGGCCCCTCGACGTAATCATGCCCGTTGCCATCGCATGCATCGTGTGACTCCCGCTTGACCTCTAGCGGCGGCAAATAGTCTGGCTGCCCATCGGTGTCGATTCGTACACGCTTTCTGTCCCTTAGCAAGGGCTTCCATCCATCACCATTGGTCACTATTGGTGTCGACTCCTTCTTGACCGGCTTGCGGAGAGTGTGGCATTCATCGTCCCCCTCGTCCCCCTGTTTGAACTTCCCGCTTGTGTATCGATCCTTTGAGGTGAGTATATCATGGTGGCTCGGTGCGTCGCTCATCGATGACAGGTCCATCTCGTCGTCGGTAGTCATGGCCTGCTGCCTCTGGAACGACAGCCTACCACAGCAGCAGCCTCCGGATCTCATGGCTGTGACACCCTGCTGGACGCCAAGCAATGGACTCGACGTTGTATGCAGATGAAGAGACTGGTGAGCGTCCGTCAGCAAGGCGGCAGCTGGATCCAGAATCTTTTGCAGACAGAACGTGAAATTGGAGTCTCGCATGTACACGCGCGGTTCGAACACCCATTTGACGCGGGTGTCAGTCTCGCTTCCCTGGATCCTGGCGATCTCTCGGTGCGCCTCCTCGACAATATGGGGTGCAACGTCCATGGAGCTGCAGAGTTGTCCGAGCGTGCCAGTGAGATAGCGGTCTGCGAATGGGTGGTGGAGGACGTCAAATGTACCGGTGAGGGATGTTGAGCTGCCTGTTGTGTCTGTGCTCTGTGAGTTGATGAGGATCGCCTTGTACCCTAGAATCTGGACGTCGGTAGAGACGAAGTGCTCGCTCATTATGGATGCTGTTTTTAAACTGTATCACCCAGATCTTGAAACCGTCGGCAGGCCTGGGGGTGGTAGGATAGAAGGGGGGCCTGTCGGAGATTGACGTTGTAAATGGGATTTGCTAGAGACTTGTGTAATATTCAAAAGGCCGGGCACTACAACCGTAGCGAGATAGCTAAAGACAGTATGGATTTTGCAGAATAGGCGATAGTGGTGTTAAAGAAAGATCGACGATTTCGCAGAGGAGGCCAGGGTGGATACTGATATAGTAGGGGAACAGCTGAGATCAAGCAAACGAGTGTGAATATCAAGTTGGGTTACTAACCTACTTGATGTGTGGTGTGCCTTTCGAAATTTCGTATCACCGTCACATATTACTTTAATCTATGTAGGCGCATATATTAAGTAGTAACCAATCGACCTCTGATATCTGTATTCCCTTGAATTCATCAAGTCGGGCGTGTGACTGGCAGCAGATCCGTTATGACCATCATGGCAGGCTGTTGGGAGCAACGTTCCCTCGGCCAATCGGCAGCAACTTGCGTTGCATATTGTTGCATTTTGAGCTCCCCGGTCATTATCAGGCCAAACCTCCAGCACAAGCCAATGCATCTCAAGAGATACTCAGCAACGTTCCTAGCTCTCCACAACTGCCCACGATGTCGATACCCAACGAGGCCCTGCAGAAAGTACGACCCACCGTCCCCGTCTGCTGCAGCCGGCCAGCTAGCTAACCGAGCTGTTTACAGGTCCTTCAAGAGATCGAGACCCAGGCGATCCTGTCGCAGCAGCAACTGGCAGTCGTCAAGTCGCAGATCACATCAAAACAGCGGGACACTCGCCTTCTACAGCTAACCGAAGCTGAGCTAAACTCGCTGCCGGCGTCTACCAAGGTCTACGAGGGTGTTGGGAAGATGTTAGTTTTCATCCAGCCCCGGATATGGTCTCGTATATAGGTCAGCACTGTTAACCCCTCCATCGTTCTGCAGGTTTGTACAGGAAGATGCCAGCAAGGTCAAGAAGCGGCTGGAAGCCGAAAGAAACGCCCTGGACGAAGATATCAAGGGCCTCAAGAAAAAGCAGAACTATCTGGAAACGACCTTCACAAACGCATCAGATCATATGAACAAGATTCTGAACAGGGCTGGATAGGCTATATAAGCCGCTGTTTGTTGCGCCCGATACTGTCGTCATCGAGTGACTTTTTGATACCCAAGTCTGCCGTCTACTGTATCTAATCTATAATCTCTATCTTTCAAACATCTATTCGACACTGAGATACTCTGCGGGGCATGCATGCATAAATGCTTCAGTATCTATTTGTAGGACCAGGTCATATATTTGTAACCTGCTAGCAGGTTCTCGTGTCTACCGCGTTCGGTTATCTACCCTCAACGACGACAAACGTCAACCCCCACAATCCGTCAAACTCAACACCATGTCGACAGAGACGACAGCGAAACCAGCCGAAGACGAGCCGAAATACCCTCTGCACGAAGCTGCGAGAGAAGGCAAGAGTATGTGCCGCCCTTGCTCACCTCAGTTTTGCCTCCAGCTAATCACCCTCAACCAGCGCAACTTGTCGAATCCCTGCTCTCGTCGAATCCAAAGGATGCCCTCAAAAAGGATGACGACGACCGTCTGCCGATACACTGGGCGGCCTCAAACTCTCACGACGCGGTAGTGGACATGCTCCTACCAGCCAAAGGATTCGATGTCGATGAGGCAGACGGCTCGGGGTGGACGGTGCTTCATATTGCCGCCAGCACTGGAAACGATGTCCTTGTCGAAAAGCTCATCAAGAAAGGAGCTGACGTGAATCAAAAAAGTACGGAATATACATCCGAGCATGTGATAATATAAAACCGTTTCTATAATTGCTAATGTCTCTCGCGGTCATTCGCTCGCCACCATGACAGATAACAGCGGTCAGGTTCGTTTCCTCCGTCTTCCAATCGACTTGAAGTAATCTGACTTCAAAATTCGCCTAGACAGCATTGCACTTTGCCACCTCCAAGAATCACCTGCAAACCGTGAAACTACTTCTCGCAAATGGTGCTTCAGCGCGGATCCGCGACCGTCGCTCGCAGCTACCCCTCCACCGCGCCGCGGCGATTGGCTCTGTCCCGATAACGAAACTGCTATTGCAGCACAACTCTCCAATAAATACGTCTGATATATCCAACCAAACGGCGCTGCACCACGCCATGGCCGAAGGAAACGGCGATGTGGTGGTGGAATTGCTGAGAGCCGGCGCGGAACAAGACAAGAAGGATGATGATGACAAGTTCTGGTGGGAGGTTGCACCATCAGATCGCAAGGTGGGTGGAGCTGGATAATTCCCTTTTGTCTTCTCTTCGCTTCTTCCTCGTTTCGGCCTGCTTGAAGGGGTGATATTTTTCCCTTTCTGCCCGTCGCTCCTCAGCCCTTGGTGATATTGTCTCACCCGTGATTTGTGGAAGACGGGGGGTCCAACTGGCTGTGTCTTCCTGGGGGGCAATTCCTGGGCAAATTTCCACAATTTTCTCTCGTCTGCTGTCACCATGGTCCAGGGATCCGGGCAGCTGCATTAGTGGCATGTCGGCGGGCAATACGAGGCGTCTGTTAATACTCCGTAGCTGTCTCTGTTGATCTACTGGAAACCGCGCAAAATTACAAGAAGCAAGGGGGATGCTAGAGAGTGGGACCGAGGCAGCTGGAAGCGAACATCTCCAATACTGCAAAACACCGCCCCCCGAGATCACATACCGCATTCCAAAGACCTTGATCCCCGTTTTTATCGCCGTCACTGACGAGGAATGTTGCATATTTTATAGGTGGTACAGTATGTCAAACAGGCCTGTGAGGCAGAAGGAATCAAGCTTGAGATCGGAGGCGAGGGGCAAGATTAGCTGCAAGGCGGATGGGGTTATAGCGAAAACGTCTCTATATGACACCATATGCAACTTCAGCGCACATATCACCACCTTCTAACGCATGAGAGGGCGAATCAGCTCGGCCGTCCACCTCCCTTACAACCACTCATTAAAGCCAATTCTACGTTAAGGAATTTTTGTACATTATTATACACACACAGACACACACATATAACTACACACACGAACAGTCAGTGCTACCAACCGTGTCGCAGGGGCCTTCGCGGATCTGGGTTCAGAATCCTTTTTCTTTGTTCCATGCCACTGCCGTGGCTGTCAGGCTGTCAGGCAGGCCTCATCCGTCAATGCTTAGGTCCCGGGAGCCTGTTGGCAAGAATATCCGTGCGCCGACCCTGACCAGAAGGAAAGCAATGGGAACCTTGGTTTCCGTCCTAAGCGCCCGTCCGCCAGTGTCCGACAGATAAGATTGAACACTGATCGGGTCCCACCGAGGCAGGCTGTGCTTTGAACCACGAACAAAAAGAAAAAGGAGATATCCCAGTCCGCAGCATTGGAGACGGACGCGACAGGGGCAGCCGGCCTTCGATGACGGAGCCGGTTCTTTTTACGCATGTTGGATCTCCGCTGTCGGTGGAATCTGGTTAGCTTTTAGGCCCCGGGGGCACGGTTGGGGAGCCGTGAGTAGCGCACGGATGCTGGACGCGGCAGATCGTGAAATTGAACACGCACACCACACATGATTCGTCAACTACGTTCGCTGTGGTCTTTTATTCGTCTGCTTGTATGGACGAACCGTCAGGCCGAAACTAGTTGCAAAGTTTCGAAGGCAGCAGTCGAGTTGGATTTTTATAGTTAGCTGTTGCAGTCCTCCTCGTCCCGTCTGTTGTAGACGGTAGATGCCTTACGTGAGAACAGGATGATTTCGGATAACGATCGCCGTCCATGACCCGTCCATGACCTGATGGACAATAAGGAAGAAACGTCACGGGAATGTCGCAAAACCTGTCCGGCTGGTCTTTCCGGGCTCAGTCGTACGAATCTAGTAAATGATAATTAATATTCTGTTCACAATGTTCATTGCACTAGAGGGAATTAATAACCACAATAAGGGGGGGTATTTGTATCCGGACTGTCCCACCGAAGCAAAAGTAGAATGAATCCCGTGACCCACAAGTTCATTGTGATTGATCTCCAGGTAAATGAAGGCTAGAGACGAATGCAATAACGTTGTAAGTTATTATAAGAAAGACAATTGGAGTCAACTGGCCGTGATCATTGGCTAGAAAAGCGACGCGACGCTAGATGTTCGTATTTTCATATCATATCACCGTTAGCGGTCCGTATTATAATATTACTCGGACAGGCAAGGCTCGATTTGCATGGGAGGACGCGCTGGGAAGACTGGCATTAAATGCTCCATTGGGAGAATTTCCCAAGGTGCCGGAGACGTGAGAGGTTCCGACAGGAGGATTAAGCTCGCCTCGTTCAGGATGCCCTGCACGCCATGGCCATGGATATATTTGCATACGTACTGTATATACGTCGCCTGTTTTAAAGTAAGGTTTTCTGGGTTGGATAATAAATAAGCTTAGGGGATATTATTTCCCTATTCGATAGCGAATTTGCGAAACTTTATAGGATTGGTTGGAAGTAGACAAGCATTCCAAGACTTGGTGTTCTCAAGAGCATGTGATTATGATGGATCCTCTCGGATGCTGGAATTATATTCGGTCAACTTGGAAATGGGCATTCGTGCATCTGGCGTGGAAGATTTAGCTAAAATGAGTGCAACAGAGAAGGTGTACGCATCACATAGGTCGAGCGAACTTCACATGTTAGACCTATGGAGAATTAAGAAATTGGAGTAAACTTTTACTCATTCTGCTGCTAGGTCTATATACATAGTAGCTTTGGTATACATTGTTCGAAAAGACAACTTGGAAAACAATTATCTAGATATACTGCGGATGATGAAAGACAATCAATGAAATAAATGCACGCACGAAACACCATACCTCCCGAACAAAAGACAGATAGGCAACTTAGGGGCGACCCTGGAACATCTTTTTGATAAGAAACACTCACCGCCGACCCGTCTGCTGACTTTTTGTAACAGAACCATCAATGCAGACCCCCCAACCTGTCAAATGCAAACGGGAAAACAACAGCAGCCGCAACGATACGCCGAACTTGCAAATGTAAACTCAAAACACAAAGTAACAGACAGATAAATCAACAGACAAAGCAAATATAAAGATTTTAGAACGTCTGACACAGCCCACAAACGAGACGCTAAAAGTGCACGATGAGATAGAGAGCAAGGAATGAACAACAAATGAGAACGATATTTGTAAAGTAAATGTGCAATGGTAGTTTTTTGGTTTTACCGATGTAGTTAATGCTGTTGTCGGCCGTCATGCATCCCGTATGCCAGCGGGGGCAAGTGCTGAACATCTATGCTTGGAATATCAAAAGACATTCGGGTCGTGTTGCGGCTAGGGTGCTCCGGGCCCCAATACTGTTGTTGCGGATGGTGACCGCTGATCCAGTCTTCGACACGCGGCTGCTGGTTCGGGTGTTCTCCGTATCCTGTACTAGTCAGGACGGGAGAGTTTTGCTCAAGCATCCTGGTGAAGCTGGTGAACTGCTGGTCTGGGTTCTCCTCTTTGAATTGTCCCGAAGTTGCCTGAGCCAGTCCTGCAGTTTCCGGAGTGGGAGGTGGAGATCCAACGTTCCGCTTGGATGCTACGTCCTCGCCGTTCGTAAAGCCACCATCGCTCTCGAGGTCAGGCACATCCGGCGAGTGTTCCTTGGAGAGGTCGGATGGCTTACGCTTGAGGTTGTGCTTCATGGCTGCAGTCGCAAAGTCGGCATCGGAAGGCGGCGTCGGAAGGGGAGTGCAATGCTCCGATCGAAGTGGCGATTGTGGGACGGAGACCTTATTCTGGAAGATGCGCTGGGCTCGAGAGTTGGCACCGATCGTTGGCGGAATAGGCCTTAGCCTTCGGAGGGCGATCTCCTGTTGGAGGCTCGGCCTGTCGGTGTAAGACTGAGATCGTTCCATCTGGGGAGCAAGAAGCTTCGATCCGCGTTCGATAGGAGAGGATGCTTCAGACGCAGTCTGCATTGGTCGCGGTCCATGTGACATTGAGTATCCGTCGACGCTGGAAAGATCCGGGCAGGTTGTCAGGCGCGGAAGCAATGGACGTTCTTCCATGTTATTGTTTTTGAGCACAAGCCCACATGGGACCGGCCCCTTGGACTTCAAGTCCATATTCATGGCTTTCGGCATCGTATTCATCTGCACGGCAGCTGCAAAAGCGGAGTAGTCGTCGTGAAAGACAGGGGGCAGACTCGACATGCCGTTGTGATATGGCGAGTTGAGTGTCGAAAGCTTGTCATACTCAAATGGATCTTCCGCTTGGCCAGCCGGGTTGGGAGTATAGCCGACAGAAGAGTATGTCGAACCCCAGTCAGAAAACGTGGAGACCGGGTAAAAGTTTGGATGGTATGGGTCCAAAGAATAGTTTGCTGGAGGCGGGCCATCGTAGGGTCCCGCACCAGGATGATATTCCTGAACGCCCTCTCCATTGGGGCTGAAGGTCGCGGCGTACGCGCTTGCGATCGCAATAGATCTTGCTAGGGAAGCCGCAGCGGCTTCCTTCGGTGAAGAGTACTGGGTAGAATGATTCTCAGGGCCAAGGGGCTTGAATTCGGTAGTGAGTAAAGGCAAGGAAGAGTGCCCAGAAGTTGCAGAAGTCGGAGTCTCCAATTCAATCGAAGACTCGGACATTGGGGCCTCCATTGCGATTTTCGCCATTCGCTTCCGTCCAGCGGTTTCCAAAATCTTTGCCATCTTGGCTTCTTGAATTTCCTTGTGCTTCTTCGCCCGGTGTCTCCGGTTTTGGAACCAGATCTATCAATCATTAGATGAGGAAGCGATAAAGGAACAAGTTGGGTAATCTTACATTGACTCTTGTGGGTGAAAGATTGATAGCGTGCGCGAGGTCACGTTTTGTCGCCTGATTCGGTTTTGGGCACTGCTGATATAATCTCTCAAGAGCGAGTGTCTGCTCACGGCTGCATTTAAAACGACGAGGTTCTTTGCCAGACTCTTCGCTTGCACCGGTAATTGATGGTGAAAATCGAGGAATAGCAGTATAGTGTGCTCCGACGAAGGTTTCGATATGGCCTGTCGAGGCGGGCAGCCTGGGGAGATTTATGTGTTGGGCGGAACCTCCTGAGGTTACGTGGACGTCGGGTCTATCGGACAAGCTGGACGTCGGCGCAGGCACGGCGCCTTTATTCTCATATGGGAGAACTTCCATGTTTGAGTCAGGTCTTACACGCTTCTGGGATCGGAGATCGAGACTGTGGGCTTGCTTCTTTCTAATGCACGATGATGTTATCGGCTGCAAGGTACGCCCCTTGGCTAATAGGCGCCGTATGCAGCCTGCTTGGGCAGCGCCGTATTCTTGCCCGGATTGGCGAGGTTCAGGAGACTGCAGAACCCAATGAGATGATGATCAAGGTTCGGATGCAGCTAGACGAAGCGGTTGAAACGAGTTAGCATTCGTCATCGTCACCAGATTCAGGCTTTTGCATTGCAGCTACTGGAAGTGACTAAAAGGACACCCATCAGACGGCGTCGACGGTTTCTACCAACGGCGCAACGTTAGGCCAGGCAGATCATCAGTTCTGAAACCGCCTTCACCGTATTCGCCACCCGCACGTTTGCCCATCGCTGCCGGCAGACGGAAGGCTGGGACAGTGCGACAAAGGTTTAGGAAATTTAATATTCTCAGGATGCAACTACCGCAGCTCTGGGATCGGAAACTACCACGAGGAATCGGCCCTGGCTGTCGAGCCGTGATGTAATTGGCGCCGCGAACTTCTGCAAAGCGCGAAAGCATATCGGCAAGGTTTCCTCCGTTGCACACAGCTGTACAGAAGGATGAAGCCATCGACTAGGGCATGCATAAATATGGCCTGTTGGCCTGCCCAATCGGGAAGCGCCGTTGCACAGTCCCAAAAGACGACGCAACGACGCGACGGTTTCGCGAAAGGCTTGCGGTCATGATGTAACTCACGTTTTGGAATGGAATACGGAAACGAATCAAGACTGGTCATAGATTATAGACGAAGGTACGTACCTCTATGATGTTCTAGACGCGATATCGGGACACGTGACTGATATCTTGAAAAAGTTATGTCGAGCCGACGAGGGACAGCCGTGCGGATCGAAGGCGGGTGCAGTGGAGTCGTTTCACAGAGGCAATGACAGCCTGTTCGGCAACGCTAGAAGAATGCAACAACGTTATCTTGCATAACGTTGTTGAAAATCGATATCGAAATCCGTCGACGACTGTGAGTGTTGGTGTATGTCTATATGCTCTATGGATGTATATGGTGATTGGACAAAGGGAGTGACTGTCGTGAGAGAGAGGAAAAGAGAACAGCAAAGCAAAAAAGAAGCCAGAGAAAGAATAGGTATCGGATCTTGAGTTAAGATATAAAGGAGAGACTAGACCGATGTTCAGAGAATGAGAGGATTTGGCGAGCCTGAGAGACAGAAAGTTAGGTGGGATCCCCGGGGAGGGTCAAGATATTAATATATTTCCCTCATCCGGGACCGCGGGGTCTGCGCCAGAAGTCCGAGTCACCACCCCCCCCATCTCGAGAGACAGTCAAGCTTCCCTGATAGGCGCAGTACAGAGCCTAGTTGCGCGGCTTCGGGAGGTCTAGCACACCTGTTTGTTGCCTCCTCTCTTTCGAATTTGCGTACCTTGCAGCAAACCAAATTGGGGAGGCTCTTGGCCTGAAAAGCCAGTCGTCCCCGAAGAGTCTCCTTTGTTTCTTTTCGCAGGCGAACCCACCATACGCAACAAGGGCTCCCACCAAGATCAGCGTTGACATTGGTTAGTGGTGACCCACAAGATGCCTCAGTTGGTGTTGGTGTACAGGGTAGCTCTCTGAGGAATGGTTAGATGACACTCATCTTGCTCGAGAAATTAGCAAATTTTTCTGATTCAACGTAGGGGCTTCTTGTTGAAGCCTTGTTTTTCCAGCTGTTGCGTGAACCTTTGCCTACACACTGTCATGTGTTCAAAAGTGGTGCCTATTGACCTCCTGTGAACATAATATTAAGTAAGTTAGCCCAACAACTGAACAAGAACCTCCTGTGCTTGTCGTCATATCCACCAAAATCTTGGTGAAACTGGCTACGGGGAATGCATCTTCAGGTAAGAAGATTTTGGTGCCCGATGGTGGGGGGAGCTTCCAGAATTCCTGGGTGTCTCGCTTATGGACCAGGGTGCCAAATTGGCCCGTTCGGTTCTGCATCAGCACAGAGCCACCCTTGGCCTCCGAGCCACCATTTGCCCGACATCCCAAAAAGCAGAGACCACGCTCCTTTTTCCGCGTCCCGATCCAAGGGGGAATTCCAGCCAGTGAGCGAGCAGTGGGTGGGCCTTACCGAATTGAAAGCCTGGCCCCGTCTTGCGGTTGGATCAGCACCAGTTTGATGGCATTGCTCAACAGTAACATGCCAGGCACAATCGCAATACAACCTGGTCGATCAAATATTTTGCTTTCCCTCTTATCAAAATCTCCGCATATTCTGTTTGGTATTTCGACTCGACCAAGCGGGCATTCCAACGTTAAAAAGAATGCGAAATGCAATTTAACCATCATTGGGTGCCTTTCCAAGGGGTGCCTGTGGTCGGGTACCGCCCCAAGTACTTTTGGCGTTGACGTCGACTCTAGATGCCGTAACTTGACACACTTGGCTGGTACCACGGTATCATACGAAGTACGTACTCGTAAATGGTCGAAGAAAAGTTCCCTATCAGCGTTCTTTGCTTGCTTTTACCCGGAGGTGTGGGAAAACCAGGCCAGCAGCCAGTGGTAACCAGAAATCCGACACAGGGAGGAATTCTTGACGCCGTTGCATATGTTTGAGGATGGGTCTGCCGTTTTTCTGCAGCTTTTGATTCGTTTGTGTAGAGAAATCAGACCCGTAATCTGGTATCGACAAACACGGCACAAAGACGAAGGTGAGGGGTCAGGTGTTTTGACCTCAACTCAACCCGCCTCATGTCTCCTATTCCAGCGTCGCTGTCTGCCTGTTTGCGATCAAGATGTTACACTGATCGGGTGCGATTAACCTTATCAAGGGTGATGGCTGTCCAATATTTCGTGAATTAATGGCCGGAGCTTTGTCACCCGGACAGACATGCAAGGAACTTTCCGGAAGCTAAGACTAGCAGGTTTTGGCAAACGAAGGCTTGCTTCTTGCATCTGCGGCTTGCCAGAATATCGTCTGATCCTTCGACCCCAGTTTGTCTGTTAATTCCGTCAAGGAAAAAATCGATGACCGTTTAGATCGAGATCTCCATCCAAATACCAGTTCGGTTGCGAGGAATCGAGCTGATAACAATAGGCGTCTCGGCGATGGTTCGGGAGAATGAGAATGGGGCTATCGCGGACCCCGAAGTCGCAACCGCAACATACCACAGGGAAATGGAACGGATCAGTCGCCTGACCTGGAACCTGGAGGAGCCCATTGAGAGCAGCAGGCGATGCATCGCAGAGCTCACGTCGAGGTACATACATACAGACACGACACTAGCGTTGCAGCCCTTGATTGCAAAATGCATGCACGTCGATATTACGTACAAGCACAGGTGGCTGATTTTGAAACCGCTACAGGCCGCATGTGCTTTCGGATGACGAGCGAGAGAACCTGCAATCAGAAATATTGTTACTTCGGGAGTTGGAACAAGATTTAAAACGATTAGAGGAGCAAAGGGATGTGCTGCGGTCGACGCCAGGGGGGTTACGAGCACAGGAGATCGAGAAGATGCATCGGGAAATTGAAGCTAGGACGACGACTCACTGTATCCCGTCTGACGAGCTAGGCGAGGCGGCCAGGGCGTTTCGTCAAAGGGCACTGGCATATGAGCGTAGAAAGCACAATGTCGCCCTTCTGACGTGTTCTAGTGTCGCCATTGTGATATCTGTGGCCATCGTTGTTGCTGCCCAGCATTTACCGTGGGGGTAATTACGCCTTGATTGCCTGTGACGTATCCGTACGTCTAGACTGCAGCTGAAAGGAGGCGATAAGCCGGGAATTTGAAATGCGTCTCTCGAGGCAATCTGAGCCATGACAGGACACATAGGGTATATATGCGGACCGCTATGGCCGGTTGCGCGCGCCGTCGAGGATGATGCATGTTGTATGTGTCAGCGGGGTGGAGCTCGCCGATGTGTTGTGTCGACGTCCGTTGTTGCGGATGCTGCCCGCAAAAGCCTCAATCGCCTTAATAATTATAAAGGCCTGCAAGGCACTGCTGAAAGACAAACATTGGCCCGGTCTGTAATTATCGTGATGCAGAACTGACAGCACAGCCATTCTCCTCCGGGTGGAACCTGTATGGAAGAGCAAATAAATCTGCAGGTCCAAAACGAAGAAAACCCACCCTGTATTTAGGCCATTGGCTGGGAAGAAGATCCCGAGCTAACAAGTCATTGAGTTTTCAATGGGCATCCTGGGTGTCGCCGCCTCGGTGTTATCAAGATTCGTATCATAGCGACTGAGCAGGTGTCCGGGGAAGGTCCTTGAATACCCCAGGGTCGCCCGATGGCTAGCTTGCTTGCTCGAGATGACTCTGCATTAGCGCGGCTTGGTATATGTTTCTAAGTTTCGTTTCATCAAAAAGTTGGGGCAAAATCAAGACGAACAGAATTGATACTTGGTCGGTTCTGACCTCAGATCATAAAATTGGCGATATCTTGATAGGCTTGTTATATCAGAATCCAGTCGCTATACTATCAGCCCATCCGCCGAGGAAGACCGGCCGAGAGGGTTCAATCGGAAAGCCGAAGACCCCATAGTTCTGATAACTGTGAGAATACCTTGGAACGCGTGCCTATGTGGACACCTATTGAAGTTGATTGGGCAATAATGTCCTGGAGAACGAGCATCTTGATGCAGGCCGACCTCGAGCCGTTGTCGACAGCTTCTAGAGTAGGAAAGATGTGTTGTGGGACGTTGGAAGATGCGCGCGGTCTTGGCGGTCTTCGCTCGCCAATTCCCAATTTTTTTTTTGGCGTCGCCCGCGACATTTTTTGCGACACACAACTTAGAACTCCACAAGATACCTCAGACATCGCGGAACGATGGTTCGCCCAAGTACGTTCTAACACATCCCCAGCGCTCGAGTCCTTAGATAGGAGCTAACCGCGATCGCGCCATTTAGAGAAGCAAAGCAAGCGGGTGCCTGTGCGCCTACGGCACAAGATCGAAAAGAAGGTCACAGCGAAAGCCCGGAAAGATCGCAAGCTCGCCAAAAAAGATCCGACATGGAAGAGCCGTCTCAAGAAAGACCCGGGGATTCCCAATCTTTTCCCGTACAAAGAGAAGATGCTGGAAGAGATCGAGCTAGCGAAGCGACAGAAGGAAGAGGATCGCCTGAAGAGAAGGGAAGCTAGCAAACTCAAGGCCTCTGATCCTGAAGCCGAAGAGTCGTCGGACGCCGAGGAGATGGTCGACATTGATGAGGAGGAGCTCGACAGCAGCGGAAGTGATGGAATGGACGAGGATGAAGATGTTGGACAGGTATGGCGCCACATCTGGGCGACTGCTAGCAGCAGGATACTTACCGTGAATACTCTAGAGCAACGGAAATGCTATGGCGGCACTTCTAGCATCTGCACGTGCGAGAGCAAGAGAGTTCGAGGGGTCGGATGGTGAATCCGACGACGCAATGGATGAAGATGACGAAGAAGATGGCAATGGACAACCTTCGATACCATCAGTAATATCCTCCAACCGGCCCGACTCGTCGCTGAAGTCCTTCTCGAAACATTTCCAGACCGTCCTATCTTCCTCCGATGTCCTTCTATACGTCCTGGATGCTCGCGATCCCGCCGGAACTCGATCTCTAGCGATTGAACAGCAGATCCGTGCGGACTCACTCGGCTCCAAGAGGCTTATACTGCTCCTAAACAAAATCGATCTAGTACCGACACAGATCCTGAAAGACTGGCTGAAATACCTCCGGCGATACTTCCCGACGCTGCCTATCCGAGCCAGTAAACCTGCTACTGGAGCTCACACGTTTGACCACAAAGAACTCACTACAGCTTCGACGGCGCGGACCGTTGTAAACGCCTTGAAGTCCTACGCGAAACTAAAGCAACTGAAGCGCGCAGTAACCGTCGGAGTGGTCGGCTATCCCAACGTTGGCAAGTCATCTGTCATCAACGCTATTCTGTCGAGAGGTAGCGCCGCTCAGACAGCCTGTCCGGTTGGTGCGGAGGCTGGTGTCACCACATCGGTGCGAGAAGTCAAGCTGGATTCGAAATTAAAACTACTGGATTCGCCCGGAATTGTTTTTCCGGGTAAAGAACTTGACGCAGCCGCTCTAACGCTGTTACACGCACTGCCGCCTAAGCAGATGCCGGAATCGACCGTTCCTGCAGTTACCCTACTTCTCTCGAGATTGCGCGAAAAGCCCGGACAGTTTGAGCACCTAACTCAACTTTACGGTCTACCGCCCCTGATCACCACGAGCACGCAGCAAGATCTCACGATGGACTTCTTAATTCATGTGGCCAGAAAGAAGGGCAGGCTGGGCAAGGGCGGCGTTCCTAACATAGAAAGCGCCGCGAAGGCTGTTGTGACCGACTGGAGAGATGGAAGGATTATGGGCTGGGTGGAAGCACCTCAGCTGGAAGTTGAGATAGATGGAGTGAGCGACGCCGTTGATGCCACTGGCAAGCTGAAGGACTCGAAAGAGATTGTAAACCAGTGGGCCGAGGAGTTCAAGATTGAGGGGCTGTGGGGCGATGATGCCGCGGTTATTGAGTAGAGCCCTCTGCTTGCATGGAGTCTCGGGTTTCTGTTGATCTACGTGATATATCTGTGTAGCTTTCGGCGTTCGGTGTGCCCTTTTCCAGACGAGCCGTCACGAATGCATCGTTTGTCTGCATTTAGACAAATTACCGCAATTCTGTACATTAGAACTAGAGAATACATTCAGTCTCACCTGTGGACCTCTCATCTGGATAAACTGTGTTGCGAAGAGTATCAACTTCCAACATCATTGGCTTCAGTCGTCGCGAATGCATCGCTTTGCGCACCACTCATTTCACCCTCATATGACATGACGCGTCAAGCATCTGACTGGAATCGCCACTACCAAAGACCTCCATAGTCAGTGCTAGCTTGCCCAGCCGCCATAATGCCGCCCAAGAGACCACACTCTCCGGCTCCGGCTATGTCTTCCTCGACAAGCCCGAATATCGCCTCATCCGCTCTTTATATCTCCAAGCCCATACACGACCGCTCTTCCACCTTCACCGCCTACTTCTCCCCAACCGCCCCTCAGCGCCAACTGCAGTCCCACAGCGACCTGGTCACCGCCACACACCGCATACTCGCCTGGCGCAAGCCGTCTGCCTCGCAGAAGACGCTCACGGGGCTGCCGACGTTCTACTCCGGCTTTGACGACGACGGAGAGAACTATGCGGGCCGCAAGCTGCTCAAAGTGCTTGATGACTATAAAGTCTGCGGCGCGATAGTCGTGGCGCGCTGGTACGGCGGGACGATGCTGGGACCGGTGCGGTTCACACATATCGAGACTGCCGCGCGCGAGGCAATTCGCGCATATCTCGCGGATAAGGATGGAAAATTAGATGTGGCGGAAGCTGCGGCGAAGAAAGCGAAGGTGGCTACTGAAGATGAAGAGCGCAAGGAGAAGAAAGGGTTGGTGGAGGAGTTGAAGAGGCGGGATGAGAGCATCGTCGTGCTGAGGGCCTTGCTGGACGAGAAGATGGGCAGGGCGAAAGAAAAAGAGGCTGAGAATAAGGCGGTGGCGAAAGAGGTTGATTATGCGGAAATGCCGCTGGAGAGGCTGAAGCAGATAGATAAGGCACGGGATAATACGATTGCTTATCTGCTCAAGAAGATTGATGAACTGGAGTCGAAGAAAGAAGTCCCTGTAGATACTTCGTCTGATGGTAGCAAACTAGAACCAAGCAAGAACACGTCTGGGACTTAGTCACTTTACGCTCCTACTAAAAAGTATAAAACTAGTAATTTGATTAATTGATCGAATTAATCATCCTGATATGCTCTCCTGTCGCATAAATAGCTCAGTGGCACCGCCATCCAGCATCAGATCGCAGTGTATCGTGCACAGATGGATGATATCCTTCAATCGATCAGAAGAGATGGCGGAGCTGGTTGCAGAGTGCTTTTCCTGAACAAGCGAGAAAATGATAAAAGAGAGTAGGATAAAGTGTAATAAAACTGTTAGCAGCAAAGAGTAGATGTCCTCTAACATCTCTCGTAATATGCAACAAGAAACACATGGCGCAAAGACCATGGGCTTGCGAGGCAACAGCATGCAGTCTTTTTAAAGAACGCATAGTAACAATGTCCGTTTAAAAGTGAATGTGCTTCTCCCACCCGTTGATCTCATCCGAGCATATGCAGCAAGTCTCGACGGTGAATCCTTTGGGAGGATTCTTCCGGCACATCCCACCTTCGAGCGCTAGCCCATGTACGAAAGTCCCAGGACGCTGCCTTGACTTCAGTTGCTTCCTGACTTCGTTACGACTATACGCCTCGTTCATGAGAACCGTCCATTCCGGCCCCCTCATACCCATCACCGCACTGCGAGCTAGCGCCGTCGGCTCTTCGTTATACTTCGCGTCGAGAAACACCCATTTAAAGGCGCGCTTGGCGTTTCGTTGCGCGTGCATGAGCTCGTCCCAGAGATCTTTGGTGCGCTGGTCCAGTTTAAGGCTCTTCATCCAGCCTTCCTTCTCCCAGTGCGCCTCCCATTCTGGAGCCCAGTTGACAATGTGCTTGGAGGAGCAGTGGACGATAACGTTGGTGAAGTCGAAGTGGCTGTAGACGTGGATGGACATATCACGGACGGCGTAAACGACCTGCAGCGCGCCGCGTAACTCGAGGCAGATGTCGACTTTGGGCGTGCCAGACTCCATTGTCCCGCTGGTGTTGAAGATGGAATCTTCGCCAAACCAGACGCCGTAGCCGAAGTCGTAGAGGGCGCCGCGCTTGTGGGCCTTCGGGCACGCGACCTCGGCGTAAATTTCGAGTGCGATATGGTCAGTCTCCGCGATAACGCAGGTGCTAATGTTAGTATTGACGCCGGCGGGGAAGTGGACGAGATTATTATGGAAACGAAGTGGAATTGTCCTGCCATTGAAAAGGCTGGCGAGGATGAGCATGTCAGGGATCTCAGCGGCGGCAATGTTCGTACGATGGACAGGGAGTGAGTCCACGATGAGACAGGAGATACGGAGGGGGAGGCCGCCAATAAAAAGTGGGACCTCTGCGATACCCCAGACATGCATCCTGCATGTGCCCCCTTTGACCTTGCGGAAGGGGACGTCGACGCCGTAGTCGCGACTTTCGGAGTGGTCGTTACCCATGGGAAGGAAACAGGCAGGCTTGTACTTGTCTGATTCGGGAAAGTAGATTGCCTGTCCGTTCAGCCAGTTCATGCTCTTGCCGTAGATGTGGGCTTTGAAGAAGTTGTGTTTTATCATTGACATCGGGCCATGGTTGAGCATTTGAATGACGACTCTGTTTCTATCAGAGAGGTGTCCAATCGTACTATTCACAACCAAGAAGTATCGGTATAACAGTTAGAACACCAATCTCTGACCTCTGCACAGTTGATACGCTGCGGCTTGCTGTTGGACTTACGTGTTCGTGCCTAGTATCTCGCTGTTCACAGGCTCGCAGATGGAAGTATCAATGAAAAGAGCACTGTTCCTCGCAAGCATTTGCTGGGCAATATCGTCTCTTGGAGAAGAGACCTCGGTCTCGCTGCTAGCATCATCACGATCTTGATGGATGCGGATCTGGGCCCGGGCCATGTTGACGACTTGCGGTGTAGTGGTATTCCAGTGAATGTTGGAATAATGAGATCAAACAGATGACGAGAGAGTGTGTGAGAAGGTTGAAGAATCTTTAACGAATTCTGGGGACGACTTGTCATATATATCGTGATTGCATTAACGGCCAGCGCTGTTGAAGGTTTCTCAGAGTGGGCAGAGTTGTCAAGAGAATAGCAACTCGGAGTGATAACAAAATACAACATCAACTGTGTTGCCGGATAACCAGAATGAATGCATTAAGAAGTGAAGGGAGATTGCTAGATACTTCTTACATATCTTGAAAGACAAACATGTAAACAATCCTTGAACGCCGCAATCCAGTACCACTAACATATATATAGTCGAAGAAGAATCATGACCTCGAGGCCACGAACATAAAGCTCGGCTTCAAGCCAGCAAACAAACAAATCATCAGAAACCCCGTCTCATCCTACACACCAACATCTGGTCGTCACATCCGCTATGCTTCAAGTATCCACCTTGTACTTCATCGTATCCTCCTTTTCTTCAACAATTTGCGTCACTCCTTGCGACTGCTCTTCTTTCTCTTCCACCTCATCCTTCACCGCTTCCCCTTGTACTTCCTCGGCTTTCACTTGGGTCTCACTCACCACCGAGTCGGACTTCTCTGTCTCTCCCAGGAACGGCACGGGTGTGCCCTTCCTGCCTTCAACCGGCTGGGTATGACCTCTCTCATCGTGCGTGTATGCTTGAGCACATTGGCTGCACGGGTCCTCAATGTCAGGCAGCACCCCGACACTCTGGCCCCGGGATTTAGCAGCCTTACTCCGTCTCCTGACTTCTTCGTCGAGTTCTCTGACCTCCCGTTCGATATCGGCTTCCGACAGGCGCCCACTGCGCCTCGAGCAGAACTTGCGGCGCGCAAAGCTGATCGGTTTTGGGGGCTCGTAGTATATAACTTCGGTCTCAGACCCGTTCGCGTGGGGCGGTGCAGGTGTTTCGGTACGATGCTTGAGCATCTCGAGCCAACTGGAGGCGGTGGGCGGGCGAGTGGTGCCATTGCTGGAGAGGGTGCCTTCGAGATCGATAGAGCTAGAGGCTTCATCTGCCGCTGCCTTCTTCGCTTGCTTGCGTCGTCGGCGGAGATATAGCAGGGTACCCAGAGGCAGACAGAGGCCGAGTACGGCGAGGCAGACGAAGAATGTGATCTCGGCGGGGAATCCCCAGCCAAAGATGCCTTGGTTCGGGCTTGCGCTAGCGTTTGGAAATATCGACGGTGTGGTTTGAGCAGCAGCCATGGCGGGCGGCATGTATTCTGATTTCGCGGGGATGGGTGTTTTTATCGTTGGTGACTTTTGAGGCGACTTTGACGATGTCGCTGGTGGTATCGTGGCGGTTGAAGAGAGTGTGGGTTTTAAAGGTGCATCGGCGCCAAAGAAGTGCGGGTCTATGGTAGCGTCCTTGGAAGCATGGTGTGCCGCAGCTGCCATAGGAGGTACTGATGGTATGCTAGATGACATAGCGCCTGATATATATAATATCGTAGGATCGCAGCTGCTGAGCAAGTAATCTCGTTAGTGATACCTTCAAACTAAGACATCCGCCCACTGAACCGCGGGACATTTCCTTACCAGAGCAAAAATAACAATCAGTAGCTAAAAAGCAATAGCGAGACCCCCACTCAGCAAGCTAAGCAGACCGTTCAATCTTCCAAACAAAGGGAAGTAGGTAGTTCAGACAGTCGTCTAGTGAGCTGGCTGTCAACGTAGCCAGCCAGCTGCACTCGCCAGGATTACCTGCAGCCCTCCGCAGGTACAACAGCCGATAGCAAACAGCAAATAAAGAAAACCACAAGGCAGTTCCTTCCTTCCAGAAAATCCAGATACCAGCGGGCAGCCGAGCAGGTGATGTGCGGGTACAGAACAGAGACGCCTTGATGCAGAAATATCCAGGCTGTAAATGCACGAGTCCGCTGCACGCACGCCGTGGTTGTATATAACGTGTCGGACAGTTGTCAATCGACTGACTGCCTGACCGACTGCCTGACTGACTCTCTATACAGCTGGCTATCTCCTAGGAATGGAATGTGGTGCAATTTAAAACAGATGGGAATCAATACACCAGCAGTGAGATGGGATAGTGAGAGATAGACATGCAGGATTCTTTAGATACGGTGCCGGCAGACATGCATTCCTCTCTATCGGCGACGGTGGGAACTCTGCAGACTGACTGACTCCTGCACGTCTGAACTCGTCAATTAACAGGAGCACTATTGCGCCAGTATAAAGAACGGCCAGCCAAAGCCTAAAACCCAAAATCCCGGGAATAATAGAAAGAATGAAAACAAAATAAAAAATAAAACCCAAAAACAAGGCGTGTGCAACCTACCAAAAAATCAGATCCGCAAAGGAGGGAGAGCTAAGAGAAAGAACGGACGAAACACAAGCACTTTAGCTTCAAGCTAGCCAGTTGCTGTAAAAGCAGCCAAGCTAGCAAGTAGCCCAACGTTGGTTTCTTAGGACGTGCTGGCCACGAACTACTACGAGTTAATGGGATCGAGATCGGATGGGAAGAGCAAAGCCATGCCTTTTTGTACTTCCGTCGAATCGTGGCAGACCGTCGCCCTTGTGCGACAGCCTAACCATGCCCTTTTTTCCCGCGTGGCCATCCAACCACTCAGCCGGAGAGGGCGAGAGACTCTGGAGAGCGCAAAAGAGAGGTTTTCCCCCAAACTCTGCTACGCTCGCGGTAGCTGAGCGAATTCACAGCTCCCGTAGGGGCTGCAATTTGAGAGATTTGATTGACTTCAACGCGCCCTTGCGTCGCGCTATGCATTTGCAGGAATGCTCCAAGACTATCAAGCGAGGGACTAGGGCCAGGCGCGACCGCTCGAGTTCGAATCCATGAGCATAAAATTCCTCCACGAGAAACACCAAAGGAAAAGAAAAAGAAAGAGGACACGGCTCGCTGATCTGCGTGTCTCCTTGCTGTTCGTGAATTCGCCTCTCTCGTCTTGTCGTAGTTTTGCCTCCCCCTGCGTATGTTCCTGCGTACGAATTAGACGACGGCGACGCTGTTCTCGCGTTGATATTGGTCAACGCGGCGTCCGCCTCCTGCGTTGGCTAATGAACTGCGACTAGCTTCCCAGGGGCAGCGACAGAATGTGGGAAAGGCGACGGGCTCGACGGACCAGACTCTCAGGAACTGAGGCGGAGTTCGACTCAGACTGTGACTCCTGTAGCGCAATCTGATACCCCTTCGCTTTGACCTGCCGACGGGCGGGACGCTTCATCTCCGAGGATCTTGATCTCGACCGAGATGTTGGTTCAGTTAATATTACTATACTACTAAGAAGTACTAAGTGCTATAGTCTCGGCTGGCCGAAATAATGTTGGTGATAGTGCGTTGCGTGTTGCTCATGTTACACAGCGCTAGAGAAGCAGCCTGGCTGCCGGCTGGCCAACTGGCTGACGCAGACTCCAACTCACGACGGGGATCTTGACAGTCGACCGCGAGCAGGCATTGCATGATGATGAAGTGCATGTACATGCCGGAGTGTAATTATCCAGACGGTCAGGCGGACGCCGGCCGTGTCAGCTCCACTTTGACGTCAGGAGCAAGGCGCCAGCAATGGCTGCCGTTCAGAAAGACAAAAAATATTGCTAAAGATGTGTCGGCGCTCCTCAATTGATCAAGCCAAGTCCTCTCTCAACGATGCAAGGGACACATGCCTGTCCGCTCAGCATCCACGGGTTGAATTTCGCACAAAACAGGATAGCAGCCTCCGAAATTCAGGGTCCACGGCATATGCACCCTAGATTCGATAGATGTATCGATAACTTCGCCGCTATCCTTCAGCTAATTAAGCAAGCTAAGCATCTACTAGCGCAGCTAAATAACCAAAGCCAATTTATTAGGCTCTCACGTTGCATTTCTTAATTGACTGATAGTCTGGTCTGGTCGAGGAGCCAGACAGGAGGTCTCACGCATAGTCATCTGATATCACGACCGTTTCAGCTAGTACAGACTTTACACGACAGATTACCATTCCTCGAAAACCATCTACATGTCTAAAGATGCAAGCTTGTCTATAAGGGAAAAATATTAGGCTCTGATCCGGAGCGTGGAATCTGCGTGGTTACATGGAGCCGGGGATATTTGTGACCGTTATGTTTCCGATCATGAAAAATACTACTGTCGATCGATCGGTCCCGCTTCTATATATACCGCTGCTCCAAAATCCTATACAATCCGCAGTTGAGTCTTGCAATGGGAGGCGCAGCCAGTGCCGTAGCCGGCATTGATTCTGATTTTTTCCCGCATATGTGAAAGGGGACAGACAGAGTACACTCTCATCAAATATTGTATTCACCCGCGCGCACACACAGCTGCATGTGACCACTGGAGCTCCCGCAGACCAATTCGAAACCACAAAACATGATGTCCCTCACTTCACCTAATTACACTCGATCATTGAGCATGAGCCGCGCACGGAAACGGATAACACAAACGTTCAACGTAAACCCGAAGACCAAACCGGAGCCATTGCAAGTAATAGCTAATTTAACCAGATAGAGATACGTACGATTGCACGACGATGATACGACTAACTTAAGATGCTATGCGGGTATCTTCAACCACTACACTCCCTCGCCTTACCAAACGACAGATATAGATCTCCACGCAGAGTCGAAATGAAACTAAACTAAGCAGACGACACGACCGGCTGTAACGTGTATATAAGGAAACGCGTTAACGTTAACTTAGCAAAACCATCCATTGCCACTGACAATATAAATGCATGCGTGAGACGTGCAGGCGTGCATGTCGTCGTATGAGATGCATCGCACACTGTGTATCAAAGTATAGAAAAAAGGAAAAGTGGTATTTTTATTTATAGAGATGATCGATAGAGGGCAAAAAAGGGTAGATATAATAAGTAATGCCCTCAAGCCTCCGCAAGAAAGCTGGGGAGCATAAGAACCGAATACGCACATGATAGCTAGCTGCAAACAGGTCGCGAGCAAAAAGGAAATAGAAAAAACATTACCATTGTAGTCACCACGAGGAGGAGGAATCCGAAACTATATCGAGTAAGGGGGGAAGAAACGAGCGGTTCAAAGAAGGAAACAGGAGGAGCTCGGTAAGTAACACTATAGCTGGTCGGCAGCCAGAAGGCTCCCCAAGACTGACTTGCGTCGTCCGGGGGAAGAGGTAAGGGACGTTTAAATAAGGGGTCTGTAAACTGTACTGGGCAAAATCAAACCATCGCAGACAGAGCAGAGCAGCACAAGGAAATCCCGAAAACAAAAAAAGTGTCACGAAAAAGGCGGAGTAAGGCAGACTAACGATAAATCCCAACTTGCGAAAACAAAAACGAAAGAAACCCGGAAATGATCCTATCGCACTGTGCATACCCTGAAAATGATCGAAAAACGAAAATCAAACGCGGAGGACCAGCAGAAACCCTGCAAACGCAGAAAGCCCGAGACATTGAATTCAATAACGAGGGCAGTAAAGGCAAAAGCATTGCAATACGACTGTGAGTAAACGACGTGGAAGGGGTCCAAAAGATCAAATGAGTTATACCTGTCAATGAGTCTGCCCGTTAAGAAAAATAGTAATAGTAAATGTTATAGTAGTAAATGGAAAGTTTAGATGAAAGGAAATTGAAAAAGGACCATCCGGACTCCATGATATGTGTGGTGAGGTAAAATGGAAAGGGAACGAGCAAGTAAATCAAGAAGAGTGTCAAGGAAATAAAAATCAGTGGAGAGAAAGGTGGACACGCTTCAGTAATTCATAAATATATTCTGGAAGCGTACCGTCCAACCAAGGTCTCGGCCTTGGTTGCTGTGAGAATTTGCGATTGACCAGGACAAAGGGAAGCATATGAGAATTCCGATGGGAAGCCGGAAAGCTGTGATACTGATGAGTAAGAAACTCCCAGAGGCTACCGAGAGGCGCTCGAGGAGATCGATCTTCAAAGAGTGGTCTTCTAACTATGGCCAGCATTGTTGTAGGAGCGTAGAGCTTTGGCGGATAAGTTTGGTTGTGGTGGCCCCTTTCGGGACTTTCTCCGCAAAGTAGGGTTCGTCATGGTGGTTTTATGGAACGAGCGCGCCAATTAATTTCGACAGATTGAAGTTCAGAGCTTCGCCATCGTCTCGATATATGCTGTATTATTGGTATTTAAATGATTCTGGGGCGATCGACAAGAAATGGACCACATGAGTGCGTGCATTGGTTCGTCGAGATCGTAGAAAACTGATATTTTGTAGGCCGTCAACGACGTGTGCAGTCGACAATCAGACTAGAGAACACTCTGGTATTCACCCTATGGATTACCAGGGTATCCCCACTGAGTCTGATGCTGTTGCTGCATCTGTGACTTCCATTGCTGTTGTTGCTGTGGCATGAAATGCTGCGGGGAGTACATCGCCGGTTGGTAGTGCGGCTGTTGGCTCTGTTGATGCATCTGGTAGCCTTGTGGGATCTGAGCTAGATGCGGTTGGCTATGATGAGTTTGTGGGTGTGCAGGCTGAGGGGGAGACATATGAGCTTGCGGATGGTGGCTCTGCTGCGGTGGCCACATCTGTTGCTGATGCATGTACGGATTTGGCGATTGGTGTATTTGCTCCGCTTTGATATTTTGCATTCTGGCAGGTGATTGAGTGGCTGGCAGCTGGTGGCTCTGCGGTTGCTGATGGTGCAGGTTGGTGATCTGCTGAGGACTCATCATTGGGGCCTGCGTCATTTGCGGCTGGGTAGGAAGCGGCGCGTGGTGTCCATGGAGAGACGTAGGCGGCGTTGGGATCTGCTGCTGTACACTCTGTCCCGACGGTGTCTGAGTTTGGGGGGCCATTGGCGGTGGGGACTTAGGCTTCCAGTAGCCTTCGGTGTACATTTGCCGTCGAATAGCGCGTTGATTTCCGAACTCCTTGTTCCAACTGGCGGCTTGCTGACCTTGTTCGAGAAGCTGCGTGTGGGGTGTCGTGGATGTTCGGTCGATGTACGGAGGCCCAGTGATCTCCTGGCGAGGCCGCGGAACATTTGGGAACGCATCTTTGAGACGGCTATCTTCGGGGATGAGATGAATCATCGGCAGTGGCGCCAGGCTGATGGGTGCCGGCCCTCCGAGGCCGGGTTGAACCATTTGCGGCTGTGGTTGAGTATCGATAGTGACCGGGTCGTTGGCGTAGAGAGGTTCAGGATGTTGAGCTGCCGCGGCCGCTGCTTCAGTTGCTTGTTGAGCCCGCTGCTTTGCGGCGCCTGGGCGTTTCTCTCCAGCTGGATCGTCCTCAGTAAAGCCCTGCTTACGGGCTTTGCTTTCCCAGTAATCGTCTCGAACTCTCCGGCCATTTACAATCACCCGACTACCAAATTGCCGGAACATACTCTTCGCTGTGACGATCGCTATCTGTCTGGACCGGTAGGAATATGGGAGCAGTTCCTTCTGGATGAGATCATCCTTCTCGTTTTGTGTCGCGATGATTTTGTACAGCGATCGATTCTTGTTGAACAAGAGGTATGAGTCGCGGTATCCTAGGACCCTGGCACATTCGGTTGCTAGCATGAATAGCTTCTCGCCACGTCCTGGCACTAGGAATGTCCGGCATTTGTACTCCCGGCCGTTTTTGAGGTGGCCAGTCGGCATCACCTTCTTCTCGCCATCTTCGTCGGTTTCACGCGGGATGTATTCATCACCCTCAGGGGTTAGCTGATCCGTTGTATGGTCACGGACAGTTGGCAGGGCTTTGATGACTGGCTTTGCTGGCGTCGTTTTCGCAACGGGAGCGATGGGCGTCGGCGTGGCAGGTACGACAGGAGGCGGTTGTGCTGGGGTCTGAGGTGGTTGCGGAACGGCTACAGGCTGCTGTGGAACCGATGGAGGGGGGATGGCTAAAGGCGGCGGCGGGGCCTGCGGTTGGAGAGGAGTGCTCAGGACCTGCTGGGGAGATGTCTGCGCAGAGTTTGACCCCTTGGCCTTTGGCGGGCGGCCGCGTTTCCGTCGTGCAGGCGGTTCGCCATCTACAGGGTCTCCGGACGTCAGCATCGCGGCATCGTGCATCGCGCATACAAAGAAAAACAAGGACTTGTCGAATAAAGTGCAAGGTCTACCGTTATACATACCATTTCCGGCACTCTCGCTCAACGGAGTGTCTTTGTAGGAGTCCGGAGATCTACTCCGCTTGATTCCACGGGGGCTGGTATTGGATAGAACTGTGTGGTGGCGCACAGGAGGAAAAAGCGTCAGCGGGTCATTCATGAACGGAGAACAGAAACCTTAAAGAAGTCTCGCATGGCGCGCGCGCGATGTCACAGGTTTCCCCGGCTCCTCGATCGAGTCAAGCAAGCGAAGAGATATCGCGATGCCGTGGGACACGCGCTACTGCGATCATATAGAGGCGCTAGGGCAGGAGAGGGAGGATATCTCATTTGTAATCTAGGGGATGATGATGGTGGATGGCGCTCACCTGCGGGATTCAGCGTCGCCGGATTGATGGTCCCGGTTCCATCGAGTGACGACGTGTTCAACATCAACGGCGACGGCTGTGGGGTGTATAGATGTCCCTGTTGTTGATATGTCGAGGACTGTGGCGGGTTCATGATGGTTTGTGATAAGGATGGATTCGCGAGCGATGCAGGATCGCAGCGCTAGGTCGCGATGGCACGCGGGCTGCAGGCGGGTCTAGGATCGGAGTCCAGAAGGATGTTTGCCGTAACCGTGGTCGGAACGAGTGTGCGACAAGGAAGCGAAAGGAGGAGAGCGAAGGGGTAAGCCGAGATGGCGATGCGGAAGGATAGAGGGATGAAAGATAGACGCTGTTGAAGCCCAGCGACCCGATTTGCTGCGATGGTCAACGACTGTCGCCTTCCGTCCCGTCCGACGTCAACGTCAACGCCAACGACACCAACGCCGATGTCTCTATCAAGAACACCCCCCCTTCAGCAGCCACTGACGACCAGATGGTGATGGACGATGGCGAGCAGACTGCTGCAGCTACCCTTCGCTCGACCAGTCGTCGCCGCTGTGTCGAGATGAAACGTTATCGCGATAGGCGGCGGGCGTAGATTCAGCGATGGAATGGCTGTTATTTGTTTTTTGTTTTTCCGGGTATGTTTTTTTTCCTGTTTCCCACCAGCCAAAAGAGCGTCAACCATGAAATTATTTTTTCGATTCTCCCATTTTACTTTTGCTCCGTAATCTAATGCTCGGCCAGGGTAGCAGGGACGCAGCGCCGGCAAGCCAGGCTGGGAAAGGCTCAGGCTCAGACTCAGAACGCGTGAGCGAAGGGCAGCGATGCGGTTGGGAAACGAAACATAACGTGGAATCTAATGCCTGTGCGATGGAGTGTGGAGGGAGGGAGGGGAAGCCAGACGAGGGGCCGGGACACGGTTTCTGTAAGAGCTGCAGCAGCCAGCCGAGTAGCGCGGACGGGGGGCGACAAATGCAAAGTGCAGGTGCTGATGGTGATATGACGATGGTGCGAGCTGAAAACGATATTTAACAGGCTCTGATATTGGGACAAATTAATATACCAGCGACACCGTCGCGGCTGGCCCATCAGCAGCTATGTCTCCTGCTCCAGTCGCCGGCCCGAGCCAAATCTCGATGCGATTCTCGACTAAGTCCAGCAGACCGGCCCCTCTCGACGACTTGGATTCAAAGGGCGGTAACGTCCTCCCCCTCCCTGTATCTTATCCAGTCGGCCGGCGCCGCCTGACGCAGCGCACAGCAGCCAGCAGCTAGCTATCAAGCGAGCGAGAGACAACCTGCAGCACGAGCAGGAGCAGGCCGACGGCGCGGCGACGACGACAACCACCAAGGAAGACGGATGGATGGGACGGAGTCAGAGCCCACAGAGACACGGCGATACCAATATATCAATCAAAACCAACCTGTCAATCAAACGCTTGTGCACCAATCACTCACCCATTCACACTCTCAGCCAGGTCCAAGCGAGGCTGAAGGGAGATGTTACTCTCCCCCGGACCATGAGTGAAAGAAGGAAAGAGAGTGCTCAGGTTGGTTTGACGGAGGGGGTGTGGAACGGAAGGCAGAGAGCGCCGCGTGAGAGGGTGTGCAGCTTTCCTTGCCTGCCTGCGAGAGAAAAACAGGCGAAAGAAAGAAGAAATATCCAACGAAGATGGAGGGGATGCTGAGGGGGAGGGGGGCCGCCGCCGCCTATTGGGCTAGTCGGGCAGGGAAAAAGGCTGAAATGACAGAAAGAAATGAGCGAGGAGGAGGGGCGCTCGTCGGCCTGCTCCCCACCACAACCCGTCTGCATGCATGCACCGTTTTATGCTTTTTCTCTAGTCACTCTTCGTCGCCGTTGCCTGTCCGCGCAGCTCGCAAAAGGTGCAGGGAGGGCGGTGTGTGAAGACGAGCAGACAGACCGCAGAGGAAGTACGGAAGTGGAGGTGAGGGAGGGGTGTGCAGCAAATGGGTGTGTGTGTGACACCGGTACGTACCTTTTTTGCCGTTCGCAAATTGGAATGATGTATCGAATCGAAGAAAACTGTTTGTCGGATCCGACGATGATGGTAGATAAAGGAAGAAGGAGCTGACAGCCCGCCGAGAAATAGAATAAAAAGAACAACAATAAGCAGCAGCTTTAATCCCCGGAAGAAGAGGCAGGGTGGATAGCCGGCGGTGGGTTGGATAATCCAGGGAACAGGATCGATTTTTATTTTTTTATCTAACTTTTTTTCATTCCCAGCGACTAGAAACCATCAGAAAGACTCTTAGTCTAAGATTCGAATCGGTCCCAAATTTCGCCTGTCAGACAGCCGAGGGATTCCAGACTAGATAACAAGCGGTCAACGCAGCTTCACCACGATATGACCATGCAGACGACACGAGACCGAAAGACCGAGGAAGAGGGGGATAGAGGGGAGATAATGGTCCTGCCATGCGGCAGCCGATGGGATGAAATTTGAAAAAAGTCGAGGGAGAAAAACTCAAAAACGAACCTTGCTTCTCTCACGTTTCTTTTTCTGGAAACGGTCTTCCCTCTGCGAGTGGACGAGAAAAAAAATGTCGAACGATTAGAGAGAAGGAAAGGAACGCAGGCCAGTAGAGGGGGGGTTGGGAAATATGTCTTTTCAGCAGGATATCCCGAATCGACTGATCAGGTAAGCAGGTAGACACATCAGTAATGTTGCAAAATATAAAGACTGACGAACAGCCGGCTATAGGCGATAGGACATTGGATGACTCGAAAAAATGAATAGAGCGAAGAAGCAAAACTCAAAGAGAAAGATGAGGCAGAAAGAGGGGGTAAGAGGAGAAGAAGAAGAAAAGTGCATTTTGACATTTGCATGTGCATGCAACAACATACCAAAGGTAGCCAGACCTCACTGCCAGTATCGGTACGTACCTCGCTCAATCGCGGTTACAGACTGTCGAAATGCGTAACTCGAGGCCGCATACGGTCAAGAAGCATTTCGTGACCCGTGCGCATCTGCAAGCAAGCAAACCAAATGGAGCCAACAAGTATTACCGGCTGGTGGTTCCAACAAATCGCATTGATGCATTCACGGCCTTGTGCCCTTGAGCTGCTGCGGGAAGTGGACGCGACTGTTGGACTGGTTGTATTCTCATCGAGGCAGCAACCCTGAAATGTAAAGAATGCACCGGCGGCTGAGAGAGATATGTTCTGCAAGCAGGTTATCGTAGCGCCTTATTCCCTATCTCGAGATCGCTTGTTTCAAGTTTGCCGTCGACACATGAATGGAGTAAAAGAACTGCTATTTGCAAAATCGGTCCAGCGACATGTGCCACAAACGTACATTGACGTGAGGTATGTCTGTCTACCTGTCGGTTATGTCGCCGCGCGCGGAGCTGGCGATGTCGAACGATCAAAAAGAATCGCCAGCTGAAGTTCAGAATATAGGGAAGATTATATTAGCTGAACGAGTACTGATCAATCCGGCAGGTGTGATACCGCTTCAACCGTGGCATCAAAGAGTAAGCGAAGTCGTAAAAATAGCTGGCCGGCGCAGGCTTCCTTCCTGAGTTTTCCTGCCTTCCTTCCCGAGTACGACGTCGAGGTTTCTCCCTTGCAATCGGCGCAGTCGCCTGTCAATGTCGCATGCACATGCATGCACGTATGCACGCACGACTGCCCCAGAACCAAGTTCGTACGTGATACGATATGGCGACGACGGTCGTGAATCCAGGGCCAGCCTCAGAATGCTGCCGTTGTTGGGATCACGAAGAAGTAATGGGCAAATGTTGCGATATCTCGATGGCTGTGGGAGTGGCGGCGAGCAAAGCTGAATTCATGAAACTGCACATGCGATGATGATATATCATAATATCTATTGACTGCCACACCCCCCGGAACATCGAATCACATCCGGCAGATGGCCCATCTCGCTTTCCTGTCTCCCACCCGAAAATCCTGAAACGAAGCCATGGATGGACATTCAGGCTGCTCCGAGAGTCCCCACCGCGCGGTCCTCAGGTCCACTATCCACCAGCCCAGATCCTCGGGTCGGCCTGGTCAATCAGCAGCGACAGTGTCGACAAGCTCATTCGCGGTGCGCCCATTCACGGTCACCCTCGAAGCGCTTGCAGTCTGCCTGGCCGACGAATCTAGTTAATGAACTCAACATCCTGTCGAAAATTCTTCAACTAACGGGAAGGGGAAAGGAAAAAAGCCGCCGATAAAGAAGCGGACGACGGGGAGCCGAGACATGATATCATATCGTCGTCTCATATCATATTATATCATGGTATATTGAAGGCATCGTATCAGCTAGCGTCAAAGACGCATGTGTCGAAGGCGCTTCAACGGTACGACGGCTCAAGTAGGCGAGCCACTATCGCAGGCTCTATATATGACGAGCTCTTCTGGACCGAGATCGAGGTAGCCGTCTACAAGAAGTACGTACTATCCAGCTAACTCTCGCGAGCTCGTGAAAGACAAATCCCGCTAGGTCCCTGGAGATCCTGTAGACGACGGAATTAGCATTTCATTCAAGGTCATGCCCTTAGTCAGAATCGACTAATTGATCGATACTTAGTACTTAACACTAACTTTAGCACCCATTGGTTCAACAGATACAATTCAAATCCCTATCAATAGCTCCTGCTACACTCTACAAGTATCCCTGCGGCGCAGGTGGCCGAATGCATGTTAACGTGCCACAGAACGAGATACCCTCGCAGTCGGCTTGTTTAGCGAAGATAATGACGACCCAAAACCTCTCTGTCGTCCATGAATGGCAAATCAACATGTCAAAGCTGGCGCATTCACACAGGCGTCTGGCTTCATGGCGCCCGGGGACTCGGGTTAACGCACACCCACTCGATTCACGATTCGCCTGCGACAGGTCTCACTGGAGACTGGCAGATGAGATGACCTCGTCCTTCCCGGTGCACAAAAAGAGGGATTACCAAACGCCGTGCTTATCGATAACACCAACTCTGGACATAAAGATGTCTATCAGATCCGGCCTCGCCGCTGCCGCGTAATGCGACGAAAAAAAACCCGAGCATCTGACCGCCTGCACGGCGCCTGGTCTGGAAATATTATGCTGTCAAGCAGCAGCAGCAGCAGCAGGGTTTTAGTAAGTTGGACTTGCGATCTCGATTCTCGTCAACCGCTTCGAGCCGGCAAATCATCTGCATCGAAGACAATTCTGTCTGTCGTCGGCGGCGCGGGTAAGTTTTTCTGGGTCTCAGGTCATCTCACCTGAGCAGCAGCCTGAGCAGCAGCCTGAGCCCTGTTCCCGGCCCGGCAACAGTGCACCAGCCAATCAAAGCGGCGGTGATGGCGTAAGCGCTCTCGCAATCTTCGAGCAGGTTAGTAACTCCACATTCCGCGGGCCAAGGATGGCCCGAGTTCGAGACACGAACAATAAACCGACACCATTATCGTCGCCTCACCGTGGACACTTTGTAAGTTTCTTCTTTTCCACCGGACGCTTCCCTCGACTCCATTTTTTTTTAGTTTTTGTCAAAAAAAATCGTCACTTCACGAGTCATCCATCTAGCCTAAGATCTTACGTCGTTGAATATGCGCCTCTTTGCTGCCGTAGCATCCGTATCCTACTAAACAAGCTAGCGAAATTCTCACCGCACCTTGTGATCGATCACCTAATGCACTGCGCGCTGCACAGACTGCGTCTCCAGCAGACATCACGACGCCCAGAAAAGTACCGTCTACCAGAACCAACCCAGTTCAATGTCCCGAGATGGATGACACTCCCAATCCTAGCCCCATCAGCCGTTCTCCACACACCAATCACGACGGGAGCCCACTGGCTGCAGCTATAATTTCTTCTTCTGGAGTCTTTTTCCCTCCCCGAGCGCAGCGACTTTAGTGCCATCTTTCCTTGATTTCGCTGCCGGCGTTTCTTTTTTTCGCTTGTCAGCTGATATGTATTCGGATGCATGCAAGAGGATGATGATGGGGCAACGGAACATGGGCTCTGGAGCTTGTGCAGGCTAACGCTATCGGTCGTTGGTGCGTTCGTTCCCTCTCAACGTCTCCTCGCCCTCCCTGCTCGTGCATATGCGCAGTTTAACTTTTTTATTTAATATTCAATTTTTTGGTGAAATGTATTTCGTTGAAAATCCAATTCTCTCCTCCAAGACCACGATGCATGGGGAGAAAAAGGAAACATTGGGAAAGAAAAGCCGCAGTTGAGATCGTGTACCCGCAACATCAACCATCGAAAACTCGAACGCGAACCAAACCAAGGCCCCAAGTATTTTTAATTTTCGTCACTCCTGTGCACTCCAGCAATCTCAACAGCAATATCCGCCAACAGGGATTGCCGTCTCGACCCACTCTTCCACGCCTCTCGAGCCGAGGTGCCCCGTCGCAAAACACGAGGCAAAAGTGGGCTTGACTAAGTATTTTCTTCGGCTGATCACAAGAAGCAGCCTTGGCCTAGTGTCCAAGTTCAATCTGCCCATGTCTGTGTGTTTTGGCATCCGGGCTTGGGCTTGTATCCACGTCAATGTGTGTTGCACGTTTAACTTCTTTTTAATCTCATGCCGAAATTTCCTATATCGTGCAGTAGTATAAGTAAAGAGGAAATTTATAGCACGAGCTTACAATAGTGGTTGGTGATGGCAATGATGAAGCGGTGATATAATTGCTACGTCTCCGAGTACTGGTGGTGTTCATGCAAATTCCTTTATATTGACAGAGTAAGGGAGTACCCGGTAGATTTCTTGATTCTTATATATTTGTACAACCAAGTTTCTTGCAATTGAGTTTCTGATATTATATTAATGCCACTCGAGTAATCGGACTCGCGCGGAAGCTACGGCCGGCTGTGACGCCTCTCGTGTTTGATTGCGATCTTAGTAGCGGCCGCTGGCCTTATCGACGATAATTTATAACGGCGAGGGCGTCCCTTGCCGGCCGAAATTACACTCCACGGCTGTCATACTGTGCTTTAAATTTGTATTATACGTCGGGTTGAGATATAACACAACTTCTATCAGCTGTGCCTCTGTCTATCATATTTTTTTGAACCTTCTGTGACTTTCTATATAGCTATACGATGTACAGATACATACCACATGGACGATATCAGTATTCGCGCAGGACAAGTATCCCGGTCTCGCACATACTTGTGCACCAGAGCTGACCTTCAAAGGACAAAATATCCTTTCTCTCGTCACATGATGGCCAAATTTCAACGGAAAACCCCTGCAAAATTCAACAGGATCAGAGCCCACATCTAGTCAGCCTCAGCTTCGGACGTTCCCGAGGAAAAACACGTTCTGAATGGACGGAATGGATGGGTGAGTGCCCATGGATCCAGAAATGCATACAGGCATGCATGCATGCTCCATTTCGCGCTCACGCTAAGGTCAGCTCGGTCTTGCGTCGGCCAGTCGCCTGCTCCTTGACCACGTCCACGCGTACGCGCACCTTCTCAAACAGCACGATCTTGCGGCCGTCCTCCAGCTCGAGCACGTACTCGTCCGCGTCGAACGTCTTGGTGCTCTCCAGCCGGATCGTGCCCTCGATCCCAAACCGCGGCACAAACACCACGAACCCGTTCGAGAAGATCTTGGCCACAAATCCTTCTTCCTCCGTACTCTTGTTCTTCAACGCCTGCCCGACATAATACTCGACTGATGCGCGGCCCGCAAACTGCGCATTGCGGTGCCGTACGTTGAGGTTCTTCACGACCGCATCCATCTTGTCCTTGTTGTACAGGCTCTCATCGAGCGGCTCGTAATCAATCGCGGCTGCGAGTTGTCGGTGCGCGGCCAGGTCGGAGTATCGTCGGATGGGAGAGGTGAAGTGCGTGTAGATGTCCGTTGCCAGACCGTAGTGGCGGAATTCAGGGTACGCCTGCGTGCCAGAGCTGAAGTACTCAGCAGGCACCATGCAACGGGTGGCAATGATGCGGACGAGGGTGTTGAAGTAAGGTTCCTGCGGGTCGACGCAGGCGTCTAGGGAGTCTGCAAGAGCCTTCGATGACTCGACGTGGAGGTCCAGGTTCTTGCGCGCTCGGAGCTGGCTGCGCAGGTCGTCAAAGTTGGTTGCGGGCGGTGCGCCGTGGCGGCGGAGCATGGCGGTTTGAGGGAAGGCTTCATAGATCTTGCGTGCGACACTGATGTTGGCACACAACATGAACTCTTCGACGAGTGAATTGGTTTCGAGAAGTTCCTTGACTTCGATACTGGCTGGGTCGGAGGTTTCTGACTCCATCTGGACTTTGACCTCTGGACTGGCGAGGTTGAGTGCACCCGCATCCATCCTTGCTTGCCGAAGCTTCTTGGAGAGCATGAGCAGTATTCTCATCCCTTCTGTAAGAGGGTCGGTCTGTGATCTGTAGTTTCGTTAGCTGCAAGTTTAGATGATGTAGATTTATGCACACGTACTTGTCGTCGATTCGCATCTGCGCAGCCTTATACGCAAATGCTTCTCTCGACTTGATCACGGACTTTGTGAAGATAGTATTCACGATCTTTGCCTCTGGTGTCATTTCCTATATCGTATAGTCAGCCAGAGCCCACGATATCCAGAATCTTGACGGACATGATCATACCCATAGTACTGAAAATGCGTATCGTTCGACGTATGGCTTCAGCGAGCACAAGTCAGTTCCGAGGAGTGGGGGCAACATGTCTATGCGCTTATCGACGAGATAGACCGTCGTCCCCCGCTGGGCTGCCTCGCTATCCATTGCATTGCTCGGCCTCACAAAGTTTGATACGTCCGCGATGTGCACGCCAACCTCGTAGTTACCGTTCGGCAATAGCCGTGCGTGTAGTGCATCATCGATATCTTGACACCCAGGAGGGTCAATGCTACAGATCAATAGATCTCGCAAATCAGTCCTCTTATGCCATCCGGGGTGACTCTTGTCCTCCGGCACTCGCCAGTCGTGGCCCTCCGACGGTAGGCAGTCCAAGACGGCTTTGGGGAACGGCCGGTACTGCACATCCCATTCGAGGAGCAACGCCTCTGTTTCCGCCTCTTTAGTTTCGAGCTCGCCGAGGGCGCGGACGAAATGGCCTACAGGAAACCTCGACGTCCTGTCCCAGCTGTCGATGTTTACAACGATTCGCTGCCCGAGCAGCTGGGTGGCCTGGCGTGTGAATACACGGATCTTAGGGATCTTCTTGTCCAGAGGCCGAAAGAACACGACCTGCTGACCACCGGATTTAGCACGGTTGACGGAACCCGGGTCGATATGTCCAACGTATGATCTCCAATTGCGCTTCACAACACCAACAATCTTTGCCGTCGGTTGCACCTTTTGACTTTCGTCTTGAGATCGTTGAATGCGCTTCGCCTCGTCGACGAGGGCCCGCCTTTCCCGTTCCGTGACGATGGCTTCGACCTCATCGACATCGGCGTTCTCGTTCTTCGTCAGCGTGTCCTGGTCTACCAGCTTGTCGGACTGACGCTTCCACTGATCTTGGGGTAGCAGCTCAACTACGACCAAGTCGCCGTCGACAGCGCGGTTCATGTTTTCCAGACCAGTCACCAGCAAATGCTTGTCAAATGTCGGCACTCCAACAATACCCTGTATAGAATTAGCATGTTGAGCAAAGCATATTCTTTGGGACGATGCATACCTCCAAGCTGTTGTATGTGGAGGTGTGGAAGGTACCCTGGTGCAGAGTGCCGTTCCGAACTCCAGTGTTCATCTTGGAAATGGAGAAGTACTGATCATGATTAGCAAAGGCGATCGGAAAACGAAAGTGAGAAGCAATACCTCTGGATAGATGTTATCTCCTCTGTTTGCTTTCCGTTCCTGATCCTGGAGTGATGAGCTGATCATGTCAAGTAGTTCATCGGAATTCTTCAGCCCTTTCACATAGTTCTGGACTATATTAGACGTTAGCATTTCAGTAAAAGCTATACTGGAGGCGCATATACACACGATCGATGCAGTCAAGGCCTTCCGCCGAAGCCTTGGCAAGATTATCCTTATCGTTCGACAGCATAACGACCGCCGGGGCTCTGATACCTGAACTTGCAGCCGCTTGCTCGATGTGCTTCTGATACCATTTGCATGCGACGCGAATCGCGCGGTCGTTCCGGTCATTGATCGATTCCTCCTGCCCGCGCCGAACGTGGGTCTCCTGCCGGAACTCATTATGAAACACGTAGAACCGCTTCTCATCCGATTTTGTCAACGACACCAGTCGGTTGTACAGTGGCAGACTCCGGTTCTTGACTTCCTCGAGGACGGTCTGTAGGACGATGACGTCGTAGAAGGCACTCTTGTGCTCGATCGCGTCCATGCATTGCAAGAATATGTTGGTATCAGGCATCAGATAGTGGCCCTGCGGATAGACGGTCGTGCCTGCGGGTTTCTCGGACAGGACGAACGGACGAGCTACATGGCGTCGCAAAGGACACACGAGTAAGCAAATGCACCACAAGATCACGAAAGCATATTCACGGTGGACAGGCAGCAGATCATCATACATCGGTTGCTCGAGTCCACAGGAGCATTGAGCAGGCAGACGCGACACAGGCGCGACGAGCACGGAATGTCGGTGCGCAGGTATATCTCGCGGACAATCTTGGTCACCTTGCCGCTCTTGGCGGAGCGGATGTAGACCTTGGAGGTGATGCTATCATGGCCGGCAGCGTCGGCCAGCATGCGCTTGATGCTCGTCATGTCGTGGGTGATGCGATATTGGAGGCTACGTGCGGCTCTGGTTTTGGCGGGCCGAGGCGGTTGGTCGTGTGGTTGAAGAAGCTCCACCGGCTAAAAGATTTGCCTGCAGCCAACCTTCCTTGGCAGGTCGTCTCCGTCCTGGCAAGCCACACCGACAGCAGCACTCAATATTATCAGCCATGATTTGATATCAGACGCCCCGGAATCGAATAGTCCCACTCCGAAACCTGCAGGTGGCCAGCGCTCTGGCGTCGGTAGGGTTCGACAGGATTCGAACGACGTTGCTCAGATGAAGAAGCCGGAGCGCAGGCCTGGGCCGAGGTCCTCGCCCACGTCCCAACGTTAACTCCAACGTCTTGTTCCACCTGGAAATTTCCCTGGGTCATTGCTCGCCCACCAGCCAGTCTCAAACACTCGGAAGCAGAAGGTGACCCAACAGCCACCTCCAGAATCTCAGACACTCCGCCTGCACTGGCCAAAAGGGCCTGTTTCGACAGTGCCTTGTGGGCGATTCCACGCTTTTGATTGGCCCACGCCGGTCGTCGACGGTTTCCATCGACGGTGGTCGCTGGGCCATGGTCTCTCTTTACAGTACTCTAAAACGACGCCATGCCAAGGCGTAGGCAACGTTCCGGAACCTGTTGGATGACACCATGGAAACGTCTTCGGTAGCCCCCGCGCCGCCGCCGTCCTGCAGCCTTCGACGCCCAGCGGAAGCTTAAGGGGCGTGGGCCCTTCGATTGGATTGGCATGCATGAAATACGACTACCAATTGCAATTGCAATTAATATTTCCGTTGCGTGGTTCATTGGGAACTCTTACCAGGAGTCGACGAACGACGGTGCCTCGGAACACCGGCTGAACTGCTGGGCCCAAGAAGCTTAAGTGTCTCGGGCCTGCATCTTACAGCACAGGAGGCGAAGGAAGCCTCCTGCCCGTTTCTTCGGCGTCTCCTATGCGCTTCCTGCAGATCTGGAATCTTACTAGACGTATGCATGCACTGAGCAGAGCGCAACTGCCTCCGACGTCTATGGACCGCCATACCCCTTGAAGCTTGGCTGCCTGGCGAACCTCGCCTGAGCAGCGGATACCCGGTGTCCTATTCAATTACATCATGAGAAGAGACCCTTTGGAGCAAGCCACGCGTCAAGCGGATGTTGAGACATGCATGATCGCTTGATTTTGGGAGGGAGCAAAACTTCGCGCGAGGCCGAGGGTAACTAGAGAGATCTTAGGATCTGACCTAACCAGCGGCAAAGGCGGTGGCCAGCTAAGCTACGGGCACTTGTCCATGAATGTGTGCGATCGTCGGGCCATTAGTAGATGGCCCTGGCAGTCAGGTCACCAACAGCTCGACATCAACTGCCCCCTTGACTGCATGCGGAGTTTGCTAGCTGCCTTTGGTACTTCCGCTCGGCTCAGCATTCTTTCTTCGAGAGCAGAATGTCTAGGAACCGCGAATGACAGGTCGAATGTGTTCACTCCCTGTCAGTCAACTAAGGACTCGACACCAACACGGCTATTCCCTTGTGGTGCAAAAGGATGGCCATCCCGAGACTAGTTGCGGTGGTCCTGGCGGCCCAAAGTGGGGGAGGACTGCAGAGTGAGAAGGTTTCACAAGGCAATTTGCTGTGTGCGAAAATTTTAAGTTCCAAAAGCCGCACCCCGTGCTTGGAATGACTGGCTATTCCTGTCTACGGCGGACCAGGTTCTGTCTTGTCGTTCTGATTGTCGATGGCATGAACCCCCATGGAAAACTCAAAACAATTTCACAGACATGCTGCCTATTCGAGCTCTTTGGATAGATCACCCGCTCGCGATCATAAAAAGGCCTGGGGTTCCCTCCATTCCCATTGGGGTGGTCCTGCTGCTATCCTCTTCCCTCCCCAGATCAGTCAAATTCCACTGGGAGCCAGCCTCATCAAATCGCAAGAGGTGTGCGTTCTATCCTTCCCTTCGCACATATCTCGAACCGTGATAAGATAGCATTCTGTAAACGACAATCAGCCAGTTCAACTTCGACCTCAAGATGTCCGAGTCGGTGACCGTCCGGCGGTCGAGATGGGAGGTTCTCATGCCCGTCATCGTCTGCGGCTCCGGCCTCTTCTCTGATGGTTACCTCAATGGTATGAGAGTCTCCATACACGATAATGGTCATAATGCGGACGTCGATATGCTAACATGCATTCATTGCAGGTATCATCGGAACGGTTAATACCCTTCTGGGCCGTGTTTACGGCGACGACTACAAGAACAGCCCTGCCCAGTCCAACGTCTCCTCGATCGCCTTCGCAGGCACCATCATCGGGATGTTGCTGTTTGGTTATATCAGCGATAACTACAGCCGAAAACTCGGCATGGTCCTGTCGACGGCCATCTTGATCGTTTTCGCGGCACTGTGCGCGGGTGCGTACGGTCCCGGCGGCTCTGCCCACGGCATTCTTGCGGCCCTCACAGCGTTCCGGTTTTTCCTCGGTATCGGTATCGGTGGAGAATACCCCGCTGGATCCGTTGCTTGCTCCGAAGCCACTGGCGAGATCAAGTCTGGACAGCGGAACAGGTGGTTCATCATCTTTACGAACGTCATGATCGATTTCGGGTTCGTCATTGCGGCTTTCGCTCCGCTTTGCGTGCTCTGGATCTTCGGCATGAACAAGCTCGAGGTTGTGTGGCGGGTGTCTTTGGGACTCGGTGTGATTCCGCCGCTGTCGATCATCTATCTCCGGACGAAGCTGAAGGAGCCGGAGCGATTCAAGCAAGAGACGATGAAGGACACCAAGGTCCCATGGGTGCTGGTGATCAAGTACTATTGGTTCCGGTTGGCTGTGATCAGCGCCCTGTGGTTCATCTACGACGTATGTGTAATCTCGAACAAGATTGGTTGTCGAGTCACGCTAATCATTGGTGTAGTTCTCGGCATACTCGTTCGGTATCTACGGCTCGTCGATTCTTGATATCATCCTTGGCGACGAGGAGGCGCTGTACAAGCCGTTCGGCTGGAATGTTATCCTCAACTTGTTCTACATCCCGTATGTTCCCCAACAGTCATCTTAGCGGCGATTGGTCTGTGCTAACGATTTCGCAGTGGCGCTGTGTTCGGCTCCTTCCTTAGCGACTGGATTGGGCCTAAGATGGCCATGACCATCGGTCTGGTCCTCCAAGGCGGTGTCGGACTCCTCATGGCTGGTAAGTTTTGACATCACCAACTAGCATACTACGATGATTAAAGCTCACACCTGTATTCTAGGTCTCTATGGCAGACTCGCGACCCCCGAACACGTCGCCGGCTTTGTGGTTGTCTACGGCTTCTTCCTGACCTTGGGCGAGATGGGCGTGGGTGACAACATCGGTCTCCTGGCCTCCAAGTCCAGCGCGACAGCCATCCGCGGACAATTCTACGGTATCGCAGCCGCGATGGGCAAAGTCGGCGCTTTCGTCGGCGCATACGTGTTCCCGATCATCATCAAGAACGCCGGCGGCAGCAAGACCATCAAGGGCAACCAGGCGCCGTTCTGGGTCAGCAGCGCGCTGTGTCTGTTCAGCGCGATCCTGGTGTACTGGGGCCAGCCGGAGATCGGGCAGGAGACAATCTTCGAGGAGGATGTCAACTTCCGAAAGTACCTGGCCGACAACGGCTTTGACATCACGCAGATCGGCGTGAAGGAGCTGCGTGGGCAGCGGCTGGACGAGGGCAGCGCCGAGAACGTCTCGGAGCCGATTGGTAAGAATGGGGAGAAGCTCGAGAGCGTTGCCTTGTAGGCGTGCGTGCGTGCGTGTGTTTTTCGAGTGGATTTTTGATTTCCTTTTAATGATGCAGCAACTACTATAGCTATATACCGGGGCGATATATGTTTAAAGGGGAGCAATATAATGCATGCATGGCTAGCGATATAATGTCGATATACGTTGAATTTATATTTAATACTTGAATGACTGTTCATGAGTATCTGTTAATCTAATGAGTCTTTGATCTTATGTAATCCGACGTCCTATCGTCTTTACGATATCTTGATCTATATGTGCTGAGTGCAGTTAATCAAAGCGTAGTCTCCAACGAGAATGTAGCCTATCGGACTGGCCCCGAGACTACTATGCGACTGGTCTCGTTGTATGCGACACATTGTCAAGATCAGACTGCGTGTTGCAGTTTGCGCGTTGGCGCCACAGCGCGGCGTGTGGCTGCGGCACCCCAAAACGTGTCGTCAAGCTGAGGCTACTGTATCCAATTGCTGCCCGACAGCCGCCGTCCCGCGCCTCCCACGAGCATCCCACCAACCTCGAATCCCGCGACACCGCATACACCACACCCACCACGCCTATTCAACTTACGAATTCATCCAAAATCCACGACGGACACCTTCGTACCTCGCATACCTCACAATGGCGCAATCCGGTGGCCATGAGGACATGATCGTATGCTCTCTCCTCGCCCAGCTGCTCGAAGCTAGCTAGCTAGCTAGCTCCCTCTACAGCACAGCTAACGGCTTTCTTGGACGGGTAGCATGACGCGGTGCTGAACTTCTACGGCAACCGACTGGCGACATGCTCGTCGGACAAGACGATCAAGATCTTTGAAGTCGACGGCAACAACCACACGCTCGTCGACACGCTGAAAGGGTGCGCCCTCTCCATCGCGTCACGTCCAATATACCCACAATGGCATACTCCACACACGTAGATGGAGGGAAGGAGCAGGGCTGACGTATATACGAACGCAGGCACGACGGCCCGGTATGGTGTGTGTCGTGGGCACACCCCAAGTTTGGCAACCTGCTCGCATCGGCATCGTACGACGCAAAGGTCATCATCTGGCGCGAGACAAACGGACAGTGGGGCAAGGCCATCGAGCACACGAACCACCAAGCGAGCGGTACCCCCCTCCCCTCCTCCTCCCATTCTACCTACCGACACGCGATTCTAACTTCTTCGTCATAGTAAACATGGTCGCATGGGCACCTCACACGCTCGGGCTCGTCTTCGCCTGCGCATCCACAGACGGTAAGGTCTCCGTTCTCGAACTCAAAGACGAGCGCTGGGACCTCCGCCTCTTCACCGCGCACTCGACCGGCTGCAACGCCGTCTCGTGGGCACCAGACGTCTCACCGGGCTCGATCGTGCAGTCGTCCCTCTCCGCATCTTCATCAGCAAGCGGGTCACAGCACTCCGGCATCCGCAAGTTCGTCACCGGCGGTTCCGACAACCTCGTCAAGATCTGGAGTTACAGTCCCGAAGCGGACAACTACGTCGTCGAAACGGTGCTGGACGGCCACCACGACTGGGTGCGCGACGTGGCGTGGGCGCCCTCGATCCTGGCGAAGACGTATATCGCGTCGGCGTCGCAGGATAAGACGGTGATAATCTGGACGTCGGACGCCGGTGGGCCGTTTCAGAAGAAGGTGCTGGAAATGGATGCGGTTGTGTGGCGGGTCAGCTGGAGTTTGAGCGGGAATGTGCTGGCGGTTAGCGGCGGGGATAATAAGGTGACGTTGTGGAAGGAGAATCTGCAGGGCGCGTGGGAGAAGGTTACGACTGTGACGGAGTAGTTTGATTGCTGTATTTATAGCGGGCAATCCAGTGCATAGTATATTCAATAGAGGGTATACTTGTAATGTGGCTGTGAATTGAACAGCAGGTCAGGCTGTGTGGTAATATCTATAGATTGTCTTCAGAGTGATCGCCTTCGCAACTAATGTCAAAGTCGAGATCAATCTGACATTTGTCTGGTGAACCGGGCAAATATTAAGACAATAATAAATGCAATCCCGACCTGCCTCAGCGTCGAGATCACAAGTACGACATCAAAGAAAGGACATGCAAGCAGAACTGAATTCCAAGCAAGAAAACGCATGCTAAAGAAAACTACACATTAACAATAATATCCCAAGTATCATTAAATCGTCATAACCCCATGGCCAGCTCGTCCATCGGCCCGTCATGACATCCAATCAATGCGACATACCTACGAAGATGAAACTGCAGACAATTGAGCCGACTTGAAAGACTTGAAAGACAGAAATAAATCATGCAATAGACTCGCTTTTAGATGCATGCATAAATCAATAGCCATACGATTCCAACAAATTAACAGGGAAAGCGCCATCCAGCACAACTAGATGCGCCAATCCCGACATTAATCCCCTTCAGTCTGCAATGACACGACCGCACGATCCATTGTACTCTTATGCAAGACGGTGGGCAAGGACAATAAACGAAAACGGTCAGACAGACTCCATACGAGCTCGATATCCAACGCCAATACGATATAAACAATGGACAAAAAAAGAAGGGAGGACAAAGAAAAAGCATACAGTCGTGGATCGTGCGATTAGAGATTACGGTGTAGCGGATAAGCCGCATAGAGACGAAGAAAAGAGTTGGATAGTAGTGATCCGCAGCATGGATACATTACATTATACTCCAGGATCAAGAAGGTATGTGTGGTTCATCGGCTGTGTTTATACGAGTGATTGATGGAGGATAATAGTAATAATAATGAGATATATCTGGTAAGGCTACTCCTCATCTTGCTTGCCGCGGGTAGACGGGCGCGGAGAGTCATTCTGCGACCTGTTCACGCGGTTCTCCACCTCGGTATACCGTGGGACACCGACGGGCGATAGCAGGGCTGGCGGCGGGAGTATCGGCGGGCCGACGGGGATGGGCGGCTCGAGGGGTCTGTATTTTTCCGCCTCGGCGCAGGCTTGTGCTAGGATCGATGGCTGCTTTAGTAGCCATGGGGCGACGATGCTCAGGTCCTGCATGATGGCGGTGGTGATTTTCTTGGGCTCCCATCTCTGGTTGACGAGCGTTTGGTCGTCTTTTAGTCTGCATATCGTCAGCGTTACAGTCTGATACTAGACAGCGGGTGGGTGGATGGGTATAGTAGCTGGTTGTTTAAGCAGAATGTATGCAGGGACACTCACTCGTGTCCGCCGAGTATCAGCTTAAGTCGGTGCGTGCGTCTATCGATATCGGCCGACGCTATCAGCCGCTCAGCGATATCCCGCACGTTCTCGTCCGGCCAAAACCTGATGGCATGGTCCTTCCCGTTCATCGACATGCGAAAGATGGCGGTGAGGGGTGCCGTTCTAGGGTCGCGTACGATAACCTCAGTGGTCGTCTCCGAGACATCCACTTCCTTGCCCTTCGATTCGCGGCGGGCGTTCTTGCTGGTGTCGGTGGATTTGTAGGAGGAGCCTGAGGAGTGTAGGCTCTCTTTTGACGGGCTGTCCGGTGGGGTGAGGGACATGTTGGTGGGGTTTGAGAGGACGTAGTTTGGGAATTTGTATTTGTTTCCAAAGATGTCGTAGGCGGCATTGACGAGGTCGCCTGTTATGATGTTAGTAGGGTATCTTGTATATACTTAGATATAGATGAGCGGGTGTATGAAATATACGGTAACATACCCGACGGGACGGTTATCTCGGCCGCGTGGAGAATCTCTCGGGCAGTGAGCAAGGCGTCATCGCTGTCGTCCTCTTGTAAGATCTCGACGACCGTCTTGACCGTCCGCCAGACCTCCTCGCGGCCGGTGACTCGAGTGTACCAGAACTCTTCGCGCATCTGTTCCAGCTTGTGATGCGTGGGGGGTCGGCCCTTGTTATTGACGTCGTGCGTCCACTCGTGCCGGCGCAGGGGCTCATCGGGCCGCTGGTTGAGCGGCAGGTGACGGTAACGGGATGGTCCAGCGACCGCTGCGCGCGGGGGAGGCCGTGGCGCCTCTGCATTTGGTATAGACGGCCGCGAGTCCTGGGCGTTCAGGTTGCTCAGGGCGTGGTCATTGGCGGTGGCAGTCGGCTGCTGGTTATTGGCGGCGTCCGCATTCGCATTCGCATTCGCATTCTGCTGGTCGTTCGGAGGGGCATTGTTGTTGGCATTCTGGCCGCCGCTCGCGCCCTTGCGAGACGACAGACAGTTCCCCATTGTGAAGCATGCGCATGCGATGGCGTGACGATATCGATGCCGATATGTGAGGCGCTTGTTCTGAAAGATGGATCGATAGGTATTTGTGTAAATATCGATTCGTTGTTTTGTATATATTTGTGGTATTTTGCACCGGCGGTGGAACTATCTATCAATCAGGGCATCTGTGCGGAATGTAAATGCGCGCTCCATCAGCGCCGAGGCCACAGGAAAGATGTATACGGCGCCAGCTACCATTGAAGAAAGCTATGAACAATAGGTATAGTAATATACTTGCACGACGGGGAGAAAGGAGGAGACGAAGAGAGGAGAGGAGGCAAATGCGAGGGGAGAGGAGAAGAGCAGCCTGCAGTTGCATTCTGGGCGCGCAGTGACCGAAAGAGGGATAGACGGAGCCCGGTGCTGAAACCTGGAGCATGCAGCCACCAACTTGCCAGTTGCAGCGAGAAGTATACTAGTATAGTACATGTACTTGAAAACGGGCACTCCACTCTTGCAGCGCCAACGTTGCGGATGCCGGGACCAGACCTGGAAGCGGCATCCAGGCTGTCGTCGTGACGAGTCATGCGGAGGCCGGCCAAGAGAGCCATTGCCAGGGAGCCTTTGCAAATGGCGAGGGTGTGACAGCGGGGACGATAGCCGAGGATCGGGCCCGCTGCCAATTATGTAATCAATTGAAGCGAAATAGTATGGCGGGCCATCCCGACGACGATTCGACGCTCGCGGACATCCCAACGGCAAGATATATACACTTACTTATATATATAGGCGTTTGATTATTCGAGTATTACTAATGTAATTATAACAATTTGGTACATATCGCTCGATGGTGGCGACAAACTGCACAAAAGTGCGTTGGGTATTGTTAGTGACTACCTACATCCAAGCTATCGCGATGCTAGGATGTGAGGACGGGTGTCAACAGAAATAAATTCGGGGTGCACATGTACTCCCAGCTGCTATTTTTCGGACGGAAGCTGAAAGAAGGATTGCGCAGATCTCATTCTGAAGTCGCAAAACTGATATTCACAGACAGATCCAGGGGTCGAATGTTGTTTGGTATAAGAAAGTATCATATTTTGTTCTGTGATATTTGTGTTTTACCTCGATGTTAATTCTGAACCAGTTTCTATACTATTTTTCACAAAACGCAATAAGAGTGTCTCTCGTCAATCCCCTAGCTTATCAGGGATTGTAGTTGTGTTACACTAATACCTATTAGGGCGTTCGGAACGGCGACGATTCCAAATAGCTCCGATTGGCTAAAGGGTGTTTCTTTGTATGAATATTCAAACGCATTTCACATCAACCTATTAATTCCTCGGCGATATCACAATTAGCATAGGCGTTATCAAAGTATGGATGCCAACGTTGCATGTATCCGACGGAACACTTCCAACGGACCAGCAAATCTGGTTCACGACGGTTTTCTTCCTTCCCGCAACACGACATTTAGTGGCTGCGTGTGTTATTTATATATATTGCAGACCCCGACTCAAGTATAGAACGTCCGCGCTTACATCATCTACACTCTAAGCATCATTATTGTCAATGTTCAAGTAGCAGTATATTATGTCGCGGACTTCCATGGTTCATTGACAGGTTGATCAACATGATATGAATTGCAACAACGTTACAACACAAAATGGCGCATCAAACAAGCTTACGAGAATCGGATTCCTCAGAAAGAAAAGATAGATGCGAGAGCAGTCCCACAATGGTTATAAATTTATGAAGCCCATAGAACAATACTGAGTATTTTCTCACCAAATCCACAAAAAGTAATACAGAGATTAGGGGCGACACGCATGGTATTACAACCAAGTAATTTGCACCAATATGGCGCCAGATTGGCCCTCAATCATCTCCTGCGAGGATGTTCCGACCTTGGGTGTAAAAGTAGCGTCTCCTTTTGCGACTTCGTCGTCGCGGCCGAAGAAATTATGACCCCAAATTTGCGCGCTAATCTTGAGCTCTTTGTCCAATGGTATAACCACGAAGGGTCTTTGTAGCGGGATGCTCTTTAAATGCTTTACATTAGACCGGCCACCACTATCGGTTTTCAGTAAGGTAGTCGACATAGGTCCGACTGCTTCCGGTCCGTCGTAAAAAGCGGTTATAGTCCCATAGACATCAGCCTCTCTTCTGCCGCCTGGATTCATCGTGACAATCGTGATCAGAGCTTCGGCAGCGTCGCTCATTACGATGTACTCCACATCTACGTAGCCGAGTCCGCCGGGGATTGTCGCAATCTGAATTTGATCGTAAACGTTTTCTTTTGTCGTGGCGAAAGCATCCCAGTCGTATGTACCCTTGCTGATTGCGTCTCGATTGAAATCAACGTTCCCAAACAAACCTAGAAACTTGGAAGGCCGTTCGTAAATCTCTGTCTCGATTGTGAAATGGTTCGCAGCTGATAGAGCTCGAGTCAGGTCAGTGGTGAGAGCAAGCCCGTCACCGTTTTTGGCATCTATGGCCTGTGCCTCGCCTTTGTGATAAATTTCGGCGCGCGTCCCTTCAATATCGGATACCGTGATCCAGCCGAAAGCCATCCACTCGGTTTTGGGTTTAAAGGATTTGACTTGTCTTTTTCGAAATTCTGTCGGGTCGCGTATCCGAAGGGGACCGGTATAATACTGTTTAATCGAGCGGATATCCACCAGTGATCGGCCACGGGTGACCCAGCCTTCTATTGGCATCAGGCAAATCTCTTTTCCGGGAGTCCATTTAAACTGTCGTCGATCCTTGCCCCGGCCGGTGCCGCCCTCGTGCGCAGGGTTCCAGCGCAGCAAGAGACCGACAAAAGCTACCAAACTGGTTATATCGGTGGCACCAATGATAGGACGATCCCTAAGTTGCTGCGCCACTTGAATGGGCTCCCTATCGTAACGCAGAATGAGCTCGGAAGCAGTACGCCAATTATTCTGAAGTGCTCGCATATCATCATTTGGAACAGCCGGCTTATTCCAATTTTTTGTGATATGGTTGAGTAAAAGATCGAATCTCGCAGCTTCAGCCAGCATTTGCAAAAGTACAAGATATGATTGCGCTTGAATATTGGGTGTAGTGGCCGTGCCTGCTGCAAGATAGCGTACTGCTTTTTTGAACGGCTGCCGACCAAGAACTAGTTGACTTCTGTCTTTGCCGCCGCCTTTTTGGCCGCTGTTGCCTTGTGACGCTATGGCATCCATGGATAGGTATGACTCCTCGAAGCCTAACCATTTGGCCTTAGGAATTATGGGACCCCGCTTTACGTCGTATCTCTTCTTCTTCTTATTGTATTCGTTTCCGGGATGAAACTCATACCACTGTGTACCGTTTTCGCTCCGATGGCCAAGCGCATAGAGGCAGTCTCTCCGAAACCTCATCCTTATAGATGCCTCTTGAGTTCGTACAACTATGTCAAAAAACCGGGTGGGCACCTCTTGATGCGGGATTGTAATTGGACGCTCACGATAGGAACAGCCTGGCTCACCCACTTGCTGGCGCACCTGTTGAATGTAATCCCTGTATGTGGCCGCAAGGGTAACAGCCTGATTCTCGGGATCAATGTTGAAAACCACTTCGAATTCAACACCCGGATCAAGGCTTGCGACTATTGCCGCCCAAACCAACCAATATATAGTAAACCAGCGCATCTTTTGACTTTCAAAGAAACAACAGCGATTGATGCGTGGGGCGGCTAATGTGGAGAGGCAATCGCAGGATATATTGGAGACCAACTGAGGTCAATAGAACTAGGAGTGGACAAAGGCGGTCCGAAGAAATAAAGAATACTCGACACTGGGTCTGAGGGAGAAAGACTGCACCGTGTTGATAATTTTGATGGAGGAGGCCAGCTTGATAGATTGCCATATAGAAGCAGAGTGTATGAACATGATTTGAACCTGTTCAGAAGACCGAGACGTTAGTGAGCTTAAATACGGGGACATGGCCAGCCATGGTCCCTTCTCCGCTATCGATCTCTGCCACAGGTCTCTGTACAATAATACTATATCATAGCTGGATGTGATATTACTGGACGCATCGATCTGCTCCACCTTGGAACCAGGATATTTTGTGCAAACAATAATTCCTATCACAATATTGATCTTCTGCTCGTGCTTAAGCGACCTTGAATTTCCAGCTGAAGATCAACAAAGAAAGCAAACGTTGCTATCACATCGAAGTGCGGCAGGGGCATTAGGCGTATCGGAAATAACACTACCTTTCCCAAGTTTTGATGGGATTGTGCATTTCCTCCTACAGAATTGACGCTGTGATAAAAAAAACCCCGGGAAACTTTTAGTCCGTTTCCTCGAGGACCGAAATGTACAGCGGAGATAAAAATGGACATGGTGAAATATCTTCAGGCAATCTGTGGTGGCTCGCTATACGAAATTCAACATTGGCGAGTGTTGGCATTACCAAGCTGCATGCACGTAGCAAGTCACGGATCGGGACCTGAGACTAGTAGGTGGGAGCCGGAGGACGGCGTCTATGAGACTACAGGTAGGAGACGAGTGGCGTTGCTTTTCAGCTGAGCAGCGGTCAGCGGCCTGATTTATCAGGCGAGGTATTCGCTACCTCAAGTACCTAGAAAAGTAGGTCGGCAGCAATGCAGTGAGAGGATTCTAATTCATCTTGTTCGGTGGCACCATGGTGGGTATGCTATATCACAAAGAGTCTCGCTAATAGCCGAAAGATACGCGGGAAATGCTTCGGTAACCGACTCAGCCGTTCATTGGCATGGTCTTGTCGGCTCACAGAGGTAGGTCGCTTCGGTGATATAATATTCTATAATATATCATCTCAATACTTGGTGATCTGGAGAATACGGCCGCGAAATGACTAGACTAAAGGGCTCAGCTATCTATTAAGATAGTTAGGTAGTTTGAGTAGTTATCTACTCAAGTAAGTAATATTGATATCTGACATCATGCATCGTGAGTTCAATTTGTGCTACACGCTGGGTGTTGCACACGGTGTTGTGCGCTGTCGCATTTCCCGCTTGGGGCTCTCGACCGCGTTACACACGCATTACTGTCAGGTAGCCACCTCCACGCCTCGACGGGATGTATCGACACCTCTGTTCCAACTGCATTCGACACAATTGATAGATTACTCCCAGGCATCCGGGTCCCATTCGCCCTGCCGGGCTTCGATCCCCTCGTCCAGCGCCGTGATCCGCTCCTCGTCCTCCGCCGCCAGCTCCCACCCCCACACCCCCCGATTCTCCACAATCCGCTCCTCCCGCCCGCTCTTCGGGATAATCACCACCCCGCGCTGCAAACACCACCGCAGCACAACCTGCGCCGGCGTCCTCCCATACTTCGTCGCCACCTCGCCCACCACGGGGTCCTTCAGTCTCACCCCGCGTGCCAGCGGCGAGTACGCCACCACCACGATCCCCTTCGCCTGGCAGTACTCCACCAGCGCCCGCTGCTGGCACCACGGATGGAACTCGATCTGGTTCACCGCCGGCGTGACCGTCACTTCGGGATGTGCTAGCAACTGCTCGATATGCGCTTTGGACCAGTTGCTCACGCCGATTGCGTGTGCTTTACCGCTCGCGACGGCCTCCTGTAGCCCCAACCACGCTGCCAGACGCGCCGTCGGTCCGGGGCGCGGGGTGTGCAGGAGGTATAGATCTATGTAGCCGATGTTCGGCCCCAGCGCGTCCAGCGACTGCTGGAACCCGGCGACGGCGCCGTCGCGGGTGAATGTCGTGTCGCGGTCGGCGAGGATGGCCCCGTCGACGATCGGCTTCTCCCAGAGCTTGGTGCAGATGTAGATGTCGGAGCGGGAGACGGTGGGGTTCGCGGCGAGGAAAGACGAGACGGCGGCGCCCGTACCCGCTTCGTTGCGGTAGACCTGTGCGGTGTCCAGGTGGCGGTAGCCGGCGGCGAGGGCGGCGAGAACGGCGGCTTCTGGGTGAGGGTTCTCGAAGACGCCGAGGCCGAGGCGGGGTATGCGGTACGGCGGGGCGTGCGCGAGGGGCAGGCTATCCACTTCTGTCATTGCATGTATAAAATCTGATATGAGGAATGAATATTTAATGATAAGTTCGGAGAAAGATGCTATTTGAATGGGTTACTGCTGGTCGTTGGGTTGTAAGAAATCGAAGAGTCACTGAATTGTGATCGGCTGGAATATAAAGCTTCGTTTAGGCTGAATTATATATTAGATCTACAATGGCGGTATGGGGCACGTTTACCCGGCCAATACGACAAGAAGTCTATAAAATGCAGATACAGATGCAATGCAGATAAATTAAATCTTGCCCTCGAAATCATACGTTCATTCATCTCTAGAAATTCTACGAGGAAAACAAGACTACCGTCTAGTTCTCGGCGTCGTGTACCACTGCAGGCAATGACTACACGCGCACACCGATTGGGCGCCTCGCGCTTTCCGCCCACCGTGCAGCTTTGCGGTCGACCGAAACTCGGATTCTTCAACATCAAGCCTGCACTCGTCTATCAACATCTTTAGAAACATGATCTCCAGCACCGCCTCGTCTTAGGTTACTCCAGGCGGCTGTATCACTCTGCTATCGGGTAGCTTGTAGGTATGGAATATCGTGTTTTGGAAGTAGCCGCTGCCTAAGCGGATGTCGTGCACAGACGAATCCCGCCGATTCGCTCGTTCGCGTGGTGGAAGATCTAGAGCGTCGCTCGCGATTCGCGTCAGTTGTTCGCGAACCTTGGCTAGGTGGAACCCGATCTTTGCGCACTCGGCCAGGCTGCGCGGCTGGATATCCAGGAAGCAGTCGCCTTCCTCCATCTTGTCGATTGCGGTATATCGCCATTTGGCGGTCCCTATGCTCAGCAGGGGGATCTTGGAGGCGGGTGCTTCTTCGGGCCCGAGGTCGAAAACCGGGTCGTCGTCGAACGGCGTGTGTAACTTCAGACCGCTTTCGCAGACGAATGAATGATGCACCGACCGTCGTCCCGCTGCCGCGTCCGGACTTTGAGGGTCGAAATCTGCCCAAGCTGGCACGCCAGCCGGTGCAGCCTCGGCTCTTTCAGCAAAGGGCTGGGTACGGGCTCGGGCGGCCCAACGGGGCACTTATGTCTGGGAGTGAAGGTCAAAGTACCGCTTCGCTCGGGCCGTGGGAGAACGCTGCAGGAAGGACCGTCAGCTGCGGCAGACGGCCGCGAGAATGGATTGGTCCACATCGGCGTCGTCGGCGGCCTCGACGATGAGCAACTGGACGTCGAGAGGGAGGCGTGGCGTGTGGCTGCAGTCGTTCGCGTTCGCAACAGCCTCCATCCCGTAGGAATCATGCCGCCGGGATCGGATCCGGGGTGAATTGGATTGGGTAATCGTTACTTATGGCCGTGTGGATATCTAGTAATGGATTCATCGGGGCTTGCCGTGGATTCGGCAGGAGCTCTGGCCGGCTCGAGATGCAGGCGGGGCTGTTGATGGCGATGCGGGCAGACCGCTGATTGGCCCGGCCTGCGCATATCGACGGCTCGTCAAACGTTGCAGCCAAAGTATAAATGCTCGAAACTTTGTATCGACAGAATATTATTATTAGACGATCCGAGAGGACAGCAGCTACGAAGCTACAAAGTACGCTTACCATCCGAGTTCGTGTCTCGTCTCTCGATTGGCTGCTTTCCTCGATGTCATCGCGCCTGGGCATCGCCTTCTGTCGAGCTGCTAACTTTAAAGCCAGTCTGCATCGCGGGGCTCGAGTGTCTTCTTTCCCCAGACCATCATCTTCTTCCTTATCGTCGTACCCCACCGCCAGAATGACCACCCTCGCCACTTTCCGCCTGCCAGCGCTCGCCAACGAGCCGAACGTGAGCTCCCACTGTTAACTGTTGGTTTCAGTTATAATGAGATTTGAAATGTCATCGAGACTAATTGAAAATCCAACAGCAACATTTCGCAAAGGGCACCGCGGAGCGCCAGAAGCTGCAGGATGCCATCGACGCGCTCAAGAGCAAGGGCACCATCGATATTCCCGTCGTCGTCGGCGGCAAGAACGTAAGTCCATGCTGTCTTCCTCTATACGCTTCTGTGAAAAAATCGATGCTAAATGGACTGCTGCAGATCACCACCAATGACAAAGTGCCCCAGCCGATGCCCTCGAACCATGGCACCAAGCTGGCCACCTGCTCCCAGGCCACCAAGGCGCACGTCGACGATGCCATCAACTCGGCCTTGGCTGCCCGCGAGGCTTGGTCCACGTTGCCCTTCGCGGACCGTGCCGCCATCTTCCTCAAGGCTGCCAACTTGATCGGTGGCAAGTACCGCTACGAGATGCTCGCCGCGACGATGCTCGGCCAGGGCAAGAACGCCTGGCAGGCGGAGATCGATTCCGCGGCCGAGGCGGTCGACTTTTTGAAGTTCAACTGCGCGTACGCTGAGCAGCTATACGCCCAGCAGCCGGCCTTCAACTCGCCCGGCGTGTGGAAGTAAGAGTTTTTCCCATTATCCTCATCCGGATATTTCCATGGAATCATGCTAATGATATAATTGTGCAGCCGCGTCGAGTACCGCCCTCTCGAGGGCTTCGTCTACGCCATCACCCCGTTCAACTTCACCGCCATCGCCGCCAACCTGCCCTGCGCACCCGCCCTGCTCGGCAACGTCGTCGTCTGGAAGCCCTCCCCCTCCGCCGTCTACTCCAACTACCTCCTCTACAACATCCTCCTCGAAGCCGGCCTGCCCCCCAACGTCATCCAATTCGTCCCCGGCGACGCCGAGGCCATCACCGACACCGTCCTCGCCCACAAGGACTTCACCGCCCTGCACTTCACCGGCTCCACCGCCGTCTTCCGCAGCCTCTACGGCAAGATCGCGAAGGGCGTCGCGGACGGCACCTACCGCTCCTACCCACGCATCGTCGGCGAGACCGGCGGCAAGAACTTCCACGTCGTCCACGGGTCCGCAGACGTCAAGAACGCCGTCATCCACACCGTCCGCGGCGCATTCGAGTACAGCGGCCAGAAATGCAGCGCCACCAGCCGCCTCTACGTCGCCGAATCCATCTGGCCGGAATTCAAGAAGCAGCTCATCGCCGAAACCGAGGCGCTCACCGTCGGCCCCTCGGAGAACTTCCAGACCTTCGTCGGCCCCGTCATCCACCGCGGCTCCTTCGACAAGCTCAAGAAGGTGATCGATGACGCCAAAGACCCCAAGAGCAATCTCACCCTCATCACGGGTGGGAAGTACGACGACTCCACCGGCTTCTTCATCCACCCGACCGTCTACCAGACCGACGACCCCACGCACGAGCTCTTCAACCGCGAGCTGTTCGGCCCTATTTTGACGACATACGTGTACCCTGACGCGGAATTCCAGAATATCCTCAAGGCAGTGGATACCACCGGCGGCGGATACGCGCTGACCGGCTCGATCTTCGCTCAGGACCGCGAGGTGATTCGGTACGCGGAGGAGAAGCTGCGCGACTCGGCCGGCAACTTTTACGTCAACTGCAAGTGCACCGGTGCGGTTGTCGGACAGCAGCCCTTCGGCGGCGGCAGGGCCAGCGGGACGAACGATAAGGCTGGTAGCATGAACTTGCTGCTGCGGTTCGTGAACGTCAGGAGTCTCAAGGAGGAGTTTGACAGCACGCCTGAGGTTACGTATGCGAGCAATGCTGTGTAGATGCATGGGGCGCTGGCGACAGCAGCTTATTGGACAAATATATATATAGTGTATACTAAAAGTATCAAATCAAACTTGGTGGTTAGACCGTGTCAATTACCATTCATTGTATATCGCCGCGTCTTTCCAATTTCTTGAATGATCTCTGACAAGGCAGATGGATATATGGATTCACTATTGCTGCTACCAGATCCGTAGTTACACTTAAGCACCTACCTGACCCCCAACTAGCCGCAAGATCGCACAAAGCACCTACCTTGATCCCACATACTTCATTCATCTTTTCGTAGCTTCCCACCGACGCCCCTGTCGTTATCAGTTGAGAACTACAACATCAACACAACACGTCACGACCAGAGATAACGGCTTGAACCTCACTTCATTCGCATGCGCTAGATCTGGATGTTAGGGAAATCTGACGGGGCCGGCTGCCTCGATTGTATCGATTCTCCAAGGTGATGTCTAAACTTTGCTGTAGGTACGTATATCTTACAAATCCTCTTCATCATCATCGGCCAGCAGCGCGGCATAGTCGTCCACCGATGCAAACACCGGCAGGTTCTTCAGCTTGTTCCGCCGCTCCTTCGCCTCCTTCCTTGCATCGGCGGCAGTCTTCCCTGTCTTTGCAGCTGGGACCTTCGGTATCTTCGCTTCAACATCGGAGGGTATCTCATCGTCGCTGCCGATTCCGGCCTCGGCATCGGAATCGTCGAGCCCGAAGCCGTCAAACTCCTCCTCCTCCTCGTCGTTTTCGTCATCTCCCTCGCTATCCATCTCTTCGTCGTCCATATCGCCGAGCGCATCGGTGGTAAGCATGCCTCCTTCTGCGGAGTCTTCGTCGCTACCGCTGAGATCACTCATGTCCTCGCCCATGCCGTCCTCATCAAAGTCGTCCATATCCACATCCCCATCGTCGTCCATGTCCGCATCAAGGTCTGGCCGGCTCTCAACCATCGCTCCCCATACCTCATCGTCGTCAAAGTCGCTGCCTCCTTCATCCTCGTCTTCGGCTTTCTTCTTCTCCTTCTTCGCTTTGCTAGTGTCGCCTTGCTTCCGCATTGTGAAGAACTTGTGGAAGAAGACTTCGTCCTCCTTGACGTCCTCTTCTTTCATGTTCGAGAATGCCTCCGAGTTGACCGGTACCAGGCCGCGGCCGGCGGTCTTGGTGTTCAGGAGAATACCGCGAGTATCGCCGCCAGCCAGCGGCTGCATGATACTTGAACCTTTGCTTGTCGATGCGGATTTGGCGTTGCGGTAGACGAAGCGATCGAGGAAGTGGGTAAGCGTGTGTAGCGACAAGTCAGGCTTGGACGGCATAGCCGTGTTTCCGTGCAGGCTTTTCGCATAAAGTGCAACAGTTGGATGAAAATGGGATAGAAATGGCATCTAGAAGTCGTTCGGATTCAGGTCAGTAGATGATTTTATATAAGATATTAGTGAGTGTAGCAACCAACGTACCAGTTCCCACAGCGAGCTTCTGTCCGCGTTGGCGAAGAGCGGATCTCGCTTTCTCCCATCATATTCCTGCGTTTTCTTTGTCGGTGCCGCTTCCGTTTGGCCGTCACGGCTACCCCCGCCCTCGCCGTCATCTACGTCCCGGAAGACTTCCTCATCGCTATCGTCTTCCAGCGGCTTATTCATCATGTTCTTCAGCGTCGGGAATGTTCCCTCCAACTCACGAAGAAGATACAGCACGCCGCATATGAACGGCGGCTGGTGCATCGATGCTGTTTGCACGATCCGCTTAACGAACGCCTGCACGCGGGCGAGTCTATGGTCTGACTTGAGTGCTCGGAACAGCAAGTTCAGGTACATCGCCTGCTTGGAGCTGGTGGATAGGCGCGGGTCCAGCAGCGACTCGTACAGTGAGCGGTAGAAGCGGTCGGATACCATCTGCTTGCTGCTTGATACCTGGAAGATGAGAGTCAAAGCTTGTAAGCTCGTGTTGAAGTTTGAGCCGTGCGTTATTCGGAACAGCGTATCGAGATGCTTGTTGAACACATCGTCGTCGATCGAGGCGAAAGGGAACGCGCGATTGACGCCAGTGAGCACTGCTGAGATCAACTTGGAGTTGTGCTCCTCATCTAGCGCAGCGTCCTTTTTCTCTTGATCGAGCCTCTTTCTGGCCTTCTTTGACAGTTTCCCGTCAGTAGGCTTGCTCGCCTGCTTTGGCGGCGGCAGCTTCGTCTGCCCTAGGATGTCGACGAACAAGGAAAAATATATGTCCAGCAGTTGGTTGGCGACACGGTCGTCCGCCCGAGTCAGAATAGTCTGGTTAAGGGTGATAATGGAGTAGTATTTCGCATGAGCGTTCTTGCTTGACTTTAATAGCGCGTCCGACTCAATGGAGGATATAATGGTGGATTTCATCGCAGGATGCGCCACCATTAGCTGTAACAGCAAATGTGACGTTTTCGACGCAACTTTCCGGTCCGGGTCTCCCAGCTTGTTCACGAGCAGCCTCATGAGGTTGACTTCGCCTTCAGGCTTCTGCTTCAGCAGCTCGAAGACCATTTCCACCGCCTTCATCCGCACCCATGTGACACCTTCGTCGTTCGCGACGGTTTCCAACGTCTTGAGCACCTCAAAGTAGAAATCTTTCAGCCAGTCTTCAAAGGCCCATAGTAAGAGGTACGCTTTGGAAACCTGGTTTGTGCCATTCGCTTTCTCATACTGGATGAGTTGGGCAAGTGGCTGCTTTCCGAAGTGCCGCAGCTTCCTGTCGTCTGGTAAAACGGTACCGTTGGCGAACAAGTCTTTGATAGCGGTTAACGATGCGATCGTCTGGTTCCGCGACTTCTTCTTGGCCAAGTTCAGCAACGATTCGAGGGTATTATTTGTGTGCAGCGGCGAGTCCGTGCAGACTATTGTCAGCGCGGAAATCTTGTCCTCCACGGTACCAGATTTCATGATCTGCGACAGAAACTGTAGGTTTGTGTCCTTGGAGAGATTGTGGGACATGTAGGAGCTGTTCTCTTCTGCTAAAAGATCTTTCCCCCGCGTATGGAGAGATGAGATTGCGGATGGTGTGAAGTTCTCGGATGAGGATGGTAGAGTCGGCAGGATAATGTTGTGCCAGTCCTGCTGCGGGTCTAGTGTTAGAGGTCCTTTGGTCGGCAGTATCGTAAGCTGCTGAGTGTGAACTGTAGCAGCACCGGAAGCCGGGCTATTGGCTTCCTCACTGTCTTCCTCCTCGTCTTCATCGTCCTCCTCTTCATCGTCTTCATCGCCGCCGCCATCGTCCGTCCACTCCTCATCTTCATCTTCGCCTGCCTCTGCATCATCAACAGTCTTGGCGTTCTCAAAACTCGCCCCGGTCAGTCCAATCTCCTTCATGAAATCCTCAATTTCCTTTCGGCTTGTGCTCTTGACCTTTCTCGTCTCCTTCACCACCGTCTCTTCCTCCTCTGAATCTGTATCGAATCCTTCCACTAGCTCAAGGTCTTCCTCTGTTCCGCCCAGCGCAATGATTTCCTGCAGAAGGGCATCCTTCTTAGTCTTGCAGTGCTCATTGCTATCTCCGCCAGGTTGAGCGGCGCTGCTACCATGTTTAGTAGACTTGGACTTGGAGGCCGTGGCCGTGGAAGTTTCATTGTCGTCGAACCGTATGTGCGTCTTCTTTGCCGGGGGCGCTGCCGCTGGAGGGTTGCTTTCGATAATTGACCCGCTCCTGTCGCGCTTCTTCCCTCGCCTGTCGTCGTGTGGTGGGACCGGTTGGTTCGCCTTGCCGTTCACTTGTAGCTTTGCGCCATTCTGCTTCGGCGGAGGGTGCGCTTTAGTAGGCGCTTTCGAGTGCTGTTCTTTCGAAGCCTTCTTCGGGTGGGAGGATTTCTTGGATTCTTTGACGCCGTCCTCGATGCGCTGCGTGAGCTTGCTGAGGAAATTAGAGCCCGGGAGTTCAAGCGCCGGTGCCTGAGCATCGGAGGCGGTTCCTTCCGCCTTCTTTTTCGAGCCTTTCGCCATCTCTTCGTGAAGACGTTGTCTGGTAGCTTGCGGTTGGGATGTTGGTAGCAAACGCGAACATCGACATGTTCATATCGCGCAAGCAAAAAAAAATTGGTGTGACCAATGTCGCTTGGCAAAGAGTTTACACAACACAAATAATCCAACGTTTATTATCCGCTGGTGTCTCCAGAAAAATTTCAAGATCGTTGGAAGCCCGAATTCGAGAGCTCGCATACTAAGGGGTTTGACATACATACAAAGGTAATAACTTAAGCATACCAATATACATGAAGCCACTCTGAAAATATTACTGGTCATATATACATATTGTGTAAATCTAATATGGGTACTCCTTATAAAATCTCATAAAGGTATATGTACCCTCATCAAGAGGAACCTTAGAGGCTAAGCCATTAATAATCTATATAGGTATGGGGTATAAATGGGAGTGGTCTCATGGGCAAATGAGAGAGCCGAGAATAACACTTCTTGTGTGTAACTGCCTGAACTTGAAGAACGAAAAAAGAAATCCCGACATCAGATTTTTCATTAGTACGGTTGTGAGAAAGCGCTTCGTGAAATGCGCGGCACCATAGGCTTATTGGCAAGGACGCGTATTTAACCGTACTTAGCTCCGTGGTGCATGAACTATAACAATCCTCTCACCATTGGGTCCTGATCTCCACGAACCCGAGTATGTGGGACGGGCAGGGGCAGCTTGGGAAGGGTGCTCAGGTGGATCAGCAGGCTTTCCTGATTCTGAGTTTTCGGACCCCCCATCCGAGAGGCCAGGGATTGGGTATGCCATGCAAAAATCCTTGGACGGCCCCTCTACGTTCCACAGAATTCTCTCCACCTCAGGCATGAAAACTGGGGCAGGTATCAATGAATCGTCGTCGGGAGGGCCTATCTCCAGCCAGATCTCAAAATCACAGGCCAGATGAACTTTAGCGCCAGTGGTGGTTTCGCTATCTTCTTGAGACTCAGGGCAGAGACCTTCCGACTCATGTCCGACCCATCCTCTGGCGACGAGATATGGCATCTTGACTTGCACGACTGCCCGGTATCCGTACTTCTCTAGAACTTTGACACCAAGAGCTAAAGCTGGCCCAAAATGCACGCCAGCCTCCATTTGTGCCGTAGCCTCATTCAGATTGAACTCTGTATCAGTCTTGAGAGTGTCAAACCCCGTGGCTCCACTTTTGGGCCCAAGCATATCGGCGACAATGAAACCTGAGTTGGGTATCTTCACCTCCACACCGGCCGTCGCGTTCACAATACCAAGAAAGTAGACTTCAGCGCCGACATTCAACTCGAGAGATGGCCCAAATGTGAATATTCTGGGGATTGAGAACCCAGGAAGCGCTAAATCGGGCAGTACAGACTGTGTATAGTCTAGTGGCTGTCCCATCGGGATGTGAGTTTTGAACTCGACCTCTAACTTAGCCTTGAGGTCTTTCGGCTGAGCAAAGACTATTAACTCTTTGATTTCACCGCCCTCAGCTTTGCAGCGGAGGCCGACCTCTATTCCGCCGCTGATGTGACAATCGATGCAATGAACATCTAGATATTTTTCTTCGTGAAATGGATCAGACAGAATTTGCTTCCGCTTTTCCTCGCTGCTCAAGTCCAAACCCATGTAGACAGATTCAACGTAGTCGATATCAGGAGCTATGCCGAGTTTATTGATAAGCGAAACTCCAAGTTTGCCGGGGTTGAACCATCTTTTCGTGAGCTCGGTAGTGTGAGCGTGGCGTTTCGTGTGCTTGGGGAGATTGTATCGGCTAAGGTTCAGATCGAAATTGCTGGCGACATTCTCCCAGTCCATATTCTGGATAGAAAGGACTACTGCCAGAGTTTCTGCCTCATATTTAACCGCCTCGACCTTATATGGGTGGCGCTGTCCATCCGGGCAACAGCTCGGATTGTTTGCAATCAAGTAGAAGAATTCGGCAACATCGACATTGACACGGTTCCAGCTTTTCGAAACTTGTTCCATTGCTTCTTTGGACTTGAACTTGATGGTAAGCTTCTTTTCAGGGAGAGAGCACTCCGAGCTCGTAGTTAATGTCGTGAATTTCTCCATCATGATCAATGGGTTTTTCGAATCCGGTGCCTGGAGTGTCATATTGGCTACATACATCTGCTCCTCGACTTTCCAGTTTTAACAAACGAATGTTAGCTATTTGCTCGTTGATCTTGCGAGATTATTATTAGTGTTGCAGCAACGGATTCAAACTTACTAGCATGACCTCCGTACATCATAGTAACCTCCTGCTGAAGATCCAGCCTCGAGAAATCATCGGCTCTTTTTGCTAAATGTGGTGGGAGGAGGTCGTCCTCAAGAACAGGTGCTAACGTCATCGCTTTTGCCATAGCCTGATCGATAGCACCTTGGCGCGAAGCCAGCTTCACAGGCTGGCTTTTTGAATCGTTTCCGCGTCCGTGGAGCACCTTATTCGTAGTTGCAGCAGCATTGAACGGGGCGCTATTGGTACCCGCTCCAAGACCATGGTTGAGAAGCTGTCCCGCAATGGAAGCCGGCTTGCTCAGAAGGGCTAATGGGCTAGAAGCAACTTGCAGGCTCCAAAGGCCGACAAATAGTAACAGCGATAAGATTTTAAGAGAAACCATCCGTTATTCTCCTTGGTCTCTGGTCGGACAGAAGAAGCTCTTGTTTCACCGCAAGGTATCAACAAAACCTATGATTGTTATTTGAGAACAGTAGACTAGACAAGTCCGCCAGCGAGTGTGGATGAAAGATCGGATGCGAAGCTTCGGACACCGAAGATCTATCGCGGGAAAAGACAACTAGAACGAAGGTGGGTGGCTCTGGAAATCAGTCTGGTGGAATAGAGAGATCACAGTGTGCATGAAGGGCGTTTATAAAGATATACCTCGTCGAAGAACTACTCGTGGCATTGGCATAAGAAGCTTTTGCTTGGGCCACGAGCAGAGTAACGTTTTGGTCAGATCTAGTTCCATCGAATAGTAGCATGGACCCGGCTTCATACAACGAATACCATGGATTCATACTGTTAGAAGTATTGATCTGCCAAGTTTTACCTGTATATATTGAATCGAAATTCCGTTCTCGGTGATTTAATGCTAAGGGCATCCAAGCCGCTACCTAGGACCATGTATTGCTCCTCCCAAGACGGCTCGCGGCTCCGTAGATCGAATTTGTACAGCAGATATAATATGACGAAACCGAGTACCCCTGGCCAGAACTAAGAATTGCTATCGGGTAGCGGTCAAACCGCCTCTCGATACGAGGGTCAAAACGGTCAACGTCGAAATAATGGACGCCATTATTGGCTATATTAACCATGAGCCTGCCGTTAATTGCGAATGCCCATGTCCGTGATCGAGCTCGAGTTGTACGCGTATATGCTAGCCGTGTGAATTGCGAGAGGCCATATTAAGCGAACTTAGCTAGGGTCGATAAATTTGAGCGGGACGTCAAATGGTTGTCTCGAGGGGTGTTTGAGTCCATCTGTGCAAGGTCCTCCGGCGCTGCTGTAGCTGATAACCAATGGGGAATATAGATCACGGCAATCGATCGTAGATCGATCGATCTAGGTCGCCATGGATGTTTCATTTGAGTACGCAGGTTCGCATTAGAGAATTAAGGAAGGAGAAAGAGCATAGCTGATGAGCGACAAGCAATGCACCTCAATATCAGGGTCAATTTGCTGGATACAGTTTTCGAATATCTGGGTTTGCTAGTAATTCCATGCGGCCGCTAGCCTCTTTACCGGGGCAGATAAATTGGTCTGAGGCGGGTACTTGGCGGCAAAGGGCATGAGGGCGCTCTTCGCTAACGTTAACAGTACCCCAGACATTGTGGATTGCGATGCGTTATACAGCGTTCAAACTCCGTTACTCCTGATTGGGATCCAACTGCCTAGTTAACTTGGCCAATACTGGAAACACTGGCATAGCGAAGGAGGCAAATTTATTTCCCAGTCTTTTGCAACGACCAGAGAACACAAGTTACGTTAAGCTTTTACGGCGAAGCTTGACTTGGGTTGGTCTCTTCTGGCAGAATGGTATGCCACGCTATTAGTCGTCATACAAGAAAGGCCAAGCAGATAGCCAGATATTCGATGGGTCTGGGAGCGGCAGGCAGTTGAGTTTCCAGAGAGATTCTTATTTCAGTTAGGCTATCTTTGCATTGATCAGGCACGGGCCTTGGGGCAATACAGCAATTTTCTGATGCCATTGAGCGTCCTATCATGATTTTGGTGCATTGAGATGTTGGAGTTGTACGTGATAAGTCTGAGGTATTTAGGTTGCACTTCGTAGACGTGTCTGCAAGGTATCATAGACATCACAGCCACATCATATTTGCCATTGCTACAATGTCATTACGAACAAGATCGCGACGACGTTCCCTAGAGGTAGTCCGGTGACCACCCGTCACTGATTAAATGAACAGACTGCCTATGTAACTAAATTTTAACAGCGAGCATTCAATTCGAACTATGATAGCATAGCAGAGGATGGAAAAGAATTCTGGTCGTGTTGGATGGTCATCTATACTTTCAACAGTCTACAATCTGCTGGCCTCTTTTGTTGTTCCCCAGTGCTAACACTAAGAGGTCTGTAAAGGGGGAAACAACCCATTATGCTGGGTGGGCCCCGAGACTAAAGGACGTCCAGATCTGTAGCAGGACCAGTTTGAGGATGTACGGGGCAAGCTTGATTAATCAAGTAAAGATATCGGGAAACATAGTCATAAAAGGTACATAGTAACTGGAACCGCGATTGACATTAATGGTCCAGAAAATAGGCAATACATTCGCTTAAGGGACCGGTGGACGCGAATCCATGGTCAGACGTCTAGACTGGAGGATCGAAAGCAGAAAGAAGATTCAAATAAAGGGCCTAATTCAGAAACCCATTCCGAATGACGTACCCGCAAATAAACATTTGGCTTGGCAGTACACCTGCCATCTTCCCTACCCGCGATGTCGGATGTGCTGCCTTCGATAGGAAGTACGACCACAAGTAAGAGAACCCCATTGAAACTGTATGCGATACAGACATCTGATCGAGAGCCCAAGGCTCGTCTCTGCCTCGGCATGATCTTAGATACGATAACGGCAATAAGAGCGAGCCATATTGAAACATTCAACAAATTGAAACCCGCCTTCGCTCCGCGGAGGCCATGTCCAGCCACCAACCCGACCGCGTTGGATTTTGTACTTACGTCGTGTTGCAGATGTCGAACCCCGGGCACACGTGCCACCACCCCGGGCAGGCGATGCCCTCCGGTCCGCCGCCGACGGTGCATACGACCTTCGGGAACTCCCCGCCGAACCCTTCAACATTACCGCAAATTTCTCAGCCGACGCGCAGTTCAGCATACACCTCCCCACAGTCGCAATGGCATCCAGAACCCTCGCCCGCAATCGCCGATTGGTCGCGGACCTCTCGCGGCACTGCCAGCTCCAACAGCGGGCCGTATCTACGCTGAGGGTCCTGGCAACCCCGCTCCCGATGCAGTCGCGGCCGCAGGTGCATACCCCGCGGCGTCACCAGCAGAGCACCCGATTGCCAATTCAGCACGTCAGATATGCATCGGATGCACCCGCGACGCTGCAGAAGACCCCATTGCATGCCCTCCATCTTCGCCATGGCGGTAAGATGGTCGAATTTGGCGGGTTCGATATGCCGGTACAGTATGCGGACCAGAGCATCGGCGATAGCCACAGATACGTGCGAGAGAAGTGCGGGATATTCGACGTCTCTCACATGGTGGTATGTTTTCATCCTCCAATTAATAACCGTTGTCTTTAGCTGTGTCCTATAGGATTGGCGATCTAGTTCACGGGAAAAGGGTATCAGTATGAGCTAACACAGTTGACTAGCAACATCAATTCACCGGGCCGACGGCCGCAGCCTTCCTCGAGTCTCTAACACCATCAGACCTCGCCGCACTCCATCCCTTCACATCCACGCTCTCCGTCTTCCTTCTCCCAACCGGCGGCATCCTCGACGACACAGTCATCACAAAGCACTCCGACAACGCCTTCTACGTCGTCACGAACGCCGGCTGCCGCGCCAAAGACCTCGAATACCTGTCCGAGCACCTGCAAGAATGGAACGCCAAACTCCCCGCCAACGAACAGGTCCGCCACGACGTCATGAACAACCATGCGCTGGTAGCGCTGCAGGGCCCTGAAGCCGCAAATATCTTACAGACTCTCCTGCCCGCTGAGGAGTCGCTGGACACCCTATACTTTGGCCAATCGCGGTTCGCGACTGTCAATGTCAACGGCGATAGTGTACCCGTACACATTGCCCGCGGCGGGTATACTGGCGAAGACGGCTTTGAGATCTCCGTGCCGGCTGAGAAAGGGGAGGCGTTCACGGAGGCGCTACTCGCTGCGAACGGCGGGGTCGCGAAGCTCGCGGGTCTCGGCGCGCGGGACTCCCTGCGATTGGAAGCGGGGATGTGTCTCTATGGTCACGATTTAAATGATGGGACCACACCGATCGAGGGCTCGCTAGCCTGGGTTGTCGCAAAGACGCGTCGCGCGAGGGCAGACTTCCCCGGCGCGAGTAATATCCTGCAGCAGATCAAGGAAGGCACTTTGATGCGGCGGGTTGGGCTGTTCGTCACCGGCGCGCCGGCGCGGGAGGGCAGTTCTATTGTGAGTACGGACGGGACGAAGACGATCGGGTTTGTCACTAGCGGATGTCCTAGTCCAACACTTAGGAAGAATATCGCGATGGGGTATGTGGAGGATGTGTATAAGAAGAGCGGAACGGAGGTCGGGGTGCTGGTGAGAGGGAAGATGAGGAAGGCAGCTGTCGCGAAGATGCCGTTCGTGCCAACGAAGTACCATAAGCCTAGCTGATCGTATGGGGATAAAGTATTATGCGGCTGGCAATAAAAGTTGTCGAGCTTCATGTTTTGTAATGTATATTAATGTCACTTGGGATATTCATGAGAGACAAGTACTGGGTAACTCCTTCAATCATAGATATGTACATATGCGAGACGGATATATACAGTCAAATGGCGCTATCCCTGCTTAGAGACATTGGGAGTAGAAGTCATTCTGATAAGCACAAGTCGTCGCAGGCGGCGCACAGAGAGTCGGGCCCTAGAAACTCACGTTAGCCTCATCCACAGCAAAGCTAAATATACTGCACTGTTTCCAGGTGGATAAACTCACGGTCCATGAAGCTCCACCGCACTGTCCCCATTGGGTCTGGGTCGCCCCTGTCGGCGCAGCAGTCGTAGTAGTCCTGCTACTGCTAGTCGTCGTCCTAGTTGTAGCTCCTGTAGTGGTTCTAGAAGATGTAGTCGTCGTTCTAGAAGACGTGGTAGTCGTTCTTGCCGTCGTCGTGGCAGACCCCGAGCCCGATAGCAGCGAGTTGGCCCAGTCTTCGATATTTTTATACCCATTGCCATCTTTATCCTCCATTGAGTCCGCTCGATTAGGGTCGGTGCCCATGCGGATTTCCGCATCGTCGGGGATCCCATCACCATCCGTGTCCACCCACCTCGTGCCGCCGTTCAACGCGGAGGAACTGTAGCTCATCGGCGAGGCGGTTTCGTCGCTGATCAGCTGGCCGGACTTACCCCAGGATTGGACTTCCTGGACGAGTCTCTTGTCCGTCGCATCGCGAACTTTGGAGCATCCGACGTTCGCGAGGACGTAAGTGAGGGCGTTCGGGGCGGTCATTAGGTTTGCGGGACCGGGGTAATTGAACCTGGTGCCCACGATGACCATGCCGCCGTAGTTGGAGGATGCGGGTCCCAGGATTGTGCCGTCGAGGACACCGTTTTGATTAGGATCGTAGTAGTTGTCCTGCACGTAGCCCTGGAAGTTCGCATTGCCTCTTGTGAAGGCGGTGACGGAGGTGCTGGGGCCGCTGATGAAGTAGTTGTTAATAATGTTAGCGCGAGACTGTCCGTCCGAGTCGCCGGCGATGTACCCGCCGCCGCCGCCCCAGTTGTAGACGACGTTGTTAGTGAAGTCGTTGACGCCCTTGACTTTCGGGTTGCGGGTCTTGTTGTCGATGTAGAGGTTGCGGAAGAGTGAGATCCCACCATCGGTTTGCATGAGGCCGCCGCAGGAGTGGGTTTCGAGACCCTGCGCGATAATGGAGTCTTGGATGGTGATGTTCGTGGCCGCGCCGTTGATGGAGAATGTTTCGTCACGGCCCCAGGAGACGCTGACGTGATCGAATATCATGAGATCTCCATCGGCGATTGTGATGGCGTCTTTGCCAGAGTCGCCGCCTTTGCCCATGCGAATTCGAATGTAGCGGACGATAGACTGGTGCGCATTTGAGAAGGACCATCCGTTGCCGTAGGTGGCGATACCGTCACCCGGTGCTGTCTGGCCGAGGATGGTGACGCGGGAGGAGACGACAATGCGCGAGCTGATTTTAATCGTCCCGCCGACGGCAAAGGTGACGATACGATTTGACTGCGAGACGGCATCACGGAGGGAGCCTGAGCCTGAGTCGTTCAGGTTCGTGACGAGGTAGTGAGTGCCCGCCCTACCACCTGTGGCTTCTTTTCCCATGCCCTCGGCGCCAGGGAAAGCCGGGATGGCCACGGCCGAGCTCGTGAGAGCGGTCAGCAGGACTGCAATTTTTTTCATTTCGAGATTTTGCGGATCTGAAGAATGGTTGATTACAGTCGTAAATGTTAGCAACTGTGCAGACACCTAGGCCAGGGTAACCAGTATCAATTGATGTATCTCGAGATATATTGACTGGATCCATCGATACCTTATTTATGTATCGAGGACCAGTGAATAGCCTCCACAGGAGGAAAAATGAACAGCCTCCGCCATCTTTTTAGTAAATGGTACTGCGAATACCACGAATGTTGTAGTAAAACACTAGGCTGGTGTTGCGCAATGTGGTCGCGGCCTGTCATTCGTGGAAATTCGATTCGAGAACTGCGAAATCTGGAAATTACGGACCGCTTAGGCAGAGGCCACGGTCATCTTGCAGCATTCTCAGGGGCATAGAGCGGATGGCTCCCCGGGTTTTCGTCTAGCATCCCCAAGTTTAGCCGCCTGTTGAGGTCGAACCATGGAAGACATGAGTTCGTGTCCGGATCCATTGATTGTAACAAGGTTGGTGTTGGAGTTTAGCCACGGACCCAGGCCAGTCATCTCTAAGATCCACGGTTTGATTTTGCAGGGTGAAAGAGTGATACGGATGCATTGTCGGGAGCATATTGCCCATGCAGTGGAGGCGGATTTGAAGCGAACCTCGTGGGATGTTTCTCTGTAGGTTGGATATATTTTAGCTATTCGCGACTGGTCTCGTCCTCGAGAGAGGTCGTTCTTTCACATGCGCATGCGTTGAACCGTTTTGTGTAACGAAAGTACGACTAGTGAACAAATCCACAGTCGCGTCGAATCACAAGCCAGAATTCGCAGTAAACAGCCAAAGGCGCATTGATCCCTGAATAGAAATTCAGCCCAAAGGAAATCGACGCGACGGTCAATTGACCATGAGATCGCACCTCTAGAGTTCTGATCCGTGATATATACCCTTCCCAGCTTCAGATCCAAACTGGATATATCAAGATATCCCAAAGATTATATATTTTTAACGATGTCCCCCCAAAGCCCGCCGTCTGAGCAACCTCAACCTACCGGACGGGGTCCTGCATCTCTCGCCGCCCTCCCCACCGAAATCCAGGCCGAGATCTTGTCATACCTCTCCTGGGAATCCCACCTCCCTTGTATGCAGGTCTGCACCCTCTGGCAGAGCCTCCTTTCCGATGCCGCGACGCTCAAATCCAAGCGCTTTGTCGACGGCGCCGGCGCCCCGCCCCGCCGCCACCTGATCTTCGTCAAGCCCTTTGGGGCCATCCGGTTCAGAACCGCTGTGGACCGAGTCCGCTATACAACCTTGAGCCCGGCGAACATTGAAGACTTCACCGAGGAAAGATGGGAGATACCCCTAGAAATCCGAGCGATCTGGGCGCTCACGCTCGAAAACAACGGCATCCTCGCCGACCCGGTCTTCTACCCGACGGCCGACGATGCGAAAGGCGGCGTCGACGGAGAGGTAGACTACCCGAAGGATATCGGTCTACGACTGGTGGCAAAGCATACCTACAAGGATGATATATGGACGCTACAGTCCCGAAAATGGTCGTTGGGCCCAGATGCAGAGCTGGAGCCGGCGGAGCAGCGTCCGGACTTCCTGCAGATGTCGATACGACAGTTCGTTCAGTTTGCAGCGGACTTTGCCATGGAGACAACGGCCATCCGAGATTCTGCTAGCAAGAAGGGGCAGGTGGAGATGGAGCTGCACTTTGACGAGGATGGGGACAGCGATTGGGTTTGCGGTTGTGATAAAGCGACATGGCGACGACTGGGCTAATTTGTGTATTCACCATGATCCCTCGAAGATATTCGACTACCTTGACGACTGGGAGAGTCTGTGAGGGGAAGGAATTTATGGATGTCGGTTGATATGTATAAAATTGGATTGTAGTCGCGGATGGTTCATGGCTTGAATTCATGAATATTTCTCTACCATGAGTCTCATAAATGTATATAAATTTTCCAAATGCATTCTTCTTATAGTCGCAATTGTTGTTATTATCTTAGCATACCTTAGCTAGGTGCAAGCGACAAGTTTTATCGTCGGTGTCGTGGTGGGCGCCAATCAGCTTTGTCGCAAAAACCTTTTAGCTTTAGCGACAGCCTCGAACGAAATCGCAACCACCGTCGACGGAACGGGCCGGATCACCACGATGACCAATTGACGACGACAGCCGTGACAATGCCGCCAAACCGACATTCAAACCACCCTGCGTAGGCCACCCCGCATATACCATGTCAATATAATCACTACAATCCGTCATGTCGTCGTCGTCAACTCTAGAGCAGGGCCGCCCCGCCAACAGCCCCGCCTCCAAGAGCCTCACCCTCGCCAACAACCTCAAACACTTCTCCTCCGGCCTCGCCGGCGGCGTCGTCTCCGCCATCGTCCTCCAGCCCGCCGACCTGCTCAAAACCCGCGTCCAGCAGTCCCACTCCTCAACTTTGCTTTCCACCATCCGCGGCATCCTCGCCTCCCCGTCGCCTATCGCCACGCTATGGCGCGGCTCCATCCCCTCCGCCATCCGCACGGGCGTCGGCAGCGGCCTCTACTTCGCCTCTCTCAACGTCCTACGAAAATCAATACAGCCGGTCTCCTCGTCGCCGTCGTCTAAACCCTCCGCCGTCACAAACCTGCTCACCGGGTCCGCCGCGCGGGTCTTCGCTGGCTTCGCGATGATGCCGATAACGGTTATAAAAGTACGCTACGAGTCCACATTCTACGCATACACCTCCCTCGCGCACGCCACCCGCGACATCGCCGCGCGGGAAGGTCTCCGCGGCTTCTTCGCGGGGTTCGGCGCCACCGCCGTCCGCGACGGGCCATACGCGGGCGTCTACGTCAGTTTCTACGAGGCGTCAAAGGGCGTCTTCCAGCGACTGTACGCCACGACCTCGGGTGGTTCTCCGGTCGGTTCGCTGGCTGCAAGAGACGGTTATGAGTCTGCCACGATGGTGAATCTGTCCGCGGGGTTGACGGCGGGTGTGCTCGCGACGGCGGTGACGAACCCGTTTGATGCGCTGAAGACGCGGATCCAGCTGTTTCCGGAGACGTATACGAATATGTGGGTTGCCGGGCGGAAGGTCGTTGGCGAAGAGGGGGCCAGAGCGCTGTTTGATGGGCTGGGCTTGCGGATGGGGAGGAAGGCGCTGAGCAGTGCGGTTATGTGGACGGCGTACGAGGAGGGGATGAGGCGGTGGGCGCTCGCCGCCAGGAAGAAGGGGGGTGATGGTGAGCTGTGACGGAGTGTGTGTATATATGTATATACAGTGGTAGATGGTAAGTGGTAAGTAGTGGGAGCATAAGAGGTCAGGCGTTATGGATGAGTTAACCCTTCTCCATCTTTCTGTACAAATTTTTCCTTGTTATATGTGTATATGTACTTTGAAAATTATCTACAATTGAAGATATTTGTATATGCATGTTGGTATTTACGATCCCATGCGAGTATGGATGATGAGATTTCAGACGAAGAGAATATCGTGCAGCTTGCAGGCGAGTTCATCCCTCGATACCAGGTGCTTCCGCCCCGTCGCCCGCTCCTGCACCTCAATCACACCCGCCTTCTCAAACTGCGCTCCGAGCACGACGACGACGCTATACCCAACCAGATCAGCCTCCGTCATCTTTCTCGCCACGGACTCCTCCCTATCGTCCAGCACGACGTCATCCTCCAGTCGGCTTTCCTGAGCAATGAGATCGTAGACCTCCTCTGCGGTATTCTTGATGTCCTCCCCGCCCTCCTTCTTGCCGGTGTATACTACCACCACGCTGTACGGCGCCACAACCCGCGGCCAGCAGAGTCCCTTCTCGTCCCTCATCGCCTCCGCAATCGCGGCGATGAGCCTCGTCACGCCGATGCCGAAACACCCCATCTGCATTGCGACTTGACTCTGCGCGCCGCTATCATCGATGGTCCCCACCGTCGCCTTCAACGGCTCGGAGTACCGTGTGCCAAGGTAGAATGTATGCCCTAACTCCGTCGTCGTCGTCGCCTCCAAGCTCCCATGCGCGCATCTCGGACACGCATCCCCCGTTATCGGCTTGCACAGGAATATCGGCCGCTCCTCCTTCTCCCCCTCAACTTCGGGACCCTCGATGCTAGTCTTCACAACCGTGGGTATCTTCTTATCGGAGAAGAACTGCCGGATGACGCTCTGCGATACCGCGCCAAAGTCCGCTTCGTGCTCCGAGAACGTCGAGAACTTAGCCCCGCTTTCCCCGTCGAGCAGATGCCCGTCGTAGATCTTGATGACACGACTGTAGGTTTCCCCTTCCTTCGCTTGGCCCGTCGTTTCGTCCAGCGTGTCGGGCCACGATGTGAAATTCTCCTCCCAGGCGTTCAGTGCACTCGCTTCCTCCATGCCGACTTCGACCCCGCCGCCTTCGTCGCCGACTACTCGCTGTATGGCACGCGGATCGATCTCTCGCTTGAACCACTCTTCGTCGCCGGGTTTCCCCTCTCCGTCGGCCGTAGCGAGCTTGACGGCGCCCGGATAGTATGCTTTCACGAGCACCTTTCTATCCTTGCTAACTGCATACCACACCTTCGTGTCTTTCCTAAGCCACCGGCCGGTGCGGACAGGCAGGTTCTCCACGCATTCGACATTCGCAGAGTACCCGCAGACGCTGCCGTCTTCCGTCTTTGAGCTGCAGGTGAGAACGGTGTCTTCACCAGTGTTGCAGGGGCAATGGTACTCGTGCGAGAGGTTGCCGCCCATGTTGCCGCTGTCGGCTTCCGCGAGGAGATATGGGATTGTTAGCTCGTTGAATATGGATCTGTAGGCGGCGACAACGCTGTCGTAGGTGCGCAACGCGGATTCGTATGATGCGTCGAAGGTGTAGAGATCCTTCATGACGAACTCGCGGCCGCGGAGGAGGCCGGCGCGGGGACGGCGCTCATCGCGGTACTTTCGTGCTGTATTGACGGCGGTCGGTTAGTATGTGCGTTACGGTAGAATATGGAGGTCCGACGAACTGATCTGGTATACTCGCAGCGGCAGCTGTTTGTACGACGTGACGGTCGACGAGACGAGGGTGGTGATTTCCTCTTCGTGCGTGGGGCCGAGGAGGTATTGCGTGCCATGGCGGTCTTTGAATTGGAAGAGCTGGATTGGTTGCCGTCACTAGAGTGTGAGTTTTTAGTTCGACTTCAAGTATTCTCGCCAGAGGTTGGAGCGAGTACCTCTTTGCCCATTTTCTCCGCTCGGCCGGTCTTCTGCCATAGCGAATGGGCTGATATCGACGGCAGAGCGGCTTTCGAGGCGCCTGTGTAACAACATCAGAGTCAATATTACAGTTTGAGAACGGCATATCGCTATATCGAGGTATCTCATTTCCCACCAATCGCTTTCATGTTCTTATCGATCAGACGCTCGAGTTTATCCTGGACCCGAAGCCCGAGCGGCAGCATGTGGAAGACGCCCGGGTACGCATTTCGCAGGTATCCCGCTTTGAGCAGCAGCGAGTGGACGTCGTCAGGGTCGTTCTTCGGATTGGGCTTCGCCTTGGAGACGGGCAGCCAGAGATTCGAGACTCTGGTTCGGCCGTCCGTCTACAGTGCATATGACGAGTCCGCGTCCGGATTAGACATCCCATGCGAGACAAAAGCGATCAGGCAGGCGGGGCATGTGGGAAGACATACCGTCAACTGCCTCGCGAGGCCGTAGCGAATCGAGCAGCGGGTGCAGAGGGTCGAGGTCGCTAGGCGGGTGCGAGCAGGCCAGCCGATGAGCCCGCCTCGGACCATTGCTGCTGCTGCTGCGTCTCCGGGGCGAGCGAGTGGAGTCGAATTGCGAATCCGTCAGGCAGTCGTGGTCGTGCCGTCGAATCTCGGCGGGATGAGGTTGCCAGAAGTCAGGTGGGAGGTGGCGTTTATCTTATCGACGGATATTTAACACGGGCCACATCCGCCGACATCATCGCCGTCCCCACAGACGTCAACATCCCTGCCGTCCTCCGTCTCCGGCTTCCAAAACACCAAAACACCACCACAGTCCAATCATCACGGCCGTCCGTCGACCGGCACCCCACGCCCGCACAGCATCTTCCGTCTCACCCAAGTCGAGCATCCGAGCGTTAGTTAGTTGGTTAGCCGGTCGATCGGAAATAGAAGTCCCGCCGTATGCCTCGATAGTCTCGAAGCGGTACCCCGCGGACCTCCACTGCCCCTCGACTCTTCCTCTCGCGCCTGCACCACCGCATCCGGCGACTGCTGCGCCTACGCTCCCGCAAGATGGGCTCCTACCTGCTGCTCTCGCTGCCGACATCCATCGTCAAGTCCGGCGACAAGGACGACGCCTTCGCCGCAATCAACTCCCACAAGTCCTCGTCCGAGACCACGCTGCTGCCGTTCAACGTCCCGGACTTCAAGATCGGGACCCTCGACACCCTCGTCATCCAGGCCGACGAGCTGGCGAAACTCGATACCGCAGCTGAAGCGGCGGTGATCAAGGCCGGGGATATCCTCAAGAGCATCTTTGACGGCAATGAAACCCGCGTCTCGGAGAACAAGCAGGTCAACGAAAGTCCGTCACCCCGCCCCCACCTTCCGACCGACTAAATACATACATTGTACATGTACATCAAAGCTGACATTTAAAAACTACAACCCCCGTAGAATCCTTCCAGTCGTACCTGCAGTCCTTCGCCTGGAACAAGGTTAAATACCGCGCCGACCGTCCCATCCCCGACATCGTCAACGTCCTCAAGACCGAAATCCACTCTCTCGACGACGACATCAAGGCCAAATACTCCTCCTACCAGTCCGTCAAAACCAACCTGCAGACCCTCCAGCGCCGCCAGCAGGGCAACCTCTCCACCCGCTCCCTCGCCTCGGTCCTCAAGTCCTCCCACTTCCTGACCTCCGAATACCTCACCACCGCGCTCCTCGCCGTGCCAAAACCCAGCGAGAAGGAGTTCCTGGCCACCTACGAGACCATAAGCCCCATGATCGTTCCGCGCTCCGTCTTCAAGATCTCCGAGGACCCGGAATTCGCGCTCTTCGGCATCGTCGTCTTCAAAAAGCACGCCGCAGAACTCTCGCATAAGGCCCGCGAACTGCGCTACGTGCCCCGCGACGTCACCTACAGCGCCGACGCGAATGTCCAAGAGCAGGCGGAGACGAAATCCGCGGAGGAGCAGGCGGAGAAACTGTGGGGTGAAACTCTACACCTCGCGCGCACGGGGTACAGCGAGCTGTCCGCGGCCTGGGTCCACGTGAAGACGCTGCGGGTGTTCGTCGAAAGCGTGCTGCGGTACGGCCTGCCGCTGGACTTTGTCGCAGCGTGCTGGGTGGGGCGGGGTAAGGCTGTGGCGAAGGTGAAGGAGAGCCTGGAGACGCAGTATGCGCATCTGGGCGGCAATGCGTACGGGCGGGACAAGAAGGGGAGGATTGTGCGGAAGGACGATGCGAGCGTCGCGGAGCTGGCGGCGGGAACGTTGGGCGGCGGGAGCGAGTATACCCCGTTTGTGGAGTATCTGTTCGAGGTAGTGTAGTCTAGACGCCATCGAATTGAATGCTATCGTGCAGGCATGCGTGTGCGGCATGAACTCATTGAATGAATGTAAGGCAAGCTATTTTGACTTTCTTTTTTTCTTTTTGCACGTTTACGTCTTGCTTTTGGATGGTCTGTCGTTTTGTCATTCTACTCGGTTATCATCATCATCATCACGGTCTATTGGGATATGGACTTGTGTCTTTTCGCGGAGGGCATGCAAAGTATACATATATGTTTGAGTGCATGGCAGGTTGAAGTCTACAGGTTGATTGCATCAATAGAGCCTTTTCTCTAGATCTCCATTATCTCAGTGACAGCAGTGATTACTATGTACGGGTTGATACTAACGGGACACGCATATCCTGCCGAGGAGTTAGGACGAGTATACGTTGTCTGGGGTCCTTCAACGTATAACATCTCTCGGGCCTCCGCTGAAGGTTAAAAATCGCCATGCAAGTCTGCTTTTGGGAAGACTAGGTTACGCACGCCCACCATCCTCTCATATAGAATCTGAATAGAAGAACAAGAGCCAGAGGAAAACAGAAAAAGAACAATGCAAAAACACAACCGGTATATAGTACAAGTTAAATAAATATCGCAAACCTAACAGCCTGGTAGAAGAAACGGGTCACAAAGAAGAGAAAAATTATATCCGCTGATAGGAAATGAAAGATGCAACAACGAATCCATCCCCTCAACCCCCATCAACCGAGTTAGATCTATGCATGCATGCTGTCATCCCCATCGCCAGGCTTCGGCACAGGCTTCACATTCCAAATCGCAACCGTCGCCTCCTGCCCCGGCTTTACCAACACAGCCTCCAGCGTCACCCCCTTCGCAGCCTGCAGACACATCAAACTCACATTCGCCAGCTCATCAACATACTTCGCCATCCGGCCCGTCGCCACGAAAGTCTCGGCAACCCCGCTGCTGGGCTTCGCAACCAGTACGGCGAGATCCAGACAGCGCGAGTAATGGCTCTTGTTAAGATGGTGGCCAGCGGCCAAATGCACCCCGTGCAGCGCCATCGTGATGTCCGGCACGTAGGTGTTGCGGATGTGCTTGACTTGCTCGGCGTCCGCGTGGTTGTTGCACTGTACGAGCCAGCTGTTCACGAGGAGGCCGAGCTTGGCTTGGGCGACTTCGTAGGAGGTTTGCAGCTCGTCTTTGAACTTGCCGCGGCGGACGCCGGCTAGCCCTCCTTCGCGTTTTGCAGCGGTGCTGTAGAATGATATTAGTATTCGATCGGTTTAATGAAGTGGATATTTGTTGGGCTGGTCTTACCACGCTGCGAGCAGTTTGCTCCAGGAGTCGAGAGCCTCGAGGCCATCAATCAGCAGCTCGTACTCAATGTAGACTGATGCTGTGGTCTTGGCTTCTTCCGATAGATCGTCATTATCGTCTAGATCTCCTGGGACTAGATGCTGACTAGGGATCCTCTCCACCAACGTCCTCGCAGCATCCAAACGACCCGTCACTAGAAATTCAGTCAGTATATTCTACGACGACAGGCCTAACAGACCGGACAGTCCAAATCAGAAACTTACAGTAGAACCGCTTGAACATCATAACACCAGCTGAAAGCAAGTCGTCCTTCATCTCGTCCACCATCAACATCCACTCCGCCGTTCTCACCAGCTTCTCATCCTCCGGCTGCACCTTCCGGCGGTCCTGCCACGGCAGCGAGAACTCCGACAACACCTGTATCGGCAGCTCGTCATACTTGTAAAACGGCTCCGTCTGGATGAACGCATTCTCCATCGTCCGGCGCAACGTAGCCCGGATATCGAGCCCGTAAGAACGGAAAGACCGCACCATATCATCCCGCGTGTTCTCATTGATGACGTGCAGCAGCACCTCGCCCATAACCTCGACGCACCGGTCGCGGGTAAGTCTAGCCGCGTACAGAGGGATAATTTTATATTTCTCGGCCGCAGCCAGCATACGGATGTAGCCCGCGATCACTTCCTGCGCGGCGTCCGCGTCGGGGCCTTGCTCCGGCCACTGGCCGAGCTGTTGTAGGACGATGACGATGTGTGTGATGACGCGGAGGAGCTTCCAGTCCGTGCAGTCTACGGGTGTGTTTGTGTCTTTCTCCGGTTCGTATCCGGGGTCTTGTCGGAACTGACGCAGCTGGTCCGCGAAGATGTTGACTAGCTTTGGGATGCGGTTGGAGATGACGGCGCCCTGGACGGCCCGCAGGGCGGTTTTCTGCATGGAGTCTGTGAATCGATGGTCTTCGGGTCGGGAGAGGTTGTCGATGATCTTGGCCATGACGTTCTTATTGCCCAGCGTTGCGACGGCGTCAGGTATCGGGATGTTGAGTAGTGTATTCGGAACGCGGCCGTTTTCTCGTAGGAATCGTTCGTAGTGGGCTTCGATCAGCGCGTTGACCTGGGTGTATATGTGGTCGTGCCAGTCGTTACACGCCGGCGCCGCTGTCTCGATATCGCCGGCTAGCAGGCCGTAGGCAGCCTTCTCCCACATGTCACCGGGGTCTTTGCTGGGCCGTTTCGCCAATGCATAGCAAGATCGCCTCCACAGCTGCCGCCTCCTGTTCCCGCTGGGTCCTTGATCCTGCGACGCGTCGTACATGGCGTCTTCCGCTATCTCCTCATCGATGAGCCAGTCCATGCCGTCCCGTCCGCCCAAGACTACAGGTGCCCTCCACGCTTGGTCGCATTTCCTGCACCATTCAGCAGCTCGCTTAAAGTCGCCTTTGCGGATATACGCCCATAGCACCCTGTAGAATGTCGAGTCGTAGTAGTTGTCGCCAACCGCGACGCCCCTCTCCTGCCTCAGTGGTCCGTCAGGGTCCATCTCGGTGTTGATGAGGCGGCTTTGGTCGTCGGGGGCCGGGATGCCCCGCTCGGGATACTCGAATCTCGCGCCTGGACCTTTCCGTACGAATTCTGTGGGGTCCATGTTTTCCTGCTTGTACGTCTTCAGGGCGTTGAGGGTGTACATGTGGCCGGAGGCCATGGCCTCTTCGTCTTCGGCGCCCTCGGTTGGGATCGCGGGAGTGGGGGCTATCGACCTAAGCCAGTCTCTGATGATGTTGAGCTCCCGGAAAACAGCCGACTCCTTCAGCAACTGACGGCGCAGGATTTCGTTACTTTCGTAATCCGCGACGTCTCGAGAAGGGTGAGTGGCAGCCGGGTCCACACTCCTCCCGGGTACCAGCCTCGATACTAGATCCCATGTTTCGCCCTCCATCTTGTAGAAATCGGTTTCGGTCAAAACCTCCAATATGAAGTCGTTGTCCTCGCCGAGGTAGGTCTCCTTCCGCCGCAGGGCGTCCTGGTAGTGATCGAAGGTGTCTTTGTGGAAGCCGTTGATGAGCTCTATGGCGGCCTCATCCGCGTCCTCGCCAGGATTCCGCCGACACATGTCGACATGTCGCGCAAAGCTATCGACTTCAGGACCGAGCTGCTCGTCGTCTATGGCAACATCTTCCTCCTCGAGGTCGTCCTCCGGTAGGTACATTGAGCCGTACATCGAGCCTAGCGTAGATATGTGAGTAACTACAAATCGTTGTTCGGTGAGAATCGTGGGACGCTACCCTCGCCGCCGTATGGCACAATTATCCTGGATCCATCCTGGGAGAATATATCGCTGCCGGCTATCGACTCTCGCTGGCTCTGGAACCTGTTAGCGGACTCGGTGTTATCGAGTGTTCGGCCGCGCCACACATACCATATCGTCATCAGACATCAGCATCGAGTTCTCTCTCGAATAGTGCTACAAAAAATGTGGTCCCAACGTTAGCTGCCTGTCTGGCCTCACGCTCATCCAATCCCAGCCGATTGTAGTCCACGTGGTGGACGCGAGGTTGACGGTACCTGATTCCTCCCGGTGAGTCTGCTGACGAACTTCCCCTTCTTGGAGGAGAACTTTGTCGGCGAGAATAGCGCGGGAGACATTGTCGCGACTGTCGGTTCGATAGACGCGTGATGTCGTGAGTTTGGGGGGTGTATAGGAGTACGAGTAGGCGAGTGGGTCGCGGTTAGCAACGCCAGCTCATCCGTGTGACATACGGGTGGATCGAAGGATCCCGTGCGTCTCGAGAGGAGGGAATTGGCGGATGCGAAGAGAGGATGATTCGGCGCGAGATGCGGGGGTTAAAGCGAGGGTGAAGGGTGACGTTGATGATGTCGATGTCGATGGAAGTGGAAAGCCCCGTTTGGATGGATGTTTACACGCCGCCGCCCAAGCCGAATGCCCGGAAATTTTGAAGCGGGCGGTGGGAAATGTGTTGCGGTAGGGCGTGCGTGCGGCGCCGCATATAAAAATTCGGCGAGATGCTCTCGCTTCGCTTCTTTCTCTTCTCTTTTTTTTCTTCATCAATGTCATATAGGCACCCATTAGAGTCTCGGTTCAAACGACAGAGTATACGATTCGTCTACGCTTCAGTGTTTGTTCAAACGACCGATTGCCAGCTTGGCTTTTGGCATCGTTTCTTAGCGTGCTCGCGGTGATCCTTAGAATCACACGCCTCCGCCCTTCTGCTCGGCCTGACGATATCCTCCTGGGGGTCGAGATCGGATACACGGTGGATGCGAAATACCTTTCGCTATTAGTTTACGATGATGAGTTTGCAAAATCCAGGTTGAGGAATGCATTTATATCCTGGAGGGTAGACGGTAGATGGGGATTGAGTAGAATATCAATACTGTACGCGTATATACATATAACACCTGGTATAGATCACAGCATCATCGCCTCTTGGCCTCTCTGGACGATGAACCGCTCCCGCCGTTCTCCCGTTCTTCTTTTCTTTGCTTGATCTTCAGGTCCAGCAAGTTTGGCTTTGGGCATGAGACCGACTTCGCGTCTCTCCCCTTGCGCCGGTAGAACTCCGCGCAGCAGGCGTAGAGGGCATCGATCTGGTCCTGGCACTTGGATTCGTCAAAGTTGTTCTTCTGGATGCAGCTTTGGATAGCGCACTAGATGGATGCATCGACACGGAACCAGTGCGTGTTCACATGCTCATGCTCATGTCAGCCATCTATGCATACTTGGAACGGGCGGAGACGGGGAGACGGGAAGATGCTCAGCGTACAGCCTTGGAATAGCAGGGTGGATCCTGCTTGATAGCCTCGTCGATGGAAATACCCTAGTCGCCCTCAGCGTGAGGATTCACCCCGTGAACGATCGATCAACCGGAACGAATGCATACCATTGTGATAGCTGGCTGGCCGGCTGGTTGGTGTCTGGTGCCGTTCGGGGCTGTTGTAACAAGTCCACTTGGAGGAGTACTGCTACTACGTCAGTGCGCTATAGCAGTGTGATACTATTATATTATATCGCCGTGAAGACAAGTCCGTGAGCATGAATGATATCAGACCGGGGATAATCTCCCTTAATCCCGACCCGCAGCGACGGGCAAACGGGACCTGCATGAACGGTGCAAAATGTATGGGCTCGAAGGGCGTGTGTGCCCCTCGCAACGGGGGGACGCTGATTACGTAATGTTACATGGGATCATGTGATGCTGATAAACGAATTGGCCCGCACCAACAAATCTGGCTTTCAGCGCCCGTTCAACTAGCTTTTAGCTTCACCTCCAACAGCTTCTTGCATACCATTCCGTCCGTTCTTCTCGCTTCTCCCACCACCATCCATCGACCCGCCGCTTCCCACCAATCGCTGCCTGGAGCACCTCCCATTGCTGCCCTGCCCACGTTCAACCGACACTGCTTCTGGATCCTTCTCCACCGCGCTATATACCGCCTGCCGTCCTCTTGCCTTCCTCTCTTCTCTTCTTCCTCTCGTCTTCTTGCCTCCTCCTCAATCGCCAGAGAAGAGGAAACAGAAGTCCACCTCCATACGCGATCTCCACACGTTTTCCTCCCATCGCAGGAATAGAAACGTGAATACCATAGCATCCATACCCTCTCATCAAATCCCTCGTATCACATCCCTCCACGGATATAGCCAAGATGTCGGACTCCTCGCCGCCTCCCCAGAAGAACGAGAACTCCGGTGCAGGTGAAACCGGTGCCAGTGAACACCTCAACATCAAGGTCACCGACAACAACAACGAGGTCTTCTTCAAGATCAAGCGTAGCACGCAGCTCAAGAAGCTTATGGACGCGTTTTGTGAACGTCAGGGAAAGGCACCTACCAGCGTCCGTTTCTTGTTCGACGGATCGCGGGTTCAGCCTGGTGACACGCCAGACGCTGTAAGTTCATCCTCCTTTCACGCGCTTCATGAGCCGCCAGAGTAGCTAGCTACAGTCCCCGTACTGCGAAAGACAGCAGAGGACACGTAAACGGTGGATTTCTATCAGATTAGGAAGCTCAAGGCTAACTGCTCTCCTCTCATCACTTAGCTCGACATGCAAGATGGCGACACTCTGGAGGTCCACCAAGAGCAGATTGGAGGCTGCTAGAACGATCACCCGGTGGACGACTGCGACCAATTCCTCAATAACGATAAACTCATAGAGCCTATACAACGGATACGCGGTTTGCAGAAACGTCCCTTGGCGCATCTTGGCTCAACTGAGCACCTCTAATGTCCGATAATGCAACGAAAGCGAAAGGAGGAGAAATAAATAAATAAAAAAGAACTAAAAAGAATCCTTTTAAACGGCTGTTCTATGATGGTGTTCATTGGAGTTGTCGTTGCAAATCCTCTCTGTTTGTCTGCCCTTTCCTCGACCCCGCTATACCTGATCCTTTTAATACTAGCTACTTTTCTTCCATTCACCTTTGAGAACGCGAAGAAAATTAACAATGTCCAGCCCTTCTCGGTCAACTTTTTTTCTTTCTTGTATTTCCCCTTTTCTACGATGGTGGACTTCTTCTTTGTGTATGTATCCGGCCACAGCAACTGCAATGTCAAACTGTGGCTTCAAAGAATACCAACCCCATCAACTGTGCCGCGTAAAGGGTGCTACAGATGCTCTAGACCATTCCTAAACATTGAACGAGAGGGAAACTCTATACCGAACGTTATCAGACCGGTCTGTGCACATGCGGAATTAACCGCAGAGACATTTACATCCCCATACTTATGGACGTCCGGACGTGGAGCTACTGGCATCAAAGCTACGCGTGTATACGCGTCCGAAGGACTATTATCGCGTCTGCTCACTTATACTTGAACCGGCATGATACCAGTAAGTATACTATTCGCGAACCCGGCTGGAAATGCATATTCCAGAGCTATAGCAATGAAGTGAGCAATTATCACAATTACGCTCATTACGCTCATCGATATGTGAATATCATGCCGATATAGGTGAGTCGAGGGTGTGGGTTTCTCATGAGCTAGTATTCTTGCATGCGTGTCGCATAGTCGTGTAGAAGGCCTCAAGGTATATATACTGCATGGATATCACGTTTCATGGAAACATTGCCCGAAATCGCACGAATATTCGCACTGTATACCAGTCACTCGATGGAATCCGGACTATCCACATTCAAGTTAACTCTACTCGCCTGCGGGCTTTGTTAGAGTATCCATTTAATATTTTGGCCTAGTGGATAACTGCGTATTCGGGCATCCTGTTGACTAATCGAACGAACAGTTCTCGTATGCTTGTGATTGGGCATGTTAGAAAGCCTTTTGCCGTTAACTGTACCGTGCATTGGAATAGGTTATGTCACACAAGCTGAGGTAGTTAATTTCGTGAGCGAGTCCCGTCTCATTGTGTGCACTGTTGCCAGAGATTTGACTTGCGAGGCCACGCCGTGCAATTTAATAATATTATGGTATACCTGCTCTAGGTGAGGTATATGTATGCGTTCTTTGCTCGGAGTCCTGGAACTGTGTGGTATCTAGATGATGTATCCATGGATCAACGTAACTCGAAGGGCCATCGACTCGTTTATAGGCCAGACGCGCAGCGGGCCCTACGGACGTCCGACAGAGTATCGGTCGTCCGGTCTGCGAGAAAGCCTGAAAGTCATATATATATTACTATATATCAACCAGATATTACCTCTGGGTGGCCCGGCAAAATCGACCAACTGACAGTTGGAGTTGGGCGCCATGTTTTCGACATGGATCTTTAGCTCCCGTTGCAATGGGTATTGAAACATCTGCAGATGCTATTATTGAGCCCTGATGCTCTTGGTCGGGTCAGATTTACGACCCTATGCATGATCGGTAAGTTCCAGCGTGGCATGGTGTCTATTTTCCTTACTTGAAAACAATTGCGAGAACCTATGGCGCGACGTCAGTCATTAATGCGAGTCCGATTCGGTCAGATGAGTGAGCAAAATAGAATTATATACAACATCGTAAACATCGACATATCCGCTTCTGGTCGTTTAGTCCATAATAATAGCCAGATCCTCGTGTAATCATACTGTGTTTTCGGCGGCCTGTTTTACGAGACTAAATGTACGGCAACATATGCTGACAGACCGTATACCTAGCCATGCCATATGCATGCATGAATCAGCGCGGCTGAGCTGAGCGCCAGATCCGTGTTGTGTGGTAGTTGGCCGCTGACGTCCAGCATTCCAACACCGCGTTCCAGACGCTGACTCGACCAAATGCAGTCGGTAAAACAACGGCACGAGAATTCCAGATCCAACGCTCCGAAACATCGAAACTTACGCGGAAGAGGCTTCCTGTCGCTTGTTGAATACCCCATCGAGAGCCTAGTAAATTCCAATCACTGACCGAAAAGCCATCGACGTCAAGCTTCGAAATCCTCAGCCTGGCAGCAACTGCAACCGACCCCAAGGCTCGCGTATATCATCAGCGTCGCGAAGCCGTGGATGTTGAAAGGCTGGGCAGTCAGCTCAGCCTCTCCTGGCATGGCACTGCACTCAATCCGAACTCCAGATGGATCAGCCCGGATTTGTCACAGGTTCAGGATCGCTTGGCTCGATGACCTGATTATAGCATGTTGAGCACGCCCGCGGAGCAGCAGCAGCAGCAGAGTATGGGATTTCGAGTCCCGTCGCTGACCAGCTATTAAATTTGGAATTTGGAATATACGGCTGATGACTTGCGCCAAGCTGAGATGTCACTGCCCCAATCGGGCATGGTGACCAGCAGGAGCGCCGAGACAAACGCCGGCTTGCCCCGCGAGAAAGCGAGCAGGACTTCGTTTAATTCTCTGACCGAATATTTCAGATTTATTGCCAGGAAAGCCGGTAAGTGATTAATTAAAAGTCGGCGACGGCCTAATATTCATAACGAGAGGATGCTTGCAGTGGATAACTGACCGTTTCGTAGATCACGTCGGAGAACCGCATCTACCGACGTGATTACAGGCCGCCACAGGATCGATTGTTCCAAAAATTACAATATACATGGTACTTACATTCGGCGTACCGTGCCTGATATTGATCCGAGTACCGGCGGTCGCACAAAACGATATATTGGGGGCCTGCGTCCGCAGCTGCCATGTCCGTGTACACTGTCCGGATCTAAGTAAAGATACACGGTACATCCACTACATGTAATCCGGCGAAGCAAAGCCCTCGGTCGAGAGCGTGCCGAAATCTAACAAAAGTTCCCAGAGCGGAAAGCTGCGAAAAAAACGTTTCCATTTTTAAACATCGAGCGAGAACAGTGGCACCCCACTCTTACCGTTGGCAGCTTGGACCAGCGAGCTAGCAGCCCCAACCAGACTGCTAACGTCGAGGCTGAGGATCCGAGCTAAGGGCTTTCCCTCCACCGCGTTGTGTGGATCTCGAAATCTCAAATTTCTCGGCGAAAACTCACTGCTGTGAAGTGCTGGCTGCCGGCTGGAAAGAATACCCGTATTAAGGCAGCGCGGGCAGGTATACATGAGTATTGCATGCCCGTGCAGCTTGCGAGCTGGGTTCTAAGGGTCTCGTATGATCCTTCGGATTGTGCACAGCGGGTCCATGGGTCGCATTATGGATTCTGCTCGAGCTCGTCGTGCTCGTGGGTACCTAATGCATTGTACCAGGCAAATTGCGGCTATCGGGTATGGCTCTAGTAGGCGTGTATCTCAGCCAGAGCGCTCTAATGCAGATACAGATACATGTGCGACTGACTACCAGAGCTTACTCGCAGCCAGCTGCCGACGCGGGCAACTGGACCACTTGTCATCAATGTGGATATCTCATCGTGGAAATGGCGAAAAAAACACAAATCTGCGAAGGTCGAAAAAGCCAAGACTTGGAACTCGACTGATCTTGCCACTTCCTCGGATGTATATCCGACTCTCATCGACGGTACCAGGGATCACGGTTTCTGTTACAAACACGCCTGGGTTTTCGACTATGGTTCGCCGAACTCAGTCAGCCTACTACCAGCACCGCAGAAAAGCGAAGAGCTTGGTAGTTTCCCAGCATGATAGTTCTGAGAGGATTACAGCATTGGCGGCGAGTGCCCATATAAACTATTTGTGATCGTGGTGGGAAGACCCTTGGCGGTGTCGAAAAAAAAGTAAGAAAGAACCTAGGTGTCCCACCTCAGCCTCAGCTGCGAGGCTATCCGTTCTGGGGCTATTCTGGAGCTGGGTCAGCTTTCAGGCCGATAAAAAGCTTCCTCTCCCTTCCCACCGCCGCTGAGGGATCTTGTTTTCCCTTTTGCCTGGTAATTTTTCGACATTCATCCGCACGGGGGTCATCGCGAGGAATTTGAATTTTCCTTCCCATTGCAGGTGGATCTTGGCCCTTGCATTTCGAGCTCGAGTATATCCGGCCGACCAGCTATAACTGACTGTGTGGGTGTGTGCCTCGCTTGGCCGGCCCCTGCAGCACACACAATACCGATTCGCGACAAAACAAGAAAGCTTGGTATAACACGATACATATCGATATTAAATGTGAGGTGGAGAGGCTGGGGACAATAGACGACAAATACGCTTGCCACGAATCTCCTTTGTTGTCAAGCCGGAGTTATTATACCAGTTTTTTTCTGCTTCGACGGGACATTATTGGAGCAATATGCGCTTGCTATCTTCGGTAGCTGCTCTTCAGCTGCTCTATATGCTGGATTTCGCCACGGCGATACAGGACTATCAGGAGATGGGCGTCAGCAAGAAGCTGTCGGGCCGGCAAGAGGCATTGCTGCTATTCAAGCGTCAGAGCTCGACCTGCCCAAATGGATACTATCAATGCCCGCCGGAATTTGGTGGCGGATGCTGTGCGACTGGCAGGGTACGTGGAAATATAGCTATCTTCTTTAACTTATATCGATATCGCACTGCGGAATGGATACCCCACCAGTGGATATCGATACTCAACGTCATGACCCCGTTAGGATAAATTTCAAGCTAACGTTCCTGCCGATGTCCGTATAGAGGTGCGCGACCCGCGATTGCCCCGCTGCTGCACCAGGCGCCAGTCAATCACTACCACCACCGCCCGCTACCACCAGGCCGCCGGCGACGTCGGCCCCACCCCGTCCGACATCAGCGCCTGCGACTACAGCAGCTCCCGAAACAACAGAAGCTCCTGAAACCACAGAGGCACCCGATTCCACGAGCAGTGCTCCCGAGCCGACTACGGATGCCCCCGACTCGACCACAGCTGCTCCCTCGGAGACCTCTGCGCCGTCATCTGCCCCTCCTTCTTCAACGGACCCGAGCTCCGAGTCCGGTACGGCCACCAATGCAGCGGACGCGGCCAATACAACCACGTCGTCGGCCGCAGCTGACGGTACCCTGTACGCGCCTCCGGGTATCTCCAGCGGCGCCATCGTCGGCATCGTGTTTGCTGCAATCACAGGCGCTGTAATCGTGGGTCTCGTGTTATGGCGAGCGATTATCGGTATCCGTCATCCAAGGAAGAAGGGAAAGAGACCAATGGCCCCCGGACCATCCAGCGGTGTTGTCGGCGCTGCGGGAGCTGGATCTGGCGGTTTCTTCGGTGGCAATCGACGACTCTTCGGCGCCTTCGGGTCACCATTTGGCGGAAAGAAGAGCGGTACCGGCGCGGCTGAGTCTATGATGCCTCGGAGCGTTGGCGACGATCAGGCAGCCATGTCGCAGACGCCCGCGTCGATGGGATTCGGCCCGCATTCGGGAGATGGTGGTGTGCCGGCGTACATGCAGGATCGGAGCAGTCTGGAGGAGCAAGACACTTCGTACAACCGTGGGGGCAGCACCACATTCGCAGGTGGCGATCTGGGGTATCAGAGCGTAGAGAGCTTTGATCGGCAGGACAGCACGCAGGGACTATTCCCTCGGGCTGGAGGCGGTGGGTTCCCTGACCGGTAGAGAGATCGTTACCAACTTTCCGAGGGCGTATGAAAGAGATGAAAGGCTGTCGCCGTTGTCGAATCCATGCATCCTGAATCCTTTGTTTCTGCGCATGCATGCACAGGTGATGTGATACTTGCGTGAGATACGAGATTATCGAGAGTAAAGCATCTCCGTTGTCATGTTCATGTTCGTCTGCTGCGTGTTGAGGCGCAAGTTCAATTTCAAAGTGTGGAGGAGACGATATGTTACACGACTCGAGCAGGGCGAACTGATATTCATCAAATCCAAGCTCACGCCCCAGACTTTTCCAGCATACCATACTCCGCATGCACGCATACAAGTACCAGCTAGCTCGCCGCATCCAAGATACACCATGCTGCAGTGCCGTTTTTCTTTTTCCTTTCTTTTCTCAATTGGTTTCTTCTTTTGTTTCTCGCTTTCTTATCTTTCTTTATCCTCTTACCGCCTTGCTTTTGCCGCCCTTTGTTATACTTAGTCATGTTGGAAAAAGGATTTACGAGAGTGTAGTAGTACGGAAGTATCGAGCGCGTCGTTTCCCTTTGTTTCCATCTTTGTCTCCGCCATGTGGAACCGTCTGCATTCATTTTATCAGGATCCAGCAATTTGTCGCTAAACTCTGCCTACATTGTCTGCGCCACGGCTGTTGTACATACTCCAATCCAATCACGGCAGCAGAGCATCTCCAAATGAACAATCACTTACCGGCTATATCACCACGCCAGTTATGCTATGCACAATCAGTCGGTGCTCCGTAAAAGTAGCAGCAGTTACCTTCTCCGTCCACTGCTGTTTCCGTCGCCCACGCGCCTGCAGCGCTGCTATCTATATTCGAATTCCCCCCATTGCAAACTTACATGTAAGTAGGTAAGTTTACACAAACCAAGCATTTATTCGAGCCTTGGCCGATTGGGTAATACACGTATTATATAAAATTAGCCCAGCCCGTCGCGTGCGGGCCAGCCTGCCTCCGCTGCTAAAAGGCACAAAAATGGACATTGGCAATATAATAAAACGGAAATATTTTCCGAGCCACATGGCCTCGCTGGGATTGTTTTCACCTTATCGCGTAGTATAGGAGATAGATACACACGGACAACTACGGGAGGTCAAAGACGTTACATTTTACGGGTAAGTTAGTTGCGGGTCCGGGTCTGACCAGGCACGCCGGCTGGCCAGTCCACTCAGGTTGCAGGTTAGACGCTCAAGCCCCGCCAGCCTCGTATGTCGGTAGCACAAGCCCACGTCCGCCGGTAATAATATACGCCCGGCAGCAGCGCCATAGAAAATCCTATGCATACGCTGAGGCAGACAAATAAAATAATTACTTCTTAGTGAAGTACTTATACTTAGTAGTAAACATGCATAAGTACACACCTCCACAGTATCCGGGCAATGGTACGCACAAGAGCAGGTGCGGACAGTGTAGATCTGCCTGGTCTGGTCCGGTCCCCTTGTACACCGGTTTGGGCTCCGCTGCTGGAATAAATAAATTTAAACGGCCGGCTCTTCGCATGCGCATGCTGCCGCTGTAGAAATGATTGACACGCATCCGGTTCGCCTGGCCTGGGTCGATTGCAATTGGACCCACCGCACACCGCAAAACGGAGGTTCCGTTGAGAAGCCAATGCACGCGAGTTCGAGCAGTGCACATATTAAGTACAGAGGTAATGTAATATTACCAAGGCAGCTAAGTACTAACCTACTGAGGGGAGTAAAAAGTTTAAACTAGACGATTAGAGTCGCACAAGATATGTTAACTTCAAACCCACGTATACTCCACCCCCTGCATACCTACATGTATGTACGTACAGGGTTACTCTGTCTCTCTCTCATTCTTGTCCTCTTTCCCCAGGCGAGTTGAAGGGCGTGGGTGTGTACCTCCAATCCATGCAGTTATCGCCAATGGCGGTTTAGTCTCGCGGGCGCAATACTCCGCGTCAAAGGCCGCCCCCAACTGCTTGAAATGAACAAAGAGGAAGGGGCCACGCTGTATGTAGGATCCCCACAGTAAGTAGTGTTTTTTTCTTTATTTCTTCCTTACTTTCTTTGAATCCTCGCCCCGGATGCATTTACCAAAACCCTTCTGGCCTGAGAAAAGGACGTGCATACACATAACTACATACATGCATGCACGCAAGCACGCACACACGCAGGCCTGGCTAGTATAGTTGGAAGGGCCAGCCTCTATCAATTGTTCATGTAACATTACCGTAATACCGTGACATAAGAGCGTGCGCGTGCGTGCGCTAGCTAGCTATGCAGGCTCGCCCCCCATAGATAGATTATAATGCGCCTGCAGGCAATTGATAGCATCGATGCTTGTATTACCTTACTATAGCTACTTACTTATATATATAGGTGCCAATTCGTTTGATGCAGTATGATTGCAATTGCCGCGGCGTAGAAGCGGACGCGGACACAAACCCCCAATTGCGATCCCAGGTTGAAGTTCTGGAGGAAACATGAGCATGCATGGATTGGTCTGGATGGATGGCCTGATAAGCTGACGCTATGATTGCGCCAATCATTTCAAAAGAAACTGCCTAATTCCCATGCAGGTCATGCACGGCTAGCCCATCTGTCCGTCGACGATTCCAAAGGGGTCTAGCTCGCGCAAATCGAACATGGTCGTTTAGCTGTCAAGCCATTAGCGTGGAATCCCCAAAGAAGAACGAGGGTGAGCGCAGGCTCGCTGCAGGCAGAGCCAATTTTACTTTTGTCACCAGCAATTTCGAGCGACGGAGCGGTTCTTTTTCTTCTTCTTCGTCTTCCTCGACTCTCATGTAAGTATCTATTCCTCGTCTGCATGCATCGTGTTCCCCCCGTTCGCCTGGAGTTCTGCGGGTTTCTTTTTTCTTCGGTGCGTTTTCTTTTTCGGGGGCGCTCCTCGTCCTCGTTTGGAAACTTTTCTCCGTCATCGACGTCGCTTTTAACTCGTTTCAGGTCGCGGTTCCGCCTTGACTTTCGATATTGGATCTAATCCGTGTATCGTGTAACTTGGATTAACCCCAAACTGCTTGCTAGTCCCATCTTTTGGCCTTTTCTGCCCGCGCACTCCAACAGACTCATGAAAAACAATAACAGACGCCCCGCGCGAGGTTGCAGCTAGCTAGCTCGCTCGCTCGATCGCTCACTGGCTGGTTCGTTCCTCCGCTCGTTCGTTCAAACTGGTATGGTACCAGGATGCAAAGGTTCGAAGTCTAAAAAAAAATAAAAAATAACCCGCTGCCAGAGGCCGAACAGTGACAAGCTTCATACCGCGAGCATGTTCCAGGTTTAAATCGGCCCTCGAATGCCTCCCTTTTTGTCCAGACGCTAGCACGAACGGGTTAACAGTTGGCCAGTTAGTTCGTGCTGACGATGCCGTCTTTGTGCTGCGCCGCCCTGATTTGAGTCGCTTTGGGTTCATACATCGATCACAAGGCCGGAATTTTGAATCCGGCGCGGTTTGAAGCTCGTACATACATACATATACGCATACATATACACATACAGTTATATATACGTACGGGTACAAGTGCGCTCTCATTGCGCAAGTCACTTGTCCATATACGCAATCAATTGGCTAGTGTCGCCGTTAGTGATTTCCTGTCTTGTATCAAACTGGGGACGAATGAAGACAAGTCGAAGACGAGAGAGAGCCGGAGAGCTAGAGAAAAAAAGAATTCAGGCGCGAAACCGGGTCTCCTGCCTGCCTTAGCCTCTTTCTTATTAGAGGCATCCTAACAGTGACTCTGTGAACAGCGGGGGGTAAAGGAGCAGAGAGGAAGAACTAGCACACAGAGACGGAAGAAACAGCAGAGAAGGGGAAAAAAAGGAAAGAACGAAAGGAAGAAAGAAAAAAGAGTCGCGGAGGAATCCCTTTTAAATTATAATAATTGAACTTCCTTTCTTGTGCCACTCGATCTTCTTTCTGTCCCCATCCCTCTTCTTCCTCGAAATTATTTCGTTTCAGAACAGATCGGGTGGGATTTCAGTCGTGGTGGGATAGCTCAGGGCACCAAGCAGGCAATTTTGAGGGGCCCGTCGCTGGTGCTGGGTACCTGCACTGGCATCATTGCAACTATTTCCCTTCGCTCTGTAACTCGTTTTTTCTTATTCTCTCGACGGCGTATTTTCTCGAACAGAAAAAAATAAAAACTGAAATTTTTGAATTGCATGTCGCCTTGTATCGGCCCGGGAATTTCTTATTTTCGCAAGACGTTCCGGGGATATATAGTCGCAGATATCTAGCATCGGGGCTCGTGGGGGGACTTGCTGCATATGAGTGCCACCAAAACTGCTGCTGACTTTGTTATAATATGGGTTTCACTGTCGCTGCTGGCTCACCGCAAGCTCCTCTGAGACGTTCCGACACTTCGACCTCCCTCTTCCGCTCCGACTCCCACCGGCACCTCGAGCTCCACGACCATCTGCGCAGGCTAGGGCTCCGGCACTGGCACGGCTACAGCTGGAGGCGGGCGACGGCGGCTGTAAATGTAGGCGCTGCTGCGGGAACCAGTGCGAGTGCGACACCACCCACGACACCAACCAGGCGACGACGCAGCGAGGACGAGACAATAAGAAGCGCGAGGCGGAGGAAAGGGAAGCTGGTCGGAGGCAGCAAGAGACACGCCTGACCTCTGCGGAATCCACGCTCTAGTTCGCGTCCAGATCCAGATCCAGCTTCTTTCGTCGTCGTCGCATCGATCTATCTGATCTTGACGTTGCTTTGACTTTGACTTTGACTTCAACGAGCACGCCCGCAGCGCAGGACATCACGGCCGAACGAACCTTCGCAAACACCACCCAATCCAGCCGACGCACGACGAATCGCCAGTGCAGCGCACCTCCCCATCGGGACCGCCTTCGAATCAGACGGCCTTCAATCGCCTTTAGCCAGCCAGCCAGCAGCCAGGCAGACCAGTGCCAGCCAGCGTCGGCTCAGCACTAGTCGCCAATCGCCGTGGTCCGGGGATCCCCCTACAGCTCGCATCGGATCGCGCAACCTGTTGCTGCTACCTCAGCTGCAGTTGGGCTGCACCTACAGCCAGAGTGAATACTTCCAGCATACTAGCAGCAGTCAGTATACTACTTTGTACTTATACCGTCACTGTCCTCACCTTCCCACCCCCCTTCGACGACCAGGCCGACCCGGACACTCTCGCCGTCTCGAGCCTGTTCCCAACGGCATTGCCCATCGCGACGACACACGACACCGGCCGCTGCAGAGTCCAGACACCGTCCAAACCTTAAAGCGACGCCGAGAGAAAAGGAGTCCCGCGAGTCAAGGCAAGGGACAATCAGCCAGATCGGAAACGTAGCTCGGAAAGCGGAGCCACCCGCAAAAACGTTTCAGCATCGCATCGCATCGCGAAGGAAAAATTAATAATACACGCGGATAGGAACGAAACAGCAGCGGAAGAAGAAAATCCCATCTTAGTATAAAAGCGACATCGCGAACAGGCGAGCAGGCGAAAAAAAAAAGAAGCTGCCCACGCTACTCCTAGAGAAGAGCACAACCAGGGCAGTGATCACAAAAAAAAAACATATCCCCCATATATAAAAGAGAGACTATGTCGGAATTCAGGTTCAGAGTGCCTGGCTTCACGCGTCCGAACCCGCCGGCGCTGTCGGAGGATCTCAGCGCGGCGGCAGCGTCGCCGACGAGCACGAATGCCTACTCGACATCCATGAAGTCCAAGTTTCGCATCACGCAGTTCGTCCGCGAGAGCAAGCACGTGGATGGCGCAAAGGGTGCAGCATCGGGAGACGAGACGCCCAAGAGGCCGTCCCTGTCTGTATCTGCGGCCGTGGCGGCGAACTCTCCAGCGGCCGTCAATCAGAATTCGAATACGAATTCTGCTGCTGTCGCGTCGTCGTCGGCTGACAAGCAGTCTGGCGCCAGCTACAAGGGCTCGGACCGGCGGATGGAGTCGAAAGATGCCAATGCCGCGACGGGCGGGCCGTCGTTGGCTCCCAAGCCCAGCCTGGCGGGGCTCCAGCAGGAGGGTTCGCCGGCTCTCCTGCCGCCGGCCGTCAGCAAAGCAAAGGTTTGTGAAGCCGTGCCTGTCCAATTGTGCATGTGCATTTGTTTCTCCATCGTCCTGCTCTGTGAGGATGTAGGCTAATTTGCGACATCTCGCCTGTGCAGCAAGCCCGCCGCTCGCTGCCCAATCTGAAGCTCGTTCCACCAACACATTTCAGCCCGGCGCTGCCCTTCGCCGACAACCGCACTCCGCCGCCCGTCGACCCGTCGCGCTCCGTCGAGTGGAACAAGGTCGTCCGCTCCATTCAGGCTACCTCGCTCGAGGCCATCGTCACTAAGCTGCTCGATGCCCTGTCCGACCACCCGGAGTCCGGCCCCGGCACGCTGGTCGCCCACCTCGGCGACATCTTCCTCGACGATGCCACCAAGCAGATGTACCGACAGGCCCGCTCCATGGACCCACGCTTGCTGCCCATCCAGGCGGCTCAAGGCGCTGGCACGCCGGTGTCGAATGGCATGACGCCCGTCGGAGCGGTCAACATGTCAGCGTCCACACCGACCCCGCATACGGCACCGCACACTGCCGTTGCGCGATTGCCGACACCTGCGACGACCACCCAGAGACGAAGTCTATCGGGTGCCATCCCCAGACAGCTACCGGGCGGCGTACTCATCGCTCCAAAGCTGTTCGAGCCGCGAGAGTACAAGCCGAACAATGCTCGCAAGCTGAAACGCAAGTCCGAGGCCGACAAGGACGGCTCCGTCACGAAGCTTCTTAGCATGAAGCGGAACGCATCTCTGGGGGAAATCACGCAGGTACCACCCGGAGCGGAAAGCCCTGGGGGAGCAGGCGAGCCCCCTGTGAAAAGGAAGCGCGGAAGACCCAAGGGATCGACCAAGGCTGCTATTCAGGAACGGGAATCCCTCAAGATGCAGGCCACCGCCGCGGAGCAAGTCAGTGAGACATTGACCGACTCGAACACTGTGGCGACTGAAAGCGCCTCTCCGGTACTGGAAGAGGAGAGATCGCTGCCCACCGGCACCTCGATAGAGTTGAGGGCCTCGTCGCCATCGCCACGACCCGATGCGGTCGAGTGACTACTGGGCATTGACGACCGACTATTCTAACACCATCTAAAAACTTACTATTGAACTGGCATTACAAAAACGAGCTTTTAACATCGTTACTTTTGCCAAGGTTGCGTGCAGGCCGGGGGGATATCAAAACAACCCCTCGCTCGATGACTTTACGCAGAACGGACCAGGATGTAGGGGCAACATAGACGGCTAGAGTGCTCCCTCTCCACGACATTCCACATCCACATCTATTGCTTCATTTTGACACGTTTTTGCACAAAATTTCTTTCTTTGGGTGGCAGATTCTTGTTTGCTTCCACCAATAATCGGACATGCTAATAATCTCTAAGCTCGCACCCACCTCTACTCGGGAACTCGGCCTCGTTTCTTTCTACTTTCTTCCCGCTTCTACTACTCATCTTTTTTCCTCTTTCATCGAATGTTTCTCTCTTCTTTTCTTTGGATGGATATTTGGATGGATATTTGGCTCTTTTTCTTTGGATGGATATTTGGCATGGGAAAATGGGATGGTAATTTGGGCATTTTTGGTATATCAGGGACTTTCGGAGGCGTCGGATTTCGACGCCGTGACACAATAATCTTTTGTTCTTCTTTTCCCCCCTCTTATTTCTACTTCTACTTCTACTTTTTCATCACATTCAACCTCATTTCTTCCACCTCCTCTCTCCTCACCTTGATTTGTTTTTCTTTTGTCGAGCCACTAGAGATACCCAGGGATATATCAGTATTTTCGGACTGTTTTTCTTAATCATGGATTCTGGATTTTTATGACACCGAGCTCGGATTCGCAATGGCCGTCCGTTCTCCTTTCTTTTCTTCATCTCCCCCCTTTGAATTTTTCTTCAACTTGAATCATATTCTATAGGCTACTGTAGGTAGTGTACTGATATCAATACATCATGATGGCGATGCATACGACGTCCTGCTCTCTCTCTCTCTCTCTTCCTGGCATCTTGTCAGTCAGTCAGTTCAAACGTGTAAATTAAATTACTACATTTGTCTGCCCGCTCCAGCCTATCTAGCTACTTTGATAGCAACCACGATCAGCAGACAGCGCTTGATACCGGCTGTTTTCGTTGGCTCTCTGTTTGCAAGTACGGGCCGGCATCTGTTCCGCTGCACTTGCGAGCTGGGTAACTGGCTAACTGTAATCGCATGCCGCTGCTCGAAAGTCTCGTGCATGGATCCATCGGGTGGAGACTGTCATTTTCTTCTTAGAGCTTCCTCGCGCGGCTGTTGCCGTTACGCTGCGGGGTTTGGTATATACATTCACATACTTACACCTCAACTTGGGTATACAAGTGCATACCTTATTCATTCATGTGCAAATGTACTATAGTATCCTTACTAAGCTTGAGGTCTATAGAGGGGTATTCTATATGCTTGTATCACCGGCGTCTGGGTAGGTGTGGCAATATGTGTGCACCGACAGATATCGGCGTCTGTAAGGTAGGATTCAGGCTAGTCGGTTAGTCAGCTATGCTATAACTCTCTATATATGCTTCTTGCCATGCGGTTGGGTTTATAAAATCTCCGACTAGCGAGTTAACTAGTTTCTGAATCCTTCGAATTAATATCTTTAAGGTTTTATCTAGCTATTACTAAGTAGTTTCTTCAAATTGTTCAGCATACCCGAGCGTTAAGGCAGTGGGAAAGTCAATATTTATATCAGGCTAGGCTTTGACGACTTATAATTATGTAAGTAAGTACTTATGATACACGGTAGCCTTAAGGGCGTATGTACGTGCTTTATCGATCGCCTGCGGAAGTCCGGCAATATATTGCACGCACGGAATTTGCCGTTACCCGCTATCTCCATTCCATTCTAGCTCACGTTCAGACGAAATTGAATCCTCTAGAAACTACTTAAATACTTACATAACAAGGTACTTAAGTATGCATAAACAGTGGCGCACGGCGCTGTAAAACTAGCTCACAGGTTAATGCGCCAAAGTAGCTAACTCGGTAGCGGTATCGATCAGTCAGCTGGGCGTGCCATGCAGTCGTCGACTCGCGCCTGCGTGGAGATTTGAACCGGGAGGTTGTGAATTCGGTGCGGACAAGTGCGCGCACGTTATGTTACGTTACTAATACTCGACCCCCTATCCTTGCCTGCTGCTGTGCTACAATGCCTTTAGTTAGTAATGACTCGTGCCGAGACGGACGCCATGCGCCACGGGGTCGGGTGCACCGATTTTTGTGGCGTCGCGTCGCGGCCATGAGACGCTGAGGAGAGCGGATGGATCCCGTACGTACGCTACGTACGTGTTACATACAATAGCTTGGAGATAAAATAGAGTTCTGCCTGCCTGCCTGCCTGCACACGCCTGCCTATAGGATTTGAATGTATTAAATGCAGTTTTATGATACATTGAAATTTGCTTGCGCTTAATGAGGTATGTTATATGTAAGTTTGTATACTATGTATGTGCCGAGTATACTAGACGCTGCATTCGAGGCTTGAATAAACATATTTCGGGAACCTCCAGCATTCCTCGGGTAGCACGGCATGTCCCATTCCTTTAAGCTTTGCTGGCATTCCACAGCAGTCGATCCCAATCAATGGATGCAGGTTCTAGACCGGATGTGCACGTGATATTACCCAGATCATGCTATAGTAGTCTGAGATATATAATACTGCTATATATATCTTAACACTTACTTACATATAAACACTTGCTTCTTATAATGTTATCATGAGGCTGCTGTGTACTACTGCGCGCGGTCATTTTATCTGTGGGAGCTGGCTATAGGCCTAATCTGGCTGCATTTTGCGAGTTGCGTTAAATTGTCCAGCGGCTTGCGTTTGTTTGAAGTTAGAGTACCTGGGTGCCGCATGCATGGAGCTCTCCTTGATGGAGCCGCATTTATCACCTAGTGGGCTAGCTGGTTCATTCATGTTGATACATTTATCCATCCGTTGACGGTCATGTTTCGAGTCGAGATCCTGGTGTTGTGAAACCAAGCGCTTTACGCGCACGTAAATCACATTGCTTGTTATCCGTCTCGTCGTGAACCAGACATCCAATCCTCTGGGTCGGCCAAGCTAGATCTGCTAGGCAGCTACAGCGGTTAATGTTATGTAATCTAGGCAAGCCAGTCAGCTATATACAACTACCGGTATTCAACAAAAATTTTGCAGGCTCGAGCGTGCATGAGGAATGTGCAGTTGCAGGAGGACAAAGCTCTCCGCATGCAGTTCCTATTCGACGGTCCAGTTTCTATCAAGTCGAATCGACTGTTCTTTCGTTCGTTTCTGCCCGTCTTCTAGCCTGCGGGACGAACTAAACGAGCTTGGCGGCGACTCGTTTATTCCCTCCCGACGAGTTTCGTCTGATTTCGGTGAGCTCAATCAGTGACTGACAGGCTGTCATACATATGGTTGAAACTATAGCGCAATCTACATTTAGCATTTATCAGTCCCGTGATGCATCACAGGGTGCAGTCCCCGCATAAAGAATTATTCAATTGTACGACGACGGCAAGCACAACGTTATCACACTTGCATTGTCTGCAGCGTATGTCAAAGTTGCCACGAGCTCGTGAGCTCGACTGTCTATTCAATTCGATCATGTGAGTGTTTTGCTTGCCTTTCAAGCAGAGTTTGTTTCTTCTTATTAAAGAGAACTCGGGATCTGATAGAAAACTTTTCGACCTGCATGCATTGGAATGTGAATGTGATATCGGCGCTACATACTACATTGACGATACGGAGACAGGATACTGAGTAATATACGTAATCTTCCGAGACGCTGCTATTGGACACCCATCGATCCTGTTGCACAAACCAACTTTCTCGCCAAAGATCCTTCAGTAGCATGGAAATTAGCAAACATGAAAACGTTAACCTGCATATGTGCTGCACTGCCCGAATCAAAGAGAAAGCAGAAGGAGACATCGACGTGTAGCATGTAAATTATTCCCGAACCCCGACTTTTCGACTCTCGCCTGCAGCGGCACGTGTGAAAGACCAGCATCAATCGTGCAGCTCAGGCCGACCAGTCATGATCAAGGCCAATGGCAGCAGGCGTTCCCCTCGCCTTCTGCGGCTGCATGAGCTGACCTGCTATCACACCTTGGCGCGGAATTTTGGCCAACCACGACTGGGCCGCTGCCTCGATCCAGGTCAGGTAACTATTGCATGTCTGTCTCGAGCTAGAGCTAGCATCATGTACAAACCGACCGTCAACGAAATGCGGGGCAGCAGGAATTCCGATTTTCTTCCCCTCTTCGTTTCGAGGCTCGATTCGACCAGGATTATATCATGGCTGCCTCATTCAGGCAAGAGCTGGACGACAACACCGCGGTGGGGCACGGTACGGTTTCTCGGCAGGATTTCTTATCACATCAAGATATATCGGAAGTATACTATACGTAGGTCACTGCAGGAAATAATCAAGATTACTACAAGTATGCTATCTGCTAGCAACTTTTTTTTTGTCGTACGTACGTGTCGAAAAAAAAGTTTGTGGAGCTAGCGCGCGGACGGGTAAAAAGTAAATTTATTGGTCGTTCACAGAGTGACGTCGCCTGCGTCTTTCGTCGTGGTTCAAAGCTAGCGTCAACGGCTAGCGTGAACCGTCGAAAGCGCGAGAACAACAGTCGGCACATGGCAAGATTGTATTTCATTTGGGCTTTGCCTTTTCTCTCCTGCGCCTTCCTTTGGCAGCGGGCCCAGAGTTATGGGTGGACACGGCTTTAACTTTCTTTCTAGGGTCAAAATGGTATTATTTTGCACATGCCATGCCATTTTGAAGAACTGTCGAAGAAAAAAATTGATGCATCGAGCGGCTAGTCTCGTCGGAGTGGTCTTGGTGATATTAGCCTAGTATTGAGTCTACGCCCTCAAAAGCAAACCGTACATGTAGTGGAGTTTGGACGCGCTAGTAGGTCGCAATTGTTCCTTTTTTTTTTTTTTTTGCCTTCGACTTCTTCAAATGAATTGAGCTGTCTTGGAGATGTCACGATGCTGACATGATTTGACTTTTGTTGACTCTGGTTTGACCTTACCAGGAAGGCATGAGACATGCCTCGACGTAATTTTTACGTTTCTTATATGCAGTGTGTCCGTCCGTTGAGACGTCGTTACAAAGCGATCGTACCGTTTATATCCAGATGGTTATTTTTTCGGTAACATCGACGGCATTGATCACACGAGAGCGGAGTAATCTTGATGTGTAGATATGCATATTCTGGGGCAGAACAAGGTGAACAAAGATGATGGTCCGCTGATATCGATAGGGTGCATGGATGTCGGCGGAGGAGTAATACGCAATTACTGCAATGGTAGTCTTATCCTGATGGTTACACGGGAGGTCACAGCGACTGCTGTTTTGGAGCCTGAAGGCGGAGTGCATGAATGGGTACCGTCTACTAGCGCTCGTACTCGTAATGTAATTCTGCCAAGCATGCTATGATCTGATATGACGACTGCGTATATCAGTGCCTAAAGATTAGTGTAGACATGTACTGGTGAGTATTATCAAATTTTGGTGCTTGTTTCACGTCTGGTCGAAACAGGCCATCTGGTCTGCAGCACGCTTATCGGATCGTGAATGGAAAAATTAAATCCCTCAGTGTGACTGTTGGATAGAAGGTTCAGGACTAAAATATGACCTACCTGGTGCGGGGATGAGATAGCGGCTGTCCCTTCTTTACGATTCACATATGAGCTTCGATTTCTGGATGTCCCGAAAAATAAATACAGGCAGGGCTTTGATAGAAAACTTTTTTTTTTGTTCAGGTCACCATCATGAAACCGATCGTGCAGTGACAACGCAGATGCAAGCTTTTGGTCAACCTGCATTAACGAACGAATGAAATCCATTCAGACTCTGGCATGTGCTTTCTTCCCGTTCAGGATTCTCACGATGCGGGACTTTTAGGAACGAACGAGCGGCAGCTTGGGCTGGTCGACCGGTTCTGCAGCTTGTCGTGGCGTCGGAAACTCCATGTCAGCCCCAGCCTACCGGTAACCAAACAGCGAACGTGGATATGCATGGTGGGCACCTCGGGCGTGGTCATTCGGATCAATGGAATGGGATGTAGCTGCAAAGGCAATATCATCGATGATAACGCTGCGCTTCTGCTCGTCAAGATGCCCGGAAGCAGCCAAGCAGCTGAGCACCACCACAATTAATACTATAGAGGCGAGGGCGATGAGGTTGTGTGCTGCAGGCATGTCTCGATCAGTTGACAGTAACGTTGGGCTGTTCCTCGTCATGTCGATCGAGAACCGTGAACGGACAGGCAAGAAAGATGCATGCCTGATGTCAGGCTGACATGTGGCTGTAGGAATGTTAATGTCATTAATGGTCAGAGCCGTAGCCGTAGCCGTCGCCATAACCAGAACCAGAATCCGTACCAGCCGAGTCCAGCCCGGCCAGCCGTTGCTGGGAAGGTGTCTAGGACAAGGGCGAAACGGGATGCCCCGGGAGGACTATACCGTGATCAGAGCCGTCGGTGTCGGTACCTGTCGGTCTAGCCGCCCAATGACGATACAAACCACATTCCCATTCATCTGCGAGGGGACGGCACGAGGGAATGCCCGAACGAATGAACGAATGGATGAATCGATACAATGGTTGAATGGACGGATACACGAAACGAGAGCATCTGTGGCCCCAACGGGCCCAGCCCAATTGCGTCGATTCGTGCACAGCCCTTGTGCCAACGTGGAGCCAACAAGGACAAACCAGCACCAGGAGTCGCTGCATGGACGGAATACTTACGTCTTGTCCAAGTCCGGATGGCGTATCCTATCCTGCAAGTTGACATTTGTCTCTAGCGTGAAGGGAATCGATCGATGGTTTTCTCACGTAACGCAGCAGCTGCACACATACGTTAGCTGCGGTCATTTTTCTGCTTCTGATTCCCGCGAAAAAGAAAGAAGTTAAAGGCAGAAAAGACATAAAAGAATAAAAGAAAAGCTAGAGAAACCCGTCGTCAGCCAGGCAGGCTGTTTTGAAAGCGCCCTGTTGTATCGTATGCACAGGCGATAGGCTAACCGGTAAGGTTGGTTTGGTTGGCCGGCTCGGTTCGATGAGGAAATCGAGTTGCGGGCGGTTTAAAGCCTGCCATGTCCGGGCAACAAATTCGCCATGGCCATGATTTATTCGTGGTCGATGGCTGATATATGAGCCCTGGTCCCAGATATCGCATCCAACCACCACCAGGCCAGTCTCGCCCAAGGGTTTATTTATATACAGCACATTCCCCACACTTGCCATATCGCGGTCCGTTTACTCGGTATAATTTTTTTTCCATCTCTTCGAGAAATAATTTTTTTCTTGAACACGATAGAAGAATCGGTTCAAATAAGCAATCATAAAACCCTCATCTGACCAGACCGGCCAAGCGTCGTTTTAAGCGGAGACAACAAGCGGTCTGAGATCTGATTTCATTATCATACGTCTGGTGGGCTAGACCTCGACTTCGGCTCACTTACGCATATCCTGTGAAAGAGCCGGCTTAAGCTTGAATCCCCGTCGACAATAGGAAGTTACCAATTTTTTTTTTTCTTCAACATTCTTCTTCGCGATAACGAAACCTCGGCCGTCCGGGATCCCTCTGCGCCTTAACTCGGTCCTGCCACTCACTAATAATACCGTACAGCAGCTTGACGTCCAAGCCTGGGCCGGCCGGAGCTGAAACGTACCGCCGTATCCCTGCCGAACGCTTGACGAACCTGGGAATTTAAACCCGCAGCAAGTTTTGCAGTGCAAGACTCGTCCTGCGTTCGCAAATTGTCTGGCATCGAAATTGCATTGAGGCATTTGGCAAGGAAGCTGTCGACCCATCCGGAACAGATTGTCTTACCCGAAGCTACTATTTTCCTTTATCTATTACTTATTTTCTCTGGCACCTGAAATTTAATCCAAGGACGACAGGACTGCCAGATCCACCTGCAGACGACAGGGCTGTATTTCTCTCAGCTTACTGTACTTACATACCATACTTTATATCAATCAATCTGCACGAGAGGCGCAGGTTTATTTGTACTACTTTAGCCCGGCTTTTCTTGTCCAGGACACCAACGTTGCAACTTAACCTTCGGAGCTCCTACGCCGTTCGTCCACGTCTACGCAACGTTCTTTTGATATCTCGGAATATCCCTCCAGCCCCTCGCTTGCTCCCGCCATCCGACTCTGTCATAATATTACCACATCATCCTTTAACCCTTTCCTCTTTCACCTCGTCGATTATTAAATTCCATCTTGGGCTGCAACAGAGCAACTTTTCCTGAAACGAGCCCTCACGTCGTCTACCACACCTTCAACACATTCTGCCCATTAATTCGCCTCCCTGTTCCCCTGGGGCCCAGATCGATATCACAACCACTATAATTCCGTCCATCGCCCCCCGATTAATCGCTCAGACCAGGCCGGATCCAGTCACGGGATCCATCCAAGTGTATCTAGCGCTAGTCTCTATATATTCTGAATAGCACCACTATCAGGATCCTTTTTTCATCTACTCGACCTCGAACTCCTATAGATAACATGTCGCCGACGATGCCAGTCCAACGTCTTCGGAAGACCTTCGAGTCTCCATCGCCTCTGCTGCTTCCGGAGCGACTCGACCTAGAGTCTCCGGAAAGTATCACCTCGTTATCGAATTCGCCCCAACCGTCGACCGCTAGTGGTACCTCTGGCTTCACCCCTCTGCCAGCTCGACCGTCGGTTATCACAAACAAGATGACGCCTTTCAATTCGATACGCAGAGCCGAGCCCGTGAAGGAGACGAAGCGTCTCCTCACTCGTCTGCCTTCAGTCAAGAACGAGCGACGGACAAGTAAAGCTTCTAGCAGCGGCTCTTCTACTCCGGACCTCTCGTTGTCACGATCCACCTCCACCACTACAAGCACTACGCCGGTTCTTTCACCAGATTCCGGACTAGAGTCAATCTCCTGCCCGCCATCCGAAGCCCCCTCTTACAAGCTCGGCCGGAAACCCTCAATGGAGAGCCTTGCGTCCAGCGACAACAGTAGTCAATACTCATTTCTGGCCAAGGACGATCAATACCTTCTGTACCTCAAAGATGTTGAGGGCCTTTCGAGCTGGGACGAAATTGCTGAGCGGATGTGCCAGAAGGGACACATGGTTCAGAAGAGAGGGTTGCGGACGCGGTATTGCATCCTGAAGCGGGATCTCGACGTCTCTGTGAGTATATAATAATCTTATCTAATATCGGTTGGAGGTAGCGGAAGTACTAATGATTTTGTGTTCTTCAGCTTCAACGTTCCATGGAGGCCTTAGCCAACATCCAAAATGAGGTCGACGAGGTCCTTGGCTCGACGACATGTCCTGTCCGCAGACTTACCTCATGCAAGAACAAGAAGATTGGCGGCACCCTTCGCGTCTATGGCGAGGAGGACGAGGCCGTTGACCCTCGGGTCTGGGATGATCTGGCCGCTTCGCTTCAAGCGAGCGGTCTTAGATGATCCTCACGCCTTTCTCGACTTCTCAACAAACAATCATACTTCTTTTGCTTCTTGTACATGCTTAGCGGACATTCTTTTTCTTCTTCTTGTCTAATATTTTCTCTTTTCTTTCGAGGGCTCCTTGTCTGTTTGCATGGCCCTTTTTTCTCATCATTTTCCTTTCTTCTATTTGTCTCTTTCGTTCTATGATACCTGTGCGCTGCACCATCGGATGACTTATACCCGCACTTTTCTTAATTATTACTGAATACTACGATCGAATAACTTTCTTTACGGCTGGTGTATTTTTTTCTTCTCTAGTATGGTGTTCCTTTGAGCGTTATGTTTACTTAAGACTGGTCGGACGGGGTTCAGGTATTTCGTCATAGCGGGCTATTATTTTTCTTATCCTTCTAAGCCTGTATCTTCTCTTTGTTGTCCGGTGGACACACCCGCCTACACTCACGACAGTTCACTCACACATCACATGTTTCCTCGCCCCGTTGTTAGTAATGTTTGGTTGCGTGTATTCGCATCAGTGCCACTCCCCGCTTCACACAAGTATACGTTTCTCTCTCTCTGTCCGTTCCTTCTATGGGATGGAAAACTTCTCTCGCATATCTGCATCTTTGCGTGCATGCGTCCCTGAATCAAAGCAGATCCGACTTTTCAACGTTTCCAAGACAATGCCTCCGTTAGGTAGCTAGTATGTAGCACACTGAATCAATTCTCGAAATAAAAGATACCTCACGTTGAATTAAGGTACCTCTTTGTCTATAAGATTAACGCACACGCATGACAGCCCGTTGGCGAACAGTGAGTTGGCATGCATGCATGCGGTTTCAAGTGCTTAATCTAGTGGCAATATATGCGCCGACGGCAGAAAAAAAATATATTGCCGTTCTATCGTCTGCCAATATACAACATCCGCCTTGAAAATACGTGCTTGCGCACGTACGTTCATATTTAGGGCTTGTTGGCCGTCGAATCGGATCTGCGTTCATGTAACTGTCCGGACCGGCTTGCGCTTTCCTTTTCGATAGCTGCGGCCCTGCAGCGGCCAATAGGATCTCGATCCTGACAACTGTTCTGACTGACCCAACAAGACAATTTCAGGGCTCAAAATCAATGTATATAAAGCGCTGCGTAAAATTGGGATACAAAAATTCAATTATTACTCAATTGTGTAGCACGATTTGAGTATCTGCGCGCATTAAAGATACGCGTATACGTAACTGCAGAGATACTAGTATATCCCAGCCACAATACGAGGAGTCATCTACATGTATACAACCATTATATAGCCACCATTACAGCAGGTAACTATAACTACTACCAAGCCTCAACATTTCAATATTTGATGTTGTCTCGCCTACTATTCCAGACGCACCAAAACGAGACATAATGATAAGTCCACGTACACAGCAAGGACTCATATATGTGTACGTAATACACCTCATCATCTACCGTATCCGTATACCGCTGACAACCGCCCGGGCAACTACCGCCGAGCGGTGGCTGATCGATGCCGCACTAGTCCACAATGCAACATTTCTGACACGCGCGCAATGCGCGCAGGAGATCACGATGAGCATATGGGCTGGGTGCCGAGTTAACGTTATCTACATCCAGTGCATCCCATCCTAGCCTAACCGGCCCACCCTGCATACTACAGTACTAACGGGATTTACCATCAGCCATCACCGAATGAAGTCTGGTCGCCCGGCCCACTGTCTTGGTACGATGAGACCGCGGATATTCATTCCGGTCGACCGTCCGATTTGCAATACTTTGCATTGACCGGCAGACGGTGCTGCAACAGACCCAGCCGGCAGCTACAAGGAAGCTTTAAATCCCTCATGTATACCGAGTCGACTTCAGCTTGTTCGCCTTAAGCCTGCCTCGTCTTATTTTACCTGAGGTGACCTAGCTGAGCTGAGTCTAGCGGTCTCATGCGCGGTCAGCCCATCTCGTCGGGCTTAGAATTATTCCGTTATCCACCTCCACAATATGCATTATCTATCAGTATGCATGTTGGAGGGGTAAACGCCTCGTATCGAAAGCCACCTGCGTCTGTGAGCTGATTTTTGAAACGGGGACTTGCAAATGGAGGGGCAGATGGCGTCATATATCATATTAGGCCCGCCAGGATGCATTGTCCGATATGACATGCACCGAGGTCGACATATCACTTTGAAGAGTAGATTTAGCATTGGAGCCTTGGATCCACCGTGTAGTTAGCGACAGGGCTTAGACTGTTAATGCCTATATTTAATCGCGCTCACCCTATCTACATATCAAGCCATTGATAGCCTAGCAGAGCAGAATGGAAGCACATGTCAAGAAATCCAGAGGCTAGAATGTCTCAGGGTCGAAGCCAAGGCCAACGCGGTAAACTCGATCAAACATACCTCAATGATGAGGTGTTTAGCAAATCCGACTGCGATATTATACGCATGCCAAGGTATATACATATTTGGAGGGAAGGAGTGTCAATATTCTAAGCTAAAATGCCCTGCGGGTATCAGACTCATTGAACTCACTAACTAGATTATGGAGCGACATTGAAGATTGTACGCACGAACGGTGGGTATCTTAGCCTAAGGCCTAAGTGTATAAGCATGATCGTGGCTTTCTGGTGCGCACCGACACGTCTGTCTCAAAGACGGTGCAGATGCAGGGTGAAGCTATGATGCTGGGGAAAAATAATACCCTCGAGTTGTCCAAAAGGCGACGTGAGTAGCAGTAACTATCTCAGACAACTGCGACCAATAATAAGTGGAAAATTAGCCAACAACAATGAAAACTTTAAAGCTGACCTCGAACTGTGACACATGGGTACTAGCAGTACCTCCAACATGCATATGGGTACAGAATTGCTTATTAATGGCTAGATCGTACAAGGATTGAAGGCAACGAGACTCCTCTTCAGGACTGCGCTGCCATGCTGTCGCTGAAGTCAAGATACACCGGCGGGGGATTCTGCCGTGTCCTGGCCAATCTCGAGAGTGTAGCCCCCAGGCCGAAGAAATAGAGACATTGAGGGCTTCCAATTACAATCTTTGGAGTGGACGCCGCGGCTTCAAGACACTCAGGGATAGTATCTATATAACCAACGAATGTGTGAATATCTAGTGTTAGCACTCTTCCGACTTTTATTTCTATACTTGGCAGCGGTTGACCATGTGAAGCTTGATCGACGAAGTACTCGACTGAGTACGAATTATATACTCGGCATTTTTGACCACTTACAAACTTCAGGCGTCACAAATTTGCCTAGCACCATGTGACCGGTTTCGTGGAAGATCACGTCGCTGTACGTCATAAAGCTCCCAAGGTACGCAAGCGGGTCGACCGCGTCCGCCGGCGGTATATTCCTCCAACGAACCTTCTTCGGATTATCTAGGTCGAATGTCGTCGGGCAGACGGTGAGTTTGCCGCGATTGTAGATGGTCAACGCCTCGGTGCTCCGGCTGCATATACGGGCGTTGCCGCGAGGCAGCTTGATGAACATATACTTATTCTCATCTGGAATCCAATGCAGAGTAACGGGTTTGTTACGCGTGCCGTCGGAATTGTAGAGCAGCTCTCTGTAGGGTTCGAAATCCTTCAGGAGGATGTTTCTGGGATCGATGTTTCCGTGAATATCTCGTAGGAAGTCCGTTTCTGGGTCTTGTCGTTCGGCCCAGTCGCCGTTGCAGTATATCGTCGGCTTTCCGGCGGGCGTCTGGAGAATTCCCTTCTGGAAGACGTTATTCATGCGTTTGAGATATGCTAGTATACGGTTGGTTGCGGTATTAGTATCGTACATTGTGCGTGCGCAGTAGAGCGGCGTGTACCGTTGAATTATGTCTGTAAGTACATGTACGTACTGAGGTAGGTATTATATTCCGGATTGTTTACCGGCTGGCTGAAAATCCCGGTAAGGCCGTCGGGGGCTGTGAGACCCTCATAAGGGTCCTGGGCTCGGACACCGTACCAGGCTGCTACCATTTTGACGGATGCCCTTTGACGGAAATATGTGTCGGGGTCGGTAGCTTGTGCGGCGCGGGCCTTCAAGTATTGCCATTGCTCTAATGCGTCCTGCGCAAAGATGGCGCCATCTTGCCACCAGCTCTCCAAAAGCTCGATTTGGTCCGGAGAACAAGAGCCCTTGAGCGGGGGTCGAACTACATCGTAGACCTGATGAAGCGGGACTGTGGCAGTTACTAGGCGAAACCAAGTATACAAGAGCAAATTGATGAGTATAATCTTGACCATGGGCGTAACTCAGACGTCGTTCTGAATTTAAGTATTGTTAAGGTAAAACTCTGGAGAAAGCTGTTCTGGAGAGAATACTCTGGGCTTCATCCATGGATTGCTATACCGACTCAATGGCAAATACTGGGGCTTCAAGCATAGTGACCATACAGGCAGGGTGGTCCGTAAATGAGCTTCTCTATGGCACCGGGTAAGGACCGATATCTGCGAAGTATGTAATGATAAAGGCGGGTGTTCCAGCCATTTTATAAGATAGTAGGCAATTACAGCCTTTGCGTCCAGCGTCTGGTTTACGAGACAAATTACAGCCCAGGAAGGTTATCTAGCTATCGCTGGCGGCGCGCGCTGAATATTGAAGGCAGCTTATTTATGAAACTGTTATATATATCTATAGCAAGGCTGCTGATCATGAAGAAGTGATTCAAGTAGTAGTAATCTGCCAGTCTGAACTCAGTCGACTCCTCCTGATTCTATAAGTCAGTTCTTTCAGTTTAAATTTCATGAGTAAAGATCCATTCTAATAGTCTAAAATGAGACAATCCTTTTTTGGTCGTAACCCAGACCTTACCAAGTCGAACTCACGATGAATAACCACTTATCCAAGTAATCGAGTGCAATTGTCTCTGGCATGTTGTGATTAGTAAGGCCGTCATAATAAAGGCGAGAAGGCAGCGCTGCAGCTAGCGAATCGATACCGAATACAACACACAGGATGTTGCAGAGAAAACTCGACGGCTGCACGTCGAATCGGTCAATTGAAGAAACCGAGGGGTTTGATCTGAAGGGGGCCTGAAATCTTATTTGAGAGTATTCGTCTGGCGCCTTTAGCTTTTTGATTTCCTTGTCGTATCCAGTCCCCGATTGGTGTAACTTTTGGCTGTGACCTTTGTCACAGATGGTGAATACTATCACACTAACAATTCCGATCCGTGCGGCCACCCAAAATTTTCTTGTATATTATATTGCTGAAGTCTAAACATAGTATCGAGTCTGAAAATCTAGCTTCTTATGAGCGAAGATTGGATGACTATATATACATATATGCCTATGCTATGACTTGATGCCATGACTTCATGCTATGGCTTCGTGCTGTGGCCACTACCAGTAGCCTAAATACACCTCGACATCTAACTCGACCTCGAGTGTACTCTACGAATATGCTCTACATATTCACAGCCTACTCGACAGTTAATGGGAACGAACCTTACCCACAATATCCTCCCGCTCAACCCAACTCCTTACCAACCCCTCCTGCGTAGCCTCATACTCCTTCAACACAACCCCACCATCAACCGCCACAGTATTCGCCTGAACAAACTGCTTCCTCGGCTGCTTCTTGCTCATGACCACATCGCGGAACCTCGCCATGTTGTCGTCGACGCTCGTCATCTCATCGTACAGCGCCGTGCCACGGGCGACGTCCGCGGACGCTTTGAAGATGTGGAGTTTTTGAAGGTAGGATTCAACGGCTTTCAGGCCGTGCGAGCGGATTTTAGTGCGGTCGAGCTGGATTGTTAGGTCGCTGTGGTCGGCAGCGGTGGAGTGCAGTTTGACGAAGTCGTCGCCGGCGGAGAGGAAGCATTGGAGGATGCTGTAGCGGGCGCGCATGTGCGCTTGGCCCCATTTCTAAAGGTATGTTAGATAGGTGTACTGGGGTTGGTGGATGGGGGTGATGGGTATGTAAGTACCTTGGTTTTTGGATCCCAGAATTCGAGGGCTAGGAGACCTGCGCGGGCCATCTGCAGGTAGGAGATGTAGAGAACTAGCATGCATGTCAGTACTTGAGATATTGTGACTGGGTCGGATGAAAAGGGGGGCTACCATCTTCGGCGGCGGCCTCGGTGTCGTCGGTGTGGCCGAAGACCTGGAGGATCTCGCGGTCCGGGCAGAGGTACATCGCCACGCACTCCGCGCGGCACTCCTCGTAGCTGGCGGCGGTGGCACCGAATACAGAGCCCCAGGTCTCACCGACCTTGTAGTATGTCGTGACGGGCTTGCCGTCTAGTGGGCTGACGGGCGGGTGGTCCTTGTCAAAGTTGTACACGCCCTTCTCGGTTTCCTGGAGCAGCTTGCCACTATACAAAACACGATATCAGCCACCGTTCAACGAATGAGGTTTCTGGGTAGCCGGAAGAGTATTTGGGGGTGGTGGTAGCGTACCTGCCGTGTCCGAGAAGTTCGTGCAGGCCGACCTGCAGTTCGAATGCCGGTCCTCGCAGACGTTCGAAGAGCGCAAGGTCCTTCTCGTCGATGAACGTGATCTTCTCGGACGGCGACTTGGCATTGAGCACGTTTCCGAGGGAGACGTTCTTGAAGCCGAGGGTCATCCGAATGTCGTCGTACTATTTTCTGTCAGCAAAAGCACGCGCAGCAATGAAAGTGCGACTGGGCGTGCATACGTTTGGAATATTGATGCCTGCGTATAAAAAATCAGCATTATTCAGTTATATTATAGAAAGAAGTAGACTTACCAGCTGGGATACCATCGCTGTTGAAAGTCAACACTGCATCACACCATCAGCCAAATTAGTACTTAGAATATCATATATGTGGAATGGATTAGTACCCTCCAAGCTGGTGAAATCCGGCTTCTGGAACTTGTCCTTCTCGAACTCCTTGGACCACGGCAGCCGCGGGATAAAGTCACCCGCGCGCTCGACGAGCTTACCGAAGACCTTGGTGCGCTCCTTGTTCACGACGGCGACCCAGCCTTCAAAGTAGGCTTTTGTGCCGGCGGGATCGCGGTACGTCTCGATGAAGCCGATATTCGTCTCAATCTAGACATGTAATCCAATATTAGCATCTCGCACTTTGCATGACTGATAATATAAGAGGGATATACGCACTGTTGGTCCGATATCCTTGATCCAGTACCGTTGACTCTGCGTCCAATAAAATTAGAGAAATTCCCCAAATTTATGCTTTCATGATAAAGTGGAAATACCTCTTTATGGGCTTCGAGACTACCCTCCCGGAAACTCTTGACATACTCCTCCATCATCTTGCCCTGCGTACCGTTCAACGCATTCCCACCCGCCTTCTCCAGCTCGTCCGCCATAACCTTCATCTCGGCCTTATGATCACCATACACCGTCCGGATCTTACGTCCGTCAGCAGTCTCATACGTCTGCCCCTCGCCCGTCTTCTCGCTGGCGACCAGCATCTCGAAGCTACCATCGGGCAGCTGCTTCAACCGCGTATGCTCGACCAGCACGCCGTTCTTGACGAAAGTCTCGCCGGCGGCTGTTATATCCGCCTTTGTGATGGCGGGGGAGTCCGGGTAGTATGCGCTCATATGGTCGGGCGGGTAGCCTAGCAATGTGATACCCTCGGGCTCGACTTGATATACCGCATCGTGAATGCGCTCCCAGATGCTCTTAGACGTCGGTGTGACGGCCGCGATCTTGGCGAATACATCGCGGTGGATGCGCGGGACGAATTTCTGGTCCCCAAAGGATTTATAGTTGCCGAGGTTGGCGAGGACTTGGGAGGCGTATTCGACGAATTTGGTGACGTCGTCGTCGGAGACGTTGGCTTGTGACGACAGCTTGGAGAAGTTGCAGTCGACGTGCTTGGCGATGCTGAGGATCAGGTCGAAGAGGGGTTCGGATTCCGGGGAGACTTGGCGCAGGACGACGCGAGTGCCGGCGAAGGAGGCGCGGGAGATGTGGTGGGCGTAGAGTTTTTCCTGGGGGGTGAGGTGGTCGAAATGCGGTTGGATTTCGAGGCGGCAGACGGGCGCCTTTGCGTCCGCGAGAAGGTGTGAGGGGATCGCGGCGGTCGTCATGGCGCGTGTATATCTATACTTGTATCCGCCTGTGTAATTGTAATTGTAGATAGATACGGATCTGGAGGTGAGGGGAGATATGCGGGGTGTATGAATATTGAAGCGACAGAGTCTTTTAAATATTCCCAGCTGGCGGGCAAAGACGTGCATAAGAAGACGTGGGGCGGCCTTTTATAGAACTAAGCTAACAAGCAGGTACTTGTACAAGTACTGTATCAATCGATAATGTGCGGCGATGGCCGATGTGGGATGCAATGCAGGTGATGGTTAATGGCGGGGTGCTCGGTTGGAATGAGGGGCAGCACCTTCTCGCTCGGGCAGGTGTGCCTCCACTGTGTCCATATCGATAGAAAAAAGCGCGCTCGTATTAATATATTGTCTCGTGAACTGTCCTCCAGTAAGGAAGTAGATATTCGACTCATTGGATCTCAATGTCCATTCCCGAGGCTGTCTGTCTGTCTGTCTGTCTGTCGGTCGTGTCGAATCTAGATACATGGACGATTCCAATCTCGTTCATCCATCCATTCATCCCAATATACATATACATATACATATACATATACATTATGCCCTCCGCGTTCCTTCAATTGGCTCTGTATACCAAACCAACGTCTCGTAAGCCACAAACCAACCTTCTGACAACTGGTATCGCGTCGCTGGTGTGCAAAGCGCAGATATCTGCCCTCAGCAGTGCAGTGACGTATCGGATATATATCGTGATATCAAGTTAATCCTCCCACATAGCCGCCTTTGCCTTCTCCCGCTCCACCTCCGCGCGCCTCCGCGCCTCATTCTCCTCCTGCACCTTCTTCTTCAAACTCGCCTCATACTCCTTCTGCTCCTTCGTGCTCCTCGTGCTCCTGACCCCCAGCGCATGCGCGATCATCCGCCGCGCCACCGCATCCGTCTTGGCCTGCCGCTGCCCCCCGTCTGTACTCGAAGCATCTCGTTCACCCGCGCGGGAATACGACTCCGGATCGTACGCGTAGTATCCGCTGCTACCGGCTGTTGAGGAAGAGTCGTCTGATAAAGGAGTGGCGGCGGCGTGGGTTGGCGCGGGCGGGGCGGGCGGCGGGGCGGGTGAGGCGAGGGGCGGGTTCAGGTCGGTGGGGAGGTCGGATTGTAGTTGTGCTTCTTCGTCGGAGGAGGCTTCGTCGTCCCAGGAGTCGGCGATTGGTTGTTTCTTCGGGTTCTTCTTTGGGGTGAAGCCGTTGGCAGACAGGCGGGGTCCTATGATATTACTCTATTAGCATGTTGATCCCGGGGGAGTGGATGCATCGCGTGTAGTGTGTCACGTACCGTCGGCCTCCGAGCCCATATTTGGTTCTGAAGTGTCCGGAGGTATGCCGTTATATATATAAGTAAGTAAGTACTTAAGAACGGTTGAGCGCAAGGTAACGAGCAGGGGCAGCTGGTAGTCGTGTGAATTGCTGTCGCGACTGTCGGGTGAGGTGTGTGTACCTATTATATGGGTGGATTCTAGAGAGGGCGGCTGGTTCCTGAAATATGAATTGATAGGCTGCACACTACTATGATCGAGCCTCGGTCTGGATCGAAGAACACTTCGCCTTAAACTGAATTCCCTCAGCGAATTCAACCGCCCTACCGGTATTTAAATTGCGAGCGATCGAGCGCGAAGATCGATGTCCGTTCGTCCAGCCGACGGAAGCGGCAGGCCTGCTGAAGATCTCAGCTCAATTGAATTCGGATCGCGTAGGCCGGCGGGGGCGCCCGAAGTCCGCTCCGAGGCAGTGAAACCACGACGTCATGTTGAGCTGCACCATCGAGCCCAACGTTCCAATTCAGTAAACTCAATTGCGTTCACTCGAATTCATAGTATACCTAGGTAAGTACGTAGTTCTTCATTAGAGAGAATTATATCATACAGGCGCTATGTAACATTACAGGCAGAAACAGAAGCCAGTACTATAACTGAAGTAGTATAGCACACAGCGATGAGGTATCAAATGCACATGCTAATAACCATCCAACGACATCAATAAGATGTAAAATGCTAAGATGATAAAAAATCCTCCAACGTAATTCAATGCACCTTTCGTAAAGCTCATGATTATAAACTTGACCATCATCACAACCACCCGACCACCGCCGTAAACACGCCCAATCCCACCGTCCACACCCACAAAAACACCATCCCACCACCACTTCTATCACTGACACCACCAAATATCCTCACATTTCGCACCCCCGCATTCCCCGTCGGCTGCGCCTGCACAAACGCCGGAAACTGCACCGTCACCGCCGTCTGCGTCGCCACGCCGTTCACAATCGTCTCAATCGTCGTAACATACTGCCCCGCGCCGTTCAAAAAGCTCGTATACCCACTGCCATACTGGCTCGTAAAACTCGTATACCAAGCCCCCAAATCGCTCCGAAAGTCCGAATACCCGCTCGCACCAGCGCTGACCACGCTGCTGATCAAACTCGGCCCCACAGTCACCGTCGGTATCTGGAAGCCCGTCAGCGCCGTCGACGCAGCGGTGTACGCGCTGCCTAACCAGCTTTCCGCTGCCGCCGCGGGATTCGCGATGAAGCTACTGTAGACTTGTCCCGCGTCACCTATGAAGCTCGTGGCGACCGCACCGCCGGAGCTGGTTACAGTGCGGTAGACACCGACGCCGTTGTTCGCGGCGGATAAGACCAGTCCCGGTACCGCAGCGACGACGGAGTTGATGCCGTCGCTGGCGCCGATGCACCGGTTCTTCGCACAGAATTCGTAGCCGGAGAGGCAGCAGCCGCCGTTGTAGAGGTCGTTCGGACAGCCGTAGTAGCCGTTGTTGCAGCGGCCGTTCTGCTGGGCGACGGTGCCGCTGCAGACGATGCCGTTGGGGCAACAGGCGATGTGGCCGGCGTTGTCGAGCGCGCAGTGCGCGGTGTTGATGCAGCAGAAGCCCGGGTAGGAGATCGATGCGCAGGAGTTGGTGTTTGCCGGGCAATTGCCGTTGTTGTTTTGTCGGCGGAAGAGGCGGGCTGGCGCGCCGGCGGCCGCAGCTTCGAAGGCTGGGAAGAAGGGGACGTCGTCGGCGCCGACGAGCGCTGTGAGGGCGAGGATTGCTGCGATCCGAGCAGCTCTCGACAGCGACGGCATCTCTGTGTATGTGTTCGTCGATGCTGTCTACCGAATCGGTGGAATAATAGATCGTAGACGAAGATCGGGAATTCGTGCGTGTGTCTGTCTGTCTGTCAAGCTGTCACGTCAAGCAAGCCCGCCGCACGATTTTCTTGACGGATGGCTGGTGGAAACAAAAAAGTCCGGTGCCGGTACTGGTAAATATCAATATTCTATGTTTAGTATTCGTCATTTGTACAAGCGCCCACGGCGGCCGTCTTCCTGTGGAACTTCCATCGATACGTACCGTTCGGAGATGTCAGACTGCTCAAGTCACTAACCAAGTTAGTCCGCTGTCAGTTTGTAGTACAAGGACACAGATAGTAGACGGTGGTGTATACAGTGGACAGTGTGTGTAGATGCGATGAGGAATTGGGTGGTGAGGATGAATGCAGGCGGAATGAGAGGCCGGGCCCGTATCATCTTATCCTCGTCGCTGGCGTCATGGCCGCTGCTCTAAAAGCTGCGAGGCCGTCAATGCTGCGTTGTCATGCCAATTCTAAGCCTCTTTTGTCCTAATAGAGAAGGTCTTGGCAGGCAAACACAATCTACAACGCACTTTCACGTTGCATTCCGTCTCCGGGCTAAAAATAGAACTGAAATAAAGCGCGATAAACAAGATAGACGGAAAGTCAGGCAGAATCATATTGGATTATCGACGAGAACAAAGTTGTAGACATATTGAAACATGGACCCGAGACTGAACATGGACATAACTATTGATGGTAGTATATTGCGCGAACCAATGTGGTTGATAATTACCTAGGTAGTCTCGGGGCCAGTCCGCCCAGGTTGATAATCATCTTCTTCAATCTGAAGATCTTTGGACTTTCTTCAATATAAATAAAGCGCTTAGATAACTAGGGCCCAGCGTCTTCTAGATACATCTATCGCCGCGGCGATCAATCGCTTTCTTTCAAACATCTACATAAACAGTGGCTCAGTAATCAATCCCATAAGCTGCTCGTTTCTCTCCGCAGCTAGATTCTTCCTCTCCTTTCCCTTTACATCTATCTCTTAGAGAAGTCATCATCACCATAATCAAGTCTACAAGTTCAGGATCATCATTCTTCTCTAGTAGGTTGGTCTCGCGTCCTAGTTCACTAATTTGGTGGAGCAGTGGCGAATGCGTCCTTTCTTGCTGTTCTTCATGATGCATCCGTATCCTCGATTGAGTCATGTCAGCTTCTTTACGACAAGGGCTGCGATATCCGTGGGTGGTAAAGTATCTGCAGACCACTCCCCGTACTCCTCCAGCGATTTCTCGGGAATCGTATATCTACACAGAAAATAAGGTACGTACAGTCAAATCCGTGGAACCTCCAAGCCTTAGATTACCATCCAAAGCTGATATATCTTCATAGTACCAGCAGACTTAGGTGTGATGGAAGGCCTACGCCACAACTACGATGAGAAAAATTCGAGAAGGGCAGCCTCGGGATGAATACCGCGGTATACTCTTGGACACCAATATGATGGAGGAGATTTTAAGCTGGGCCATGCACTGGCATAGCCTTAGCTAGATCAAAGTCAAGCGGCACCCTAACAGTCGTCCTATACCACTCTGCAATACTTAATGGACGAAAACAGCAACCCTCAGACGCGGGTGCTTGGTATAACCGGACTCGAGCTCCAACATCTCTTCTCTTAATACCAGCGCCTCGCAACTCACAAGAGTATGCACCTGTCCTCGAATATCGTAAGGGCAGAGTGGAGCCGGTGCATCGCTAGACACATAAAGACCCCAAGGGCAAGAAGATCCTTGGGCAAAGAGTAAGAATATCACTACACGTGCTGTTCAATTCACCGTAAGATCACAAAGACTAATATTAGATATGTTTCCTCAGGACCAGAAGAAATGCTACGACGCATTACGCTGGAGGAGCTGTACGGACCTTGCAATGGCTGCGAACGCCACACGAGAAAGTTGGTCTTTGTCAAAGCAGAAAAAGTAAGGATACTAATCTACGTGCTGTTCATCGATTCGCCTTCAAGATCGCGAAGACTAATGCTAGTTGTGTTTCCACAGGACTGGCAAAAGTGCTATGACGCTCTGGAGGAGTTGTGCAGACCTTGCATTGGCGTTCGAAGGCCTCATGAGAGAGCTGGTCTTTCAGCTTTGTAACAGCGGAACTATGGTTGTACGAAGATTCTAGTCTCGGGCGAAGATTCTGGCTATGGGATGTACAAAAGAGGCATAACCGCTTATACGATCCATGCGGAGTGGATGCAGTCAGCAGGAGATCCCCGGCGGCACATGCCTAGATCTGCGTGCTGTCGTGCTCTTTTATCAGTTTATGGGGTGGCGGTGGTTCTAGTTTAGTTGGTTCTCTAGGTTGACTCGACGCTTTGGCGAGACGGAAATGCCATGTCAATGATCAATTATATTTGCAGTTTCAAATGCTCACGGTTCTGATTTTGTGTGTGAGGCTGCGTGCACTTTTATATGATAAATACATCCAAACTACAAAACATCTATAGATCTAGCCACATTTGAGGCTGTTTCGAGCCAACTCTCGATGATATCCACCAAATCGTAATTAACGCGCTCAGCATAATTCGGAGCATCTTCCCATGGTGTCACCTATGAACCATTATCATGTCAAATTTGCTATATAGCTATATACCAAATGCTCAAATTCTCTTTCTCTCCCCATCATCATTTCAGACAGCTCCCTACGTCAACTCCGCAGCTATGGCGAGTTTCACCCAAGGCATTTTTCGACGACGAATCGTCACCGCGGTTCTTTTCGCAACCCCAGCTGCCGGTATTTATATAAGTACCAAACTTGCGGATAATAACTATCTATCACCGGACCAGCCGTTCCTAAAGCTCCATGAGCAGATCAAACTATCCCAAAACGAGGAACCCCTCAGAAAGAAATCTCTCTATGATTTTAGCGATCAATTCAAAGCAGATCTCAAGGCTGCTCGCGCCACCATCGCTTCGAAGTCCCCAGCAGACCCAACCGTCGCACTGGACCAGTGGCTGGAAAAGCAAGCATACAATATCATAACATCCCTACAATACAAACACGGATTCATCAAGGAATACGAGGACAAGGGAAAAACGTCAATGTCCCACGAGACACCATTAATCGTGCAAGCCGATAGACTAATTACGCACACGGTGATTACGGACGACCTACCCGTGGCGCTGGAGCCATTCGTCGACGAGGCGCAATCATTTTTCGAAAATCTGCTAAGGTCAATGGGATTCAGTCACTCGTCTGTCGTGTTTGTGTACGACAAGGACAAGGGGGGCCGTTTTATAATTGATATCGGCTTCCCGGTATCGAGTTCTTATGAGAAGGAAGCCCTTATTGGGGACGAGTAGAGTTGCTTTCTTGTTGCTGGCATCGGATATATATAGCATAATCTGGGACAGAGTTTTCTTCCTGTTTCCTTTCTATCGTCCACTGATTATCAGAAATTAACAGTAAATATGTACCGTCACTCGTCGCTCCTATTATAGTATAACCGGCACAAATGGGAATATCCTAGAAACGCGAATTGCAACGCTCTCATTTTCCAGAATCCTCTCTAGATCCAAGGTAGCTCATTTGGCTCCTCGACGCGCCACCTTCCGTAATCATCATCTGGAGCCAAGCCTGAGAAAAGCGCTTCATTGAAATTTGCATGTAGATATCTATCAGGTCAAGATGTCTGGGGACCAAGCTGGCAGTCGGTATTGAGAACACATTGAATTGATGAAGAAGAGAGGTAGTACTGGTCTCGTAAACCGGACCGCACGGTAGGGTAGCACTGAGCGGTATCCGTAGACAGCATGCCCTGGACGTCAACTCATACTCACTTTTGTTGAGCTTTGCGCGATCGGTAGGGTAGACAGCAAATGTAGCCTAGCTAAACTCTCCAATATTCAACGACAATATTAGTATACTCCCTTACGGTAGCTACTTCCTACTTAAGTACATGTATATACTCACCTTGTAATTTCCTATTTCAGTAATGTAAGATTAGTAGTATTATATCTTAGAATAGGTTAATCTAATTAAACAATTCTTTTTTAATTCTCAAAATTTAATTGTATTTATGAATTAATTATTGTTAAAATATTATTATTAATATTGTGTGTAATGTAGTAGGCCACGTAAGACCTCGAACCTTCTGCTCAACTCCCTGTTTGGTCCTGTCGGGCCCTGACTCATCCCAGCAATTCTATTGGCTACCAGCTTGTGCGACCCACAAGGAGCTCCATGTTGAAACCCGCCCATTCGGGATTCTACTGCTCTATTGGACGATGAAGCGTTTATCAGACAGGCGGTGCCTTTCCAGCCTCCTCCCATTACTACACACACACTTTATGTTAATTCTGTTATTCTCCATGATCAACTGATGCCCCACCGACCTTGACATGCAGAAAGTAGAATCATCCGGATGTCCGAAGAAATCGGTGACATCACAATGTGGGTGCTATACAGTCTGGATTCCGGATGCCGCATGTAGATTGCACATTAAAACCCTGCTGTTGATTAAAAGAAATTGTTGTTTATAAAAATACATCAAGAACAGAAACATCCAATAGAAATTTTTGAATATTAAGATACGCTCGGACGGGCGAATCCTACGATATCTACCTACATACACACAGACAGCAACTAATGCCTCCAGCCCGTCGTTTAAATTTCCCCGGTGGTGTTCCCGCGTTGCTGTTTCCTGATTGTTTCAACCTGCAGAACTGGCTGGTCTCTACACTCAAAGAGCCTGGCAACTCTGACGAGCGAGCCTCGTCGCTAACAAAATTGGGCCGTCATCCTTTACTACTGGTACACCATATTATTCCTCCCCGAAAAATACGAATTCTTTGTGAGCTCTTGGCACTCTATACCTCGGGTATAGTAGCAATTTGTCTGCGAAGTAGCTATCTGAGTCGGGCTAGCTAGCGTAGTGCCTACGAAAGCTGTGCAAGTGCTACATTATCGATCTGGAGAATTTATCTGTCAGTGCGTTCTGCATCAAACTATTATCGGTCAAAACTTCCACATATCAATGCCACAATGGTTCTGAGTCTCTCAGCTCTCGTTAGACGCGAACTTGGCGCCTTGGCCATATCTGTCGATATGCGCCCCACTCATCACGATTTGCTGGCGAGGCTGACTTGCCAACAGCATTTGGCGGATGGAATCGGCCTCGCGACTTGAAGAAAACACGGATGAATCTGACTCGAATTCTTCGAGGATACTTCATCACACACGGACAACATACCGCAGCTCTGGTTTTTCACCTGAACATCAGATCCAGACATGCCGGATCCATTCTCAATCACTGCCAGCATCCTAGGCATCGTAGCCTCTATCACAAGTCTGTCCATAAATTTCCACCAGTTTCAACGGACTTCCACAGAGGCGACGTCCGAAATCGGACTGATCAATGATAGCTTATTGGGATTCGCAAACCTCCTGAAGGATATCAAGAATGCCTGTGATAGCGGCGACATTCCCAATTCGCTGCAAGTAAACTTGAGCGGTCTACTTGAACAGATCAAGGCCATCGTAACGGAGATGGAGGGGCATGTCGAGACAGCCTTGTCGAAGAACTGGTCGCGAGGCCCGCATTGGGTGTTTTCTGGGAAGGACCAGTGTCGCCAGCTTCAGCAGCGTCTGGACTCGTATAAGTCTACTCTCAACACAACGCTGACATTGGCTAGTCTCGTAAAGCAATCCCTTCATGGTCACACACTGGCTGAGATGTAAGGTTTAAAATTCTATGCCATTTGATCTCAAGTATATCGTTAATGAGATCTAACCGGGCTTTAGCCTTTCTGGGGGCCGATTGGTTCAAGAGAAGGCAGACCAAATTCTTAGCGCAATCAACGATATACGACGGCATACGCATATCATGCCCGCAAGTGGGAATGATGGCTTCATCCTTGAACGATATCTTGACGAGCTTGAGAGTGTCTACGAAGTCTCTACAGTAGCTGGTGACCTTTGGGACGCTGAGACGATTCGAGGCGGTGTCACTACGCCCAGACCGGAGCACCATCTTGAAGCAGGTGACAAAACGACGCCTATAGTTTGGGAATCTAGTTACAAGGAAGACTCTAAAGTCTGGCGGCCGAGGATCCAGGGTTGAAAATAGCGCAGGCATGGTTACCGGCACCTCAACCGAACCTATGGATATTGACACCCCACCACTACCTTCCAGGCTTTGTATCCAGGAAACGCTGTCGGCAGACGGGGATATACGACCAGACAACGGCAATAGTGGCCACTCGTATCAAAAATTTACTTTAGAAGGGATTTCCCTCGACATACACGCAATGGCACATGACAGCAGCTTCAGACTCGATAAGATGATGGAGCGGGACTTCAATATTCCGATCAGCTGGTCTACTTTTACTGTCTACAAGGCAATCGAACCCCACCGCTGGGACAAAAACGGCGGAACTACGGCGTTCCAGGCTTATACGACAGCATCTACGAGTCGATTTGAGATCTGGTTACCGGAAGGCGATTACCAATCTCTTGTTGATGAACTAAAACGCCTGGCACTATCGAAATCGTTTGCGCGCGAGTTCAATATGCTAATCGCCGACCCTAGATATTGGATTGATTTCGGCCTGACGACATTGTTCAAATCAGAGTCGCTAGATTCCAGATATCCGGAACGCAAGTGGAGCTATATTACCCCTGCTGTGAGTAACGATATAATTCACAGCTGTGGTAGCAAGTCGATTATCGATGCCATCGAGGCTGCGGGGGCATTTGCGCATTTTACCTTTGAGCGTTCACGTGGCCGCTTCATGATCATAAAACAATTTTTTTATGTGAACCTTGCTATATCGTTGCTGATTATTCATACGCTTGACAAAGAGCGCTTTGGGCATCTGCAATCTAACAAGCACGCGATGGGCTTCGGGATCTTCTTCTCTGGACACAAGTGCGGCAGCTTATGCAAATTGCTGAAGCTCAAAAGTCGGAAGCATAAGTACAAATTCAGAGAGTCCTGGCCCAGCTTGAAAGATAGCTTATCTTTTTGCTCGAATCGCCAATGTGGGAAAATCATTGACGCCGCGAAATTTTCCTGGACCAAGATTTACGGCCACACGCTCTTTTGGTGTGATGTCTGTGCACATGCGAAATTTTCGGACAAGAAAAACTCAAGAACGACAATAGTTTGCAATTATACAAAGGCTGGCCACACTTTTGAGGTGGATGATTTCCTGTATGAATCGCAAGGTGCGCCAATGCCGCGATTCTGCAGGCAGCATAGCGACGATGATCCCGAGAAAAAACTGCTTAACATACTGCGGTAGGATCACTAGCTTTACGATGTTTTGCATTAAAAGGATATGCTATACTCTCCATATCTGTAGTATCCCTGTATCTATTACAATGCGATTATATGCGCAGTAACTCATCGATAGTTCGCCTTGCTTATCACAGGCATTATCACCATTACTGTAGACGCGAGATACAGTCATTACTTTCAATATATATTGTAATCACGTCACATAGCCGAGACCTTAGGAAAATATATAGGAAGAATAACCAAAGAGGTTTTGCTTCGTGGTACTCACAGCCGGACGTTCTTTCGCAAACCAGACAGCCATCTGAGCGTCGTATGAATGTACTACCAGATCCAGCACGGGTCCTTCATCCGGCAGTCGGGCTCTGCATCAGGTATACAGGTTATACTGGATAAATCTTTGTAGATTCGGTCAGGGTTCAGAGCGTAGTTACAGCGCTAAGATCGTCGGATGTCAGGAAATGCCCGTGGGACATACAAGTGCCCTCTAGTTAATGCTTTCCTTCCTATGCATTCTGCCCTCAAATCACAGGCTCTCCGCCAAACTCTGCGACTCCAAGAGAGCTTTCAGCAAAATCTGAAGCAGAATAGATAAGAGCTGGACTTACACCTAGATAAGTTGAAGGTATCTATGTTGTCTTGTTCTTTCTTGACTACGAGGTAGCCTAAGACAGATGCGCTACCAGATAAATGCTAATGCGGTAAATATGGAGGTTTAACTTAGGCTGCGATAAAGAAGAGAAACTTACTGCATATAGGAGGCGTGCACCCGGGCCCTTTTCCATTTTGGGGAAATACCAATGTCGCCAGCCCTAATAGCTGCTGGCTCGTATAGATCCACCCTGATTATGACCCTCACGACGCTCAACACTTGGGCTGCATCGCGTTGAACATTGGAGATATCAGCTACACAATAGAGTGTTGACCAAGTGAAGAATGAGGTTGCCAGTTGGTATACGCCTATGGAACCAACATTTGCAGACCTGGCTTCTACACTCGATATACTACCTACCTTTGGCTATAAAACAAACTATACATGACTAAGGCAGAATACGCAAATAGTCGTAACTGGTCTGCCCCTGATGTGGGGTCTGGGATATCTTTAAGAATCGAGCAATTCCTTTTCATAAATTCAATCACTGAGGTGTATTTTTTAGATGACCACGAGGAAAGCCCTACATTCTGTCAGAAAACGTAGTATATTGATCTTAACCTCGCTGGCCATGTGCACACGCGCATGGGCACTTTATATACATGATATGAACGAATGAAATCCCACATTTGGTGACGTAAACAGATTGAGCGAATGCGTCATGATCTTGGCTCACTAGCCATCCGGGTGGCGCCATGATATTATGGCTTGGCTGGAAGCCTGACGGCACTCGCCCAATGCCTAGATATCGTTGACTTTGTTGGGTAAGTAGTAGGTCAGTAGTGGTAATATTTTAAACCTCTGATTTATCTGGATGTATATTCTCATACTTTATCCTTTTTATTAAGTACTTGTCACGAAGCCGTTCCCACAGAATCAATCAACAAATATGAGGCCGGAATAACAATTTTGGTAAGGAAGAAAGTGCCTTTGACCTATCCCTATTACCATACACTAGTTTCTAAACGGCGGTATTAGAAACGGAATATATATATATATATATCAGCGCATGAGCATAGACATATAGAGCATATGGGCTCATTTCCTCTCTACTTCCTAGCACCTTTTGAAGTACGATCCCACCCCAGAACAGCAGCGCTGTCACTAAACCATCAACTCTGCACTTCGAGTCAACTTGCAAATTAATACGCTACAAACAATACAGTACAATACAATACAACATTTTCGCACAACTGATACACCAAGATGTCCATGGGACTCACACCTTGGCCCGCTCCGGACTTCTCATCTATCGTAGAAACTAAGTCATACGATAACTATGACGTCCAGTCTGAACCGGCCGCCGCTACTGGCTACCGTGCCTTCGATACCCTGTCCACCTCCTCGGGCACGGTGACCCCCGACGACGTTCAGCCCCCCAATATATACGCCGATATGCCAAAACTGGTGGCCAGCAAGCTCAATAGCAAGCACATCGCCAGCGCGGGGAAGGTCTTCAAAGCCAACGTTAAAAAGGCTCGAGCCATCAAAAAGAAGCGCGAACTGAGGGCTTCTAAGGACTTTGAGCCCTGGCTGCGGGCACAAGCCGACGATTTCGTCGCCAAGGTGGAACAACGGCAAGACGACATCCAAAAATACATCGAAAATCCCCTTTTCGAAGAAAAAAAACTCCCGAGTTATATCCTCGATCCGGATCAGAAGTTCTGCTATATGACGCCTGAGATGCCTAAGGAGATAGAACACTTCGTGGAGGAGGCGCAAACGTTCTTCGAGAAGATGATGGAGATGACAGGGCTGCCGGAGACACGAGTGGTCAGTCAAAAGGGCTGGCATGGGGGGCATTGCTTCTGTCTTTATACAAGCTTTCCCGAGGAATAGGATTACTTCGGCTTATCGTGTATATAGCTTCTGGTAGCCATCTGTGTATTTACCTCTAGTTAAGTCGATAAGTTGACGATTTATCAGGGACCTATAACGTATATGTCTGTATAGCCTACGCAGGTAGCTCGTAACACCGCTATATGTAAATATTTACTAAGCCTAACTCATACATGTATGCGTATTACATTAAGAATTGAGGTGAAGATATCAACTTAACAGCTCTCTACAAATGTATTGTGTGTCTCAAAATTTGCAAAATAGGTATTCGTACGGTTACAGATATGTATTCGCTCATATATGCTCATACTTCGGGAGCTTACCAACTGTCCATATACGCCTGTCCAGATATACACCGAGTTGTAATATTACTATGGCGCCTCCATCGCAGAGGCCACCCCCCTATGATTCACAATCAACATGGCGCCACGAATAACATTCCGCCGGCCTGTGTCCAACCTGGACGAGATTGCAAACATGTTGCTAGACATCGCTGATACCGAGGCCGACCATATCTTTAACGAAGACGGCTCAGTCACAGTCTTTTTTGCCCCCGATGAGATTAATCTCAATCATTGGTTCCCCGGCCCCTCCGAAAATACACAGACCGGTCACACACCCGCGGCCGAACCCAGTCAAACAAGCGCCAGCCCACCAGCCACAGTTGATGAGACTCACATACCAACTGTCCAGAGCGCAGAAACCACCTCCAATGGAATCTGCGAAGACGCGACACATATCATACTCCACGAATGGCGGCTTGCAGAAATTGCCAAGTTCACGGAACAATTCGAGGAGCATAAATATCAATCTCGACCTCTCATAGCACGGTCAGACGACAGATATGAGAGCACAGGGCCAATGTATTTCATTTACAGAACCTCAGCAATGCCGGTGGCAGGGACCGATGTGAGAGAAAGGGCGCACCGGTTCTGGAGGAACTATTTGCTTTCTAAGGGGCTAATACCGCCGTCGTGGGTCGAGCTCTGCGACCAAACCTCGAGTGATGATGGGCCAGTCGGCGTGTTTTTCAATCTGCATATCATCATCTTGGGTCTTCAGGGTGATGATTAGTAGACCTCGTGCGGAGGTGATGCTATGGCTTCCAAGTATCATAGCGCCTATTTAGCCAATTTGGTTGTCTTCTAGTCAAAATCGTACTGCTGTTGAAGGACTGGTCATTTTTACAAATTGAAGTTACTTCTCGACACTGATTTGGCAATATTTTGGGGGTCTTTCTTTGCGTCCAGCGTCTGGTTTACGAGACAAGTTATAGTCGTGGTACGTACATATTCCATGAGCCCTCTCGTTTGGTTGTTGGGGTATATCAATATGATACTAGATGCCATCCCTGTGAAATCGTTATACGTATGAATGAAGAATCTGATATTTCATTTGCCTTACATTGCTCTAATACGAGAATCATATATCCTTAATCATCCAGGCACATCCAGAAACCTGTAGATCTTCGTCCCTTACTATACTAATATCGGTCTAGCTCGATATAAATATAGTAAGCCGCAGCTTTTCTAATAAGTTACCGGACATTCCATAAACTCGTACGGACTTCAAGGACTAGTCGACTTCAAAGCTTCTCGGTCGAATGCTTTCGAATGTCGTTGGATGTTGTTCGTATGCGCTTGGCGTTGCAATATTGTTGTGTTACCTACCAGGGATGGCTCGATGCAGATAAGCTGCTGCGGCTAGTTTCCGCTAGGCTGCTAGCCATTTATCTCGCATTTGCTCGCCCGAGTATTAACTGCATGTTGTCTATCGGCCGAACGTTTCTCAAATGTATACGCATCATTCCGGCAATTAGAATATAATACGACTTCGTTTTATGTTCGAATAGATGATTGCTAAGTATAGCATTCAGGTTATCTCGGCCATCGGGGTAGATGGTCACCGATGACCGCCTCCTGCAACCAAGCACTCGGTTATCACAGGGCCAAGAGTTTTTGGGCCTTGCGTGCCAATACTATACGGCCGAGAATGTCGGGCGCGATTGTCGTCTCGTCGAACATATGCATGCGTGGCAGATCCTTGCATAGTGACGTACGTATGGCAATTGAAGTGCCGAGTTCAGTGTGAATACGATGTCGGATTTCGAATTCCCAGTTTGCTGGCTAATCAAGCTAGCTAGCCTCACGGAGTGGATGGGTGGGGAGGGTTTCAGCTGGCACTTGTATGCGGGGTCAGACCCAAATTGTATAAGTATCGAATGGATATCTCTGTTTTCTATCCCGTTTTCTCAAGGCAAAGCACGGCTCTTGACCATCATCTTCTCAGGATAACAGCATCTCTCAATTGATCAATCCCTGTTTTACACGATTCTTACAGTAGTTCAGAACGTCGAAGGCGTGGTATACAATTCGCAGTTTAGACCATACCTACCAGTTTTAGAAGTACAACACTCAGAACACACCGCGATATCAAAATGGCGCCACCAAAGGTCTGGTTCACTGGTCTCCCATACAACCACCATACTCTCCCCGCCTGGGGCTGGCCGGAGGATCGCGTCAAGTCGGGTCTACTGGAAGCCGTTGGCGTCCTCTTGCAAGAGGGCTACGATGCCGTCGGATACTTTATCGCGCCAGAACAGGGAATCAAAGCCTTCGAGGAGAAGCTGCTCGAGACAAAGTGGGATGCTGTGATTATCGGTTGGGGCGTCCGAGGAAATAAAGATTTGACGGTAAGTACACGCAGACGCGTCTCAATGACTTTCTAGCCCTATCGAGGACATGGGCGAGAGCGCATGACTGACGTGGGACTGGCTTGCGACAGTACTGGCTGGAGGATATGATCAACTGCATTCGCGAAAAGTCGCCGCAAACTAAGATCATGTTCAACTGGAACCCGGAGAGCACCATTGATGCCGCGAGGAGGAACATTCCGATCACTGATGAGTCGGAGAAAGCGTCGATGAGAGAAGTATATGCTAAGTCTGGCGTTGAGGGTCGCGTCACGTTCTGCGAATATGACAGACCGAAGACGACGGCTTAAGGGCTTATCCTAGTTGTGGGAGTTATGTGGGCTGGAAAATGGGTTAAAGATGTATTTAACTAGAGATATATGTCAGAATCAAATTTGGGGAGTAAGAAACACGCGCATGTGTGCGACCCCGTGACTATGTGCGACCTATAGTTCGCTGGGAGTAGGGTACTCCTTGTGCCACAAGTTCCGCCCAAAGAAATGCTCCTCGGTCCGTTCCTTGACGTCAATTGTATCGCCAACGCTCACGACACCATCTAAATTCCGTTAATATTCGATAATCAATATTTGGAATGAAAGGACTTTTCTTACCCTTCTTGGAGGCGACCATGTGCATCCCCATACATCCCAGATTCGGCGCCCCTGCGTCAATGTTTCGGCGTGCGCGAAGTGTCACATCTGGCTCATTTCGGTTCCGTTCTATCGACAACAATGTCAAGATTTGTACAGCTGGTGGAGTATTACTAGGACTGCACTTGGGGTGTACTTACCACCAGTGTCAGGGTTGTTGTTAGGGACTTTGCACCGCGGCGTCCGAGAAATGACATGATAGTTACTACCTCCGATATTGATTGTCTTCCAGCCATCCTCATCAAAGGAAGGGCTACCAGAGACGACGACATTTGGGCGGAAGCGTAGCACTGAGAGTTTGGGGACTTCGCTCTTCACAAGCTCGTTGAATGCTCTGACGCTTGCCAGCCCTAAGATGTGTATAGGAGCCTTGCGTCTCTCGTTAGCGAAGTCTCACCCGTCACTTATAGTCGCTTGCATGGTTTTGGCTTACGAAATCCGCGAACCCGATCTTGCTTTCACGCCCGAGTAGTGCGGCTGGTGGACCCATAACCTTGATCCCCCGATTCTTCCCATCGATGACGGCAAAGAGTCCAACATCCACTTTCGTATAATTTTTCGTGAACACTACATCCTTGAGCTCCTGTGGAATGTGCGCGCTCAGATCGTAACCCTCGGCTTCTTGCTTCCATATTTCGACCTTTTTGACTGGGTACTTTGCCAGCTGCTTCTCCGGCAGCAGATTCACATTCAACGGGACTGTAAATGATTTTCGAAACTTATTCCCATAGATCAGCGAAGCTGGGAAATGCGGTTTCGCCGGATATGAAATGGTAAGCGTGTTCTTAGTAGGGTCAATGGCCGTATGTATCAGTGCCATCTTTGGGAAGCCACGCTGCGAGGCAAATGACCATGCTTCGGTCCCAGGGCTGCAGCTTGCAAACATGAGCTGCCTGTCGTACTGCAGACTGTTGTGTAACGACCACCCAAAGTATTAGCCAAGCTTACTTGATCAGCTTCCCAGAAAGCGGTAACACTGCTTGCGTCTGCGTAGTCACCACGCGTGAGTTTACGTACCCCGTATGACATATCTTTGATGAGGCGACCTCGATACCTCTGCATCCTTTGACAGGGTAGATCCACAAGCTTTTGACTTTGAATGTTTGTCCCGGCTCTTGGTCCTTGGAGTATTTGAACTCGTCGCTGATATTGCTGACTGTCGGCGGTAGCCCGAAGGCCTGCTTTCGACGATTGGCGAGCGGCAGGAATTCGCGACATAGAAATATGATCGATAATAGCAGAGCCGCGTATCCAATGGCGGCACTAAATTGAGTAGAGTGGTTCTTGTAAACCTCTGATACGCTGTCGAGGTTCTCGAAGCGAGGAAGGTATGACGCCATCTTGATTGATGATTATTCAAAATAGTACTGAAAGTCGACGAAGAATGGTGATTGATGGAGTAGTAGGAATACTGATTCAAGTTCAATGTGTAAACTGGGGTTGTTTCAACTACTTAAGTACGATTAGTAAGACGTTCTCAAAAAGAGAAATCGAACCCTGGACTAACGTTAACCCCCACTAACAGCGGAGCCGCAGCAAGCTAAAGTCGAGGTCAACTGGTTGCTATATATACTCGTATTTAAGGCGAGCAAATGCGGCAGGCGCATCTCCGCGGAGATGCTCACGCCGTCGCTCTTACCGCTGTTCTCCGGTTCACCGCCCAAATTGCCTGAACCGACGATGTTGCAAATTCAAGATTCGATCGAAGGCAGTTCAGCATCTCCATTTTAAAGATGTGTTGATGACTAATCAAACATCGTCGGTTGAGATTTCCGTTCCTTCAGGCAGCAATATTACGCGAGCCGACAACATCGCTTGCAGCAAGCTTTCGAACCAGCCAACTCCGCCATCCGCATCCGCATGCTCCACCGCCATCGGCCCGCGACCTGACACACTGGGAGCCTCTTGCCCTCAACTTCCGGCTGCCACTACCCGTCCGCCTCGACAGCCTCCGGACACGACCCCGAGCCGCAATGCCTCCTCGAATACCCCTCCCGATCCGCCGTTCTCCGTTCTCCTCCGCCTCCCTCATCCGGACACCGACCAACTTCGCTCGAGCCTCCCGAGGTCTGGCGTCGACTTCTCACAGTCACGATGATCACGGCCATCATGAAGACCCGTACGACGAGCCCTCTGGGTGGTTTCTAGGTGTCCCGCCGAACGAAGCACGAACGAACGAGGGATGGGAGAAGATTATGTGGTATGGCTTCTTCGGAGCCTTCGCGGCAGTCTCCGTGGCGCTGGTATATAAGCCGGATACATCGTACGTTCTTCATACCCGCTATTTGCATTTCGGACTATGCTATCGGGGATAGCCGAATCAATGGCTAACACAACGGTCCTACAGAATTCAAACCTGGGCACTCGAGGAAGCCCGCCGGAGATTAGAGAAAGAGGGTATACTGCCTCCACCGTCTGGCCAGGCCGCGAACGCAATGTGGACTATCCAAAATACTCTGGCGAAAGCGCAGGGTACATTGCCGCTGGCATTCGACGAAAAGAGTCTATCGAACGAGGAACTCGACGCAAAGATCGTGGAACAGCTGAAGGTCGCCGTGGCGTCTCTCGAGGCCGAGGAGAATTCGGGAGATGCGGACCTCGAAAGACGGAAGAAGTGGGCTTTGGTCGAAGCGAAGAAGGTGATTGAGAGGGGTGGGATATACAGTGGGAGAGTGTAAATAGTCGAGTTGGAGAAGTTCATCGGGAGCGTGGCCCGTTATACAGTGGACGACGAGGACGACTAGAAGCGTCTGCTGCCGGTTTTCGTTTTTGGATTGCGATCATATATTTTTTGTTTTGTCGCGATATTTCCAGCTTGCTTGACGATTTGTATCAAATAACGATTACTACATTTTCTGCTGGAGGGGTGGTTTCCTGTCTAGATACGAGGAATAGATAAAAGAGGAACTTCATAAAACTCGATCGAGATCCTAACTATGGGCGCTGAGAGATAGCAGCATTATTGCAAATATTCGCAGAACATCGCTTCGACGTAGTAGTGTCGAGAGCGGCATGAATATTCTTATATACACATTTAGACGACAAAGAGATCAACGAGATTAAAATATGCCTGCCACCTATATATATGCAAGGTTTGGATATCAACGACGGTACGGCGCTCACTGAAAGAATATAACAGAAACATGCATGTTCGCGTGTACACGTGTACTCATTAAGCCTTCATATCGGAAATTGGAATCTCCACAATGTCCGCGTCCTTATCGCGCTGAAAGACACTCACGACGTCCTCAAGCGTCGCCCGTCCCTGATAATAGCACGTTTTCGTTTTGCGGAACGAATTGAAAATGTACCTGCCCCGGTCGTGGACTTCATCCTCCGTTAACTCCTGTCGTTTGAATTTATATTGGTTGATTCTGGGGTCCGGTAGAGGATCCTTTAATTCGACGTTCGTTTTGCCCCACCGGCTTTGTATCACCTCCAGTCGCTCCACCTCGCCCTCGCCGAGCGCTTGGAGACACCAAGTTGGCGGATTCGTCCCCTCGTTCAGCACCACGCCGATAGTTTCCGTACTTCTCAGAAACGTCGCGAACCACGGGTACAGTACCATCTCGTCGGGCGTTACGACGCTGCGAATGGCGCGCGCAATCGGTTCGCGTATCGTCCGGAACGTGGCGACAAAGCTGTGCGTGTTGTCCAGATCGAAGATGAAGCGGCTTTCCCGGCAGAGATCCAGCATTTCCTCGGATGGATTCTCGACAAAGTCCGTGAACCAGATGATTTTGTAATTGCCAAAGTAGCGATAATTCAGCTCGTCCGTGACAACGATCTGGCTGTCCAGCAGCTTCTTCAGTCGTCGCCGTAGGATGCTCCATATGCTTGCAACAGCGCGGTGTAGGTTTTTCGATAGGCAGACCACATTGGCGGGGATCGGTGAGAACTGGTATATCAAAGACAGCGCGAAAGTGCCCGTGTACGTTCCGTACTGCAACTGTGGGGGTTGAGGTCTGGGTCTCGAGGTTAACAGATCTAGACATCCGTCATCCGAGCTCTTCGCGGTGTGTTCGGCATTGTAGCATTCTCGGCGGCGGCCGACAGCCGGCAATTGCGGTAGATGACGGGGTCGGCAGACGTGCGGCGTGAATTTGTGAGGCGGATTCTGCGGGAGGATGTTGAAGTGGTTTTCTTCCTGTAGGACCTCGGCATCGCGTATTATGATGTTGACTTTCGGGGCCTGTACGACGTATGCGAAGATTTCCTCTTGGAGTTCGAGCGGGAGGGTCTCGAGACTGTGAACAAATCCGGAGTGTTAGAGACGGAAGCCGCTGCCTTGTATACATATACAGCCGTAGCTATAGAGCCCACCTTGCTTTAAATCCGGGTGGCATATTGGACGTAATGTTAGTGTTCGATTCGGTAGGGTACGTATATGTATAGCCGGTACGTATAATTGTCGTGAGAAATGTATCGCAGTTCCAGATGCGTGCGCGTATCTACATAGACAGCGTATGAGATGGAAGTATCCCCGCAGTACTTGCTGCTGAGGAAAATAGTATACTGAAGTAGTTTTCGATCCCTGAGTACTGCATCAAGCAAGGGCGGCCGACCAGCACGTTATATGTGGCCACAGGCTTCGATTAATATTTCCTTTAGCTTTCCACCCTCTGCAGCTCGCGCGGTGTACATAAAGGTTACTTGCAGCGAGCCAAGCCGAGTTCCCAGCCATGGCTGAGGCGTGCAGATATCGAAGCTATCAGGCGGGACACGAACACGCACTGCACAATGTCGGTTTTATTACTCGAGCGCTGCGTTAGCTAACCGATTCGGCGGATAGTCATGTAAGGAGGGGCTATTGCAAGCTAAGCCGCAGCCCGGAGAACGCTAGAAGGACGCCGTTGACTGGCTTTTGCTCTGCTTCAGACCACTGCACCGAGTAATTTCAATTTCACTGTCGCGTCATGTGGGTGGGATGCAGCGGTAAGATTACCCAGATGCGACACAATAACTAACTGCATGGTGCACTAGCAGATATATTTTTTTTCTCGAGAACTGTAACGGGCGCCGGGCTTCAAGCCGGCGGCTTGCTATTCCATGTTACATGTAGGACTCCCTATGCAATTCAAATAGCGCTCGTTTATATCTCTCGGTCCACGCTGCCGTCGGCTCCAACTTGCGCGTCGACGTATCACGAGTCGACTTGGCCCCCGTTCGATAAGTCGCTAGCCGAGCGAGCGCGAGCCGACGTTATCGGACAATATAATTTCTTGGCCCACGGAGCCCTGAAGCCTAGTACACCAATGAGAATACAAATCGATAACCGCCCGGTTGGTCCACGGTCTGATGTCGCCATCTTCGAGAAAAGGCTCGATGGCAATCGAGGTCACAATTTATAAAAATGAAGATCTTAACTCATCGAGGACGTTAAAGGGGTATTCTTTCAAGCCACCCGTGCGACAACGGCGAGTTTGGTCAAGTAAACCCGGGATCAACCCACTTGCTACCGAAAAACAACCATTCCTAAAAAGAAAGCCGCACACGACCGACCAGTCGCGACAATCACAGGCAAAAGTCACACTACTCGGTATGCAGCTTTTGTTGGGCGTGGCTGTCAAGTTGGGGTTGGGACGAAGCGCATCGATATCTTTGAGAGCAAGTCGCGAAATTGCGCGGATAGATTATCATGTTATGTCTGACAGCGGCTAGCGATGGCCAAATCCTCAAGTCGCAGACAGGCAATGGAGGATTGTAGTGGACGGCGGGGGACAAGTCTAACTCTGACTTTTATTTTCGGGCTCGTAGCGATCCGGGACAAATTACTGCTAGTAATAGCGTTATAGTACTTAGCTTAGTCAAAGCCGTCGAATTCCGAGCAAACCGCCATGGCCCCTTCATATTCGTGCTTTCGCAAAGTTTCGTGATGCTAAATTTTGCTAACATATATAAGGAAATAGATTTTAAGACCAGAATCGAAAAAATTAAAACTAGGGGTAAAGAGCTATCGCATCTTCTCTGAGGGTTCGCAACTTCAATAAGTCTGCGACCCTGTATATTATAATTCACGACACATGCAACGCGCCTACGTATTCAGCTTGTTTATAATGCGCGATGACATATACGCATGTAATGAATCCGCGGATCCAATGAGACTCTCTATTCGCGAATTCGATTCTCCGCTACAATATTCCAGGCACCAAGGCTACATACTTATGGCGTCCTCGATGATGAATACCAAGATAATTCTTTGACGACACGGCGCTCAAGTGATTAGGGCCGTAAGCTATATATTTGAGTAATCGGGTAGCTTTCCGGTACGCCTTTGATGCAGTCGGAAAGCCATATGATGTGTCTGAACTTCTATTATATTCCTAATTATATTAACAACTGTTGGATATTTATTTCAGAAGACTGAATTGTCACATGAGAACGCATGCTAGCGTGCTGGTCATCACCTTAGAGTCACAGCTGTAGTTAATGTCTTCTCAGCTTAGAAGACACTAGGTGGGCTTTGGTGAGGAAGGGCTCTGGCTAGATGGCCCAACAGCTTTAATACACATCGGTAGAGCAAAATTATGGCTCGATATCCCAGACACTTGCTACAGCTGACGTGGAGGCAAAAGACCATGGAGCGACGATAACGCCTCAAGCTTTCACGCCAGACCCTATCCTATTCTCTAGTGATATATCGACCGTGATGTGTAAACTAAATTTCTATACCGGCAGCAATACGGAGGCGCTTTGTACGGTAAGCTAACCGCCTTAGCATAGAGCTTGTGCATTAGGCCTAACTACTACAGATCAGTGGAAATAAATACGGCAGGCTGAACTATGCAACGAGCTGTTCGTGCAAGCAAGCGCAGTCCACTCAAGTCCGAGGAATCCATGATTCTTGATTCTATCGATCAAAGTGGCTATGTACTGAATATGCCTTCCGCGCCGGTGAGAGGGTAAGGTATATATAGGAGGAGGACGAGAGGTCGAGAAGAAAGCTCTGTAATAGGTGTCATGCAAGTGTCGTCTCAAGGCAACTCCTCGGAAAAGAAAAAAAGTGGAAAAAAAGGTTGCGGAAGGGAAAGGTGACCCGCATTAGAGATATCCATAGACGATACAGGGCAAAAAAAATATCGGAATGCAGACAAAGGGAAAGATAGGCAACATCGTCAGGAGAATAAGATAATTCCATCATTAATAAACACCGACCCATGGTACCATCTCCCGTCTATTCCTCAACAATGTTGCCTCTTTCCGAGACGTACAGACCGTCCAAGAATTTCCGGATATCCTTGTTCCGTACTCTGCAGATTTGCTGGATGTCGGCGGCGCTCTGGGAGACGTTCTCCAGCGAGTTGCCGGTGAGGACGAGCTCGTCCTTTGTGCTCTTGGACTGCTCAACATCGACACCCTCGTGCATGAGGACCTTTCGGACAATCTTCTCGCCGATAAAGTTCCTGTTTGGAAGAGATCGGTCAGCATCCCGTCGCAAGATATCGAAGCATTCTGCCATCAATCATCTTGGCTGCATGAGCAATCAAGCAGACACCAGCATCTTCCAACTCTTTCGTTGGGAATGACAGCTTTCGACCAACTTCGGTTCAGGCGGGCAATCCAACTAGTCTCAGGGCCAGATGCCGGCTTGCTGTTTCGACCATCCAATGATCTTGCCCTCGTCCGCTTGCAGTCCAAATGCTCCAACAGCAGTTACGGCACAAAACACAAACATAAACTGCCAAAAGTCTCCACCTACCGAATCTCGACCTCAAACAGGCCATCCTCGTTCTTGTTGACGGCAACGTTGATGGGGAAATGTGCATAGACGTAACGCATCTTGTACTTGAATCCCTTGGTGACGCCAGTGATCATGTTCTCGACGATAGACTTGACGGTCCGCAGGGCGGCGATGTTCTTGCGGTTGCCATGGTGCAGGGAGATGTCGATGATGGGCTTGCCGGGGCGCTTGGTGAAGGAGATGTTGATGTGCTTGAAGTCCCGGACGAGCTTGCCGCGGGGGCCGGTGACGGTGACGACGCGGGCCTTGATGGCGACGGAGACTACAGTATTCCAAAATTACACATTAGCTGCACAGTCCCATCCCATTTCCTCTGGTGTATTCTTCGTCGTTGTCTGCGAATTCTGGATTTTTGTGATCGTGTCGATAATATACAGGTGCTTCAACGAGCAATGTGCGGGGCGTGAGACAGCACGTACCGCCCTCAGGGATCGTCAGAGACTCGCTCGAGTAGAGGTACTTCATCTTGTCGGAATCGAGTGGTGAGTGGTGAGGTCGGAGATTGTCGGCGGGAGATGGTCGATGTTTGAGATGGCGATATTGCAGCTGGAGTCTGTCGACCTTCAATGGAAATTTCGCTAGACACCCAAAACGACACACACCAAAATTTCCGTGTTCAGCGTCACGTGGGAGGGTTCTTGTTCGTCCACAACGCGAAAAGCCCTTGCCCTAGCAGCATTTCTTGGCATATGCAACGCAGAACCACGCGTTATTCCGGCCCGACGACACCAGTTAAGCCTGCTAGCTGGTCATTTTGACATTGGGAACGGCCGGTTCTGGCACCAAGAATAGTTCATTTCATCCGTCTGGAGGAAATTTTAAAGAAAAGGGCGAAGCAGCATGCTCGGTAAATATCGATATATCGTTTCGGCTAGTCAGATCAACGTCCGGCTGTAATTATCGGTAGATATATGATCTCAGCGAGAGTATCTGTATGTTCGAGCTCTCAATCCTGTCCTCATTGTACGAAGATTTTCCAATTCAAGCTTAAGAATTCAGTGGCTATAATAATGCAATCAGACTTTCAATACACTAGGAAATACATTTTTTTGCGCAGATGTAAAGACATGAAAACCAAATCAAAAATTTCGCCATTCAAATGCAATACCGCAAATGCAATGTCTAGCTAGAAACAAGAAGATTCGACCCTCAATCTAATATCTGGTATCGTGATATCATGCAAATGCAAAACGCGGTCTAAAGTAAAGAAAGACCGCCAAAGGGTCATAAATGTCGCGCTCGCGCGTTCTATCATCGCCGTCCTCCCCGGTACGATGTTGTGGCATTTCCTCCCCCTCACACTTTCACCCACCTCAACCATCTTCTCCTCCCCTTCCCGAACCTCGACTCGGGCCCTGCATCCTCCCCTGCCTTATTATCCTCAAACTCAATCTTCCACACTCTCAAAAGCAACATTGACGTCGCCGCAACCAGGTACATTAGTCCAGAAAATATCTGCGGATACAGATACTTCGTCGTCTCGGCACCACTAGGTTCGCGATGCGTCTGCCGTAACGCCAGACCGATAGGCTCGGAGAACGTCAACGGCGCGACCATGAACAACCATATCAAATTCAACGCTGACGGAAGCTCCTTCAGCGAGACGACCTCCGCTGTGACCGGCGCGACGGTCGCCCAGAAGGTGCCGCAGATGGCACCGTTGATGAGCGCGAAGAAAATCAGCACGCCGAAGGATGTGGCGTTGATCCAGATGATGAAGACGGTGAGCGCGCAGATGAACGTGAGCGCGCCGGCGATGTTGATACGACCCCAGGTGTCGGAGTAGAGGCCGACGAAGGGGCGGCCGATTGCCATGCCCAAGTTGAGCACTGCGGCCATGATGCTGCCTTGTTTTTGCGTGAGGCCGACGGAGACACCGTAGTTTGGTAGCGAATACACGATAACAACCTATATCAAACCCCGTTAGCCGTATGTCTCGAAAACAATTACCGGTGCAAACACAGTGACTTGAAGCTTGGAAGGGAGGTAAGGTAGCACATACATATCCCAGCATGCTGAATGCTCCCCATCCAACGATAAACAAAAATTCGATCCTCTTCAAGATTTTCAAATCAAACATCCTGATGTCCGGATTGATCGTCTTATTCCGATCCCGCAGCAATAAACTGCAAGTCGTGTTGACGGTAAACGCCACAATCCCGGTGATCCGAAACGTCCACGCGAGCCCGAGATGCTGCAACATGGCGTTCGTCCCGAGCGAAAACGCAAGTCCGCCAATGCCGCTGCCTGCAGCCGAGATGCCGTTTGCGACGCTGCGCTTCTTGTCGAACCATTGTGGTATTATGCCAACCGACGCCACAAAAATAAAGCCCATCCCGATACCGAAAAGCGCCCCTTGGGAGAGGTAGAGGTGCCAGATGCGGTAGGCGAAGCTTGCACCAATCAAGCTTGCGCATTGCAGCGTGCAGCCAATTAGCAGTGCGACGTGGCTGGAGAATTTCCGTGTGAAGAAGTTCGCGACGGGCGATATCAGCATGCCAGCACCCACGGTCACCTAAAAGATATCTTGACGTTAGCTAAGCTCTCTACTATAGCGAACGGAAGAGGTAACCACGGCTGGCTGGGAAGGGAGCGGTACTCACACCACCAACGAACGCATAATCGAGCGAAGTTGCTTCGGCGAACAACGGCGGGTCATGGGTCAGATAATATGACAGGTACACACCGTAGCTGGCGTTGATACCCCATGTGCTACACGAATACGCTCGTTAGTCGTCATTCAGAAAATAGATCGATCTAGATATAGCCATTTGCGTGTTACAATTCGTAACACCAAGGTGCCACCCGGGCCGTGCTCGTAGACTTACCAAGCAGTGATAAACATGCAACAGAATACACAAACCCAACCTATCGACCACAAGATTCGTCAGTCAATTAGCCCCTGTCATGCAGGCTTCCATCGATGCCAAATTTAACCAATTCAAAAAATCGATTCGATAGAACAAATCATGGTGGTGAGGATACGTACCATATCCACCATCTGGCGGCGCACTTTCATCCTGAGCTTCTGGCGCGGCTTCAACATCGCCGGGGATATCATCACCATTCACACTCGCCTCCTTGCTCAGCACGCCATTCGAGCGTTCGCTAGCCGTCGACGTATACGCGCCGGCCTCAAACTCCTTCGACAGCCGCCTATCATCCTCATCTCTCGTCCGCCCGCCCAGATCTACCTTTGCATCCATGCCGCGGATCGATGTCGCCCGCTATAAGTACCTGCGCTGCACGCAACCGGAGGGCCGTAGATACCTGCCAGAACAGGCTCGGCTCGGCAGGAACAGTGGAAGGTTGCAGGGTCTGCCGTTGCTGGTGCTATGTTGCCGTGGTGTACCGTGCGACCTTCCTATATCGAGTGCGACGGAGTGCGAACCAGGGAATCAAACAGTGCGAGCCGTAGATTCGATCAATGCTCGCGCGGACGTATGCACGTCGCACTGAAAAAATGTGCAATATGCAATAACACGCGGGAAGAAGAAGGGTGTTGTATGGTAGATAGTAGGTAGGTGGGTAGGTAGCAGTAGCACCGAGCTGCAAGGAACGTGACTTCTGTCGACGATATCCGTCTCCGTGTGGTACTGTTTTGAAGGTGGTATCCTTTTTTTGGCTTGCAAGTAAAATTACTTGACGGCACCGATAATAGGCAGATTCTGATATGACCGACGTCTATATCGAAGTCCGGTGTCGCACAACAAGGAAGCGAAGAGAAGAGGGTCGACAACGTCGTACTATAGTCTCGAGCGACGAAAGTTTGAACCGAAACCTGGAACACAGACTTCCAGGAAGAAAGTGGCAAAGAGAAACACCAAGTTTAGCAGACTATCTCGGAGTTGTTTTTAGTTTCCAGAAAATATTCCTTAACAACAGCAGTGCAGCCGGCCGCAATAAAATAACCCGAGCTGTGTGATATGATCGTACGTTGAACAGAAGCTCTCGAAACCGAGCGAACGTAACGTTGACCGAATGATGTCTGGGCGCTGAAAGCCGAGTCTACTAGCGACAGGACAACTAGCCGATAGTAAATGCCGTGAACAAGCTCGGATATCTTGCAACGCTAGTGAGTCGAGCTATGGATTTCAAGCCGCAATTGCCGCTCCTGCGCTCGGACTTTCTGTTCGATTTTGTTGGCGAATGGAGATGTCGATGTCGTCGAGGTATCGTCGACTGGCGGCGTGAATGGAAAGCCTCCTGCTGAACGTGCATATTGAGGGCGGCAAATACTCGGGTTATCTTCTATATACCAAGAAAATTTATCCGGGTCCCGAAGATATCGTCGGGCCGCGATACAAACCGTCCAATAATTATTAAGCAGCTCGCATATCGCCCGGGTTCATAAATATAAGTACTCATAAGCTGCAGCTAGCTGATAGCTAAGTAGATTCATTCCACGAATGCGATTCACCAAAACGCCTTCGTATCCACCGTCACCGTCACCGTACATACATAGTATAGTATACAGCGGTGCGCTCCGCAGAAAAAAAACTGGCATGGGAGGCTAGATCCGTCCCACGCATCCGTGCACGGCGCTGCACCGCTGACTTCCCGATATCCAATGACCGGTTCGCAAACCGACTCACACCAAGATAACGACATGGCATGGAACCGTCGACTCTCAGCTCTCGTATTCTATCACACCCCAGATCCTTCACGAACCTGCAACCGCGGGAAGTTCCACCCGTCCCTTTCGCAAATTCTCTTACTAAGGTAGTCAGCGTGGCATCGTTGGCGAGCTCGCCGGTGATACTTGCTGCACTTGTGCAGTTTGTCGAGAAAACCATGCAGGAAAAAAACCGACTGCTCGGTCCCGCATTCCTGGCGTTCGTTTCGTTCGCAAACCGGCACGCTGCCAAGGGGCGAAAAAGCTTCGACCCATGTCAAACGCTCCATTCGGGCTAGCCGCGTCGTTTATCCTTGGATTTTGGGTTTTCCTTGGTCGTGGGGCAATGCTTTCGTACGAAGGGATACGTCGGAGATGTCCTTTACGCCCCGTGTGGCAGTTGATAGGCTTGACGGTACTGCAGGGCGGCTTCGGCTCTGGTGCTTGCTGCTGCTGCTGGCTTTTCTGCCTCCAATAGCCGAATGCCGGTGGGGTATCTCCGACTGCGTGGGGTTCAGAATATCACAGAGTCAACACGATCCATTCCATCGTCGTTGAATCAGATAAGGGTGATAACAGTACAAAGCATTTGATTTTGATAATGCAAAGTCATGCAAAAAGGTGGGTTTCGTCTATCTTATCCAGGTGATATCCGGCGCAGCGAGGATTTGCGCACCGGTGTCGCTCTGCGATCACCTGGCCTCGTTTATAGGGCTGATGCGGAATATCCTAATTTTCCGTTAAGTAATACGTACGTAAGCATGTGACATATGTCGACAAGCTACATTCACAGCACAATAGGTACATTAAGTACATGTACTAGACATCAGTTACCGCTGCCCTGCATGTCAAGCGTAGGAACAGAGGGGTTGTCCAAAGTCCGGTGCCAACCAAATGTAAGGAGCGACAAGCAGTCAAAACGCATATGCAGGAATGAAAAGAGCGAGACCAGCACCGACCAGGTGTGCGTGAATACGAAAGAATCCAAGAAACCGCCAGAGAGAGGAAGCTCTCTAAAATAGACAAGGAACGAAAAGCATATACGGCAAAGAACAAAGCCGAGCTGTGTCGACCTCTATAATATAAATGCAGCGGGAGGTGTATCAGTAGATCTGATACCATGCAGGCTGATCGATCCGACCGTTATATATAATTGAAGCAATCAAATCCCATCATTATAGGTCATAAGTTCATCGTGAAACAATCATCAAGGGTCCCCCTCTACACCCTCGCCTGGCCCACCCTGCACTCCGGTCGGCAATCTTGTTCTTCCCTCGCTTCCGTGATGAAAACGCTGCGGCTGCGGAGCCACTGTCCGTAGAAGAAAAGTACCCACGGAATAGGCCCCAGCCCCGCAGCGACGGCTGCCAACACGGTACCCGCGTGTTGGATGCCGAGTTGGCTATACATTTGCACTGTGAAAAGCGGGAAGCAGGCGCCCATGGCGTACCGGACAAGACTGTTGGCACCGAGCGCTGACGCGCCGAGGAGGTCGTTGTAAATATATACCATATATACCGCTGTGACGATCTGCCCATTACACACAAGGTTAGTCATGGCAGAGCAAAGAATCGACGTTACGAGGAGACTTACAAATGTCGCGACGGCGCCCCATCCGAATAAAACACAGCCAAACAACGGGACGAGAAGATTGATGTTTTCCTTCGCTGTCCACGCCCAGATGAAGAGGCCGGTCGGAAAGAGAAAGGAGCCAAGTAGTGCGGCATACAGCCGCTCTTCCGGCTGGATCTCTGGCATCCCATGCGCAATCCGATACCGACGGCGAGGCTGGTAAAGGAACCGCTCGAAGAGGCAGCAGCTGACACATGCGAGAACTACTCCTATCCAGATCGCCAGAAAGGCGTTGCCGATGCCGCGCTGGGACGACTTGTATACGTTCGAGAAGACGAAGGGGATCGATTCGAAGAAGGCGAAGAAGACGGCGAAGCAGAATCCATTATATCTGCGGTCGTTAGTAAACGCTTGAAATGAAGGCGGAAATTGACGGACGGTGCTTACAGTGAGACGAAAGAAACGATCGGCTCGACAAAGATCATGCGGATAGGACGAAAGAGCGTGATCGTGAATAGGAGCTTCAAGCTCTCCTTCGGCGGTGGCTTCTTGATCTGTTTCTTCTCCTTGCGCGCTTGGGCGACGAGAATGGACTTCCTGTATGTCTCTCGCGCAAAGACGATAAAACACATGAACACCAGAATCAACATGCACACTGATAGCAACAGTCGTCAGCTAGCCAATCGAATATACGGATTCTAGGTGGATATATCTTACTTATGAGCATCGTCCACCGCCAATGGCGACCGTCAGCGATCACATGGAAGCCAACGAACGGGCCAAAGCTGGGACCCATGAAAGCCATAGCGAGGAACAAGCAGCTTGCATAGACGCCCGCCCCGTCGCCACGCAGGTCCCACACGTCAGCCATAGTGCCCGCACCGACAGCTAGAACACCAGCGCCAAACATCGCGGAAAAGAATCTGCAGACGAGAACGGTCGCAAAGTTCGTCGCATAGGCGACGCCGAGCGAGAAGGCGCCCGCGATGGGGAGGGTGTAGAAGTAGACGGCTCGGCGTCCGATAGACTCTGAGATCGGGCCTGCTATCAGCGGTCCTACAATATACAGCCATCTTGTCAGTTGTTGTTGTCGTGAGGGGACCAAGGAAATGTTAGTGTACTCACCAAATCCCATGCCGAGAACGTAGAGGGTGATGCCTGCCAACGCCTCTGTCAGAGTCACGCCAAATTGACGCTGTATGCTAAAGACTGCTGGTGCGTAAACGCTAGCTCCAAAGCTCCTATAAACATTTCTTCACGTCAGCTTCCGCCCCTCAACGACATCGTCGCGATATCAATACCAGTGAGTAGAAAGGCACTTACACGATGAAGCAGGCAATGGATGGAAGAACAGTCCCATATATCCTTTCCCACAACGGCCAATTCTTTGCATTCCGTTTATCATCCGGCCCGTCGAAGTCCAAATCAGCCGGGTCAATCGGGTCTTCTTGCGACTCAACATTGTTAACATCCTTAGTTTTCTCCTCACCGCCTTCGCGCAACGTGCTAGCGCCATCAGTCAGACTGCTAGCTCTTGTCATCGTTATCCGCAGCCCACAGAGGGTAAACGACCACGATTTTCCCGCTGGGACGCTATTCCCTCCAAGATACTCCGCTCCAACAGCAGGTCCAGCGCCAGAACCAGTCTTCACAACACCGTGCTCTTGTGCAACAGCAGATGCCTCAGCAATTACTCCAACAGACGAAACGCTCCCCGCTTTCCGTACGCCTTCCTCACCCTCAAGGACAGACACCTCAAGCGGGACGAATGTAGCCCCTCGAGAAAATAAATCGCTAGTGTCGACGTATCCAGAGCCGGACGGGCCCGACTGCGGGACATGAATCTGTGGATACGCGCGAATAATATAACTGATATGGCGACGGGTCTCAGGCGACGGAGATAGGCGTGCGAGAATGTCGCTCAGGACGCTGGTTGACGGCTCTGCAGCTGCTGGCGGGGTGGGACCAACAGCAACAGCTGGGCGAGTGTCACTTGGGGAGTTCGCCATCCTTTATATATTTTTATATAATTCTTTTAGATATAATGTAGTGGTGGGCACCGAATGTGCTGACTGGCCGTATGGCAAGTGTAGCCGCAGCCGATCGCGCTGCGGTGTGCTACAGCGATCCGTGGGCACTAGAATGCCTGTGCGAGCAGCAAAACTAATTATCATCGTTTCTATTAGCGGATGTTCTACAGGCCAGCAATGACGGTTGAGCCACAATGGTGGGTTTGCACAAAGACGGGTGTGGCAAGAAAAGCAAATGTTTCCATAGAAAACAAGCTACAAATCTCAGGTATGGATTCAAGGTGCATCATCTCCGTATCATCCATGTCCATTGGCCAGTTTCAGAGCACCGAGGCAATCGTGACAAGGCGTTCATCGACATTGGATAGAGGTGAGCGAACGGCGAGGGGGGCAGCAATGAGATCCCGATTCTGATACAGCCCCGGAGCTAAGGCAGCATCAAAAACGGCCAGCAAGCCGCCTCAGCCCTGCAATACTTCTTTCTCTTGTCCTTGAGTTCTGTTTTCTTTTTTCTTTTCGTCGCTTTTCGGGGTAGCAAACAATCGGTGCATGCAGGGACTCACCGAACGGACGCTAGTCAGCTAGCTGGAGCAGCTCATCATCCAGAGGCTCAATGCTCGAGAAGGGAACCACGGCCACTCAATTAAATGGCTAGACAGAGGGACTAGTCAATGGGTGCATGAGCTGTACGAGCCTGGATATGGCGTATACTAGAACGAATGAGATCTGTTGGAGAGTGGAGTGGACCAGCAGGTGCCCGCCGGATGTTCAGCGGCACTGCAACGGAGCGAGAGACGCCGATTGAGATGTACGAGAGACTAGGATAACGAGATCTCACGCTAGAATCTGCACGGTGAATTCCGAGAGAATGAAGGACGAACTGAGTAGCATCTAGCGGGATGATCAGTGTGTGACCTTGCGATGGTGATGGTTGTGATGGAATTTGCAGAGAGTGCTCTGGAGGTAGCTCAGCGCCGCCTTCCCTCACTGCTAGCAATTGGCACAGCTCCATTGTCAGATCGTCCATTGCGTGCAGTCTGCCTGCCGTCGACGTCTAGCCAGCCAGCGACAGGCGAGCTTGTATGGTGTTTAGCGACTCCCAGACATGGCTTTTGTGTTGCGCAACAACAGACGAAGGTGGTATTTTTGCTTCTTTGGCCCCCACGCGAACCGCTGCCAATCGGGTACGCCGTCACTTCACCGCGCACCGGCATCATCTTCTGGTTGACGACATCTCTCATGCACCCTTGAATTAGGCACAGCACTAGTCTCGAGACTAACGCCACCAGTCAACCGTCTGCACTGGACTGACTCAGCAGATGCAATATCCTGCATGCGACGATTAGTTCTGCTAGATCGTGGATCCGGATCTCACAGGGCTGCGCTACAGCTGCAACGTCCAGCTATGGCGCCTCTCAAGCTCTCGCGATCTCGAGCAGCCTTGCATTCCTGTGTGCACCATTATCATACACTCGAAGCTGAGTACATGCGCGCACAGGTACATCGACTAAGCTCGCACGACGCTACGCCGCACTACGCAATTTCAGCCATGCCCATGGGCCAGCTAACAAGTGTGCTGCATCCCAACAGCTTAACAGCCCCCCGATAACGGGTATTCCTACCAACAGGAGTCACATTTTCTGCCTCTGACGTGACCTGACTCGCGAACAGGGTCAGTGCTTGTTCGGATATCCACTCGGCGAGCCTGTCGAAGATCGCGCAGCCTACGAATGCGAACAACCGCTTCACTTGCGAGTCTACGAGACGCGAAAGAAAATCAAAATAGCTACCTTGAATTCATCCGAAAGTGAAGAGAGCAGCAGAAAACTACTAGACAGTCGTACTGACTCAAATAGTTTGGACGCTAAAAATCCTATAGTTAGAATTCTCGACCGCCATACGATTGTCAGAAAATAGTATAAAACGAGCAGTAATATTACACTTCGGCCACCCGCACATCGCAATGTTACACAACAAGCCGTCCATGGCGACATCTGCAATAGTATCATGGATGCAAAGCACAGCGTCTCGCCTTCCGCCTTCCGTGCGACAGGAAAAACAACAAACACTACGTGACGTGATGCAACAGAGACAGAGGAAAAGCCCGCTGCCGGTACAGGTAGCGTACATACGTGTACAGTCTACTACCTCCATAAGTGCAACTCGATGAGATAATCCCTGCATTTTGTCTCGCTGCCTACCGAGCATTGCACTACATCTGTGCATTCGCGAAAATCTTTACGTGAGGTAGCCTCATTTTCGACTTCGGCGGCCCGATATTTACCAGTCTTAGAATGAGATTGCCTATATGACCATATCTTCCAACAAAGACGTTTCACAAAGCGGGACGTCGGTTCCGGTCCCTGCTTCTAGCTTGTGCAATGTTGCTTGCAATCGTGTGCACGTCGACTAGCACTGTCGGATTTCCTGCAGGAACTACCCGTATAGTACGTCAGGCTGCACGTAACGAACCACTCCACACAACAGTCTCTCCACACCAACACCAACACCAACAGAACCATGCACAGTACTTCGAATCTGATCGATCGATCTTCACCAGGGGTCGGCTGCAGACACGCAAACTTACGGGATGGGGGAAACGAAACGGAATATACCAGCAGAGCAAAAATCACGATGGGCCCGCGGAATAAAGCGCAATCAGCGTGGGTTTCTGAACCCCGAGGCGTGCTCGCCTGATGTGGCAGTTTCTCCGGCCGGCCTCCGGATCTCGCGCAGCGCGCCCCCGCATAGACTCTAATCTGGACTCCCAATCTTTCCGTAACATATCTGACCGCTCACATATGCACGCTAGCTATGACAATCGATTTTTAGTCGGATGATTTTATCTGACGATATCAGTACTAATATATGCCGAGGTATAGAGCTTTGCTAGCCTGGAATATCGAGAAACCAACTGATCGCGCCGCACTAGCAATAATACCGCACATGTGAGAACGACTTCGATCTTGAATGTTGGTTACAGCCTATCGACTATCAAGTCAACAACAAGAATAACTACCAATCACTTTGCCTCCTCCCAAGGAATACAGTTAACAAAGCTTTCAGAAGAGCTTTCTTCAACCTAGGATTAGCTATCAAGGTCGAAGCTCGGATTTATCCATCGATGAAGGTAACCAGGAATCCTTACAAACATGATCTGCGGACAGGGACCGACTGCATATTCTAGTAGGCCACCGCCAAATGACCAACAGCTCCAGCTTCAGCTCCAACGCCTGCATATACCTCGGTATATGCAAGCAGCTAGGATCATCATTGACGACACGACATAACACGGTGACTAGGCATCAACTGCTACTGTTTTCCTATGCCGACGTCGCTGGATGTGTTCACAAAGCGGACCAGTATACTGGGTATATCATGCATATATGCTATTCCAGGGCATATGATGCCATCCTGCAGGAGCAAGTCGCATCATACCGATTGAACATCGCCGCACCGGTACTGCCTATGTATTCGTCTCCGCCAGTGCGACATATCGTAGCTCGAGTCATGGTCATTGGCCTACTTGTTAATACCTAGAAAGATAGCTCATATTGACGTGCGGTCCGACTTGCGAGACCAGAGATATGTACATGAATCTCAATTGCGATATTTAGGTCTTGATCACATTGATGCATGGCAGCCTCCATTCGAGCATCGGCTCGTCTTCTACTGGCGAGGTCGGGTTCAGACCATCGCAAGATTTCATCTGCCTTGCCTTAATGGATCCGGATAGCCCAATGCTTGCGAGGCTTCACCGAACGCGTGTGAGCTGATTACAATCCCGCCGGGTAAAAAATACCGAAAAGGGTCGAAAAATACCCAAAAAAGGGCAAAAAGGTATGACAATTGAAAAGAGCAAAAAAGACAAAAGAATCTACAACAGTCAGGATTCGCGTCCCGTCACCGATGACACTACTAATTGACCGATACGAGGCTTGTGTAAGGCAGAGCGGACGGGATACCCAATTTTCCTCGTTCTGTGGTCGTAGATATCAGCTAGCCCAGAAAGGTAACTTATCAGGGTTGCGAAAATTTTTCACAGCAGCTCGGCTCATTGGCCATTTACATTCCTGATGTGAAGGCCCCAAGATATCACAGCCGTTTGTGTTGGTATATCCTGAATGCTTCGTACATGGCTGGCTGCACACTCGAGCATCACTTAAAAATATGTGACATGCCTCTAGCACTCAGCTCCGCTGGTAAAGTACAGCTGTATCGCAGCTGTATCGTTGCGAAGATGATAGATGACCAAAAGCTGAATTGTGCCATCCTGGTATATCATACTTAGTCTCGGCGCCAGACCCACCCGGTTAACTCAATGTGTACCATACTCCGTACGTATTCAGTATCCACCGTCAGATTTAACCAATCGGCCATAGCCATTCAAATGCTGCGCCGATACGTGTATATATGCAGACGATATATCTATACTTATATATGAGCATAGATGTGTAAGTCCTGGGCTGAATCTAGTACATCTCTTATCCGCGATACATGCGTTAGCCACCACGCCACAGCCAGCTGGCCAGTAAGACCTGGAGATTCCGATTTCCTGTTCGCGATATCGATATCACATATAATTATACTAGCCAATACGTAGCCATCACCACAACGCTCGATATTAATCCATATGCATGCACCCATGACAAGCTGAAGGTGAACGCCTTGGCTGACCCTTGAGCACCTGGCTTCGAGGCTAGATGAGCGCCACATTACTCCGCAGCATACTATACATACAATCATTGGCTGGTCCGCCGACCACCACATATAGAGATACCCGTTGTCCTACCCCTTCAGCGCCTGACTTCAAGGCTAGGGATTCCACCGCAGACCTTCGTGTGTGCATGCAGTGCTGGTTCACAGCACTAGGCAGGCCACCAATCTGACTATTGCAAGCGACACCATAGTATCATTTGTCTCGATCTTCAGCTTGTCTCTTCCACATCTCCGCATACTTCCTCCGCATAAGCTCAACCTCCTCCACCGTCGGCCGCTGACAAATAGTCAAAAAGTTATAATAAACCCTCGTATGCGCCAGCCCGAACTCTCGGTAGATACCACGCTCCTGCGCCTCCGCCACCGATAAGCACTCCAAATTCTCCCAGGATGCCTCCAACGGAAGTGTCTTCCCCTCAAATACCCCCAGGACAGCGTCTTCCGGTAGCTTATAGACCTCTTTGGTCCTGTGGCCGGGTCGACCGTGTAGCCAGACGGCTGTACATTCTTCGCCGGAGCCTCTATCAAAGTAGATTATGCCGCCGAAAATCTGTGCTTCGGCCCAGAAGCCGACGGCGGGAGGGTGGCCTGTTGGGCTATATTTGAAGTAATCTGGATGCCATATTCTCGGATACGGGATTACGATGCCGTGGCCGCTCGACGGTTCCTGGAATAGTGGCCGCGGGTGGTATTTCTGGTAGAGCCGGATGGCGAGGAAGTGGATAGCGGCACAGGCTATTTCCAGCAGACGGTAGCGTTTGTATGTATATGCGCAGTCAGGATCGGCCGATTGATACTCTTGTAGGATTTTGGAGTCGACGGGTAATGTCGTTAAATCGAGTTGGTGTAGTTCTTCCGTATATGTCGATATTGCCGCCTCAGGCGGGTCGGGCGGTTCTACCAAACGTATATGCCATTCAGCTCTGGTGGGCTCTGGTTCTGGCCCAGCAATCAACCGAGAGAGGATACGTTGAACCCGAGGGGATTCGAGCAACGCCCGTACCGTGTCAGCGGCGGCATGGCAGTCGTCGTAAGGTAGAGCGCCGAGAGGGAGCTGGTTCACGCTGTTGTAGTAGGGGTAATATCGTGGGTCGTCCATGTCGGGCGAGACAACAGAGGAGATTCGGAGCAGTGCTGTCGCAACTTTTGGGTTACAAATCCTCTTGGTCGCGCGATAGAGATGGCAGCAAATTTATTTACAAACTCTATTCTTTGGTATGCGCAAATTCCCTAGTATATATATACGCCAGCTCACAGATTCGACACGCCACCAATGCAAAAGTACGCAGGGTTCTGTAGATCAATTGCGCGGCAAACTCCCCTTCATACTAGTATACTAGCTACACTCTACAATATCTTATATCGGGCCGTACATGCATACTTTCTACACTATATTTATACTTGTATTCTACTTTACTAAACTTGAGTGCTTGTCGCGCGTTGGAAAATAACAATCAATCGTTGCAAATCTTAAATACATGAAGCGGGCATTCTTATTTAATCTTTTCACCATTATTTCCGAAAATGCGGTCTAGCGACCCCGCAACAAATGAACTCCCAGAACTCCAACAGTGTACCAGGGGCAGAAAGTGGCAGAAGGATCGCAGATACGTTTTTGATAAGGTTGACGGGACTGGCTGTCCGTTCCTCCTGCCTCTTCTGCAATGGGAAATAGATGTCCGCGTAATCTCAGTAACTATATACATAAAAGTCATCTCAAAACTTCATACGAAGATCGTGATGAATACAAATGAAAACGTGTCAATGGGGAAATGTGCAGAAACCAGTCGGGTATCGATCAGGCAACGATCGTGTGGTCGGCTTTCTTCGTTCAATGTTGGGGCTCGTGATCGTTCGCTGGCCGGAAACGAAAAAAGTGCTCGCTCGCTCAATTGTGAGGACGCTCGAATCCAGAATCGTACGCTTGCAATCGCCGCCACCGAAGATCGTAAAGACAAGCTGGTGTAGTTGTAAATGCGTGAAAGCGGGGGGTAAATGCCATAAAGAATTGCTCGCTGGGGGTGAAAGACGCGACGGCAACTAGAAGAAAACAAACACTCGCAAATATCAGCAAACAAACGGTGGCTCTCTCGAGTCCGCCGTAGCACGCGCATAAAGAAATTGAAAATAGAGGAAGATAGAATGGGTACCAGTATGAGACCGCCTCCCAGACATTATACCAAGATGAATATACACTTCCGACACCTAGACACCGTAACCGCCAGACGACTACCTATATCGTCGCGGCGGTGGGGGTCGGGCCGGCGGCGGACTCCTCGAATCGCTACTCGCGAACCCACTACTGCTCGACGAGTGACTGAAGTAGCTGCTGCTGCTGGTGTCCGAATGTGTGTGGCCGCTGGTGGAGGTCGAGCTGGTGCCTGTGTATGAGCTGGTACCGGTGTATGAGCTGCTAGAGTAGTGCCCGGCAACAATCTGCTCCTTAGGCGGACGGTATTCGTGCTTCTTGCTCTTCATAAACCGGTTGGCCAACCAGGCTGCGCCAAGGCCGCCGAGAACGCCCTTGCTAAGGCCGCTGCTGGACTTGCGCTTCTCCGTTGTGATGGTGGTTGTGGAGTGGTGGCTGTGTCGGTGTCGGCCGGCGGCAGCGGCAGCGCCGCCTGCTAGGGCGAGTGGGACATAGCTGCGCCAGGTCTTACGCTCTTCGTATGAAGAGGAGTCGGAGCCACGGCGTCTGAAAACCGCGCAGGCGCCGTAGAGGCAGCACCAGAGGAGTAGGAGAGCGAGAAGGCCGAGACCGCCGATAACACCACCAATGATACCACCAATTTGGCCGGCTGTCAGGCCGCCTCCACCGCTCGTTACGGGAAGGGGTGCGACGATGCCGCCGCCAGTGTTGGTAGGAGTAGCGGTGATGAACGAGCCAGTGCTGGTTCCCCGGGTGATCGTGGTGGTGGCGCCAGTGGGTTGCGTGGGGGGTATCAAGGTACCCGTGGGGGAATTCCCAGGCGTGTTACCCGGTGTGAAGCCTGGAGTATTTCCTGGAGTGTTTCCAGGTGTGATTCCTGGTGTTTCCGCCGCAGTAGCAGCCGGTGGGTTATTGAAAGTTATCACCAGAGCCGTGGGAGTCGGCTCGACAGGGTATGTGAAGACGGCGCTGACGACTGGCTGGAAGTTTGTGTCGGAGATGGGTTTGCAGTTGTAGCCAGAGGCGGTGGAAGGGTCGTAGACGCATTGTTCGCCGGAGAGACAGCAGTATACGGAGCAGACCTGGGAGCCGGAGTCGCAGTACTGTCTTTTCGCGAGGTCCACCAGTGGAGCCGCGAGGGCGATGGGCGCCGAGAGGAGGAGCGAGATCGCTAACCTCATTGTGAGTTGTGCGTGTGGTATTTTGAAGCGGTCGTTTCGTGAGGTAATTCTTCTATCGAGTCGCTCTTGCGATAGCAGTGAGAGATATTGGCAGAAGTCTCTCTCTGTCTCCTAACTTTTCTCTCCTCCCGAGTCGATAAACAGAGCAAGCGAGCGGGAGCGGCGAACCGAATCGCCCTCGGAGTGCTCCTGTAGGCAGCGCTGTAGCCGCTCGCGACGAAGATTGTGCGAGGCCGCTCGCGACAGCGGGTCTTGGCGGGATAGCGAAAGGAATGCGTGCGGCGTCGAGCTGACTGGGCCGACTGGAAGGTGAGCGCAGAGACAGACACACAGAACGAGCGACTGGGTCTGCGAGGAAGTACTAGCAGTCGTACTAGTAGTAGTAATAGTGTCCGACAAGAGCCGTCGCCGAAGCGAATGGAGTGCGACGGGGTCGGGTGGTCGGATGGGAGGAGGAGGCGGAGGGAGAGATGCGATGAGGAGAAGAATGCAGCGAGAGGAGAGAGAAGGCGATGACGAGATGACGACCAAAGAAGGATGAGGTTGGAGGGATGGATAAGAAATGGAGAGAGAGATGGAAGGGGATTAGAGCACGACGGATGAGGACGGCGGTGGGAATTTGTTCCAGCTGGGCGCGGGCGATGGCACGCTCTCCATCAATCAACACGGCGGCAGTTTTGCGAGCAGTGTTGATTTTGAGGACGCTACGTCTGTGCTGCAACCCAGCGCTGAGGCTGTTGCTACGTCGGCGACGCCCAGCTGGGTGCCAAGCCGGGCCATCTGCTGGCTGCAGCGCCGGCCTGCACGTTTGGCTGGCTGTTGCGTTGCTGCTGGTTGCTGCGAGCGTGCTGTGCTTCGTCTGTTTACTCACGTAATTGGGGTGGTTGGGCAGGCAACACCACCACTTACTTCTCCGCTTTGGGCCGCCGCCCCGCCGCTGAAACTGCTCCTAGCAGGCCGCTTATCGATTATGTAATCGCACCGCCAGCTCTCATTGGCGTTGCTATCCGCCTCCCTGCTGCAGTCCAGAACACCGGCGAGGGGAACAGCTCCACGATATTACCTATATCCGAGTTTTTAAATAGAGTCCCAAATATGTCAATATATTCACTAGAATACTGTTAATAGTTTCTAGCCGCATTTAGTGCCTGGTTAGTTCCGTCATTCTCGATCATCCGAACTCGAATACCAAAATCACATCCTTGTTGCATTCTGTCCGCGCACGTGTTGTGACACATACTGCGACATTCATATCACGATCCGATATCATTCCACTGACAGCCGCCTGTCCGATCTGCCAGCAGTACCTGGTTTTGGATCTCGTGGACCCACCGACCAATGGTCACGCCGGGAACTGGCCGTGCATTTCCGTCCCTGCATCGCATTGACTGTAACCGCTGCGACCTATCTTTACCTGTTCATGCGCATGATATGCCATGCATACGTCTTGACCACTTTATAAGGGTTCTCGACCTTTTTAACTATCAGAAAATGCACAATCCAGTATCCTAATTCTCTAGAATAGTCCGCTTCTAGAATCTCGAGATGATTATGTGGTAACATCTAAAACTATATGTATACAGCTAATATCTCCAAACCGCGCAACCCTAAGCCCTAAATTCGTGTATACGTGTATACATATGGTGCATCTTCACGTTGAATCTGATAAGGTCAAGAAGCCGTCACATGAGAACACGATACCCCACAGGGCCAAAACATGATCCGGATATATAAAACCAGATATCCCCACATTATAGAAAAACTAGCTCGATTCAGCCCTCTTCACGTTCAAAACCTTCTCGACACCGCCCTCTACAGCTACAAAAAAACCTTCTCGACCATCAAAATCCTCTCGAATTATTGCACGAACCGCCAAAAACCTCATCGTGGACTCGAATCTCCCTCCAAAGACTGTCGAAAGCCCTAATCTCGTCCATCTAAGTCATACGTAGCTCATAGAAATGGACTCACACGATAAGCAGCACGATCTACTCCCTGCTCTCTCGCGCAAAAAATCCATCCTTCACCCTCATTCCTTCTATATACTCCAAATCGTACCTTTTCTCGCGATCAGTATATACGCACTTCTACCTTCTGCTATACTCAAGTCAAATACCCCCAGCTGCACCGCTATCTACCGAGATACCGTGCACTCCAAAATATAGCAAAGATGTGTCAACGCGAAGTTTACTACTACGGCTGCCGGTGCCCTCCAGTTCCTTGCATGGGTCCTGGCGGCGGCGCCATCCTCCGCTGCCGCAAAGCAACTTCAACAGGAGTAATGTGCCGTACTTTCGGCTACAGCTACTTCCTACGCTTCGGCCTCTGCCCCCGCTGCAGATATATGCCCGCCACACGCGACTCCGACGACAAGGGCAAGGACCTCTCCGTCAGCCGTTCCGGACAGTTCGACCTCGTTACTGTCCCTCGTTCGCTCGAGTCTAACGAAGACGACGACGACACTGTCAGTGAAACGTCCGCCAGTGATACGTCCGCCGATAGTGACGACGAGACAACCATGGACAGCGACGACGAGGACAGCGCCCCTGGCGCCGCTGCCTCCACCTCTACCGGCTCCACCTCCAGCTCTGCGAATGAGTCCCACGACACTGAGAACACTCAGTTCCCAGCGTCAGACAAGTAAGCCAAAGCTGCGAACACCACCCTCATCGCCATACTTCTGCTTACCTCCCGTCTCTCGACAGGAAACGAGCCGTTGGCGTCATCCGCAACCGGCTTGCGAAACGCAGATATAACCCAATTCGCAGTCGTCGTTAAACACGTTACTGCGCAAAAAAAACGTGCGGGGACCAAGTCGCGTTTTGATTTTTTATTGTTTCATTTGATATTACTCTTAACTTCTATCAGCTTGCATCGGAATGCAAGGCGAAAAACAAAAAAACAAAAGAAAATAAAGATAAAAAAAAAGTATTTGTTTTGCACTGCGACCAGAGTTTTGTTATCTTTGTTGTTTCAGTTACTTAGCTTACATCCAGCACAGCGAGATCGGGATCACGAAGGTATCTACCGGAGTCTTGTATCAAGCGGCTTGCATGTATCAGTTCCCGCCCTCCTCGGTGCCTTCATGTGTGCAGTTCTTTTGTACTGGGTTACGATATCATACTTGAGTCGCAGCTTTCTGTATTGGGTTCTGCACGCGGGTTTGCCCAGCTTGCTAGGCGGCCCGCTCCATGGGTACGTATTCGTTTCGTGCGGACGAGGAGGGGGGTCTGACGGGGTATTATTATATCACGGGCCTGTACGTATTTGGCTAGCTAATGTCTAATCTTGGTCCCCGCCATTCTGATGGTCGTATCATCGTAGATTAAGCATAGAGTGGTAAAACTATCATAGACCGTGATAACATCTTCGCACTTTTGTGTCGACCTTCGCCCCGACATCTGCAAAATCCAACATCTAGCCAGCGCCCGATTAAAGCAGAGAACCAAGCCCGACCCCACTTCAGACTACTATAGACCGGAATACACACGCCCACCGTATGATCTAGGTGTTTTTATTTACAAAGACCTCGACCAAACAATCGACATTACCCATCCAAGAAAAATGTGCACCTCAACAATCGAAACAGAATTCTACTGCGGCCACAAAACCCGCGACCGCAGATCAGCCCCTTGCACCCGCCAGGACGCCTCCCGTCCCTGCACAAAGCCACTGCAGCCCGACACGACCACATACCGAAAGGACGCAAGCCGACTATGTCCTGTATGCACTCTTGCCGGTGGAAGCATCCCGTGGCCGCCGTACAGAAAATACAACATGATGTAACGAGCTGATGGAAGTACCGTACTACAGTAGATAGGATCAATCATATCTAGTCCATGTGAAATGTGGAACACTCTGATTATATGTAGCTCATGCATTGCAGGTAGATACCGACAAGGCCTCATCTAGAAGATCGAATACTCTAAATATAGACTGACCTTATACATATTCCCTTCGACTGCATCGAGTCTCCGCAAAGGACATGTAAGTTTCACGGGCGTACTTTCGATGACAGTTTCCTTCGAATTCTAGAATATTATTCTATCGCTCGTCCAATGATATCCTAAATACCCATTCAACAACCATATACAAATACCTCTGATAGTAATATATACCAATCGTCATCCTCTAAATAGCATCCACGCGCTAAAAGCAGTACTGTACTATCAAGTCTAACCCCATCCGTCTATCGTTCCGCATGTCCAACCGGCCGGCCGTTGGGACAGCACGCTCGCTAACGCATGCACGCCACAGCATGCCACTGCACGATGTCAGGAAACCGCAGCCGTAACCGACGCACCAATGCCGTCATATGTATCGATGGCGTGTGCACTGTTTTTGTTGAGATAAGCCTCTCTTCTCGTCTAGCTGTTTTCGTCTCCTGTTGCGTCTACGTGCATGCATGATACCTGTCGACCTTAGCTGCCGCCGACTTGTGTTGTAAAGATTTGGAGGACATCGAATTTCCATATCAGGCGGAGTGTCTATGCATGTGCAGATAACGGTTCGAGCGAATGAAGAATTGAACATGGCTGCACACCAGACGCACGAGTGTATAAACGTTGGCCTTGCAGGGCCGACATCTTCCAGTATGCAGATGCACGCTTATATACTTACTTATCATTCGCAAAAGTGAGCATTTGAAATATTATACGAGGGGTAACGTGTAGTGCCTGAGCTTCGTCGGTGCAGTAAGCATGACAACCTCTGAAAGCCCAGGTACTTGATCTCACGTCATGTTCATCGATCGAAACCTTGTGATATCTTCTCTTCGTAAAATACAACATTTCTAAAGTATCAATGCAGGGATAACCGCGATCGCGGCAGAGTTGTCGCATTGGATTTGTTGCTCGCCCTTGAATTTGACAGATTTTGTCCATATTCTGACATCAAAGAGAGGTTGTGGAACTTGTTGCATGTCCCACATGTGTGCTGGGTTTACCCGAGAGAGTTTCCATATGCCCTCCTCATAACACATTCTCTCAGGGTCGCCTCGTGTCCTGCTGCCCCCATAATCACTGAAGCAGTGATCTAGACAATCGGAATTGTCTCTCACGACTTCCTCAGCCATACGTTTGTGGCCCGGATTTCTGTGTCTTCTGGAATTTGGTTTCAGCCGACGTAGAACGCGTCAGGTATGCGTATCTCGCCGCCCAAAACATCTCGGTTCAAAGAAGTGGTCCGCCTCCAACTCTCATTCGTGAATTCATATATATATCATGGCTCTGTGATAATAGTCCATCACATGGGGAACTTCACCACTCTCAATGGCACAAGGAGTTCTCAAGTCTATGAGAATCCCAATTCTAGACGCCTGGCCGCGTAGCAAAAGCGTGCAAATTGCTCGATGTCTTCCTCATCATGGGTCGGCCTTGCGAATTCTTCAAACTTTCGATAGGTTTCTCGCTCCGGGACCCGGGACATTATCATCTGGGACGATATCACGGATCCCCATATGCCCTTGTCCGATTGCTGGTTTTAATTCTTCGGTGCAAACACCACGGCAGCAGCTCCGCCGACTCTGTTGTACGCCATTACTGATATATATCGTATCTCCGTGAGCTTATTCAGCGGCCACAAAGGCGAGGCCATTGGCATGTCTTTTGTAGTCAAGCAGAGCCACATAGTTCCTTTTGCGCCGTCTCGAATTTAGAGCTGTAGCTTTTGAAGGCGACATCTGCAGTAGCTTTTTTGTTCTTTTTTAGTTGTACCGTCGTAGTAGAACATTTGCTCCACGCGAAGCTTCCGTTGGCCTGAAACTGAGGCCTTTCGTTCTGGCCCGGTAGCTCTCCAGCCTTTGGAAATATAGCCAATGCCACGAGTTAGCCTGGATGACTCACCCAAAGTTATTGTTAGGAAGGGGTGTATGCAATACTCTTACCCCCATCTTTTGTCGACAGCCGAGAAAACTCATGGTCGGAAGAGTTCTCTGGTATGTTGCGGTGCTGATATTCGTTTTTCAGAGGCTCTACTGTTGATAGTTGCCGACATTAGAGTCGAGTGTACCATCAAAGACGCCGCCATCGCCCTTGTAGGTATATATATATATTTCCAAATTCAGGGCCTAGAGGCGACCTGCCATGCAACCGAAATACGGGCATCTGGTACATAAGGTAATCAGTAAGAGGTGGTATAATAATGTAAAAAGCAGCCTCACCAACATCACGACCATCATTTACTATGCAGGCCTTCTCCTTGCAGATGTCTTTCCTCTGACATAGCCAATGTGTCTTTCGGACTTCTTGCCGGTCAGATCATCTCGGTTCGATGTTCTTTTTCCGTTAATTTTCCGTCCTGAGAGCTATAATATCGGAGCATATATTGGTGTCCAGTAAGACACCGCGGTCGCTGAATCTGTCAAAACCCAAGCAGCATGAATTTACTGCCTGGCATGTCGTTCATAATCACCACTGACGGACAGAGTATTGTCACCATTCGTCGTCTGTGAACCTGTATACAGATTTTCAGTATCGGAGAATTCGATGATTATAATTCGTATCATGACACTTACAACCCTATCGGGGAAATATTCTCAGTTCAAATTCCATCCGACACAAGCATTGTAGAAATTTGGGTCGAATGCAGCTCGAGCTGTCTTGAGACTTCGAACAGATACTATGTGCTTCGATACGCAGGAAAGAGAAAAGTGATCGACCTTGAAGGTAGCTCTTCCACTGGTAGTCATGATCCTAGAAACAATCTAAGGATCCAAGGGATACGGTGCATGAAAACCCCGAGGAAGCGCCAAGAATCGCTGCAAAATTGCTGATGTATCGTACCGCTCTGATGTAGATTTGGAGTAGAGTGCGAGGGGAGTGCTGCTGGTGCTTCGATTATAATCTTTGCGACAAGCATATTTGTCTTCCAGATCGACTGCCCTGAGCTATCCACAGCTGTTAGATATATATGGCTCTATAGCTACAAACTTGGGGGTAAGAAGCTTCGAAGTAGCACTGATGCGGTTCGTATTATGTTTGAGTGAGCATACATACCTCATACCTGATCCGTGGGGACATGTCTGCGATGTGGTGCGATTAGAATGTTCGCCCAGTCTGAGAGTTGACATCCATGGTTGCTCTCAAAGACGCGAGATGGGACAGAATAACTCCCATTTTCTCGGGCACGCTCCTTCCGCTTGCCCGCCATCGCTAGTGCTTTGGCGGGCTTCCTTATAACGAGCTACCATCGTCATGTTATATATATTCGTTTCTCAGTGGCGTCAGAGATAGTTCTGCGACGATCTCGAAAGCGTGGGATACGTTTACGTCGATGATTGGTCACGTCTGGATGGATTACCAGCTGCAGGTGTCGACGTGTCGAAGAGTCATTTTAGGGACTCTAGGTGTTGGTCCTCGGCATTCTTTTCGAGGTTGTGCACATGTGGTAGCGGTCGACAAATTGCCCGAAGACACCGCACTTGGTAAGGATGTATCAGAAAGCTATATTGGATGTAGAGAGATCTAGAGATCATGGTTCGCATGGTGAGTTCGTGGTGAAAGTCAGGTGAGGAGACAAGAGAGGAGGAATGTTATAAGCGGTATTATATATATACGGTTCTGACGTACAGCTAGGCTTGCTAGCCAGGTGTTGGTGGCGGCGTACAGATTCAGTCATGAGCGGCCAAGAGGATCTGGAGAAATCTAGGCATAATCCTTCGATCAAATGAATGCATATTCGCTATATATAAGTTGTTGGCAACGACAAGGTGTGCGGGTTTGCAAGAGTCATGATCTATGCTGCTTGTAGTGAGAACTGGCCTGGAAGTGCCTACCGCCTTCCGGGCCTTATCTGGTGTATAGAACAGCACTATGTTCTTCTGTCGGAATTATAGTGAAGCTATCTTCTAACTTGTATCCGACTCCCAGCCCCCACACGGCAGCTGGTGGAGTATGATAGAACATTTGTGTTGTGCTACAGTTCTACCACACCAGCAGGGGACCGGCATCTAGAGAGTTCTAATGGATTCCTTGGCAAACGCTTGATCAAAATAATGACAAGGAAGCTTGAGAATTCGATTGATATTCATCAGAGTTAGCGGCCATCAGAAAAGGTGCACCCATCCAAAAAAAATTCTAGATATCGGATATAACCTGAAGCGTACAAGGTATGTACGATGCCTCGAACCGTCTCCCGTCCATTCATATCACCGAAGATGTTTGCTTTTTAAAGCTTGGCTACGATAGTCACCAGGGGATACATGCATACCTCCGCAATCGTATATACCCTGCCTGAGTGCCCGAATCCAGCTCGATAGACCAAGCCTTTCTCTTAGTCTCGGGAACGCTGCCCTCCGAGACTATCTCTCCTTGAAATTCGATACATGCTCATCGTCGCTTAGTAATATTGTAGCCCGCTTTGAACACGTTGGCAGGTCACTCCAGGGCATATCATCATGATACCAATCACGATTGGCGAATCGATGGCACATCCAGCCGAACGACGCGTCAATGTCTGTTGTCCAACAATGCCATGACTTGCAATCAGTTTACGTATACGAGACCAGCGAACAACAGTGTCGACATCCATCCTCTATTTGTTGGGGAGCGGATTTCCGTGAATCATCCTCTTCCAGGCGATTTACGAAATCTCATTTGGAAAATTTCCATTTTGGCCCTCAAAATGTATTAAAAATCTGCACGCCCGCTGAGCTCTATGCACACCATCCGCCCAATCCCGCTGCCCCACTCGCTCGCGCTCGCCAACAGACATATATGCATCCAGCGGGCAAGCCGAACGCGGATACCCGCCGCGCCATCATGGCGCATTTCTCGAGTGATATGCCCGAGTTTACCAGTTTCGAATGTTTCGATAGGTGGTGCCTAGAACGCTCGAGTTTGCGGTCTGAGGGGACTGAAATTAATATTTCGAGCCAAAGAATCGTTATAAACACAGTGGCGGGGCGGCCCAACGTTTAAATTCACTTGGTGAGACCGTTAACGCTAATTACACAAAATCTTACGCGCACACCCCGCCATTGATATTACCTGTACTTAATAGTATAGATTTTCAGTAAATTCGCCCGGCTGGGCTGTGTCCCGTCGCTCCCCCGCCAACACACAGGCTGCTATCGTACATATTACTCACCTAGTAACGTTATCCACGAGTGTAAGATCGCTGGCGGCAGCCCCACTCCTTGGTCGCTAGGAAGATTACTTGCCAGTTTCATGCCAGTCTCACGCATGACAGGATATTCCAATTACGCTGCCGTCTGTGCATTCATTCCCTGGTAAGTTCGCCGGTAGTTGGCGGCTGAGGTTGGAATAAATATTACCAGTCCCGTCCGTCCTTCTTTCCTTCTTACACCCTCAGCTGGCTAGGCTTGCCTCCCTCTCCCTCCCTCCATCTGATCTGAATCCTTCCATTCTATCCTCCCGACATGCATTAATTTCGCCTCCAGCCATTCATTGAGCGATTCTTACTCACTGTTAATTTACTTCAACAAGACGCATCGCCGAATGCGAACCCTTTACCTGTCGCTGATTCGGAACCCTGCGATTAGCCTCGAGAGCCGTACCAGGGCCAAGGCGCTGGATTTGAGCCAATTACCCCGGAAAGCCAAAAGTCAACCCCAGCCCGCGTCGCACAAACCCCGGATTTTTGGCTGCGCGCTGTTCAAAAAAGCATATCGTTCTCAATCTTCGATCAGTCGTTATCGATAGTTCATCTACGTCCACATCTTCATCTACATTTACATTTACATCTACATCTACATCACCATGGAGTCGAAAAGTAAAAAAGACGTTGACGAAATCTCAATGGCGTCGGCGACGACCGCTTCCCTCCACTCGGGCCTCGACTATGACTATAGTGTCGCCCTCCCTGCGCCCGCCCGCACCAACTCGGCTCCATCCTCGTCTCCAAGCATGGAATATAAGCCCACCTACACTGGCGGTAAAGAATACCAGTACAACTACTATCACTATTCCGGCCGCGACTACCCGCCCTCCGAGCCATGCGAATATGACGACCCCGTTACCAACGACACTGGCAACACTGTGGACAATAAACCTTCAACGCTCGGCAGCCGGCTGCGGCAATCGATGGCGTCAATTTCCCACTGTGTGCAGGCGAGCGGATGGGCACTTTGCTGCTGCGGATGCTTGCCGTGCACTGCATTTTGCTCGGCATGTACTGGTCGTCGACAGTCGTGGGGTTGATACGACAAACGGATGATGGGAACGCAGCACGAAGAAATGGAATTTATAATATAATACAATAATCTGGATGTTTAATGACCTGGCATGGCGATACGGTCGGGCGTATTTGGTTTTATGGTGAGTGATTACTTCCTCCAACGCATCTACTCAACGAGAAACATATATGAATTGATGATGGCTAACAGATCAGTTATGCAGGGTGGATACATTACCGCATTTAGACTATCTGTTATCTCGGCATAGACGGCTCGCGGCTGGCATGACGGCATGTATATATACCCACTCTACTACTCTACACCATAATGTAATTATTCACTCGGCTCGATATTTCAATCATTCGTCGGAGGAATCAGCATACGCTATCTTGGGGAATATGGTGTCAAGCCCAAGGGTGCAATGGAAAACAATCTGCTCAAACATTGATATCATCATACGTTACATGAGGGAGGAAATTGAAAGTAACGAAAGAAAGTAAATATGTGCTAAAACGTATCGTTAACGCTGGATATACGCGACAAGCAGGCAGTCAGCATGCCGGTCATGATAGGATTCACCCAGTGCAGTCCTGTGCATACACGCATGACAGATATACTACACATGCATCCATGCTTGTATCCAAATGCCCTATCTGAAACCCCACAGCTAGTCCACCTCTTCAAAATATATACATAATAGAAGATATCATAAATCCCAGAACGCCGCAGTACATCGAGGATATGTGTGTGGAAGCAGGAGAGTCCGGTCTCCAAGACCAGCTATGTGTATCGTATCGTAATTGCATGGTATCGATTCGCGTCTCGTCGCTCTGCCGACCGATCAGCTAGACCGGATCGTTGAAGGGGTTCACCCAGTCGTTTTCGCCTTGCGACGGCGACCGATGACCGCGTCCGCCGAATCGTTCGCTCTTGTGTCCGATCCGCATGCTGAAACTGCGCTTGATCCGCTTGACTGTGCTAGGTTTTCTCTGGGGAAGGGCATCGCCGCGATCGAGTTTCTCTTGACAGGCTGTATATGAAATCCATATGTTAGTCTAAGCTACTCTTTATGATATCGATTGTCCTCGATGCTAATAAATGTCCGTAAATGTGACAGATCGCACAACATGCATACATGCATGTTTGCGGTAGTGTATTGTTGGAGGGAGACGTAATCTAGGAAGGTAAACCTACACAGACAATAATCCGGCAGCTGTTTCGCAATATCCTTGATATGACTGCACTGCTGCTCGCCGCACTCCCGCAGTCGGCCCTTAGTCTGGCAGCCGCACTGGTGAAGTGTGAAGTCCTGAATGCACATCTCGGCAGTTGAGGTTTGTGTACGAAGGTATACGGTATATTACTTGGCGCAGTCGGTCGCTAAGTGTTTAACAGGAGTTGAATACGGTGGTCGCGTGCGTCGATCTAGAGGCTGTAATGTGCGGTTTTCCGGAACAGGAACGGTGTTTGGAGCGCGAAGGTGACTATTTTATAGCGATACGGGATCGCTCGACGATGAAGAAGGAATTGAAATCCCAGATCCTGCAGCTAGCTTGCTCACTCAGCAGAACTAGTGGCGATAGGGGACGAAGGAGGCAGGAGGCTTCGTCAGCAACGCAATCTCACTCGAATCTTCCTTCGGCGGAGGCTAGCTAACGTATAACTCGCCACAGAACCGTTTCAGGTGGGTTCCAGCCGAATTGCGGCGAAGAGGTTAAAGTCTCGTGAGAAAGATGGGATAAAATAAAATCAGAGAATGAAAATAGACGGGAAAAGAGGAATAGTAAAGACGATTGTCCGACTTGACGTAATTCCACCGCTATTTATCTTTCCTTCCTATCGCTACAAAATACACTTGCTTGATGGATTCATTCATGCTCCGGTTAGTTAGTCGACTCATTTGCCTCCTGCCGGGCTCCCCTTCCCAGCGGCGATTTAAGCCTGCTTTGCGTCACAGCGGCTGTGTCGATAGCCTTCGATCCAAAGCGATAGGAAACATGCGCTCCAAGTTTAGCAAGCGACCGCCCGGCCAGGCAGGTGGGTACCGACGGCTGTACAGTTACACATACATACATACATACATTAGTACTCACGTCCTTACATACATAGCGTACAAATTATACGCATGCGCACCAGCACCGAGACAGAGCCCCGCTGCAGGTATCGGAAGAGCTACGTTGCCGTTCGCGAGCACAGACAGCTAAAGGAAGCAAGTCGGTGCGAACAACACACAGCCGAGCAAGGGGCTTAGCTGCTCGCTACTCCAGCACGCTAACTCGCGATTGACTAATGTAGCTAACTATATCGCATCTTATCTATTCCACTCGGATTAAGGTACCGCGCACCCGAGCGAGGCTTGGGAGACAGCGGTGGAATGCTTGGTGGACTTCCCTTGCATTCGACTTCCTTTGTCGATCTGACTGTACGCTTTTCGCAGGGTCATGATTCGTATTATTTTAGACGGACCTTGTTGTCCGCCGGTTTCCGATTGTCTGATCTGATCTTGGAAGCTAAAGTAAGTTTAGCTTACGACCAGGAACAGCAGCTCAGTCAGCTATATATAATCCAAAGATTTTAGATGCCAAATACCTATATTTCTGTCGCTATTGGTGGTCCGAGCACGTAACCAGTATTTGGCATGCAGCTTTTGGTTCACGAGGCAGCTATCAATGGTGTAAGACCAACCAGTTGTCCATAAATCGGACAATTGGGTAGCACCTAATCATTGGTAATAAGCGGCAGTTGTAAAATTCAGAATTCTACGCGTATACGTACAAGCATGCAGGGTCGATTGACTAAACAAACTCTATATAGAGATGACCCACAGTTGCACAAATATATTGAGTGGCTAAATTTATCACACTCGCGAACGATTTATAGAACGTTAGGCCCTGTACCTAGACTACCTCAAATGACTGGGAAACACGTGGGTCGCGCTATCATGTCGGTCGCTCGTTCCGTTTCATGCTTCTGTTTCTGTTTTCCCACCTAGGTATAACCCAAATGACCTGGATCCTCTGTGTACGACCTATGGAGCCTTTCGGTCAGTTTCCTGTCCGCTAGCTCATATCTGAAACTGATTTCCAACAAACCCGTTCGCTCAATTGATAGTGACTAATCGTCTGAATTCTAAACCGCTCATTTCAGCACCGCAGTGCTCTCGATTCGTATCTAGGCCTAAAGCACAAACTTGCGTCTATCTTCAGGATCATATAGGTATGTATGCGTATTCTATTATCTAACGCCTCGTTGCAATGCGAAGTTCATACTACGATATCGGGGCCGATGGATCATCCAAGTATGGGGTTATCGGCGAGTTCTGCCGTCACCAGATAAATGATTCATTCGCGAGGTAAAGTTAGAGCTAGGGGTGGTATATATAGAAAAGTGGCGTTCATGATCGTAGTATCCATTACGCTTCAGATCCCACGGCCCATTTTACTTAGGTATAAACATCAGAAGGATCCATTAACGCAGTTCACGTTTCTTTTGCCCCTCTAGATAAATTCTATACTGCACCAGAAGACAAAGCACAATCTTGAAACTGCATATTAGTCACCGCGACGAGTTTCCACAAACCGTGACCACCTGGCACGGGAGCCAATTCAAAGTGCACTGCCCCAAGTTTCTCTGCAGGCGTTCACAGAAGTATCGTGACAGCACGGTACCTACCCAGCGGCGTCGAAAGAACGAGGATACAGGAGGTGCCAAGTTAATACTAATTCGTGGCGTCCAAAGTCTGGTGATAGCTTCAGGGACATAACGTGATGTTGACAGTTGACTCCGTCGATGTCAACATAATAGACATGTCTTTGTGGTTAGTGTGCCAATGCTAGCTGAAGCACTAACGCTACTATTCCTGCCGTGCCAACAGGCGAAAACCTGGAAAGCGACCAAAGCTCGATCGACCACAAGCTAGCGGAATATCCCAGATCACGGGCTACAATATTGTCATTGATTGAGGATCATTGACTGTAATTCTAGGCGCCCAGGCTTGGCGGCTGCATTGGGGCTGAAGTGCCGCAGGATCTCTAAGGGCTGAAATAACCACCTGCTCATGTTTCCTCGCGTTACTGGCTGATCTCGTGCTCCACTCTCACAAAGTTGAGAAACGCGTCGTTCATAAGTCTCTACCCAAGTAATATTGCTGTCACGTCAATGTTGAAGGCTGGATAGTTGGGGATATTCCATGCAGCCCCTACTGGGATATCCTTGACGACTATCGCCGGTTCACAAAACTAGCGCGCTGAAGATGATAGGATTTGCGTTGTTTGCAAAATCCAACACGTCCGATGCGCAGCCTTCCCGCCTGTCGACTCTCGGCGTACGCATATGCGCGCATACAATCGATGCAATCAGCCGGTGAACTATCTCTGAGCTGTCTCGGTGATGTGTTCACAGAGGCTCCAGGAATCTTTGTCATCATCCAATCGGTCAGCTGAGGCTGGCCGGCCCATCTCGTTGCGGGGTCTACTGCAGCCCTGTCAGCCAATTACCTCCTGTGTAACGCAGCTGTCCAGATCCGTACGGCAGCCCTGTCTCTAGCTCCTTGGCTTTAAAGTTTGATCGGTGAATTTCCACCGCGCGACCCATACTTCAAGGCGATCGAGCGGACAAGTTTAGCAGCTTCTTCCGAAATGACGGTCGAATCGTGAAGCTAGCCTCGACGCTTGCATTGGCCTTTCGAGCGGGGCTAACCAGCCGTCAGCCGTGTACTAAGTAAGCGAACGAGTTAGGCTCCCGGCCGAATTGAGGTGGTGAGGCTGGCACCCGTAAGTTAGGTGTACAGCTGTTCCGTGCAAGCTGAAGCAGACATCAGGTCCGATAGGGCTAGGCGGGACGATAACTGCGGGGTCAATGATCTTCTCAGCCCTACGGTAGACGGGTGACGTGGAAGCTGATTGCCAGATACTATCTGGCGGTCTCCTCCTGTCTCCAATCTCCCCGATAGCTACCCCTATAAAGGACACAATTCCGACGCTTCCCCTCGAAGCCCTTAAGAAGTCCACATTGAGCTCAATCTTGCAGATACTCAATCTCTTTTCTGGACGCAATAGTAGCTTCTTCCGTTAACCTTTGTTCTACTCCCTATACGAGTGCTTGAAAATATGGCAGACTTGAAGGCATTTTCCAGCGGGCTCAAACCGCGTCTATCGACGGATACAAAGATCGTGGGCAGCGAGGAGACGCCAGCTCGATGGGACGACGTTTGCGCCCCTGCGCCTTCTGTCATTGTCTATCCTCGCACCGAAGAGGATGTTGCTGAGACGGTATGGTTGATCAATTGAGCGTCTTGATTGTCACGTTAGAAGAGACAAGAACTCCTTGGTTGAAAATTCCATCTGACGAGAATGTTCGCAATGTAGGTGAAATATTGCCGAGAGCAAGGTTTGAAATGCCTCGCTGAAAGCGGCGGGCACAGCTGGAGCATCAAAAATAGCGGCGATGTCAAAGTCCTTATTTCCCTACGGGAGCTTAACACCGTTACTGTCGCCGAGGACCTCCAGTCCGTGACACTGCAAGGCGGCACTCTTATCGGAGAGCTGATTGCCGCTGCCGCCGCGAAAAAAGTCGACGTTAGTACGTAGAGTAAAATTAACCATACCCTACTATCACTCATCCCACAACCAACACTTTTCTACTACTTCTAGCTACCGGGGTATGCAATGGTGTCGGTGCCCTCGGATCGCTCCTCCACGGTGGCATCGGCCGCTACATCGGCAGCCACGGCCTCGGTATTGACAACCTCCTCTCCGTCAACCTCGTCGACGCCACCGGCAAGTTGCACAAAAACGTTACAGAATCTACCCACGCCGAACTCTGGTGGGCGTTGTGCGGTGCGGGCACCAGCCTCGGCATCGTCACGCAGGCCACGATTAAAGCCCACCCGCAGTTGAATGACGGCATGTCCTGGGCCGGCGTCATGTTCTTCGTTGGTGACTCGAAGCTCGAGAAGCTTTTGAAGCTTGTGAACGAGACAAAGCTCGAAACGAACATGGGATTGCAATTCCTCTTCGTGTGCCCACCGCCACTGAACTTCCAGCCCTCGATCCTGGTTGCCCCATGGTACTACGGGCCTGAGGAAGAAGCGAAGAAAACGTGGAAGCCCTTGTTGGATCTAGAGCCGGATGTCATCCAGATGGACATGTTGCCTCCTGAGAAACTTAACGATTTCCAGGAACCCTTCTGCGACAAGAGTGGCCGGAAACCGGGTCTCGGGATGGGGCTTGAGACATTTGACATTGATGCGTACAAGGAGATCTGGAACTTGTATGTGAAATTCGTAACGGAGAATCCTGAAGCCGGCCGGTCAGTTGTGCTGGCGGAGGCGTATCCAAAAGCGAAAGCAATGTCAAGACCCCGGGAGGCGACATTGTTTGCGAACCGGGATATCAGATTCGAATGGTGAGTTATCTCTTGATATGGTCCATGCACTTCATTGGTGCGTACTAGGTATCGACGACCAAGGCTAATTCAAATTCCACTCAGCGTATGTGTGCCGTGGTATGAGAACGCATCATTCGACATCAAGGCCAACGCGTTCTCCGCTAGCGTCAGGGAGATATGGTTGCAGAAGTGCGGTCATCCCGACGGCCGGAAGCGTGTGTACCCAGCTTTCGCAGGGGTCAACGAGCCCTTGGAACATCTCTATGGCGAACCTGAGAGACTCGAGAAATTGAGGGCGATTAAGGCAAAATGGGATCCCGAAAACCACTGGTCTGCACTGGGTGTTTGATTTAGGAAATCACGGGTTCGTGCGTCTGCGAGAAGTATTTTGCGACCAATCACAAAGTACTTTAGTGTGCAAGCACAGCAATGATTACATGATGTCATGACCTCTTTGTTTCTCTCGGTCTCATCCACCGATTTGTATTGGCTCTGATGGTTGACAAAGCCAGAAGTGTAGTTGATATCGTGTAACTATGTCAATTTTAACTGCCAACTTCTTTACTTTGGTATCAATCGCGATACCCGATTCTCTTCTGGGAAAGTCCCAGATCCCCGTCGACGTAATATTAACTCAACGAACAATGCCTCGCTGCGCCTTAACATAAATACTGTATCAAGGCAAAGTTTTCCGCCGTAGCCGCCGGATGCAACTGATCAAACTGTCGTGCGCAAGCATGCGGTAAGGGCACAGAGTTGCCGCGCCATAGCAACTTGGTCAAGCCATCTCTCGCTCTTCCATCTCTCTTAATCATGACGGTCTAGACCTGAACAAAGCGGTTCTTCAGTTTGCCGTGTCCGTGTGATGCGAACCAGTTCAGCGGCTTTGGGATGCAACTTGTTATCGCGATTTTCGCACAGGGGTTTGATATTGGGCTAACAAATCGCCTAAGCGTGTTTAATATCATGATTCAAACAAGAGCACTCCGATGGATCGATGGATCGGACGCATTACAAATACGGGCTTAGGAATCAGCGCTCGTTGCAATTGCTAGCGTGACGAAAGATGCGTAATTAGCATTTGCCAACATCAAGCTGTGAATATTAAGACCACACTGTTGGCGGCAAGATCACTTATTGCGGCGGCGGGATTGAAATGCTTTGTCACATGAAGAGCGCCTCGTATCTCGGATGGGCAAACCCTGAAAACCTCACGGTGTCATTGCTTCTCATATTTCCAACAACGCCGTCGTATCAAGATATCACTGGTAAGCATCACAGAGGCGAAGAACCAATAAATGCGTGTTGCTTGTTGCAAGCATGCATACACAACTTGAAGGTAAGACTGAGTCATCCTACAGCTCTCTCTATAACTTATATTATCCCTTGTCAGCAACACGGACAAAACCATTTAACAAACGATCGAGCGCTTTCCAAGAAGGGTTGTTATTGCTTTCATCATAGACCCTGTTGTAAGAATGGCCACGGTCACAGTCGCAATCTACTCCTCGGGCGCTCAATATGGCCCGCTCCAACCACCTGCAACGCTGCGGTACGACCTTCGCAAAATCACAAACCCACCCAAGCAGCTCCGAGATACGTCAGACGGGAGATCAAAGAAACTGCGGGACCATCTTACGAACAACAAAGATTTTATGCAACTGTTGGATACTATCCACACTGACATTTTGCGCGAAGTTGGACAGCTGCAAGCTGCTGTCACAAATGAAACGGACGAGACGTCAGCCGCAACGCAACATTTACAACAATTGCACACACACGCAAGTGAACGCAGCGATTCAGTGGACAAAGAGCCTTCCCTTGATGTTGGTGAAGGGGCTGCACAGGCGGCAGAACATGACAACAAGCTGAAATTAACCGTCAACTGCTTCTGCCACCAAGGTCGCCATCGAAGCGCGAGTATGGTGGAGGAGCTCGCAAGATTACGGTGGCCAGCCGACGTTGATGTCGAAGTGTTTCATCGAGATATAGATAGAAGCCGGAAAAAGGTGGAGAGATCCAAGCAGCGTTGGGTTGGAAAATCTTCGACAATGCTGAGCGAGGACGATGAACCTTAGGTTCTCTCTGTCCTTGTGGGCGTCTGAATCGTATTGCACAAGCCAAACACAGGCGGCTCAGGGACGTTGGCGGCATAGCGGTTCACGACCTGAACTTGACGCTTCTAGTTTGGCAAAAATGCCGAACTTTCAAATCAATTCGATGGCTGGTAGCCGGTTCGTCTCGCTGTAACCGGTAGAGCTTTCATCTGGCACCGTATTATGCTATACATGTACATACTTTACGAGCTGCATATAGCTGCTGGTGTTTCCCCCCAATTTTTCTCATCAAGCCAAACCGATCCAATACATCCACTTACTTTGACTTACTCCCTCTTTACGTTATGTGCGAACGAGAGACAAACCACCGCGCCTGCGGATGCAAAGTCGTCAACAGCTACCTCAAAATCTGCGACAGCGGCACCTGTCCTACTGACGATATCAAACTCTTCGGTATCTACAGGACATTCGCCTGTCACCGCCTGACATGCAAGGGGAAGGACCTTCCGCGGAGAAGACCTCACGAGAGTCTTTGACCATCCGGGAGCTGTATTCATCGAAGATGACCATCTGCGTAGTTGAAACAAAGTACGTCGACGTTGCGAACATTGTAAGTGATACCTTTCAGACCTTTCTACCTTCTCGAGGTGTCCTAGATTTGAGTCTAGTCCAGATCGATACACTTAGAAACACGCGCTAACTTTTATCTTTACCTACAGGCCTGTTCCAGATGTTAGGATACCCACACGAAAATGCGCCTCAAACGCGAGGTCACCGATGCACGCGAGCTCGAATCCATGCCAGAACATCACCCAATCCCGTGATGTCAGCAGCAGAACTTAGACGATCGAGCGACCAGATATCACGCGAACTTGAGCTAGAGCGCCATGCAAGGCGCCACATCTGATAGCCGCAACCACAATTCAGATCTCATGACGCATCTTTTGAGCAATATAAATTGCTGATCTTGATGCAATCGTTCGATCCTCCCAACATCAGTAAGAATCACAAGATCATCACCTCTTCAATAAGCAATAAAACCGGTTCCTAAACATCGGCAGATAAGCGTTCAACAGGCGCAAGGCATCGTCGATTCCAGAATGCTCACGTTCATAAAGTATCTCCTCTGCGGCCACATAGTCGCACCCATCGAAATCGAGGTTCGCGTCGCAGAGCCGGAACCAAAAACGGCGGTGAGGTACATCGAAGTACCAGGCCTTCGATGCGACTCCTGTCTCGAGGAGATAGCCTTCTGGAAAGCGCCCTCCAAGAGCAACTGAATTCTTGGAGCCAAATGCTCGTCATTTACCTGTTCAGACATATGCGCCGTCGCCAGAATCCGATTTCAATATGTGTGGCAGTCTCGTCCAGAGCCATAGTCTTTGAGAAGTTTCGACCACGATTCTCCAACCACGAGCCTAACCGAGCATTGATGTGTTCGACTGGACTACACAACTTCTTCGCAATGACACAACTTGGTGTTGTTTCACATTTTTCATCTCAATGGTAAATACAACGACAAAGATAAAACGAATGAACAATATTGTTAGGCAGTGGACAGAATTTTATCGCTCCTGAATACACCTGCAAGCGTGATTCAGAAAGCAGTCTATACTGCTATTAAGCACCCAGGAATAACCCCGTTGCGTCCAGCGTCTGATTTACGAGACAAAATAACCCCGAACCTTACAATCAAGATTGATATCACAATTCGTCTCGTTGCTCGTTGGAACCTACACCATATAATGTTCTTCCAGAACAACCGCCGATACACTCGACCTCCCCCGGTTTGAGGAATAGGACGGCAGTCTGGTTTACGATTTGAGGCTCTTGGAGCCTCGTCAAATTCTCCGGTGGAAAATTGTGACCACGCTACTGGACACGAATACGGACTGGTGGTGGTACCACCTAACCCAAATCATCCGACGGTTTTTTGGAATTTATACTTCAGCATAGTAACCGTCTTGCAAACAATATTGCCATTCTACGGACTCGGGGCAAATAAATATCCCTCCAAGCCGCCAGACATGACCTCGGCCGATGGCCGGGTTTACACACACTATTGGATCCACCATTTGCTCTGGTGGTATTAGAGATCCGAAGCGGAACCCTTTCGCTTGGAAGAAGCTAGCGTCTGGCCCCAAGACTATGTGGTCCGGGGCGCCCTACTTCTTGCATCGAAAGGACGTCCAAGCGCTCGTATACTCAAGTCGTTATGGACGTCTTTGATGACCTCCTGTCATTTTGCGCTCAAAAAATCCACAAGATCTAGAATTCTCATTCAACGGTCGCTGAAGAACACCACCAATCCCAGAAATTGGTGCCTTTGGACACCCCAATTTGCGATTGTTGCTCACAATTACAGAAGCTATCGATCCAACTGTCAATCATATGTCCAGAGATCGGCCGGTCTATATGATTATATAATTATAAGAGACAATCCTCCAGTCTAATAACTGTCCTGATCCAATATTTCAGCTGCGGAGCCAGTCTCTTCGACTCTTATATATCAGTTTTAACAACAGGGTCCCACGCAACGCAAGACTACCCTCGGTTCACCCCTCATATATGGCGCCTGGCTTTGAGGCTAGGTTCATCCAACCCATCGGTAACACGAAAGACCCGACTACACCCTACACGATTCACATTGATACCAGAGGCGCTGCGATAGTCATAACGCCTAGCTACATTCTTCACCACTTGGTGAGGCCAGCCCATATGGCCATTCGAATTCTGAATTCTATTAGCCTCGTATTGCAAACTACCACCAGACCTCAGAAATTTACAGCTCGGGAACCTTGCGACCACGACCTCGACGACCGACACTCATAAACCAACCGAACTTGTTTATAGCTGCACCTGAATTAATACTTCATATCAACTGTCTGAAGTCATATTCCTTCATTTATCGGCACTCCTAGCGCCAATCTATTGATCGGGTATACTGGATCGCAGACCACGGACTATCACAACTGATCAAAACCAAAAAATCACGAAAAGGTCTCGATAGACCACTGCCAAGATCCAACACAGATCTGGTTAATCTGCCAGCAGCCTCTTTTCGATGCCTCTTACCAGTGTTATCCGGGATAGATTATGAATCTACCTTGATACTGGAAGAGCTTACCTAGATTCTGGAAGAGTTTACCTAGAACTAGAGCTGATACTGGATGGGCTTACCTAGATCCTTGAATAATCTATAATCCCTCCTTGCAGCCGGCCGGGTATACAGAATGATCATTGACAGCCGGCTAGCGCCTAGCAATATCCTAAAATGCGAGACTACGACTTATCGGTCACGAGGTTCGAGGTTTCGCACAACATTGGCCGGTGACTTCATACTTAAATCCACAAACCACAGCCTATCCCTTCTTGGATCCAGTGCACCACAGGATTCTCAGACCAGTTAACGTCTGGACATGTTGTATCTAAATCGCCATGAACAGGCATACCATCCAACTATCGACTTGCTCTTCGCAGACATATCGCAGGGCACCTATTCTTCCCGAAAGACCAAGCTGGCATCGCTGAGCTGGTCCAGCAACAATCACTATGTAGTTCTTTCTCTACGTAACTTAGTGCTGCTGTATGGCGACACTCGACGAGCTTGAAAACGCCCAATCGATGGGCATCGAAAACCTGCTTTATAATCAAGCACTCCAAGTACACCTGACGACAAAACATTAGTTGCCAAAGCTGGAATTTGAACTCTCCAAGACTTGTGTTTTACAAAAGCACAAAAACTGCTGGTGGAGTCAACCGGTCATCTTCGATAATACAGCCCAATTCGCATGGAATTATTGGACCATGCTCAATACGACACTAGTGTCTCCTATCTGCATGGCCTAACCCATGACACATTCGTACCGAACTTCTGGATTTTGGACCCATTCGGACATATTCAACTACTACGGACTATCCTGCTGATTGTGCATCAAGAGCGTTGTACATCGGTGCTCTTGCCGAGGATACACGGGAAAGGTCGCACACCAATACCACCAAGCTGCTACCAAATAAAGTATGGCAGTCTGGTTTACGAGATATCCCCCGGACTCCAGACCATCCATTTGCTATGTCACTCCAATATAAACATTTTTCTCAATTCCCGCTACAATGGCATCAATGGTCACCTTCGATGACGTCTTCAACGACCCTAAGAGACCACGGCTAAGAGTCCATCAGATGGATTCCCGGATGAACCACGGGATGAATGCCAATTCAATCAGCAATCGTTGAATGTTGGTGTTAGACAAAGTGTTCTCATGGTGGATAAAAGACGCGCTAAGCGGGAACTTGAACCAGGAAACACAAGATGCACCAGCATCACCTGAAAATTAATGACGTATCCAATTACGGATGGGTCCGAAACATGTACTACTCGCGCTCCCCGTAAGCCATGCGATAAGACCCTGCGCTGTACCTCCTATACTATATACCCTGGGATTGAAATATCCGAAAATCATCCTAAAACTATGCTACACAGAACCCATAAGCCCACATACTCCACCTTTTTCGGCACATTGACCTCAACCTCAAGGTTCTTGGAGAGCAAGATTACGAACAATCTGCTGCAACTCTCGATGTTTTCAAAACGCTAGAACAGACAAACTTGTACAGAGGTCCTCGCTGGGATGCATAAGCATGTTCCGGAAATCTACAAAAGATGGAAAAGCTAGGCCTCGTCAATCGTTCTGGAGTGGCTCTATACCAAGCCTATAGCAGGACGTGATGTGCACTCCTGTAGACTGCGGGAGGATGGGGATCGCGGGATAGCATGCATCCTGCAGGATCATTCACTCGGACTCGGGGTCTTCAACCCCAACCAAGACGGAAAAATACTGCTGGATGGTCACATCACATTTACAAGCCCGGCACAGACTTGCGCTACCTACGGACAGCAGACCGATCGCCTTATACAAGCACTTACTTCCAGAATGGCGACAGCTGTACGGACAATTCAAAACTACCACAAAGCTACCCAGGACAGATATGATAGCCAATGGACCAAATGATAAACGGAATACAATATATGGCGTGTTATCTCCGGGGAGATGAGCGCGGCCTGGCAGGACGATTTACGTGCTGGTTGAAACCGCAGCTCACGTCATAACCTTGGCCAGAAAAGTGGATCATCAGGAACCTGAACATTCACTACCAAGATACGTCGTCCGAGAATCTAGGACCGAAAATTTAAGGATAGATCTATCCTACTTTATACCCAACTAAAAATGATCCCTCGCAAGGGATATTCCAATCAGAAAGCAGCTTCCAAATCTGATGCCTGACACAATCGGAACCCCTATGACTTCTGCAAGACTTCTATTTATTAGCAGAAAACCTACAGCTTCGTACGTTAGAACAAATAGGAACTTCTTCTGATCAGAAAGAAGCTGGACAACGGTGACTTGCCTTGGACTCTTACAAAAATCGGACATCAGGATATGGAATCAACCCGATATGGCAACAATCGAGTCAATAGTCAATCGGGAGAAGTTCCATATCACGTTTACGTCTCTCTAATATACTATTATAATTCTTATATACCGACCGATTACTCTCTCTCCAGAGAATTCCTCATTGGATAACGTGCACCAACAAGAGTGCGTAAACCAAGGGTCTTAGAGAGATCCGGAATCAAGCTCTTACGCAGATCGAAAGAGGACGACGTCGGATTCTCTGTGCCAGTTTACTCCCCTACTAGCTACCACGGCCTATTACAAGACCTAAACAGTTTATAATTATTAATCGGTCTTCAAACGAACCCTTGAATATCATCTCGACACAGAAGATGCAACAAAGTATGACTTAAAGGGAGTCTACCGACAAGGGCGATTAGAGCATGGCGCCGACACATAAATCTGCCGCCGTCTACTGGGAATCGAATGGATAATTCCTACTGCAATGCAATGCGCACGCATATGTCATGCGGCTTTCCTTCAATAACGACATGCAATATTTGGACGTTTGCAACTAGGCAACAGCTTAACCTTACAACATGGTCCAAATCATCCTAAGATCACAGCCGTCATCGCCAATGATCTAGAGAATCTATAGCTAGACACAAGCTTTGATCGTTCCGAATCCATGGCTGGACTTCATAATAATCAGGAAGTCTGATGCTCACGGCATACATCGCGTATACTACCGACTAGTACCACATTGCGCAATTTAAACCTACATCATGTGGCCCACGATACTATTCAGCAACTGCAATTGATACGTACACACAGAAGGAGATTCATCCTTCCAAATACCCTAGACCAATCCCGCCAGCTACTACTATCTCTTGCAAACTGATCGATCCTACAATCTTCTGAGCTGGTCTCGCGCAACCTGACTTCTGCGACTCGATCCAAGAAACAGGAAGACTGGAAAGATATCTTCGAATACTTCTTGACAACTTTTGCAATCATTACAGAATTTACAATTTTCTAATGACCAGCAAAGAGGAAGTGCTGTGACATCTTTGAAGTCAGCTGGTGTTCTGGCGTCACAATTGAGCGGGAAACTCAATCCCGTATATGCAGATAGCACGCTCTGACAATGCAAAACCCTCTCCACACCGAGCTTAACCGACACTGGAACCGATGCGTCAAGCGAATTTAACTTGGCGAAGAAAGAATTTCTCATGATCGTCAACTTCGGCAGTGTAGATGTCAACGAACGGTCGTATATCAGCAAGACTGTCCTAGATTATACAACGACGCATGTAATTCGACAGCTCAAATCCGACAACTGAATTTACCAATAGTCTTCGGTCTGCGTAATGCAGAGTAACGCCAGTCCTGCGACTGAGAGCAGCTGCTGCCGCTGTCATTACCCAACTGCATATCCAATCATACTCTCAGCCTATGGGCACCACCTTGTTTTCGAAGGATGTCACGCATCTAAGAGCTCAAGAGCTCATCGCTAGATATTCCAAGCTTAACACTGTCCAATAGCTTGTTGCAGCTCTCTGTGGATATACAATGGAGCAGTACGCAACAACAGCTGTCTGTCAAATGCAGCAAACATAAGTATTTACAGAAGAGCAGGAAGCATTAAATGTTGATCGACCACAAGGTTCAACTCCACCCATCCAAGATTTCCCACGTAACCCAAAGGATGGCCAGCAAGAAAGTGTTTTTGGGGCGCCGGTGCGTCACTGAGCATAGAAGAAATTCAGCACCAAAGGCGCGCGAAGCCAGAGGATTCGATCATCTCGAGAATCAACACCAAAGGCGAGTCAATCAACCAAGCCGCGAACGGCCATGAAAGACCCCGAATCTCAGCCAACCAGAATGGGGCAATAAGTCTGATATTAGTATTACCGAGTGTTCGAACGCTGCCTTGCTCTCCAGTGCCCGACTTCGAGATACCGTGGATGCAGGCCCACGAACGATAAACGCAAAGTTCAAATTTCGTATGAAACTCGGACGACATATATAGCAGCTGTGCATAATAACGAGTGGTAAACGGCCCTTACCAATGTGCACACAGGAGCAATATGCGTGCAGTTCTGGAAGCAATAAGCAGTCGGCGTCTGAATGAGAGAAAAATCGATGGTTCCGACTACCAAAACCACCCAATCCTGCTTATGCGAGTCTCAAGCTACAAATATCCCACCGGTATCGATATACTCTGGACTCAGGGGCAGTTCTATATGAACCAAGGGATAAATGCACAAGCCGGACTGTAACTTACTAGCTAGACGTGCTTCTCTTTTATAATCTTAACTGTATAAAATGATCATATGATCAACAGGAACGCAACCACTGATAATGGCCCCGCCTCTTGCGCCGCGCCTAGAGTCAGTCAGTCATCGAACTTGACTCACATATCACCGATTTAACTGAAACCACAATGGAAACACTGGGTAGTGCACTGACCTCCCTCGCTATAACCAATTCATGGGACGCAGGAAATCACTTCCCTACTTTCGTCGTCGGCGGTCAAGCCCTGCGCTTCCAGCATGAACAGCAAGGAATATCACTATAAATCATTGCAAGCCTGGAACTGGCTATTGATTCCCTTCAGAACACCAAATTTACACGCTATTCCCGCTCAGCCGCGTGTTCTGTGCACCATCACTACTATACAGCTTCTGCGAGCCTATCATTCGACGCGGAAATTTTCCAGCTCAACCTGATCAGAAGAGCCATGAGGGGCGTCTACATGCCCTGGCTGACAGATGTGTGGCTTTGCCTTGCACCGCTGTCAGCAATTGCATTTCAGCAGATACTCCCAGTGCCACTGCTGTTTGCAATACGTACTAGGTCAACACAGCACCCAGTTTCACAAATTCAATACATATGTGACTATCACCTAAGACGCAGATGGTTCCTCGGATCTCCGAATGCAGGCACCTGAAAACACATATAACATGGAGCCTACTATGTTCCCAAATCGTTCCAAAATCGTTCCATCACGACGCATTAAGATGTCGAACAAGATTCTGATTAGGGCGCAGCTATCAATCGGAATGTTCCGACAACGTTCAAGCTAGTATACTAACTCAGACTCCCGCATGATATACCGCTAGACGGTAGTATGATATTGCAGTACTCAGAAGCACTTCAGAATGACAACACCCGGTATCGACGACAAAAAAACCACAGACGTTAAATTGATAGCATCACGCTGTTTAACGCGACGGAAACTGGTGGCTTATACCAGCCGTTGCGGTGGTATACTTCCCCAGACTCTGAAGAGCAGGTCTTCAATTCTCAGCATTATATCAAATATAATTACCGCTAGACACAGGGACCCGCCACATCACGACTAGTCCTATAGAATGTGATGGTAGCTAAACACCTCCGAGCATATACTCCGAATGGCTCGTTGCCATACCTCCAGGAGGACTGATAGTTCTATCGAATCGTTCCGGCTTGTACAATATCGCAAGTCTGATGATCCTGGGAAAATCAGGCGATTTGCCGGATCTCACGGCGAGGACAAACTCAGGCGACTCAAGCCTACAGGTTTGTTCTCGACGACTCTGTTATCGAACAGAGTCTACTAAGCACCCAAAAACACCGACAGCGTTTCACTTGGGCCTGAATCGACCGAACATGTTTTGGAACGGAGCGTCAGGAGGCCTTAATACGGGTAGTTTATGTTTCCCTTCATACAAGCTCTACAGGCGCTGATACGACCAGGCGACCTTCGAAGCCGTTAATTATTCAACGATACCAGAAAGGACAGAATAGCATCCCCATATGATGCACATTCAATCCATACAAAAATCATACAACTCGGTGCAATCTGCACGCTCTCTCGACATGTCAAAGACTGATTGAGATTCCTCACGATAAGACCCATTCCATATTGGAAAAACTCAGGGAGTCAGATTCTTGGGCTGTTCCGTTTGCGCCTTAGCGAAGATTGGTACATGCTGGACGATATTGCACTAAAACTTTATTCGCACAGTCGATCCGGCCTCTGTAATCATTTATATAAATTTGCGAGATATTCAAACGCAGAAAATCCAGACGACCTTTCCATGGGTACCATAAGTATAAACTCCGCAACAAAATCGATACTGAACATCACGAGACTGGGAGAAAAGATGTTTTCAAGCCGATCCGCCTCCTACGCGATTTGTCGCTGAGACTCCGTGCAATTCTGGCTGAAGCACAGTTGCCCAACTGTCCTTCGTCAACCAAACGAAATCCGAGGAATATAGAGATACGCGAAGAAAACCATAGAAGGAATGCTGTACCAATGGCAGGATCCATCAATATGGTTCATGTCGGGTACACCAGCCGCTTCAGACTAGAGGGAACACCACCAACAGCTGGTTTTCGATCCAGCTGACAACCACAACCATCTACATAACTACTACTCAGAAGCTTCCGGATGGCTGATTAGAAAGGAAAATTCAGCACACCAGAATCCCTCAAGATTCAATGCATGCCAGTTCCGCATGAAGATCCCAGGTCCGGAGACAATTCCTGACCCTGATTCCCTATGCTCTTGTTGTGTGCACATGTGGTCTGGTTTACGAGATATATTGCGTAGCATATAGTAGCACGCACTTGGGGTAGAATTTTTCATTATCACTCTGTATACTTCCACGTTCAATCTTCATTTGTATCTAAACTTGCTGTTACATGTAGCCAGCACACAAAATTCCATAAAGTTCGTGGTACATTTTGCCCCCGTAGATGACTTGGTAATGTAGCATGGGCCATATCTCCATGCTGATATATTATGATTCTTAGTTAATATAGGTATTAGATACTTACACATAAATATACAAGAAATATTACACCCTCCCACAACCTCCAGAAGGACCCGCCATCACCCACCAACCGACAAGCCCAGCAAATACCTCGCCAGCTCCTCCTCAGTCTTCATACAATGCGCATGCGCCATCACCCCCAACCCATCATCATCAACAGCATCAACCCTGGCCCCACCCTCAACCAGCACCTCCACCGCCTGCAAATCCCTCGAATGGTCCAAGTACCTTTCCATATCCAACGCCGCCTTCCTCGTCGCCAACAGCAGCGGCGTCCACCCCTTCCCCGCACGCTCCTCCAACGCGGCACCGCGCTCCACCAACGCGCGTATAGTATCCGGATCGCCCGCGTACGCTGCCGCGAAATGTAGCGGCGTCCATTCGGCGGCGAACCCCGCGACACTGCTAATCGAACTACGGGACAGCGATCGCGCGAGGCCGCTTAGCTTCCCGCCGCGTTTGCGCTCACCGCTGCCTTGTGTATACCCGAATATTCCGCAGGCCTTGGCGGATACATCCGCTTTCCGGTCGAGGAGGAGTTTGACGACGCTGGGGACGCCGAGTAGTGCGAAGAAATGGATTGCGGAGAAGCCGTGACCGGTGGAAGACAGGCTCGAGAGACCCTCGGTTATGTTGCGCTCGAGGGCGCGCCAGGCTATGTCGTCCATGTAGCGGCTGACGAGGCGGTAGCGGCCAGAGTCGGCGAAGGTGCGGTAGTAGGCTATTGCGGCGCGAGCGGCTTTGTCTTTCCAACCGAGCATTTGGTATTGGCCGACTTGGCGGAAGGTTTCGATGAATTCTTTGAGCTGCGGGGAGGGGGTTTTGGTCGGGGTGGTGCTGGTGGTGTTGGTGGGCGTGGTAGGGGTGGTGGGCTGCGCGTCGGTGTAGGAGATGGCTGGGAGCTCGACGGCGCCTGGGTGGGGGTCTGCGTAGGGGAAGGTTTGGGCATGACGGAGGGGCTGCGGGTCTGACAGCTGGGTGGCGGGTGTGGTGGGTGTTCTGGATGCGAAGGAGGTCGAGCGCGACGGCGGGAAGGACGGCCGCGAGCTGTTGGTGGACGTGGAGGGGACGCGCACGGGAGGTGACGGCGATGGTTCGTTGAGAGTATCGTCGACGGCGGCAGCGGGGGGGACGACAGCCTCCTTATCGTCGATGTTGATGGTCGGTATCGGTTTGAGAAGATGTGTGTAGAGATGCGCGGACCGCAATGGGATGAAGCCGCGGTAGCCCTCAGCGGTGACCGGATCGCCCTGGCCTTCGCAGATGTCGGCAAGAAGTCCGATGGAGGCGAAGAAGCGGGCGTCGCTCTTACCGTGCAGCTTCTTGCGCTGCGAGGCCGCGGATTTAGCATGCCGTCGAGCGTCGCCCAAGAGGCCCTTGCCGAGATAGACGAGCGCGAACTCGTGCTTGATGCTCGCCTCAAGCCACTCGAGCGAGTCTTCCGTCTTGGCCGTGGGTACGAGCGACTGTAGTGTGTAAAGTAGCGCGAGGGCGTCGTCCCACAGCCGCTGCTTGGACAGCGTCTGCGCGAGGTAGAACTTGAGGTGTAGTAGTGTGGAATCCGTAGACTGATTGCCATCCGCCTCGCTGGCCTGCAGGGCCTTTGTGAAGAAGCGCTCGGCATGCACGTAGTCACCTTGCTCAAAGTACTGTAGGCCGGCATAATACAAGTTAGACTTGAACCCGCTGTCGATATCCGAGGAGACCGATAGAGCATCCTCTCGATTCGCCCCGTCTTCATCGTCTTCGCGAGCATCCTCCATATGTGGTGTCAATCCCCACGATGGATTCGAAGACAGCTTGAGGCGGTCCAGCAGCGGTGATGTCGCCTGTGTGCTTATGCTCGCGACGCTCCTACCGCCATCGGTAGGCGGTGTCCGGTTCGTCGCCAGGTCGGACGAGCTATCGCTGAGCGTATCAGCCGTCGGCGCATTGATCCAGTCCTGCACGCGATTCCTGCGATCCTCAGTGAAGTAATTCGGAACGGCGAGAACGGACTCCCGCACGGAATCCCTATCCGTAGCCGGCGGCCTCCGCTCCTGCATCCGCGTCGCGAACGACTGCTTCAGCTTCGAAGTCGCATTCACCGCGGCTCTATTATTACTATCGCGATGTAGGGACGGCCTCCGAGTGACGGTCGACTCGCGCACCGACTGCATTTCCGCCAGCGTCGACGCATCGGATATCAACAGCTCCGCAGCGCCCAAACATCCCTGCAGGTCGTCTACGACGCTCTGCGACGACGAGACCAGCGTCATCGCGACCACGTCGCCCGCCTTGGGACTCGGCAATCCGCTCTTCGTCGTCTCGAGCAGTTGGCGGATATTGCGCACGTCGTCGCTGAGGTCGTCGAGCCGCACTGCGGCGTCGGCATTCATATCATCCGCAGCAAGCGACACGCAGCTGCCTCGTATCAGCCTCTGCATGGAAACATATCGCATACTTTATCGAATGCATGCATGCATTGTGATATATATGGAAGGTAACGTACACACTGATCATCTGCAGCGATATCTGCAAATTGGCGGTATGCGACTGCACCTCCTGCCGATACAGCGTCAAAACCCCCTCCTCCGACGACAGTTTCAAATGCTTGCCGAAGCTGCGGAAAATCCGCGTCCGGCGACTCGTCTGCACGCCGTCGAGCACGGCGCCCATCTTGCGCAGCGTGGCATGGCAGTGCGTCAGCGAGACGTCCACGCCCTTCCAGTACTGCCCGATGTGTCCCGTGCCGTTGCTGGCGGCCTCGAGGATCCGGTGGCGCGTCGGGTCGCTGAAGGAGGCGCCGATGGCGGCGAGGACACCCGCTAGAGCGTCGATTTCGCCGCGGAAGGAGCTGATGGTGTTGTCGACGTTGGCGAGGGCTTCGGCGAGGGTGGTCACCGTCTGTCCGACCTGAATGCAGAGGGAGAGCAGGCCGGCGACGGAGGCGGCGATGGACAGCGGGTCCATTGTTGCATTTTTATCAGGGGCTATACTTCGATAGCTGGATCGGGTGCCTTGCGATTCGATGTCGTACTGCGTCTTTCAGCAGCGGGCAGACCAGCCAGCAGCGGGCTAGATGTGAAGTTGCGCTTGTGTATTCGCGAAGCCTAGGAACGGGTGTGCATCGTGCCACCGGTTCGATTCGATTCAATCCAAGGTGAAAGCGAAATGTTTCGTTATCCAGCCAAGCTGGATCAAGGAAAAGCAGGATCCATCCATCCTTTTAAAAGTGCAGCGCGATCGAATAACTGCCGTCCGCGAATGCGCTCAGCCTCATTGGCGCCTTCTGCGTAACGTTAGTGTCGTGCGCATCAGCGCGGTGGAGTAAGAAATGCATGCACGAGCAGGCCTTCCTGCGGGGGTTTGCTAAGTAACGTACGTCTCTCACGCTGGCGGGACGGAGAGGCTCAGTCGAGTCCGCCGGCCGGACAGCCTTGACAAACGCTGCAGCTGCCGCAACCGAATTCCAGCAGCCCTGCCAATCTTGAAGAAGCCCATCCCATCGCGTCGATATTGTGAGCACACCTCTGATGTGTACCTAGGTACACTCTAGCTGTATGTATGAATAGACAAGTAGACGACCTCGGTCGGCCATATGATGTGTGCCGGATTCTTGTGCGACGTGAGTGTATATAAACGTGAACTCTGCAGCAATTGACTTTTAAATTTCGCTTGTAGCCGCCACGCAGTATAATATTTGCATTCAGTTCACGGTCATGTCATTTCCGTCGAGCCCACCGGAAAGTTTATGCTTACTCCTACCACCTGCCAAATAGCAGGAAATGAAACAGTACCTGCAGGCCTGATCAACAGACATATCTACAAAGTATCATGCAGTCCAATCGACAGTACCAACGTATACGTAAATATTCTAGATATCAAAAACAATAGTGAAACTGGCCTGTTCATGCGTAGATACTTCAGACGGATGGTGATAGACGCCCTCCAACATACCTTGCGAGAGCCAGTAGGAAACCCAGTACTGCAGTGCGGTTACGTTACATCTTTAGGTACATAAGATCCGACTCGAGTATCCAACAAGACGAAACAACGGTTATCTGCATTCCTGTGCTACGACCAACAGTCTACGAGTCACGTCCAACGATCTAGCTAGGCTACAATGTGTCCCATGCGAGCTTCCTCGTCCGTTGGATCCAACAGGGACATAATATTCTAGATACAGCTTGTTGGATCCACACGGACATCATGGATTTGTAATAACAGTTCGTGCACACGAGCTTGCGTCAGACACGCATGTATGTATACAGACCGGATAGTTGCATCAGTTGCTATTATATTGCATGAGACAAAATTCAATAGCCAGGTAGTATATAGGATGTATGTACTTGCACTATGGTAGAATAGCAGGGTAGTATAATATATGGTAACTCGTAAACATTAACATTAAAGATTGAAAAAACCCAAAAATAACGCCAACAAGGTACAATATCTGGATGTATGTGCGTGTATAGTACGTTGATAACAGATGCATGCTGCCAAATTCGAATCCGTCCAAACCGGAAAAATCAGAAATGAGAGGAAGAACAACAGCGCCGTGTATATCCGCTGGCTCGCTGGTGATAGATAGAATCAATCAATCAATCGGTCTTCTCACGACGCCCGCCAATATCAGGTCTCATAGTATCGTATAACACCCCAGATCCGCTCAGCCCACACCTTTTCAATAGCACACGTCACGGCATCTCCTCGAGCACGAAATCGTCCTCCTCGTCCCCCCGCCCGCTCGAGTCGCCCCCGCCGCTGCCCAGATACCGGCTATACTCCGCTATAGCCGACGACCTTAATTGTCAGAACGGCCATCCGCTATCGCTGCCCCCCTTCTCATCCATCCCCCGCGCGCCGAAGCCGCCATACATCATCCCGCGCTCGTACCCGCCGCCCATCCCGTTCGGACCGTCGAAATACGCGGGGATATCGAGCAGACTATTTCCATACCGCCTGTTCTCCTCGTCGTCAATCGCAACCTTCCGCACCAGATCCTTGATAAAGTCTCCGCCGTCGGCGATCAGCTCGTCGAAGCCGCCCAGCTCGCTCTCCTCGTCCACTGGGCCCGCACCCGGTCCGCTGTTCGTGCTGCCGAGCCCCAACCCGCGGCGGGCCCGGAGGCCGTTGAGGTTCAAAGCCGCGTAATTGCTAACGAGCGACCGCAGCCCCTCTTCTTTGATCTCCCGCGAGCGCGGGTCCTGCTTGGGTTCGTAGGTGTTGTTGTACGTGTAACGGATCAGCTCGACAATGTCCCCGCGACGGCTGGGGATCAGCTCGAAGCTGTATTTGAGCTGGTTGCTAAGGTCGCTGAGGGCGAGGTGCTTGAGGTACTGTATGTTGTATTTCTCCGCGAGCACGTACAAGCCCGCGAGGGTGATGAAGACGTTGGTGAAGTCGTGCGTCGTGGATTTGAACTGCGTGATCACGACGCCGGGGCCCTGCGCGCCGGCGGGACTACCAGGGCGCGGGGGGGACATGTCGCCGCTGCCGCCAAAGCCAGCGAAGCCACGGCTGGGTTTCTTCTTAGCGGATGGTGCTGGCGCGGTCGATTTCTTGCGATAGGATTCCGTGTCGGATAGGTCGCCGCTGATACCGCCGACGAGGCCGGCGAGGCCCTTGTTGACGGTGGTCGGGTGCAGCTCGCGAGGGCGCGGGACGGGGTATTTGCCCGTGTAGAGGTACTCGGAGAAGCAGGCGAAGCAGTCTTCCTCGACGTCCTCGAGCACCATTTCGTTGGTGTTCGCCTCGCGCATGTGGCCGTCGAGAATGCGCTTGAGGACGTCGCTGTGCGCTGCCAGCAGGAATTTGTGGATGCCGAACCGCGTGCGCGACGGGCCGATGAGGAAATTGAAGACATCCGAATTGAGGATTCTATATATGTATCGATTAGCTTATGGTACGTAGAAATGAATCAATGAATGGATATATATAGACGGGAGGAGTGTAAGGTAAGACGTACGCGGCGTAGGTAGGCATGCGGGAGTGGTATGCCTGCAGCGACATGGTGCCTGCCAGCTGGCCAGCTACTCCCACGAGACGCAGCACTCAACAGACGGATGTCGAACGGACAGGAGGACGGCAGCTACACGCGCCTGAATGAGTCTGCAAGTTATCGCCAGCACAGGCAGACCGATGGAAGCCCTATATTAATTAGTGCTCGGCGTCGAAATCGAGCTTGATAGAGGTATCCCGGTCGCGTTCCTGTACGTCTGTCGTCAATGCCCCTAAATAGCACTCAATCGATCAATCGTCGATTTCAAGCAAACAAACAGCCCGAACGGTAAAAGATGAAAGAGACGTATACTCGTAAACAAAAGACGCTATCAACCCAATAAAACAAGATATACAACAAGCAAGGGGAATAAGAATAGGTGAGTGAGTGGTTGTTGGTACAATGTAGCAAGTATGGATGTAAGTGTATGGATGTAGTTACTGTCGTTGAAGGAAGCCAAGGAAGGAGAATTAGAATTGCAGTTGCAGTTGGTTGCAAGCTCAGTTGGCGGGAGAAGAGGAGAACAACAAATAAATTTACCGGGAACCCAAATCCAGGCGGGCGGGCAGGGTTGCTTGCATGCAGCCGACGCTCTCGTTGGACCAACCTCCTCCTTTCCGCCCGCCAATGAGACGCCGCCGCTGCCGACGAGTGGATGTATACTACTCATGCAGTTGAATGTACTTGGTATAGGAATCAAGGCTGTGTCTGGCAGTGCAGAGACATACATATACATACGTGTGTATACGAGCATCATGAAATGTGATATACATTGTAGTACTTTTCTTCAATGCGGCTTCATACGGCAAGATACTGATCCTGCCCCGATCGATTAATCGTGTCGGCCCGGCCGGTAGCTGCTGCTACCTCAATCTCAGCAGGCCGAGCTGGATACTTACATGCTAGCTATAGCTAGCTGAATCAAAGTAACTACCAAGTAACAACTTTAAAGAAGAAATGGCTATCCCCAAGAAAATAATCAGATCGAACATATGAGTAGGATCACTTGAAAAGAGAGAAAGAAGATACGCCTGCCGACAGATAAGATAAAATACCGGATAGCTAGATAGAATGAGATACAGTAGAATTCCAGTGAAGGAGAAGGTATATAGAAAATAATAGACAGTGCACATATCACAGTCAGTCAGTTAGTTAGTCAATCAATCAGCTAGTAACAGTAAAAAAACACTGATCAAGCCATGCACGCATTGCATTGAAAAGTAAATATGATATGACAGAAAAAAGTAAAAGTTATGAAAAATTTGCAGGGACGTCCCGTCGGATATACGTGATATATATATCCCCAGTGTATAGTAGTCACAGCAGCTTGCATGCCCTCGTCAACGTCGTCGCAACCTATTACATGAATGGATAGAATAGAAGATAGAAACCATGAAATGAAACGAAAGAAAAAAAGAATATAGTAGTAGTAATAGTTTCAAATATGGAGAAGAAGAAAAAAGTGAACCATGCTAGAAGAAAACCAATAGATATCATGCGCGCGATCATATAAAGAAAAACCAGCAAATGATAACAAAAGTACACTCGACAATATGATATAAATGAAATGCTGAAATGGCAGAATTCCTCCAACGCCCAGATAGAATATAGATGGAATATAAAGGAACATGAACAGATCGGTGAAAAAAAGTGTATGTACACGCGCGCCTCGGACCGCTGCGTAGATGGTAGATAGATAGCTCGATAGATCGATGCTTGTCGGATTCGAAGAAGATGGTCAAAGTACTCGAAGCTCGGGGTCGTGTCGCTGTATCCCCTAGCCCCGGCCAGAATGAGAGAACGGAAGTGAAGAAGATAAGTAGCAGTCAAGAACGTAGGGCGTGGAGGTGTGGTATCATGGTCGCTCAAGCTTCACCGTGCCCGGTCCTTCCTGTCTACGGGAACCCCGGGTACGTCCTCAAGCGTACACACGTGTGTGTATCATAAAAAAATTAGATTGCTGGCACGACACGGCGTCTACTGGTGATTGTACCAGTTACCGACCATATGCGCATTGAACGACTGCGCGTCCGCACCGAGCTGCTGGAACAGGCCAGGTCCCGCAGACGGGTTCCCAACCGTCGTCGCATGCGGATTGTACCCCGTATACCATCCCTGATTGTCCAGCCCGTACGCTCCGTTCGCACCGCCGTTCGTCTGTCCGCCGGAAGATTGGCCGTGGTGGTGCTGATGCTGCTGTTGGTGAGCTGCAGCTGCTGCCGCCGCCGCCGCCTGCTGGTGGTGATCGACCTCCATCAGACCAAAGTCAATCGGCCCGGTCCGTGTCGGGCTGTTCATCAGCGTCGGCAGGCCAGCTGCGCCTGCGGAACCCCCTAGCGACGCGTACACCTCGGCGAATATCGCCTCCTTCATCTCCGTGACGATGCTATCCCGCAGCGCGTTGATCCACTGCGACCGGATGTTCGGGTCGTTCAGGTCGAGCGAGTCCAGCAGCGACGGGTGCGTCAGGCCGACGAATTCGCCCGTCGGGTTTATCGTTGGGCTGAACGGGGCGAAGGGCGGCGTCGTCGGCTGGTTGTTGCTGCCGCCAGGGCTGTTCGGGGTGCCCGCGAAGGCAAAGTTGGGAGAGCCGCCAGCGGGCTGCGTCGCATTCGGCATGTTGGGCGACCCGCCGGACTTGAAGGCCGAGTTGAGGACGGATTGCGGCTGCTGCTTGGCCTTATCCCGCGATGGCGGCCGTTGGTTCGAGACCTTGACGGGCCCGCTGGAGGAGTCGGAGCCCTTCTTGCCGGCGCCGGGCGAGGATTTGTTATCGAGCTTGAGCGGCGCGGGCGGCGGGTTCGCGGTGTCTTGGTAGTGCCATTCCGTGAGCTTGTTCTTGATCTTGCTGAAGTAGTCCTTGCTGTTCGACGACTCGAGGAAGGTCTTGTGCTCGAACGAGACGGCTATTATCTCGAGGTTCTGGGCATTGAAGCCCTCGTATCGCTGCGCGGCCTCTCGTCTATCATGACCATAAAGATTGGTGGTTAGCATATGAGCGGTTTTTGTGTGTGAGGTGAGTCTTCGGCAAGCAACATCAGCTGCCCCGCCGGCTAATGCGGTGCAATGGTGGCGATGTGATAAGGGGCAAGTAACCGCCACGTACAATAACTCCTGCGCCAGTCGCTGCAGCTCGACCGTGATGTCGCCCTTGGGAAACGGCCGTTCCTGCTGTTTCGAATATCTCGAGTATCGTCGCTGTTGCATTCCGGCGTGGATGGCTCCTACCGACCCGGTCGAACTCTGGCTGCCGGCCCGCATCAGACCCGAGTTTGTCGTCGACATGCTGAGATTGATTGCTGGAAGAAGAGTCGAATCCGAACCCGACGGTGAAGCAAAAAAGGAAACCGAGAACCAGAACCAGAAAAAAAAAAAGGAAAATGAGAAACGAGAAGGAAAGAGAAAAGGAAAGAAGCAGCGAGCTGGTTCGAGCTAAGCTGAGGAGATCCTGTCCCTTCCTGTAACCAACCGACTAGCTAAATAACTGACTGTACAACAAAGCTGGTGCTGCTGATGGCGATGACACTGTCGCAAAGTCCTTCCTGGGGTCGCGAAACGATATTGCAGCCGATCGAGTGGATGGTCCGCGAGAGAAGTCCAGGCTGAGAGGGGTGGTGGCAGGCGGCAAGTGGATATATATCTGAGAAAGATATAAAAGGAAAAAACGAGTCTATCAGCAGCGGCCACCCGAGCTGAGACGAGGCGACGGTATGCTGATGATGATGATGATGATGATGATGACGTGCAGAAGGGCACAGCAAAAAATTCAAATGAGCAAAGATGGATGGATGGAACCGTCCGCGAATATGTATGTGCGACCGAGGATTCGCTGGATGGGACTGTGGCTATAGGATTGGGTCCGTCGGGACAAGGGTGAATTGACCACGAGGAGCAGCAGTGTAATCAACCGGGCAGGGCAGGAAGAAGAAACGACGGCGCGGATATAGATGGGGGGAGGGGGTTAAAAAATAGAATCGATCCCGAAAGAATAAGTAAAATGGAGGCACGAAATGGAACGACCACGAGGAGAGAAAAAGCCGGCCGGCGCAGGTACGCAGTTGGGAAACAAGCTGGTCGGACGAGACGAAGAAGCAGCCGCGGACCAGTCAGATGCAGAGATATCGCACCGGAGCTGCAGATGAATGTGGATGCGGCTGCAACTTGCTGCGGCGGAAAGGCACAGGTTTCAGTTTCACCTGCGTTCGAGGGAGCAGGAGAACGAGGACGAGAAGACGAGGACGCAGAGGGAAGAAGAAGGCGTGGGCAGACGGAGGGAAACTAACAGCCAGCAGCCAGCGGACGGCGCTATTCCTATAGCTCAGTAAGTAAGTAGATGTCGCTTTCCAGCAGTGCTCTCGCTCCAGGAGTCGGGTTTCGAGTGAGGAGGTGGAGGAGGAGTGGCAGAAAGCGGAGGGGAGAAGCGGGCAGGCCGAGGGATTAAAAGGGAAAGGTTGCGTATAGAATAGTTTTCCGTTGGAGTATAATATATAAATACTTCTTCAGTATTAACAAAGAAGTACTTCTTTTAAAGTAAGTACTAAGCAAGTACTTAGTAAGTAAAGTATTTTTACTTATACGACTCCAGGCGAGGGGGTAAAGCAGAGTGGGAGAACTTTTTTTTTCCCGTCTCGGCCGCAGTTAAACTTTGTACCTACAGCTATAAGTATGTACGGTATGTCTGGTTGGCGGCCGGCCCGTCTGTCTGTCTCTGTCCGTATGTGTATGTCGGTCCCTCGTATAAAAAATATAATATGAGAAGGGAAAAAAAAAAAAAAAAAAAAAAAAAAAAAGCGCAGGCGTCGAAGGAGGGGAGACGAGAACCCGCAAAGACGGTGGTGTTCTTCTTTCGGTATTTTTAGGCCCTTAGTATCTCTGTATTTATTTCCGTATTGACAGTAGCGTACGCCCAGCTGTTACGCCCTCGTCTTAATTTTATTCCTCACTCACTCACTTTACCCAAATACTCCCTTTTTTTCCCACGAAATCGTCTACCGCGATACAACGATATGTCGTTTCTCCCAGCTTTGCCCGCAGGCAAGAGGCTGCGTCGTATATCTCGCCCGGCGGATGAGGATGTGTGGCCTGTTCTGTCCGGATCCTCGCTAGAATTTCCTGTTTGTGGAGCCGATTGCGAGCAGAGCGACCAGCCCTTTTCTCCTCGAAACCTTTTTTTACTTTTGCTACTTTTCTTTTGATAGAGCGAGAAAGAAATCGCCTTAGCTCGTTCGTCCCTTGCCTTCAGCTGGGGACCCGTTGATATCCCTCCTCCTCCTGTCTTCGTTCGAGACGAGTGTGCGTGTGTGTGCTTGGAGTAATGTGTGTACTAAGTAGCGCCTGCTGGCCTGGCTACCTTGGTTATCGGTGATATGCTAAGAGATATAGTATGGTATGTATGGCACCACCACCTCCACCACCTCCTCCACAGGTGTGCGCTCTAGACTAGCCTCGAGCGGGTGCTACTGTGCAGTGCGGTGCACATGTGCATTACAGCAGACACTGCAGATAGACAGACGGACAAGACAGACGCTCGCCTTTTCCCGTTTCTCTGATTGATGGATCCCCTTCACGTTCACGTTTTTCCCTCTTTCCTGAAGATGGTGGATGGGTGGAGTGGGGAGAGCAATCGATCAAGCGTGCTTGTGTCTGCAGAAAAATGGATACCAAGAAAAGTGGGGCGATTGTCACCCGCTGGCTGGCTGTCCTTTCTCGCCGAATCAGACGCCCGTGTCGTCGAACGAGTCGGGCAAGAGATATAAAAAATATATGCCAGAATACCCGTATGGGAGGATATATGTCGACCCTGTCGTTGGTGGAAGGTAGGCCTTGCCTGCCTGTCAACGTACTTTTGGAGAATACGTACGTAGACTTTAGGAGCGTACTTTTTTGTTTACCTCCGTCCGTCCAGTACTGCTGCACCGTATACAACCTGCTGTCGGCGTCGGAGCAGGGAATTACGGTGTGTTTTTTTTCTTCTTTCCGCAGTGGTAGATAAAAATGGTTGTATCTTTCAAAAGAAGCCTATAGCCGCACAGAGCTATACGGTCTGCAAGAACAGTGGTTACTCGTCGTGGGTCGAAATAAAAATCCAAATATACTCGCCTCGTACGGCTGGCTGGCTGGCTAGCTGAGCTGCTGGCGTCGTCCAGGGCTTGCGCTTGCTTGACGGCGCTGGGCGAATGAGACGCCGCCGTTGATATATACAAAGTTCAAGGCGACATGCGATAGAACCTAGCCGGCGGAAGCAAGGCTAAGATATGACGTGGAATACAATCTTAGCATGAATTTTAATTCTCTCCTAGTATACTACTAAACAAAAAAAAAAAAAAAAAAAAAAAAAAAAGAGGTGTGCGTGCATGTGGAAAAATGCGAAAAACGGATAGAAAGCGCGAGACGACGGATCCGGTATCGTATACGGTGTATTTAATCATGGAACTCCGTCGACGGCTGACAAAAACGGGAAATGGAATCACTTCGGACGGCCGGGGATGTCCTATCGACTCTTACATCGACCTCAAAGTGAGGCAAGGACAGTACAGAGTGGCAGAAGATCAAGATGGGCTGATGATACTACGTAGGGCGGCTGATATGATACTCATCGACCATCTGCATATCCGTATACCAGACAATACCTTCAGATACGAAGAGAACGTACTGTACATCTGCAAACTGTATACATGTAGTAAAGGATTATGCCATCATTATCACCATATTTTTTTTGCTTCTATAAAACTTGCTCAAGTCCGATATGTGGGTGTGCTCAAGTGACACCGACTAGATACGTCTACTCGGAATCAAGATCTGACAGTCGAGCATAATAATAGCTACTAAGAGCTAAACTCGGTGCAGAATGGTACGATTCCTCGACATTCTTCATTCCAGAGCGAGTACTTGCTTCCTTAGTATACTCGCTCAGACATGTATAAAACAGGCCGCTGATAACCCATCGCCCAGCAAAAGGATTCCTGCCTTCACAAGCTCGTATGCGTGCGCCGCATACATACAGGACAAACAGGTCATACTTCTTCTGGCCATTAGCTCTCAGCTCGAGGCTAGTGGCTCGCAGCCCTGGTTTAACTTTCAGGAATACATCCAGTTACATCTGCTTTACATTCCAGGGCCTGCCCGACGGTACCAGTACTTTGATATAATATTATAGGACCTACGTCGGCGCGCATAAAAGGGTCCCGGGCGGTTTGCTAGCGGGTCGACTCATGCACTTGAAATGTTCACTTTGGACATTAGTGCATGTTAGCACTCTTTGATAACTTGGAATACCTCTGTAGTGCTACAGTGACCGACAAAAGTGAGAAATGGCCATTAATGGAGTGGATGTAGGAGTACCGAGTCGCAGGGAGTGTGGCGGTGGGTTGGGATTCCCCAAAGCTAAAAAGCAAGCAGAGGTGATATGGCTGCAGCGCAGATATGTATCCCAACTTAGCTCATGTTCAAGACAAGGCAAGACATTGCAAGATATCAGACCAGACCAGACAGCCGGCCCAAGTCTCGGCATGGCTCGGTTCAGCCAGCATCTGGACAAACAGAGCAGCAATGCAAAGACCCTCAGAAGAAATCAGAAGAAAGAAAAAAAGTGGAAAAAGAAAAAGAAAAAGGTTGCGTGCGTGCGTTTTGCGTTCGCCAATTGTCGAATCAAAGCTTCCCCTCCGCTGGACCCCCGTCAAGACCTGCGGGGTGCATGCCAGAACGAAAAGGCCGTCTGAGAGAAAAAGAAACATGAGCAAAGCAGATGGAAGGAAGGGCGACGAAGAACGCCTCTGAGACATCCCTTCCATTTTCGTGCATACATCTGAACAGTAAACCTACCGCTAGTACACATACCGTCCAGAACACCAATCCCTCGATTGAAAAAAGTACTCCAATGGCGAGATTCGTACCAAACAGGCGCAGCAAAGGTACCGATTGTGGATGGAACCAAAAAGGGCCTATCAATCGAATCATCAAGTACACCGACTCTTAGCTGCATTGCATGTACAGCAGTATACGCATGTACGTCGACGTCTCTGGGAGGGTGCTTGCAATCAATCAATTTGATCAATATGAACCGGAGGACAAGTGCACCCCACAGATAAATATTATGCTGGTAGTATGCTTATTACCTCTTATGCGTATAAAACCTTAAGTAATTATTTCCCACGTCCGCGATAGCCAGAGTCGGAAACAAAAACGGACGTAATCGGCGGCGGCAGCCAGTCATGGCGTTACTTGCCCCATGTGAGGCCATAGCATAGCCGGGGCCTGCAGAGTCAGGAAGTCTACATATGTACAGACTCTGTCGTATACTTTGCAGGTGGTAGACCGCCCAGATGTCTAGTCTGTCGGTATGTACAGTGCGGCAGACGGAAGGAAAGGGTCCTGGGGATGGATGCTCACGCACGATAATGATAATCCCGAAGGAGATACCCATCTAGCTTTAGCCGTCTAGCTTAGCTCTTCGCCATTGCATTGGCTTTTCGAGGCGGCAAGTGTCTGGCTTATCCCTTTGCAGGAGGTCCGGGTTCGCCTCCTTTGGATCGAGCAATTGCCCATCGAATCAGCTCGAGCTGAGCTGGGGTTTGTTACAGTACTTGTATCGCATCGAAGTTTAGAACAGCATTACGGTATTTGTAAAGTAAATCAGCGGCAGATGCACTTTCTGTGCCGCTGACGCGGGTCGCAAATTGAGGTTTCATTCTGTTGACTCGCGGGCCGGTATCAATCGATCGAATGAGATATCAACGGATGAAGAAGCGTTTAGCTTACTTAGTAGTAGCTAGCTCGAAACCCTCACATGAGGCAAGCGGAATCGAGTTAGTTCGTCCCTGATGTTCGTCGAGTTTGATTAATATTACTTTTACTTTTCTGTCGCCCTCGCGCCGACTTTGGCCGAAAGAAGATCACGGGAGACCTTTTGAAAAAACGCCAGAGTCAATGCAAGCTCAGGTCAGCCCGCCCGCGCGGCGGTCGAGGTCAGTCTTTTCGGTTTTCTGGTCTCCACTTCTCCTCACCAAGCTGCATCCGGGCCCACCACGTCCGGCAAATATCTCGATGCTGGATTCGCTAAACCTGCCGGATAAACTTGTCGACGCAATGCATTGAAATGGGCTTCCACCACACCAAAGATAGTCAAGGAAAGTTGTGGTTAGATTTTCGCTGATGACCTGCAAGCCCGTGGGCGCGGTGTCTCCGATTGCATGCTAAACGAGGCCTAGCACGGCCCTCAGCCCAGGGGTACTGATCAGCCAGCTGTGAGGAGGGCGGGACAAATCCTTGCTTGGGATGGGGTCTGGGTGACGACGAATGAAGTTCGGGTATCTGATCGGCCCGGCGGGTGGCGATGCTCTGGTCTTTTATTTTCTCGCTCTCTTAGCAGCGTTGCAAATTCGGTTTCCTTTGTTTTTTGGGCTCCGCGATCCTGCCTGATGACCTTGGAGATATCATGCATCAATTGATGCCATTGCGAATCGGAAATCCATGCTGCGATCGAGGGTTCTCGCATTCTGGAGGCCACCCACACTAGGTTGTAAAGGATATGGTACTTATGGTGGATACTCTGGATGGATGGTGCCGAATCACGAAAGGGTTGCTGCAGTCCGTCCAGATGTGCAGCAGCTCGGTATTGGATGCGATGTATCCCATCTGCCAGTGCGGTGCAGTCCTGACTCTAGTCGACTCATCTCTGGACATGCCCTTGCTGAATTTTGTAGCCACAGACGCCGCCCGACCTCCCGATTTTCGCCCCGATGGCAAGAAGACAGACTTAATGTATACACATTGGCCGCCGTCGACGGGGTAGCCAGCCTCAGCTAGCTGTACCTCCCGTATCTTGACTCCCAATTTGGAAGATGCAGATACAAACGGGTCATGCCGATATGATACTATTTGCTGGATATTATATTCGTCGCCAATCTTCCTGTCGTAATCCGCGACCAGCTCGTCGCCGCCCCACACACACCGGCACCGTCGACAGGAGGGTCTGTCATGGTAGATTTCGGCCAGCCAGCAACTTTGTAGGTGAGTGGAAAGCCGCTGATAACCCGATGGGTTTCCGGCAGAGCCACTAGCGACCTAGTCGGCTAGCTGGTGGGCGGAAAGATGGCACCATCGGGTTGACATTCTCCTGATGGGGGAATCGCATGAGATCGCATGAAACAGAGTCCAGCAATCCCGTCGGGGAAGCAAGGGGAACGAAGCTAGGGAAGGTCGCGAGGGCGAGGGCGAGGCTTGGACGGGAGATGATGTCTGGGGCTACCCGTTTCCGACGAGTGCATCGCCGCAGCAGCTCTGCTTGCCTGGATTGTAGGCAATGACATAAGGGCTCTCGTGTTTGCTGTCTCTCGGGTGTGCAAGTTGGGTGCTAGCCGGGGGGCTTGGACGGCGGGTGATGATTTGATTCGGATGGATTGAAATTGCATTGGGCTCCTGCGGTAACTCTGCGTCCTTGCATCTGCATCTCTCTGGCGATATAGCTGTCTAGCAGTTAGCTGGCGGGTTTGCGAGTAATCCTACGATTAATTTAACTGAGCCCTTGCTTGCTTGCTTGCTTACGTACGGCAGCCGAGCAGACGAGAAATGCAACCGCAACTTTGCACAATTCCATTAATTGCATTCCCAAGATCAGTTGCACCAATCATCCAACCTGGCCTCGAAGCTACATCCAGCCATGTGAACTGTACAACTTCGTGTCTGCATGTACGACCAGACATGTCTCCAGCCAGCTGCTTCTACATGTGCTGATTTTCCCCATCCTTCTCGTCCGTCCATACGAAGCATGCGCACGTTTCATGTATTTCCGGCCACTCGCACACCTGCTCGAGTATAGCTTCCAGCCAGCCAGCCAGCCAGTAGCAGAAGCTTCCCCGCGATATCAATGCGGAATGTATGTATGTCGTACATACCCCATGCCCCATGGGCCATGCAACCGCGCTCGCTTTCTCGGCCCTCGACGAAGCGAAACATTTTCCAGGCAGGCAGCCAGACAGCCCGACAGGCATCTTATGCTCCGAGACAGCAATCATCCAGCTGCCTGGCGCCAGGGAATACTTGGTTATACTAAGTGATAATATGAGTCGACCGTTAACGTTAACGGACGCTACCCGGCCGAACGAGCGCACGAAAGTTCATGGATGCACTGCCGTGAATCAGTTAAAACGGCGAGAAACCCGTAAATTGGCAAGCTAGGCGCGCCGCCATCCATCGAATCGATCTCGAAATTTAATTGAGCCGGACCTGAACGTTTCCGCCCGGTCTGGGTCGACATGTCTCCTCTCCCGTGCGCAGGGCATTCTGGGGATCGAATCGAGGCTGGCTGCACGGTTGATGGATGGGGATGTCGTGTGGAGAGAGCACGCATCCCGCTTCCTATTTCTCCCACTCGGCTTTCTCACTCTTTTCCCCTTTCGTCGACGACGAAGCGAGGGCCCCAGCGCGGTTGACGGGGCTAAGGACGGAGTATAGTGTATGCTGGTAGGTAAAAGCAGTACATGGCCTGTACCTTTATGTACCGCGATCTACAGAGTTTTGACAGAATGTACATTTTTTGGTCCTGTCGAACCTGGTGAAGAAAGAATTCTATTCGGAAGAGATGAGATTTCAGGTGATACGATACGTATTCACCTGCTGGTATACATATATGTATACTGATATATTAGCTTGTGATGGCGATTATCGATGCTCATGGACTCGAGCTTCTGATGATCAGATAACTGAGGGTGTCGTTGATTATATTCGGACATGGGTCCGGGCGAGGCTTCTGACAGCCCGGATTATCACGATTACATAAAATTAGTCGAGCGAGGTCTGAGAGAGGCATATATGGGGTAATGATAACTTAACAGAGTGCCACCAGCACCATCATGCACCGTCGCACTGGGCGGACTTTATATACTTAGTCGCAGGATGTTATAAACAGATGCTATCTTATAAGCTTTGCCCGTGATTTCTCTTGTAAAGCAGTATAGTATAGTCACGCCTAGTCTGTATAAATATATCGAGCGGACTAGACGCAGGGGGGCCACCTCTGTCTTAGATACCTACAAGACAGCTGTCTGTAACAGGTTGCTGCACATGTTCATGTTTATATCCATCGAATCGCCACAGCTAAACGTAATTAAACCCTCCCTCATGATCACAGACTAAAACCCTTCTCCTCCGTCGCCGTCCGCACCGGAATCGGTAGTATACCAGAAATTAACATACGTAGTACTACTTGAATCGGTACGTCCGTTGAATCTCCCATCGAGCCAGTCTTAGCCTCAGCCTCCAAGCCTCCGATCGAGGGACTCCGAGTACCAGTTGACTCTCCAACTGCAATCAACTGCTTGACTGCTTGACTGCCGTGACACGAGCTCTTCGTCTGTTCTCGGCTGCAACCCTGTCTCGTCTCGTCTGTCCGTACTGACATCACACAATCCAAGCATGGGCCATAGGATACATACATACATCCGTTATACGTTCATACGGCCTACGCTATAGCCGCAGCCTAACGATCCTGTCCGCACACCCGTAGCGTAGCGTAGACAGGCAGCCGGCGAGAGACGCACGCTGCCACCACCCGAAACCGCAATCCAAGTGCGCTGTTGCAGTTGCAGCCAGCTTTTGGCCACCCGGTGCGGTGCCGTACAAGTATATACTACCTCCTTGGGCTTATCGATAGCGGCCCCAGCCAGCCAGCCCGCCCAGCTGAAAAGAGTCGTCGACTCGTTTGACCGTATCGCCGGCAGAAGGAGCTCCTCCGCCCGCCTGGCTGCCTCCCTCATCAGACAAACATCAATCCATCTCATCGACGACGGCGCTGGCTATAAACCACTGTATACGCAGGAACGCACAGCCAGAGGTGTAAAACATCTCCCGGCTTCTCCCCTTATTGCCCATAGCATTACGTACGTACGTTAACACCGATCGTTTGTGCAGCTGAAGTTCTTTTTTCCGCGGCGTCATTGCTTTTCGCACATTCCGTCCGCTTTGCGAGCTTCTCCGGGTCCCGCGCTCTGTCCTCCTTGCGCTGCGTTTGGCTCGCAAGCAAGCAAGAGGGGAGGTTGCGGTTGTTCGTCTGCATCGACAGCTTGGCTGGCTCCATCTGCCCCTCACCGCGGCATTTTTTTCTTATATTTTATTTTTTCTTGTTAATTTCCGGTCGACGTCGTGGAACTCCTCACACATTGACAACATCGACCCTGGTGGTGGAAAAAAAGAGACAAGCTTTCTGACAGACGCTGCAGCAATTCACAGCATCCTACTTAGGTACATATCCGGGACCATCCTCCGAGCCAGCCAGAGAGCAAGCAAGCAAGCAAGCAGCGAGTTATACGCACGCACGCACGAACGCAGAACGCTCGGACGCCACTGCTGTTGACTGCCTGCCATTTGCCTGCCAGCAGCTGCCCGCTCAGCGCTGTCGTCCGCACGTGCTAAGCCCTATTCGTCGGAAATTTATCGCTTTTTCTTTAATTCCACGTTTGCAACGTTGGTTGCTCGCGCGCTCACGCTGCAGCATTCGTTTCCAAATTCGATCGATCGGGCACATTTGCGGACCCTGTTGGCATCTGTGATACCCGGTGCATGCATGATATATTACACTTGCGCACGGCACGCGAGTTGGTTCACATGCACATACGTACATGCGCTACGCTACGCCGCCTAGCAGTCGTCAAATTTTGATTTGATCGAATTGCCGTCGACGGTTGCTTCCAATTGGTGTTTCTCCAGCCTAGTCAGTGACGTTACGTGACGTTACGTTCACGGTGGCCGGCCGTTGATAACCTTATCGATACGACTGCGCTGTGCTTTTCTTTCGCTACGCTACGTGCTTGAGTTTTTTTTCTTGTTATATTTTCTTTTCTTTGCATTTAGAGTTACATTCTCCAGAGGGAGGAGGGATAAATCTTCAGGAGAATACGTTCGCGAATCGGAACTAAAACTCTACTTCGCAGCAGCGCTCCGGAACGTAGCCAGTCGACGTCTGTACCGGTTCGATCGATCGAGTGTTTCCAGAACCTCTCCTCGCTCGTCGGACCGCTCCGGCCTGATACGTACCTCTTTAACTCTTTCTCGTGGTACTTTTCGTGTGGTATACATCGTCCAGTTCCCCTCAGTGGAGTCTCTGCGGAGCGCGAGAGTCTGACGAGAGCTCCCTCCCTCCAGACGAAAAGCATAATTCGACAGAACAAAAAAAACGGAATGAGCCAAATAACCGCTACTATGATGCCCCCACCGGACATGGCCTCGATGGCCAATCGCGGCATTGGGTCCATTGGCCGCGACTACAATATCCAGCTGGACAAGGTCGAGAAATACCGTCGCGAGGGAACATGGACGGACGCCGACGAGCTCGAGTGGGCGAAGAAAAAGCCCTTCCCTTGCGAGATCTGTGGCGACAGAGTCAGCAGTCGGGTTAGTGCTCTCCTTTATACTGATGTTCCTTGTTGCTTCAAAGTATCGTCGCTAATGACGCTGTTATATGTGACCTGGACTATAGGCCAATCTGAACCGACATATAAAAACAAGTAAGCCCTCAAACCAACTAGGCTGCTATCACTGTCACGGTGCTCACATCTATCCATAGGACATTATCCGCACCAGGAACACGACAACAAGCGCTTTGCCTGTGACATCTGCGGCAAGGTGTGCAAGAGAGAGTAAGCATCCCTCCTCTTGACTCTTCCTTCGAACAACGACTGACATATGCAACTATCTAGAGACAATGTCGTCAAGCACAAGAAACAAAAGCACAGCATCATCAGCCACCAGCCGCGCCAGCGGCGCGGCTCAGCGGGGATGAGCCACCGCTTCTCGTGGCACGGCGGCTTTGGTGGAATGATGCCAGAAGGCTTCAACTGGCAGGATCCAAAGTTCACGCAGGTGCAGGAACACCCGAAGCCGCTGAAGAAGCAGCCGAAAGAACCCTCGAGCGAAGAGGAGAGCGACAGTGAATCCGAGGTTGACGAGAGCGGACGGCAACGTAAGGCCAGTGATGGAGACGTCATGAACCTGACTTCGGAGTTCGGTAGGAAGGTATACGTAGCTGAAGATGTAAGTTGCTCGGTCTCGATCGATCTCAAGAAGTCAACGATGCTAAATATGAAATAGCTGCCCCGCCAGCAAGTGAAGGGCTTGAAGAAATACTATACCGACTACCCTATGTACGTGCCCTACCTGCGCTGACGGATGCATGTATAAGGCTAGCTAGCTAATGCAGGCTTAAAGATTGCCGCAAGAGCTGCTCTCTCACTACGCAGACTACTATTTCACTCCGCCCTCCACATCCTTCCACTCCCACCTTCCGCTAATCCACAAGCCGACCTTCAAAACCGACACCGTGCTTGCATCCTTCCTGCGTGCCATCTGCTGCATCGGCGGCCTCTACGACCCAACAGACCGCACGCTAGGCCGCCAGCTATGGGAGTCCGGGTGGAAGGTCATGGAACGATGGGTCGAATGGGGCATCGGCGATGACGAGGATACCGAAGACACCGAGGAGGACGTCGAGGGCAGCACGAGCAGCAGTGCGCCAAAGGTCAAGCGCGAGGATCAGGAAATGCAGATGATGCGCGAGGAGGCTGAAATGGGCGGCACCCTGACCATCGAGGCCGAGTCGAAGAAGATGGAGAGCAGGCGCACGCGCGAGCGAAGGCTCTGCGTCATGCAGGCATTCATACTTTTCGAGTGTTTCGGCGTCTTCAGCAGGGAGCGCGAATGGCACAAGAAGGGCCGTCGGATACACGCCCGCTGCGTGGAGGTATGTTGCCTTAGTCCAAATCATCTTGCTCGGACACCCGCTGACTGCGCGATAGATTGCACGCGAGTACCAGTACTTCCAGGAAGACATGACGATGGTCCCCACTGTGACGAAGCAAGAGGACCCGAAGGGCTACCTTCAACAAGAGTGGGAGATCTTTATCGAGAAGGAGTGTCGCAAACGGTAAGCTGATATCAAAATACATTCTCGATACAACAGCCCACTGATGTCTTTGATATACAGCGCCGCATTCTGTCTGTACCTCCTCGATTGCCACCTCTCACTCCTCTTCAACATTCCACCGCTGCTCCGTCCCACCGAGCTACGCAACCTCTCCCTCCCCTGCGACGAAGACATCTTCGAGGCCCCGACAGCCGAAGAATGGGACTACTGCCGCCGTCTGCGCATGTACGAGCCCACACCGATCATGTTCCTCAAAACCCTCCGCGGCATCCTCAAGGGCAACATCAACGCCGTCAACCAGGAACTCAACGACTTCAGCTGCTACATCCTCGTCGTCGCCGTGCTCATCGAGATCACCAAGATCTCGCAAAAGGTCGCCGTCGAGGAAGACGAAGTCTACGACGACGGCCGGCCGCGCATCATCGTCTTCATGCCCCCGGAACGCCAGGAGGACGTCGACCGGCTCGAACGCGCCATGTCCACCCTCCGCACGCTCTCCACGCAGCCCGACGATTTCTTCGAACGCCACATCGGCGTTTCGTCCCCCTACCAATCCACCGCGATCAGTTCGTCCGCCTACTCGCCGGAATCCGACCGCTCGCACGCCCCGCAGCACAGCACTAACCCGCTCAACAAACTCAGCGGATTCACGAAATGCTTCTATATCTTCTGGCACCTCTCGCAGGTCTTCCTCGTCGTCCCCGACAGACTTGTCCTTTCCGGCGACGTGCCGATAGACATGCAGGGCTGCCTCAACATGATCGTGACGGAGACGCGCACGCGGCTCGAGCGCGACGAGGAGATGGATCTGTCGACGTTGGAGGCGGTCGTAGCGCGGCTAGCACCACACCTGCTCGCCATCATGCGGTTTTTAGAAAACCGCACATACGATGAATCCCGCACGGAGTTTCCCGCGATCGTTGCCCTCGCATTCCGCGCGTGCATGGTCATCTGGGAGATCATCGTGCGCGTCAAGTTCTTCAGCATGGGCGGCGTGCGCGGCGTCATCCGCGGCGGCGGTGGCATCGGCGTTGCTATCGGCGGGAATATCGGCGGCGGCGATGACCACGATAACGTTCTCGACGCGGGTCTTGGCGGCAACGTGCTCAGCGCTTGGGGTGGGCTCGGCAGCAGTGGACAGCGGGGGTCGTCTACGGGCCTCATCGGGCTTAGCAAGAGCTTTAGCGGCGGCGGGATGGGTATCATGCCGGGTATGGGCGCGGGGAGCGTGGGGCCGAGTATTGGCGAGATGTTTATAGCGGAGGTGATGGAGTGTCTTCCTGCGACGTCGGATGAGATGCCGGATGAGCGTGCGGAGACGCGGTTCCTGCGGTGGGTGCAGGGTACCTTCGACGAGATGGCGTCGTGGGACGTCGGTCCGGAGGTTAGTATTGCGCTGGAAGGGACGGTGGAAGACTGGGAGGCGCTCGCGGGGCGCGGCGGGCATGAGTGAGTGAGTAGTGGGAATGGAATGTCTGGTTGTGTGTGTATATATGGCATGGTCGCCTGTTGGGGAGTTTGGTTTGGGGGCGGGCTGGAAGAGGGGCATTTGGTTTTATCGAGTTCTTGCATTGGATTTATTTTGGAAATATCTGCGATATCGGAATTTTTGTACTTATCCTTTCATACATCTGCGGTATGCGTGTATCATTTTCGTTGCGTATATAGCTAGTGAATCTAGTGCGGGTGCGCCGAACGGCCGTTGATGAGCAATATATATATTCTTCTATTGGTATATACCTAGGTATCTGCGCGCGCTGGAATTATTCTAGACTCATGCATGATCGAATAGATATGTCTAACGTCTACAATTGCTGTGATGCCGCAAAATATCCCTAGATCTATGAACTCTTCTCAGGGACAACGTAGCTGTAGGGTATCTTCATGTCAGTAGTCTGTTGTGGGTATGATAGTTGTAGAGTATAGGGTTGACGTACCTCCATTCGTGCTCTTCCTCACCGTACTGGATCGCGCACATCCAGTCCCAGAATTTCTGCGCCAGCGGGCCTGTTTCCTTGCCCGGCAGCAGCGGGATCTTAATGTCGTGGCCGCGCCATGTGATGCCCTTCACTGGGGACACAACCGCAGCTGTCCCGGCGCCGAATGCCTCCAATAACCTGCCCTCATCCGCAGCCTTCTTCACTTCGCCGATCGTGAACTTTCGCTCACTGACGATCCATCCCTCGCTTGCTAACCGCTCTCTCGCGAGCGCCAGCACGCTCTCCCGCGTCACGCCCTCCAGAATCGTGCCGTCGAGCGGTGCTGTGATCAGCTCCTTCACGCCGTCTTCGTTCACCCACGCGACAAACATGTTCATCGTGCCCACCTCCGTCACATAGCCTTCCTCGCCGAACAGCCACAGGTTCTGCTGGAACCCTCGCCGCATAGCATCGATCTGTGGGACGATACACGGCGCGTAGTTCGCGCCGAGCTTCCGATCGCCTACGCCGCCGGGCCACGCGCGCACCGCGTTCTCTGTCGCTTCCAGCGTCACGGCCTTGAAGCCGGTCGGGTAGTATGGGCCAACTGGACTTGCGATGAGATACAGCAGCGCTGAGCCCGGCGGGCCGACGCCGAGGGTCTTTTGTGTGCCGATGAGCGTCGGACGCAGGTAGAGCGAGTAGCCTTTCTGCGAGGGGATGAACCGCCGTTCGAGCGAGACGAAGCTCGACATGAGCGATGTGAACGCCTCGCCGGAGAACGTGGGGAGGGCGATTCGAGCGGCGGAGCGGTTGAGGCGGTGCATGTTGCGGTCTGGCCGGAATAGGCGGATGCGGCCATTGGCGTCCTTGTATGCTTTCATGCCCTCGAAGCAGGTGAAGGCGTAGTGCAGGACGCATGTTGCTGGGTCGAGCGCGAGGTTTTGGTAGGGGGTGATGCGCGGGGCGAGCCAGCCGTCTTTCGCGGTCCATTCTACGGTGAGCATGTGGTCTGTGCGCGAGGGTAATTGACTGTTAGTATCGTGACTAGGCAATTATAGTGTTGGGTCACCTTACCGGTGAAGTTGCGGCCGAAGATTAGGTCTTTCGCGTCGAGTAGGGGCTTCGGCGTCGGCGTCGTCTCGATGGTGAGTTTGGAGATGTCGATGTCCGGGGTGCCTGAGCTGGCGGGCTGGGATGAGTAGCAGCGCTGCGCCGGGGCCCATTGCGATGCCCAACGGGCAGCGACGGGTCGTAGCCGCCTTGCCAACATTGTCGCGGCTGCTTGGAGATGCTGGGAAATGGGATGGCCGATTGGGTGGCAAGATCGTGATCGTGGGCGAGGGAAAGATATAATAAAAGTCGACGGAGCGGCGTGTTACGTTTGACGGCTAAAGCAGCGCCGACGCAGGCCGAAGATAGCGCCCAATCGGGAGGTACCCACGCCGGTGACGGAGACCGGGCGAGCAGCCGCTAGCTGATAGTTCGGACGATGAAGTGCAGACGGAGCTGAGTTTTGGAGGATGTCCGATCGTGATTGAGCTAACGCTGGAGGCTTGATGCGAAGGAGGGTGAGGTGAGATTTTCGAGAGGCGCTCTCTCTGGAGGGCCGGAGTGCCCTAATCCTCCCCGGTTGGCTATCTCAGACGAACAATTGGTCAGCATCGTCATGGACAAAAAGATGGATGGAACTCTGAATAAGTCGGCTCTCGGGACTGTCAATGCGATGCAATGGCGTACTTGGTAGAGATGACGCTTCAGGCCAAGGGCGTCGGTTGTCTGCATGCAGCAGGAACGTGGCCGCGCGATGGCACGTGAGAAGAAGACAGCTCGGTCTCAGCCAATCGCGGACTATCGTCTTCCAGGGCTGACGTATCGATGCCGGCGGAGCGTCCAGGGGTAGCAGAGGTGAGGCTGAGATGCTGAGAGAATGGCGATGTCGAGATGAGGTTGGAAATGCGGGTTGGTTGCAATTAATATTGCTGTGCGTCTGTGCAAATGTGACGAGACGCTTTGTGTTAATGTTGGCCTCTTCGAAGCGCTGCAAAGCTGCCTCGACCCAGCGGCATCTCAACTGCTTCATCATCCGCCATTCCGCCACGGCTCGGACGACGCCCTGACTCCTTCCCTCCCTCGGCGGGGCCTTCTGAACCCGTAAATCACATCGGCACTGGCTGCGATAGGACACCGAAAAGGCTACTCAACCAGGCATCGGATAGCTCGATAGTTGGATCGTGAGACGCCGTCGCGCGGACGGACAGCTGCGTCAGCTTCGTCATGGCGGGTCTCTTCAATGCTGCCATCAAGTCATTCAGCACCCCGTCGCTCTCCTCGCAATACACGCTTTCCCCGCAGCCAACCTCCTTCTCCGGACCGTGGAAGATACACGATGGCAAGAAGAAGTCGACGGGACAGCCCTGCAGCGTCTTCGTCTTCGAACGCTCGTCTCTGGCCGCCCCTGGAAACTCGCTGAGCCTGCGCTCGAGCAACGTCAAGGGAGCCCACGATGAGGTCGTCGAACGGCTCAAGAAAGAGGTGGCATTGCTGGCCCGACTACGGCATCCTAACATCCTCGAGGTGGTCGAGCCTCTCGAGGAGACTCGCGCTGGTTTGATGTTCGTCACCGAGGTTGTCGTCGGCTCGCTGCAGTCGGTCTTGGACGATAAGGCTGGGAGCTCGAACGACGCCCGCCGGCATGGCCATGGTTCTCGTCACCGCGACCTCGATATCGACGAAATAGAGATACAAAAGGGACTGCTGCAGCTTGCTAAGGGGTTGGAATTTCTGCACGAGAGCGCCGGCCTCGTACACGGCAACCTGACGCCCGAAAGCGTCTTTGTCAACTCGAAGGTATGGCCGGATATCCACATGTCAATGATCCATGTGTGATTCTTAATTGATACTGATTGAAATGGATCACAGTCCGACTGGAAGATTGCCGGCCTCGCCTTTGCTGCATCGCATAGAGACCAATCGACACCATCGTCTACAAGCCAATCGCCTTCCCCCTCACCAGTTGACCTTGTTAGCCTCGCCTCCCAGCACGACCAGCGTCTGCCTTCCACCGTCCAGCTCAATCTCGACTACTGCTCGCCCGACCTTCTCCTCGATTCCTCTGTAACACCGGCCCACGACCTTTTCTCGCTCGGGCTTTTCATCATAGCTATATATAACTCGCCCCACGAGTCACCTCTCAAATCTCATAACTCGCCTACGAATTTCAGACGTCTATTCAGTAGCTCCACATCCATACCCAATCAGTCGAACAATTTTCTATGCTCCAAACCGATCCCCGCCGACCTCGTCGACCATGTCCTCCCCCGCCTCATCACCCGCCGTCCCGCCAACCGCCTTACCGCAAAGGAGTTTCAGGAAGCCGGATACTTTGATAACATCCTCGTCTCGACCATCCGCTTCCTCGACAGTTTCCCAGCGAAGTCCGCCAGTGAGAAGAATGCCTTTATGCGCGGCTTGCCAAAGGTGCTGCCTCAATTTCCAAACAGCGTCGCTCAGAAGAAGATTTTGCCAATGCTGGTCGAGGAACTGAAGGATAAGGGTGAGCTGCTGCCTTGGACCCTCGCCGCTGTGCTCACCTTGGTTGAGGGCCTGCCTACCGGCAGCCGCTTGATTGGTGAAAAGATTCTTCCGGCCTTCCGTGCTACCTTTGACACAGGCAAAAAGAAGGACCCTGCCACTGGCGAAAACGTGTCCTCATCGGCGCCCCGTCCAGGAACAGAGCGAGACGGACGAGATGCTGCCCTCGCTGTCATGCTGGAGCGCTTGGCTACCTTGCGAGAAAAGTGCACGGTAAACGAATTTCGGGACGATATTGTCCCGCTATACCTGCTTGCTCTTGACTCTTCTACCTCGCACTTGCAGGGACTCGCCCTCAAATCCCTTGGCCAGGTGCTGCCAAACATTACCTACAACTCTGTGAAGACGGAAATATTTCCGGTGGTCTCGACTGTTTTCGCCAAGACCTCCAGTCTGGGTATCAAGATTGCATGCTTTGAGTCTTTGAGAGTCCTGTGCGGTGGGCCGATAAACGTAGACGATGGGCTCTCAGGCGAGATTAAGGGCAACGACGGGAGCTCCGTCTGCTTGGATAAGTTTACGATTCAGGAGAAGGTGGTCCCTCTCATCAAGGGGATCAAAACGAGGGAGCCGGCTGTTATGGTGAGACTTCTATCATCTGTGGAATGGAAGGATGCGAGCTGACAGAATAGTAGATGGCAGCGTTGGAACTATATATGCAGATTGGGTCACAGACAGACTCTACTACTCTGGCGACGGAGATAATACCAGCCCTGTGGAGTCTGGCTATCGGTCCGCTGCTTAACATACAGCAGTTTAAAGCGTTCATGTCAACGATCAAGCGTCTGTCGAATCAGGTCGAGCAGGAGCAGCTGAAAAAATTGGTTGACACGGGGTCAACAGGGAACACCTCGCCCGGTATCGAATTTGGTGCTGGACCCGCTGAAATTGCTCCGATTGGGATTTCTAAAACGGCGGTGGAGGCCGAGGATTTTGAAGAGTTGGTATTTGGCAAGAAGACCAACGGCGGAGCCCGATCGCCGGACCCATTTGGTGCACCAATTGTACCCTCTGCCGCTTCTGCTACCTCGGGACCGAAGAAAGAGGTCGCATCATTCGGATGGTCTACTCCGTCGCCTACGATGGCGTCCGCATCTGCTGTGAGAACCCAGGCTGCCGCTGGTCGAAGTAGTATAACGCCAGATCAGAGTTTGACTGGCTTTGGAGCACTACAGCCTAACCGACCGATGTCATCAGGGTCACTGCAGTCCCCGATACAGTCTTCAAGACCTAGTATCACGAGCTCAAGTAGCACCAATGCAGTGATGGGTGGACTGGGTCTCGGGATGGGAAATATGTCCATCGGCGGGCAGAACGGCTCCTCGATGCCGGGCACGCAGGCACGGAGTGCGAGTGGGGGTATCGACTGGAGCTCTGCGATGAAGAAGCCAACAGTAGGATCGACGTTTTCGAGTAGTAGTACGAGCAACAGGACTCCGTCGACCTCGACGACGAATACCACGAGCGGATGGGGTGTGATGCAGCAGAAACAGGAATCGCATCCTACGATTCTCTTTGGGCAGACGAGGCAACAGGCGGCCCCGCCACAGCAGACAGAATTCTCAGGGTGGTCAATAGCTCCGCCGCCGAGCGCACCTGCTGTCCAACAGCCACTGCAGAACGCCTTCTCGGCGACTTATGGCACAAAGTTTGGACAGCAACAACAGCCGCAACAACAGCAGCCAAAACCACCGTCTATGGGCATAGGCATGGGTATGGGTATGAACGCGAATATGGGGATGGGAGCAGGTATGGGTATGAGCATGCAGCCTATGCAACCCATGCAGCCGTCGAAAAACACAGGTAAATCGGGACTAGATGCATTTGAGAGTTTATTGTAACGAAGGCAGTTATTTCTCTGTATGATGTATTATTACCATTTTATGATTTAGTGACAGCGTTTCAGCGGGGGCCTGATATTTGCCATCTATCTATACTACTATTTCCAAGTTAAGGTTATCGTTGTAGTTATATTAAATATGAATTTCATATCTGTTATTTGGATGTTCTCCGGGGACTGTTGGCGGGGTGTTCGGGCAGCCGATAAGATAGCGCCCGGGGCCCCGGAGTCTCGGCAACAGCGTCATACCCTCATCGGGCATCCGCTGCCGCGTACGTTAGTCCACCCCAACTTCAACGTTCAATCTCCAGGCGGCATCGGAGGACACCTCTAACGACATTACAACCTCCGACGTCTACTAGAGCCGGTACATCATAGACATCCTCGACCGTTGCCACGATGTCCCTCCCGCCGCCCGCCCTCGTTGTTTCGCTCACGCAGAGCATTCGCGCACGTCCAATCCTCTGGGACCAGTATCAGCGGACGAGCGTGATCAATGAACAGGAACTACGGCTGATCAAAGCGGTGGACAAGGTGCCCAAGGAAAAGCGAGTGGCTGTCATCGAAGGCGATCCGACCGCCTATGCTAGTTTGCTGGTCGGGGATGGGAAGAACAAGGGCCTGTTGGAACGAAGTGCGAAGCGTGTCGAATTTGTGCAATACCTTCTGGCACTGGGTGTAGAACTATGTGAAGGTAATTCCCCAGCCACTTCATAGACATACTGAAATTATCCCGGCGTTGTGATAGTAGATGCTGATGATTTTTCCAATCGATATATTATAGACGTTCCGTCGTACATAAACGCCCTAAACAACCAACCGGACCCGTACTCTCACCTCATCACGCTGCTCGACCACGGCGATGACCCGATCCCTGTCATCACCTCCAGCCTCCTCACGACCCTTATCTCCGCCTCGCTTGCAAAGTCCAAGGTCAGCCGTGCCACCGAGCAGGCGCTCCCGACGCTCTTCAAGTACCTCGCAACCATCAGCGCCTCGTCTGAGTTCAACTTGCAGGATCTCGCCGTGCAGAGCTATGTCCTGCTGCTGCGGAACTCCTACTCACGACTCACGTTCTGGGACATGGGCGATGAGACGGTGAAGGGCTTGACGTCGGTTATTGAGACGGCCGCGGCGGGGAGTAAAGGGAAGGGAACGACGGACGTCGGACTGTCGACTCCGGGCTCCTCTGTATCGGCGTTGAGTGCGGGTGTCAGTGCTGCTAGCGCAAATCTTAAGCAAGGAGGCGTGAATCTGCAGCTGCTGTACCATGTGCTCGTTGCCATATGGGAGTTGAGCTTCGAGGAGGCCATCGCTGAGGAACTCGATGAGTACGTCCTACGCCTCCGCTGACATAGGATCTATAGAGGTATGGTATATTTGGATCATATGGCTGATTTAATGCAGGAAATATGACCTGATACTCCCGCTCGTCCTCCTCCTCCGCTCCGCGATCAAGGAGAAGGTCTTGCGTGTCTGCCTTGCCATTTTCGCCAACCTGATCAACAAGGCCCCCACCACAAATCTCCCCTCGCTGCTCCTCGCACGGCTCCTGCCGCTCTTGACGACCCTCAAGAGCCGCAAGTTCACCGACCCGGATCTCACCCAGGACCTCGACTACAGTCAGTCAGCACTGGAGGCCTTCCAGCTCACGCAGACGAACTTTGATGAGTACGCGACGGAAATCCGCTCAGGGCATCTAAGCTGGACCCCACCACACCGCAGCCAGGACTTCTGGAAGAAGAACGCGCGGCGGATCATGGAGGAGAACGGCGGCGAGCTGGTCAACTGCCTTGCACGGGCACTGCGCGAGAGCGACGATAAGGTCGTGCTAGCGGTCGCCGCGCACGATGTCGGCGTGCTGGTGAAGGAGGTGCCTGAGAAGCGAAGGGTGTGGGATACTGCGATGGTTAAGGCGAGGGTTATGGAGCTGATGGGGCATAGCGATCCGGAGGTCCGCTATGAGAGTTTGAAGGCTGTCCAGGAGTTCTTAAGACATGCGTTCGGCGGATAGTGGCGCGTTAACACCACCGCCGATTCATTCTTCTTGTCATCGTCTTGTGAAGCCTTTGTTGTTCTCCTTTTTTGGTTTTGGTTGGATTTTGTAGTTTCCGGTTTATGGAATTTAAGCTGGAAGAGGGCATGGCGACAGCTATACATCAAGGTTTTGGATCGAGATTGCAGCATTAAAATAGCGTCTGTAAAGTATACATACAGAGGGACTATACACATCTCTTGTCTGAAATAAATGCGAGTATGATTTATTGCAGTACCTAAACCATAAAGTTGGCTCACAGAAAGTACTAGTGACGAACGCGATAAATCCAAGGAGATGAGCTCGGGATCGCATAGCGCCATAGCGCCAACTATCGATCGCTTCCCACTATAATATTATATTAGCGATTTAGCCCGGCGTGGCTGAATCTCGGGGAGATATCCGATACCAGTATACTCAGAGTGTATGTGTCGTTGGTGACGTTTTCGAAATGTACAGTTCGGTGATGTATTCTAGCATTTTAAAGTTTAGTTTGTCTCGCATTAATATTGTGTGGGAAATAGAAATCGAATTCGAAATACGTGAGATCGCATTTGAACAATCTCTATGTCGTAACTACCATGTCTTCTATACTCATACCCAATGCAGGGATGTATGGGTGAGCCCCATGTATACGTTTGCGTATCGGTATGTCGACTATTGATTATGGAGGCTGGAGCCAGAACGCCCAATTACAGTTCGGGAGATCGATCTCGGATATTCCAGCACATTGATTGTAAACCCAATCCTTCGCGATTTACTGGGTCCTTTCGATTTTCAATATCTTACCAAGCAAAAGCTGGCTCTAGCGGTTGATCGATTGAACTTTGGAATTTTGCGTTAACGTGTTGCCAAGTAGCCGCATTCTTTGACGTTGTTGTGTGGTAATGATGATCGAAGACCTCGATACGATACCGCCGCTAGTCCACGTTAGTAGAGGGATCTCCGAAGTATAAATCAAGATGCGGGTAGAAGACGCCATCATGATACAGTTCAGGTAATGATGTGAGTTGGGTGTGTTTCCTACCTCTTGAGCCTCTTATAAATAGGCGTATTTGTCCCGTAATTTTTGACAATCGTCCATCCGTTCACTTGTCTACTTCGCTCCACAGTTACACATTATCACAAGACTTACAAATTCAAACTACATCATTTCTAGTTTAATCCTCGAAATGTCCAGTCAAGAGAATACAACGCCCTCGGCTCGCTCCGGTGCTGCCTTCAACCCTAACCTGGAAAAGAAAAAACAGGAGATGGGCACCGTCGGCATGAAACTCGTATGTCCCCAATGATCCAATTATCATATTGAACTATATCCATACTAATCCGACCCTTCATCCATAGGGCGAAACTCAATCCGATAATTCTAATAAAGGGCATTCCATCATATCCTCGGAGGGGGCGATCGGCCGCCAATTCAACCCGGATGGAAACATTGGACAACTCGGCAATAAAGTCGGTGGACCATTCCACGAGGACGGATTTATTGGTAGCCAGTTTGATGCGAGCAAAGAGGGAATTGCGGGCAAAGTTGAAAGAGCCGTGGGGGGACCGCGAAAGGAAACTTAGTTAGTGTCATGTAAGGTTAATGATTAACGAAGCTGATCAATCAGCTACGCCGAGAGTAATGGCAATCTACTGGATTTGAATTGTTGGAGCCACCTATGGGCCTATTTAAAGGTTTTTTCAAATTGTAATTCAAAATGGTTTGCCATCTCCACCATCTCAATCTAAAGAAAGAACGGGTACTCTAGAAGCTGCAAAGCCTCGAAGACACAGTAAAACCACAATCGATCAATCACATCCTGGGCCCTTGCGTCCAGCATCTGGTCTACGAGACAATCCTGGGCTATGAAATTTAAGATCGCAGTTTAGTTCCCCAGGTCGCACCAGCATTCACACTATCTCCGTATGCTATAGGAAGTTTAGTTATTACAACATATGTCGCGAGCTGTTCTTCGATGCACTAGTGGTAACCAAATGTCATTAACGATATTCCTGGATGGGCATTCGAAAGATTTACAGGGGCAATATTACAGGATAATGGCGCTGCTAACTATGGTATACAATGATGTGTATTCCATACCATCAAGAAATATATACAAAACAAGGTGAAATTAATTACAGTTCATCCTCTTCAGCGGTAATTACTGAAGAGGATTTCTAATGTCAAATTTAGGGGGTAGAAGGTACTCTTGTGGAACATAGTTAATCCCTCTATCATCCATCGTCACATGCATAAATTGACACCACCGGTTAATTCTGTTCCTCTTACCAAATGGCTCGTATCCATCTTGATCTTCCTGCCATGCGCGAAATACTCGTGACCGTCGGTCGCTTGAATCATCCACAACAATGGAGGTGCCATATACATCCTCATCCCCGAGACGCTCCCGCCACGCTTTAACAAGTGGATAACGAGTCCAGTACCGGAAACATCCTTCGATAAAATTCCATTGACAGTGGTTGAAACGTGGCTTGATATAGTAGAGCGCCTCGGCGACGTCGGCGGCCGAGAAGGTGGGGGAGTTGTACATCTCGTACCAGAAAGCGCGGTCCGGAGATGGGCGAGTGGTGCCGTCGAGGAGACGGAGCATGATCGATCTAAAGACCGGGAAAAAGGGGTAGCTTCTGATTACCCGCTATATATAAGTATTGAACAGTTAGTAGGCGTCAATATGGATCATCCCGATAAAGGGACTCGAAGTACATTAGGCGACTCAAGGAACTTTGAATTGCACTCAAGAGAAAACCCAACTATTTTACTACAAAAGGGCAGCTCACCTCGCGCTCTTTCCATGTTCCTCCCTGGTAACCGAGAGCGGGGATATCAGAGAGCAGATGCTCTACAAATATCTCCCGGATCACCTGATGCTGAGGGAACCTCTTCATCTCTAGAGCTAGCTCGTAGAAAACGCGGTCAGACCCGGCTTCGGGCGATGGCTTCGGTGCCGGTTTCGCTAATCGTGGCTGTGAAGGACCAGGCCAGCATAGTATATCCCCACAGGAGCATATAGTGGGGTCACAAGCGAATAACGAGGTCTGCATCGCAAGTTCGGCGGACCAATCCTCGACGACTGTGAGTTTGGAATCTTTGTGGGCCCGCCCTTCCGGCGCAGATGTGGGGCTATCGGGCCGTCCGCGTTTGAGGTTAGTCTGCTGCGGCGACATTTTTTCTTCTTCTTTGTGTATTTGAGTACTGTGTCCCGTATAGATGCTGTACACTAGTTTGACTCTCTGATGCGGAGTCTTAGGTACGTATGCTTATAGATGGCTAGGATCCAGGTAGCTAAGATGCAGATGGCTAAGAGGTAATAGTTGGTGGTATTGTAACGATGCTAACGAAGAAAGGATCTACAGAAAGGTGTGATGGGGAAGAGGGGCGTCTACTATAAGTCCGACAGTCTAACAAGATGCAATTAATTATCACATTCTAGTATTGCGAATTATCGAGCAATTTAATGGCGTGTGTGAGCTCTATAGGTCTACGTATCCGCTTGATAGTATACTGCACATGCAGGTGAGCTGTTTATTTTTTTGGGCCAGTTTTACGAAGAGCACGTTAACACCACGAGGCAGATGTTAATTTGATGTTCTAAAGTCTTGAGCAGATCGCTCTTATGATATCTTTTCATCTATACAGTTTCAGTACAGTTCTTTGCTATATATACCGCTACGAGAAAGAGTTTCGTTAGGAGTGCGGCCGCAGAATGGGAGCCGATGGCAACTACCGGTAGCCGGCGACGAAGAACTCATAATTGCTTAAGATCAACCTATTATCTATTTATATTCACAATGCAGTGCGTGTAGATGTTGCGGCCTCGTCCTCTGTAGTGGCAAACTCTTCTAGCGGTGCACCATAGAAAGCTCGTGTAATCTTGGTGTCGCGAAATACCCTTGTCGGCTTACATGCAAGATCGGGTCCATAGAAAGTCTCGCCCTCATAAATGCGTAGCTTAAGTGACTAATTGATACTAGGCTACTACTCTCAAAGGAGCGCTTACAGCTACAGGTTCGACCTAAATCGACACCATCTGAATAATCCAATATATTGATCAATCTTCATTTTTTTGAACTGAGCGGAGGCAATCCCTCGGCGCGTGTAGCCGAAAAATTTCCCACCAGATATCGCGTTGTTGTGTCAAAATGTAACAAACCGCCTCGCACGTCACGGATGTCATGACCTTCATCTTGAATGCGGTACCGGTGTTGGCAAGAGATGGTTTCAACCCAGTAGCATTTGCATGATCAAGAACAATAGCCTAGACTTCGGATTCACACTTGCTTATTTCGCAATGCAATCGGTGGATCCGTGGAGTTGGCCGACGATTTTTCCTCGGAGTTCTCATATTCCGCGCAGATTTCAGTGTCGCCTGTGCACCGCACGTACGTACTTAGATATCGTCTCCGGGTCTCCGCGAACCCTAACTACTATGATCCTTGCGATCCAAGATGCATACCGATGTATAGGATACACGATGCATCGATGCAAAAGCTTATTATCTTTTGTACATCCACAGCTTCGGTCCTGCGGGTCGGCAAATTTAACCAGCATTGCATTAGATGCAATGCGATAATGCTTCAGTCTAAGCTCGTACGGATCTCTGCACCATCGAGGCAACTTTAACCTTACATGGTACACCGCAGCGCGCAGAGATGCAAGACGCCTAAGATCTCAAGAATCAATTGGATCAAGTTTAAGCTTGTGTTAGACTAACAGTCGCTTCCGCACTCGAAGGGTCCGTGAACCGGGCAGCAACGTCTTGTGATATCTTTATAAGAATTATTCGATTGGTAGGCGCACATTCGTCTATGCACATATGTAAACATATGGGCATTTGCATCTATGCCCCCGTCTGTGCGAGTGTAACCTTAGACACCGCCCTAAATTTATTGAACCGCATAGGCATGCACACAATCAGCAGCTAACCAGATTTGGCATCAACATCTATACGAGCTTCTCGAATATACCCGGCGTTCGTGAATCCTCACAATCGAGAGGCGCAATTTATCGTTCCTATTCGAATCTACGTATCGCGAATGGTGAAGCCTGAAGATTCTCGAGGTTGCTCGCGCGTTGTGATGACGTCATCCTTATATTCGTTATGTGGCGCTGTGGGCAAAAAGCTCGTAGCACTATATAAAGAACGCTATCCCGACACCGACCTGATATAATGATATCTGTGCTCTCTACATCCGCACATCAAATTAAATATCCAATCTATATGAGATTTTCGCCGATAGCCTTCTAGCTGTTACCAGCCCTATTATCCGCTCTCTTTATCCAAAACTAGTACCTACTAGGTAATTTATAGAGAAAGGCCAGGCATCACCGATAGCTTAGGCACAAACTCGAATATCCAATCACCCAGCCCGTACCTATCGATATATCATATATATTTTACGCGGACACCATGTCGCCAGTAAGTTATTCTTACGAATACAAGTCCAGCGAGTCAACTACGACCCCGCAGGGTACTGCCTCCCGCTCCGTTCATACTACCCCCTCTGGCACCACCGTCACCGAACGTAGCGAGCCTGCCAGCGGCCAGCCGACATCCACGACGAGTCACTACCCGGTTGACAGTAATCCGAGCAGCGGCAGCACCCTGTCTCGAGAAGAGGCGGAGAGGCGCTACTTGGAGGCAATGGAGGACGAATATGCGAAGCGTGAAGGAGGGGCCTAAGGAATTTGAAAACAAGACATTGGGATCTAGAACGCGAAGTCGAGATTGAAATTTCATATCTGCAACTATTTACCTGTCTATTGGAGAATATAACATGCAAGGAACTTTCGACTACTCTGCAATTCTCGATTTTTGACGAAAGCTGAAGAAAGTTCAAGACAAGAATCTTTAGGAACATCTATGAATACATTTTACATACTATCAAAATGCAGCAGTCGAGACCTTGAGAAGAAGACATCCTTCGGGAACACAATATACAAGCAGCCTCGCAGCTACATATGCTACGACAATGATCATGAAATTCTTTTTCCTCCATTCCTTATTAAGACTTTCTCAAGAGAAAATGGACATATGGATAGTAGTAACAAAAAACAGGTTTCAATATGTTAAGTTTATTGACTGGGTACCCTTTTACAATTTAAATGCCCTATTCCACCGAGCGATAGAAAAAAGGCTGTTCACATATTGATCTGAACCGAATACCCGAATATGTCGCGTAAGAATGTAGCGTAATGACTTTGTAATATGTGCCATATGTCTGTCCCTGAGCAATTGTAAAGTCTACCAGATTAATTCCTTATGAAGGAAACTATATTACCTGCAAAAAGAATATAGAGTTGTGAATAGAGACTGGAATAGTAATAGCAGTCTATGGCACGTACAGAATGTAAAGGGTTCATGAGCAGGGGCCGAGTATCGTTCACTACCACTCCAGGCCGATGCTTTGTAGTTTTAGATTTTGGCGAGACTAATTTTGCTTCCTACGTGCAAGTCCTCCTTACTTATATACAAATAGGCATGTTGATTGGTAGTGAAACTGACGTACAATCATTGATTCAATCCGACAAATATATATTTCTTCTCGAATGTATCTTCATCCTCCCGAAGTATTTGCAAAGGCTACAGGTCTCATGTATAGTGTTCGCTGAGCCAATGTGCCACGAAGCGACGATATTCCTTCTCAAGCTTATCCTGCCGGATTTTCTGGGTTACCTTCCAACATCCAAATCCCACTACTAAGGTGGGTCCTGTGACTATTAAACTACATACAGCAAGGCCACCAGCTATACCATAGCCGCTAATCGCCAAGGACCCGCCCCCTAAAGTTGCTAGGGTGCTTGTGATCCCAGAGCCACTAAGTCCAACGAACGTGGAAGCAACGGCTATACCGCCAGCGGCACCTCCTGTGCGATGTTAGCAATATTATTTCCTTAGTAAATCACACAACATCAGACTACATACCTATAGCAACGCCCGCGGTTGTAACATTTTTCGTGAGCTTGTCGTTCTCGTTGCTGTTGACAATCGATCTTTCTAAGCCTGCGTCCCGCAAATATTGCAGGTCCAAGAGATACAAGAACGATGCCACAGGCGGCTCCACCCCCGACCACACTGCCGATGGTCGCAAGCCCACTCATAGAGGCAGCTCCACCTGCTAGTCCGGGCGCAGCGAAGGCAGTAACCATCTCCCCGATTCCCTGAATCTTCTCAATCAACTCTTCGATCCATTCTACATCGCACTGAAGCTGTTGCTTTGCTGTCTGAATACGATCGTTGGGAAGCACTTGGATGCGAGTATCGTCTTTGGGAACACTCAAGGAAACGTTGTTCTGCGAGGTCGAGTTGATTTCAATCACAATATCGTTGGAATTTATAGCTTGAACACGCGCGAACACAAGTCTCCGGACACCAGGGAGAGCATAGCGAATATAAGTGCCCTCTTCCAGCTCCATACTTGAGATATATGACCAAGGGCTCCAAATTTCAGGTGAAAAGATTAAGGTTCCAAGTAAGTTCAAGAAAGCAGGTGGATATATTCTAAGCTTGATTATCACGTTGAGTATTTGGGGTTCGAGGTGAGATAGCAATTAATTGATATAGATCTAGATTAATCTCACTTTGGCGTAACGAGGAAAACTTGAGACTCGAAGGGAGCGGCCAGAGAGGGCTCTATCAGGCCTATTTAAAACCCAACTGGACCTGTATAAAGTCCTCATTATTTGATGTAATGTCGGTAGGCCGGATCCAACAGAAGATTTTAAAGAGCTCCCCCATATTCTGAAGGGAAAGCCCCACAATAGGTTGACAAGGTCCAGACATACAAATCGTTAGCCATATGTAATGTAATGCGCAATCGGTTTTCTTGCATCTCACAATCATCTCATTGGCCAAATTCTGCAGCTCTGCAAACAGTGCTGTGCCGCGACCCACAAGCGACGAACTAGGATGTTCGATCTTCCGAAGCCCCACTCTTATCGCCATACTGTATCCGCAGACAGATAGTGTCCGATGCTATCCGACTGAGCATGAACGTGGGCATGTACCTGTTCCAGGAAACTTCTTGGTACCCCAGTAACCTTTCTACATGAATCGATCAATCTGAGATTGGCTTGATATTCCGATAGCAATTTAAAACTTCGAGAGAAGCAAATTAGTATTTTACAAGACTCGAGGCATGATTATAAGCAACAGGAGCCCTATAAGAACCGATTCTTTTAGCTGTCCTCAATTTACCTTGCAATGATACTTGACTTATCGAGGCCTCAGGACGGATACATGGCGGAGCCGAAAGGAAAACCTGCGCCTGCTAGCTGTCATGCAGGTCGGCGACCCACTTTTCTATTGGCGCGGTGCGCAAGGCTTCCAGTATTGAATCTTTGAAGGATCTCAGTCAACATGTATTAGATGCGGGGTATTCTGAAAGCTCGGCCGCTGTGGAATTCGCCAAATGCTCAAAATCAGAAGCGATACCATCTTACTAGAGAAATATCATACATCACGGGCCATGGAATATTTTACCACATTCCATGCATCATAGCGATACGATATGCCGGCCATAAAGTACGATAACAAAACTCTAGGATTGTCCGCTACTCCGAAAAGAGATACCCAATACCTCGTTCTCAAACATCAAATCAAGGAATACAAGCCGTTAAGCTTCCTCAAACCCAATGTCTGAGCCGGAATGTCATAAGGGTATCCAGCAAAATATATACTCTAGAAACTTAACTCCGAATCCAAAAACTGCCGCAGCCTTAAGCCTCGTGCTAATAAACATGTCCACTAAGCAATGACTTCCGCTGCTCCCTCTGCTTGTACTTATACGGATGAGCAACGCCTTCCTCGCTCAGTCTCGGCGCCGATTCCGGTTCTGCCGGGGAGAGTGTCTTCAACGGCTCAACGAGAGGCACATCAGCATCGAGCATTTCGCTTACTCCAGCTGACCACCAGCCTGTCATCATCGAGTCAGAATCCCCTGCTTTGTTTCTCATCAGGCTCCCCGTCTTGTCAGCCCATTCGTAGATTCGATTGCGCGGTTCACCACGATTCAACAGCTGAGAGTGCAAAGTAGTCGCATCACTGGATGATCCGCAAGTCCGAGCTTGACTCAAGGAGTTATGATGATTAGGGCTGTACTCATCATCAGCACCACAAGCCTGCAATGGCTGTGACTTGCTTTTATATAGTTGCTTCTGTTTCTTGGCGAGATCCCAAAGTGTAGACGCGCTGGCGTTCCTGAGATTATCCACACTTGTTACCCTGAGCTTCTTACTCCTGCGAGCGCTGGATCCTCCGAGTTTCCAATGCTTGCCGGAGGGTGGTGAGGAAACCCTGGCGCTCGACGATATCGATAAGATATCATTTGACGGATGAGACTCGAGCTCAAGAATCCATCCCTCCTGTATGTTGTTCAATTCCTCCAGGCTATACGGAAAGACGGGAGGTGTCTCTCGGTAGATATCTTTGAACGCTATCGCGAACTCATGAATCAAGCCCTGGCCTCCTGCGGTGAGGATCTCAAAGGTCGTCATTGGAGTTATAGGAAGGGATATGTCCCCGGTGTAGAGCTTGTCGTCCGGATTTTCAACACCACGATGGAAAAACCGCTCTCCTCCAATCTTAGATGGGGTGTATGGGACAAATCCGGTTTCCGGTGCTTGTTCTCTAGGCTCAAACGGTGGACCAAATTTCCCAAATGACTTGGTGCAGCGGTAGTCAGCCAGAGCTTTAGGTATATATTGAGGATGGTGTCCCTTGCGATATCTGCTGGATGCATGAATCGATTCATGTGATGAATAGCACCGCCATTGCTCGTCCTCGAACCAATGTGGGCGATACCTGAGCGGAGTGCGGACATGCCGCTTCCGTGGCAACTTGGCATGTAGTAATGATGAAATGCGACCGCCGCGTCCCCACGGTTCATCTATCCTACCGGCAACCCAACGGTTCTTGTAAGTCGATTCTTTAGAGGCATTCGATCCAGCCTCTTTATATCTGGAGCCTGCGAGTGCGTTGCTGATGTGTTTTTTGCTGAAAGTCAGAATTTCATGGCACTCTGTGATCAAAAATAGAAAGACAATGTCGGACAATTCATTTGGATCTTGCTTTCGCCATGGAACGTTCGCCCGGACCTCGTGTCCGAGCTGACCGCCGCCGATGTTGATGTGAGTTCCCGTGAACCAGACTTGACGAAGCGGCTTGACTGAGTCCCTAGAGCGAAACATGAGGAGAGGCGCATGTGATGGCCTTTCTTCATCAAGAGCTAGCGCATGAACAGCATATTCAATGTCTAAGATGGCATTAGCAGTGGGACGTAGGTGATTCGAATTCAGATACTAGAATGCTGTCATACCTTCATTCAGCAAGAGATGTCTAAAATTGAAATAACCCTGTTTCCAAAGACGTTTTTCCTCATCGAGTAAATCTGAAGGGGGCTTTTGGAAATCCGACCATCCAATAGTGTCAAGACAGCCTAGAAATTTGACGGAAACCTTGTGCAATATCACGCCTTCCGGCTTGGTCATTTCATATCTGATATGATCACACGCGGTTCGCCATGCTTCATAGTCATCGGTGTCGCAAGTTCTGCCATACTTGGGATCAAAGTAGGTATCGTATAGCGCTTCAAAATTGGTCATCCCGGCCTTGTTGAACAATCCAATCTCAGTTAAGAGAGCCGCAAGTGCGCGAACCGCGAAGGCACCATGAGAGAAGCCGAATAGGCAGATCTCATCCCCAGGGGACCAGTTTGCTGAGGACATAATTAGCAATGGTACGCCCAGCCAAGTATTCGTCGGATATGACGACCTCACCAGAGAGATAGGTGTAAGCTTCCAAAATGGTGGTGTGTAGGCTTCGATTCAGTCCGAAGTCTACGAGTCATCGTCAGCAAGACTGAACTCGCAACACGTCACCCTGTTGCAAAGGATATTGCATACCGCCGCCGCGGCTTCGACCGCTAGCATAGTAGACGAACTGAGACATTCCCGTCCGTTTATGCTCCGCGGCAAGTGAATCCGAGAGGCGTTTCAAGTTTGTGCGAGGGTACCGTCCGGTTTTCGCTGGAAGAGATACCGAACGAGATTGAGTTGCTGTATATCCATATGCAAACTATTAGAGACCTGGAAGCCCGAGCCAAAAAAAACAAAACATTCTTCCTCGATGGGCATACCGTCTAGAATAATTACAAACTTCTTCGCACGGGTAAAAGACGGAAAGCTCCCTAGTGAGTCTTTTGCTGTGCTCAAGCAGGTCACCTTCGTCTCGCCAAGATTACCCGGATTGCCGTCTCTCTGCGTACTAGGAGACGCGGGTGAGAGCGTTCGTTCTCCCATAGCCTTGTTCAATTCCTCAGAGAATATTCTCAGTTGCTTCTCAACCTCACTTGTACAGCCTTCTGGTGAGTAACATGATGATGATGGCGGTAGATGAACCATCTTAGAAGGCTGCCCAGCGACTTCAGTAGCTGCTGATCGTAGATATTCTTGGGACGCACGAGAGTCTGGTGGCCCGAACGAAGGTTCAACTTTTGGGTTCTCCTTTGGGGTGTTTGCTTTGTCGCCGCTATAGTCAAGTGTGCCGCCACTCAAGGACCGGTTCGTGACATTAAGTCGAGGGATCCGCGAAGGCGACTGAGAATCTCTAGTTGAGATACTTGGACGGGATCGGGTCGCGTCCGACTCATTCGACATAGTCCGGCGTGGTGGCAAAAGTGGCGGAGGTGGAGGAGGCGGCCGTCTGATCGTTACTTTTGACATGTCAGTAGGTGCACGATCTGAATGTTCGCCAGTAGATATATCCAGGCTTATAGCATCCATTATAGCCTTGCTTAAGCTATCCCCGGATGAGTGAGCTGATATGGATGTTGCATTGACTCTCTTGGAAACCGTTGGAGTTGGACAAGCCTCATTGTCGGGTTCTGGCGGAGTAGGACTGGTAGGCTTAGGTGAGCCGTCTCCAAAGCGAGTACTCTTTCCAGGCTCGGACACTCGACATGAAGTTGGATTGACTGTATCTCCTCGCCCACTGCGTTCGGGCTTACTCTCGAACCTAGAAGCTAGTTGGCGAACTGACATAGTCGAGATGTGAACATCTACATAACCAGGCTGTTCATTCAGAGTAGTAGAGTGCGATGCTAAGTAAGTATATATGCGGATGACCAATTTTCAAGCGTGGATTTCAAGGAAAGATTGCCGATGTGGTGGAGATAAGTAGGTAGAAGGACAGATGAAGGGCTGGAGAGATAGGTCTAGGTTGTTTTCGATGTGGGTCCCCTTTGCTTTGCATTCCTTAATATCTCAGTATATTGCGCCTGGCCGCATGATTGCCAGTCCAACGCCATCGATCCGTCGATGCGTGCGTTGATGGTGTTTGATTATGAACAACACTTCAACACAGAAACTGCAACACCCACTTTATCACCGGTTACAAGGCTCGATCGATATCGTACCGCAGCCGTGCTCTAATTTGTCATCGATTCTACTTTTACCCACGAAAGGCATATTCAGGCTTTGGATGTTCGCCGAGCGCATTTCCACCGTTTCTACTTCCAACAAAGGAGGTATCTGGGTATAACTTGTATATCTGCGAGCTCCTCCGGGGCATCTTTGACTGGAGATTCGAAAGATATCATTCGCCGATCTAACGTTACTGCGTATGAAGCTATGCATCCCGCCGTTTCGATCATGCTCCATTGCGAAATTAAACTTGGTTTGTCAGGAAAATCTTCGCTCGTTCCGTGAAGCATTTTGACGGGAGCTTCGAAACCGGATTGCACGTCCTGTCATTTCGGCGTCGTGGACTTTTGAAGAAGTTTCGTGCGCGAGAGGTAGCACAAACAACGGCTTTATCGCGTGCGAAGCGGGATAACCTTGTGCTGTCACACAATCGTACAAGAAAAATCGCTCGAGAGAGATCTGGCATGTTAAACATCTTCTATCGGACCATTATGTGTCTTACTGCCTTCGTCAATGTAAACGCGGTTATATTGGAAATGTGACGGTGCAAGTGGTCGCTACAACCAGATTGAATAGCCTCGCAATTTCGTCGAGCACATAAGGAGATAAGACGGCATCCTCACTCAACTGTAGAGATCGCCAATCGCATATTAATATAGCGGCAGCTTGAATGAACGGATCTAACCACTTACGATATTTTCTTTATACACAGCTGTGGACAAAGAGGCTACTTCGATAGTATCAGTATATCGTTGTCATACCAAAAAGCCCATAAGCCCACCAGTATACCTGCTTGTCGTAATAGGGTTGCTATCTCTACTTGTGGTTGAATTCCGCAAGTATCCACAAGGGTATACAAGGAGCATGGCAATATGCATATTTCCATGTAATGCAGGAACCTACGTGCAACCATAGTACAAATTGCTTGCATATATGAGATGGACGAAATTAGAACCCAGCTCATACAATTCCCTAATGCGGCACTGCCAGTAACCATGGTGCCAGGTTCGCAGTACACGTGAAGGGTTTTCCTTACCTATCTTCACAAGGTTTTCATAGTTTGGGTGGCTATATATCGCCGGAAGTGTCTACAGCCATAGTATGAGCAATATGCGTAATATCTAAACTCCTTCGCAGACGACCGGCCGGGTGAAATCCTCGCTTTGTGCCAACCCCAGTCCGAAAGCGTGGCATTGCACAATACAAGGGTGCTCACACAAGATATGACACTCTGTCGTTTGGAACCCATGGAACTTAAGTGATCCTCGACCTCAGTAAGCTCGCCATCTCAGATCTCCAGATCTGGGGATAGCCTGTAGAAGGGGGAGTGATCAACCTGGAAAGGTAACAATCTCAGCATCACCGATGCATCGTCTAGCTGCATTGCAGGATGTCGTGGAAGTGGTCAAGGGCCAGGGGCGTCTGGTTTACGAGACAAGGCCAGGGCGCAACACGCTGGACTCTGTTGCATATTTGCCGGGCAGCCGACGTCCTATGAAGTTGAATTAGCTAGCAAGAGTCGTGTACTCTCGAACATGCAATACTTTAAAACCCGATGGGGCAGCCAGTATATATGTCTTCTTCTTGGATATCAAAGCCCGAGAATCCAGTTCTGCTTCGTTTCTCGCAAAGCGAAGAGGCCCGACGGTGAGGTTGAAACAGCATCTCCGGAGACCCACAATTGCGTGCAGTATCGACACAACGCCCACCACATCCCCTCCATCGAGGTTCGGTCCAAGCCCGGACAGAACTTCTCCCTCTTCATCTCCCGAGCTCACCTCCATCGCCGCCTCACTGCCGTCATCACCACCCTTCCCGGCCAATCTCCTGACGGCAGCTTTCAGTCTGGCGTGCTTTTTGGCGAGAATTATAAATATATATCTCCTTGATATCTCATTCGTTCGACCTACTTAGGCGATTGAAGCTGCCTCAATCCTGGTACGTATGCTTTCTCGTATTCAGATCTGCCGAAGAGTCCGGTGCTTTTTGATCCGTTCAATCCTGCGCCCAATCGATTGGCTCATTTGTATCATACTCTTTAATTGTGTATCAAGGCTCTTAAATGCTCTGATCTCCTTCAAGCCTTCCTTGTTATATGTTAGCTGAATAGCCTCGTGGCTATCGTGTGAATGCGAACCTTGCAGTTAGTCAGGCTACCTTCCATCATCGCCCTTGCTTCTCAAGCTTCCCGCGTGTCGTTATATATGTGATTCAGCATATTTCGGTCTCCAAAAGCTTCTAGCATGTTGCCTTTCTGGATCTGCTTCGAAATCACGATGTTGAGAGCATTGGCAGCTTACCTCTGATTAGGTCCAATGGCCACCTTAAAGTTGGGGCGATGGCTCATCAGCCTAATTTTGCTCTGTTGGTGCATGCCAACTGATGCCATTCAATTGTTCAACCGCAACCCTACCGGCTTTACTCTCTTTGGTCAAAATCTTGCTGTGTCCTTGCGCCCCAAGCCAGCAGACACCCCCAAGAAACGGTCTGCAGAAGCTGAGGCGGAGCCTTACTATTATTACCCTCCTCCACCTCCGCCTCCGTACTATGGTCCTCATCGTGGCACCACCACCACTACTACTAAATCCAGCTCCACCTCCACCTCAAAGCCTTCCTCGAGCTCTACTTCAGCCGTATCAACGTCCATTTCGTCTCGAACAACGTCGTCAGCTAGATCTATAACCTCTAGTGGAATTGCTACTAGCACCAGTAGCCAGTCCAGTTCAACCTCGACTTTGGCATCGACTACTTCCAGATCGTCTTTGTCGTCCTCTTCCCGGTCTGTCATTTCCTCGGATGTAACCAGCACAACTACAGCTATCGAGACAACAACCGTTACCGTGACTGATGATATCTCAAGGTATGCGTCCCCCCTACATACCTCTCAACAATACAGATAATCAATGTCTAATCGATATGCTTGAATAGTAGTTCTTCTTTGATTACCACAAACTCATCAATCTCAACAACTGGTGCCACAACTACCACCGGAGGACCTTCATCAAGCGTAGTTAGTCTTCCGGATACAGATACATCCTCGACATCTGCCACTAGTGGTTCTAGCCAAACTACGAGCCCATCTACTGTTAGCGGCCGTTCTAGCAGCTCAAGTGTCCTATCAGATCCCGGAGCGACGTCAACATCTTCGGCATCGAGTCCTTCAACTCGTACTTCTTCGGCGACAACAGGCGCTACGGTTTCATCGACCTCGACTTCAGGCAGTGGCAGTTCTAGTGTCATATCAGAGCCTGCATCGACTTCCACTTCGTCTCTATATAGCTCTTCAACCGGCTCTTTCTCAACTATCACAGCCGCCAATACTACCACTACTACTGCTGCTGCTACCGTTTCGTCGACCGGCTCAGCTTCCAGTACCTCAAGTCTTGTTTCTGAGCCAGAGTCGACGTCGACATCACTTTTGAGTTCCAGCTCAATTAGCTCGAGTGTCATCTCCGCACCAGAGACGACATTGACATCGTCGTCATCTGGTTCTACAATAAGTTCTTACTCTACAACTACGACCGCGAATACTACCACGACAACCTCTAGGCCGCCCTCTTCCACTTTTGCTTCCTCAAGTCTTACATCAGAGTCAGCGACTAGATCAACTTCATCATCACTTTCATCTACTCGTAACTTTCCTTCAACAACCTCGTCAACTGCAGCAACCGCATCAACTGCTCCAAGCAGTTCTAGCCTTATTACGGAGCCAGAGACAACGACAACGTCGTCATCACTTCCCACAACCACCTTCTCTTCAACTACAACAGTCAATGTCACAACAACTACCACCATCACTGATTCTTTAAATTCAACTTCGAGCAGTTCTACTTTGCTATCTGAGCCAGCAACCACTACGTCGTTGTCCTCGAGCTCCTCCGCAACAACAGTGTCCAACCTGACGACCACAGAGACTTCATCTAGCGTCACATCTAGTAGTTCCAGTCTTATAACACTGCCTGAGGATACGTCGACTTCGCTCACTTCGACGACAGGCTTCTCCACTCTTTCATCATTCAACGTGTCCAGTACCACATCGAGCTACTCGTCTCTGTCTACTAGCAATACAACTAGCGCCTCGACCAGTAGCGTTTCTACTATCACATCCTCCAATTCTACCACCACTACAACTACTGCTCTCTCTACATCTTCTTCCGTGAGCACTGGCAGCTCAAGCATTATATCCGCGCCTGAGTCAACTGTATCCTCCACAAGCACTAGCTTCTCCACAACTTCATCCTACAATGCCACGACGTCGACGATCTCAACTGCCATCACTACCACGGGAAACTCGAGCAGTATCTCGATCCCGGAATCAACGTCGGCATCAAGCGGTTTTACCACAACATCATCATCAAACTTGACGACTACCAGTCTTCCCAACACTTCAAGCCTCTCTACCACTTCATTCGGGAACTCCAGTATCATCACACAGCCCGGATCCACCAGTACCTCTGCTTCGACGGGCTTGAACTCGACGAACACGAGAACTACCGTTTCGAGCTCCACTGACGAAAGCACTACGACCGTAATCCCAAGCAACTCGACCTCCATCAACACCGCCTCTAGTACATCCAATCTGGTAACAGCGCCTGAAGAAACTTCAACATCTTCTCTGGCCAGTTCGAGCTCTGTTTCAATTACACATAATTTGACTACAAGCACGTTTACCAGCTCGTTTGGATCCTCTACCTCTACTGGAACATCCACCGTGACAATTCCGGGAAATACGACCACACTAACATCCACGGTCTCGTCTGGATCGTCTACCTTCACGGAGACCGAAACGATATCCGACCCAGGCACTACTTTCACATCGACATTTACAAGCACAATACCATCGTCGGTAACTACTGGTACAACCACCGCTTCAGTCAAAACCTACTGGTACTACTCCTACCCAACCCCGCCTGCTAGCACCTCCGCAACATCCGAAGCTAGTTCCAGCGTATCAGAGGCTGCCTCTACGTCCTCTACCAGCTTCATATCATCTAGCACCGTTTCTGAAGACGGATTTACCTCTTCGTCGAGCTCTGTCTTCTCGGACGCCGAAGGCACCAGTACAACCAGTGTTTCATCCACCTCTACTAGCTCTCAAGTGACCTTCCCAAGCACTCCACCGCTCAGCCCCGATGGTATATGTGGTCCAACAAACGGATTCGGTTGCTTCGGTAGCCCATTTGGGCCCTGTTGCTCACGATCCGGCACTTGTGGACGAGATGCGCTTCACTGTATTGTCAACTGTCAACACGGGTACGGAGATTGCTCAAACTCGAAATTGAGTCCTGACGGTAGATGCGGCGGCCGGTCTGAGTTTATCTGCCACGAAGATGCTGGCGGTAATTGCTGTTCTCAGTACGGATGGTGGTATGTCGCATTCGTTCCTTTCCTGTGATATACGGAGTTCTAGATCTAACCATCCCCTAGCGGTGACAACGAGCGCTACTGCGGCGGTGGCTGCCAACCGGCCTTCTCGGTTGCTGGTTCCTGCAGCGCCCAGCCTGGCTCTTCTTTCGATGGGCGATGCGGCCCAAGATTTGGCACCACCTGTTACGGGGGGGAATTTGATGGGCAATGTTGCTCTCAATTTGGTTACTGGTAAGCGTCCCGATCCCAGGCGAGCAGAGTGCAGTAGCGATGCTAATATCTGATGCACGTCATAGCGGAGATACGACTGCCCACTGCGGGGCGGGCTGCCAAGCTGGATGGGGCCGCTGCCTAGGCTGAATTGCTGTCTTCAAATAATGTCTTACCATGCTTTTCTTTTCGACTTTTCATATTCCCCACCCTCGATTGTCGGAAATGAGGCCGGTTGACGGTGATCGCAACCAACTCTACTTGACAACATGCTTTTGACAGCACGTTTCTTCTTTGACACATTTCTTTTCCACATTGGTTATACCCCGCGGCCAATCATATCAGAACCTATATCAGGCCCGGGGAGAAGGAATACAAAATTATAGCCATGTGAACTTTTCTTTTTTGACCACGACCAACTTTACTAACTTCGCTTTCGAGCTGTATCGCTTCTGCCTGTTTATAGATGCTTTGGCGAAGCCAATTCCAGAACATTACTCACTATTTCCCGTTCCTAAAAAATTCTCCTGAAAATAAAAATAATCGACCACCTGTCCAAAGGAGACTGGCGGCCTAGCTAGCCCGCTCTCCAATAATACCGAAAAGGCAATATATAGCAGCCTCGAAGCTAGACGCTGTAAACCTCAACTGAAGCGAAGCCCCGTATAGCAGCGCACATGCAAGATGTGCTTCAGACGAACGCTCGCCAAATTTGCAAAGCGGTCCCTCCCCGCTACCGCTACCAATAAATCTACATGCTGAACCATTTTTTTCTCTCCCGCGTGCAGAAATCCTACATATAAGTCCCGTACCTATTGTTAGCCCGGCGTGCAACCATCCGTTATAAGAAATATCGCCGTCTTATCCCCGGTGCTCAACCGCGTCCAGATGGAGAAAATGATCCGCTTGGCGGCTACGTTTCCTGGGCGCCATGACCACTTAGATTTTATCCTCAACATAGAAATTAATCAGCTAGATCGATCGATATAGTGGTCGATCATTCGTGCCGCCGCAGGTGACATGCATCTAGGCTATGTTGTTGCATTTCGTGATACGCAACACATCTGTATCCTTGATCGAATGAAGACACTAGATGAATGACAACTAGGCGCGAGACCTCATGTTCCCATAAGGAATCAGACACATGGTACACCTGATGATGTGATTTTATGCCGCTCTTTTCGATATGCATGCTCAGGGAGCTCCTCCTTTCTTAATTGCCTCTTTGGCAGCTGGTACTTGAGGTCTAGGGTCAATCCATATCCTGAAAGTCCGTCTCCCTCGCAGGACCTTCGCAGTTGGTGTTTTACCTGGAGCATCTTATGGCCAGAGGCTACGAGGATGCAATTGAGCAAGCTACTCTACTCGCTGGTATACGACGATGGACCTTATATATACCGGCCGATCGACCATCTTGCTACTTCATCCCAGTCCATCGACGCGACTAACATAATTGCAGATCTCGACCCATAGCAGCTAACTAGAAGCACTTGAAGCTTCTAGATACTATCGTTTGCATATAACGATGCACGCCCCTCAGAACTTCAAGCTTAACATTTTGTCGCCAGAGGATTATAGCTAGCTATGGCAGCAACACACCCTCCGGGCCGGCTGGCGCATCCCAATGACCGAGAATGTAAACAGGCATGGTGTGAGTTCCAAGAGCAGGCCGACCACCGGGCGGTGAGGCAGCGTAAATTCTGCGCATAGTTAGCTATAGAGGTACCGTGGCGTAGCTCGTGGACGCGTGGTACAGGTCATGTGCGTGGACGCATAGATATAGATGCAGCATGCGTTGTATGGGCAAACGCCTGCTGAAACACGTCGGGCGGTACGAAGGAGAGGCAAATTGATTGCTGGAATGGTTGGTCGGCGGCTTGTCTCGAGCGCAAATTTATCGACCAACGACGAATTGAAGGCGATTAGGTACAGAGTAGTCTGTCTTCGTTCGTATTCTGGGTTGAAAGGAGTATTTGTCTTGAAGGGCAAGAATCCCACGTTTTCCTTACATGTCCTTGGCCTTGTTGCTGGTCTCGTTGGTACCAACAACACAAAGTGTACCTCGTGGCGTAAACTTCGTGTTGTCTGGTGCCAACGAGACCACTCGTGGCTGCAGCTGTTGTGTTTTCAACGACGATGCGTTGTCTACCGCACGCATGTAAATCTGAACACACACATACCAAGCTGGGTCGAAGGTTGATACAGTCTACGATTCTACGAATTGGAGCCAAGGTATTCAAAGATATCAATCTTTAGATGTATTAACTTACATAAGAAATATTTAGGAAAAATTAAGGAAAATTTTTAAAGAAAATTAAACACCAATTGCAATCCAAAAAATAAAAAAGCCCAAATCCAGTTCGCTATGCAAAGGAGTGTATCCAGTTGGTATTATAAATACATATGCGTAAACCCAGCCATATATGTCAAGAAAAGAAAAAGAATATTAAAAATAAAAAAAAAGCCAATAGTAAAATATCCGCTGTCTATATGCAGGTCGTGATATTATTAGATCTTGCCGTTTTTTCGGTCTGTTCCCTGGGAAGCCCCAAAAAATCCGCGCTGTATGGCGGAGGCAAGCAAGCGAGAATGTATCATGCAGTGGTGTTTTTCGGTTAACAGCTAGACAGAACGTGATCGATCTCCCGTCGAGAGTTCAAAAAATCAAAAAATTCAGGTCATGAAGGAGTGTAAGAAGAGAAGTACTTTGTACTGTACTGTGTGTACTTGTGTGTGTGGGTACTTTGTAATGCGCGCAGGAAAAAAAACAAGAGCCGAAAGAGAGTGAGGGTGGCGTTTAGGCCATGATCAAAGCGAGAATGCTGATGACACCCGCAAGCGCGAGGCTGCTGAGTGCCTTGATGGACGAGGCTGCGCCAGTGGCAACCGGTGGGTTGGGGGTGGTGCCGTTGTAGGCTGGCGGCGCTGGGGCCGTTGGATAGGCGGTCGCCATGGTGGTAGGCACGTAGGCTGGGCCAGTTGGGTATGGTGCTGGGACGGTGGCGGGCACAGTCGGGGCTGGGACGTAAGGCGGGGCGCTGACGGTGCCTGGGACCAGAACTGGCTTGGCGGACTCGGTGGTGACGAGCTTGACTGGGCAGACGGTGACGGTCGTGGCGATGACCTGGGTGGTGTAGACTGGGGCGGGGTTACCGTATCCAGTAGCGGTGGGGGCGGGTCCGTTGGTGTATGGGACGGTAACGACGGTGGAGACAACGATCGTGGTGGCACCGTAGCTGGTGACTGGTGGGACGGTCACGTACGAGGGGACGGCGGTGACGATGGCGGGGTTACCTGGGATGTACTGGGCGCAGAGACCGCGCATGTACTGGAGGGCCTTGATGACTTCGGAGTCGTCGCTGCTCCATGCCTCGACGCACTGGGCGACGTTGTTGATGTAGTCGGCGTTGGGGCAGAGACACTCGACGTCACCGCTGTTGATGCACTTGGTGATCTTGGTCCAGGTTTCCATGCACTTGGGGAGAACGTTCGGGCAGTTGGTCACCACTGGGACAGGAGAGTAAGGAGTGGTGGCGGGGACGGTCTCAGAGCCGGAAGGCGGGAGGTAAGGAGTGCTGCCGTTCTTGGGAGGAGCATAGGGAACGTCGCTCGGTGCACCGTAGTCTGGGATGCCAGCGGGCTTGGTGGAAGATGGAGAAGAGCGGCCAGCGGTGCAAGTGTAGTCAGTGCAGACGTAGCCAGCAGCAGGAGTAGTCGTCGGGGTAGCACCGCCGTTGCAGTTCTCACCATAGCAGGCAGGGCTGGTAGTAGCGGCAGTAGTAGAAGAGCCAGAGCCGTTACCGTTTCCGCAGTTCTCGCCGTAGCAGGGACCAGTGGTAGCAGCGGTGGTAGAAGAGCCAGAGCCATTGCCATTTCCGCAGTCCTCACCATAGCAGGGGCCAGTGGTAGCGGCAGTAGTGGCAGCAATGGTAGACGAAGATCCGGCACCATTACCGCAGTTCTCACCGTAGCAAGCTCCGCCAGTGGTGGTCTGAGCAGCAGCAGTGGTAGTAGTTGTGGCAGGACCATTGCCATTGCCGTTATCGCAGTTGTAGCCGTTGTAGCCGCAGATAGGCGAAGTCGTAGTGGTAGCAGCGGTAGTGGACGAAGAGCCGGCACCGTTTCCGCAACCTTCACCATTGCAGACAGTGGTGGTAGTGGTAGACGAGGAAGAACCTTCACCATTGCCATTGCCGCAGTCAGCGCCGTAGCAGACGGTAGCAGTAGTGGCAGCAGTGGTAGCAGCAGTGGTAGAAGCAGTGGTGGAGGAGGAACCAGCACCATTGCCGCAGTTTTCACCGTAGCATGCACCAGCGGTGGTCGAAGTAGTAGCAGCGGTGGTAGACGAAGAGCCAGCACCATTGCCACAGTTCTCACCGTAGCAGGCCGCGCTGGTAGTGGTAGCAAGGGTGGTAGTGGACGAGCCAGCGCAGTTGGGGCCATAGCAGTTGTTACCGTTGCCGCAGTTGGGTCCGTAGCAAGCGGCGGAAGTAGTAGAGGCCCTCGTGGTGGAGCTGGATTTGGAGCCGCTGTCGCAGTGGAACTTGATGTGATGGATGTTGAAACTACATGGCTTCTGGTTCTGGGAGCTGTTGTGCAGCCTGCACTTCACACTCTTCGCGCCACCGCACTGGGTGTTCTGGATGGCGGTGATACCGCTGCCGCAGTGGCTGACCTGCTTGCAGGACGAGCCATCGGGCATACCGTAGGTGAACTCAAGAGTAGAGGGGATCTCCACGGAGACGTGGAATTCATTGACGGAGAACGTCTTGCCGCACTTGATCTCGTTGCCGTAGTTGGTAGGCTCAACCTTCGACGAGGCGCAGTTGCTGCCTTGGCCGCCACCGGAGCGGCGCTGGAGCTTGCTCTTGGAGCACTTGTAACCGCTGAGGTTGAAGTCGTCGTAGTTTGGCAGATCACCCTGGGGAGCATCGGAGAAATCGTAGCCGGTCTGCTGCTTGGGAGTGCAAGAGTCGCTGGAGTAGGCAACCGGGTTGAACTTGTTCTGCCCGTTGCTGAACCAGTCGTAGCTATCGGAAGCCGAGACGGCTTTCATGGCAGCGAGGACGCTGAAAAATTGAACGGTTCCCTTCATTGTGGAGTGTGTTTTTGGAAAAATTGCTTTGATCTAGGTATAAACGAGAGATGGACCTGAAAATAGAAATTTGAAGGATAGTAGACGGAGAGTCGATCGAGTACGATATCAAAAAAAAGCTGTCTTTCTGGCCAAAGCAGAGGGGAAGGAAGATGTTCAATGGCACCGCCAGTCACAGACGAAGAACAATATGCGTTGAAATTGTTGGATTCTGGAACGAGCGAATGAGCGAGCGGTCCTCACTGCTACAAGCAGCAAGCAAAAGAGAGAGTAGATATCACGAGCCGGAGAGAAAGGAAAGGAAAAGGAAACGGACAAAGAACGAAGAGCCAAAGGAAGACGACAAAGACACTTGCGGGATGGAGGAGCAAGAAGAGTCTCCAGAGGGTTGGAGGTCGGCGCCTTAAGTACTACATCATGCGTCCCGCCGTTGCCCTCTCCACTCCACCTCCTCCGCAAGCTCATGCTCACCATACAAAGTAAAAAGTAACCACAGACAAGCATCCCGATGCCAATGCAGCTTCGGTGCGCCGAAACAGTTTGTGCTATTTTAGTGAGAGGCAACCTTTCCAAGCCCCTCCCATAGGCCGTGGACTGACGTTGGAGTCCCAGCCAACGGGACATACAGAACGTACAGGTACCTCTTCCAGGTGATACCGGGTACTACAGCACTTACAACAGTACCGACATTCGGGCGCATGCCATGCAAGCCCCTCCGGCAGGTTGACATGGGACCGCTCTCGCATGTGCCCACCCAATACTTCAACGTAGCCCCAGCCAGCCGCCCCACTGCAACCCCGTCATTCTGTTCCTGCAGAGGCTCCGAAGGGCGGATGCCCCTTTGGGCCGTTTGGCACCCCTAGTCTGTTACAGGTTATCTCAGACAGGCCTTGGCGGCGAGAATGGCCCATCGCTGCTGGCTGGCGATTTGCCAGCGGGCGGCCGAATCGCTGGACTGCGCCCGCAGCAGGCGCTCGGACGGCGCATGCTCAGGGGAAAAAGCATTCGGGGCTGCAGAAGGGCTACATGTACTGTACATGTACTGCACAATGCGGATGACGGGAAGATCTCAACCCCAGGGCCGCAGTGCATGTATAGTACACCCACAAGGTATAGTATAAACGTTTTTTATTCTATTTTTTTTTTTTTTTTTTTTTTTTCGACTCATTCTTTCTTTCTGCTTGACTCGCATGAGGTTCATGCCGCTTTACTTTCCGGACGCTCGCACCCGAACCGCAGCCAGATATTATTAATCTCCAGCCCAAATTACCACTATGAGGACAAGCGACACGCATAAACAGCCATGACACATGATAATAACGGAGCTCCATCGCTTCACAATATAACGGGCTTGGCCACTCGATACCAATATACTGACATGACATGATATCAAGTTGGGCGTTTTCCTTCGTATTGTGATTCCCCGATTCCAACGTCGTCTTCCGAGTTACCCGGGAGCATAATCCTCAAAAAGCTTGAAAGAACCAAGAAGAATCAAAAAGAAATCGGAATCGAAATTACGATCAATATGCACGATTAGCTATAACCGCGAGAACTATATGCTTCTAGCAGGCTTAAGCGGGGCACCACGCTGGACACTTTCGATAAACATCACAGCTGCCAAAACCGACAGTTCCGGGCGGAGCTGCCTGGTGTCTAGCTTTTCGCTGTCTAACCCCGAGCGCCAACCTGGCGTCAATCCGGCCAGAACGCCTGCTGTCCAACGCAAGGCTCACAGCCAATCGACGTCGCGTCGACGACCGATGCGTACGCTCGCTCCAAAAATAGTCCGTCCAACGTCGCAATGCGCAATCCTGGCCAATCGACAGGATTTCGCCCCGTCCACGACGGACAAAGAAGCTCGCGAGCCTTTTCCTCTTGATATTCAATGTTTGCCTGCCTGCGTTGATAACAAAACGCGTGGAGACGTGTTGGAGCTAACCGTTTCAATTTATTAAGATTGAGCTCCACCAATATTACAACCATGCGATAACTTTGTTAACAATCTAACATCAAGATCTATCAATCTATCCATATACCACACCCACCGCTATTATATCCAATATTCACAGGCAGTTAACAAACGAAAAACTCCTGCACGCCTCGAATCTGCACACCGTGGCAAAAGGCATCTCCAACCATCCCTCCCGTACGCGAATGCGAACCCCTGACGACCGGCTCCTCCGTGATCCGACCCCTTATTCTTCGCAGGGGCACGACCAAATCCAAGCCCTCTTCACAGGGAGTAGGGGAAGTAAGGTACCGACGAGTGAACCTCGCCGAAGGGTACATCATCAGCTGGTTGAGACCAGACCCCTCGGGTCCATGGGATGGATGTGTTTCCTGTTCCGGCAGCTATACCGCGTTTCAAGCACGCATGAAAACCCTCTCGACTTTCCCACCGGTTCCTGCATTCGAGACACCACTGAAAACATTCGATCCGATAGATCAGCCCACTGAGTACTAAGTAAGGACTTTAGTGCTACAAAAATACTTCTAGTATACGGAATGGTTCTGTTTTGTTGGGCGAACCCATGGATCAGGTATGCGTATGTCGCATTGCGAATCCGGTACGTACCGGTACGGAGACTACATCGCTCATGCAGGGCGCTCGCAGCCGAGACTGGTGTATAGTGCCGTACATAGTAGTGACATTGACAGCCTAGACGTTCAATTATACAAACGGTACATGTAGACCGTCGGTGTAGCTAGCACTCATACGGTAAGATTCGTCTGCAGCCGCACGTACTTCGTATGCAGGAACGCACAATCGAGTGTTTGAGGATTCCCACATGGCGTTTTGCAAACCGTGATCTTGCGAGTGATTGCACTGTTCTGTTGTTGAAATGTTCGCCGCGAGCCGATGAACCGGCTTGGCTTCCGGTGTAGAAGAAAAAGAGCCCGCCGGGCATTCGCGATATCATACTCGATCGGAGAGTACTTGTGCTCGTAGTGTAGTGCTTGTCACCTCGTAAATTATCGAAAGGACTGCATCTCTAAAACATAAACCGCTGTTCCAGGCTCGTCGGAACTTCTGCCGCCACCAGCCCACGCCGATGTTTCGATTCGACGGCCCACCATGCGCATGCAATGGTGTATACAAGCTCTATTCTATAGCTCAATCGAGGCCCGCCCGCCGCATTGCATTCCGACCGGCCTGGCTAAAGTGCCCCGCAGTCCTGACACGGGCCTCGCCTGCGACCTCGCTGGCAAACCTGGCAACGCAACCAGAAAACAGCCAACTCGAGACAGAGGGGGAGGCGCAGTCGCGATCCCTCCTTTATAAAAAATTTTCTTGTTAGTTGTATTCCGTAGAGATACCCACAGTGCTGGCTTGTTGGTGAGCCGGCCGTGTGCTTTGACAAGCGTGGACGTCAATCCTTTTATAAAAGTATTGGCTCACCTCCACCGAACGGGACATAGGCGCGACGTGACGGAGCGTTGTGCAAGGACTACCTTGACGATATCTCTCGACGGAATCGGCAGACCTGGCCGAAATACGAAATACTTCAGAGCAATTGTTGACAGATTTGTGCAACTTGTAACAGTTCAGCCATAGCCACAGGCGCCTGATATTATTACAACTTGTTGCACGGTCGTCAATATTGCAATCAACGCTCGAGTGTTATCGTTAGTATGTGAAATTTGCAAAATGATTTTCGATGATATACAACAAGCCATGGATATTTTCCGTTATCAAAGCTCAAGAACACTTGTCAGGCAGTTAACTCTCAGGATAGCATCGTTGGAATTGCAATCTGAACAACAATATTCATAATTACTATTCTCAATTTCCCCATAGTGCTCTCCACAGCGTTGATAAATACCAATTAATCAACTTCATATAAATATATTGCAATAACTACGCCGATTAGGAAGCATATATCGATTCAAGCAATCCGCCCATATTAATCACCAGCCGAGCAATCTTCCTTTATTACTCCTCATAAATATTAATATCCAGCACCCATTTTCGAATTAAAACGCCGATGCATGGACGCTAGCACAGCTGAATTATAACAAAGGTGCCCGGGCCCCACCGCACCGGTACACCATCCCTCCAGCGTCAAAACATGAAACCGAGATCCCAGCAACCACACAAGCATCAAGAATACCATTCTCGAACCTCCGCCCGCTTCCTTTCGTATAACATAGCAAAGTATACTAAGTAAGTAACATACATAACATGGCATGGCATCTACACAGCCTCGTTTTCGTATACTTGAGACTGCAGTGTAACACGCTCCCGTCTCCTTCGGGTTGCCTCAACCCGATCGATCTGCTCAATTGATCTAGCTACCCAGGTACTTACCACGTTACCTTCACGCCGTCCGTCGTATTCCTCGGGAGCTGTGCATTCGGGAAGATATCAGTCGAGACAATTAAGTGGTAAAAGCACATTCGTCTTCGCGTTCGCATTCCCTCTCGTGGCTGACGGTAAGTCTACGCGAGCTCGAGACGAAAAACAGCCACAGAATCGAGACTAACAGGTACGAAGTAACAATTATTCAACTGCATGCAAGCCGCGGTAGGTGGATGTGCATCGCATCGCATCAAACGCGTATCGCATAAAGTTCTACAGTACCTCACGCCTCGTATATGTATCCGTAGACGTAGACGTGTCCATTTATAAGTAACGAGTACTCGAGTTTGTACTTTTTAGATCCATCTCAATTCGCAGTCCAAAATGGGATGGGATTATCGTACGTGCGTGCAGCTACTAGCCATTGGCTAGTACTGTGCACCAAGCAAAGTTACGTAACCTGCAAGACGGCTCGCTATTTCGCACACGATAGCTCGAGCTCGCACGCAAGAAAAAGGAGATTTTGTCGCAGTCGCATTAGCTTGTGCAGTTCAGCCCAACGTGGATGCATGGCCTGCGACCTTCCCAAATTGATCGATCCAACCACAACCACACGCAACACAGATTTTCTCAACATCGGCTGCAGCCATGAAACCGAGTGCCTAGCCCAACAGTTCCTACAAGGGGTTACTGGCCACCATAGCCAACCAGAATACAATGAATCTACTTAGTACTTAGTACGTTCATAAGGTTACGTATACTGGAACGAAATACATGTACAGTCAGAGGACAGTTCCACGCAGAACATCTTAATCGCGGTCTATAGAATCGATACGAAATGTAAAGTAGTCTATCTAAGGAAAAAGAATGAATTGAGAATAGAAAGAAGGAACAAAGGGGAATAGAAAGAAGAGGAAGAAGAAGAAAGTAGTATCTACTAAGAAACGAAGTCTATGTACAGTCGAATCATCCATAAGGGGTATCTTTAGAAAAGAAAAAAAAGGGCGGCAACAGCAGCAACTCGTGTCTGCGGTGCCTGAAAGCAAAGAAAAAACGCGGATGTCGACCGAACTCTCGAAACACAGTTTCGAGTACTATAAAAAAAGAGACCCGACATCAGGTCAGAGCTGGTCTTCGTCCAGAAGCCAGGGTTGAAGTGAAAGAGAAGAAGGGGTGTCCGTCCCATACTCTTCAAGAAGAGATAGTGAGAACGAGGGTGCAACTTTTAGCGTGGAGGATACATTGCCATGCTGAGCACGTTTCCAGCCAATGTTGTGTATATTTATAGTGAGAAGGCTGCGACCAACGTTACAACGTGACTAGCACGTTGCAAAGATTGGAAGTGTAGGAAAGGATGTGCGTGTGGTAGGTAAGGATGCAGAAGCATTGAGCTTAGCATCTCAGATCGTACTTCTGCGCGGCAGACCAGCCCCAAGAGATACCGAGACGGGTCTCTGCGACACCACCGGACTTCCAGTACTCGTCAAAGATCTCGAACCAGAAGAACGGATGCCTGGTAGAGCGCATCCAGCAGGCACAGCTCTTCCAGTACTGCTTTGCTTTGGAGATTGTAGCAATCGCCTGGCCCTGGGTCTGTCCTGCCGACGGCCAACCGGTTTCTCCAACGATCAATGGCTTGCCGTTCATCTTGGCACCGAGCGTCCACCAGTCACGCTGAAATGCTTTGAGAGCTGCATCGATGCGGACGCCACCATAGTCTAAGAAAAATTGATCAGCATACATCAACCATCTTCATATCCTCTTCTCACGAGCAAACTTACATGGATAGTCAGTTGACATGATAACATCAGAGGCATCGATGACAGCTTGGTTGGCGCCATTCAGGAGTGGGGCAATGCCGTCGCTGGTGCCAACTGGGATGTTGGTCTTTCCATAGGAGTTCTGGATCATTCCTTTCACGTCCTACACATGTAAGTTAGCAACTGCCTCAGTATCCATTCATATCGCTGACAACACGCCCGAGTGTAGGTGCTGCGAACGAGGGTAGAATCGTGTCAACTTACCCAGATGTATCCTGAGAGAGTAGCAGCATTTAGAGTCCCACGGAAGAGCTCTTCGCTACCGACGCTGACACCGGCGATCAAGTTACCGTTCGGTCCGCGAATCTGGTTGCCGACCTCATTTTTGTCCGATTGGTACTACAGCAGCGAGAGGGTTAGCTGGATGCTCCATCGATATCACTGCGGTCGATGATACATACGGTTGCGTAGGGTGTGGCCCAGATGCCGGCCCAGATTTTGATGCCACCGACTTGACGGGCTGCATTCAGAGCATTGTTGAGACACCCGCACTGGCTCGTGGTGAAGACTTTGACGACAGTGAACTTGAAGTGCGGGTTCTCAAAGCTTTTCATCTTCCTCAGAGCATTGACCCAATCGTTCTGGGTCATGCATCCTCCTGATGCCTAGAGACGGGACTGAGTGTTAGCATCCTGTCATCTGGAGGTCGAGCTATCAATGGGGAGGAAGCATCTGCCATACCGTATATGTGCCCATGTTGAAGCCGGCAAAGTAGCCGACACCGGGTCGGTGGACGGTCGAGCGGGCCCTGATCTCGGGGTTGCTGAGGCTGAGTTCATGAGGAGCCAGCTTCTTGATCGATCCGTCACGGGCGACGATGGTGCCATTGAAGGGGACTGGGCGACAACATCATCAGTAAGTCACGAACAGCGCCAGAGTGTATGAAGCTTCTCGATGGATGGATTGATGATACTTACAGGTAGAGTCGGGAGGAGCAGGGACAACTGGCACTGGGATGTCCGGATTGAACGGTGAGTGCTTGTAGTTCTTCGGGATCTCAGGCAAGATCATGGTATCAGGCGTCTCGGGGACGGGGACAGCGCCAGCGCCGATGATGCTCAGCATCAGGGCGCCTTTCAGCCCAACGGACAAGATGGTCGACATCAACATGGTGTGGGAAGGAATGAGGGAGACCGGCTAGACTGTATCGAACAGTGCGGGTGAGATGTGGTAGCGATCTGGAAGGAATGATGTGTGGGGATTGTTTCGACGCCAGGTCAACGGGCGATCCACGGTAGGTATAAACTCCAACAATGCAACGAAGCGGAACCGTCAAGGTCCACAATCCGATCAAAGGTATGAAGCACCTCTTTTTTTTATGGTTCTTTTAATTTATATATGTAGTTCCGTAAGGACAGACGGTAGGTGAGGGGCGCAGGATGCCTGGAATGTTGGTACGGCGCGGGCCAGCTGAGTGGCTGAAGCTCAAGGAATGGATGGGCGAGCGAGTCGACGTAGGTTCCCAGCCCTCGCTGTATGGAGTGTCTATGGAACAACTGCACGCACAACGTACGACGACGATATGACGATATCAACCACGCAAGTGCAGAAAGCACGCGAACGACAAGACAAGGAAAACGAAAAGGAATGTGGTGTCGATGACTCGACAATCTAAGAAAGCAGGAACAGCAAAAAGATGCACGAAGGCGTGGTGGAGGAAGATCGAGCAACCAGCGTGATCGAGCACGGGACCCGGCGATGGTTCTTATACTTTCTCAACCTCTCGACCTCTCGAGCCGCGCTGCCGGTTAGCCTCGAGCGCCTCCTGTTAGCCTGCAGTGGCTTCCTCCCCCTTCGAGAGGGATGCAAGCTGACGAAGGAGCTTACGACTCGTTTCAGAAGATGCACAAACACACCCGCACGCAAGCTAGAGGCCAAGTGGGGGGCGGCTGCAGGTACCTCAATCCAGCAGCGTGCCCGAGCCGCATTGCATCCTATCAGCAATCGGTTTCGCATTGCCGAGGCGCATATTGGTCGGCTCATCGATATCGCTGAAAAGCACAGCACCAACGGATACGGAAAGACTGTTGGATGCCCGCCAACATGCACAGCATCGTATTCAACAGCTTCGACAACATGCAGCTTCGCTTGGGATCTGGACTGCAGACTAATCTCAAATTGCCACATGTTTCCCAACCAGGTTCCGGCCCACATACCTCGCGGCCGTCCATTCGGACTTCCGATATCAAGCGGAGCGCATCTCGGCCTGCGGCATATTCAAGCTGTCGCATCGGAACTGGAGGAATCACGTTCCACAAGCTGCCATTGGATATCTTGCAGGAGATACGACCTCGGAACGCCCTCCGAGAGCTGAGGCGAGCGAGCATGGGAATAAAAATCCCTCTTTCCGTCGGCAGTGTGAGCTGGCGGCGCATGCATGCAGCATGCAAGAACGCGAAGTTGCAGAAAACCCCATGCACAAAGCCAAGGCAGAGAGCTTTGGGCAATGAGAAAAAGCTCAGATGGCAGTTTCTGTGCACCCGCCTCATCCATCCACCCTCCCAATTTTTACGTCCGCCCTGCCAGGAGGGAAAGCTCAGCGATGACAAGCTGATTGGATGTTCTTTTGATGACCTGGAAGGTCGAAAGGGAGGTTGGAGGCTGCCCGAACGCCCACGCCAGGGGTTCGGAGTAAGCGAGAGACTCAGGAACCAGCGGCTGGCAGCCCAATTATCAGGAACACCAATCAGACCCCTCCACGCGGCCAAGCATCACGATCTTCAAAACCGGACCGGGAAAATGGGCCGCTGAGTGTCTAGCTTTCTCGGATGGAAAAGAGAAGCTGGTGCGTTCGGAACACCTTCTTTCTCACGGCGAACCCGGAAAATTAAAAAGCCATATAAGGAGCGAGCAAGATCCACAAGGCGATACCTTGTTGCATGTTGGGGACGACTTTGTTGGTTGAATGGACAGATTTCAGATACCTCTGCAATTAAAACATCGTGAGAGGTCCTAGCTGTATATCTGGCAAAGCAACAATTCCAGGCAGGAGATTCGATCGCGCTGAGGAAATGGGCATTGGCGTCTTTACAAGGCAGGAGAAGGGAAAAGGAGAAGTTTTTTGCTACGTTTGTCAGGAGGAGGAGCTTGGACCGGAATCTACTCGACCGCGAACCGCACGAACGTTTTGAACAGAGACAATAGCCTACATGTTTGCGCTAGTGTTGGCGTCTGCAGCAGCAGTTTAGCTTACGTGGGTCTCGACCTTAGCCACTCGCAAAAATTCCTGCCAGAACACCCGTTCCTGCGTTAACAGATCGATGGCGCTTAAACAAGAATAGTAAAAGACATCTCAGCGGCAGAATTGTGCAAACCACACGCTAGCTAGTCAGTCGGCGGTAGATGGCAACAAGGCACGACAAAAAAAATGGTAAGAATTATAATACAGGTGAATACTAGGTAAATATAACGTCGACTGAACCCTCAGGGAATATAAAAATAGAAAGAAGACGCTTTTGGTAAATAAAAATGGCGAAACAGCCGCCTGTCAACCAGCTAAGACAGTGCTCTATGTTTTGTTCGCAAGGTAAGGTATCATAACTCGTGAAGCCGGCGGTCCAGGTCAAAGTCGATTTCGTTGTCCATATCCACAGACATCGGATCGCTGTCACTATAGTGAGCCGAGCTAGGAGGTGAAGTGCTCGGATATGGACTCGTCGGGTTGACCGGGACTTGCACCTCAGCTGCAATGTCCGTTACGGTCAAGCTAACGACAGGGTTCACATTGCTAGCCAGAATCGGGACTGATTCATCCGGGGTGGACCCTCTCTCCCGGGTCGGGGAATAAAAGCCGGATCTTTCTTCAAACATTACTCGTTCTCGCGCAAAGGTATTGGTGTTATGTTGCATTATTAGCCCGCGGTCGTCGGGATTGTCTGCCATCTAGAGGTTTTCAAAGGACATTCGTCGGTAAGGGCCTAGATTTTAAAATATTTGCAAATTTGCCATTTGCCGTTTCGGCTGGAGAAAGCGAGGGACACCAGATGAAACTAGGGCGGAAGTCAGGGCCGAAGGAGTTAACTTACGAATAATCGGACGATCCAGAACCCATTGTCTCCCGTTACGATTTCAGCGTTGAGCGGGAAGCCCGTATTGAACCTGTGATAGGTCTGAATGATGGCCGTCATAAATTGTAGGATCATCGCGTCCGATACGCATAGCTATTCAGAGCAAATATCTTGTCAGCCTTGATCAGCGCCACGAGAGACGGGAAATTCGGGTCGTTAGATTGAGAGCATGGGAAGAGGCTAAACGGATGCGAGCTTCTGCCATCCAGTTACGTAATTATAAAAAACCTGAAGCCGATAGACATTGGGTGCCACTGCAATACTTCCGACCCCGACTGCCGGTAATATTAAAACAGGCATTGCTAACTCACCCCATAGCAAAATAGATTAAATGCCGTGAGCACTATCGAAGCATCTTTGAGATATGGCCAGCTTTGCTTCAACCGCTCTCGTAGAAGAGACATTGCTCTCATGGCGTGCGCGTGGGTCATGTTGGTGAAAACAGGCCACTGGGGACTCTGCGTTAAGGCTGCATCCCCTGCAATTGCACGAATCATGAGCTTAGTACACGTCTGCGAATATCAAAAGGTATCCACCCAGCTCCAGACAAGACGAGACAAGGCAAGGCAAGGCTAGCAAGGGAGCTGAAATGCGATCCGGCACGACCTACCAGCGCTGAAGGCCATGACTGCATTGTTGGTCATATCGTCCTGTCGTAGAATGCACGTTAACATAAGTCGAACCCACCGCTCTCCACACAAGCCTGGCAACGTCGCCCTGCATGCATCGGAGGAGTGGTTCTAACTGTTGGATAGGTCTGGCCGGGCCGGGTTCGAGCTCGAGAGCAGAGTCGAATGGACTTACCACCAATGAAATCTGCCGCGAATCGACACGGAACAGCGTCGATACCATATGTGCGAACTCCGGGCTGCACATCGAACCAAAGGTCATCGGGCTCCCCCAAAAGTCGGCAAATCTTTCCATCAATCGAGACGAATTGCTGTCGATGATGCGATAGGCGGGGGGTTCTCGAATCATCGCGATAGTCGGTCGCCTAAGCGGATGAAGCCTCAGGAACGAGGGCGATTCTCAGTTTGCGGTCCACAACGCGGGATGATCATACGGCTCACGTCACCTACATTGCCTGCCCAGCCTTTCTCGCGACAACTGGGACGTCTACTTCGGGCCCTCGAGGCGGCGGCGACGCGGAGGACGATGGCAGCCTGAGCGCGAAATCATCTTGTTCAAGGAACAGGCTTTTACTGTGAGGAAAAGCGTGGTGGTGTCGTTTAGCGGTGGGGTTCTTCTTCTTCGATATGCCATTTCATTGCAATGCAAATTTCCACGGCAATTAGCTAACAGGAGCACGTTTAGGCACCTTTTATTGGAGGCCGACAGCCTGTTCTGCGACGATATGTGTGGGCGCACGAGTTCTTCCTCCTCTGCCTCACGTTCGATCTTCTCATTTCTAGCACTCAACGGCTGCGAACACTGATACCCATGTTCCTGGCACCGGTTGCACTTGGTTCCAGGCCATGTTCTCCCCTCCGGCAGACACTACATTGTTTCGAAAAGCCCAGAGAATTAGTCGATCCGTGGCGAAGACTCTAGTGGGGACTTGTGTCCCATCTGGAATATATCGCCATCTGCAGCCTGCAAGAGTGGGGATCCGGAGAAATCTTGGAATCTTGAGAGACGCACCTTTTGCTTATCCAGCCGACAACGACTGCATTTTAAGATTTCTTTGTGTTTCTTACCCTTTTCTTTTGGCATGGGGCCGGCACCAGCGCGGCCAGGCGCTATGCACGGGAATCGGAACGGCTATGTGCGTCCTCGCAAAGTCTCTTTGTTTTAGGCTGGGTGGGTGGGTGAGCGGGTGCGGGTGTCCTCGTGGATCGAAAAGCGAAGCGGTGCCACCGCGACAGGGCTCAACGACCCGGATTAACGAACCAAAACCATGCAAGTATCGACGACGGATTCTGAAAAAGTATGTAACCGGTCCTGCGACTCGCAATTCTCTTGGAGATGATTGATCAGAACCTTTTCTTCTGTGGAGCGCTCGAGAACCCGAGTTCTTTCTATAGATCCTCCGCAATTTATTCCAGAACGTATTTTTGCTGTTTGAGACAAAATACCACACGCCCTATGCAGAAGTCTTGACGAAGTCTCAGAATCGCCCGCTACGCAACTGCCACAGCGTGCGTCCTGCGAAAAGAAGCGAAATCTTTTTTGGCCGTCGGTTCCGCCTTCAGAAAGCTACCCGATTGAACAAGGGGAAGGAGCCTTTCGAAGAGCCGTACGCGGTACAGTCGAAGGGTTCTGCAGGATGGTCGACCCCGGAAAAGTTGGGTTTAACAACGTGGAGAAAGCATCCGTGGAACCGTCCGTCGTCTGGTCGTTCGCAATTCTGTCTTGGCGGCCGCCTAGGGTGCTCGCACCGCCGCCAGCTTTTCCGCGGCGGGAGATCAACCGCAATATAAGGACTGTCCTTGAGAAACCGTCCAAAAGCCAGGCTGCCGCTCCTTCGACCGACTTCGAGAATCCTTCTTTCCCTTCGCAACGGGCTTCTATCAAAACACCCCCTTCACGATGACTCGATTCCCTCAGGCTCTGCGGTTTTTCAAAGCCGTGCGGAGACGAAGCCCATAACCGACAAGGGGCCCCACATGCAGGACGCATATCTCCGACTAGAGCTCCTATTCCGGTCCTGGATTTCCTGCCAAACACGTCCATCATCAACTTCCAGACTACGAATCCGCGTATCGTCATCTCACTTTCTGCGCTGGCCGAATACACATACCCAAATCACGCGCCGTTAAAATAGTCGCTCTCCGTGCGTCGTCATCTTTGTGATAAGGGGTGTTCGCGGTGCACAGCCTTTGTAAGCAACGGCTCACCCGGGGCTTAGCTCGGATAATGTCAGATTGTATTTTCGTGCGTGATGTCATATCGTGAAGTTTCATGATCTATTTCCGCCTATTGGAGGCTGTAGATTCCGATATCTCGGTCGGTGTTCCTTGTTTCCCGTCGGGGTGGTGGGTGCCAACTCGTCTGTCATGTGGAGAAACGTCGGTCTCCCCGTATCGGTGCCAGAGGCTTGTCGGCGAGATGCGGGTTCCATCTGGTCAGTCGGTCGCATGATGCATCAATGCAGAGGTCGATTCCCGATACATTGTCTCCTTTGCCAGGATTTTCGGCAGGCAGGCTGACGGTAGATATCCGAACTCGGTATGCACACAATGCGCGATGGGTTTCTGCTGGTGGTCGTGCGCCACTCTCTGCGATTGAGGTTCGAAGTTGATTGTGAAGGGCAATCGCGGCTGTCGACAACGCCGCTTGAAGCCGTTCTGCACGCTCGTCTACGCGACCAGCGAGCTGACAAGCTAATTTCATCCAACCATCAGTATAGTACGAGTGAACTATAAATTGACAAATGAGATTCTGGATCTATTTAAAATAGTGTCGGCGCCGGCATACTATCTTAATTATAGCACTGCTATCACAACGATTGTCATCCCGCGTGTTTCTATTTCCTTTCTCACATAATCTCACGCTCGCGCACACGCGCGCCTACAACATACTTGATAGAACATATAAGCCTACTGTGCGACCGCGATTTGTATACCTCTGACAATAATAAGAATGAGGGTTACTTGTAAGTGTAATACCGAGTCAGTAATCCTGAGATTGAATTATATATAATCCCCTGGTTTACTTTTAGTAAAAAGTGGAGTTCCTGAAAGCGCCATAAGCACAGACCAACACGTCTACCGGCGGCCGACCCGTATCCTTTCGGCCCAATTAGGAATAGTCGAGCCTTTGTCCATGCATGCCTTTGGGTCCGGTTGACAGATTCATATTCCAAAAACTTGACATCTCGTTACCACACCTTCAAAGTCTAATATATTTTGGAGGCTTTCATGCGACTGTCATGTACAGAATCCCATATATGCAAATGAAATCCGTCCAAATTAGTCATCTCTGATGCAGACTCAATTGATCAACTCGACCGTCATTGCATATTGAGCAAGGACTCGGCTGTCATTGCAGATGGGATTCGATTTTGAAATCTCTTTCAGCAATTGTAAAGTTGCACGGATGGCACTATCCCAGCTTGAGATAGGAGCACAGGTTGTGTGACATGTACATGCTGGACTAAATGTAATGGGAGAGGGGTTTCACTACAAGGCCAGGCGATGATATACAATTGCAATAGGAGATATCGACAGACACAAAAAGATCATTGCAACCTTCCCTCTAGACCGTAGCTATGAGGCAGCGTATGCTGCTACGATTGCGAGTTGGTTAAGGGAAGGTTTTCTAAACTAGGTGCTAGCATGCGTGGTCTTCTGGTTGGTATGGCTTTACCCGTAATTTTTGGCACCTGGTCCTCCGGCATATTCTTTGGCACCTACTGTCTTCTGTCTCTGCCGTCTCCCCAGCTGAATCAATTAATTAAGCTTCGCTACTATACTTGTGTTCTCTTTGATTGTGCGGATACATCTGAATCTCCACCATAGTCTCCGTACACCATCTCAAACTTAAATTATTGATCCATGATTCTTCTCTTTCATACATTGAGTGATCGCTTGTATATCCAAGGGAGCTCTAACATGTGCAGGTCAACGGTATTACTCTATCAAATGGGCCTCGAGGCTGATACCGCAAAGTCAAGATTATCGCGGATCCTGGCAGTTGAAAGTGTCCTCATATTTCGGTATATTTCCCTGCCCAAACGTCGCGGTAGTTTTCCACTGTGTCCGAACCAATGTCCGCAGGATCCGATCGCGATTGCATTGTGCTAGTGTATGTTCCCATAAATGCTGATACCTATCCCACCTGGCCAAAGTTACTTAGATGGTTACCATCTCTCAATTCTTCAGAGAAATTAAGCTTCGGATCCAGAGTGATCCTCTCGGATATGCCTTTTGCTCATAGTGGAAGCGGGTCCATTTCTCTAAGGGTTCAATGTACGGTTTAACAGTTACGCACAAGATCCGCTGCAAGCTATGACTGATATTCGCGTGGATTGGGACAATCTCTCTTGGCGGAATGATGCGGGATCAGGGCTATCAGGTGAAGATGACGAGAAAATCAAGACACAATCTGCTGAAGAATGTGCTGCGGCATGTGAAGTTAATATGAGATGTCTCCAGTTTGTCTCCGACGGTGAGGACTACTTCTTGGGGACACGGGAAAACTAACCGGCTCGGAGAGAAGAGGACTCCTGAAAACTATGGAAAAAGATAGCCAAGCGGTTGGAATCAGACGCGAATGGTTGACTGGGTTATGGAAGTCTGCGCTGGCGTTAAATGTCCGAGCTGGCTTGAACACATGTGCAGTGAAAGCGACTGACCGGTACGCTGGCGCCATGGCGCGTCGTACGTGGCACTGGCCATGGTAAAAACCATGACCTGACTGAATCAATTTTTCCTTAGACGTATACGCGTACATACAAACTAGTCTCGGGGCCAGACGCCGGCTCGCTGCATACAACCACAGTCCTTTTGGTCTCGCGGGGTGAGACCTCATAATGAGGCTCTTTAAGTTCTTGCCGATTTGACGCTGAGACATGCCCCTGAGGACCCTTGAATACAAAGGGCAGGATCCAGAGGTCCCCTTACGTCGGATAGCTGCCATCTACTGTAGCTACAAGCAAACCCACCCCTTATAGATCAAGTTTAGCCTCTAGTATCAGATCTCTCCGTCGTATCTATTCTTTCTGCATCAAGTCCATGCTTCATCCCTGTGTAATTTGTTCACCCTATCCCGTCCCCGATTCGCCATCCAACGTGGCCAACCCAAGTAAATGAAGGTACTACTTTGATGATAGTAGGAGATCTGTCAAGGGAAGAATAACCCCTGGTGCAAGTGGCATCTAACCCCAATTGGGAATAAAGTTTTCCGGGTTTCTGTTGTATAGGATTCAATCCGCATGCAAGGATGTAGATGTTTCAGAGCCTCGGACTCGAGACAACATGTACAGCGAGTATGGTTTATTCAATCACTAGTAGAGCTCTTCATATATTATGTATACGCATACTTCATCCATTATTTACTAAATGATAACGCTAATGCATTTGACATCGTGTGACGAGAACTTAAAATCCCATTGTACATATATTATTGATGTCTTGCTATTCAGAGCTAAATAGGAAGGAATCTATCGTGACCATCCGTATGCCTCGCATGTGTATGTCTCCAAGTGTATCTAAACTTGAACAAGCGCTCAGAACCCGCGACCTCTGTTATCGTTCTCGCCATCGAATTGAACCACGTCGAACTGGAACTCTTGAATGAAACTGCTGCTCTCGGGTTGGAGCTGAACGACTCCACTGCCCTTAACCCTGCGGACTTTAGGAATGCTCCAATACAACCCCGTTCTCTTCGATTGTACCCTGTTATGCGGATTGTAGAATTTAGTATACGATTCATGGGCTCTGATAGTAACTTCGATTAAGAGTTTGAACCCACCTGTATGCATTATCGCCAGTCTGGAGAAATAGCCATGTATCTCCATTGCCACCAACAAGCGGAAGCTGATTCTGCAGCTTCGGTACAATCAATTGTGAGGCACCGTTGGAATTGTATTCGAACGCCGGACCGCCGCGGCACAGCAGTCTGATGATGCTTGCATCTCCGGTTAAGAAATACATGTTCCACTACAAGTTCGACGTAAGCTTTCATTCATCCGATGGGGTAACACCGACGGGCTAGAGGTCGTTTGAGACTCACAATCGCATCTGTATCGCCGGGACCCCGGGGTGGGATACTCCAGATGATATTTCGGGAACCGACGGGGAGATCGACCACATTGTTCAGAAGTGGGAGGTTAAGTCCAGTGTCCGCTGCTGCTCGGATGGCATATTGCGAGCCACGATCGATGAAGGTGATAAATAGGGGAAATGGGCCGCCGCCAACCGCCATTGGTGGTCCGGGGTTCAAGACTGGTGCAGACATTTTGAAGCGATTTTAATGTGATACCGAATGATAGTGAACACGATACTGATATGAGGATACTGGTAGATAGGATAGATTGCTTGGACACTGGTACTGACGAACGAAACGATATTGGAACGAGGAGGAACAGCATATTTATATATCATACGATCGATAGGTGGGCTCTATCTAGACTCTCAGCTTCTTGGAATCTGTGGCTGGAGAGTGCGTATCGAAGGCATTTAGACTCGTGGCATGTGGATGGAAATTAATTTCGCATTCCATACCAAAGGTTAGTTTGTCTTAGGGCGTCGTTCCTGTTGTGATGCCCCTTGCGTCCGAACCACTTGAATATGCGCTACGTGATGCAACACATCGACGCACCAACAAGCCTGAGGTCGCAAATACCGACGGATGCATATGGACCCAAAGTCTTCTAGAAGAGAATCCACCAGCGGGCTTTTGAGTTGCCGGAGATAAATAAGTCGTCGAGACTTCAGCTCGCGATTGCGGATGCGTTGTATATAGCTAGCTTGACATTATTGTGTTTGTTGAATTCATGAAGGCAGACCACAGCCCAAAAGAATGCACATTCCTGGGGCAGCGGCCATGGAATGTTGATGTGATTGAACAATCTACGCGACTGCATTTCTCGTTAGACTTTTGAATAATCGAGCTCGAAGTGCTCGATTAATGTCGTGATCGGTATCTTCCGAGCGCGAAGGCTTCCAAATTTGCCCAACGCAGCTCGACAGCTGAGCGACAAATGCCAATACAAACGAATCAGGCCCACATAGGGCAGAGGATTGTAGTGTCGCCGAAACCAGTATACTCACAAAAGTCTGGTGAGCGGGCACTGGCTCTGGCCAACTTCGCTTATATATGAAAATAGACCTAGAGGACAAACGGTCGACAGTGCACGTTCGGTGGGCTCTCGTCGATAGCTGCCAAAAAGTAGTCTTTGGGACCCACATGCACAAAGGTCTGCCGGCATAACAAAACTCTAAAAAAGCTTCCACTAGGATCCGAGTAATCGTCGTTCAGAGACACCGAAGTATCCCATCCCGACCACTCACTTGAACCCATCACCCATACCGCAGACACGATATTGGAGAAATCTTGATGAGAGTGGGATTCGAACCCACGCACGGTTACCCGTACCAGGATGTCGCTTGCTAAGGTATAACCTTAACCTGGCGCCATAGACCAACTCGGCCATCTCACCGATTCGTGGAAGTTGATGGAGGTTGGTGGCTGTGGAAGACGTATATGTTCCAGCTTGAAGCTAGTTGATGGGCCACCTTCGACGAAGAGGCAGGTGGTGCTATGTGTTGCTACCGGGAACCCTGAAATAGCATGCTAGAGGCTGAAAATATTACTGTCTAGGGTTTAATATGGCCTGATTCAGTCTGATAGAGGCGCAAATAGTACCCGCATCATGCATCTTCTCACGTGTAGGCGCTTGCATCAGATGAGGTTGAAAATTTTTGCGGGCAGGGATTTGTGTTGGACCCTGTCGTATTTTCCTAGTGCCAAGCCGCTTCGGGGATAGCGTGACACGACATCTGCAAGCAGTCGTCATTCGCTGACGCCGTCATCGCTCCTCCCCAAAGTTGTCTCTGCCTGACTGGAGACCCCACGATTCCCAGATATCAGATATCATCCCAACAATCAGAGTCTCACAATTTGAAAACACATAGCAGGGTCCGCTGAACCGCCGGTAGTTGATACTGAGGCTTTTGAGCGCTTATTATCTCTCTCTTCATCACTGCATTGCGTCGGCATTTGTTGCCCCTTCCGCATACTTCACAACCACTCACGATGCCGACTCCCCTCCTATAGTAAGTCTCGCCTCCCTTGGACGCTGGAATCGGCATTGAAGGCCTCCATCTTACGTATTTACTTCACAGCACATGTGTCGCCCATAGCACGACCGTTCTCGCCGAGTACACGCCATTCCCGGCCTCCTCTCCGAACTCCACCTCCGTGGCGCAGATTGCCTCCGTTGTCCTCCCAAAGATCTCGCACGACCAGCCCCAGAAACTCACGTACACGTACGGCGAACATCTTATCAACTATGTCTCGACGTCCAACACTGCCTCCTCACTCACTTTCCTGCTGGTCACGGATAAGTCCGTGGCGAGGAAGACCTCGTTTGGCTATCTGCAGAAGATCCAGCTGGAGTTCGGACTCAAGTACACCCCGGCAATGATCGAAGATGCTCCGCCGTACGGCTGCGCGGAGTTCAATAAGACACTCAAGGAGCAGGTCCAGATATACGCGGCCGGGAACGGGGAGGATCTGGGTGGGAACAACGCGCGTCACTTGCAGGCGGAAATTGATGCTGTCAAGGGCATCATGACTGAGAATATTGAGCGAGTGCTTGAGCGCGGGGAGCGGATCGATCTATTGGTCGATAAGACAGATCGGCTGGGGGAGGGGGCGCGGGGGTTCAGGACCGGCGCCCGGAGATTACGTAGGCAGATGTGGTGGAAGAATGTCAAGCTTGTGGTGTTGTTGTGGGTAGTCGTCATCTTCTTGATCTACCTTTTTGTGGGGTTCGGTTGCGGATTGCCAGGTAAGTGTTTTGCCGAGAGTCACCGGAGAGAGAAATCGACGAGTGCTGACATCTATCTTGTAGCCTGGGGCAAGTGTTTCGGTCGCTAGAATGGCAGATTTACGGTTCGCATGGCCGGGATCAAGACCATTTCGGTCACATATGCCGACTGGCTCTCTTATTGAGGTCAGGCGGCTTTCCGTGGGAATTAGGGCACGTTTACCAGAGGAAGACAGGATCATCATATAGGGTGTTATTGAATATATTGGGGCATTTTTTTGGATTTGTGGAAGCAGGCGTATGATGCATATTCTTGAATCACCTCCAGTGTCAGTTTTTGCACTTTGTATAACAGCAGTGATATCGGCAAGGACCGGGTTAGCCAGATTGATGAGCGAGTTCTGGGGCTCGATCTTAGTACGTTCATTATGTATTGTATCATTAGTTCATATGGTATTCCAAATCTCTTCACTCAACAACGAGAAACAGACCGCGTTCGAGATGTGTGTGACCTCCGGTCTCGGCCTTTGCCCTCGGCCGGTAGTCTCTCTATTAAGCTCTGCCCGAGGATTTGCATGTGTGGACGGTGCCCGAAACTCTGGTATCGAGTTGCGAAACTGTAGGTTATATTCTGTGAGCCCAAGATCTTAAGATCTGCGTTTCCAATTAGCCGCGGATCTGAGAGTTTCAAGCATTCTCGCTTCTCTATATTTTTCCCGTGAGGATCAGATAAGGCGGATTGGAAGATATGTTTCCTCGTTTCATGAATATATAACTCGCATATCTCTGCACGAAACCTCTCTTATCTATTGATCGCGTTCAAACGGGCGTGCGACATGGCGCTTGATATGCTCTTTGGGGACGGCATTGTCTCGCCAACCGGGCTGTTGCATTTTACCGGTAGAGAGTGGTTGCTGCCTGGGATATAGTTAGGCAGCCACAATGATCGTCGCTACCCGCAGCGCTTGTCGACCGTGGCGCCTTGGGCGGAACGGAAAGAATAGCACTCTCTTAGATGGGATTCTCATGTCCATCATGTGGAATCCGATACTCGGACCCGAATTGCAGAAGAAACTATGCATGTAAGCTCACAGGTCATGCAGTCACAATATGCTCAGTCGCATGGATAAGGCTGCCACTTAACGTTATCTATTGATATATTCGTTATTGAGCTCTGAGTCCCACCTCGAAAGATCGTCTGAACTGGTTAATAGAGTCACGAGATATAAGTTATCTGTAGATCGGCATCAATGGAAAGACAGAGAATTAACAATTATATAGCTACCCCTTCATGTCATGCGAAGTATACCTCACCGAGCATCATGTAGTCACAAAGCGGCGAGTGATGCCGAAGGCATGAAAGTGAACAGGCTTCATCGATATAAGCAGGTTAATAATGATATTAGGCTCATGCAAAAATAGCGATTGTTTAGTATTATTCCTACATGTGCGCAATTGTGATAACCGGATCGATCTCACGAGGGCAGGATTGGCTATTTTACATGATTTGGTTTGTATAAGAAAGCAACAAGCAAAGTGGCAGCTTTGCTCGTGCCCACGACGTTATCATGCATAAATGTTATACTTTGCGACCATATACTGACCATACTAACCTAGGTCAAGTTTTCTACAAAAATAAAAGACCAATCGGGCAATAACCAAGCAAAGCTTTAAAGCCAGCTGGGGTATACCTCTGATGATAGTATACGAGTCAATTGGTCTCGTGGATGCCGGCATGTTCTCGGTAGAGGTTGAATAGGTCGGGTCATGCGATTAAATATCACAAATCACACTGCAAGAGAAAGCTCTTGATATTACATTAGATGCACGCCCAACTATAGCTAGGCTTCAGCTTGGGCCCGAGGAGCTGTCAAACCGTGCATCTACGGTGGCTAGGCAACCGCGTGGCCTTGCCATCATGGTAAGTGTTTTGGTTTACAATACAACACATGTCAAAATACAACCCGTGTTGCATCTTCAAAATGCAACATTTGAGGCTGAACCCGCCACGCCGCCCCGCGCCTTGAATCTACTTCCTGCTAGTCTCGGGCCCAGTCTCCCGGCCTCGTCGAACGGGTTTGCAGACAAGCCCGCCGCCCAGCCGGTCGCTCGCTTCCAAGCCTTCTTTAGCGAGAAAGGCGCAGCAGGTGCCGACGGCCGATGTATGCGCGATATTGGCCACGAGCTTCGATCGAGGGCAAAAAGCTCGAGGCAGTGCCGAGTTCGACCTGCTGCCTAAGCCATCCATTTTGTGCGCGACATATATACCACCAGCCAGCCAGCAGTCAACATCGCTCCACCCAGACGTCTTAAAGCGCTCATCGCTAGGTGTTATCAAGGCGTGGTCGAGGCTGGAGACGCTTAGGCTAAGCTGTTGTGAACGTTGCATTATTTTCTGACCCTGTCGGCCACGATCACGCGCCAACTTGTGACGGGAGGTTGGTAGTTTAAAATGACCGAGCTGGTCCGCAGCTAGCTTTCGCAACTGGTGATTCCTTCACACGATCGATTGCTTACCAGTGACTTGCGCCATCACATTATTTTGGTTACCTAGCTTCCGCTCGGTCTTGCAGCTCGCGAGCTTGCCTTCCTGCTCGTCTAGGAGCACGTGTGATATCCAATTGGCCGGCCGGCCAGCTCGCCAGCCCGACGGTCGCATTACCGCACAAGCTTGACGCGCAGGATACATACATTCACATATCCTTACATATCGCGATCTAACCCAATGGCGATCGAAGACACCTGGTACGACTACTACCGGGGCCCCTCCGCGGCCCCGAGCTTCACCGAGAAGCTGCGAGACCAGCTCCCCGGTGCCGGTGTGGCGAACGCGGGCCCAGCCTCGACGTCTGCCCCGTTGCCCCCCGCACTGCCAGCCGCCTATGATTTGCATGCAGGTAGCAACCTGGCAGCGGCGCTAAGCAATGACATCTTGCGAGAGAACGAGCGAAAGTCCAGGCTGCGGGCAAAGCATGTACGTATGAATATTTTTAGCACGCATATCGCAATCGATAAGATTAGAAAAGCCAGACCCGGGCTATGATAGCTTCGATTGAGCAGCATAGACTGCAGACTGACCGACTGCGGGCACATCTGCATACATACAGGCGCAAGAACGACAATTGATCAGATTGATACTGGAGATCCTATTTCAGATCGCAGGATTCGCCTGCGCGATCGTCTTCGGCATCTGGGCTGTGAAAAGCTACAATGTCAGCGTCGTAGCGCTGAAGGTGCAGACTGTTGCCAACCAGCTATCCCTGAGGACCATGTGTACAGGGGACCCCGTAGGTTGCCACCATCGACCCTAGCCATGGTAGACCATGCACGTTACACCAACATATGCATGGGTGTTGACGAATGAGAGCTGACTATCGATGACACCGGCGATTATAGACACTCGCTGGCGACGAGAAGTGTAGATTCATACTTACAAAGTCCGTTGACGACCTGTGGGACGCGAATCTTTTCCAAAACGCCCTCGATGGCACGGAGATTGCCACCCCAAAACTGAGTCTAGGTGGGATTATTGGTGTCGTTATCGGCAGCGTCGCCGGCTTTCTATTCTTCAACATCATCTGGGCAGTCTGGCGGAGGCGACAACTGCTCATGAGTCTGAACAGCCACCTGGGGACAGACTACCTCTCCAACCTCGAGATGGGACCCAGTGGTGGCCAACATGCAGCAACGGCGCCGCATAGCCTCTTCACACATAACGCAATGTATACCTCCATGTGCAGCAGTCACAAGAAGAAAAGTCCCAGCATGAGCTCGCTTGCCAGCAGCAGCCAGAGCACGACATCGACAGCATACTCTGGCAATCCATTGACGCCGAACGGGACTGAGCTACCGAAGAAGCAACTGGCCCAGCCATCACATGTTCACGAGATACATTAGCGACGAGGGCCAGGCGGCATTGCTCGTCAATGTTTATGCTCACGCCATTCTTTATTTATGCACCGGCTGGGAGCAGCTCGCGCTACGCTGTTTATGTATATATGATGTCGTGCAGCAGCGCGAGCGGCATGCTTGTTTTCGTTCGGGTTCGACTGATGTTGTTTTCGTTTTCGTCCTCATTTTCGGTTCTGCTAGCTCAGGGTCCTGCCGGTATGCCATGCATGCTGTTAAATTAGTCCGGGGATGGCAATCGCGTGTGTTGTGCATGGCCTTCAAATTTCCATGAATGCATGTTGACTTGTCTAAATTTAGAGGCCGCACTGTCGATATGGGAAAAGCGTGTGTGTGTATGTTTTTTAAAATGCTGCTCGATATATATAAAAGTGCTCGAGGGCGCTCCGAGGCCGAATGGAACCCGAGGGTTCGTTAATTTTACTAGCCAGGACGCCACGATCAGGTACCGATCCTCGACGCGGCGCTTGGACCCTGACTACCTATCGATAGCAACCTCAACCACCAATCGAATCCAATGGTAAACAACTTAGGCGAGCGACGTACATGAATCGTACACCTCGTTTCCTTTCGATTATCCTTTTTATCGTTATATAATTATCTTTGTACGCTTATCTTATCGGCAGCTTCGCATTGGGGGATTTCCTCGCGCGGCAATCCGAGTTCGGTTCCGTACAGATGGAGGGGACGTGGCCACGGCACAGATGTATGTATGTACGACCACACCTCGTAACGCTGGAGCGTTCTCCGTCAGAGCCAGGTTTTACATGTTCACAGCCTCGAAAAAGAGGTCCCCGCTGCAGTCTCCCTCTGTGTTTCCCGAGGTATATTATAATATAATAGATACGAAGATATATATTACAGTAGACTGTGCACAAAATCGCCCGCACGTAGGACAGTGCCTACCTGCGGGCGGATACTTACTACCGTACGAAAATGCCCGTATGTGCGAAAATTATCAAACGTGGAGACGGCGTGGAGAACGGTTTGAGTTTTGAGTTGGCCAGCTACTTGAAGTAGTAATGCAGTGTCTCCATCTTGTCTCCATCTTCCCGTCGATCTTAGCTCGAAGCGAAGCGTAGACCGCCGATCGAGTGCGAGCTTGATTTCGTTCTCCACTCGGCCAACTGGTTTGACGATTTGCACGAAAACGGTTCCTTCTCCGAAGATGTTTGTTCGCTCGTTGGTTAACGTTGGCCGCAGTACAACTACGTACATATACGTGCGGCATGTCGGTTAAGATACGTATACATATACGATATCGATATCGATATGTTACGTATGTTATGTTCTGCGACGCGATATTACTCGAACAACTCGTACTGCGGTCGAGTGTAAAGTAAGATTTTACTCCGTCGGTATCTGGGATGTGCGCGCTGCCATGCATGTGAGGGGTAGCTCGCTCTCGCAGTCCGTTCTCGCCCGGAAATTTTAACAGTTCATCATGCACTAAACGCGGGAGCGAGCGAAAAGAAATTCTATACTCAAAAGGAAATCGCAGACCAGAAATGGAAGTTTTTCTTTTCGTTAAGCTGTGGCTTGATGGCTTGCAGAGGCCGTTGGCGTGATAAGCTAGTTATCGATAGTGTCGACACCTTGGATAGATGTAGGTAAATACATGCAGCGATACGCGGTATGCATATGCAGGGTCTTGCTTGATTGAGGTAGTAAATTGTGAAAAAATAGGATTCAAAAAACGCTGGTATCGAGAGGTATGAGATAGCGGAATACAAATGGAAATATTGAAGTAGATCGATTTGACTCTGTTTGGAAAGTAAGAGAAAAAAAAAAAAATTGATGAAAGATACCATAAACTCCCGCTTTCCCGCCCCCCAGAGGTATTTGTTCTTTTGTATATACACGCAAGTAGTAAAAACTAGATACAATTTTGGAAACAGCCTGCCTTATCCCAAAAATGATAATTGATCGAGAAACGCGCGAAACTCCGAAGGCAATAGACAGCTCAGCTACAAAGAAGACAAGAAAACGATATCGGTGTTCTTTTCGTGACAAATGAGACTCGTGATTCTGTTAAGGAGCGATCGTGGGTATCATTGTGGTGTTCCTTGTAGATTTTTTTTGGTTCTTTTTTGATTTTTTTTTCTTTGGGTGGGCCCGTTTACCAGACCTCTTCTTCGTCGTAGAGCCTTGTGATGGTATCTTCGTAGGCGTTGTCGCGATCATGGAATGTACCCATTGTCAGGAATGTTGCATTGGACTTTTGTCTCTCGTGGCTGCCTGCTGTCGGCGACGGCGGAAGGACACTTGGGAGAGGTGCGAATGGTTCCGAGGGAATCGGAATGGATGCTGTGCGAGGCGAGGGCGGTTCGGAATCATCGTCGTGCTTCAAGCTCAGATTGAGACGTTCGGCGACTGCTGGTGGTAACGCGACCATTGTCTTCTCGACTTCCCCGTCCGGCTGTGTAACGGTGTACATGTACCACCGTCTATCGGTGAGTTCGTAGACTTGGCTTTGTCGCTTGTTGTGATAGGAGCCTTCGGAGCTGCGACTCCGGATGCTCTTGTTACTCTTGCCGCTCTTGTTGCTCTTGATGGAGAATAGAGAGGGTCTTCGGCCGGCTGTCTTCTCGTATTCGGGTTTGGCAGAGCTGGAGCGCTTGAAGATTGTAGGGAAGCAAGACATGATCATTGTGAATGAGAGGATTGTATCTAGCAAGCGAGTGGCTGCTAGATTATATAAAGATTGATTTCTCTGGAGTTACAAAGAGAACTCCAGGGACTGATTATCTGCTCAAATTCGATATTTGAGGGAAGTATTATTTATTGTAGTGATGATGATATGCTGAAATTGGCGAAGCTTGGTATTGTAAAATGATTATGCTCGAGAATATGTAGAGTGAAATTAATGTTGAAAGTATGAGTTGATGAGGACCCGAAGTAATGGAGATGGAGACTATTTTAATATCACGAGAAACTGACTTGATCAGTGGAGACGGGCACTGGCAAGACTTATATAGGAGAAAGAGGTGGGTTTTCTCCTTGTTCCGAGAGTTTGGAACTGGGTTCGCTGTCCCTATCTCAGCCCCCCCGGCGCTTGTTTTGGATCTCAAGCCCAGGCTAACTCGTTCGGCCCATGTCTCTCTCTCTGTGTGGGAAAAATCTTCCTTGCACGATGCGAGTCCCCGGAGAGGGGTAAACAATTACGAGGTCCTTGAGGCCGCTGAATGGGGGTCACGCCAGAGCTGGAGCCAAAGGACCGTTTTGCTACGCCAAAACCGCCAGGAAACGGCCGAGTGGAAAGGTGTGGCAGCCCACGACAAGGGTCTACCAAATTGATGGCGCCTTGGCAGTGATGGCTCTGATCGACCTGAATTTCCGGTAACGCACGGGCGAAGGCCGCTTTTGCAGCAGCGAGGGAGAGGCAAAGAGCGAGGCGTATGTACATGTACGCTGCGTGACCGCGATCACAAGAATAGACTGTTTTCGTTGCAGTCTAGGCTCGAAGCCGATATGTTGTTGCATGTTGCCGCGTCGTCGATAATTTTCCTGCGGAAAACAACCAATTTGGTACCAAGCGAGGGGACCATGGTTCCGTCGACTCCTTCGCAAGGGTGTTCGCTGAATGCATCCAAACAGGGTATTTTCAATATTCAATTGCCGGTTCCCCCCTTAAGCCCTTTGGCTTTGGACCACCCCCCACTCACACTCAGGAAGGAGTCTTTCCGTCGGTACCAATATCATTTCGATATTAATCGAAGCCACCGCTTCGCGATGCTGGGTAGACCCTCGATTTCGGATCCTGCTTGCCGCAGCCTTTTGAAGCGCTGGACAGCGGTGCTGGCGGTGAGAATCATGCCCAACCGCTCAGAATAATCCCCAATTTTGATGATGGAGGGCCGCCACCATCCCAGAGAACAAGGAGTGAGACCCACCAAGGCCTTCGCCTAACCCTCGCATCCATGTTCGGGGAACCGGACGTGCCCCTTTGCTGGGTCCGTTTCGGCGAGCCCAGTTCCCAGCACCAAAGCTCATTGCGGGATAGCCTCTGAGCGCGAACAGTCGCTAATATTTCCGGTCGTGAATGAGGACGGACGGGTTTCCAACGGGGGCGACGAGAGTTAATTGCCTAGCAAATGAGATTGCAGCGGAACGCTGAACCCACGGCAGGTGGATCCACGGCTCGAGGGGACTGATACCCGAACCTTGACAGTTGCTGGGATACCTTGACATTCATGGTGGTGATATTTGGGACCGTTCCGCCTTGCTCTCTGACAGGGCGTCAATTAATTGACAGTCATTCAGTATCAGCAAGCGGTCCCAGAGAGAGGAGCCCCGAGAGAGTGAGCTCAGTCGCTTCCGAAATAACGAGACCGTGGAGATAAACTTGAGATGGTGAGAGCTAGCGAGAGTACCCAGGCAGTTGGTGGTGGTGTGCTAGTTTGTAGTGGTGGTGGTGCAGGGCGGGAGTCCGGTGGGGGGGAGATGCAGGCCAGGCGAGACGATGCATGAACAATGCAGCTGGATGCATGTTGCAGGTCTTCAGCGCTGGAGCCGAGGCCCGCCGACAATGGCGATTGTGTTTGTGTCGTCGTTCGTGTTGGCCGGCGTTGGCCGCGTGTTGCAGCCCGGCGGTCTGGAACTCGCGGCCAACGTTTAAACACTGCGCACTGCAAAGTAAACACGAACATGAACTCCATCTTCATTCTAACCGCCTGACCGCAGTCCTAAACTTGGAGGCCGCCTCGAGCAGCCGGAGCCTCTCTTCTCGCATGACGGATGAGGCGACTGGGCTTGGGGATAGGCGGTTCGCGTTCGCAGGTTGGCCACACAGTACATCCCAAGGTCTGGTCAACTGCTACTTCGTACATACATTACAGTACTAGTTAGCAGCTGGCGTTGCACTTGGGACCGGCCTGGCTCCAAGCGGCCTTTCATGATCAGACCATTCGACGCCATGGCCCTCATGCTAGTCCTAACCCTTCCTCTGGGTCCAGCGCTCTCAGTTCAATTGTCATTGCTCCACATTATCCGCCTGTCTGTCTGCTGCCTGCCTGGTACCAGCCTGCTGGATCCGACAGTAATTTCGAACCGTCCCGGCTGGTTGAACAACAATAACGAGCCACCCCCCCCCCGTCCCATTGGATCTCCGTCAGAGAACTCCCCAGGTTATCGTTTCAGTAAGATCTTACGGAATCGCTTCTCCATCTTGTTATCGCTCGATCCTGCCTAACGATGCGATACTGAACGAGCGGGGTTCGAAGACACTGAACAGACCTCATCCCAGCTCTCATGATCATGCGGGCGACCATGGGCGAGGCGGAGCACCAGCATCCCCGGAGCGCGGGTGAACACGCAAAGTCTGGACTATGACGATCCCCACCGGCAATCGTCTCGGTTTCCAAGTTGGAGGATTCTCGTCAATCTGATTGGAGCCCTTTCCAACATGTTGCGCCAACATTCCGGCGGAACGCCAACGCTCGCGATCGAATCCTTTCGGACCGAGTTTCCTCGTTCTTCGAACTCGCGAATCGCAACCGGCTCGCGGGTGCAGCTCTCGCTAGAAGAAGATCATATCGACAAATTGGCCTCCTCCCAACATAGGTGATGTAATCAGGCGTTCTCCCTTGCCTCGATGAGCAGCTGCGCAGCCAGCCCTAGCATCTCAGCTCTCCTGCAGCTACCTCCATTTGTCACATTCCATTCCTAGACAAAAGCTAGAATCGGGCTATAACATTGGTAAAAGTACCGCCACACCCTGAGGTACGGTTGGGAGGCGGCATGGACGCTGCATCCCGTGTTTTATTCTGTGATATCAAATCTCGACAACGGGTTGAAATGATTGGATGATTTCGTGGCTTTAGGCCCTTACGTCGAGGGACGTCGCCTACCCTTGGCAATAATTGATTCCATTATATGGGTACATTGCATATGCAGGAGGGCTCTTTGTTACTTAGGACTCTTTGACAAACTCATACAAATAGCCTGAGCTCCAAACTTGACATTGGTCTATTAATATATTCTTAGGGCTAGTGGCTCTTCAGAGAACGAAGGCATCTGCCGACTTACAGCAGCCCTAGACTCAGAATTGCCGCTGCCCGAGCCGAAGTCAGTCTGGTTGGATACCAATACATCTTGTTGCGCCGTGACCTTCACACATATGCATGTACTCTGTATACACGAACATATCCAACCTCTAGGTTCGGATTTGCTCATAAATATAGTACTAGCTACACCGACTCATGCATACACGGACGTTGGTTAAACGGATCCGAGAGCAAATCTGGAAGTCCGGCCGTTCGAGCTTCCCGACACTGCGATACGTTGTATCGTTAAATGTCTTGGTAGTCACTTGGAAGTCGATGGTGCACCAACCGGGTTTTCGGTCGACAATTTCCAACATTTCCATAACCCCCAGCGACCAAATGATCCCTCCACTGCCAATGTCTTAGACATCCAAACTGCCGCCCCCCACTGCGCTGACATTGCCGGTGGAGAAATCCGCCCCATAGCCCACAGTCTAGACTTCTTTGGTGGTCTGATCAAACTCACGACGTAGCAAAATTCCCAACAGTAAGGGTCGCGTCCAAGTAAATGAACGTACAATGTAAATTACGAAATACTCGTTCAAGTCATGGATGTTGAGAGTCCCAGACCAACGTGCCGGGTACTCCTCATATTACCGGGTACTCCTGGACATGTGTTTCGCTTCGCGAGGCGGTGGTATATGTGCTATGATATAGTTCAGGAGTGCATATTTCATACGCTTGAATTTCGTATGTATGAGCGTGCAGATGGATGTTCACATTCACATATGTATTACAGAGGGCTTCCCTGACATGAGCATTCCATTCTTCGGGTCCTGTTTACTATTGTGACAAGTCTCGTGGGGTCTCAGATCTATTGTTCTGTCCACATGTGCACTTGCACGTTGTCAAAGAATGAGGCGTGCGGGGCGTGTTGGAATATGGAGATCACAGGGGCCGGATGCACAATTGAAGATTTGCAATTTGACAAAATTTCAGCAGTTCATTCATGCGATTGTGTTGGAGTCTGGCCCGCGAATACGCCTCACCTCGAGTAGATAGATTGATTCTCTGACTCGATCCAGACAAGTATGTCATTGATTGGCCTGGAATCACTAGTGTTTTCCGTATTTTCTTCGGAACCCCAAGTCTGCGTTTAGGGCTCAAGTGTATGTTGGATAATCTTATTGCTTTTACATTCTGGATTCGAATATACCGGAAGATTCCGTCGCGTCGTCTAATTGAATTTCGAAGACAGGCACCAGGTGTCTGATATTGATAGAGTCTATACTATAACCCCAAATCGGGTGATTTTTTCGAAGTATAGGTATTTGTTGTAAGTACCCTCGGTTCATATGAAATTAAGTCACTTGGCACAAAGTGCTAGAGGTTTCAAGACCGCGATGGTGAGAAAGACGGCTTGTCTGGGTCCGTTGAACCGACACTCCTGTAAGGGGCCTTCGAAGTATACTTGCTAGTATACCAAATTTCGTTTATCATCTCCTGAGAAACGCTTGGTATTCGAGTACTTTCTATCCAAATCACACGCACGGGACAAGCGAAAAACTTCACGGATACACCTGCATACATGCAAAGAAACTTCATGAATTCAACATTCCATTCGAAGACCTGACACGTACGTACATCCGCGTCTACAGTGGCGTCTATATATAAGCTCATCAACTGGCAGATCCTTTCTTAACTGGTTTCTCAGATCGTCAGATCGCTACTCTATCTAGATCCCGTGCGACCTGAAATCTCTAACCTGCATGCAACTTAATTGACTTTTCAGCTGTGCCCTGATTCGAAGTGTTGTAGGGAGACAAGGAGACCAATCATGTGTGCGGGGTCTCGCATAATTTAGTGTGAGAGCTGCGGATCGCGGCTCAAGATCGCCGGTCCCTTTCAATTGGTTGATGCTGCCGTGTTTGAGTCTAGATTTTATGTCCGTACGTGCATACATGTATGTACCTGTACATTAAATGCACGTATGTACAGACATTGATCTTGCCTCCTGCCGATTCAATTGTGATTGAAAGTACCTGCTGCATTTTCGAAATTTGGATGTAGTTGTATCCATCCCTTGTTGGGTGCCTTGGACATCGAATTAGAGCTGTTGAATACAACTGGGAAAAAGCTAGCTTGGTTATGCACACGACCTGGCTTTCCTCATACAAGTAAGCTACTAGTCGAGGTGTTGCGCGCGTCGATCATCATACCAAAATGGTAATACGGCATTCGGCTTCCGAGGCCGACATTGATCTCGGGTCGCGTCGGATAGTCGACCATAGGACCCGCTCCGAAGTTCGACTCTTCCCGGACCCACAATTTCTCTCATCCAGCTTGATCAATTGAACAATGTGCTATTACGAACTCGTCCCGAGTTGCTCTGAAAACAAGTTTTTCTATCGCGAGATCGATCCACCCCGAGATCTAGCTAACTGCAAAAGGTAACATGACAAACAATTTGTCCCGCGTCGGAACGGATTCTTCGATCTTCACGGATCGGAGCGTCCTCGCCTAATGCGACTCCGAGCTCGACTTCGTATGTCGATATAGCGTGACGGACTGTAGACGAGATGTCATGAGAGTAGCTCAAATTCTTGCAGTTGAGGATCAGTTAAGCTTGTTCCGTCGACGCATTCTGGCTGAAGACTGTCCTCGGCGTAAATTCTAACCTGTTCCGGAGCTTGGATCGTCAGCCGTCTAGAGAGGCTTTCAGATGGACGGCTATTGATCAGCGCCGTCATATATAATAAGATCGGTAGGTTTCTTCTTATACTTATCATGTGGCCCAAGGCTCAAATACGCGTATAGCTTCAGATTTCGATGCTTTCGTTGGACCTCGTTGATTCCACTGAGTCTCTAAGTTAACATATAAATAAGTTTCCGTATGCATCGATGAACGCGCGTTATCTCAAGTTATAGACGGGTCTTTGGGTCTGTAGGACCGTGAGCAATCTCTAGGACATGCACATATAGAGCTTACAGTATGAATTCGCCCGCGAGGTAAAGCAACCCAATTGCTTCGGGTCCAAAGCCGCAGTTGATCGGTTTCACAAATCAATTGCTTCTCGAAGAAAATATTTCGCAAGTCTCAATATTGATAGTCAAGTAGATGCACATGAACGGCGGGATAGCTGTGATGGCGTGGATTTTGGATGATGTTTGCTTGAGATTTATCTACTATTTTTCTTCGAATGGGTATTGGTATGATATGTCATTGGTTAATACGAGAGCATGCTTGACATGCTCTGCGATATTATTTTACAACAAGCTAGAGATCTGAGACTTGCGAGGGGATGAGCTACATGTAATGCCGTGAGCGGAGATGGCTGTTGGATTCCCCATGCATTCGACGCCCTCGTGATATTCTCGCGGCCTGTAGACTCATCTCGACTTGCATCTGCGATTGACCAAATGATAGGCAGATTGAAAACAGGTTGACGAGAGCAGGTCCAACATTCCTAAGTTCCCGCTGACCATAAAAAGTAAGATTTTCGATGAATCGATGCCTTGTTGAAGGTGGATTAGAGTGTCCTCGCTTGATACGTATATACGTCTATCTTATCAATATGGTATGGATAAGCTATTGGAGACGAAAACTGAACCCAACCTTGCGTAAAGCTCTAAGGACTCCGGAGGATCACTAACAACACCAGCTAGCTTAGCTATGCCGTCGAGAAGTTATGGCTGCGTTCGTGAGGAATGGAGGTGAGTTATCTGGAAACCAAATTTCAGTTGATTTTGCAAATTGAATCGATGGTATCAATGTAAGTAATCGTGAGGTCTATAAAAAGGCCTCTAGATCGCTCTGACTACGACAGATATGCTTTCCACCTACCACGAGCCCATATCAATCTTCTCTCTATAGTATACACTGTAAAACGTCAATATACCTGAATAAAATATTCCTCGCCGGAGTTAGTATTGCGACCGGTCCATCAATTTTATGGATATGAACTGACTTTGTGCACCTATCTACCTAGAACACTCAAAATGCTCGATCCTGGACGTTACCTCATAAAGTGTAAAGCCAACATGGGAGACGAGGAAATTGTCCTCGGGCGGCGCTTCACTGCTTCAGCCCCGGTTCCATCAATCATGCCGGCGCCGGTGGTCGGTCTCAGTGGCAACTCGGGGAATAAGGCGGGCCGACCAGAAATATGGTATCTTCAGCCGCATGTAAATCGTGAGGGCGGTGTTGAGACCCAATTCTTCGCTGAGGGGTCCAGTGTTGCGGCGTGGGGGGACGGCGAAGTTATCCTGGCTGGCCAGCAACCCCAAGGTTGGAGATTGCTACCTCATATGGGGCGTCCAGATGTTTATTCGTAAGTACTCCTCGTTTCAGAGCATGACGATATGCACCCGTATATGTCTATGATGTCTAGAGCAACACATGTATATCTACCCCCCCCCCCCCTTTGTTATCCCCTATGCCGTTGCAAGCATCCGGGGACGCTGGGCTGGCAGAATTCCAGGCTGATTACAAAAAACTGCAATGACATGCAATACAGAATTGCCTTCACGGATACCATGAACGTTTGGACTCTTGTTCCCGAGGCTGAACATCCCGAAGACGGTGGAAAGGTGAGAGAGAGTCCGAATTTTTCCCCCTCCAGAGACCCCAAATTTCAAATTCCAGATATGCGGGTGTCCTTTGGACACCGATCATCTGGTATCTAGAGGGTTAAAATGTCTAGCATTGGTATACACATATAACTAATCATATGGATTACAGGTTGAACTTAAGCCCTTGGAAGACGTCGACGAACCCATGCATACCCAATTGTTTGAGTTCGTGAGATATTAGCTCGGCAACTGTATCGAGGCACTTGCATTTTACTTTTTGGAGGGTCTTAGTTGCGACACTGGCTTGAAATGTTTAACATAAGACTGGCGCATGTGGATTGGGCCCTGCTAACAATGCGAAGGAATGACACAGGTACTTGAGTGAGCGTGAAAGATCAAGCGGTCGCTGGGCTACGAGTTTCGACACAATGCACTGTATCTACTATGTACCTCCGCATAGTCACTAGTAATTGAATGGACGGCATTGAGACAAATTAAGAGAACTTTGATCTAGCATATAGTTTAGCTTCACAGGCGTTCGTGGCTGACGGATTGCATGTAAAACAGATACTGGACTGTGACCGATGATTCTCCCGAAACCGTGGGGCTTAGAACTTTGAATGAATTGGGGAGCTGCGCACTATGCCGCACAATCGTGCGTCTGCAGTCCGGAGCCTGAGCCGGGGCGGAATTTTTCAAGATAAATACTGCATTTGGTCAATTTTTGACGCGTTCACCAGTTCGCGTCGCGTGGTTTTGATATACAGGTGCTAAATGGGGCTTTGTGGCGCACATTTGAACCCTTAAACGCGCGCCCGCGTCTTCATTGATCCGGGTCTTTGGTAACTGCCGACGTCCACCGGACTCTTTCACGATGCAGGGTCTCTTCACTGAACTTTACCTGTGTTCGCATAATAAACCGCGAGACTAGACACTAAGCTAGCTAGATGAATTTATAATATTGCTCACATACAGCTAGCGTTGGCTGCGCTGGTGGCGACGCGATCGAGACGCCGATGAGGTCTTGTGGAGCAATACCGACATTTACTATTGCATCCCTAAGCACGTTATATACGCGTGGAAAACACGTTGCAAGCCATTGCTCAAGCTAAACTCAGCCCAATGGATTCCACTCGAGAATTTCACTAATACTCTGCAAGGAAATTTCCCTTGAATCCATTTTCTGACGGAAGTGTTGCGTCTAAAACCGCCCTCGAATCTCACGCTATTAACCCATCTTGGGGACCTACCGCTCGATCGAATTCATGAAACGAAGCAGACAGCTGCAATGTGACTTCGACGAGCAGAATACATAACGCATACTAATACTTATAAGATTGTCAAGGTTATTTCTGAAAACTGCAGCTTCTCCGATATCATGCATAGGTGTTGTTCAAGTGACCAGGTCTTGATTTGACTTGTCTCGTAAATCGAACGCTGACCACGAAGAAATGTATACCGTGAATCTGCATATATTCCTGCAACTTCGCATATACGCGCATATGCAGTCAACGGTGGTGATATCATTTGCACACACTGTCAATGGCTAAATGCGCATCATGAGATATCTCGTGGCCGACCCCAGGTTGAGATACCACTGAGTTCGCGAGCACTAAATAACCAGTCCAAGACAGTCAGCTCAAGATATTTTGAGTTTGAGATGCAAGCCACGTAGACCGTCTTCAATTGTCGTGGTGCTAGTGGTGGTGTTCAAACGGTTCTAATTGGTCAAAGGTTGCACGCATCAGGTTACGTCGGAAGTGATTGCCGTGTGGACAGATGTTACGGTGCATGTGTGCCGGTAGGGCTATCCTGGTAGACATGCCCTGGTACATGTGCATGGATACTTAAGTATGTATGTGTATCTTAGTTGTGAGATGACATAAGCAAGTTTGGTGCTATGAACGTTTTGAGGTCTGAACTAGATGTGCGCATGCGCTTGCATGATATATAGGACAAAAGAGATACAGAGTACTAGATTCCGAGTTCAAGTTCAGCTTCGAAAGAATGCTTGTTTTCCTACTGCGAATAATGCCCGGAGTGGTCTTGGTGCCAGACCCGCTCACGCCCAAAATTTTCGAGTTTGTGTTGCACGGAGATTTTGCCCACACAAGTCAAAATCAGCGTCTGGATTCGAGACTATGCCTGGAGCTCATGAAGGATGGTTGGAAATATTTATCAAGAGGCTTAAATCATATCCTTCCTGAGTCTTAAAATCATGTCACAGATTTATTATCAGCCAGTCGTTGAACGGAAATAAAGAGCTTCGATCGGATGCCCATACGCCTAAAATACAAGGAAGCAGGTTTTAGAGGATGCTAGCATCAAGCGATATTGGGTCTGGAAACATTTGGTCGGATAGATGTATACATTTGCATTTCTATATATTTATCGATTAATTTGTCGTCAAATAATGTGGTTGCAACGGTCCTCACTGCTCAATGCTTCTCGATATCTCATCGACTCAGCGATAAGTGTGCAGATTATCGGTACATGATTCGGGTCGGAGGATAGTATCACCGCAGTCTAAAACCGTATTACGGGTGAGAGTGTGTATAGATGAACAGGACCAGTTCTAGAAGTAAGATAACGGGCTTGGCTCATAAGTTTTTGTCGCAGTAGGTACTTCAGGAGAAAAACTCCGTTGCTTTACAGGTGCATTGACGGGAAAGCGAGCTTACCCCGACGTCAGGCCTGTACTTTCACAATACCTTTATATAAAAGATTAGCTTGTGTGTATTGTACAAGTTTTGTCTTTGGAAACCAGCTCAACAGAATCGCCTATCGTATGTTGATAAGTATATTGGGTGAATCTTTGTGCACTGGACAAATATGGCAGGCTGATATATCCGGCAAACCAGATATTCAAACCTCTGGGCCAGCGGAGCATGACAAGAGTTGTGGGCTTTTTGCTAGTCTCTTCCGCTGTGTGGGGAAATGGCGTGAAACTTGCAGCAATCAGCTTGACGTGTCTCAGAGTTGTAGCCATGCAAGCCACGTAGAACCCTCTCTCAGTTGCAGACCGCAACTTGCAGTGGTTGGTCTCCGGATCCGGTGGGAACTCTGTGCATATGCACATGCAAACATCTAGATGTTTCTTAGCCACGGGGAGTAACCTGTATGTGTATGTATACGTGGAGAAGAGGCTGGCTGACGTGGGAATTGGGTAGAGCGGCAGATGCCAACGGCCTGTTTCTAGTGGTGTGTGCGCTATCAAGAAGGGTATTGATACACGGGGTTGTCCACTTTTAATGTTATATAACTTTCCTTCGTAGACATCTGGATGCGTCCTGCTGTTATATATATACCTTTAAATCGGACGGCATTCAAAACTAACGAGCCACTCAAAACTTTAAGAAACCATTGCTAATGGCTTTTGCGGAGAGATATCCTGCCCCCACCCCCCGAGAGACTCCTGTAGGCGAGGAGCCCCAGAGAGATCCTCAGCTGACTTACAGGGCGCAATGGGCACGTCTCCTCGTCAGAAACCAACTGGCTCGCGAGATCAACATTCTGCAATCTAGTCAACTTGATGAAATACCGGGTCGAATCCACCATTTACCCCTTGAACAAATTCATTGGACTTTCGACAATCTTCCGCCGCGTTCCAATGTTCTACGGGAGCCCGAGGATGACAGGGCTAACCGACACTACAAGCTTTGTATTGTTGGTGCCGGCATGGCCGGTCTTTATATTGCACTGATCTTGGAGACACTCGAACTTTCCTACATCTCGTTCGATATCTTCGAAGCTTCTGACCGCGTCGGTGGAAGATGTCGAACGCATAGGTTTAGCAATCGCCGTCATGACTACTATGATGTTGGTGCTATGAGGTTCCCGAGAATCCCGGTCATGCGTAGGTAGGTAGAGATTTCTATCTTATCGAAAAGGACTCTCAACTGACTAGGGTGCTCTATAAAATATAAAGGACATTTGATCTCTTTGAGAGAACTGGGACCAGAACAATCCCTTACTATTTCCATGCAGACACTGTCAACTGTCCAATGCTCTTCAACGACGTGCGTTGCGCGACTTCTCCGGACTGGTCAAGTAATCCGTTCTCAGTTGATGACGTTTCTTCAGAGTCAGCCGATCTCCAAATCTCTATTTTCGGTGCATGAATCAGTGTTCAGCTCGTCAAACTGACTGGTAGATAACTAGCTATACAAACAACAATCCTGGAGACATCATGTCTGAAGTCATTGGGGAATACGTTGAAGCTCTCGAGAAGGATTTCAGAAAGGGTTTCAGGAAGCTCATGACGGTAGACCACTATAGTGTCCGAGAGTATCTAAGTCAGAGAACGTAAGCACCATTCCTGAGTTAGGCAGCTGATTTTATGCTTACTAGACCCAGTTCTTACAAAGACCATCGCGGCATTGAATATCTTGAAACATTCGCTGGGTATGTATCAGTACCCGCTTCTCGGATTACCGTTTTCTCCTTTGTTGGTATGTGCTGATACAGACACTCAGGTCCACTACTTCTTTCAACAGTGCATTTTCTGAATATGTCATCGAATCGATTGATTTTGCTGCCAGAAACTGGCGGTGCATCGAGGGAGGCATGGAAGTCTTAAATCAAAATGTGTTGAAAAAGCTTCGTACCAAACCGAGCCTCCAGAAGAAAGTGACCCGGATAGCTAACACAACCAGCACATTGGAACCTCCGATGTTAGTGAACATTGAAGGCGTTGGGGATCGTTTCTACGACACTGTTTTCTGCACTCCAAGCTTAGGTTGCATGCAAAAAATGGACCTCAGGGATGCACACTTGAACTGGGGCCAAAAGTCTGCTATCCGAGGTCTTGCATATGGCCCAGCAACTAAAGTTGCTATAAAGTTCTCACGCCCTTGGTGGATCACTGACTGCAACATCAGCGGCGGTGGTATTGGATCCACCGACGAGTTGATTCGTACTTGTGTCTACCCATCTTATAACATTCATGACAATCCTGACGAACCAGCTGTGCTACTCTGTAGCTACACCTGGAAACAAGACGCACTGCGCATCGGTTCGCTCGTCCACCCAAACTCTCCTCATGATGAGGATGAGCTCAAGGAAATCATGCTTCAGGGCCTCGCGCGGCTGCACAATATCGACTATAACATCATCAATTCACTTTACGTTACACACCATGCCTGGAACTGGTATCAGGACCCTAACACCATGGGCGCTTATGCTGCTTTTGGTCCTACCGACTTCAGTACCCTCTACCCTTACCTTACGCGCCCAGCGGGCCTTGGGCTGCTTCATTTTGCTGGGGAGGCGATAAGCGCACACCATGGTTGGATAGTGGGCGCGCTTGAGAGTGGCTACCGCGCGGTCAGTGCATTCTTTGAGCATTTTGGCTTGTGGGAAGCAAAAGCGGATTTGGAAAGGATATTTGGGCCGCCTCCCCCGGAGCTAGAGGTTGAAGACGAAGGTACAGAGCATTTACAAGCTTTGCTCGGGAGTTTGAGCGATGATGAAAGAGGAAGGCTTGAGGCAGCCATGTTTGAGAAGGAGAGACGGGATCGAGGACCATTCTGAAATCAAGGGTATGAATGGTACGCATGTTGGGCAAAAGCTATGGATATCATGATCCCACGTTAACGTTGATACAATGTATCCAAGATATATGGACTGGGACGATGGCTACTATCACTTGATGCTGAGATATTCGAGTTATTATGAACCCTACGCAGAAACGGAAACTTCTATCTGCAGCAGCCGACTTTCATTCGTTGTTCTTATGTATTTCGACAAAGGCAGCTGCCAGAAATTTGATCAGAGAGTAGCAGTACTTTCGTACGCTGGGTGAAGTCATCCTTCAATGTATTTATGGTTTTATTTAATGTACCTAGTTAGTTAAGCTTGGAGTGGGGCCGATTGTAACAACTGAGGGAAATCGCCTAGCCTGAAGGATGCCTGAATTATAGGACATGAAAGTCACTCGCGTCGCGCCGGAGATTAGCCCGGGATGAAAGCTTACGGCAAACGGCGCCGTACCCGCTGGCTGATTTGCTGGTGCTGAACTGAGGGTCTTTACCTAGAATTCCCCAGCCTGATTTTGTGTTTGTGGGCTGGTATGCATTTATGTAGTCTAGTTTATGTCATGAAATCCACCGAGCTCGCGAGATTATTGTGGAGTCCAAATATCGAATGAATGTTGAGTAACGTACGCCGCGAAAGAATCCTGGGCCACAGCATTACTAGGCTCGGGGTAGAAGAGACCGCTACATGTTCAAGGTCATTTTTATTCAACGTTACACAATGCAACTTTAGAAATAGGTTATGTCACTTCAAACAAAGTGCCCTAGTAGGCGAAAGTTCTCAATATAAGTTCTCAATCTACAATTTCCTCTTTCTGCTCTGAGATTTTATATCGCACCGCAAAGTTTGCATTCTGGAGGGTTGTCATCGATTTTGTGCTTTTGGACTCGCTGCAAACGCCCAGCTACAATCTTAAATGCGCGGTAGATGGCGGAAACCTCCAAGCTTGTTGCGAGTCACATTCTCGAGAAGCTCGTAAGGTTCACTGTTGGTGTTGTCATCGAACCACGCATTGCGATGGTAGACGGACACTTGAATGAAATCGTCGTAGGATGGAGTGTTACCGGCGCGGCCGTTAGGTTGCGGACGGCCATCAGGAGGGAGAGCGCCGGAATAGCCATGCTAAGTTACACGGTCAGTCGAATCAGCTCCCGCATAATCCTATCTAAGAGGCGGGACCTTGAGATTTGGAATACAAGAAGAGCACGTCCAAGCACTTACCGTTCCGACCCTCCAGTGGAGGTTATTTTCCAGATAATTGCTCATGAAATCCAGACCAAGGCCAGGTGTCTGTTCATGACCGGAACCCTGTTGTTCATGTGAGAGACGACGAATGTGGGCAACAAGGGCTCCCGTGATAGGTAGCTGGGCCCTCGATTTTGTTCCTTCCGCAGCTTTGCGCCGACAGTTATGGCAGCCAGGTGCTCCGCGGTTCTTGTAGATGGGGCTGCTGAAGGTATAAACGAAGCCGACGTGATTCTGGTGCTGGTGGAGTGGGCCTTTATATCTTTCGAGGTCGCTCTCCGGGCAAATGAAGAAGTAGAGAGTGTAAGGAACCCCTTCTAAGGCGAATCTGTGAACAGCGTGATAATTATAATATCAGTATTGGAACGGCCTTATGTACGGGAGAGTGGTTAACCGTGAGACATGCCTCTTATATTGGACGTTGATGATATAATCGTGTGCGGAGAGCTGCGGAGATTTCAGACCCTGCGAGACCCTAGGTGTCGGTAGGTACGACGGTTGGTACAGGGCCCTGAGCTGGTTCCTGATGTCGGCAATGTAGAGGTTGACGTCAAATTCGCCGTTTGAGTTATACTGAGGAAGCCACGGCTGGAGCTCCGGATACGAATAACCAAATTTTTGCCAGTCTTTGATGCCGTCTGACGTATGGTAGGTACCAATAGTGTCGGTATGGAATGGGGCTAGAGGAGTGGCAGGAGTGTCGATGGTATCCTTTGGGATGGACCAAGTACCGTCATCCTTGAGTTGCTCATCCCAGTGCTGAAACCAGTTCCTGGAGTTTTTGACGTTGAGTGCTTGCCAGATAGCAAATAGACGATCAACCGCACTGCAAAACATGTTAGTCGCATGCGCCACGATTATCTATACTTATATAATACAATCTTTTCTCCGACTGCAGGATGTTTTACCAGTGATGGAGGTAGAAGATAGGATCAAATGCAGAGACAGGTGGTTCTGCCATATGTCCCATGAAGTTGTCAATACCGCCAGTCCAATTATGGATATTGTTGTGAATATATTCCAGGGAGAGGTATGATGTGTGGTTGCAAATTGTGCCTTCGAACTTGGTAGTTGCAAATTGGGTAAAAGAGCTGATATATCTATGCGAGAAGAGGCGATAAACCATATCTGCGATTGGAAGATTTTCGACTACCACATCTGGATATGGGCGGTACCAATGATGTTTGTTGAGTGCCTCGGTGATCTTCTCATTGTCTACTTCACCTTCCTCCCATGCTCGAGTTACGTGAGTCGACTCGGGCTCGTACGGTGCCCATCGACTCGTGGCGCGGGACTTGGAAAACTAATTGATACAGTGTTAGCCACAGCCAAGCTACCTGAATCTCATCTTTCTCTAGCCTACCGGAATAGTGATATTGCCAACCGGGGCTATATCCTGGACATCGCCAATTCCCTCGCAACCCATCCTCTCATTGTTTGGCATTCGGAACTTGTACATCGGGTTTTCGATCTCCAAACGCAACCCTGTGCTCAAGTTCACCACCTCGATCATCGGATTCATCGCGATGATTGGAATATCGTAGATCAGTCCGTCTCGTCGCGGTTTCTTCTGCGCCCAGTCCCAGTACGGTAGACGAAAATTGTTCGCCGCATCAAACCATTTTTGCTTCTGGTCGGGGGAGGGGAGGTCCTCAGGAAGCATTGGTAATACCTCCGTGACCATGATATCATGCAGAATTTGCTATATATTCTTTAGTTACGACTTCAAACATATGTGGCAGTCGATGCTTGGAACATGTGAATGTCGCACCTCAAACAAGATGATATACGGGCGATGCCAGCACGGGAAAAGCAACGAATCGTGAGTACAGTAGCCCTCATTCGCGGTCATGGCGTCCGTGTCCTCATCCCATGGCTCGTATGGAGATCCATGTATCCCTGGATGTAGCATGATTAGCATCCATCTGCGATTTACGAGGTTATGGGCATGCGCTTGCTGACCTGAGATTTGAAAGTATGAGAGCTTTTCATCAGGCTCTCTTTCTTGGAAAAGCTTGAGAGCCCATAAAAAGAGGCTGTTTTGCAACAGGTGTTCCTCGGTTGTCCCGGGGTACCAGCTGTCAACCTCGAGGCGGAGCGGAACACTGGGGGGTGTGATACCAGTTTGAATACCGGTGATTGGGTATGTTGCTGCCATGCCGATCTGTGAGGAAGGACAACCTATGTTTTGAAGAAGAGGTTTCGAAAGTTCAATAAACCAAATGCAGCAATATTGATGAGTTTGACCTCTCGTGGTCTGGTGATAATATATTTGATAAGACCTACGCCATTGGCGCATACCTCACTGTTAAATAGTATTGTCCTGCGATATATTCTTCTCTGTCAGCACTATTCAGCTAAAAATATCAATTCCTAACACTTTAACGTATAAAATCTACGATACCTCTTACACGGCACAAGCTAAGACCGTATACGCGTACCCAAGTACCTTAATTATCAACCACATAGCTGAGCATGAGCCGAAGTTCAATGCCGTGCCCCACCATGTGATATTACCCTGCACTAATCTGTTATTTGTTTGCATTCTTCTGCAAACAGGCTCGAATTCGAAACTAACGTTATAGATTCCGCGTTATCTTCTTCTTCTTCTTCTGATGACGATCTGAATCCTGACTGCCAAGCTGGGAAAAGTTCCCACCAAAGTCAAAGTAGCCAGTAGCATTCAGACACGGAGCCGGGCTGGCTTGGAGATAGTTACGGCAAGACTAGGCTCTACCTAGAGCCTACAACTCAGATATATGATCCTGCACATCATCGTTGTTGGTTAATTGACCGGGGTTTGTTGTCTCGTAAATATAAACCAAGGGATTTGCTCTTTTCAGCGATAAGGGTGCAGCAGTTCCCGATGCGCCCCGCATATTCAAACGAACTGGCGTCACCCTAGGGTCGGTGGTATCATATGATCATACGAACGTGCGCTACTTTGTCTATACATGCCAGGCGTGCGTGCCGTACATATGTATATCTATGAATATATACGTATTTGCAAATCTATGGCCTTACTTGCTGTATCTCGTGTAGTATGTATACATCGGGAACTATAGCATACATATCAAAGGTATCATATGTACTCCCTACATCTGCATGCCTGCATCCGAGTGTTCCGCGCCAGCTTCTTAGGTTGCCCTGCCCCTTCAGCGCCTGGCTTCGAGGCTAGCTTCTTAGTACGTGGTTTGCAATGCCCCCCATGTGTGCGCTATGAACTGTGTGTGATATGCACATGCATTCTGTACCACGTGCATAGGTGGGCGCGTGCTGCGTGTACTCTACTAGGATGTATATGTCCATACATGAGTTTCGCAAAAAAAATTAGCCCGTCAGGAAGGGCGTGGACGAGTTCGCCCAGGCTGGCTGCGCGTTGACATATGCACGTATCTAAGTGCCGTGCCGTGCCATTGTGTATGCCTGTGTACGGAAAGAGAGGGGCTCCAGAGGGAGAGAGAAAGAGAGAGAGAGAAAGTGTGTGTGTGTGCGTGGGCGTGCATACATATATACATACATGCGTGTGCTGAGGGCGGCCGCAGACTATATGCATGCTTCAACCTTTGTAACGTACCAAAGCAATAGAATCAATCGAATTCAATTGAAAGGAGTGGGGCAGCTACCAGCCCCTGGGTCTGATATATGCGGTGGTGGCCTATAACGCGGCGTTATACCTGAGATAGGTACTATATGTAAATACGGGTCCACACGGCACGCACCGTGCGTCTAATGCACAATTGGTCAGTAGTACCATATACGTGACACGCATATACGTATAGCATGAATGCGGGGCCTGATGGGAAGCACATTTGTGTTTATACGACCATATATTTGACATGCATGGCATACAATATTGTGGAGTATGAGCATATGAAACTGGAGCGTTGTTCGTATGTACAGTACATGGTTTTATATTACAAGCCAGAATGACATGCGGTCCGGCTTGCGAATTTATATACATGTAGATACAACAGGATCATGCCCAATATTTATGCATGCACATGCACAGTCCAGCATGTATTTCATGTACATATATACGTGGGAAGGTGTACATACGAAGAACTTGGAGCCAAAAACCCAGCATTTGTCTAGCTGAGTGATAGTGCAATGGGCCAGCTAGTGCGGGTATAGGGGTTGCGTCGCAGAAGCGTCACAAATGAGATAACACCGTATTGCATGGAGGGACCCACTGTACAGCTGTCGTGAAGGATTTTATCTAGCATTAGATAACTTCTTGCTACCGTCTGTAATCCTAGGAACCCGGATGTCCGTGATGCGGGGAAGATTGATTAAGTGGGGCAGGCGAGAAGAAGGTTTTGCGTGCATATTCAAAAGCTACACGTGCATCAACGTGACCTCGCATATGCAGATATGATGTCGATAACGTGGAACGCAGACGCGACGTCAGCTCCATACAATGCATATTTTGTGATATCATGTAGCTATAGTCAAACATAGGTACAAGGGCGCCCGAGAATTCGCAGACTCCAACTACCAGAGCGATACAGCAGCTGCAGGTGAGTTCTTTTCCTCATGCTGAGATAAATGAGTTAGCTCATTTGATTCGACATTGATGTTGAGAAATTGAATGAGGAGAAAACATTGGATACCACCTCCCTAACCTTATAATCTTGCTGTTTCAACGTTTTGTCGTTGACTGAAAAGAAGCAGAATCTCGGTTACACGTACTAGTAGATTTCGGCCGGCACATGCAGGGTCTACCTAATTAGCCCCGATCGATCCCAGACGCTAGCTTTGCCTGGTGTAGGTAAAGCACAGAGCGCCACTAGCGCAACACAAATTTCGTACACAACCAAGCGGGTTTGGCACCGAGACTGGGGTGGACCCGACTGCCCGACAGAGAAAATACAACCCAGGCGCAAAAAGCTGGTTGCAACGTTAGAAAAATATTCTCGCGTCGAAGTGACAGGCGTAAGCGAGAGGGAGAAAGAAATAGTAGAATCTATAGACAGTTTCCTGCTAGGATCAACATGCGCAAAATCTATATCGGCAACAATTTGCAGCGTTCCTGACATTTTAGTTCAGCGACGACATCTGCCGTTTATCCGTGTCGGAACAGACCCCCCGGATTTCCACAAAGAAGGAAACCGAAATATTAAAAAATGTTCCTGGTACCAATATAGCAAGACATCACGGATATAATGATCCCTCCAGCTATCCCACATATGTCCACTATGACGCGACCTACTTCGCCACTTTTATCATAGCTTCTGCTCAAGGATAGGCCTTCTCGGGCCTTCGATATGCGTGTGGCCGGTGAACACAGGGCCTAGAAGCGGGAGCTGGAGAAAATTATGCAAAATCTTTTGCAGATCCAGAGAATATTTAACTCATATCTCCAGGTTGTTATAATGTATCATCATTATATATATGACGTTCCAAGCATGCATGAATGCTAGGGATTCGATTTGCTTACTTTCCTTTCGTAGCAACATTCTGAGTGTCAAAGCGTAGTGTAGAGAAGCGTACTTATATATCCTCAGAGTGGATTTGTGCACCGCCTTGAGGGTCTATAAATACTGACTTATCTCCCGTCCTCCTCCTCGGCTTCTCAGTGTCAATCAATCGATATCATAGCTCCGAAGCTCAAGCGGCACTACCCGAGTCTCAGTTTAAATTACCCTGCTATCTTTATAGATCAAATTTAAAAAATGGCACCACGACCAATGGCCCCACCTGCTCCCGAGGCGCTCTCTGGGACCTACATGATCACCAGTGTGTCCACTGGACTGAAGGTCTCCCGGTTGCCCGTTGAGGACAAATCCGGCAAGCCCAAGATCATTGCTGTCCTGCCCCGCCACCAGGAGAAATATGCTATCCCAGTACGTTCACATCAACCATATGCCTCATTTTCTGCGACGATCCTGCTATGATAGCTGATCTCGATCTCGTCATCACATCGCGGCCCACGGTCATAATGAACTCAACACGACTAACATGGGAATGGCAAACAGTGGCAAATCATCCCGAATAGTGACGGAACCTACACGATGATGAACAGAGGCGCATCTGCTCATGCATACGATGGCGCTCTTTTTGCCAAGATCAACCCGGGTGTCCCACCGCTGTTCGCCCGCTGGAAGCTCACCAAGGTCCCCGTCGCTAAGGCATTCAACGGCGGTCAGCCGCTCCCAGGTTCTGAGGAGTACGCCTACATGTAAGTCAAATAACCCCTACCCCATATTCGTGGCCAAACTATGCACATAGGGCGGTTCTTTATGCGCAAATATCCTCAAGTACAAAGCATATGAGATGGTCATATAATCTCTTTATCGACGAAGCCTTGGGCGGATGTGCGCAGCTTAGAACACGCAAGGCCTACCCACATAAAAACGACGTTTGGCTTGAGTTTGATGCATGATCTGCCCAGACCTTGGCTAATATGTGTACCATGGATAACAGCATCGAGAGCGCGGATGAGTCTGATAAGCCCAGGTGGAGTGTGGCCGGAGACGTCGGCCGCGAGCCTCGTGACCCTAAGCAGGTAGGCTAATTTGCAACGGTATCCTTAGTGTACTGAACTAAGTACTTAACTCTCTCCAAGATAATCGTGGCTAACGGATGTCCCTTCATCAATATAGATTGCTGTCACACCCTCGAGCATCCAGGGATACACTCGGTCTCAGATCTTCTTTATCACCAAGGCCTAGATTCACTACGCCTGAGGGCTGTCGGCCGTTGTATATATCTTTCTTTTTAATAGACCGACGGGCAGAGCTTTACGATTGGTAGTTGGGGGGACGGTCGAGAGTTTGGGACTCTAAAATGACCGACTCTATCGATATATCGATACACTGTACAATATCGGATGGACGTTACTGTATCATAATTTCATAACTATACTTTCAAGTGCATTCATGTGCGCTGATTGATCCATGCCAACGGCTCGGACTCATTTTACAGTGAATTATATAACATAATTGGACAAACTGCAGGTTGATTTTGGACCTCATGAAGTCAACGCGAAGTCAACGCGAAGTCCATATCGATCCAGTTCAGAATGACAGCATCAAGTGCACAGGTAATCTCGAAAGTTGGATTGAAAAAGGGCTTGAACCAAGACAGAGCCAGCCAGGCAGATCCAAGCACACGCCAGCCTATGAAACGACCTCCTCGAAGCATCTGTCATCCCGGAGCTGCAGAGACATCGGTTGGCACACATTCCCACAAAAATCACCAATATGCAACACCTTCCGTAAACCGTTAGTCCCGCCACAACGACCATCCAATCAACATCGAGCGGCGTTCACACTCCCTCATCTCAAGTGTTCATTTGAATTCTCGCTTCCATTGGTTCACACGCGTCCCCTTCATCTGGCAGGAAGAAGTACCATCTATCGCACGAAGCGCTGCCTAGTCATCGACCTTTGAGCACCCCTCTCAATTATCTCTTGCCGCTGCGATGCACGCACGAAACGCATTCCGGAACGCGAAGGCGTGGCTTGGCTATCGTGCCTTCCAATACCAGCCGTGATATCCGGACGACTCTTTCGCACCTACTGTTTACATATCGCGGCGGTCATCAAGGCTACCATTGGCCTAGCTGGGCGGCGGCGGAAAGCCGCAAATGCACACCATACGTGCATGCGATTCAGGAACGGACGACGCTGCGTTTACGTACATACAAACAACCATCGATGCATACGAACAATGCAGTCTATTCCTCGGGTTTGCGACAATCCTCACCCGGGATTTCTCCACTCTTATCGCTGCCATCCTCTCGCTACAACGGCAACTGAGACATCATGTCCCTATCAGGCAACTGTCACTGATCCGCCGCGGTATCTCGTCTTCTCGGAAGCTGATTCCTCGCCCGTGACTGCTGTATCTGCAGCCAAGCTGAACGTGGCAATTGAGTACCATGCCTCCTGGCTGTCGAATACGATGTGCGATAGCGATCGGATCCCGGTATTCAGGCGGGAGATGGGATTTGAACGACTTGGCAATATACCCAGCTGAATGGTTATATAAGAGCTTGCTTGCTCCCCAGCTGGAGGGATGTTCTCACGATAGCGACGAATCAACCTTCCTATCGCCCTATACGCTGCTACCAGATCAATCGAAGCTGTATCGCCAGGTTAACTAGTCAGCTACTTAGCCAGTCAACATGAAGACCTCCGCATTCGCTCTCTCCGCCGCGTTCTTCGCGCCAGGCGCATACTCCTGGGGATTGGTTGGACACGCCACTGTTGGCTATGTTGCTCAGCACTATCTGGACGGTGCGGCGAAGATCATGACGAGCCACTTGCTGAACGGTGAGCCGCTCGCCAACGTCGCCTCGTGGGCTGACACCTTCCGATACACGAAGGATGGTCAGTTCTCGGCACCGCTGCATTATATCGACGCCCACGACGATGTGCCGAAGAAGTGTGGCGTCAAGCTGGATCGGGACTGCGGGCCCGAGGGGTGCATTGTCACCGCAATCGCGAACTATGTAAGTTGAAAGTTTCACCACTTGGGCTTATGCAATGCAATGGCTGGATGGACAATGGATGTACTGACGTTTACTCCGTACCGTAGACCACCCGGATGCTCGACGATAAGCTGTCGAAGGAAGAGCGTGGCGACGCCCTCAAGTTCATCATCCACTTCCTCGGCGACATCTCGCAGCCACTGCATACCGAGAACCTCGACGTCGGCGGTAACACTATCACCGTCAAATGGGGTACTGAGGGTGCGGCCTCCAAGACCAACCTCCACTCTGTCTGGGACAGGAACAGTACGGATCCAACTCCACCCTCACGCCATACTTGACTTTCACTGTCATAGCAGAATAGCTAACGGGTGACGTTTGTCATTTGCGTAGTTGTCGAGACTCTCGCCGAGGGCACTACGCTGGCGGCAGCCGAGTCCCTGTCCAAGGGCATCATCGAGGATCTAGAAAACGGCATCTACAAGGACCTCAAAGACGGCTGGACCAGCTGCGGCTCCATCAAGCGCGGCACCGGCTGCCCGAAGGCCTGGGCGCAGGATTCCAACAAATACGTCTGCTCGAATGTCCTGCCCAACGGTGCCGATGTCCTGAGAGACCAGGACGTCAGCGGCGAGTATTATACAGCCAACGCGCCGATTGCTAGACAGCAGCTGGCGAAGGGTGGATATAGGCTCGGAAAGTGGCTGAACAGCATTGCTAAGGCAGAGCAGCTCAAGAACCACTGAAGGGCTCGATCGATTACGTTGAACATGATATATACCCGGGATGATGTTAGGACGTATGTTTTGTGAGGATACCCTGGGGAGAGATGTGGGAGGTACAGTACCCGAGACCAGACGTCTGTGTATAGAATTAGTCTACTTGTAAGATACTATAATTGAGAATACCATGGTATGAAGTCTCGGTTGCCTTCTCCATCTGAAGGCGGGCCTAAATATACGTGAGGGCGGTAGGAAGTTGATGATCGAGCTTTTTTTTATTTGCTTGGATTTTAGGTACTAGAGCTCTAGCTGTAGTTTTTCATCATGCATTTCAGGCCATTCGCCCTAAACGCCGCCAGTATGCAGTAACGTTAAGAGGAAAGAAAAGCGCAAGGAAAGTATATAAAGGTCGGAAAAAAAAGCAGCAAAGAGAGTATATAATGGTCAGGGAGGAAAGAAACAAGGAGAGTGTGCCAGAAGCAGGCGTATAAGGAACGACCGTTGCAGCTAGCTAGCCACTCCACACACGTTTCCACCAGTTACTCCTTGCCCCAGGTCAGGTTGAAACGTCCAGTTGCGGGGGTGTACCCACGAATCAACTCGGGAACCTCCTCCACACTGTTGGCAACCTTGATAATCCCACCGCAGTCACCGACAACGAACCCATCATCAACCGCCTTCTCAATCCATCCGACGATTCCATCCCAGAACCCATCGACATTCAACAAGATGATGGGATGATCGTGAATCCCAAGCTGGTTCCAAGTGACGATCTCGAAGAGCTCCTCAGCCGTACCGTACCCACCAGGGAGAGCGATGAACGCGTTGGATTCCTGTGCCATCATGCGCTTCCTGGTGTGCATGTCCGGAACGACGGTATGGATCCCGTAGTGGTGGGCCTCAGAGGAGGAGAGAGAGAGATTCTCCTGCTCCTTCGCCGACAGTGGAGATGGGATGATACCGTGGACGGAGTGAGGTCCGGAGAGAGACACGAGGGTCTTGGAGACTTCGCCCATGATACCAGCTATATTGAAAGGTACGTGTTAGACGATGCTCGGTGTGATTGGATGCGAATCTGAAGCGAATGGCTGCTTACTAGTTCCACCTCCGTAGACGAGGTTCCATCCTTCCTTGTGGAAGACGTGAGCTAGATCGGCTGCTGCCTTGACGTATGCGGGATTCTTGCCGGGCTTGCTTCCGCAGCTATACAGGGGTTTTAGTCAGCAAACGGCGAATCACATATCGACGAAAAGCGACATGGATCTGGAACTTACAAGACGGCAACGGCGAACGGCTTTTCCTTCTTGTCTGTCATGATCTGGAAGTGCGGCATTTTCGGTTTAGCAGTTGATGCGACTCCAGCGATATACGAATACAAGCTGCGTGGGATGTCTGCGAAAGAATGGTACCACGACATGCTTTACGGAAAAAGCAGGCAGGCGGGCAGGTAGGCAGGCGGGGGAAATCTTACGGTCAGGTTTCCAGTGGTGGTGAGGTTAGGTCGAGATGGTATATATACTGCTCTGCGGCTATGACGACAACGGCGTATGGGACAGTGGAAGGACAAGAACGGACGGCGACACAACCTGGACTGATTGATTGATGCGGGTACGATGCAGCTCGGGACAATGAACCTTTGGGGACAATGTTGCACGAAGGAAGGATGGACGGAGGGACGAGGTACAGGCGTACTCGAGGGTTGATGATGGTGGTGGTGGTAGCAGAAAGGGAAGAAGAAGCTTCTGGCCAGAATATTTTCGTGGGCTTATGAAAACGGCAGCGCCCGCCGTCGCAACGCCGTCGCACACACGCACGAACAATGCTCCGCTCCCCGCCGAACTGCGATCGAGGCCTCAGTCATCATCTTGACTCAGCTGGCAGTGATCTCGTATCCACTATCGGCCGGAGGAGCTCGAAGTAGCGGGAAGGAAGGAGTATCTGTCTGGGCGTCCACGGGAACGAAGCCTGAGCGGTGGTTCCTGCTGCACGTTTCTTTTACTTAATCGATTGGCCCGTTTGGGACAGGCGGAGGTTCGGGGCGGGCGGTGTGACTAAGACGCACGTAACCGGCCACCAACCGAATTTGCAGCTCGGCAGGAAATCGATCAATTGATCAAGTTGGTGGGAGGTCTGCGCGATATTGATCAGAGAGGTCGGACGAAGACATCGGCAAGCTTATTCAATAGGGCCAATAGTCTCGTGTCGAGCTATTCGTTCGTGATATTCGGCATGTTCACGTTTAAATTTCGTGAGACTTGCTGACTAATCAATGATGTCATACTTCAAGCCAACGACACAACGCGAAACAGCTAACTCAAGGCCCTCACTCTATTCAACTCCATATCCACACAAGACAACATCCGACGCGTGTCTGCAGGATCCTTCGCATTCAGCCGCTTCGAGATCCTGCCTCCCGTATATATATACCTGTTGGCAACTTGTTAGTCTACTAAGATGCCCTTCTACCAGGTCCTCCATTCCGTCGACCTGACACCTGACCAAAAGGATGCTCTCGCAAACATTATCACAAACGCGCACTGCGGTGCCACCGGTGCTCTGAAGTTCTTCGTCAATGTCGAGTTTCACCATAACACCAACCCGTGGCAATACATTGGCGGCCAACGCCGGCCAAACAACAAGATCATTGGCCTGACGCGGCCGCGTGGCACAGCTGGTGAGGACCTGATGAATGAGGTCGTCAGCGAAGTCAATCAGGGTTGGAGCAGGATCGTTGGCAGCGATGGCGAGAAGGAACTTAGCGCCTTTTGGATCAACGATGGCATGCTTACAGGATTGGAATTTGGTCACCTGCTACCCAAGGTATGCAACATTATCCTACGTAACAGATGTTCTGGAGTATGCAACAGGAGTTGATGTGAATGCATGCCTAGGCTTTCGAGGACAATGCGTGGTTCGAGACCCACAAGGAGGAGTTCGAGAACCGGGCTAAGAACGGCGACGGGCTGTTTGCTGAGGCCCTTAAAAGCAACATTATACCTAGATAACTATACTCAAGGCTGGGCGGGCTGGCCCCGAGACTACATTCAAGACACAGCCGGATGAATAGGCAAACTTTGCAACTAGTCTGCTCTATTCATGCAGCAACATTTGAGAAAACAGACAAACGAGATCATTTACCAGTACTGACGTGGCAAAGATGCCTTGCCATTCTCACCTTTGCCTTCATGCCGTTGTGTACGGCAACACCAACTCCACCATTACGGGGCTCCTTCCTGCGCGTCCACCGTCTCCCGCTATCGATGCATTGACAAACAGTGTCTGCTCGCCTTCCAACAGCTCCTGTGTCAGCCCTGTTAGATCGCTATAGATACCTCCTTCAGGCGTCTCGATCTTCTTAATTTCGGGTCTCAAATCTCGCTCCGCCAGCGCTGTCCGATCGCCCTTTTCGTCCAGTTTCTCCCACGTGACTAGTTTTGCACCTGCAGCTTCGTGGATATGTCCACAGACGCTGAGAAGCGGTCTTACGTCGCGTAAAAACCGCAGCAGCTCTGGACAGCCAACATTCTGGCCAGGACTGACTTCGTCGTGCATCTTGTGGGGTGGGGTGTGTGTTACTGCAATGTGGACCTGCTCAGGGAGGTTTATGAGTGGGAATTTCCTATGCCAGTAATTCTTTGCAGTTGGCTCGTAGCGGAAGGAGCCTGAGTTATGGGGGTGGCTTCCCCGCGGGGTGCACGGCGACGCTAGAACCTATTCATACAGATATGGTCAGCACCCGTGCTTCACGTATCCTTCACTATTAAGCGTTCTACATCTGCGAAGCCAAATTGTTGGCTTCAGCAAATTGGCCTTGAATAGGGAGTCCACACGCACCGTGAACTTCGCGCCGTTTGACAACGTGAACTCCCGCATCTCGTCTTCGAGATACCATATCCCTTTCTTTCTCATACCCTCGCTCATCAAATACTCTCGACAGCGTCTGCTCTCTTTACCGTCCCCTTCAGCGCCCCAGTAATTATCATCCAACCGCCAATCATGATTTCCCGCTATCACAATCTTAAGCTCAGCGGGAATCTCAGCAATCCAGTCAACCGCCCGCTTGAGCGCCTTGAAAGTCCCCTCGTTCGTTAGATCTCCGGCATGTATGAACACATCGGTACGCGGGAACGGTTTGCGGAATGGCGAGCTTCCATCACGCGGAGCAGATGGTTCAATATTGTGAGTGTCCGAGACGAGAAGGAACGACGTAAGAACGCGACTTGGTAGTGAAGGTTGCGTGTTTCTACGCTTCTCGACACCGCCGAGCCAAAGGGCCTTGATCGCGTCGGTCATTGTGTCTACACTTGGAACTGCAGCAAGTAGCTCCGAGCTAATTTCATCCTTACGCTTTGACTTTCTGGTTCTCTGCACAGGTCGTGGTTTATGGATCTTTCCGCGTGACGAGCTGTGAAGGTTGTATCGCTGTTTCGGTAAATTCGACGGTGTAGGTTTTTGGAATAAGGTATCAGTTGTTTGTGCTCCCGCGTGGGCGTCGGCGACTTCTATCCTTTTCGGACCCATGGTGTCTAGTGATATACGATCTAAATGATTTGCGGGCTGGATAACTTGCTTGAAGTGGCTTCAATCTTGCTGCAAGTTCTAGAATTTGTGATATCTAGGGATTCTGTGCCTTGGTATACGAGCGGGACTCTGCTTGAGAGATCTGCTCAGTCTAAAACTCTCTCTCTATGTTGAAGCTCTCAATGCTTGCTTGGCTTTGAGATATATCGCTTCTGGAAGTGTATCGGTGTCTCATTTATGCCCGCGCGCGGATCGAGTGAATTGATAGCTTTAAATTTGGGACATGACACAAGCCTCCAGACGGTTCCTAGGCCCGCACTCCTAGGAAATGTGTGACAAAGGTGCAGAACAGTTGACGAAGATCCATCTCTATGCTGACAGCGCCTCGAGATCCTCCAGCTTCTAGCTAGGATACAACGTCTAAATTACAGCTTAAATTCATCGGAAGCTGCGAAATGACAATGCAACACAGACTGCGTTGGATTCTTTGACAGGGATGTCTACAAGCCTCTTCCCAGAATCAGAACTCCAGCGACGACTTTTCGAAAACCAAAACAGCGAGAGAGATGAAAAACTTCCATAAAGAAAAGTCGAACAGCAAGAGCCAGCTTACGCTTGGTCTACACTCCTTAAGGCTATGAAACGACAGACACGCATGCAAAGTACGCGCCCGGAGTAGCCACCCTCGATACCTCACCACAGGCTGTCAACCGCATCCAATCTCGACCGCTTCTGCTCCCACCTCTGTTGCTCCTCCCTTGTCATCGATTCATAATCGATCCTAATCTCCTGCTCCACATTTACCTCCAAATCGTCTGCACTAGGAGACACTGTATCGGACAAGCTCTCCGCCGCACTCTGCCGGCCGTTGCTCAGAAAGCTATGTCGCCGCCAGATGCTCGGGCGGCGCATAAACCCGAAATATGACTGTCGGTCCACTGCCGTCTCATCGCTGCTCCTATCAAGACTTTGCGACGAGCTGCACGTCGCTGTATACTCGCCTGCGAGCTTACTAATCTGGACAGGCGGCGGTGCGTTAATCGTGCTGCTGGCGCTTTCTGTGCGAAACGTCGGCGCGGACTGCATGCGTCTAAAGCCATAGCCTTCGTCGTGCTGAAATATTCTGTTACCCTGTGGCAGCCGTAATGCTGTATTGGCGGGTTGTTGGGGGTTTTCGTCACCGTCGGGACTTGGACTGGAATTTGAATTTGAGTCTGAATTCGACTTCGCCTGGAACTCCAGCGGTGGAGTATAATACGGTGTACCCCCCGTGATTTCTACCACGCGTCTCTCGAGATCAGGCGTATTCTGCGGAGATTCCGTCAGGTTTTCGAACACCGCGCGGTTCCGCGCAAGTGAGGTGCTTGGGATGGCTATATAATCTGGTGCCGTAGCTAGCGCAGACCCTCCCGCCGATGGTAATGCAGCTCCTGCTGGACCAGGTGTAGTTGAATTTGTAACTTTGCTTTCCCCAGCGCGACTATTGAACGGGGTAGAGAATCCCTTGAAGAGGGGCTTGAGAGCCGGCGCGCAGGAACACATCATGGCGAGAGTGATTTCGATATGCGAGAATAGCAGGATTAATATGGCATCGTACGAGACGTCGACCGTATGTTGATATTTCCAGACCGCCCACAGCTGGGCGACGGAGCCGGCAACAGCGATGCCTCCAACTGAGAAGATTGCAATGAGGGCAACTTTATCGATCGGTTATAACGCACATCGACAACTGTCAGCTAAGTTATTTCATATTGGTAACGCGTGCGAGGTATCTGGCAGTAACTAAAGGTGAGTGAAAAGATGGGGTGGACGTACCTTTCCGGCGTCTGTCGATTTGGAGTCTGTGGAGCACGGGGATAGGCAGCAGGAGGATGACGAGGTCTGTAGCAATATTGATCGAAGCTGAGCTGTAGTATAGTGCTGACAAGTTCACGCACCCCTGGGGAAACTCAGGCGACCAAGCTCTCGAGGGATCCGGACACTCGAATATCTGTAGAACGTGCGGACAGTCAGCAGATTTGAACGGTATGGGGGAAAAACATAGCAGTGCCTACATAGGCGAAAATGACCGCGACGGTCCACGCTACAACGAATGCAAGTACGCTGTTGACGGCATACCGATACCACTTTTGCGGTGAGATTCCCAAGTAGAAGCTCAGGATGGACAGCTTGATGAACAGCAGCACAAGCGGATAAATTATTTGGTATGCAAACCAGTACCGGAGCGTGGGCAGAAGTTCGTCAGTTGTCTAAGAAAGTTGATAAAATCAGATCCCGTGGCCAAAGTGCTAAAAAAATATCGGAAAGTTGAAAATATATATATCTTTATTCTCGCCGAGGGTTGCAAAGCTGATCTAGTAGGGAATGTCATCTAGCGGTCCCTTCGATAGTTATATTATTGGCATGCAAGGGACCGCGCATGCAGCTGCGCAGGGCTGAAGACAACAAACGCAAGCGAAGAGACGGTCTGTACGATCGACACACTTACCACGGTATCGATGTGGTCACCAGTACCGTACCGGATTTGAAAATAATTCATCACCGCAAGGCCCCATTCAGCAAGCAAGCCAACAAAAATCACCCAGTCATCCAGACCCGCACGACGAACGACAAAGTAACGACAGTAGAGCCTAATATCGCCGAGTGGTGCTCGTAGAGCAATCACACAAAGCAAGGGTCAGCACACGCTAATCCTATTCGATCCTTTTATATTTCCAAGTATAGTGCGGCAGTCCTCGCTCGGGCCTCGTCACAAAATATAGCATCTGTGTATTGAGATATCTTTTCAAACAGGAGTGTTTAAACTAACCGCAGAATCACAAATGCCGTCGCCAGAAAAAGCAGGATGAATGTTATGGATAAATAAAGCGGGTGTCTGGACTCCATAGAAAGCGAGGCCGAGGAATTCTCGTGAAAGAATGCGGGAGGACCCGCGGGCGGTGGAATATCCATGATTGCTTCACACAGCCTGGTCTGGGCCGTGAGTCGGTGCCTGCATGCAGCTGGTCGTCGTCGTATCAAGCCACAGGAGTCTATGAAACGATCGAGAACGAGAGATCCGAATCACTACGTACGCCGCAGAGAAGCCAAGCGACTTACCGCCAGCTGTGCCATTGCTGGTTGGATTCTCTATACTCCATTTCTGCAATCATTTTGCCTTACACTACGTGTTTCGAGGGGTACGACGATACGTACGTCTCTTCGGCCGCTCAATCACTCGCTGACTGGCAACGCATATTCATTCAGAAAAATACCACAGATGATCGTATTTGGTACAAAGATGCCTGAAAGGCTGACGATAATTTGTTATTTACAGTGCTTGCAGTGTTGGTATGACGAAAATTCTGCATCAGTGGACTTTGAAACGGTGGGCGGGTGAGCATGGCCGGTTAAGTATCAGATCAAGGAGGTGGAGTTTTGGCGCTCTAGGCTAACGCATTTGTGTTTGCTACGGTGAAGTCGTAGCTCAGCCTTCGTAGTCGTAACATAGTATGCCGCCCCGGATGTTCATGATGTCTCTCAGAGGAATCTCTGGCGCTAACTTGCCTAGTTTGATGACGAATTCGAGGGTAATATTCGGTCCGACCTGGTTGCTGTAATCGAAAGGTACCACTGGTCCCCCGACATCGAAGAGCCGCTTTGGCAAGTCCTCCTGCTGCCACCTCCAGAATATCTTGTCCAGCGTGGAGTGATGGACCCAAAACAGTGGATCTAAAATATCATGGGGTTTCGAAAGGGTCAAAGAATTAGCTGGGAACTTATAGGGAGGATTACCTAGGTATACATAAGACACCCAAGGACATGAGCTGTCAAAGGTACCAACCTCCAGGGCTAGCATACACGTCTCCAAACTCGCCCAAGGCGCCTCCGACACCAAAGTGACCAGCGCCATGGAGATTTGGAGACGTGAACACCGGCAGATTCTCCAGCCTGAACGCGAAGTCTTCGTATCTAGTGACGTTTGTAACCCAGTGCACAAGGCCGGGAGTCACCCAGTTCATTATTGGCCTCGAGAAATCTCGCTTCAGACACCGTGGGTTGTAGTCGATACTGGGTCCTGGACCTAGGTGCACGACCCAGTCCGGATAGTTGAATGGACCTCTGGGGACACAACCTCCTCCACTTCTCTCTGGGATATCGAACGGGTTATCACCATCAACGTATGGCCCATTCCCTCCGAATCCTGAATGGTTATTGAATATCGGCCATTCTATCATGTCTCTTCCGCTGGTAACATCGATTGTCCAGTTCCAGTAAGGCTGCGCGCCGCGGTAGTTGCATACTTCGCGGAGCGTCTTCTCGAACGTGGCGATAAAGTAGCGATGCCAGAGTATGAAATGACCCTGCGGATATAATCATCGAGCTGTCAGCGATATAACCTTGTTGGGGCGGAGATGCTACCCGGTTGGATGTATTGGAAAGCACTTACAACCCAGTGGATGTTTGGGGTCTGGAGTGTATGGACGCCATGGAAGTCGTCGTACCGGTTTCTGAGCCCTGGACCAATTTCGGATATCGATGCCGCCTTCTTCGGGTTCGCCAGACACAAGACGGCTTTGGTGTACGACTGTCTCTCGTCTACTGAAAGTCTTCTCCTGGTTTGAAAGCGGTGTTAGCCCCTCGACCGTGTTATCCTTTGAGACCAGAGGCACCCACCACTCCTTCCTGACAATTGGCTTTGCGCAAGATGTGAATGCATATGAATAAGACGGATTGATATTTTGTGGTGCTCCAGAAGATTGCGAGATCAGGAAAGTAGTCAGGAAAAGGAGAATCAGTTTCTGTGTGATTCCGGCCGTTTGCGCCATTGCGGTCTCAATACTAAGAATGGCTGCCCTAGATATTAATTCAAGCAGAGTTGAAATCTGATTTGATTGAGCAAAGCGAATTTATGGATAGTCAAATTGCCATGCTACGTCGCATCGATCGGCAGCCAAATATCTTCGCCTAAGATGAGGTCTGACCAACGATTCAGGCGACAAATTGCCCAATGATTAGTAAATTATCGGGATGATATCCAAAGATCTGGGGTATTGGGCATGTGTAGAGGAAGGAATCTTGTGTGACGTTGCAGATGCAAAGACGTTAGATCGTTCCGATGGGATAGCTTGACCATGAGAAAATCTTGCCGATTGTCCGGCTCGCGGCAATCTGGTTTGCCTAGCAGCGAGGGCACGGGCGATCACATGTGGGAGTTTATGTGGTATGAGAGTAGTCATTGACATGAGAGCTCGGGTGTCGAGCCCTGGTTTTCATGGTAGCGCAACTAGATAAGGACTACAACATATTGGAACCATGGAAACGAAGTATATATATAGCCTGAAATTGCTGTAACCGGCTCCTTTGTTTCGAACTCATCTCCCGCTTATCTATACCCTAGTTGATATCGAGAAATTGTGAATTGACTCAAAGATATCTCGGCGTATAGACAACTGGCTAGACTAGATCGAATGCTCTTGCTTCATTTACAGGTCGAGAAGAGGCGAGTATCATGTAGAGCCCCAGAAAATTCCAAAAAATTAGAGGTAAACGATTCTTAACATATGTACGTACATAGTGAAGAAAGACATTGAGCTTCGCCTAATTGGAACAAAGGCTCCTGCTCAATCGGCACAAAACTGCAGCATACGCCTGCTGTCAGCTCTGGTTTATGAGACCAGCATACACTAGATTATATCGAGGGGTTGTATGCCCGTTAGTAGACTTGGTCTTGTGTAGCCTTTCGAGACTACGTGCACTATCCGATCCCGGAACAGAATCCAAGGAACATAGATCGAAGCTTGGCCATGTACAGAGCTGTCTCAGCCACAACATTTATTCTCAGCGTGCTAGAAATCCCACGGGCTTGCTTGTGGAACGTAGAGCCTGCACATGGTTCCACAATCCTGAACATTCGGAGAGTTTCGGAATTCGAACTGCGCTGCACCACAGAATTTGACTGCCAAACATAGACAGCCCAGCTTCTCCTACAATGTCTAGAAATCAAGCCAATTCTCCGCGCATGAAGCTATAATTACATGTCGCAACTTTCTTACCATCCTCGTCGTAGTGGCATCCGGCGACATGTAACGTCGTGATAAACTGTGTAACATGAGCCTAGTGTGGCATGATGGAGGTGGAAGGCCTGTATCATGGTGCCTAGATCCGGGGCAAGGCCGTACCTTGGAGAAATTTATTTCTTATATTGTTTGCACAGATCTGAATGGCACCCGTGCGGCTGTGATCATGACTCGGCTCACCTGCGACTACGCCGTGGTGTGCTGAGGGCGTTCGCTTAACTCGTGTAACAGTACGAGATCCGGAGCTGACTGGCCAGCGATTGGGTGCAGGGGTTAGGTGTAAGCAGTTCGTTCCTTAGAGTCGGCGAACGAGTGGAATGAATGAGATTGACTTGCCAAGTCGGTGAAGCCTAGTTGCTATAGACTTACTTTCGAATATTTCGCCGACGTATCTGTAAATTTCGAGCCATCTTCGGATAACCTAAAATGCCATAGCCCCAGAATCAGATGCTATGCTAGTGAGATCAAGAAGAAAATCGTTAAGCCCAGCATTTTGTTTAAGAGGCTCGATTTTAGACTTGATTCGTTTGGGCGGGGACTTCGGAGTTGCATGGTGCCATTACATCGTACGATTTTCTGGACGCTCGTGAAGTTCGTCATCGGTTGAATTTCCAATGCCCGTATCTTCTAGGTCCTGGGAAAGCCTGAGAGGCGCATTGTCGGAACACTTCCACCAATCACATGTATCTATCTTACTCGAAAATTTCGAGAAAGATAAGGCGCGGCCTAGAGACAAAGGCATCCAGGCAGAAGCCCGATCAGTATAGCCGTATTCCGTAGTGCTGATAATTATAAACTTGGATGCCCCTTGTCACAACCAATAGCGGGCATCCCTACCGGCTGTTAGAAATCTGCTGATCTTAAAATTTTTTTCTCTCGAAATGACGGAGTAATCTATTATAGTTGGTTCTGGATGAGCAGTCGACCCGAAAGACCCGACTCACCACAGCCGAGCGGCCTGTTCTTCTGGGCTTCGAGAATAACCGGTCTTGGAAGCCAGGAACCCCGGTGTAAAGTAGAATGGGGGAGTTTGCTGGCCTTGTGTTGTGGAGCGCGAAATACCACAGATCCTTATCTCTGATGATTGGCCCTGGGCTTCGAAGCGCTTCTGTCGCATAAGTAAGCTGACAGGTGAGAAATATTAATCGAATATAATCGTCCGACAGTCTGTTCGAATTTCGGCAGCGAGCAATATTCCTTCCGGTCGAGGGGATCCTGGTTCAGTCACGTCCATATGGTTTGGCATGACGCAGGGGAAAATCGCCTCCAGTTCGGTTCCGATAACGTTAGGTTTCGCCTGGGACCGGACCGGTGGCCAACCTGATCAGATACCGGTATGCTGCGGCAACAATAGCAACTGCACTGCAACCTCAGCTGCATATTTGGAAAAGGAGCAGCGAAATTCAAGCCGACAGCCCTTTACAACTACAGCTAACAAAGTATGTCTACGAGAGTAACCAGCCAAAATAGAGGTATTGGGGGCAGTCGGCTATTATATCGAGATGTTGCGGACAGCAGCCGTTGAAGCGTTTGCTCGCGGGTTTGTTTTGAAGTCTAAAATGTGAAATACCTCAACTAAACTCAACAAATAGAGTGAATAAGAGCAAGCCAAACAGCCCTACGGCATGGATTTTTTTTTTTACTGGTCAGCAATCGGTTTCCCCGCAAATTCCGCCTTGGTCCTTCTACGTACTCATATCGTCGAGGGAGCCCCTGCAGTTTTGGTCCGGGACAACTCCTTTTAACCAATATAACTGAGCCGCATTCGGCCCTTGAGCTCTGCAGCAGGCAAGGTTAGCGTCAGCTGCCGAGTTTTGATATTCCAACTCCTGCGGACGTAGGACAAGGACCACAGCCCAGCTGTGCATGCAACGTCTTGGTTCGATTTGTTAATTTCGATGGACTGCAAGGGTCTTGGCAGTATGTCATATCAGCTCCCTTATTTCATGGATTGACAGGCTGCATAGGGAAGAGTCTTTCGGTGCTAGAACTTTTGGCTCGAGGAATGCTATTTAATGGGCGACGAATCCCGAATGTTGCCTGTTTTTTGAAGCTGCAGATTTAACACAGTCGTCTCACAGATTCTTCATTCATCACTACGGACAACTCGTAATAACTGGACCTTCATTCTAAGGCTAGTTATTTTTTTCGAGTTACACACACACTAGTCCCTACAAGATATAAACGTCCTTCTATTCGACAAAATGCGATTTGCATACCTTTTCGCGGCTTTGGCGACTTCCGCCCTCGTCAACGCTGTCGCTATTCCAGAGCCGCAGGACCCAGCTTCGCCAGTAATCCCGTGTGGCTGCACCAACGACTGCGTTATCGCATGTGCAGGCAAGCCAGATTGCTTTTGCCCTCTATACTGCGGTATGTATCTGGTTTGGTATGATACGCCAAACGTCCATATCTCCATCTCATTCATTTCACTTTCTCTCAGACCCGAAATACGAGTGCCGTAAATCTTGGTCACCCCCCAGTGTCACGACAAGTTGCACTGCGAAGGCCACCGCTACGACTACATATCGAGAGATTATCCCAACAGCTACATGCGGTTGTCTGAACGATTGTATCGTGAACTGCGGGCCGGATCTTACGCTCTGCCGATGCACCACCGAATGCGGTACTATCAAATGACATAGGACTAGTATATCAACATCAGGCTAACGAACTATCTACTCACAGATCCAAAGTACGAATGCCCGGTTACCACTACCACGGCACCAACCAAAACTACAACCTCACCCAAGCCGACCTTCACTTGCGGGTGCACAAATGACTGCAAGATTGGCTGCGGTGACAAGCTCAACTGCATCTGCCCACAGTACTGCGGTATGTAAAATATCTAGTCCGGTCAGACCCGGGTCTCTTTCCATCATGATCAGTGTCTTTGGCGTAGCCTATTGGCCCCAAACATCGCGCTGATAGCACCCGCGTGTGTCGAAAGACCCCAAATACCTCTGCCCGACTACTACGCCGACCAAGACGACCACGAGCGCGAAGCCAACCTTCACGTGTGGATGCTTGAACGACTGTATCGTCGCTTGCAAGGAGCCGCCATGCGCATGTCCCAAGAACTGCGGTCAGTAGGATGCTATGATCAGAACTATGCTCTAAGCGGTGGCGCGGTCCTTCGATGTGAATACTGACGCTTTATTTCGTCCTAATCAGATCCTAAATACGCCTGCACGACACTGGTCAAGTTGACGACGACGGCGGCGACGACGACCAAACCCGTTCTCATAACCTCCAGGATTCCGATTCCAACTCCCACCACCCGACCATGTGGCTGCTATAACGATTGCAATATTTCGTGCAAGAGCTGTCTTTGCCCACTGTACTGCGGTATGATTTTCCCCTGATGTTGGTTTCACAAGTTTTCGGTTAGAGGTGGTCTCGTTGGTTAGAGGACTGTTAGCTAACTCGATCCCATGGATAGATCCCAAGTACGCGTGTACAGCTGCCAACGCTGCCTGAACCAACCTCCAACGGTCGCCACCAACTAGCCTCGCCGCTACCTGGTCGATACGCTACCTACTTGCTTATTAAAATATGCCTTATCACATTCTTGTGCTTACTATGTCCTAGTCCTCTATTATGATGTTTATAGACCACTTTCTGCATGTATATATTCACTTTGATGTTTATGCTAGCTATAGCTAGCTAGTCGACTAGTCATCAGGATATTTCTCAACAAACAAAAAAATGAAGTACTGACTATACATTATACGCAATCAATTGGGTCCAACATTACGTGCACCGGCTTATACTAACATGTCTCGTAAACCAGACGCTGCATGCAAAATTTAGAGCATCAACTAAGAAAATTAAACTTTTCGAGGACCATCCACAGTGCACTGTAGTTAATATCAAGGATGTCACTGCATTTAGCCGCGAAAGACCCCAGATCTTCTGCTTGCTCCTGTCACAATCTGGGCGGGACCAAAGCGCGGGCTTGCTACCCGAAGCTGCCGAATAAACGAGGGCGGGGCCAGCTACCCCGATCCATCGGTATCTATAACAGTAAATAATTATTTTTGTTCAACATCCGCTTCAAGGAGAAGATTTCTCTTAGCAACGCCGACACGGTATATTTTCGCGGTCAAATCTAGATATCTATGCATATTCAAACAACTTTAAGCTTTAGAGATAGCAAAAGGGAAAGTTGAAAGAAGGAAATAATATACACGCAATGTGCAAGGCAAGGCAACCATTGGACGGACGCACAGCCCCTAGGCTTTAAAATCCCTGTGTGTGCCCCTCCAACCAGTCCAAGAATTTCAGTGCTTCACCATTGCGCTCGGTATCATGAAGATCCTGGCGTAGAAAGCTGAGCCGCCCCCAAGGCTGAATCACAGCACCGTTGTGGGACATATCTATCTCTGGGGACAAGATTGAGAACAGCTCCGTTAGAGCGCCGTAGCGTGCTGGGTAGAGCATTGGACCCTAGACGCAACTGTTGTTAATGACGCAAGCCTGGCTCGATATGAATATATCTGTAACATACCATGAGCGTTTTAGCCATAAAAGCATGCCTAGTTAAATCTGTGTGGAGGTTCCCCGGATTTGCGGACTATTGCGCCACAACCGGTCAGTGACATCCAGCCGGACCACCAAAAAGGATACTCGTTGGTAGTTAATGCATGGTACTCACAAGGGCAATCACCCCGGTATCTTTGAGCTTAAGAGCAAACCCCTTCGACATCAACACATTGGCACATTTACTCTGCGCATATTTGAAGAATGAATCCATGCCGGGTAAAAATGTAAGAGTCGATGTTCCCTTTGTCGCGAGATTCTCATAGCTCACACCACCTGGCGGAGCGAGGTGAGAGCTGATTGACGAGAGGAACAACACTCGGACGGAGTTTGCTTCCGCGAATTTTGCCGTTTCCACCAGTATGTTTTGTAGGTGTCTTTGTAGCACGAAGGGACCAAGAACATTGGTGCCGAATTGGATATCCCATCCCTTATGAATTGATCCTCGTCAGTATTGAAATTGGTATATTCTTATCGTTGACATAGATGTTGCTTACTTGAGCTGTCCTCCAAGAGGTTGGGGCTGCCATTATTCCCGCGTTATGAACCAATGCGTCCAGGCGCTTCTCCTTCGCTAAGAACGAACTGGCTGCTGACTTCAGAGTTGTCAAGTCCGAGAGATCGAGATGAACAAACTCAAGAGCCCCGTCTGATTTTGGATATTCTGATTCTATCTGCTTTATGGCTGTGAGGCCATTGGTCTCCGACCGTCCGGCGATGTAGACTTTCGCATTTTTTGAATACAAAATCTGGGTAATTAAACCGACGATTAGCTCTAACCTCAAGCTCCGATGTGTTCCGCGAGTTAGGCCGCGAACTTGATCATGAAGAATTATCTAACCTTAGCCAGTTCAAGGCCTATGCCGGAGGCGGCGCCAGTGACAAAGTAGACCTAGAGAATTAGTCAATATGAGATTTGTTGAAATCCTAAGCTACCTCAGCTGTGTGTAAATGTATGCGAGGCAGATCAATTACCTTGCCAGATAGGTCGGGGACGTCCTTCTCCTCGAACTGCGGCTTAGGAGGAAAAATCTCCGAACCGAGCAGCCATCGCGCTTCGAAAATCGATCCGGCGACATGGAAAAGGGACATAGTGTGAGATTGAATTCAACTGCCGGGAAACAGACGGTCCAACGTAGCAAATCGTAACTGAGTTCGGACAGGAAGATATTGTAGCTCCAGGGGTCGGCGTTGTCGTTTTTGTTGTCTTCGTCAAATTATACTGTCAGCTCCGAGGCGAGAATTAGCATGTGGCTTGAAATTTTGCCACGAGGCTTCACTGCTTTAACCGATTACTTATATAAAACCTGCCATAACTTTTTCGGCTGACGGCTAGAGAGATAATGCAACAACAACACCTTTAATTTTACTATGCTATCTATCCCTCAGAATTGCTTTAAGTCGCTGTTCACATACGTTCCTCCCCCAAAATCCATTATACGTCATTACAGATGCACACTAGCTAGACTGATGTTCCAAATCCCAACCTTGCACGTATGCATGCAAGAACTAGCAAGTTACGGGGTTTACGACGTTGCCCTGCCCCTTCAGCGCCTGGCTTCGAGGCTAGTTTACGACCACATATTATCGCCGTGTTGCATGAATAGAGCCTTTGCAGCTATGATATAAATATAAATGGCGCACGGCTACTTGTACGTATACGATTTGCGGAATTGCGCCTACCGTCCAGTTTATGAGAGACCAACTACAGGCTGTCATCTAAACAATCAAGCAAATCACGCATATATTGGACACAGGATGTTTTGACACGATATATGCGGATATTGGGTTCAGGTAGATATTGAACTGCCCTTCTGTCTATCATGTTCTAATGCATTTCGAGAGGCCTGGGTTCGCGATCGACATCAATCGATCGTCGGGCCGGGCAATGGAGTTCGCTACCAATTAACCGCAGCACAAAACTTCTGATAATACTGCCAGGGAAAAAGAAATACTTTGTCTTTTGTTTGAGAGCTAATTATAATCTTCAGCAGATCTGCAGATCACGCCCGAAATATTTCCCATAATATCCCAATGAGATGGAACTTGATACCACTCAGTCGGCTAGTAAAGTGACTAAGCCCCCGACTCCAATTCTTTGCCACGAACTTGGAGCCTCTTGCAATACTGATTCGTATCACAATCTAACACCATCGAACCAAGAGCTTGTTCCTGTCCTACTCCAGAATGTCCAATCTCGACCTAATCAATCAAGCACTTAATGCTAGGCCAAAGCCCGAGGGCGAAGATCCCTTTTTCGCAAAGCTGCCTAAATGCGAGCTCCATGTCCATCTAGAGGGGACCATTTGGCCTGTATCAGCCATACTGCTGTCTGGTCGCAATGGTATACATATACCGATACCAGAAGTCGTCAATGTGACTGGGCCTCTGCACTTAGCAACTTTCAAGGAAATCATCGAGCTGGAAGATTTCCATCACATATACTACGCAACGACGAGATTAATACAGCAGGCTACCGACTACGGTGATCTCTACCTTGAATACCTCCTACACGCTCAAGGGCAGAATATTATGCATGTAGAGATGTCCTTCGATCCACATGCTCGTGGCTTGGACGGCGCAAGGATCCCACTGGACACCATCCTAGGGGGTATAGAGGCGGCACAGGGGGCCAGGATGCTCCTAGACCTCGAGATTTCAGCAAGCATGATCATGTGCTTCTCACGCGGCAGGCCTGCTGAAGAGGCGGATCAAATACTCACGGAGCTCCTTAGGAGCTCTTACCGGGGGTTCGTTGTAGGCGTCGGACTCGACTCCAGGGAAAAAAGATATCCTGCTATCGAATTCAAGGACGTCTTCGCTCGTGCAAATGAGGCCGGTCTTAAGACTGCCATGCACTGCGATATCAACGAGATTAACAGCATTGGGCATATTCGGCAGGCAATCTATGACATCGGGGTGGACCGCATCATCCATGGTCTGGATATCACCATAGATCCGAGTCTCATACCTGAGGTCATCGAGAGGAAAATTAGTTTCGCATGCTGCCCTTTCAGCTACCTTGTGAAAGTGCCGGGATTCAAAAGGCTCCAAATAAAGCAACTCTTGGAAAGCGGGGTTCTGCTCTCAATCAATTCTGATTACCCCGGCATGTACGACTGGAGGTTGACAGACAATTTTCAACTTGTGGGGGAGAGCACTATACCGGATTCTGAGATTGTCAAAGCAGCTAGAAATTCGATTGCTACCGCCTGGCTTCCCGAAATTAAGAAGCAGGAGATGTTCGACAAATTGGACCGCTATATCAACGACTGTATGGTCGAATGGGCCCGCGAAGTTGCAGCTCAGCAAGAATCCGATATTGCGGTCGAGGAACTGAGCACGGATCCACGAGTTTGAGGAGCCGCTCTACAAATATCAAGAGGTCGACGAGTCGGAAGGACACACACCGGCGTAATTTGCCTCCAATATATTATCGCGCACTCTTGGTCCTTGAGCACTGAATAGAATTGTGGTTCTTATTTTTTTGTATTCTAGGGTTAGTCCACATTGCTCAGGCTACATCAACGCAATTTGAGATTAGCAATCGGATCCTCCTATACTGACAAAGGCAAGGAAGGATGATGCTCTTTCCTCTTCTGGCAACAAGGTTTCCTTTTATAGCGTCAACACTTGAAGCTGTGAAATACAACAAAAGCAGCAAAAGCTTCAATAGCCTCGAATTCCCCTCAATCCCCTCACCACGTTGCCAACAACGTGGCCTCCACATGTACAGCAGATATATCGGTATTGGGAAATTTAGCTTGCCGTTGTAAATTATCACAGCCATCCAACCATAAGGTCCGACCAAGATGCGGCACCCCGTTTTCATACTCCTACCGTTGCTCCCGGCACCAGCGGCTGGCTTTTTACTCGCTTTCGTTCGCCTGCCACCGGCGCGAGATTCTGGTATCAACTATGTCACTCCACGAACAATCACAGACGTGGAATCACTCAACGAGTGCCACCCAGTGCCATTTGGATACTTTGACATAGCTCAATTTGTCCCCGACAATCCGACACCACAGTTCCTAAGGGAGTTCACAAGCTTCAAGCCGAAAGAACATCGATGGTGGCTTACCGTTCCCGGCGAAACGGTCTACCGCGTCGAATTCTACACGGGAGACAACTGCGAGAATGCGGTATTCGAGCAAGACCAGAAAGAATTACGGCAGTCCAAGATCAAGACGCAGAGGCTGCGCGACAGCATAATGAACCAGCCCATGGTCCGGGGTCAGCCGAGCGCCGACCTCATACGCCAGGTGAACAACATGCAAGCCAACACCGCACGGAGGAATCCCAGCGCAATGGAGTTAGAGAATGACTGGGACTTTATCTTATCTGGCTCCGACACCAATAATGGCCAGGACGACGACATTTATCAGGACTTCGACACTGACTGGCCGGAAAGCGAAGATGAAGCAACGACGGAGGCCGAACTCGCGGAGGATGCGAGGCTCGAAGCCACACAACCCGATGTTGGTACATTGGGTACAACAACACGCGAGCAGATGGATATCGAACCGCCTGTTCCAAATGAGAACAAGCAGCAGGAGATCAGCCGACAAGAGCGTAACTTTATGCGTTTCTACGGCGATGTGGAGAGTGATGGCGGGATTGCGCTCGACAACAAGTATACGACGTTACAGTGGAAAGAGAAGTGGAGAAGTTACAAACTTTCATATATGCCGTCGTCATCCGTTACCGCTATGAGAGATCGCGATCTGTAGAGTATCGACTATGTGTCCATCTAATTAGATGAAGATTTTAGCGTTTGAAATTCACTATTTCGGTGATGTCGCTTCCAAGGATCAACTTGGTTAAGCCTCCATTATTTATCTAAGTTGTGGCAGTTTATACAAGGAACTAATTACTAGTAGCGACAATATAAAGCGAAACCATTAGAAATTCATGACAATGCAAAATTAAGCTAGATACATTTGAATTCAAGCCAATGAACACCGGTCGGATTGAGACAATCCCGCCAGCTCGCCCGATTACATACCCAGGAAAAGCAAAAATATATACGCCAGAAGCACCCTAGACCGCCCACCGGAAAACAAAAAATTGAATCATTTGCAACTAGGCTCCAGAATCATGAAGCGTGTCATTCTTCGCCGGGTTTTTGTCCCAGGCTTTTCTCCAAGCCCGACACTGGTCCTTATACCTATCTGGATACCTCCAGTCGTTCTTCTGGATCGTGGGTATGATCTGGTCCGGAAGCTCAAGCACTTGCATCGAGAGACCAGCGCTAGAATGGAATGCGATATGGCAGTGCACCAGCCAAGCCTAGAATCAGACATATTCATTAGCATAGGCTCAGAAGAATTCTGTGAGTATTGCTACAGCGGATATTGATTGGCATAAGTGTGGATCTGAAGTGGATTTGAGCTTACTCCTGGGTTCTTTGCTTGAAACCCGATGACCAAGTACCCGGAGCCTGGCAGAGTTGCGGTATCTCTCCGAGCTGGATTCGTAGTATCAAACTCTGGCGGGTTATGGGGATCATATTGTGCTCCCGTCACCTGTGCCAAGATGACGAAATCATGTCCGTGCAGATGAATTGGATGGTCGACGGGGATAGGAAGTTTACCAGGATGAGCCTGGGCGAAGTTTGCAATAATGACAAGATAGACCCATTGACCGGGCGTATTGAGAGTTATTGGTTGGTAGGAGTCGGGGAGCTGTGGTCTTGGGTGCCTGCCCCTCCGCGATGAAGGCCCCTCCAGACCAAGGTAGCTATACGTTGGTTGAGACCTGTACACATTCCGGAAGTCAGATGCAAGCTCTTTTGCATATTAATGCCCAAGATGAATGAAGTTACTTACCAGTTAACGAAGAAAGTATCTGTCCCAAGACTCCACTTATGACCAGCGGACTGGCCGAATGGGACGTCAACATCCGGCCACGAGTTAAAACTCGGGTATAGCTCCTTCAAAAGGTCAGGCGGCGGCGGGGGCACAGTCCTCTGAAGTATAGGCTCCAGCAATTCCTTAGGGGGATCTTGACATGTCAACGATAAATTGACACAGTCGGTGTCGGGAGGAGGAAGTTCGATGGGCTTATGCTTGGACTTATGCTTGGACTTATCCTCATATTGAATGATCCCCGTCCCGGCATTGGTACAGGCGGCTGTGCCACAGGTTTGCATGTTGATCCAGAAGTTTTTCTGAGTGGTAGTATTTGCGTTTGCCTCCACGATGATATCGTATCGCTGAGCTATATGCCGAAGTGACAGTTGTTCGTTAGCATTGATTCACATACACATATATTGCGGATATAAAGCAATACGATGGCCGAATGCATACCAATAGCGATATTCAATGACCTTGCCCTGAACGGTCGGATAGGGACAAAATCCGCCTGCACTACCGTGAAATCGTGACCCTGCAACCAAAAGTTGTACATGAACACCGTAGACATGTTTACAATTCTAATTTTATACCGTTTCCCCGGCTCAAATTTGATCGTATGCAAGCCTCCCTCCTTGGGATGGCAGTTCGGATCCTGGCTATCACAAGGAAACTTCCATTTGCCATTCAACAGCTTTGATTCTGGGAATGGAGGTCGCCCGAAAACCTCGCTCCAGAAGAGCGTAAATCCCGAGGTATGGAACCAGTCTGTCAACATGAGTGTGTATTCTTTGTAATAATTACCAGCAGTAGGGCCATGAATGACGATTGGGCCCACGACGCCATCCGTGTATTGTAGTGCAAAGTGAGAGTGGTACCAAGAGGTACCGTACTGGTTTGCGCGGAATCTGTAAATCATTTTCCCGCCTGGTGGGATAGGGCATTGAGCTACCCCTGCCGCGCCGTCCATATGGTTTGTGCCAAGCTGCTGGACGCCGTGCCAGTGAATTGCCGTCCCATTGTGGTTGCTCAGTCTGTTGTAGACGGTGATCTCTGGAAAAGAGGCCAGTCAGAGCGACTGGGGTCAGTCCTGTGTGCTCTGCCAGCTAATACAAAGGGATCAAATTTAGATGTTTCGAGCAATAATATACAATTATTCTGAGGCGCATGCATGAATGTGGTCTCGAGTGCCAAATTAACTCTCCGGCAACACCACGCATGCATGCTAGCTATATATATCACGCAACAACATCAAGATGAGTGAATTTGAATATTTTAACTCACCAAAGATATCTCCCCAGCAGCCCTCGAGCTTTGGCCCAGGATACTGCCCATTTACTACCATCTTATTGACTGCGTATCCGTCCGGAGCAATCACCTTGTTAGAGAGAACAAGTTCATATCTCCGAACCACCCCGGTGTCCGGGATCTGACTGAGGTCCTCATAGTCTGACCTGAGATCATATCCCCGCCGCCATTTTCGATTTTCCCATCTTGACCTGTCTTTTCTGTTATCAACCCCGCATAGTAACCACGCTGGATCATTGTTATCCTGCGGGTGGCCTCCATGTCCACCTCGTGGAAGCAGCTCGCCTGCATCAAGAGGAGATCGCTCATTGATCTTGGCTGGTGCTGCCGAGATCGTTATGGCGGTTGCTAACAGGCCCCATAGGGCATTGTAGAGCAACATTCTTGGCAGATATTAGGAGTATTATATATTATAGGTTGTAGAGTAAGAGCTATATGTGTATTTAACGAGAGTGGAGTGTGTAGATATTAAGAATTAGACAATTCTCTATAAGGATGTACTGGCTCTTGAGACTGCTTGCCAGATGATTTCCGTGAAATATCAGCACAACGGCTGGGTGTTCACGACCTTTATATAGTTATTTATTTCAAATGTCCATAACATTTAAGCGTCTTCTCCGAGCTCAGCCAAGTTTCCCTCGATCCATCCGTATCCTCACAATGATATCCATCTGCAAAGCGTGCAGACACAAACTTGCCCGGAGATCCCGCGGAGTCTCCAGAACCCTCACCACTCATCAGAATATTCCTGAACGCGCGAAAAACAAAAAGAAAACCCCATATGAGTACCTACAGGAGGATATCCCTGCATTCTGGATGCGGCTCGTGCACTTTTGCACCATGCTGGCCGGCCGTGCCTCACAGCTCACCCCAGCCGCGGCGACCCACCATCCGTCGCAGTTAAGCTACAAGCCCTGCCATCTATTGTCTCAATGCTAAATTAAAAAGTTAAGGCTCATGATCGCGCTATGATACGATATGACAAGGTCGTATTTACAACGTTTATTGCAAGTATGCACCCCCGTCAAAATGTCGTAGTCTCAGATCAATCGGTTAACGCTGCCACATGTCTGTCGACGAGTCAAGCTCGGAGGGTAGCGTCCCCGAAACTAGTCGACGAGACATGTTCTTATAATGTAAAATGTACTAGCGTAATTCTATGTGGACTTGCTGCTCGAGCTCGTTTGCGAACCGGGACAGCGATTTCACGAGACACGGGACATGTGCAGATGTACACTTCAGTATAGTCTTATGCACGCTGGTATTCAGGCCAGGGGTCTGCGGACTTGATTGGCGGGAATGGTTGGCGAGTGCATGGCGAGTGCCGCATCATTCGTCCAGTTGATGTGCCCCTCGAATCATTGCCATGTCTGGCTGTACATTTTCAGCTCCCAAGACAGGCCAAGACTCAACGTGACATTCATGCGTCTGAACCATTCGGCGTATGACATTCGCTGCCTGTACAGTGCATCTTTAGACAATTATTCCCGTCCAACATCATTAGGGAAAAATTAGTAATGATTCGTTCTGCGGGCGTCTTGTCGACAGCCACGGTAATCTCACTGGTGCACGCTGGAAATTCGAACTAAACCGCATCACCACCGGACCTTTTATCCCCCCGCAAGCTAGCGGCTGACCAGGAAAATAAGTTGTGTTGCAATGGGGTGATATGTTGCATTCCTCGCTTGCCAGCGAGTGCCGAGAGTCTCGTCGCAGTCGCAGCGATGTGCAAACAAACCTTTGAACGCCGAGACCGATATTACATCAGACGCGGGATTTCGACCAGCACCATACAAAAGCCACCATTCCAGCGGCTAGCAGACGGCTATCCAATCGCCTCTCTCCAGAATTGTGTACTCAGCACCCCCAAAGGAATAAATTAAGGGGCCACCCAGAGCCAAGCTCTGCATGCCTATATGATCGTCAAGTAACTCCAGATGGCCACGAGCCAACGACGTGGACGGCCGCTGCCCAAGGATTTGCAATGTAAGGATACTCCGCAGGGCTCAATTCTTAGGCTGCAGAATCAGGAAAATGACCCTCGCAGGATTGCATTCCATTACAATTATTTACAAAATGGTTCACTTCACTAAGATGTCTATATATATCATCATGAGGGCCGATCATCTGTGCAACCAACCAGCTGCCGGAAGACTATCGCTTTGCAGAGAGTTATGCATAACGTTGCCGTCCCGCGGCTGGTTACAGCACAGCTCTAGAGGACCAGGGTCGGAATAACCCAGGTCGGCCAGCCGTAGATGCCGGCCGTGGCCAAAGATGCAGTAGACACAGGATCGATCTCTGGAGCTCCGGAGCATGTCCGTATCTGTGTGTAACTAACGTTATATCCTAGCATGCTAGCACCGGTATATAAATATTCTGCAAATACTTGTTTAATGGGCGGTAGTGATGGTAGTAACGGCATGGGTTTACGTTATTGACCAGGCCGGCTGGTCCTCCGAAACCGTGGTCCGCGGCGTCCGCAGTTCACGAAGTCAGCTCCGTTCAGCCCCATTTGCATTTCGCACACGACGAATTGCCCGAATCGAGTGCGGCTTTTACTTCACGGCCACAGTTTATTCGCCGGAGAACCCGTATGGTCCCGCTCCGAGAGTTTGCACGTGTCCGGCAGTACCGCACGTATTATCTCAGTCAGCCCTGCGCGCATCGTAAACACTCGGCTTCTGGAAGGAATTCACTACGTAATGAGGCCAAAACGGTACGGACGAAAGAGAGTACGAGAGAAATTGGCAAGGTCTACGTAGGTGTCTACTCACCATGACCCGATACTTTAGATAGGGCAGAACTGGGATGTATGGTTAAAGTCATGTTACACATACGTTCAGGTGCCAGCTTTTCTCCTTGTTCGTCCAGGAGCTTGGGTCTCAGTTTCCGGTATGGAATCGATCGACAGCAAGGGAATCGATGCCATCAGCATACGTATCTGCAAGTACCAATATTAGAAACTATAGTGGTGGTATACCCGTACAGCTTATAACCGTGTATCGTATTCTTCCAGCCGACCAACTAGCGGACTTACGCTCTACCGGACCGCGAGCTATCCCGCATCCCCGCGCCGGAGATTCATGCTATACTCGCTAGCCGGCCGGCCAGCGGACGTCTCCGTGTACTAAAACATATCTGCTAAACAAGTATTATACCTAGGAGTTTGGTCATATAGCCAAGCATCGGCCAGGGAGGCATGTCGACAAGCCAGACGTCTCGGTAAATAAATCCACTAGCCAGTCATCAGCATGTCGACATTTGCATGGTGGACGGTCCATCTTATCAAATAATATAGCGCCGTTACCGAGGTGTGAGACGACATGGCTATCGTGAAGCTTCGCTAGCTGCCTATTCTGACTAGTTGGGTACAGGGACTGTCCGCACAACTACAAGGTTTCTCCTCACCAGCGGGCAGAGTTGGCTCGTACAGTTCTTACCAAGTAGGTTCCTCGCATTTGCTAGCGTGGTGGTTCCTCGAGGTCGAATTTGCATCTCGGGATCAATTTGCATATCTATGTATAATATAAACATGATATAACCTAGGCCTGCTGAAGAATGACTACCGTCGCCGTTGTTTTTCATCTATATCTCCCCTGTCTCTGTCATACAAGCAAGGATCAGCATGCAGGGGATATGGCCTGAACGATGCGATGGTCGACCGCGACCCCTCATTGCAAGCTTGTTGATACGCGAAACCGAGGCCCAGTGGCAGTCGAGAACAAGTATCTGGATGCTACAGGCATACATTTTTCATATGTCTGATCTGATTCGAGCAGATCAGGCGTGACCTGTACAATTGCATACGCATATGCATAGACGCATTATGTTATCAGGATTTCTGCGGAGACACCTGATGTGGCCGATATCGCGCACAGGTCGCACTCGGATGACGTGCTGAAGGGCATATGGCCTGCGAGAGTCGTCCACACTCGGGCGAGAATATTACTTTTTGATTCGATTCATGTTCGAGCTGTCCAGCCGTGTTAGTATCAACTATATCGCGCTGAACATTCAGTGCTGTCAACTGATGTTGAGTTATGCAAATGCCCGGCACTAACTGCTTCTTTGCGCATGCAGCATGCGCTCTGCGGACATGCGACACAAGACACGGCTGGCAGCCGAACGTGCGTCTGGACTGACAACTGGTTCATGTTTCACAAGCTGAATACCGCAGGCCAACGCTGCAGCGGCCTGCATTCGCAGCTGGGTTGCATTCCGACAGGTCTGATTTAATCACGCGCATATTGTTTCGAAGCAAGAAACATCCCTCAGTGGCTTTGTGAAATTCTAGAAGGTACATATCCACAACATCCCCTCTCAAATAGTCTCGAGGCCTCCCAAAAAAAAATCAACAGTGAGTTTGTGACTTAGTACTCGATCAATTGGTGTTCCACAAGATAGTCAACAAATTGATCCTAGAGACTGCAGTCGCCGGGGTGCTGCATTAATACAGCCTGATTAATCACGCGGGTCTTCTGCGGATCTCTTCCCAAATTCTTTCCCACCGACGCATCGCCAGCGACTTTACCCAATTTAACAGTGAAAGCGTGAATTAGCGTCGTCTCGAGAGATAAACACCGGACGAATTCAATTGTTTCGAAATTTCGCAAGATACAGTACTTCGACAGCCGCATGCACACAGGGTGTGTTGCTGCAGCACGCGCATGACCGTCTCCCCAATTTGACTGTTTCGTCTCGGCCCAGTAGATTACCGACGTGCTCTGCCGATTCGATGAATTCAGCCCCATTGCGAAAATATGAGATGACATTCGAATTGAGTTCATCATATTTCACGGAAGTCGCCGCTCGCACTTAGAGTTGCCTAATACCCACTCCGCTCTCTTCTAACGTCTTATTGGACCCGCGCGACGAACGATAACCCCGCACATTATGGATGAAAGTCTATTTCGAAAATCCATACCGTTTTTGCGACGGTATTCATGCTGTTAAGCCCTCATGTTTGTTGTCCCGCGGAGAGGCTGTTGATTGAAGGGTTTTGCTGTTGTAGGCAGACAGATATGTCCCACTTGGCATATTTTCTGCGTGTCGTCGGAGTTAAGGTGTATCAGTGCTGGAGGCGGACTCTGCCCGAAAAAGCCCTAATAATACCTAAAAGAGAGAGCGGAGGGTCCGAGCTCGCCAATTGCAAGTTTTCAGGTCAGCCTGATGTGCTTCGATCGAGGTATACCGCCTGATCAGCCTGGGGTACCCAAATTGCAACTGGCTGCATCATGAGCTCAGTGTTCCCGAATCATGATCAACTTACGATTTGGTTTATAATTTACGAGACTAAGCAGTGCTGTTATCAGTATCCTACTACTGCGACCGATATTCGTTTGGTTATTTTGCGTATTGAAAATGATTTTATCTTGTTTCGTGAAGCCAGACTGCCGTACTCTTGACCTGCGAAGGTCTGGTTCTACGAGACAAGATTTTATCATTTTTCATCCATTCTCTTAGTCTCGGGGGCGCTGTTCTCTTAGCTTAGCTTGGTCTCGTAAATAGCTTAGCTTCCCATTTGTTTTTCGCTGAATTCCTTAGTCTTGAAGCCAGACTGCCCAGCGGGCCAAGTGAATCGAATTCCTTACGTAACTGACCATCTCTCGAGCTCGATCGTGCGCGTGGCGTCGCAGCCGTCGGACTTTTCTGCTAATGTAGAAGAAGATCTTTGGCTGCAGCTAGCTGCTTTGCGTCCAGCGTCCAGCAGTCACGAAACAGCAAGCCGCGCTGCGGCCCGTCAAAAACCAACAAATGTTGTGTGACCAGCAGAATACTAGCACCCACAGCGCAAACCTTCCAGTTCCACCTCTGCCCAGTTCTCTGATATTATTTTCACATTTAGTCAAAACCTCGAACACTGATGCATTACATCTTATCTCCCGTCTTAAAAGTCGATTACTTAATCGATTTGACAAGTGGTGGTGCCACAGACCCTATCTCCCTGTAGATATCTTCACGTTGTTAGCGTGGGGCCAGGATTCTGCAGAAACCAACCAACCCTACACAACTCCCCTGCCATCCCACCCCGCTCGCGTGCACTCACCCACGTTAATAACAGTAAACCCGAGACTATAGTAATAACCACTCAACTATAGGAAATTTTTCGTCCAAAGTACAGTCGTCCAGTAAATTTGCAAAGAGAATGTCATGCAAATTCGGGTCCAAGTGGTCTCGAGTGCCAAACTCTCCCGCGACACGGGTCCAAGTTTACTGTCGCGTAGAGGGGGGGGGGGGGGGGTTTTGGGTGACGCTTTGAGTTTTTAAGACTCATGAACGAGCTATTAAGATGTCTTGTTGCCGTCCCAAGTCTGCTTCCTGGATTTAAACGTCGCAAAACGCTTTCAAATCCCCTATAGTATATTCTGTGTCAGCAGGGCCGCGTTTGTAAAGACAGTCTGAAGACCCCTCTAAAGGAAAGAAGCAAGGCGAATACCACGTCAATATGCTCCCAATACACCGTTCGCTAGATGATACTGTAGCATAACCGTATCAATCAACCCCGACCTTCCGACACAGCTTGTATATCCATGGTATTCATATTTAACTTCTTCAAAAAAAAAATTCGTGATCCTCTGCCTTTTTTGCAACGCAAAGGGCAGGGTCTGGTTAAATTTGCGAGACAAGATGCTGATCGATGGACTTCAAAAACCCCCATCTAAACGTTCCTCGAAGGGTGCGCAGCGCTGCAGCAGCACTCAAACCCGACTCTGTGATTATCTATCTATCTATATATGTATGTGGAAGAGGTGCTTGGTATCTCTTGTTATAGCTGTTCTGCCATACTTTGACTGATGTGCACGTACTAGCAAGCTAGCAAGCAAGCAAGTAAGCGACAGGTGTGTAGACAGGCGCGTAGGTAGGTGGGTGGGCAAGTGGTATATTCCAGCTCAGTTTAATGAAGCTGTATGGTATATATATATATATCTTTACTATGAAATTTACTGTATATATATATTATGTTAAGTGTATATATTAGCCCTCACGGCCCCTCAGTTGAGCCTGCCTTTGGTAGTCAACATTACTTTCTTGGAATCCTGGAGCTCGAGTTATATACAAACTTCCTAGAAAATAATATATCTTGGTACTGCCCTCCCCTAGGCCATTTATAAGTAAAAGTAAATACTTATAGTTAATGTTCAATATATTAGCCCAATCGGTGGTTTAACAAAACCTCTGTTTGCAGTTGGGCATGCATGGAGACATGTGACAAATTTTTCTTCGATAGCGCACTACTGCAAGAAGACACAGCGGAATGGTGAAGTATACTATCGGTACACAAGATTTAAGTGACAAATTTTTCTTCGATAGTGCACTACTGCAAGAAGGCACAGCAGATGGTGAAGTATCGGTACACAAAATGTACAAGGCCATAAGGCCCCATTCACATGCGTTTGGTGGACGACAATACCGCGGATGGCTCCGTGCGTGATATTGATATTGATATATACCTTGGAATCATTCCCATTATCATCATTACTATCTACCCTCCCTCCCTTCCCCACCCCATCATTCCGGATCCTCCCTCTCTTCCTCTGCTCTGTTCTCTAAATACATACATACAGCATAGATACCCAAACTTCGTAAACCAATCCCAACATCGACAGACTCAACCAAAGCCAAAAAATAGTAACAAAAAGAGAAGCAAAATGGACAAGAAGATGTAATATGATACACGAAGCCATTAAACGGATATAAACGTAAACGCAACGCAGTGCAAATAATCTTGTATCAGTTCCAAACGCCGACCCCGTATTCCAAACAACAGCTAGTAATCAGTCAGTCAGTAGTATAATAGACGTAGTAGTATGTGCAGCATCGTCCACTCATGACACCCCAAGGATATCAGACATGCGTAAGTACTCATCCAAACAAAACTCAAAAGCTAAAAACCAAAACGACAAAAACAAGGAATAGCAAGTGATGAGTTTATAGAAATCAGACCAGCCACCCGTCGGTCCGCATGTGCTCCATCTGCACGCTATGGATATCCCGCGGTATCGCAATCGCCCCGACATCCCCCTTCCCAACCTTCCGACACGCAACCCAGCTCCCGATAACCCGATACTCCGGCTCTCCCTTCGTCGTACTCCCACCCCCGCACTTCGTCGCCTCGATCATACACGCCGACAAATCCCCCGGCCGGCTCCTACTCGGCGACGTGGAGATCGTCAACGCATCCTGATCGAATTTCGCTAGCCACGACGGCACGGTTATCCGATTCGTCAGGCCGATGACCGCCGGCTCCTCCGGTGCGATTATCAGCTCCAGACCACGCCGCCGGCAGAAGTCCGGCTCGAGGCCGAGGAGGTAGCAGGTTAGCTTGTAGACGATGGCGTGGTGGTCTACCGGCTGCAATTCGTCCCACGGGAGCTGGGTGTCCTCGTCCAGTGTCTGGTTGCAGAGGTTGTCGAAGAAGTCGTATTCTGGTAGGAAGGTGGTGATGCTGTCGGCGGGGTATTTGAGCTTCTGGTGGGGTTTCCGCGGGGCGAGGAGGGCCTCCATGCGGTCTTGGTATTCGTGCCAGAGGTTGCCCAGACGGGTTTCCGCGGTTTCGTCGAGGTTGCGGATGACGCGCGAGAGGATGGGCCCGATTTTCGCGAGGGGGGATTTGTGGTACGTGTCGCGGTAGATGAGGCTGCGGCGGCTGATGGCGTTTTTCGTGATGAGCTGTAGCGGCACTTTGCCGTCGCGGGTGTAGATTGGTGAGGAGGCGTTGGAGAGGGTGCTGTAGAGGTCTTTGACTTGCTTGATTGGTTTTTGGGAGAGGAAAACATCCGGCCGCCAGCAGCCACCGGGGGATTCGTTGAAGAGGCCGGCGGGGGCGTGCGTGCTGAGGGTGACGTGGTGGATGGATTCCATTTTGCGGGCGGCGTCGTCGAGGAGCTCGGAGGCGGTGAAGAACTTGATGTCCGTGGGGAGCTTGTAGCCGGGGAGGTCGACCCAGACGGAATGGACGAGGTCCTTTGGGTTTGTGGCCATGTGCGTGCCGTAGGCGAGGCCGCGGAGGTTGCGGCAGAAGGTTTTGAGGCTGTGGGTTAGCTCGAATTTGGGTTGTTCGTCGGCCTCCTCGACGCGCTGGAGGGGCAGGCCGAGGAGCATGCGGAAGAAGGCGGGCAGCTCCTTGCGATTCTCTTTCAGGGTGTCGCATTCCTTGCGCAGGTCCCGTGCGAATTTATCCGTCGCGTCGCGGATCAGCCAGTCGCCCTTGGAGTCGCTCAGGTCGAAGCCCTCGTGCAGCTTCTGCATGAACAGCGCTGTCGCGTAGCCGCTTATGGCCGCGATGTCGGCCTTGCCGGAGATCAGATCCTCGTACTGGAAGCAGGACGCCGGCCGCTGGTTGTTCCAGACCAGGCGCAGGTTGTGCGCGTACCGGAATTCTTGTCGGGCCCACATGCGGTTCGTGTAGGACGACAGACCGGCTTTGTTCAGACATGTTTCGTTCAGCCATTCCTCGACGACGTCCGCGCCAGTCTTCGCGCCGCACTCAACCTCCTTGACGGTCTTGTCGAGGCACTGGCAGCGCGCACCGGGCATCAGGACGGCGACTTCCATCGACCGGTAGATATCCGGGACCTTGGGCAGGATTTCGCGAACGTAGTCTTCCCGCTGCGGCACGCACAGCTGGTCCAGCCAGATGGACCCCTTCGCGTTCGTCAGCTCGACCAGCCGGTCCAGCAGCTCGGAGACGTCCCATTCGGTGCCCAGGTTCATGGATATCGCGCGGGTCGGGTCGTCGTGCCAGTGGCCGATGATCATGTTTTCGCGGTCAAAGTCGCCCCAGGTGTAGGAGATGGCGGTGCCCTTGACCTCGTTGATCGGCAGCTTGGTCCAGGAGACGGCGACGTGCTTCTGGATGGGTTTCTTCGCCCATTGGAGCAGCGGCTGGCCGGGGTGCAGGCCGGATATCTGGGGTTCTCGCGTCACGACTTTGTGTCGGAACCGGTCGCACGAGCAGGCCATCACATGCGCGACTCGGACGGTCGTCCGCCGGTCTTTCCGGGAGCCGATCGGGCCGGGTGTAGCGGCGGGGGTCGCGGGGGCGGAGAAGAGTAGCGGCGCGGGTGTGCGGACCGGAGTTCGAGGGACGGGTGTCGTGTTTGGGGATATGGGACTCAGGTAGGGCCCGTATCCTTTGCTGTGAGACTGCGGAGGCGTCCGCTGGGGGGTATCCGGGAAGAACCACGGGTCGGCGAGCTGGTCATTTCGGTACAAGGGAGGTCGGACGGGCGTGGAGGGCCGCTGGGAGCTGTCGATTATGAGTTTGGGCTGTTGGGGCGACGGGGTGCGGATTGGGGAGTATATTCCGTGTCGGTCGACCTGTCTGTCCACGAGTTTGTTCCGGGCCTGCGCCGGCGCGGGCGACCGGTACGGCGAGCCCAGAAGCTGTCTCTCCAGCATTTTGGGTCGTGATGTGAGGATATAGAATTATGAGGGAGCCGTCGGACGGTGGTGTTCGCACGAGAGCTATAACGAAGCGTCGGCCATGATCGTGTGTGGTTTCGAATGTTGCAGTTTTTGCGTTGTGCGCTGTGCTGCGGCTCCTGCTGCTGGGATTCCCCGAGTTGTTTATTTAATTTCTCCGGGCCTTCGGGTATTATATTAGATTAATAGAAACAGTGTCTTAGCGAGAGCACGGCCGTTGCCGAAGGAAGGAACAGTCGGGTCGAGTGGAGTCGGAAGGGAAGGATGGATGAATCGATTGTATGGGAGTGAGAAAGAGTCGAGGGGATCCGGATGCGGCGCTGGCGGTGTATAAGTAGTATGTGAGCAAGCCCGGTTTTGGGGATTTGCCTTGTCTTTCGAAATGTAATGCAATGTCGGTTGATGCAGCCTGCTTTTTGTCTGTTGTCCACCTGGGTTCCACAGCTCTTTCGCGCAAGACTAAAGCAGCGTTTGCTGGCCGTCGGGAGGAGGTATCGAAATGGGGTAAAGCTCGCAGGAGGATGGAGAACGGCGAGAGGGCGGCTTTTAACAATCGGACAGGCGAGCTGGGTAGACGAGTGCCTACGAAGGGGAGGACGGAGCGCAGTTACATGTAATATACATGCAACGGATGTACATGTACATGTACAGTGTACTCCAGGAAAAGGAACTTGATCGAAATGATATGATTGAATGAATGCTGTGCAGCTATGAGAAGAAGTATGCTGGAGTGAAATGTCCGGGACGAACGGTGCATATATCAAGCCAACCGTGCATCATCCATGCCTCTGGGTTGCTATCCCATTCCCGCGAGGAGGAGGAAGGAGTCGGATGCCGTACCAAGGTCGACGTTTTATTGGGCGTGGGGAGGATATTGCGCGCCAGCACGGGACACCGCCCGATTCCTGAATTTCGAGGTGCAGGCGATGCCGATGATGGTAATTTGATGTCGGAGAGATAGTATTCTCGTTCAATTGATCGATGAAGCTGGAGATGTAGCACCGAATGAAGTACTGAATGAAGTACTGAGTGAAGTACTCGGTACAGTGTATTGCACCTTATAAAGGAGCAGGTACCAGCGGGCGCAAAAGCTGAGCGGTGTACCTGAAAATGGGGTGGCTGCGTGTTGCCTGCTCTTTGCAGCACTCCACAATCCGCAGCTGGGTTGCACGCACCCCTGTCCGCCGAAAACAGACAACAAATTGACCCTCTCCTACATGTACTATGGGAGAACCTCTCACGGGTGTCCACCTGGCGCTGTTACGTGGCACCGGCCAATCAGCCCGCCAACTCACACCGCAGCACCCGCCCCATCGACGATTCTTTTCTTCCAGTCACTCTCCAGCTGCTAATCAACAGCTCGTCAGGAACCGCTGGGCCCGGCCCTGAGGAATCTGAGGAATTCGCTTAGCCGTCTGTCTTGAATGCTGGTTACAGGCGTGTTCCGGCACCCCTTTCCATCAAACCCTCCAGGCCGGTTTCGCCCTGCTGCAATTACAATTATAGCCGCAGCTCACCAATTGCGCTAACCGGTAGTTACCACTTATATACCACCATTCGATCGAACACCTGCAAATCAGAGGCCTCGCCGAAGAACAGCCTAATAATGGCATCGGAGCCGCTGAATACTATAGCTATGAACATCCTCATGCTGCACGGCAAAACGCAGTCCGGCGCCCTCTTCTACGCAAAGACCCGCGCGCTGGAAAAGCACCTCATCAAAATCTGCGCCCCCCGCCGCCTGGCCTTCCACTACCCGACCGCCCCCCACCGCCTGCACCTGCGCGACATCCCCGACGTCGACCCGGCATTATTACAATCCGATGATGGTGATGATGACAGCGAGGGTGCGTACACCTGGTGGCGCAAGGACGAAGTCACGGGCGAGTACAGGGGCATCGACGAGACGTGGAGGTTCCTCAGCGACTACCTCGACAAGAATGTAATCCCAATTATCCATCCCTCATATATCATCATCCCAGATCCCGGGTCCTGAACAGAAAAATTTGCACGAATACATGCCATATGAAGTATACGTATGCTACGTGGTGCGGCTTTAAAGCTTCCTGCAGCAATGCACAAAATTTGCAAACCGGTGTCACGCGACTGGTGGACGATGCGATCGTGTCTCCACTCACCAAAGCATTGACCACCATTGCTGCGCTGTTCATGCACGTTTGCAACGTGTCGACCTTTCCACCTCTAATACCTCTCCGTGCATGACGAACCCAGAATCATCTACCCAATCGCACATACTGGTATCACCCATGTGAACTAACACAAGGTAGGGCCCGTTCACAGGCGCAATCGGCTTCTCCCAAGGCGCAGCCCTAGCCGCAATCCTGGCGGCGGCACTAGAACCCGCTCGCGCCGATCGAAAACCCGCTTCCTTCGCCGCATCCTTCAAATCCACACACCCGCCGCTCGCCTTCGCCGTCGCGTATTGCGGCTTCCGTGCGCCGAACGAGGAGTACAGATGGCTGTACGAGCCGTCTATCCGCACGCCGGTGCTGAATGTGTTGGGTAGTCTGGACACCGTCGTCGACGAGAAGATGATGCTGGCGCTTGTGGCTGCGTGTGCTGGGAAGCGAGTGCTCTGGCATCCCGGTATGTCTTTCCCTACTAACTACTACTATACCGCTGCGTTGACTTGCATTCTGTTTGGTGAAACTCATTTTGATGTGAATTCCACCGTTTCATACGCGTATCATGCATGCATGCAGTAATATAACTAACGTCGCACTCGGAAATATCGTTACGATAATAGGAGGTCATTATGTCGTCGTGAAGAAGCAGTGGCTCGACGCCGTCGGCGCCTTTGTCCGCGAGTCGATACACGATTCCGCACAAGCGACCCCTGGCCCATCATCGCAGGCGGACGCAGATGAGCGGGTCGAGGACATGGATGTCCCGTTCTAGCCTTAAGCCTTACTTACCTTTATATTATACCTTGTATGTACTCGGCCGATCGCGAGATATCTGGATCACTCGAGCCGATGCGCATGGTTGTATGAACGTAGTCTCGGGTAGGAAAGAAGGTTATATTGTCCCGTTTGGGTGGGTTAGATTTCATGGATCAGGGTTACGTAACCGGTACGATATCATTAGAGAATAGATGGAGAATTGTATATAGAATCTTGTTAGATTGACATGATGATATCACTTGCACGACATCATTGATATTCCGAAATCAGTAATCGTTCACGATCGATCATAATCCTACATGCACAATCACACAACCGCATAGTTAACCAAGTAATATACTCGGCCGATTGCCCATTCGAATAGTGATACCCGAAGTGCATTGCATTATTTGTACATGCGCTGTACATACTGCATCTCGATCTCCGCATATAATGCAACCCGCATGATATCATGCAAGCCCTCGCTCCTATAGCGACCAGCACCCCGACACGGATCCGAACGCCACACTAGCCGTTAATAGTAAGGATGCCCAATCGAGCTAGCTCTCAAGCTAAGCTACTGATAACACGGCACGGACGGCCGTCACTGGGGCGACCCGATGGAGCCGGAGACCGAGTTTGACTGTTCGGATTTCTGAGGGACGTCCATTTGCTGCATCCACTCTTCCGGGGATTGTATGCTGCCTGCGAGGCTTAGACTGCCTTCGTTTGCGCTGGCGCCGTTGGAGGGTGGGAACAGGTCGCCGTCGTCGAGGATTTGTAGCGACGCTTTGTTGTTCAGATCCCCCACTACATCCGTTATATCAGTTAGCCCTCCGCACGATCAAACGTAGTATCTGTATGTATCTATATGTATCTGTATGTATGTAATTCAAGTATAGGCGAAGGGAGGATGAAGTGTGGAGGGGGGTGGATACCTCTGATGGATATGACGTTCCGCCAGGGCTGGATTCTATAGCAGCTTTGTCCGTCAAAGTCCCAGGAGTCGTGGTTCGCGGGTGTTTGCGCCACCGGATCTTCGTATTTCGGACGGACGAGGAGCAGGTATTGGAGGCCGTCAAAGTATGCCGTCGTCGCTGCCGCGTCCATTTCCGGGAAGCGGGTTAGAAAGTTGTCGCCGAGGGGTAGTAGACATCCTACCCATCCATACACCATTAGTAAACCGATTCAACTATGTATATGTACCGGTAATGTATATCGGATACTCACTCCACAGCCACAGCTGTCCTTCGAGTTCACCGCTGCCCAACGACAACCCCTTGACGCTCCGCCATATAATCTTCTGGTTCCCGCCATACGCCGCCTGCACGCTGCCCACAGCCACGCTCGACGCACCCTCCAGATTCGCCGCTCGCATAGCACCCGCCGCCGCCCCGCCGTTGGGTACATCCAGATCCACAAACACCTCCCAAAACTGCGACAACGCCGTCGGTATCGCCTCTTCCACGAGCGCCTCCGCCTGATCTAAATCGAGTATAACCTGCGGGTTCACCTGCGGCTGTCCGAGGTCTGCACCGAAATCCGGACTGCTGACGCCACTCTGCCCCATTGCCGCTTCGGCCCCGCCGGCACCGTACTCGATATGCTCGAGCATGGAGTCCGGTGATGCTGGGTTGTCGTTGTTATCGATACTGGGAGAGGAGGGAGAGGAGGGTGCAGCGACCGGGAGGGTGGTTTCCGAGTAGACTGTGCCGGTCTCGGTATCGTGCAGGAAGATGCTGTCGTCGAAGGCGGCGTCGTCGGTGTTCTGGAGGTGTTTTAGGAAGAAGTATTTGCTTGGTGTGCCCGTTGTTGGGTCCACCTTGCCCAGTCTCGACACCACTATCAACATATCAGCAATACTGATATACCTATCCATATGGCGATATATTTGTAGGTTTGCATATCGAGGGGTTGAGATTGGGGATATGTACTAACCGACATACGGATTCTCGACGAGGAGATTGTACGGCGGCAGAGACGAGTACTGCGGCACGTTGACCAGCATGTAGAACGGGTTCAAATCGGCTGCTACGATTGCCATGAAGGCAAAGTAGGCTGCCGCCGAGACTCCGCTGGGCGTCATTGTCGTGTATATATTTGTATATATGTATACTCTGTCGTCGGTATACTCAGCTACAACGGTCTAGTATATATATATATATAGGCTGGTGAGCCTGCGCGTGCCTGAAGTACGTTCCGTTCCATGCTCTTTACCTTTATCCACGTGGCGCATGCATACCTTTGCCTTTCTCTCGATCTCACATGGCGCATGCATGCGTGCTCGATACTTTCTAGATACACGCAGTCGGTGAGCGAATTTGCGACAATCTGCGTTGAATACCAACCTTGCCGACAAAATACCACACCTTGAACGTCAACGAGCAGGTTTAATTCTGGCGCCAGTATATATATATATATATGCATTTACCAGAATGCTAGTATAATTGAGGTTGCGTACGAAGGTTGAGTTGAGCTAAGTATCATTGAAATCATGTGTATAACCAATCCTAAGCATTACAGACATGCATAAATATATAGAAAGATATCAAAACAAAAACACCACATAGCTAGACCGACAGTAGACGAAAAGGAAAAGGCTGGCAAGCAGCCGGCGCGGTATAAGTTCGCTGATAGAGATCAGGGCGAATGGAAGGAAATGTACAAAAGGTAGCTTGTGCTCCGAATCCATGACGGCAGGCGAATATGATATAATGTGACAAAATATTATAAGGATTGTCTGCGTGGTCGGTGGTTATATGCCGGTAATGTAATGCGATGAATGCTGAGAAACGGTGCGATGAGGTATAGATCGATTGATGAAAAGATACGCAAAACGAGACGATCCAAAGCGACGATGAGGAATGATGCATGCTAGAATTCAGATGGATTGTGGACCAGACCACTACTCTCCTCCTATACTTTATTTTTTGACAGCCAGATTTCACCTGGCCGCTGTAATGTGATGACAGTATTTACTGATGGCCCGGCAGCTCGACGGGCATGTTCTCCTGCTTGGGCGACGGCAGCTCCGACAAGCCTGCGGTATTACTAGGCGGCGGCATCCGACTCGGATCCATCGGCGTGCCGGCCATCTCGCTGACCGGGTTCGGCGAGTACGGCGTCGGTCCCGGCGAGGTGGGCGGCACCGGCGCGTAGCCCTTACCCGGCAGGTTGGGCGCCTGGCCGTACTGCTCGCCGTAGCCGCCCTGGCCGTAGCCGTAGGCCTGGTTGTTGAAGCCCTGGTTGTTGTACCCGTTGTACCCTTGCTGCGTCTGGTCCATCGGTGGCGGTGCCGGCTGTTCTGGCGGCGTGGTCTTCTTGTCTTGCCGGCGGCGGAAGAAGAAGAATGCGCCGATTGCGATGCCGATTACTGCCACGCCACCGACGACCCCACCTGCGATGGGGCCCGCGTTCGACTTTTTGGATTCGCTTGGTGCCGCGCTCGAGGTGGCGGGCGCGGTGCTGGTGGTGCTAGGACTTGTCGGGGAGGAATTCGGCGCGACGGTTGCGAACGGCGCGACGCCGTCGGTGCCCAGAGTCTTCAGCTGGGAGTCGGTCGCGTTGAGCTTAGCCTGCGCAAAGCTGGTCTGCTGGTTGGTAAAGTCGTGGACAAGGTATGTCGCGCGGACGAAGGGCATGCCGAGAACGGCGGTGTATCCGGCCTGCGCGGCGAGGCCGTAGTTATCCATAGAGTCGACGAGAACAATGCAGGCGGGTGTCTCGCTGTTGCGCAACGTGGTCTGGTAGCCGCCGACGGTGAAGGCGGGAACGATCCATTGGCTGGCGTCGACGGTGATGGATGTGCCTTCGAAGTTGAAGGTGAGGCTTCGGTTGGACCATCGGTAGCTGCAGTCGGTGAGGTAGCCGCCATATGTGGAGTCCAGGTAGGCGTCGACGTCGCCAACGATCGTCTGCAGCGGGCCGTTGGGGAAGTAGAGGAGACTGTAGTGCTGGACGCATCAGCGGTGTGTCAGATAAACGAGATTTTTGTACGAGTAGGCGCTTACCCCGTGCTGAATTCGACATTGGCGTTCCAACTCGTCGCAAGAGTTTCAGGGCTGCCGTTGCCGGTGTCGTATTCGAGGTTCTTGAGCTGCACGGTCGTCGTGCCCGACGACTCGAAGGTGATCAGGTTGCCGTCGTATTTAGCGGTGTCGATAGCCCCAATGGTCAGCTCGCTGCTGTTGGTGTCTATCCATCCATTAGCATTGGCCCTATACACTACACTATATATCTTTCGCTGCGGGAAAGGTTCGAACGGAACATACCGTAGTCGTTCAGATAGAGTCCGTAGGCGAGCACGCTGATAACATTCTCGTCTAGCATGGTTCTCAGGAGCGTCTTTTCAGTCGCCCCCGACCCGCCGATACCCATCCCGAGCTGGGGCGTTCTTGTGTAATCGGTTGCGATACCAATGGGCACTTTGTCGATTTCCGTCTGCCCGATCTGGAGTGTGTCTTGTCCATAGTAGCCGAGAACATAGTATCTCGAGTCCGACGAGGTGAGGTTGAGGGTGCTGCTGAGGTTTCTGAACGTATTCGAGCTGGCAGGGTCGACTGGACAGACATTGCAAAGCGTTAGCCAGTCCTCGAGCAAAATCATGCATCGATCAATTAATTGAGAACACTTACAGCTGCTGGAAAAATTATATTGGACGCACTGGTTGTAGTTTGCGCCGTTCGCGCAGAAGTTTCTCGTCTTCAGCGGGCCCGGGAACCAGGTGAAGGGGTCGGAACTCAGTCTTAATCGAACGAACTCGTGTGCGGAGCCTGCAGTCGGTTAATCGCGCTGTCAGCCCGCATGTCACTTTCATGTAATCAAATCTTCGCAGTTGGCGACGCCAAAGTCACGTTAAATTATGCGGCCCTTCGGCGAGCGCGACGATAGCGATATCGCTGTGGACCTTATCGATAGTTGTGTATAATTATATGACCGGCGCAGAAGCAGCTTCCTGTTGTATCTGAGATATAAAAAGGGAGCACAGCTGCGGGCTGTCCGTCGTCGCGGTCACACAACACGGCGAGGAGAGGAGGAAGGAGGAACGGAACATCAACCACAATGAATGCTCGGACTTACCGACGAGAATGTCGACATAGTATGAGAATTGAGGAGCCTATCCGCATACGCCGCCCTGTCAGTCTTTCCGAATCGCGACACTGGAGTCCCTCGTCGGTAGGTGTGGAAATACACCCGTCGCACTTACAGCGTATTTGAACGTCGTGCTGATGGTCGACGCCCGCTTCGTCAGGCCCCGAACGGCCTCGACGGGATTCCCCAGACTGCTATACAGCTGGAACTTGAGACCCTCCGTCGTCGCCAGACATATCGACGCAGCCGCAACAGCCGTCGCAAACCTCATCGTTGCTGATTTGTCCCGCCGGATTCCCCAAACTGCTTAGAATAACCACAATTGGTCGGCCCACCGAGGATTATATTTGAGATCGGTCCCAAGTCCAGACGTTGCGATTTCAGCCCTCTTGGAAGGAGGAAACGATGCAAAGACGGGCCAAGCAAGGAGCGGGAGCGATCGCTTCTTAAGGGATTGCCAGAGCGGCATACACCCCCGGCAGCAGGCAGGCTTTGTTTCAGCGGCTGCTACGGTACTGTACTAAGTACAAGCTGCTTGCTAAAGGGGGGGGAAAGAACTCATCAACCGACCAGAGCCGCAGGCTGAGGAGGGTAGCATCTTCCTGCACGGCTTTGTGCGACAGGCATGGCAGCCAGAGCCACCACTATCGGCCGGCCGTGGGAGAAAAAAAGGACTCCAGAAGATTAGTCTTCGGGCCCAAGTATTAGAAATAACCGTAGCCAAGTTGGCATAGCGCTTGGGAATGCGGGCTGAGGTTCGGCGCTACTTTTTTCTTGCTCCCACGGGCTGCGTGATCCTTCGAAAACGAAATTGGCTGAGGGATCTGGTGGGGCCGGTTTCCGACACACCTGCAGTCTGTCTCCCAGTGACGGGCTTGGCCTTTTTCGCACAAGCTTGACTTCACTTCCGATAATAAATACGAGGCGAGGGCGTCTCACGCTGACTGCTGTTTAGTGAACGTGGGCTTCAATATCGCACGGCGTTTATACGTTTAATACAGACGATACGCCGAAGGAGTCGCAAATTGGGAGAAATCTGCTGGTTACCGCTTCACTTCTCGATTCAGAGACATCCAAGTGTTCGGCGGGCCTGCGTGCGTGCGTGTGCTTCAACCTGCATTGCATGCACATGCACCTTCTTCAAACTTCTTTCCAAATCGTGGGTACGGGGCAAACAACGGCTACGGCAACGGTACTTGGTAACTACATGGCATGCCAAAGGGAGCGGGTGATCGAGCTCTCTCGCAAGGCGACTTTAAAGTATTTCTTGCATTTGCCCTCACTTGCAGGTATTATTGTTTGTCCCCGGCCAAACACATTCACCGAATTATGTCTTGGTTGGTTCAGCCGCAGGATAACATGCCGCAGCCGGGAGATGCAGCAAAAGTTGCAGATGTGCATGCCGCCGTGGATTTGGAAGGCAAAAATATCCAGCCCTGCATGTGCATGTTCACGTTCGATATGCGTCTACGGCTGCGATAAGGGGAGTTTCGTCTACAATCGGTGGTTCACAGCGTCAGGAACCGGAGTCAATCGACGGAATGAAACCACGGAGATGGTTTCTCCTGTCGGACAAACATTGGCACCGAAGCGGTTACAACATCAAAAGACAGGCCTTCTGACCTTGGGGCCGGACCCGGACCCGGCTCGCGACTAGGGTTCCGCCCGCAAATGTCTGGCAAAAGCGCAAAGGCTGGCCAACGAGCAGCCTGCTGACCGCTATTTCAAGGCCGAGAAGGCTTTCGTACGTTCGTATTAATAAATTTAAACAGGCCTGCCCATCGATGGCTTCATCCGCCAAGCGATTGTCGATGGATCGTTATCTCGTGTTCGAGCAAGCACGCAGAATGGAAAACAGCAGCCTCGAGGCAACAGCTAGACTGCCTGTTCTTAGCGACTCGGCGACCTAGTCCAGCCGTGGCGTCGTCGTTGTCGTCGTCGATAAATGTCGCCTGTCGTAGCTTCGGATTTCAACCCCACGTCTTCGATTCTCCCTGCCTAGATTGCCACCTGCATTCCAGGCTGGCGGGAGTCCAAACGGAGCTCGGTTGGATCGGAGGCAAACCAGAACGCAGCCGGTTCTCGACTTGTCGTGCTGCAGCACTGCACATTGTGGGGCGCGTGGACAGCCTCGGAGGCGCATCCCTCCGACCTGGGTTTGCACCGTGACATGCAACCATCTTGACGCACGATGTCTGCCTAATTGGGAAGACCCACATATACGCTTCTGATACGGATTGTCGTTGTCAAAGGCTATTTTCTCACTACGGAGTATTGAGAACACTGAAAAACGGATAATTCAGGCCGGCAACAAGGCTCAAGCGTGAAGGATTCTATTCATGGGATACAAATGACTAAACTCTAGTCTCGATAATTTGAACTCTTGGTACGAAATAAGCCTTACCGGATTATATTACTATTAAATCCATCATCGATATAATCAACGGCTAACCAGGATAAAATGCCGAGTTGGATAACTGCCAGAATCCGCCATGCATGCACACGCGAGCAAATGCAAATATCTATATACAAAATGTGTGACAAAAACCACGACACCCGCCCCACCTGCAGACAGCAATCGCAATTAATTGAGCCTCTCACGAAACCGCGTACAGAATCCTCCTGAAGAAGGGCGCGTTCCTTCGCTTCTCCAGGTCTGCGTAGTGCGCCGCCCAATCGATCTCCTTGCGCCCAGCGTCCAGGTCGACCTCGCCAGGGGCGATCAGGCCGCCGCCCTTCCAGAAGTAGCCGACGACCCAGAACGCCAACGTGACAAAGATGGCAAGATACTGCTTGAAGAAGCCGGTCGCACTGTTAACCTTCCCGTGCAGCGACGGCGGGAACAGCGCAACGTAGAACTGCGCGATCAGGACGAGAATGATGATGGTCAATCCGACGTAGGAGCCCACGACTCCACCGACGGCCTTGAATGGGATTTCCTCCAAGGTGCGGCCCTGGTGTTTCCACGCGGCCCGGAAGCGGATGTGGCAGATACAAATGGACGCCCAAGTGAACAACGCGGATAAGCCCGACAGCGCGAGCAGCCAGTCGAAGATCTCGGTACCCTGTGGCAGAAGGCCGAGGTACGCGATGAAACCCATGCTGATCAGCAGAACAGTGGCCGGCAGCGGTCTGCCCGCCTTGTCGACGTAGGCGAAGATCTTTGGCGCATAGCTCTGCTCGGCCAGCGCGCAGAGCGTTCGCGAGGCGCCAAAGACGCCCGAGTTTCCAATCGATACGACGGAGACGAGAATGACGACGTTCAAGAAGGACGCGTACCCGGGAATACCGGCTCTGTATGCGACCAGCACCATCGGCGAGGCGGTCGTGTCGATGTAGTTTCCGGAGCCGAAGAGCTGCTTGTCATCCGACGGGATCAGGAGGCCGATGAACAGCAGCGAGAGAATGTAGAAGAGCGTGATCCGCCAGAAGACCTGCTTGACGGCGGACGAGAGCGACTTGAGCGGCGTCTTGGACTCCGCGGCAGCAAGACCCACCAGTTCCGTACCGGCGAAGGAGAACGCTGCCGTGACAAATACGCTGCAGAAGCCTTGGAAGCCGTTCCGGAATGCACCTGGGTCTTTCCACAGTCTATACATAACCCAACCGTCAGCACATGATACAAGTAATCGTATATATTATAGTAAGCACCAACCTAGCTCCCCAGTAGCTGTCGAACTGTCCACCCTTCGGACCACCGCCCAGAACAAAGATGAACCCGGCGAACAGAAAGCTGACGACAGCCCCCAATTTGAGCAGACTGCTCCAGAACTCCTCCTCGCCGTACCCGAGCACGCCGAAGATGTTGACCAGGATAATCGTTACCAGAAACATCGTGTACCAGATCGCCGGGCTCAAATCGTCCCGCCAGAACTTGATACATTCCGACGCAACGATAATCTCAAACGGAAGAATGATAGCCCATTGCATGAAATAACACCATCTGTCACAGCGTCATGCTATTAGCCTCGATTTCCAACATCACTTCAACAACTGGATTTCCTGGATGGACGTACCCCATAGCGAAACCCCACGATTTGTCAACGAAGCGGCCAGTGTAGATGTAGAAGCCGCCGGATATCGGATACATAATCGCCAGTTCGCCCAACGCATACACGACGTTGAAAATCATCACACCGATAATCAGGTAGTCGATGATCAGAGACGCCGGGCCACCAGTCGCCAGCGCGCCACCAGATCCAACGAACAATCCCGCACCAATCGATCCGCCTACCCATACACATATATTAGTATCCATATGCCGTGGAGCATATATATGACTAGAAATATACATACCGATAGCGATCATGTTCATGTGCCGCGTCTTCAACGTCTGGTTGAGCTGATTATGCTTATCCGACACCGACCGCGGCTTGAACGACTCGGGCGTGCAGCCCATCCGCGTCCAGAAGCTCAACTGCTCATCGTATGCGCTGCTGTCCGCGATTTCGAGCGTTTCGCGGGAGGCTGTCGGCGGCACCGAGCCCTTGGACTCGCTGTCCCCGTAGATGGACTTTTCCGCCATCAGTTGAAATGGGTGCGAGGGACGCTCGCAGTTGTCGTCGGGTTATGTATGTGTCTGAAATTTAAGCAATTTCTGAGACAGAAATTTGTCGAGCGCTGGAACCTTATCCTGCGCAGATCGACGTATGTGCGACGAGAGGGATGGAAGAAGAGAATAAACCGCGAGGGGCAGGGCTGAGAACAATGGTGGCACCGAATATATATTCGAATTGAGCGGCGCGGCGAACAACGTGAATTGTCCAAATATTCGAATACGCCCATGGTGAAGAACTGAAGTTCTGGTACGGATACACCTTCCTCTGCCGCATTCACCAACCAGGCTCTGGACCCTGCAATCGATCGTCCGAGCCAATCTTAGACCAAGTGCATACTGAACTACATACGTGCATGCATCTCCGCGCTACCAAGTCCACAGTAGTATACTGCCTGACTCACTTCTATCGCCGATGGAAGAAAAAAAAAAAAGTGTATTCTAGACCGCTGTAGCTTCCTCGTGGGTGGCGTTACCCGTCGCAGAAGAGCTACCCCTCCGTCCCTGCATAATGCATATCGAAAGGAAGAAAAAAAAAATTCTCTAGAAAAGGTTCAGTCGTTGCAAGCTGCCATAGTAGTACATACCCTCCATCTCGCAATCCTGAATTGACACTGTACAAGCATACCGCTCCCGGCAGCCACGCGATACCGTACCTGCAGCTGGCTATTTCAGGCCGCAAGTGAAGGATCTAAGTAGCGGCGGGGAGGTGGTACTGTCCACGACGGGTATGTCGACGTAAATTGGCCGTTTCGGTTGCTTCCCTCGCCTTCCTGAACGTGTGGACGGGGATGGCGTCGGCTGTACCTCGCGTACCGTTGAGCAGCGGACGTCAGGTAGGTACATGTACTGCAGGCGAATAAAAGCTGGTCCATGGATAGACTGTGTAGGTTCTGTAAGAAAGCTGGGAGCTCGCTGACGCGAGTCGGCAGCCGGGTTGCGCCAAGACAGTTTTTGCGAAGGCAGGGTTTGCAGGTGCTGTGGCCTGTCTGTTTGGGGGATTCGGCAGCTCCCGCGGCAGGACGGTAGAGGGATGTGAGGAGATGCTAGTAGGTATTGGCGGGAGGGATGGTTTTCTTTCGTTAATGCGAAATTGGAGGCTGAGACTTTTGATCGAGATTTCGGTGAGAAAAAATTTCCGTAGGGTAGGAGGTTTGGGAGATGTCTTGCAAAATCCAACAGATTAGTTGTGTTGTTCGTGCGCCTACGGTCATACGGCTGCCTGTGCAAGCATAGTCGAGACAAGACTAGCCCACCCGCCGATGTATACGGCCACTGGAGTTCCACAGCATGGATACCCACACACCACATGACACTAATACAGCCACTTGCTTAGTGTAACGATATAGAAATGATAGCGAGACCGTAGTCTCTATTTAATTAAATAGCATCAATAACACAACTTACGATAATTCTGATAGCCTATTCTATATGTTTAGTCCGTCGACCCGGCGGGTATGCTTTATGTAAATGCAGGCACACCCGGCTAATCGTAAAATACCACGGATAAGATAAACTATATCTTGCCAGGGCTTTTGAACACCGTACAGCTTTGCAGCAGAGCTCTCGAGATCTCTCAACCCTAGGGGCTTCTGGGTCTCAACTGTTAGCACCTGGCACCTGGTGTAACGATCGTCGTCAGAAACAGCCTGGAACCCTGCGTTTTAATATATCCACCCCAGATACTCTGTTGTCACGTTTCATTTTGCGCACGCATATTAGAATCCAGCTCATCCAAGTTCAGGTGGTGTTTTCTATATATTTCTATAGATGTCTATATATGTCTATATATTTTTACATGTTTCTATATAGTATTTTCTCACTTTTATATATATTTCCATACTTTTCTATATATTGCTATACCATTCTACACATCTCGACACCGTCCAATATAGCTATCCGCCTTCTCTTTATATCCAGCGTATGGATAAAACAGGAAGGTGAACAAAATATAGAGTTTTATCAATGTGAATTACCATTTCCAGGCGATATATCGGCATAGTGTATTTATATTATCAAGACTAGCTACGTATACTACTAACATTACTAGAAGTCCATTGCAAACTACATTCCAGAAAAATCACACCCTCACACCATAACTCCGCCCCACAGCCAGCCATCGCAAACCGCTCCCAACCGGATTTGATAAAAGCACGATAAATCACACCACGTATCCATATCCCCATATACGTTTCAACGAGATCATGTTATAGACACACCACAATCGGTCGTGTATAATATCCGCTGGTAGCAGCTCATTTCTGCTTCTTGGACTCGGCTTCCGCGGCTGCCAAATGCCATGCGAACAGTCTCCGGAAAGCATCTTTGCCGCCCGTCTCGATGACGTCGCCGTGACATGGGATGATGCGGTCGAAATTCCAGCCGTCCACCCTCTTTATACTCTCATTGAAGCTCCTACGTAACCATTAGCACAATTCCACACTGAGTATATATATATCTATACTACGCTGGGATTCAAGCACTTACTGTCTGTTCTTGGCGAGGCCGTACCAGATTGTCCGCTGCTGACTCTTGCCCTTCAACGACGTGAACAAATGCATGCTAACACGCGTCCAGAACCCCGCTGCCGCGTCTCCCGGCACCTTACTAAACTGTTCGTGGGCGGGTAAATTGAACAATAAATCAGCCTCGATCAGCGTGCCGCTGGGCCGATGGCACATGACGACCTCATGCGAGGAATGGCCGTCGAAGAACTCGAGGTCGAAGTCGGCGGCGAGGTCGTCCGGCAGCTGGATTGAGCGCTTGTTGGCGGCGGTGTAGGAGAGGTCGAAGGGGACGTCTTCGTTGTTCTGTTTTTGGCGTTTGGTGTAGAGGGATGTTGGGCCGATGACGCGGGCGGAGGGGTAGGCGGCTTTCCAGGGGCCGATGTTTAGGTGGTGTTCGATGTCGGGCGCGACGATGTAGGAGACTTGGCCGCCGAGGGCGGTGACGGTGTCGGAGACTTCGGTTGTGAGGGGGGTGGGACTGAAGACGACGAGGCCGCCGGAGGATAGTTTTGCTGGTGGGTGTAATTGTGTTAGTATAGTGGTATTGAGTAGCGTGGCGGTGTATAGGAGGATGTGGTGGTGGTGGGGTACGTACTGATGGTGGCGCGGCCGCCGAATTTGAGCAGGCCGACTCGTAGAAATGGGACGGAGACGGTGGTGACATTCTCGGCGACCTGGCGGATGACGGCCGTGGAGGTGATGTCGTTACCGTAGAGCTTTGTATTCGTCGACATTGCAGCGGTGTACAATTGAGGTGGTTTATAATTGTATCGTAAAATCAAGTTTTGTTTCCTTCGAGGTTGGATTGTTGGTGGGTGAGATGAATTTCGACTAATGTTGTATCGGCGGACGGTCGAGGGGTATTTATATCTCTAACGTGTATATTGTTGGTTAATATCGGTCGCAGTGATGATTATAAAGCTTTGAAGATGGTGCGATATATTTATATACTGAGTGTATATTTAAAAAGGTGGATGAATGCGTCGGAATAAGATTTGAATGCGGACGTCAATTGAGGACTTTATATACCGAGGCAAGATCGGCGAAGGCAGCACCTCCCCTCTTTGCGTTTCCAGAAGCCCACATGCACGCCGCCCGCTGCAGCTTCATCGTCATGCCAGCATACGTTAATATTCCCGGCTCGCCCGGGTGAACAGTATACAAAGCGGTATACTGATTTGTCTCGATTAGAAGGTCCCGTCGTGGAGTCGGGATGGATACCCCGGTGCAATTTTGATAGCTAGCGCATGCGTGTATGCGTAGTAATCAGAATCTTTGGACGCCAATGTATCTAGCAGTGGATCGAACAACCTTACATAATTCGCAACGGCCGACTCGTACGTGCATGGCCCACTTGCTGTGCATGCGCATGCATGAGACAGGTAGCCGTGAGTGGCGCCAGTCGACATTTACTATTGCAATCGTATAGTGTGACTGTGTGGATTGTGAGTGCGCACACAAAGTCCGTTCCGGGCCAGCCGTCGGATTGATAGAAGCACATTCTTCGTTCGGTTCTCCTGCATGACGTTCGCTCGCCAAGGGACGGGACCCTAAACTCCGTCGCCAGGCTATGCCGTTCCGAGCAGCCATGCACAGATTAGATTACTAAGAATCAATTCTCTGTCTGTGATGTATACGGTCGGCCCGGTGAATAATAAACAGACCGAGGTATGTGCGAAGCCACACTGGAGTTATAATGTATATGAGTTTTACTTTGGTCATATTATTTCCCATTATAAAGCCGGTTCTAGAAGTCCGTCGTTCGACGCCGACCGCAGCAAGTTTTAATTTAAATACAAAATGATGATTCCTATCTCCTCCCGGACTGATAAAGTCAGGCCGACCGTCGGCCATCGAAAAGTATACCGCGATCGAGAGTATCAAGCAGTGATCCAGTATACAATTGCACAATTCTCGGATCCACCGTCCAACTGATGTGCAGGGTACGTACCGCGATAAGAGGATTAGTAATCGTGCAATTGGAGCTTGGCTCAACAGTCGTCTCCGCGGCCAAGGTGTCTCTGCAGGTGAAGCTCGTATTCGGCTTGTGGGATTTCCGAGTGCAGACTGTACATACTGCCGTAATATACAGCATAATAAGTTGGCTGACTAAGGGGATAGCCGAGCTCTGAAGAGTCGGGCTCGTGATATCGATAGCAGCGGTTTTGATAGCATGGATTTATGACCACGATGGAGGTGACCGAGCCTGGATTTCTACTTGATCCTAGCAGACTGAATGCCTACTAAATAGCGACCCGTCGCCAGTGCTGTTTCTTGTACACACATTAGATCTACTACACATACAAGGCGTTGCCAGGTGTAATTGCTGGACGGAACCCTGCAGCAATATCGATCCCCATCGGCGCAATGATCTCTCGCCTTCTCCAACTGTTACCTAAGAAGAATCACCCATCCGAGATGACCTCAAAAGTAGTACGATCCTGCAGCATGGGACAGACGCATCTGATCACCGCCGCCCGCCATGTGGCCATCCGCCTGATCGCGAGAGCGTTTGTCCGCGACAACACATTCCTGTTTTGTGTTGGCCCTGTCGCAGCCGGCGGGCATTGCCTGGCCAACGAGTATCCTCAGAAGTCTCAGCGCTGACGAGGGCTGCGTCGAGGAGTGCAGCTTGTACCTCGCCCGCCTTACACAGCGCATTCGGTACTCGCTGGTACTTATTTTAGCACCTGTAGAGTAACAAATGGTACCTTGTATGCATGCGCCCTGGCTGGCGTGCATCCGGGCTTTGTGTGCTCGGCTGGAGGTGGTGTATCTGTGGAGACAAAAACAGGTGACGGCGAGCAGCTGGTCCAGTCAGTCGCAGTCACCTTTCTCTTCCACCACCATCTGGCCTCAGCACTTCCATGCGCAGGGTCTTCTTCTTTAGCTGGTAGATTTGGTTCCTATACGTGCTTATATTCTCAGGTACTGCCCCATTTCTCTTTCTTTTTTCGAAATTTTACTGACGACATTATATCCACAGCATCGCCTCGTCTTACTCGTCGTGTCGAGTAGCTCTGTCGCAAAGACCGTCGCATTCCATTCCGTTACATAGTATCACCGCCACCATCATCAATCGACATTGAGCGAATTCCATCGCCATCGCGATCCCATTCTCTCCGATATATATCTATCACTTCTACTATCATTGTCGAGTTGAGCGCTCGACTCGATCGCGATTACTCGTTTCGTCGCACGTCCCGTTCTGGCCATCCGTACAGCGACGGCTACCCGCATCCGTCCCCCGCCGTCGAATCGACACACACATAAAGAAATAACTCGTCCGCGACAGCCATGTTTTTCGCAAAGGCGGGGCTGTGGTTCGTGCGCATCGCGCAATGGTGTATCGCCGTCTCGCTGCTCGGCGTGTCGGGATACCTGGTGAACCAGTACGCGCAAGCCCACTCGCGGGTACCCGCTGCCGTCTGGCTGCCCTGCATCGCCGTAAGCAGCCACCTCCACATCCACACCCACATTCAACCCACCATTCTGCTATATATAATCCCATTGAACACGTCACACATAACATGATATAAAGTCGCTAACGTATAATACTACGGCAGTCGGCATTTGCAATCTGCATAATGTTCTACAGCATCCTGCTCCTCTACTGCCTCGGCCGCCTGCTGCTGCACATCGCCGCCTTCTTCGACTTCTGCTTCATGGTAACCTACATCGCCGCTTTGGTCCTCAACCGCAACAACTTCCACAGCGACGGCACGCAGAACGAGACCTGGCGTTCGCTAACGGGTACTCGTGCCGCCGCTGGATTGACTGCCAACGCCGGAAAGAATCAGGGTATCGTCAAGGCGTTGGCGGGGCTGACGACGACGTTGATGGTGTTGTTCATCTTGACGACGCTGATGTGTATTCATTTGGCGCATTTGGCGGATGAGAGACATGAGGAGAAGACAGGCCATCGGAGGCGCTCGTCGTCGGGTGTCAGGCGGGCTCGAACCAGTAGGGTGTAGACCTACCAAGCACTTACTTACTTACTCAATTGGTAAGTAAGTTATGTCGGAATCGGCATTCGGGCACGTGGTAACTGTGGAGGTGGATAGAATTGGAGTTTTGCAGGGTGGTAAAAGACTGCTGGCGGCCGTCGGTGGTCTGATTTGATTTGATTTGACTGGATTCTAGTTTCCACGATGCGATCGATTGACTGTCATGATACAATATGATACGTACGTCGTATACGACGTTTCTGCGACGTCCGTCCGTCCGTCCTGCATGCGTGCGTGCATGATGGACAGATCGCAGCTAGGTCGGGCGCAGGATAATACTGTTTTTTATTACCGTTTGCCTTGTTTTTGTTCTCTGTTGTCGTATGGACCTGTCCACGCTGTCTTTATGTAGTTGATGTTTGTGATTATGGTTAATGTACATAATGCTGCTACTCATTCATGTTCCATGCTGTAATGAAGATGCATCGACTGTGCTGTATTAGCTGCGAGCACCTCATCGCACTCGGTCTTCGGAACGGAGAATCGAGGAGCTCTGTGACCGCTAGTGCGGAAAGGTGTTAGTGCTGTATGTCCGGTGCCTTGCTGTTGGATCTGTGGCTGCCAACGCACCTGCCTGCAGTCTCTCTGGTCCAGTCTGGTCTTCTCCAACAGCTCCATGTAGGAAGTATCTAATGAGCTAGCTCGGTCAGGTTAATGTAATTGATTGTATGGCGGCGGAGGAAAGTCGTTCGGCTGCAGCAGCCGTTTCGCATAACGATATGGCGCGCGCGAAGGTGGAGGCATGCACGCCGTTATACGTACCTTTCCACATATGTCCGACTATACCCTTTTCGCACGGGTCCAGGTCCACTAATATAATATGTCCTCTCTTGCATGCGCGACATCTAGATCCATCCCATGCTCATTGCACATATGTCATGGTCGATGAAGTTGTGTCGATGGATGAGTTTGTGGGTATCTACAATTGTCAGTTCCTGTGCTGTGCCGCTCATACAACAGACATGCATTTTCTGAATGTTTGGGTTTATGCAGTGAAAGCTTGGAAGGATCGGGTGGAGGAGTAAATTACACACTTTCATACAACAAATGTATCCCTCCGTGATTGCGTCCGGTGGCGCACCCATACACGGCAATATCGCGTCCGGTTCAGGCAAGGTGCGTATATTTGGGACGAAAATCACCAATAGCGATACGGAGTAGCAAAGTTGGAATTAGGACAGGACACTGCGAATGAATGGATGAGTGAATGAAAGAAATGTTGGTTTGCTATTATAATTCTGCGCCGCGCACGGGGTAATATTAATTACAACATACAGGTTGGCTGGAAGTTACTGGTACGTACTAGTACTAGCTAGTATTTTAACAGTACAGATTGTAAGTTGTAATGCTTGGAGGACATATGTAACTTAATCATCGTTGGTGACCGGGCTTTTATACTTAAGGATTGTATTTGTCCTTCCTTCCTTCCTTCATGCGCTGCCTTAGGGGGTGTCTTCTGTTCTCCTTTATTCATTCGTCTACGTCTGTCTGGTGAGAGATAGATCGAGGAGTAGAGTCGACTGGAGGGCAGGACATGCTTTTATTTTGAACCGGCACCTCTATTTTGTGGCGGCGGGGAAATATTGGCGCAAGCCACCTTTCGATTAGCGGAGATTGTCGACATATATACGAATATATAATAATCCAGAACCTACGAAGGAATCGACTGTGACGTTCGTCTGTCGTCCGCTGCTGGACTCGACATCGCCCTCCCTTCATCCGGATCCGTCATCGAGTGAGGAGTCCGACGCAGGTTAACAGAAACTGCCCCTCCTCAACTCCTACCAGCGACCGCGCTAAGCTACCGTATACCCCACGAGTAACTTACCATCGACCATCATGCCGTCCGCAGCGACATCGACCGAGGAGCTGCCTCCACCATATCCACACAGCCACCGATCCCAACCCCCCACCCTCAAGTCCACCTCCCTCAAATCCACCTCGCCGCCCACGCCGCACAGCAGCAGCAGCACCACCAACACTACGATCCCACGAACCCGCCGCCTGCTCCTCCACCTCGTCTTCGGCTTCCTACTCCTCAACACCGCCCTCTTCGCCCTCGCCGTCCACAACGTCGAACAAACCGCCATCGTAGCGGTGACCCCCGACGCCGCGATATGTCCTTGTCCATCGCGCGATCCGGGTGCCTGCACCTATACACCGGCTACAGATACCCGCACGGCAGTATCGCGACTATATTTGTACGCCAACGACGCGCGGGCACGATGGTATACCGTCGCCTACGCGGTCCGTGCGCGGCCCGCCGTCAAGATTGCCGACGGCGGTAACGGCGGGGTAGGTGTGGTGGAGGTGGGGAGCAGTAGCGGTGTCGAGGAGTATAAGATGCAGATGTGGCAGTCGTGTGTCTGGCAGGTGAGGGCGGTGCGTGGCTGGCGGTGGACGATGCAGTGGCTTGTGCTGCCTGGGCAGTGTTTGCTGGAGATTGTGGGGGCGTGGGTTTGGTGGCGGTGTTTGGTGGAGGATGAGCAGGAGGAGGAAGAGGAGAAGAAGATGATGATGAGGGGTGTCTGAGAGAGATGTGTATTTGTGTATTGGCTTTCGGTCTTGTTGGCGTGTGCTGGGGGTGTTCTTGTCGGGCGGAGGTATATGTATGGCGTTGTGGCGTAACGTTGGTGGTGGGATGATTTCTGATGGATAATGGATACGGGTCAAGGACGCTTTGTATATTATTATAACGCGGGTGCGTTTTGGATGTCCTTGGAGCCTATGATCGGAGCTTGAGCTAGGGGCGAGTTCAGTTGTGGGTTAATGTGATTTATATCCCAGTATGGTCTCGTAAACTAGACCGCACGGCAGTCCCAGTATATATATTCTTTCACAGAGACTACCTAGTGGCTCCAAACACTAGACTGAGAGTTGATCGACAATGTGAAATGATAAGAACGATCTTGTTTGTTACAGGTATAGCTATACATATCATAGTACTCTGGAGGTGCTACATTGAATTGAGTCAGCGGCGGCTCGTCGTGAAGCCAGATGAACAGATGCAAGTAGCGCTTTGCCAACTCCCCGCAGAATATCAAAATGAGTAAATATGTACCGTCAATGGACCAAGCGATCGACCGTTTAAGATATAAACACACATACGGCAACGTTGTCAGTATATATAAAGGCCGATGTTAGTGGGTTACGTACGTATGGTACCAATTGCAAGTTTGTTGATGACATTCTCTCATGAGCTGTAGGTAAGCCGTTTTCCTGGTGTACCATATGTACGTGGCGTACGTAGCGTAGACTTGGTTACCCGTGAATATTGATTTGAATCGACTGTACAAAACTGAGTATGCATATATGAATATAACGGTCAAGGGCACTTGAGAGATCGGGCAAACTCGAAATGCCGCAGCTATGAACTACCGAGGCATAATATAATATGTGGGTGTTGAGAATTTGCGATGGATTCATATTCTGATGAACTTGCATTCGACAGAATGACGTTTAGTGTCTTTGGAAAACCCAATGCATGGCGAGACATCTGCTGCGACTGCGGATAACGCGGCGAGACCTCATGGACTCAGTTGGTGCGGAAAGGCGGGCCGGGTATGTCGGATCGGACACGTCGGGTCGATAAGGTTGATTTTGATATTTGAATCAACTTCTGCCTCATAGGCTGGAGCCAAATTGCGCAACGTTCTTGGACAGGGATATCGCGTGTGTGATGGCCATCGGTGATTAGTGGGATGCAATTCAATGGCGACATGATACGACATTAATATGGAGCCTAGCCTCGAAGCTGGGCGCTGACATGGAACCCGCTCTAGGCCGGGTGTGTTGTGCATGTTGTATTCTGCTTGTGCTACCTAGGCAGACTTCTCAAGACTCGATCATAGGCAACTAAACTACTTGAACCCCGCTCCACCCTTGACGTGAATGGCCTGGATGCATTCTAAAAATGAATCCCACACTTTCTATTGTCACTGGCCACAATTGATTCTGATCTCCGGATACCGGGTTGTTCGGCTGGCCTCGATTCGTCAGCTATTACGTCACAAACTCACTGCCTTGGCAAAACTTGGCACTATCGGGAAGATGCAAGCTTCAGATAGGCTCGACACACGTCAGCTAAGACAGGACATGAACAGCCAATGCGTTTATTCCGCTATCGAATCCAGCATAGAAATCCCTCCGCTGTCCCTAAGCTTGCGGAATGGGCTGGCAATTTGTGCACGATCGAGGGCGTCCGGCCGGGTGCGCCGAATGCATGCGGGCAGCTAGCAGCCGGCTAAAAAGGCACCCAAGCGCAAGCATTCCATCATACCCCGTATATCGCGCGCTGCAAAAAATACAGTCCTTGGGATGACGATATCCGCAGCTGGATAGCATATAAAGGCCCTGCCAAGACCCGACGTATTCTAGACTACTTTCCATACAGATATCCCACCCGACGTATCAATTTACCAAGTTTGTTTACGATTGGCACATACACTCAATCGCTGTATCCTTATACGTCTTGTTTTGTGTTACGTACGTATTTTATTCGATCAGGATGATACCGGAGTCCGTTCGGAAGCTGTGCCAGTCCGAGGTTTCTGTCACCTCGCTTATGAATGAGGACCCTAGCCTGACGCCAGCCAAAGCGTACGATAAGCTGGTGCGCGAGACGACGCCGGTTGCTATCAGCGCGTTGAAGCAGAAGCATGCGGCGAAATGTCACGGTGAGGCGTACGGTGATATGTTGGATGGCGATTTGGAGGTTGCGAGAGAGAGTGGGAATTTCGAGGGGACGCAGCCCAGTCGGCTTTTTCTGAAGGTGCGTTATCTTGCGAGGACCTGTATGATTTGTGGGCGTGCTAATGGGGTTTTTGGGTTGAAGATATTCTATCATGTCTTGCGGACGTTGGAGAAAGACCCGAGGGCGGGAGTCGTATCACCACGCTATATGGGAAGCACCGGTGTTGTGCCTTTAACTATAATGTCGATGTGCGTAAAGTACCTATGGACTCTCGAGATCTTTAAATTTGAGAAGCGACTCACTGACGACTTGATAGAATACCGGATATAATGCGCCACTACGCAAATCTGATCATCCACGCGCAACAGTCGATAATCATAGCCACGAACTTTTGGGCCGCTTCAAATGCATCTCACATCATCACTGATGCGCTTAAGGAGCTATCAAAGCGGAGGTTGGAAGCCGGACTTCCACCTGTCGATGTGAAGATCCTATATGACAGAGGGAACCTCAAGCAGACGATGAAGAACCATATTGAGGTCGACGAAAAGGGATACAATGACGATAAAGTTCAGATACCGCGACCCGATGAGGTCTATGGACTGACTTTACAGGTTGTCAATTTTCACGTTCCGCCGGTTGGGACGTTCCATGCGAAGTGGATGATTGTGGATGGCCGGATAGCTGTATTGAATAGTAACAATATCCAAGTAAGTGTGCTGATACCAATTTATTTCGGGTTATCGCTAGTATATTGGTTGGTCAGGGTGCTGATATGGACCTTTGAGGTAGGATGTACCGAATATGGAGATGATGTGTCAGTATGAAGGCGCTATCGTCGACGCATTCTACGACTCAGCTCTGATTTCCTGGCACAACGCGCTGAACCCGTTGCTGGTAGTTCATAAATTCTACAATGAGGACGAGGGCCGCCTGACGTTTGAATTTGCAGATACCCATACCTCCAAGGAATCTGTGGAGGGCTGCATGACCGAGGAGACCTTGAGGCTGAGAGAAGCGTATCTAAGACAGCACAAGGATTTCAGGAGCCAGGAAATAGGGAGGAATGGCAGGGACTTGGTGCCATTTGCAGCCCAACTGGCAGATTTCGATGTGACAGCCGAAGTCGTCGACCTGTTCAACCGTGCGAAGACGGTGGATACCAACGGCCGGCTGCCGCCGGGTCTGGATGTTGCCCCGAAGCAGTCTGTCGATGCCGACGCTCAGGCTGAGCGAAATCGGGTACAGAGGGAGAAGCCACCGGCGCAGGTGTTACAACGGGCATCCAACACTAGCCATGTGGGGAGGGCGATTGCGACGGAAGAGAACCAGGATGAAGTTGCCCGAGTGCACGACCAGAATCAAGACGATCAAGCGTCAGGGCGAATGTTGGCCGCTCGGGAAGACGCTTATCAGATCGAGTACGACGAGAACTTCTCGGCTGAGGCAGAGAGAGTCAAAGGGCTCCTGGGGACCATTGAAAACATCACAAAACATCTAAGTGCGTACTCTCCCGTATATATATATTGAATATATGGGTATGCAAGGAAGGCTTAAGGTGCTGATATTAAACCATGACCAGATACATCGATCCAACCGAATACTAAAGGCACCTTGCTCGAGACAGACACACAAGCTCATATCGAAGAGTTCAGTCCAATCATTTTACACCCGCGCCACAAGCCCTTCCCGATAGCCATGGTAAATAGGCGACCGTTCGGTTGTACGTCCCCATCTCACATTCAGTTCCTCAAGAATCCATCGAAAAGAAAAAAATTCATGTTGACCCCATCTTTTGTAGCGCCCGGTCATCAATCGCTTCGGGTCCCTCAGAATGAAGCATGGATAGCAGGTCTCCGTCTAGCAGAGAAGCAGGTCTTCATACAGACTCCAGACCTGAACGCCTCAGATCTCGTCGAATTGATCCCGCAAACAGTGAAGCGTGGTGTTGAGGTTGTGATATACCTGACCCTCGGCTATAATGACGCAGTAAGTTCATCCGATCTCACGAAATTAATCTCCGTCGCGGTGGCTTCACATTATAGTGCTACTGGCTAACAGCGTGACTAGGGCGAAATGCTGCCGTTTCAAAACGGCACGAACGAGCAGATTGTCTGTTCTCTCTTCGAAGCGTTACCGTCGGAAGAAGAGAAGGAACGACTAAAAGTATATTGGTACACCGCCAAGGATATGCGGACCCCCTTCCACGCGAAGACGAAGCAGCGAACGTCTCATATCAAACTTATGGTAGTGGACGGCCAGATCGGGATCCAGGGGAGCGGGAACCAGGACACGCAAAGCTGGTATCATAGCCAGGAGACGAATGTTATGATCGATAGTAAAGATGTGGTGACAGAGTGGTTATGGGGGATACGGTCGAATCAGAACACGCATATTTGGGGACGAGTAGACAATGACGGTGTCTGGAGAGCGAGACAAGGGAGGGATGTTGTTGGGCCAGGTAGTACTGTGGATTGTGGAGAAGAAATTCCTGGTGCAATGGGAGGCGGGAAGATACGGTTTGGATGGATGAAGGGTATCAAGGGAGCCATAGAAAGAGTGCAAGGTGTAGGAGGTTTTTGATTTCTTTCATCACAATACAAAGTACTTGCAAGCTTGGAGTTGATGGCTTGACTAGCTCAGGTCAGATGTCTTGAGTCATACACACATACATCCGCATTTGCGAGATCTTCAACGCCATGATATATAATATACTGTTTATAATATTTCGTGTCTTGAGATGCGAGCTGCTAGGATTCAATGTTATAATGAGGTAATGCTGCCTAGAGATTTCGCAATGACGACAAGCGCATGAGCGCAGTTTTGAGACGGAGCACATGGACAACCATAGCACCATGAAATTAATGACGCTGCATCGGCCCGAGCCTGGTTGCATTATATACCGAGATACCTATAAACAAATGCATGAGGAGTTTTTTTGTTCGCCTTATTTATTCCGAATAGCTCAAGCTCAGTTCTGTACCAATTGAAGTCGTTGATTTATGTTGCGCTAGCCCGCAAATGCAAATTGAGTTCCGCGACCAGGCCATTCGTCGCAAGTTGGTGTGTTTTAGCTAGCTTGATCAATTGAGCTGCTATATTAGGACCGCAACCGCGCGGGTTGCAATTCGCTATTTTGACGATCCTACCGCTATCCGGATCGATGGGCGCACAGCATTTCAAACACGCACGAGAATATAATTTCTGGCCTCTCGTAGAGTTTGTTTTCTTTCGCGCATGGCTGCAGAGGTGCAGTCGCAGTAATGAGCATCGAGTGGCCTGACAGGCATTTCGTTGTGCTAAGAGGCTCCACCCGGCAAGCCAGCATTCCGCGTGATTGGCCATTAAAGTTAATGGTGCCGTCACCCAAGCTTTAAACTTCCCCGCTGTTTGCTGCGCCAGATGTTGGCCACCCACATAGCAACAGGGGGAAGGCTTTCTTGCCTCTAAGCGCCTCTGTTGTGATTATTTTGGGGTCGGAAGCTTAAGACACAGATTCTGTCACCAAACATCTTCGCAATGGGCACCGACGGATGGGCATAGATAACAGGAATGAACGCAGCGTTTTCGGGCGCGGCCCATGCTTCTGGTATCAGCTGGTCCGTGGGCAAACCTTCCTGCTCGACATATTCCTTTACTCAGCTCAGCTTGCCCGAGGAACATTTCGAAACTTACCTCATCCTCCGCTCCATAATTCTACGTCGGCGGTCGATGGCTATTCGCTAGCTTTTCCACTGTATTCGATCCGATCCGAAACGACGTGACGACTGCCGGACGACTAAGCAGCTATCGCTCTTATCAGCGCGAATGCACAAGATGGCCGACTTTCCAGTTTCCATGAGGCATCCGGAGCCCTCAATACCTCCCCTGACTATGTCCAGCCTGGGCCATTCTCCTGACGATCGGAGACTTACGATCTCAGAGTTGGAGTCGGCATCGAGTACCTCGCCGCTTGGACATGCACAACCGGCGGCTACAGATACACAATCTATCGCGAATCCCTTCGAGCCGACACCGTCGGCACTGCCTCCGGCTTACATGCCATCGTCGCCAGAATGTCGGTCCTCGCGGATATACGATCTCGACGATCTCACGGACGATCTTGAGCGGGCTGCCCCTCCTCCGCCGTACGCAGCTCCGCTACGGCAACAATCGATGAGCAATCCGTTCGTTCAGGATCACCACTCGGAAGGTGCTGACGGCGTGCAATATGAAAATATGTCGGCATACATCAAGGCTGCGAAGAGACGGAGAATGTGTGCTGCTGTCACGTTGGCAGCGATCATCATCGTTGGAATCATTCTGATAGGCAATTTCATAGCTAAATTAGGTGATTCGAATTCGCCGGACTCCAAAGGGAGCTGATCGTTCGGACTAGAATTTTCGAGACCCAATTCTAACTTCCAAAGGATACGAAGAGGCTCTCGGGCTTGGGTCGAAGCTGAGAGAACCTGATAAGGGGTATCGTGATAAGGGGATTTTCTCGCCTGAGGGGGCACCTTGGCATTTGCGTTATCGCGATATGCACGTGCTCGGGATATACATATTGGCCATTTTTGGAACTCGTTTCTCTGTTGTTAGATGCATGCATGCAGTTGTTCAGGCACGGCATTCTTGTTACGAAGCATTATCGTGAGGGTTCAGGCGTTTTAATTCTGGTTGGAGGGTATTTGGGAAGTTCTTCTGGATTTTGGGCTATGGGACATTCGCTGAAGTAATTCATACAATCGTTGGACTTCAATTTACCTGCATCACTAGTATACTCGGCTCGAGTATGATGCACTCGAGTACTCGTGGAGGTGAATAGAGTGAGTGCGTGTGCGATTTTTGTCGTAAAATACAAATTTATCCGCGTACCAGTTGGTTCGATGGGTGCTCGAAAGACTGTATTTGAAACTCGCCTACATTTGTAAAAAAGTGTATCGATCGATATTGGCCTATTTTAAGGTTCCTGCCACTATAGCGCTAAGGTTCTGATTTACGTTCAGATATTAGCTAACAGCCTTGCTGGGCCACAGCCTTTAAGCTTTTGGTAATATGTGCGCCGCGGTAAACTGAATGCTTGAGATGCCTTGCACTTCCAGTCAACATCGCAACAGATATTAGAATCAAGATAGGCTTTCGAATTTGAATATTTCAGATTACTGTCTTCGCACAAATGTCCCCTCGTACGCGCGATCAAGAACCGAGTTCGACTTCTGTTCCATCGACATCGAACAGCAAGCTTCGACGATTTCTTTCCAGATTCACAACTTCCTGGCGCTCGCTGTCTGCGTCATCGACTCAGCGAGCCAGCCTAAACAGAGAGACGGGCTCACGGAGTCACGCCCCGAATACTGTAACAAGCCGGACTGCTATCGCTTTTCCACAAGACTCCTCGGAGGCCTCGATCCGCAATCTGACGGAAAGCCGTCTTCTCCTCCTTCCCCGAGAACTGCGGGACATCATTTACACCTTGGTTGCCGAGTCCAACACAACCCGCTCTGATATAAAATGCAACGGCACAACGCGACATCGTTTCTCGGCGCTTGGCGTTCTCGGCGGGGCCAGAAGCAAGGGTACTGTCTGGTACCCCGCCGCATACCCGTCATACAAGCTCCTGAGCCTGGTGCACACCTGCAGATTCCTTCGCGCCGATGTTCTCGACTTTTTCGAGCGATTGGAGGCCTTTAATGCCGAACTCTCGACGATAACCTTAGAAATCGCGGCTGTGTCGCGACCGAGAAACATCGCATGTGGATATGGAGTACCCATGCTACCGACGTGGTACCACTTGCTTCTGCCGCCACCCTTCTATGCTAAAATCCGTAGGATAGACATCGAGCTGCGGATCATCGGTCAGGATAATGACTGTTCAGGGTTTACCGGCGCCGTGCGGGTCCCCCTGGCATTCTACAGCCTTTTCAGCATCCTGAACGACTTTATCCACCACGGCCCCCAGTTTTACTACGATGACGCGCTCTTGGATACGGATCTCCCGCGTATAGAGCAGTTGAATGTGGGTGTCTCCCTGTGGAACTTGTCTGGGTCCGAGTATACGGAGACGAGGCACAAGAATCTTGACAATGTCAGTCGGTCCTTCTATAGCTGGGTCTGGCTGATGGCTGAAGTTGGGTATCTCTTTGGGCGAATCGGCGAGATTGTCGTCTACTTCCCTGGAAAGAAGAAGCGGGTGTTCCCGGTGAGGAAAAGGTGGGACGGTGATACCGTTTACTTGGAGGAGATTTGGGAGGCCTACGGTTTCAATTGGGGACCTAAACCGACTAGACGACGCGGAAGTTTCCGCAGGAGAGGTGTAACTGCGTGGCTGGACGAACTGTCGGGTCTCGTCAGAGTCTTTGATGCGTGAATGCTGTGGCTAGTGCACTACTTAGATAATCAGCTCGTCGGAAGATTTGTATAAGCTCTGTTAGCCTTTGATCGATTGCAAAAGCCGCCGCGATCGCGAACCCCATCTGTTTCAATATATTCCGTTTTTTGTGTAATTCCGAGGGCTTTTGCAATGCTATCACGAACAAATTTGCACGCTAGGACCTAATCAACGTCAATATGATCAAGACGAAGAGCGATCGTATCAGTGAACACTGAACTCTGAAAGTACAATAAAGCTTCCGGGATGAGCAGAAGAAGAACGCTTGTGTCTGTCTTGCGAGGCCAGCCCGCCGTCCTTTGATTTGATATATACAAAAGGTAGACTGATACAAATGAAAGCTCGATAATATATAGTACAGGAAGTTTTCAAGAATATGAAACAAAAGCGACTACTATACTACTTAGGGGCCTCCCAATCTTCGTCTCCACACGAAAAATCGCTAATGCCGGAAAACTTTTTCACTGCGTCCTCAACGCAACGCTGGGAGAGCCTTGCTCGCGGATCCACAATCCAGTTGGTCTGAAAGCCGATTTGCAACTTCCACTCCCATTTTGCCAGGTCTTTAGGTTCTGGCGTTGCGGCAGTATAATGCCAGCGTCCATCCCAGCGACAACCATTAATTTGGTTGAAAAATTCTTCCGGCCCTCTTGACCTGCGTCCTGGTACTCCATCGGTCCAGTCATCAAATGCGTCGTTCCACCCGTAGCCCCATATTGTAGCAATGGCTTCCCCTTCTTTAGAATTCGTACGGAACCAGCAGGCGGCGAATATTCGCCCTGGGAGCCTGCGGAATGGCCACCGAGGCTCGATTTTGAAGTACAGATTGTCTCCAATTATCCGCTCGCCGCCTCCTTTCCAGTTGTAGGGATTGCTGGGGTCATTTCCATCGCAGCCATCAAGAATTGAGAGAAAATGTTCTTTGCATTCGTCTTTGTAGGGAGGGGTCTCGTGCCAGGCGTAGTAGAAATCAACCATTTCTGGACTGCCCCGGAAAAAGGTTTTTGCTACGTGGCCGGGTTTATTTGTATTTGAATCTTGATGAATTTCCTCACAGACTTCATCGTTGATCAATTTGGCCATGGTATCCCGATGGACATAATACCAGTTATTCGGTAGATACTGAATCCACCTGGCCACAGTGGTATTACGCTCTGCTTTATATAATCCGTGACAGAACTGTCGGTCAACTGGCTTTTCGGCCAGCTGGAGATCATCTGGTGAAGGCCTGTCAATTGGATCGCGACCAGGGTCACCAGTGCCAATTGGAGGCAAGCCAGTGTCAGTAGAGGAGCTCAAGCTAGATGTCTTTCTGTCCTTTTGGCGACTAGTAACTGTGTTCATTGAAGATCCCGTTGCAGTCGCGAAAGTCGTACTTGTTGGCTCCTTAGTTGTCGTAGACGCAGAGACTGATTTCGGCCTTGAAGATGTCGCCGTTTTGGGTATTGTTATATTGAAATTCGAGACGTGAGCTTTGTCAAAGGTGATTGTTTGGCTTGCATATGCAGAGACTGAGACGTGAGTTGTCGATGTCTTCCCATTCAGCAAGGGAATCAAAAGCGCAACCAGGCCTGCCCCAGCTGCTAGAGGCGGGAGAACATAAACGAGTATATCATCTCCCAGAGTGGCAAGCTCGCCTACGATGGGCTCATCCTCGATTGTGATAGTCTCCACCGGCTCGGGTTCCTCCTCGACTGGGGTGGGCTCGTCCTCGCTTGGTTGAGTGCTTATTTCTAAACTGGACACAGTGATTTCCGATGACATCTCCTCTGTTGGAGTCGCTGTATCTGTACCGGTCGTTATAGTAGTGGTTTGAGTATGGCTGGTGGTAAATGATGTGCTGGCCGCCTCACTGCTAGTATAGGATGTGCTTGTAAAACTGGTGCTCTCGCCGCTGCTACTGCTGCTGCTACTCGTGGATCTCCGTGGGCAGGCCAATTCATCTTCTTCGGGAGGCTCACCAGCAGTGTCATTGGCTGTGGATCTCTTGGTCACAGTCCTAGCGTCCGGGAATAGCCCATCGAAGTTTAGGTCGATCCCAGCCGCGATCCTCCTCCGTTTTATTCGTGCTTTGGCTTCCCGAATGAATTTCACACGATTTTCCGACTTCTTTGTATACGACCATGTGAGTGGGCCTTGCGGGGGGGCGGCATCTTGACAGACTCCCCATGCATTATTGTTGATAATATTCAAGATGGTTGGAGACTGGTCTTCTGCGCTTACCCCGGCCAATGGAACACCGAAGCCGTACAATAGAATTCTGGATTCCTGCACGTTGAAGCCCAAGCCTACGAAATAGGCTAATAGACCTGCAGCCGCGGCCGCAGCTGATCATCAGAACGAACTCATCAGCGTACGATTTAACGAATGTGAAATCAATAGAAAGCGGATCGGAGCACGGCCATAGATATCGTGGCTGGTCTATAACGCAGTTGCACGAAATCGATCTAGCGGAACACTACGATGGGCTAGAGACAAGATACGAAGAATATACCGTATGATGAGCCAGATAACAAAGTGAGATTCCCACCAATCCTTGTTGGAGTTATCTCATTGGGCAAGAATGATTCTGGAATAGCCGCTGTCGCGACACTGATCGCAGGCGCCCATGCTTCCATATTGCGGTGCATCCTGTACTGGTTCTGCCATCTATCCATGTCTACACCACCCACGGGTATGATAAATTTATTCAGGTACCCAGTGTAGGCATATAGGCCAGGGAATTGACTTTGGGCATTGTGTGGAGCGTCCGGTCTGTTTGGATCATGCTATAATAGCAAATAGATGTCGAGCATATGAATGTTAGCATACCCGGATCAACTGCAAGTTGCGATAACTTGGTTCGACATAATGAGACATATCTGTGAGGACTGCGACCTTTGCATCCAGCGTCTGGTTTACGAGACAAACTGCGACCACAAACTTATTTTGTATGTGGACGTACAGCTTGGCCAATTGGATGACGTATTGGTCGCCATGCGCCAAATCATGGGCCGAATAGCGGCAGCCCTCTAACGGTAGAATAAATATCATGGTACACAGACATAAATGCTGTTGGACGTAGTGTGTATGAATAAGATTGGTTGTGCCTACTTACCAGATCGGCTGGTTCGGACCCGCCTGGTGCCACAAAGACAACGTATTTGTACCTCTTCAACTTCCAGAGCGCCTCCAGCATAAATGTGACCATAGTAACGTCAAAGGTGTCGAGTGGATACGCGTTGTCTAATTTTACTAAATTGCCGAGTAAGACGGGGCTATTGATTATAACCGATTTAGGCTGCTTTTTTCTGATGTCCCCCTCTATCTTCATGAAACTGTCTAGAATATGAAGGAGCGAAGTTTTGCCTTTCGAGTCGCAGTTTACCACGATAACGAACGAAGCTGAGCGAGCAATTCCTACTGTTTTGCCCACGATTTTAGATAACAGGGCGGTGCCATGCCCCCAGCTATAGTCGCGGTACTCCCTCGCGGGGAATGGCCCAGACCTGATTGGGCCGCATTGATATCAGCCGGTATGCTTCATGTATCGATTCGGCGTTCTGGCTACAGATACGGCATCTACTTACCATAGCCATGTATGTTTCGGTCTCTGTTCATTGCGGGTTGGCAGGATATTATCAAACTCCTTGATACTTAGCATTAGTATGTGAGATTCCATGATCAAGGCGGCATGATTGCGACTCAAGAATAGGACGATGAAGTCATATATATGCTTGAATACAGCCGCGCGATAGTGTAGCTATTACTCACCGGATGGCCGACATCAGCGCCTTTGCAGATAACATAAACAGTCGCACCCTTCCCCTGAGTCTTATCGTATAAATAGGCGCTTATGTCCCATGATTCGAATGTGTCTTCATTCCAAATAGAATGAGATAAACGTCGAAGATCTCGTGGAGCATGTTCTTGTCGCGCTCTATCACCACTCCGCGAACCAAAACTGAATACTGGTGTCCGCCTCACGAGCGGACTAGTATTCATTGATAAGGTATCCGACAAAGTAAAGCCTGCAATTCCTCGCCTCTCTGGTCGGATGCGGTCGTTCCCCCTCCTCTGGGCCGGCGATCTTCGCAAAATGTTTCGGTTGACTGTCAGCTTATGCCGGTAGTTGTAAACGCTTGCTAAATCCTTGTAGGCGGCGACCTGAGTGTAGCGGAATTATGATACCCGCATGGTAGATTCGAATCAGCTCAGAAGTTCCTCAATCAATTACAAGTTCTATAGCTGCGCAAGTCTGATCTTGAATCGATCTATCTGCTACTAAGTATAGTTTTATCTTGGGGTAGATCATACCACAGATCCCCATCCTTTGAAGACCCTATCCGCGTCGGTCTGGGTAGCGGGAAAGCAGTACCACCATATCCCACTGCTTCCATAGTCTCCCTTCCAGAGCACCGTATCGCCGTTCTTCTTATCCCATTTCTCCGAGATAGCCTTGATCGCCTTTTCAAGCTTCCAAAGGGGTGGCCTATTCAACTGAGCCTCTTTTTTGATCAAATAGACCCAGTAAACCGGCGATTCATCTTGGGGGTTTGGCCCGAATCCACGATGTCTGGCGACTACCAAGGATGGTATGAGAGATGAAATGAATATAATGGCGGCCGCAGCCTGGAAAATATATCGCATGAGAACGGTCAAGATTGCTGAAAGATATATAGATATATATATATATGGCTGGTTTCGAGATACAAACTCTCCGGCGGCATACACTACCTACCCTTGGATCGATTTGGTAGATGATTGAACAATATTCAAAGGATGGTTATAGCATACTTCAAAGAGCTGAACTTGGGAATCGCCGATTTTTCTGCTGTTTCAAGAATGCCATGGGACACCCAGATATTTCCAGAACATTGGTATACTTATAGTTCAATGTATTAACTCGCACGTAATCGCTGGGGTAAAACTTCCCCCGAATCGGCAATACCAATCTGCAATCCTAACATCTCAAGTTCTTTTTGTTGCTAACAATTGTTCAAATAAATAAGTTCATAATCTACACACGTGCAAAATAACCAACATAAGGGGTTGTCTCGTAAAACAGACGCTGGACGCAAATATTTAAACCCAGCGTCTGATTTACGAGACACATAAGGAGTGTTATATGAGGTAGTGGCATGCGCCATTTTTAAATTTTCCAGTAGCATTTCGAGACGAGCTCGCTCAGATGAGCTGTAACGGCAAATGCAAAGGACGTATTGTCAAAAAGGATCAAATTATTTGCCAACATGAAAGTGAAGATTGTAGCTAACCACGCTGTGCGACATGCGCGCGGTTAAAATGGTCTAAGCTTATGATTCACAATATGCAAGGGCGCAAAAGTTGTGGATCCAACAACTTGGCTATCATGAAACCAATTGTGCGCGGGATTATGCTCCTTATAGCGAACCGCACTGGGTCTACACCGAAGCTCCCAAAATTGAAGCGCTCGGTCGTATTTCGTTCTGTCGTGAACCATAAAAATTTCGGACGCAGGCATTATGTATCGTGCACTGCTTTGCCCAATTCACCATGCCTCCTTAATTACCATGTGGCGCCGAAGATAAAAATTTATTACGATAAGATCCTTGTAGGTCAATTTGGAATCATATCTATAGAATGGTAAAAAAAATAATCTCTAATTAACAAACCTTCCCAAGGAGAACGAAAATACTATATATAGTTAACAAAGGTAGTTGGCACTTTCCGTGTCATTTTGGTAGATCTATAGACCACAGCATGCTAACTAACACAAGCCGCGCCTGCTTGCGCTAGTCCCCAGCCTGATCTAGTAATTTGATGTGTAAGGTCACTTTTGGCTCTGCATTAGCAACCTTTGTTACATTTCTCTCATTATCTCCCTGCCGCCTTACCAGAACTTCGAACTTATACCTCACTTTTTGTACACGTATCTGCTTTCTAATATGCGACTGTTGGTGCCTTTGCACTCTAAGCACCGTATATACTGGTATTGTGTATCCATGCATTTGTTCACTCTAGGATTCTATTCTTCCATCACTGTGTATATACTTACTTGTATGACTTAACTAAGTAGGTTAAACTATGATTATGCGTTGAACACTATGTGGGCATGAGTGAGTGTGGGTGTATTTGGGCGCGTACTACAGAGTCGACCTTGTTGCACATGCCAAAACACTAGAGTCATATATCTTAGGGACCAGTCAACGCTAACGGAGGGGTCTGCTTCGTAGCTCGTGGCCGTGGCAAGTAACACGAGTTGCAATGTGTCATTCCGTCAGGCGTTATATAAAACAAATATCACTTGCATAGGCGTCGCATTTTGCAACCTGATAAGCCAGAATGGATCGATTTATTGGTTACTAATGACTTCGATCTATAGCTATTTCCTGAACACCAAGGATTTGTAGCGTTGATTGCCTTGGAGTCAAACCCTTCATGTTATGCCATCACACTTTGACACCAAATATTGATCCGGTTCTATATACAGTCACCAACCAATAGTAATATATGAGGGACCCAGTGCAATTGATATCCAATAGATATCTAGATCTGTGTTGGTCTTTTTTTTTGTAATAAGAAGTTCTAAATAAACAGCATTTGCATACCACCTGCCATATCAAGGATCGTGCGGGTCGCATCTATGGGTTAGGAACCAGCTGAAAAATCAGGTTCTAATAGTGCGCTAAATTATTGTGAAGCGGAGAAAGTTGAGGAGTGAATTAAATCTTCCATGGCCTTCATTCGCACGCTGAGGGGCTGGAAATCGGATTCTTGGATAGATATTGACATATGTGCTAGCTTACAGTCTAAGATCAATTATCAGACATGTCAGTATCTTGCAAGTTGTAGTTTGGGTTGATGATTAAGCTCACAGCCCTGCTGCCACGTGAGGCGGAAGCCAAGGCCCGACGTCGTATGCTTCAATGCCATTCTGTTCTGGCAGTAACCTTGGCCACTCATCCTTAGTGACTCCGTTAAATGCTATTGGGACCGATAGAGGGTTATCCGTATCCCCGCGTATATGGGCTAGGTTATACAGATGGCTGATGACGTCCTTTACGTTAATGCCATTGTAGATGAAAGTCGCAATCATACCCGTGACAGTAGCGGCAGCTATTTATTTTGGTGCGTTTGCGAACAGATTTCTCGTATCAGCCCTATATCAATATCTCGCTTCCATTGGTAGCTTACCAAGACCCGGAGAGAGGGTCAGGCCTGTAGGGCGTACCGGTGGTGGGTTGCCCGCCGTAGCCCTGCTGGGGAGGAGCGAAGAATTTACTAACCTAGGTCTGACCCATCACGAGGACTCAAAGTATCTACTCCTTGGATGTCCTGGTCAGCTACGTGAATATTTGTACCTGGTGCCCATATCCTCATCTCTTTGCTAGCTTGCCAAAGTCGGGTTCCGTCTGGCGCTGCAGCGCCAACAGCTACCACCATATCCGGATACATTTTTTGCTCACTAGCTGGTGATCCGACCGGCACATCCTTCTTCTAGTTAGTTGGAAGTCCGTCGAAGACAGATATGCAGGAAACCTCCTAGCCCACTACAGCCACGCTTTAGAGCATATGCATATAGAGGAACAAAAATAAGAGATCAATGGATGCATATATCACTTACCCAGGCCCTGTTACCACCGGCGACGACGACGACGACCTTCTCGAGACGACGGAACTCCCCCATCAAGAATTCCGACATCCGTCTGATTGCGACCAAAGCTGGGACGCAACCTTCTGAGGTGGCCCGATCTGTACACGGGTCCATCAACTTTGGAGTTCTGGGGTCGTCGGGATCCATACTGTCAAATGACCAAGATAAGTTTATTATAGACGGCGGTAGGCCAGGGTGTGAATTTAACAATCCTCGCATGTGACCGTAGACTGTTAATAAGCCAATAAACCAGTGCGCACTTGTAAGCCAATGATGGAAATCAACGCATTTGACCAGGGTGAGCTTTGCGCGGTGTGCAAGTCCTACACGCTGGCCCGCGATCTTACTGAGGACCGCAGTCCCATGGTTATCGAGTTCGGGAGAATCAGACATATCTCGGGAGCTTAGCCCATCCTGCGAAACTTAGTCATTAGCGAATTCAGGATGAGCTAGTGAGGATAGGGGCTTGAAGTGGTAAAGCTTTAAAGATTTGCAACCATCGATGCATTAATAGGACACGATTGACGGGCACCGGGCTAGATTCACATTTGTAAAAATCATGGGAAATAAAACATAATATTTGTATACGTAGTATACTATCATGAGAATCGTAGTACTGTTTCAATCTGCCATTTACCCGCATAAGTATTCGGGAAAGGGTGCATGTGCATATATATACTTACGGGACCGGCATTGAAAGAGTTCTGAAAGCGGGCTCTCGCAAATTCCTAACAGAACACTATCAACACCCCCAATGGAGGAGTCGGTTCAAGAATTAGCATCCAAGATTGACAACTAGATGACAAGAGAAAACCCCGTGTTAACCGCATATCCCTCTTAGGGAAATGTGCGGATAATTGCAACTCTGAGCCCGTTGCTATCGGTTTTATCCAAGGTCTAGACTGAGCTGACCTCGATTCGGAAAATCAGAGGCATAGCGAAAGGATTATCTTGCAAATAAAATTGCTGGCCAATATATATATAGCATCGGGTTTGACTGACTTTGTGATTAACATTAAACCCGGTGTCTACCACGTACACTTGGACCGGGACGCCAGTATATGAGTGATTCTTATAGTAAAACCCCAATAAGTCGTCTAGCTTAGCCCCCGGGGGCACAGATAATGTCCGTATTTCTTCAAAAGGCTCTTCGAAAACTTTCACATCTTTCTTCCTTAGACCAGTTGGAGGTTTTAAACTATCTCCATATTCATAGTCCCAGGGTCCTTGGTCCGGGCTTCCATATATCGGAGGCCACAATTTAGGAAGAGGGTCTTCATCTTCCTCAGGTCTATTGACGTGACTAATACCAGCTGGTGGTCGAGGCGATGTCTTGTTGTGCGGAAGGTATTCTCGCTTGTCCACGGTTTTAGTCGGATCCTTCTCAATTTTCGTAGGGATAGCCTCTGGCTTAGGCTTCACGACTTGATGCTCCTCGATAACTCTGTCCCAATTGGTGTAAGGAACTTCACCATATGTCAATAGCTACAGATACTCAAATTAGAACTCCCATTAGCATGCTACATAATCACATAATGTCTACATAGCAGCAAAATACTGCGAGATCAGTCGCTGGGGGGGTCTATGACTGAGTGCTCAATACTCACATAGCTCTTGTTATCTTCTCCAGCTTCTAGAGCCGCCATGTTTGTGGTGTCCAGTAGAATCAGGAAGAAAAGCGTGCCTAGCCAATTGCATCTAATTTCCCACCAGTCTCTGCCTCGGTGAATCAAAGGCCCGTTCTGTGTTATTCTACTAATACTCTCTCTTATGCCATTGAGTACTCCCCCGTCCCAGCGATATTCGGTTTTCGGTACGATCCACCAAAGTCTGGCATCGGTGCCCAACTTTCTCGCGGATACAAGCGGGAGCTGATTGCTAATAAAGATAGCCAGGACGAAGAGAAAACTTAAGTGTAGGTTCATATCTACGATAATGTTCGCGATCATGAACTGAGAGAGTTGTTGAAACAAAAAAGGTGGATGCCAGTAATATTATAATATAATATATGCCGCAGGAGAAATCTAAGCAATATTAATAGTGATCTAATACTGCCTTTATGTGCCGGGAAGCTTCTTGATTCTAAGGGCTAAATGTCAAGTTTTATGATATTGACGGGATTGCTTGGCATACAAGACTGCGGGTAAGACTTTCATGGATGTATTGCTACATGGCATCGATCGTCTTGCTATTTATTGTTACCAACTCGTTTTTTTAATTCATAAATGCAAAAAAATGACCAGGCTCACACACACAGGCCTGGAGCTACCTTTGTCACGTACTGCAGTACTGTTCTCTTAATTTAGAGATGCACCTTGGGAAAGTTCGCCGGATGAACACCATAGCAATGGGCTACAACAGCCGCGAAATTCCTTCAAACGAACACTAGTGTTATAAGCGAGTAGATGGATTGTCGTTGCTCTGTTGGACGTTGACGTGTTGTATCATTAGGCGCTCAACAAGTATACTTACTTGAGTATATGCGTACAAGTTCCACAAATACGCGTAGGCTGTCTGGGACGAACTGACCGATCTATGCTCGTAGACGTACTCACATGCGCAGCGGTTCAATGCGAAAAGTAATACACATTTGTGCAATAAAAATGACGCGGAGACTGGATGTCTGCTCATTCGCAACAGCTGAGGCGCCAAACAGAATCGTTTTTGCTGGGTATGTGTATTTTATAAATTTAGTTCTGGACAGTGTGACAGGCCGCCCGTACATGTATACAACAAATGAAAAGTGGCCAGCAAAATAACACTTTTATGACGCCCAGGAGGCACGGCACAGTGTTCCGTTATAGCTCTCGACCCACCTCTCGCTTCCTACACAATTGAAACAGTACAAAACACCATTCGGGTCAATCTCGTTCTTGAATGAATATAGACGAGGGTAGTTTTCACCCCAATTCGCCTGTTGCCATCCTTCACTGTTATATAGCGCCTTTACACGCGATGGTCAGCAGTGTACTTGTTTGGTCCGATCTAAGAGAGGATGCCGCCCTATTTTCAGGGTCTTACCTCGTTCAAGTATTGACCTGTCTCTGGCGCCAACTTGCGGAGATTGTATTCAAGGACATTGCGAGCATTATTGACAACAACATCCTTGACATCTTCTGTATCGAAGCCAGAGGCAGCAACTACAAATTGTTAACGGCTCGACGACTCTAAGCTTGGTCGAATATAGAAATGACAGCTCACTTACTGAAATGATTATAAGTCCGCCTCCAGGCTGGATTCAATGCCATATCGACATTCTTATACTGCGCCACACCGGGACCTCCGACAAGATGACCGAGATACGCACCAACAAATGGGGACCACATCTTCTTTAGAGTGGCCGCGAAGAGCGTAGGGTCTTCAGTAAGCGCTCTGCCGTCGAGAAGACGGCTTGGCAAAACTGCTGTACCACCCACAGTCTCTGGTTGGAAAACCGCTGTAAAGAAAGACTGGTAGTCGGGAAATGTTATGTTGTTCTGGCTCCAGCTGATATCATTTTCATATCTGCTCGTAGTCGCGTTGGCGTATAACGGGTTCAAAAGTTCCGTGAGCTTGTCGATATCGCCCCCAACCGTGCTGAGCAATGCCATCCACGATAACTGACCAGAATTCGCGTTACCGAAGATAAAAGAATATCCCATAACACCAGCTTCTGAGAGCCGTGGAATCTCGGAATGAACGTATGCCATCCATTCCCAGAAGATATCAGTTTTATCAGAAGTGAGGTTGAAGCTTTGAACCGCAGTAATCATAGGCTGGGTTGGGTATGTCTTCAGGGTCGCGGACGTTACAACACCAAATGTGGAACCCCCTCCCTAGATAAGGGTATCGTTGGACGTAAGTTAGCGATCGATCCATGATTGTTTCATTTGCACAAGTGTCAGGCTTATCGCATTTTCGTATGCAACAAGAATTGATTCTCACCCCTCGCAGTGCCCAGAAGTAGTCACTATTTTCGCATTCATTGGCCGTGATGTACTTGCCAGCTGGTGTAATAAGCTTGAACTCAAGAACCTGGTCAACCGCTAAGCCGTATTTGTTGCTGATGGGAGAATGTCCGCCCCCTTGCAGGAAGCCTCCAATACATCCAACAGTTGGATTCCCCCCAGTAACAACCAACTTGCCGTGTTTGCCTGCCTGAGTAACAAGTTCTTTCCACTGTAATCCTGCACCGACTGTTACGGCGGAGTGTGGCTTTGCTTGGGGACAGCTCTCAGGCTTGAAGTTCTCGGAGAACTCGACACTTTGCAAATTGTGAGTCCATATGCTGAGCGAATGGGCGCCAGAGGATCTGTCATTGAGAAATTGACACATACGTCAGCGAATTATTGTTGGAGTTTCAAATACCTGACGGGTTCCTCTCACCTGCCCAAGAATTCATGACCTGTGTTCTTTACAATCAAACGAACGTTGTACTTGGCCGCAAACTTGACGCCGGCTTCAACCTGGCTAGGCTCCGTCACGTTGATAACGTAAACTGGATCACCAAGAAGCGAGTTACACGTGCCGTTCGCCTCTGTGCCGTTGGTAGGCGGGCAAGGATTGCCGTTCCAGCCTGCATGCATTACATTGAACGGAGATTGCGAAATCCACGTATGTAACTTTGAGAGTTCGCTGATTTTTTCGCAGGCTTCCTTATCATATGCAGGACCCGGGTAGCAGACGATGCCAGGTGGTACTGTCTTGAGCAATGCACCATTTGTGGTAATGTTGAGCCGCGACCAGGCGTGCGAATCCGGCCAACATGATTGCTTAGGTTGACATTTGCATCTTGGACGATTTGTAGCTTCTGCGAAGATTCGCGTTGAGGAGAGATAGGTTAATGCGGTGAATAGGTGCATTCCAGATATCGAAACGTCCCTGAGCTTCATGTTGGAAGATCCTGGAGTTAGAACGAGAAGAATTGGAAGGCAAAGATATATCATGTATTAAGTGCCGATTAATTCTGGTGATTCGGCATATTATATTTTGGACTGCTTGCTAGCTTTGATCCATCATTTTACCTTCGAGATTCTTTGTTCGACCCGTATCTTTTATAGCGCGCCGGAGCATCAATGTCCTCTGCATTCTGTGGGGAAGTGACGTTGCTCCGCGCAAAACAACGTTATGCGCTGATCTATAAGGTCCGGAGGCCGTGTCCGCAGCAGTAAGATTGTATCGCCGATCCCAGGCTAAGGAATCGCAGGAGCCGAACGGGGAATCGCTGTGCAAATCAGTGTGACGAGAATCGAACCTAGGAAGACCGCATTTGATGTATAATACCTACTTGAGTAATAAGTTGGCCACTGATATGGATCAAAAAGCTTAGCTTTCATCATGCAATTGCATGATTGTAGTACACGCGCGGAAATAACTCAATGGTTTAGAGCGCCGAGCCAGCTGCAGTTTGGGTGCCTGGTACGCACAGCCATGACGCGTATATACGTATCCCTCAATCAATCCGCCTTGTGTGCGCCGCGACAGACTTCATCACAGAAAGCATTCCCGCCAAGCCCTAGGCTCCTTGGATCATGTAACAGCACACTGCCTGCCTGACCACCCGACCTCCCATGGGTGAAGTACCGACGAGGGCGGGCGCAGCTGCATGTACCACCGATGGTACCATAACGTGATGTTGACAACGCACTCAACATTCCGGGGGCAGTTTTTACCCGTGAGTCCCTTGTCCGCGGATATCAGCTTGCATTTTTTTCTACGGAACTCTGAGGCAGACAAAAACAAGTTGGAAAAAACGCAAACTGATTTCGCATGTTGAGAGGGCGTCCGACGAAACTCACGCCAGTCAAGAGTTGCTGCAAAATGCGCAGTAACGTTAGCGGCAATCGGTAAGTCTTCGCAACTCCTATAGTTTCCGAAGAGAGTATGAGGGCTGCGTTACCAGGATTCGGAATCCGGCACCCCGGGTATTTTGCGGCTGGGTGTTCCGACGTATCAGATCCCGCACGGATATAGGGCTTTCGACAACCCCCACACGGCTAATCTTGATATTTTCGTATATTACTAGGCAAGAACGTCGACAGATGTATTGCGCGACACGGAGCCATAAGCTAGTGATGGAGAAAGCTCTTCGAAAGAGGATCTATCGATCTCTTCATATATTTGTCTTGTGAACCAAACATTCGCTACTACGAGACGAGTCTTAAATCGCTAGAGATTCAACTCCTACAACAAACCCGACAGCCTATTATCCCGAATACCAAAACCAGTTATCATTGGTCGGACCGAGATTATATATTATATGTATCCAGACATCAACTTTGATCCTGTGGCGTGTACTTATTGAATACTCATCCTTTTGATATTAAAAAAATGTGGATATGAGCTAGACTAGAACTTGTAGCTTGTAGAGGCTCGCGATAATTTATAATTTGACTATAATTATATTCTATCAACGTATACGCGTATACATATAAACGATTTCTTTACATAATTATACGTATGTACAAGCAATTTTTCTGTTACGGACCCGAACTCTTTCAAACAGTTGATTAGCCCTCGACTGCCAAAAATCTCAATTAATTGCCATGCTTTTAATAATTTGCGACAAGAGCTTACCGCAGCTAAACCATACCGACATCTTGCATCTTCCTCAGCATTTCCGCAGATCAGATATCCATTGGCTTCATATAGTCTCGGGGACGCTGGGCTTCATATTCCTTCATTTGCGTTGTCTCGCAAACGGCTGTTTGGTAATCGGACTACGCTTCATATTTGTGTTCCAATCAAGAGGTACGTCGGGCAGCAGGATGTACTGCAGACCGCTCCACGTAAAATAGGTATCGCATATTGTCTACTTTTTCCCCGTGTTTCGCGAGCTTCAGCGTCCTACTAGAAGCGAGCATGAAGGAATTCTTGATGGATGCTTCTGCGAACGCCCGTGGCTGATAGCGAGAGCTGGCCTCGCAGGCTCACGTTAAACACAATAAACAATATTTATATTCCCGCCACCAAATTTGCACCAAGTCAGTAGGCTCTATAGCCTACGAATGTAGCAAATGAGTCTCGTAGCATATATTCCGGAATAAGATATCCATTTGTTTGTAACCTATTTCTCAGGAACCAGTTTCTCCAGATCTATCTGGTCTAACAACAAATTTCACAAGAGCTTGGCGATATGTAAAATGAAAAAATGAAAATGAGCCGCACTGGGCCTTTACATGACGCGTGGCCATTCGCGTGGTTTGGTTCACGATAGCCCTACTGGCCAGTCGGCATAGAAAATCAACAGCCTTGCTACCTAAGAAAGCAAGTAAGTAGTACTTAACAAGCATCGACGGTACTGAGTCGAACGGAAAATTTAGTCTGGAAAGTATGGTTTATATTACGAGAGCGGATTTGCCCCTGCAGTGATGAAACCGGTACAATCGGTACAATCGGGAACGCTCCATGGGGAAATATTCAGGGGTCGCATTCGAATCTAATATTAAATCGGCGGACTGGTTTTTAAAGCAATATAGGCAGGCTCCACCGAGATAAAGAAATGCAATGGGTGATATGTATTATTATTTTCGAGTGCATGGATGGCTTCGTAATACCTTGGATTGCCAGCACGAAAAACCTGGCGTCTCTTCTTGTCGACAGTCTGCGTGTTTCCTTGGTACTGCAGACTAAGACTTAACCCCCGGGCTGATAAGCGATTGCCTTCCAGTCCGCTACACCCTTCCTCCTCCAACTTGTTCACTCATTAATGGGACTCAGCCCACGCAGCGTTTCTCGACAATGGATATCGCGAAAGAAGAATTATATCCCAACAATCGGTCGCCCACTATGATGCGTCGATTGAGGACGCCCTTTTTTGCGTTCTGTCTCTTGACACTCAGTCTATCGACATATCTATTCTGGAGCTCTGGAACATCGCTACCGCGCAGTTTCCATGGGTTTGGGGATGTCGACACCGGACTACAGGGAGGCCTCAGGCCAACACCATCAGCCGCAGTTGATGCCGGAATCGGTGCCACGCCTGGCAAACCGACAGGAACAAGTTCGACCCCAGTGGAAGAGCCTCCGACTTCAGACAGTGGGCCAGGCTTGGACGAGTCGGGGTCAACGAAGCTTCCATATTTCGATCTCGTATGGTGGCTCAAATCTATTGGGCGGGTGCCCGGGGAACCACTAGTCTTCATGATTGCCAGCAACGCGGATATGGCACTCACGTTCAACATGCACGAGACCCTGGAAAAATTCGGAAGGCAAGATAACTTCTTTGTCTTGTGTCTGGAGCAGGCATGTCTTCAGGCGCCAGAGGTATACACGTACGATGTCGTGGGCATGCACAAGACATCTGTCAAGGTATGTCTCTCGTATTCCGGTGCATAACACTGTGTTACCCCGTAAATTTCATTAAGATATGCATCAATGCTGCAACACATTATTGACGTGCTTGGTAGATTGCGGCAAGCATTCAACTGCTCAAAGAAGGCTACAACTTTGTCTTCATCGATCCGGATGTCTATCTCACCGACTCTTTGGACCCCTTTGCCCAGATGGCACCCATCAGCGAATCTTCGTGGGACATCCAATTTTTCCCTGGCGCTGCGAAGGCTGAGAAGGGCCTGGACGCCAGTTTCTTTTGGGCCCGACCTTCCAAGTACACGAAGGAGTTCTTCAAGAAAGTACGGGACAATTGGACGGAAGCCGGCGACCAAGATATCAACAGCTTGATGAACGTTGTTGCCTTCGAGATGGCAGACGGTGCAGGGACCCTGAAACTTAGGATCCTAGATACAGTCGCATTCAAAGCTTGGGGTGATTTTATCGATTGGGAACAGAAACACTTCAACGACAAGGCCGCTATCAGCACTCTCCAGAATAAGACTGCTGTGATGCACATGACTTGCGTGGAACCTAGTCTACGCACGTATCTGGCCAGGAACTATGGTGCGTGGTATAACGTCGAGAACTACTACACGGGCAAGAGGAAGTTCCTCGCCGTAAAGGGTCTAGAAGGCGACGTACTCCATGCCTCGAGAATCATCGGTTTCGCTCTCAAGGTGGCAATGGACACGCATCGCACGCTTATCTTTCCCTCGACCGCGATCCTGACTCAGGCCCGAAAGAACGACAAAACCGGTGCTGCCGACTATGTTACCGTCCCCGAGTTCCCAGTCTACCGAATCATTGACCCAACCAGCATCGACAACCTAAATATCCATATCGTGGAGGCAATGTACCTAAACAACCGAGCGAGATACACCAACGAGGTTCTCAGCGAAGAGACCATCATCATGGGCAACGGACATTCAGTGAAAGACCCATTGGACGGCAAGCCAGTGGTTGTCAGAGAGATCACTGACAAGCCAGATGTAGACGTCTTTTGGCTGGATATGGGTAGCGGCAGGTGGTGGGATATCGATGCCTCTGGCAACATGGCCCGATATACCAAGGAAGTACAGGCGTCAATTAGGACGTGTGGCAATGCGAACGAAGAGTTTTTCGCATGTAATAAACGATGCATTTAGGTTCGGGTTTCAACTGGGATGGGGACATATCGGAGTCATAAGAAGAAGCGCTAAATGATCGATTTTCAATAAATTTACCTAGGTACCTAATGTATTAGATGGATCGCAGCTAGATTTAGGGATGTTGTGTTTCACTCCCTTGGGAACAATATGTGAATATTGTGCACCAGTTGATGATAGATCTAAGCTAGAGAATCCTCGAAATGAAAAGCGGCTGTATTCTGCAGCTATATTCATTGCTCAGTCGGACACCTAACATTATATGCTTTGCTTAGAATCATGATATCAAGGAGCCATTTTTCGATGAAGAATTCCTACTCCAGTCTCAAGCTTTTCGGATCCTTTTCTTTCACCTTACAAGCGTGAACAAGCAGCTCGCTTGAGAATTCCGCTCCCACCAGATCAATGGATGTCAAAACATCAATGGAGTTTAGGGCACACTAACACCATATCTTCCCCTGCACTATATGCAAATGAATGCTTACGATATAATGTGCTCATCCACATGGATCCACCTCGTTCGCAATTATCACCAATTGGAATCAATTATGCTTTCAGTAGTAGATGCAATAGAAGCATGAGCGCAAGGTAATCCGCCGGATGAATCTGTTCGAAGAAAAAATCTTTTAACTTAAAATTCGTTGAGCCATGCATTAATGCCGCTGCTAGCTTACACCCGTTGCCGAATTTGAAACGCAAGCTTGCAGTGAAGATCGTCAGAATCAGTTCGCAGACCACAGGTAAAGCTCATGTGATAGCAAAATCAAGGTTGTGCAAGGGTGGTTAGAACTGCATGCACAGCCGTGCCCAGAATTATGGTCATAGCGTTTTTCTTCGTGGTGGGGCCACCTCCACACTTCTGACCGTGTCCTTGATCAGAGGCATGGGGGTCATTTGCCGACAGAAACATTGATCAATGGGCATGACTGCAGCTGTATCACTACTGATTGTGACGATTTGCGTACCCTGAATTTTCGGCCCAGCTCGATATAACGAACCATTCCAGGAGTTCAATGTTAGAGATATGGTACCATGGTAAGAGAGGTCAATTGACAATCGGACGAGCGGACACCCAACAGGATGGCGCTGTTGTGATCCCTGTGATCGGTGATTTGAATCGTCGCGTCATCGCGACCCTGGATCTTTCTTGCCTCGGTAGGGACAGGTCTTGTAAACTAGACCACAGGTCTGGTAGGGACCAGGTTAGTAGACACCTGCGACACAGCCAATCGCGAAGGAACGCAGACGACGGCTGAATTGAACTTTGAATCCAAGTGGAATCATATCAGCATCGGATCCGGGGGCGTCCTAGGAACTTGTGCAGGCAATTGCAAGACAGACAGCTAGATGGGTCGGCAGATGCCGGCGGAAATCTCGGTCCCTCGGTTTTAACTAGCAAATTCGAGCGGAGGTCTATGGATACATTCTAATGCGCGACGCGACACCATCGAGATGCATGATTAATGTAATCATACGGAATGTAATTATTGCTTCGAGTCGAGCCCCACGCGGTTGAGGATATGAATTATACCATCAGAAATCAAAAGTGGCTTGCAGGAGAGACAGCACTAGCACAAAGATCTGGGATCATTTGCTGAATTTAGCTAATGAATTTCATATGAACAACGCGCACCCGATATCGCGATATCGCCATTTTAATCTAGGAATCGGACTCTGCGACTTGTCCTACTTCCAATTGGATGATCGACGAAATCCTTACCGAGCGCGTCATTGGATAAATTACATGTCTTGGTATGCGTGACACCTAGCGATCCCGGTATCGATATCATATCGACGTCTAGCGTCTGCTAAAGGTTGCTCCTTTTTTGGTGGCGTGAAAGTACACGAGCATGGCGAGCACGCTAACCAAATAAGGTAGGCTTCGAGAAAAAATTTCCTGCAAAGATATTTCCTTCTAGCGCGCTTCTTGGCTACAGTAGGCTCATTTGGACTGCACAATGAAATAATAGTGTCGTAGCTGAGAGAGGCCTTGGAGGGTTGGCGTCCCTTGACCTACGTCTCTGGGCAGAGAAGCGTCGAATCAAATCTACGGACATTTTAGCGCTTTGACCTCTGATTGATATTGAAGCCTTGAAAGCCGACAAAAGTTCCGGTGGCGGTAAACTCCTATATCTTAGCTTCATATGATCCTGTAGGTCTACAGTGCGGGCTTGGTGAGAGGTTCTTGGTGTTGACCACTCGTAGGATACCTGGATGCCTCGCCTGCGGGGATCTGGAGAAAGATGGAGATCTCGCGGTCTCGAGGCGAGGTGATGGCCGGAATTATAGGATTGTGACTTCTCTCCAACTAGCGCTACAGCCTTGCAACGCTAGCGCAGATCTGCAGAATTAGGTATTAGAGCCTGTGTGACGGCAGAGCGTCCCGAGACTAGTGACAGTGACAGTGCTATACCAGTCCCTGAGACTTGTGACAGAACTATATCTGCTTAAGTTTGGGGACCGACAATATACTCGGTTCCAAAAGCTCCTGCGGTTGCTCTGATAATTATTAGGTCTTAAATTGAAACGATCTACCTCAGCCAGCTCTAAACCTTCGGCAGGAAACATATATATATACAATTGCTATTAAACATAGCTATTGAGATAAGGCTTGCAGTAAAAGGTAGAGAATTTTAAATAGAACATGAACGTGAGAACTGTGAGCCGATAGTATGAGCATGCAGCTAGTAAACGTCAAGCTATCCTCCTAGGGTCTCGAAGCAAGCCCTCAGCCTAGCCATGAGACCAGTCCTTGTGGCACCTGCGGAATATTATGTCCACAGAAAGGTTGTAGAAAATCAACCTTTTACAAATCTGGAAGTTGGCAGGCCTGTGCAACGATCTCGGTAGTTCTCTTGTTGGTATCCAGAGTCACACACACATCTGTGGCGTCTGTCACGGACTCGGGAATATCTGCTACTTGAACAAAGTCAGGATAGGACTGGGCTCCAATCGTCGCTTCACGGAGGTGCTTAGCAGTGCCTCCCGAGTAGTTGATGTAGAAGAGACCAGGTTTGCTTTGGTAAAAGCTGAGCTGGATTGCTCTGGCGGATGCGCCGCTCAAGGTAGGAGCAGTTGGTACATTGTCCGAAGATGAGGCTTTATCGCATGTCCGCCATTCGATACGGTAGCGGTTGTCATTGCCGCTGACGACATCGTACAGCTTCCAGTGGACCCTCAGGTCAATCGTGTTCGGCGGGAACCATAGATCTTTCCAGAAGGCAGCGACGGTGTTCTGGGGGATGCAGCTAGGATCTTGACTGGCATCGCTGGAGGGGCCAACAGGAAGAGCCCTGTTGGAGCTCGATAGACAACCGTCTTCTGGTGGCGTGAACGATACAAGTCCGTTCATCGAAATGTACATCGTCGTGCTGGATTCTTTGAAGAGCAGGACGGGGAACTGGGTGTCAACTGCGACCCATTTGTTGTCGGTTTCGACCGAGTATTCTTCTGTCATATTCCACATGCTCAGGAAGACATCTTTGTCGGTGACTATTGTATCGGTTCGTATGTTAGCCACCCAGGCGGGTATAGAAATAATGAATAGAGTAAGGTTTACCTAATTTGACATCGCTAGAGTCGCCATTGGGGGTTGGCATCGCCGCAGTCAACTGACTGATACCGGCCGTTACGGCAAAGGCAGTCGCGATCTTTGACCACATGGTGATAATGAGTTTGATTGGTATAAGATATATTTGAAGCAAAAGGTCGTGGGGATGAGATTATTCAACTTGAGCGATATAGTTCAACCAAGCAATGCAGCGACGGGAGGATTGTGCCCCATCTTTATAGAATTCCAGAATCATCTAAAAATGTAGTATCACAAAGGCTTTGGTGCTGGCGCATAGTGCACTGAATCGCATGTGCGTCCTCTGGAGCTTCCTTCGGCATCCGCGTCGCGATGTCGCGCGATATCCTACCCTGGGACCATGTCGACAGCTCGTAAAACGAGACTTCAAATATCTGGGCTCAACTGTCAGCTGCTGTAAACAATTGGAGGGATGTGGCGTGTACCTACCCGTCCGTGGAAGTCTTTACATAATCCACGTATATGCGCCAACATATCACCAGATTGACTTGGCTTGGTCTCGTATACAAAACCTTGGCGTTGGCGCGCGGCCTGGTTTACGAGACCAATTTGGCGGGATTACATGGTTCTTGCAATAATGATATAGTCAGTGTATACGGTTTCCAGAAATAGCGATGGACGATTGAGTCTGTCATATTCTTCATTCGTATTGTGGATAATCGAAGCTAGCTGGAAAGGTGGAATTTACGGAGCTATCCCTGTCAGGACCCTACGGCTCCGGGATGGTACTAGATAACTTGTACGTATCAACCTAGTGAGCTTCCATTTTCAGATATAAGAAGCGGCCAAGACAAGCGACTGGTTGCTTGTTAAGGCTTAACTCGTCGCAAATGGTATTTCATTTTGGCTGTTTAGATAGGAAAGAGGCTATGCGGAAAGCTTCCGAGCAACCAGAACTTACCGATACGAGTTCACGATGTCAGGCTCTCTTGGTCGCGACTAGACTATCTGGACGTGATTGTTGTCATTTCAACTCATGATAGCTCAATTGGACAATAGCGGGTACCTCTCATCTATATGCAATATCGACCGTTCGGGAAGGTGTACTCGGGCTCGCCCGTGCATGCAGCTAGCTTACTTCAGCGACCAGGTATGTATATAGTGGACAATATGAATACTTTTCCCCAACGGCAGAAGCAACAAATGGTATCTCCAGGTTGGAAGTTCTGGACCTGGAATTCGGAAGCTCATCCATGTATCGCACATCGTACTTCAGCTTGCTCGGCTTCCCCTGACATGCGATCTAACCGGCAAGTCCAAGCTTCCTTTCTAAATCAGGGTTCCTAACCGGATGCTAGGCCGGACAGCTGGGCGACAGGCATACTTGGCCATCATACGATATGCGGTGCGTATAATGTATATAAATAATGCATTATTAATTATCTATCACCCATGACATCCCCTTCTGTATTCACTAGTAACCGTCTCTATGAATTTCATCGTCCCGTCAGTACGGTCATGGGACGTCGGACAGCATGACAGCCGCTAGAGCTGTCAACTTGGACTTATAGTGGCACGTCTTATTAGAGACTTTTACACGTCATCAGCGGGCACTGCATATAAGCCTCCTGAGAGTCTTTACTATATTCCTATAGATGAGAATATGGCCATTTGAAATATTTGCATGATTCTGGACTTTTAACCCCAAGTCTGAAGTTTAAAGGTTTGGGTATACGGTACACGCATGTGGGACGTTAAAGTTGCTATCAGTTAAGCTCCATAAGTACTTAGGAAGCTTGTGGCGAGTTGATCTGAAGTTAAGATGAGACACAGGTGTGTAGTTAGTCTATACAACACAACAGATTGAAACATATAAGTCTATACATCGATCGATATACTATCGTTCTAGCTAGAAGTCTGGTCTCATATCGGGTAGGTCCAGCTTCGCTATGCCTACGTACTGGAAGTCTGGCTTACGAAGGAACTAGCTAGAGATCTGAAAATTACTAACTTCGAAAACGCATCTACACAAAGATTATATACGCGGCTTAGCTAAGTTTAAGATGTGCTTGTAATTCCTTCCTCTAACGGTAGGCCTTGCTATTGTTACTTCTCTGGTCGCGGTACCGATATTACCAGCGAATAAATTCGCCAAGGGTAGTCAGCCACGGTAACGAGACTGCCATGATCTCGGCAGCGTTTGTGAAAACAGCGACGATACCCTCGTGGCCTACCAGTGTCCCATATGCATAACGTTAACAGACAAAGCTTCGTATAACCTATAGAGATCTTCAGGTTGACACCTCTGATTTCACCCGTTACATGTCAACGAACAGTTTCACCTACTTTTATATCCTTACACGCATATCTCACGCCGCAACCCCTCGTGTCGAGCGAACCACCTGCAGCGAAGAGAAGAGCTGTCTTCCGCGCAACGCTATTATAATCGCCCCTCTCTGGACAAGTCTCTTTCTTAGGCCGAACCCCACGAACGGCAAGTTGAATACCACATCCCCGTATTGAGGCCATGGGCGTATGGTTTGAATTTGAGAAATAGAGTATGCATATGGGGGTGTATCAACGTTTCCGATCCTGTATACTGAAAATTATTGAGTGCAAAATCCCGAAACTTGCTGGGTTAATGTATGCGCAGTCGGATCCGGCGAGTTTAACGTTTTCTGACGACCGAATTACCAGCGGCGAGAGAGGCTGTGAATGGTGTTCCGCGCGTTACAATTTATACTCTCAGAAATACCCCATGGCAGGCGGGAATGAGAGAAATTGCCCGAGTCGACTACGTAGTTGTGGAGTTATCAATTGATAGGACTTTCGGCTTCAATCACTGGAGGTATAAGGTGACAAGTTTTGACCTAATTGTTGAGAGGCCTTATTTCGTTGAATCAGGCTGGCGTACTTTGAGCTGTGAAGTGGTTTGACCAGACAATGCAATGAGAGGTCGTGGGTTCTGGGAAGAGGGACATTGGGTGTGCGCTGCAAGCACGTATCTTGCGACGTCAACACTGGAGAGAATATCGGATCAATGGAAATTCCGAAAACGACTAGTCGTGGGGGAGATGACGAAGTCAGATCTCAGCAAGTGCAGCCTCGGAGGCGAACTCGGGATGTTAGACAAGTACTGAGCTCGTGCACATATCTCGTTCGCCATAATGATGCCTAGATGTTTTTACACAATTGTTTTAAACCTCCTCAAAATCTTAGACACCAGATGTTAGGCCTGATATTGAAAATCGTTAAAGGCGGCCTTTCCGTGGAACGAAGTCTAGCGCTAGTGCCCATTCAACGAATTCCAAGAAGCTTGTTGCCGAAACAGACTCCGAGAAAACATTCGCGCACGGCCAGGCCGCCACCCCACGTCTCCATATCTCCATCTTCGATCAAGTAACATCTCCTCGGGGCTGATTTCGGAGCCTTCCTCGGGCGATTCCTGCAGCGGCTAGCTGACGCCAAAGAAGTCTGATAAGTGGCGATAACTAGGCCGAAGCCAAGAGAGGGTGTCTAGGAAAGGCAAGGTATCTCGTCTCGAGGACACCTTCGGGGCGGTGGCCTCCGTGCGCTTGACAGGGATCAGCTCGCTCGCATACAGACTAGCTGGTTCAAGTTTCCTCATCTTGCGTCCGGGGAATCTCATTCGTGAACCAATAGTTACTAACGCCGCGACGTCTGTATGCAGCGCTATCTGAAATTTTTCTCCAGATTGTTTTCGTCGCGCATGCGGGGAATATTCGATATCTGAATCTAGCGTAGGCACCATACACCAACATGGAGATATTTTCCCCTCTGCAGATAAAAAAAATTGTTTTTTCCGGCCGGTCAACCGAGGCCGTAGGTAATGTACGTAGGCAAGGGTGCGCCGGGTGCATGTAACCGCCAGATGCGCTGTAACAGGCCCGTACGGTGTCCGTGTGGTTACCTTGGGCCGTGATCTTCAGTTCCACGATATGGGTATGGACCGCCATGTGCATTTCCTGAAGAAGGAGGTGGTACTGCGATGATGATGGAGTGTGATGAGTAGTATAAAGAGGCCCTGGATTTCTCTCTCGAGAACTTCTATTTCTTTCAGCATCACCATCGACAACGGCCTTCCAGCAGCGGAGTTCGACTTTGAGCAGTTGACAGTTTGAAGAGCGGCGAGTCGCAGCTTCCCATTCGAGTTACACACACTGCTGCCCGATCGGCTGGTACCACGCGCAACACATTCGTCGGAATAACCTCAACTTCGGACTTTTGTATAACTTTATTCTTCGACCACGATGGCTGGAGGCGTCCCGATCACTGCTCGCGCAGTCGTGAACGACAGAGAGCTTACCGGCGCTGCTGCGCTGACGCTCCGCCAGTCGCTTCTGCCGTGCACGCTTGTTACGATCTTGTTCTTTCTGTGGGGGTTTGCGTACGGTTTGCTCGATGTTTTGAATGCGCATTTCCAGAGCGCGCTGGGGATCACGAAGAGCCAGAGTTCTGCGCTGCAGGGCGCGTACTTTGGAGCTTACTTCTTGTTCCCGCTGTGCTTTGGCGGGCCGTTGCTGAGGAGGTTTGGGTATAAGATTACGTTTATGACCGGGCTTTCCATATTTGGCGTTGGATGCTTCTGCTTCTGGCCGTCTGGGATATATTCGTCGTTTGGAGGGTTCTGTGGGTCCATGGCTATTGTTGGATGGGGATTGTCGGTGAGTGAATGAATCTTGGACATATAATTGAGGGTATCAGGGACTAACGGTGCACCTACAGACTCTCGAAGTGTCGGCGAACCCTTACCTGGCGACTTGCGGTCCTCCACAATACTCTGAAATCCGGCTGACGACCGCCCAATCCGTACAAGCCGTTGGCACAGGTGAGCTTTAAGCTTTGCGAATGGCGTCTGAAATACCACGAAAGCACGGTGCTAACTCATGTTACTATTCTCAGTGGTCGCACCAGTTCTCGCCTCCTACGTTTTCTTCAAGAGCGCCGAGGACCTCACATCGCTCAAGAACGTGCAGTGGGTCTACCTTGCCGTTGGCGTTTTCGTCTTCTGCCTCGCATTCGCCTTCTTCTTCGCCCCGATCCCGGAAATCACAGACGCAGACATGGAGCTGCAAGCCACCTCGGACGAATCCAGCTATGAAGTCGGCCCGCTACGCGATCAAATCACGCTCTTCTGGGGTGTCGGCGCGCAGTTCTGCTACGTCGGCGCACAGTGCGCTGTTGCTGGCTTCTTCATCAACTATGCCCTCGAGACCGGTCGCGATCACGCTACGTCGTCCAATCTGCTTGCGGTCTCGCAGGGATTGTTCGCCATTGGTCGATTTTCCGCCGCCGGTCTGCTGAAGTATGTGCGACCACGATACGTACTAGCGATCTTCCTCACTGGATGCTGCATCTTTGCCATCCTGTCGATGAACGTCCATGGAACCACGGGCCTGGCGTTCCTGCACCTTGTATTCTTCTTTGAATCGTGCTGTTTCCCGCTCATCTTCACGCTGGCGATCAAGAAGCTCGGAAGGCATACGAAGCTGGGTGCCTCGTTCCTCGTCTCGTCGATTTCGGGCGGTGCTGTGTGGCCGCAGATTCTGGCGCAGGTTGCTGATCGCAAGTCGACGCAGTTTGCCATGCTGGTTCCGTTCATTGGGTTCGTGCTGGCTGCGAGCTTCCCGGTCTATGTGAACTTGTTCCAGAAGGAGAGGGTGGATGCTGTGGCTGAGATTCAGACTCCGGCACGGGACGAGGAGGAGCGCAGCATTGATAAGTACGAGGTCCAGATGAAAGAGTAACTGGTCAAGGCTGTCATATAACCTTTGCAAGCAATTGAGTGCAAGTTGTGATGGATATGATATGGATTACCTAAATGACGATCTTATGCTATTGTTAATATTCTATTCTTGTACATACATACATACATTTTACTGCGTTTTTTGTCTATATCGATATGCAATTATATGTTTCTTTAGGTAAATTGGCTGATGCCTACATTGTGGGTTAACCGTTGCAAGGATAGACTTGCTTAAAGTGTGCGTTGAGGTCCACCCGACGACGGTAACACAGCATGTTAACTTAACACGCCTCGACTACCATCACCACGTCAAGCCCAAGAACTTCTCCAACAACTCGATCTATATATAAACACATCGCCAATCACGGCTGACGTCGATTGAAAAACGTGCTTCGAAACCATGTCGACGGTAGCTCTACCTGGAGCCTCGTCCCCGCGAGCTAGAAGTACAAGTGGGATCGCCACGGCGCACCGCCATCGAACGTCATCGGCCGACCGCCAACGAATGCAGCCAAACCGGACGCCAAACCCAATTTCGATGTCTCTTTCCGCCACTGGCCCCACTATTGTCCCTTCCCTGCATCTCTCTCTCGTAATGTAACCAGTCCACCTGCGGCGACGTCATCCCGTGTGAATCGTGAGCCTGCCACCGCGATCGCAAAGAAAAAAACTGTGAGGGGAAACATCCGGGCGAAGTGCAGAACACGTACAGTACATACTCGAGTATCGCGACGAGGCCCGAGCAAAGATACATATTATCAGTCCCCTGTCATTCCAGGAATGCAGGTTGGTCACCTAGTATCCTATATTATAGGTCCCCTGGTAGAAGTACTACCTCAAGACCATCCCAAGGCGACGGAATGCACCGAAACCAATCCAAGGAGACGAAAAAGCAGTCCGTGAGTAACTTCGTATGTATTACTTGGTGCATTGCAGCTGCATGAACATACATGACAGCCCGCCCGCCAGATAGACAGACAGTCAGTCTCCACCTGACTATCCTGCTGTCCGTTCATGTTCCTGCGGCACTTGCCTGAGGCTATAATATAACTGGTTTCTACTTTAGCTAAAGCTGTCATCCATCATCCTAGCTGCATACGCTACGCTACGACCGTTTTTTCCCCGCGAGAAGAAAAACTGCGCCTTTGGACCTCATGATCGTTTGGTTTTCTGGCACCCTGCTTTCGACCTCGATCGTGTGATTTCTACTACACTCCTCCGGATCCCTGGTTAACAATTTCCAGCGTGACCTGCATGCAGCAGCAGCTTTTTCCAACCTCGAAGCCGACTCGAACCGTCCTGGTTTGAATACTTTACCTAGTATAACATTCTTACATCCCGCCCGCGCACGCACGCACGATTAATTTATTCGTTCATTCGCATCGATATCTGCCCGACATCGCCATTAGACATACATTACCCATACATACACACATTACCTATTCCTGCCAACAGGGGGCACCGGCGCTCGTATTCATGCGGTAGCATTCAGCAGCCAGCCAGCCAGCAAATACGCCCTCGATGCAACATGAACGATCCCGGCCTGGACGACAGCATCAAAGAGCTCACCGAGGCGCACAATTCGAAACAAACAAACGGGAAATCGCGTGAAGGCCCCGCCACGGCCGACCGCTTTCTCCAGCCAACCGCGCGATCGCAACGGCATCACAGCAGCAATAGCAACAGCAGCAACGGCACTGCGGGCAGTGGGAAACCCGGTCAGGAGACCTCGACGGTGCTGAGGCCGCCGCGCGCATCCTGCTTCTGGGAACGGTTCAGCAATGATTCACGGGAAGGCGACGAGGGCGAAGAGAACGCTCGACAGAGTCGGGCGGGTTCCAGCGGTTTGAACTCACCGCACAGAGAGCCGGCGGCTGGGCCTGTATCCCGAGCGACGGGGCCTGGCGACGACGAGGAGGCTCTCCGCGATGTGACCGAAGTCCAGGCGGAGCTCGAAGTGCATCTTCCAGGGTAGCTACCACCACCATATATATTCGACGGGATGTATGATCGGATATGCGCTAACGGGGGAAAATGCACAGATGGTCGTGGCTGTTCGGAACCGTCTTCCCGCTCATGTCCGCGACGTTGGGCCCCGTCGCCAATGTCATGAGCATCTGCGCCCTCGTCCAACCATGGCGTAAGTGTTCAACACACTCTCCCAAGCGATAAATATGCATACACGCGCATACGTCATGTATCGCCAGACAATAAGAAAACCGCGAATCTAAAACTCAGCTGGCTGTAACTAGGCGTATACATCCCCAATAAACCCGGCGCATCGGCCGAACACGGCGACAAGATCCCCGACCCGGCCTGGTGCCTCGCCATCAACGCCATATCCCTCGCCTGCGGCTTCGCTGCCAACGTTATCCTCCTGCTGAACCTCGCTCGACGCATTCAATCCGCCAGTCTGCTCCCCTTCACGATAACGCTATGGTACATCTCTTCCCTACTGCTCATAGCGCTGCTAGCAGTCTATCGGGAATACCTCTACAACGTCCCCCGCGAGCACTACGCATGGAGCCAGGCGTTCTACTACGGCGTCATCGCCGCATCTCTCTACTTTGTTATCGCGACGCTGCTGGTCTGCAACTACCTCGGCGTGCTGTCCGGCCGGTACGCGCGGCAGTTCAATTTGACGATCGCACAACGGACGTTAATGCTACAGACTATGTCGCTGATGATGTGGCTGTGTTTGGGCGCTGGGGTTTTCTCGCGCCTGGAAGGCTGGGCGTATCTCGACGGGATATACTTCTGCGATACGACATTCCTAGTCGTCGGGCTCGGCGACTACGTGCTCACCACGACCGCCGGGCGCGCGCTGCTATTTCCCTACGCGGCGGTGGGGATCGTAATCGTCGGTCTGATAGTCAGCAGCGTTCGGGGACTGGTGCTCGAGCGCGGAAAGCGCAAGGTCAAACGCCGGATGCTGGAGAAGCAGCGGGAGATATTTGTGAAGGGCGGGAAGAACCACCAGCCCGCGCCGGCAGAGCTGGCGGAGAGCGAGCGGGAGCGGTTCGAGATGATGCGAAAGGTGCAGGATAAAGCGGACCAGCGGCGAAAGTGGATGTCGCTGCAGACTTCAGTACTTTGCTTCCTGGTGTTCTGGCTGATGGGGGCCTTCGTATTCATGGAGGCCGAGGTATGATACACCCTGCCACCCACACTAGTATACTAGAAAGAATCCGATATATGTTAGAATACGGATGCTAACTCGTGTGCAGCACTCGCAAGGATGGACTTATTTCCAGTCTCTATACTTCTGCTTCACCTCGATTCTAACCATCGGCTACGGCGACTTCCACCCGACCTCCAACCCCGCCAAACCGTTCTTCGTAATTTGGTCCCTGCTCGCAGTCCCCATGATGACCATCCTCGTCTCTAACCTCGGCGACACGATCATCATCATGATCAAGAATCTCATCCTCTATCTCGGCGAATACACCATCCTCCCAAACATCACAGACGACGAACCCCCCTCAAAGCAAGACCAAGCTCAATCACAAAATCTGAAGCAAGAAAGACCCCCACTCCGCCGAAAATCGCGATCCGACCGCCACGAAGACGAACGGCGGCAAGAACAAGCCGACCTCGAAGAACAAATGGACGATCCCGACGACATCGCCGAAAAACAGCGCCTCCAACGCCGCGGCACCGGCCTCGTCGAGGAGGAACAAAAGGAAGCAGAAGCCTACGAACCCAGCGTCGAAGACTCCACAGCCTTCCTCCTCCACGAACTCGCATTCGCCGTCCAAAAGCTCCTACCAGACCTCGCCGCCCGCCCGCCGAAACGCTACGCTTACGAAGAGTGGACCGACTACCTCCGTCTACTGAACACCCCAGGACCATGGGACTCCGATTCCTCACAGCTCGACGTACCCGGCGAGGGCGAAAAGTCACCACACGGGGAAACCGACTGGCTCGGCGAACAAAGCCCGCTGATGAGCCAGCAGACCGAGACACAATGGCTGTTAACCCGCCTATGTAAACGGCTAGAGGAATGTCTGCGCGCAGAGAAAGAGCAGGCGCGGCGGCCGAATAAGGGAAAGCAGCAGAGTCGCGAAGGCCGTGCGAGCAGGAGTCGGAGTACCGGTAGCTATCCCAAGACGAAGGATATTTGATAGTTTTATTTGTAATGTAATGATTGTTGTATTTGAGTGGCGCGGCGTACGGTATTGCATGCTTGATGGGAAAAGCAGCGGGACTTATATATAATATACTTAGTTTATATAGGCATTACGACTGTCTGGTACCCAATATACACGATTGGTACAGTACCTTTCACTCTCGATATGGTGATATTTGTAAGCATATCTACAATGACGGCCCGCGTACAATACCCTGCGGCACGCCAATACCCGCGAGAGCACGACTAACGACACCCACATCCGCCAGCACGGCATCCATCTCCACCCGCGTCCTAACAAGCATCATACCCGCCAACACCGTCCCGTTCAGATTCAACCCGGGGCAGTGAATCACCACACCGTCGAGTACGACCCCACTGTCCGTCTCCGGCGGCAGTACGTAGACCGTCTCGTGTGTCCGCGGGAGGATACCGAGCCAATCTCCGCTGAACGCAAGGTTATAGCTAAACTCCACTGGTGCGTCTGCAGGCCACCGACTACTAGTATCTCTGTCATTCTGCAACAGCGTATCGACTTCCTGCACGATTGTCGATGTAGGGAGTGTTGGATGCGAGAGTGTGTGTGCGGAGAGGGTGAGGAGGGTGGTGTATAGTCTGTATAGATGTTCGGAGCTGCAGGACGGTGGTATCCGTACGAAATAATGCTTGTACGAAACTCGATTCTGCCAGCGCACGTCCACATCTGCTACCGTCCCTACCGCCACGCCGGTCTCAGACTCCAGGGTAGCGTCGGTAGCGAACATCTGCGTAGGCCATAGTGATGACAGTTCATCCAGGGCCAGCGGTAGGAACTGCACATGTCGATGCGGCTGGCTTGCCCCCGAATTCGCACCACTGTTGAAAAATCCATACAGACAATTCTGCCGTCGCGCCTCATCCCCCTCCTCACTATCGCCCGCTGGAACGGCATCCCACTCCCGTAGTACAGCCAGGACAGCAGAAAAGTCCGACACCGTCAACGGGTGATTTTGGTGATGAAAGTCATTGGTAGCAAGCACACAATGTCCCGCATGCACAGGAAACTTGTTGAGAACAAGATAATGCGTCGCCAGTATCGGACTAACATACAGCGCGGCGTCAGGCGGCAAGAAGGGATTCGAGCGTGGTGGCGCGGGGTGGTCCGACGTCGGTTTGACAATCGGCTTCCTCAGCAAGTTCGGCGCATAGCGGATCTGGTACTACATGTCCCCGTTGCATTAGCGAATCCAAGCGAATTAGCGAGAGATATCGGTGGATACGTACGTTGATGCCGTCGTGTGAGAGGTTGTGCACTTCCGTCTCGGAGAAGTGTATGGCGCCAGCTTTGAGTGCCCTGCGATAGGTCACGAAGGCAAGCGAGCGGAGAGACGGCGTAGCAGACGCCATTGATATCGTGGTCAATCTTGGCCTAGAATCAATTCGAGTCGACGGAACCTGGAGTCTTGAAACGGAGCTAAACCTACAGGTAAAGCAGAATTCAAGCGGAACCAACGCACAATGCGCAAATATACAACAGACATAGCAATTGCAATTTTTAGGTTACTTCGTTTTCTAAGCAATAAGAAAGAAAGAAAATATATATCAAAGAATCAGGCCCAAGGCCATGCTTTAATTCTTCGATCGTGCTATCTAAGTTAGTCTCGATCTCGTAAACCAGACCGCACGATAGCTCCAGACCAACATTGCAACGAATACCCATGAACTTGAGCCCCAATAGGCTCTCCTCGTAATACTATGTACATACTTTCTCCACATATTCATTTGGTCTCGCAGCAACAATAACGCACTGATTATAGTCAGTCGGAGAGTCAGGGCAACCGCGGGAGCACCGAGATCTCAAGCCTTCTTTTTGAACCAACCCAAGGTGCATCCAAGAAGCCTGTTGCGAGGTGTCATCGACATGCTCGTCTTCTGACGCCTCCGACGCAGCGGCAGCCAGTTTCTCCGGGATGATCGCACCAGCCGACGTCAGAAGCACGGTGTAGATACTTTCATCCAACTGGTGGACTCCGTACTCATATTCAGAGTAGTCGACACTCCACCATAATCAATTGACTACGAATAAGTTCATTCTCAATCTGGATGTCGCACACCATATATCATGCCTAGGGATTGCTGTGTGTATCCAGCATTGCACGACCGCATAGGCAAGAGAAAGTAACCTCGAGCCGCCATCGTTCAGAACAGACAAAAGACCATGTCGTGGAGGCGGTTTGTACAAGTTCCTCCTCCGACATCTTCTCTCCAAACCGAACATATAACACAAACCACAGAACCACAACCATGACATCCTTCGTTGCATTGCGATGCTGTCCCCTACGGCGACCAGCCTTGCTGCGAAAAGCAAATCGGATTGGTTGAATGTGCTTCTACCCGAAGGTGAACAAAGTCACTTCGGCCGCGGCCCACACTGCGTTCCAGGAAAATTATCACAGTGCCACGCTTCCTCTTCCTCTGTGTAGAGGGGCTATCCCGCATTGACCGACTTGGCATCGCGGACGGTGGGAATCGAATGTACGACCAGGTCCATTACCGGCAATTCCAGCAGGTTATCTGTGAAGAGGTCTCGCCAGGTGTACAGATTCCTTCTTGTGGAGTCTGTTCATCGGCGTCTCCGGCGGTACCAATATGGATACCCAAGCCTTTGAGCCATTGGTTGACAACCTCGTGCGGATTCTCACTCCCCGGCCGTCCGTAACCTCCGGGGTGTGGGTCGTCCCTCCCGGGAGCGCACTAGTCCAGCCCATGGATAGATCGCAGTATTCGAAGACACATATTCTCCTTGCCGATGACCCAAAACTACTCGCATCTTCCACGGTGGCCTGGTTTTCAGTTTGATGTCAACGAGTATCTCTTTCAGACTCCAACATCGATTCTGTCAGCCGGTCGATCAGACGGTCGTGGATCCGCTGAAAGGCCGTTTGGCTTCCTGTAGACTGAAGTCCAGACCGTCGGTATCTGGCACTTGCATAAAGATTTCGAGATCATTCGAGTGGAGGCATGGTCGAGTTGGCTTCGAGGAAAAGCTTCATCGTATAGTGCGTGGGTTGGTTGAGCATTGTAGGCCGGGGCAGCAATCAAAAAGATGTCAGACAGTAACTGCTGGAGGTGGAGCAGCAGCAGAAGGCCATACTCCTAGCGGGATTGGCCGAACGTCGAGTCGATGACCGCGGGCAATATTGGCATCTTTGTAGTCCAGCGAAGAGAATGTTGAAGCCACACACGAGATGCGATGATTGCTGTTGCTTGCAGACCGCAATACGTTGGGGATGGCATTTTTGGTCTCCATCCGTGCGACGTGATCGTCACTCAACGCGCCCTCTGACTTCGACCTCTCCCTATCGTACCGCCGTGCCTGCATGCACACCCAATCCTTCATCTCTGGTATGAAGTAGTTCTCGATCGTTGCTCTGACGTACACCGCAATGTCGAGGGTATTACAAGGACGTTTGACGACTGTTTCGTCAACTGGTTGCTCTTTCGTGCCGTATGTCTGCCTTTAGAGTAGCTGCGGTGTTTTCCAGAACGCCACTTCCAGCGGGTCCACCTTGTTTCATCGAACCGGACAGGCACCTCTGACCGGCCCGAAGCGGCACTTGAGAACACCGTCCGGGTGGGTCGATGTGGATCCTTCCAGCAGGTTCAGTCGGCGTCTCCATGTGCTTGCAAGAGTTCTAGCTTTTCGACTTTGCTTGCAGAGCCCTAGAAACTGACGGTGTGTTCGGTTTTGACTCTCAGATGCAATAAATGCTTGTTGAAGCGGCGTTTGTCTGTAGACATGGCTTCGCGTGCGCTTTGAAGACGTTGCAGCGAACCCCAAATTTGGGCGTCATGTTATCCAACGTATCACAATTCACCTCGCAGGCTCTCCAGGTCTATATATATGGCTTCCTATATATTCTCGTCGTCAAGGCCAAGGTAGGTTAGGTATTCTATGTATATTCAAAGGTACAACGTTAGCGGTGGGCGATACTTCATTATTAAGACGAACAGGCAAAGAGAGGATGTGTCGTCAGGTACTTCATGTTGGCTGATCTTGATATAACTCACCCTCAGCGTCGGAGTAATCGTCTTCTGTTTGTCGGCGGATGGTAATAGACTTTACCTCCGTTGAAGCGATGCGAGTCTCGACGACGACATTCGACCGAGCGCACTGAAGAAGTCTGCGCGGAACAGCGAATGCGAAGATCCATGCAACTGGTCCAGACAGAAGAAGATATAGCGGATCCAAAAACAGAACGCTGTCCCCATCGTCAATCGGTACAATGGATCTCTCAGTACAAAGCACCGTGTGACACTCCCACCGAGACAGTTGGACGTAACGTCTGGATGGTAGTAAGCCTGCTCTCTGAACCACCTTTCCAGTAGCCGACCATGTCGCGCATCGTAAAGGCGACATTTTGAGTCGAGCACAGTTTGCCCGCTCTCGACGGATCCCGTTAGCTCTGACGGACGTGGGACTGTGGTGTCAGGATATATCGACAGCACGGGCCATCCACCGTCAGGCGAGTATTTAGTGTGTCCACGACATGCGTCGCCTTGACCCGGAACCGCGCTGTTGTCGATGACGTAGCCCTCGCAGACGTTATGAAGTCTGTGAGGGCCTTATCGTGGTAGCGGCAGCGTGATCGCAAGCGGCAGCATCGCGGGTATGCCCACCTCATCATGCTCCGGGGTGTGCTGATTTAGGCTTGCAAGACATAGTCTCGCTAGCTCTTAGTAGTAGTCACGTCTGAAGATGGAGCCGCTATCATGCTAGCTCTTCATCGATGTCTTCTCCTACCCACCAAGCCGAGTCCTTCTTCTTGTCTGCCTTCGGGCATGCCCTGACGAGATGGCCTTCGTCACCACAGTTATAACACCGCGGCTTCGGGTTACGGTCCTTTTCTTTCTTAAAGTCCGTGCGCTTCTTTTTCGTGAAACCACCTCGAGAACTTTTGCCTTTGCCTTTATCCTTCAGCTTTTCGGCGGTGTTCTTGAAGCGGTCGCGCACGTTCTTTCTGGCGTAATCCGGTTTGGTCGATGGCTTGGATGAGTGTCCCGACGAAAGAGGCGGCAACCGACGGTTTCCCAGAATTGTAGAAAGACCCAAAGTTCAGAGTGTAACTAGTAGAAATACAACGATTAGTCAATGGAGACTCTGATAGGCCGTCACACTCTGCGACTAACCTTGCGTGAGAATAAATCGTCTGGAGTCTGTATCTGACGGCTCATCAGCGAGCGGCTCGGCAGCAGTCGGAGGCTCTACAGTGAGTGGCAGCGGCGGCAGCCCAACCTAAGATCAAGTCAGCGAGTGAAACATACGCACAGAAAGTGGGCATACATCGACATGCTTGTCTAGCACCCAGATGAAACTTACCATTACTGAGCGAAGAGCCCACCCTAGGGATTGGTTCTCATTCCCATATGCTGGATAAAGCCCAGCTCCACGAGGAGACCACTCCCCAGGAGAATTTTCTACGGCAACCGAGTGTCAGATACAGCGATACGGGAGGGTAAAGGGACGTTGCTGCTTACCCATATGCTTATGGAAGTCTGCTTTGACGGTATATATACTGGGTATATATATGTACCTCGAAGCATACAGCTTCAAGGATGTCTTGATGTGTATCCGCTCAGGAGTAGAATCTTTGCCCGTCTACGTATCTGTAGACGCAACGGAGACAGATTTCCTCCGATCTTCGAGCGCTGCCCGAATACCTACGAGCTGCTTGGGGACCGTGCCCGGGCTTGCAGGGACCCACTACAGCTCTTTTATCCGCTCCAAGAGTCGATGGGAGTCTGGACGAGAGGGTGAATGGCCCTTTTCTAGGAGGAGGAGGGCCGGTGTCTGTGAGGTTGCTGGCCATTGCGAATGAAGTTGATAGCAGAAGGGAGATGTATTGGAGAAGGAGGAAAAAATGTGGGAGACGGAGGAAGGCCGGCCTTTTATACAATTTTTTTACAGGAGCCGAGCTCAATAATATGAGAATTTAGTGTAAGACAGATTAGCTAGAACATTCCACGATCTACTCGTTCAAATATTCTCAAAAAAAACCAGATAATTAAATATATTCAAATTTATATAAACTCAAAAACCATCGAATTGCAACATCGATGTCTCATATAACGGTTGATCATGAACGTCTATCCGATAGGCGGGGGCTGCTCGATATCTAACTGAATGGAATATCCGCATATATCCCGTCACTATCAAAACACGCCCATCCGCCGGGCAGCCTTCTCCAAATCCGCAATCGCCCTCTTCGACCCCTCCAACGTCCACCCCGTCACAAACAAACAATGCGCATACCCGCCATACAAATCCACCACACTATCAACACCCACCCCCCTCAACCGCTCCGCGAACAACATCTCCCCATCCCGCAAACAATCCATCCCATAAACAACGCTATGCGTAGCCGGAAACCTCTTCAATACATCATCCGACAGTGCGACCAGCGGGCTGAAATACTTATCCGCAGCAGGCGGCGAATTCCGCCATCCAACAAACTTCTCGATATCCAGCGCGCTCACGAATGGCGCATCCTTATTCTGGATGTAGCTGTTTCCTTCAGGACTGGATATCTTGTCTACTGGGAATAAATGCGGGTCGACAGCGCATGTAGCGTGTAGGAAGAGCCCGCGTATAGTGCCAGTCCGGCCGGCCTCAATGTCAAGAATCACGCAGGCGGTTGCGAGTTGGCCGCCGGCAGAGGCACCGTACATGAAGATTTTCTGCTTGTCGAACTCTGGGATACCCCATTTGGCGAGCTGTGCGGTGTCAGCGGCGTGGATGGCGCGGTAGACGTCGTAGCAGTCTTCCTGGGGCACGTTCCATGCGTTCTCAGGACAGACGCGGTAATCGACGTTTACGACGACGACATTGTGGCTGGCGAACCAGAGACAGTGGGGGTGTCCGAAATCTAGAGTACCGCCAATCCATCCGCCACCATGGAAGTCTACCACACAGTATAGTATCAGCATTCGTTCCCCATACATATCAAACCGTGAATGATTGTAATGTGGACGAATATAGCAGAGGTGTTATAGTACTAACGGAATAGCAAGGAAGGAGGTGAGTCCGTCTTGACCGACTCGTGCGGCGTGTATACCCGCACCCGGATCTCAGTCCCATCTCGCACGGGAATCGTCGTCTCAGCTGTATCCGCATCTCTAGGCCCCGGGTAGGTAGAGTTGCCGTAGTCAGGCAGGGTGACGAGCACCTCGCGAAAATCTTTATATCCGAAATTCGTGGTGTCGACTTTTGGTATCACAGCCAGCAGCTGCTCGAATTCCGGTGCCGGTTTACTAGACTCTGATTATTGCTCACTAGGTTAATATCTGGCTAATATATATACTGAGGACTCTTACTGGCCCCATGGAACGTTGCTGGGAGTGGGAAGCTAGCTAACCAGCGTAGGATGTCATTTTCTTCAGATTTCCGTCGGCTTTTTGACGAAAAAATATATCTGGATATAACAGCTTTCGATCTAGTCGCTTGCACAATTGTAAAATGATACTCTTTAGATGGCACGAATAAATTGATAATAAATTGAATTGAGTGGTGGGATTGTCCAGCGGCTTTTATATAGCTATCGGCCTCACGTTCGTTAATTAACAGGCGGGGAGCACAATATCCATGATCCCTGCACATCTGCCCAACGGCGCCGACTCGACCAGCCATCTCAGCCGAGACCATTATCCGAGGTCGACATACTCTCATATGCAAACACCACTTATAACAGACCGTTGATTATGCAACAATTGAGACTTCACAAGAGTATCATTATCAGTGCCCAGATATCTCTCCGTCCATAGATCTATCAACTAAGGAACATGCATGCAACTGAAGGTCAACGGAGATTATTCGTATGCACGACCACGGTACCTCGTATTATTTCATAAGCTGCCACCAAGCTAGCTCGAAAGCTTGTATGATGAATAATCGGAATCCACTTCGATCCGATCTTTCGGCCGAATATCCAATCAATGCCGAATATTTCAAGATGGACACCTATCGGCCGGTCAACCATGCGCACCCGTGAGCAGATTTTGAAAATTATCGGGCAATCTCCAGGTTTATATGTCTGTAACCTCAGTCTATCGAGGATATGGATATGCAGTGGAGATATACTCTTACCTCAGATCTTGAGATATACTTACATATGTAGTATACAGCTGACACGAAAACAAGGCTACTGAGTCCCAAGATTTAACGCTGTGGATATTGTTTGGAAAGATTATTAATCGTTGTGGACGATCGATGTGGGGATGGGGGGCTTCATGGGTTTTATATCTGCGAATCTGACAGCTGTGTATGCTGGCCGGAGCATTATATATATATATATATATATATATATATATGTCTCCGTTGTTCTTATACATATCGACGGATATATAATTCTCCTAGCTCACTCTCTATACATATTAACAAAGCCTCTCGACGGAACGTCGTTCCTATATCACAGAATACCTTCCGCGGTTTCAACTGCCGGCCTAGACTGTATTCGGCCGTGGAGGATATCAATTGGTGGAATATTTTGAATTTTCATGATAGTTCTAGTACTTGATATATGGTTTTCGCAAAATTCAACTTCAGATATGAGAGACTCAGGGTTGAACCCAGATATACGTATATGTCTTCGTCCTACGCTACCGGTATACCAACGGCCAGCTCGCTGTTCTTATCATAATGCAACGTGTATATGCACACAGCTTTTGTGAAAAGACACGCACCAAATACACCGCTTTGCAACCAGAAACGAGTGTCCTACAAGCTGGTATAGACATGGCTATATGTGCCCCCATCTACATAAACTTGGAGGCGAGGCTCAACAGGCCGCCGGCACCACCTCCGCCACTGCTGCTACCACCAGCAGCGGCACCGCTGTCCTTCCCACTCTTCAAGTACATCTTCAGCGCGAGCTCTGCCGCCTGCGTCACCGCGCTCTCCTTCTCCGCTTGTGGCTATATATCTGTTAGCACAATTCCATCACACGCTGTATGAATAACTGCTGGAACGGAATGATAAATATACCTTGCCAGTCATGAGCTTGGATGCCTGCGACATCGCCAGCCCAATCAACTCATTCTTATCCTGACTACCCCCAGTGCCACCCTTGCCCCCAGCAAACATCTTCAGCGCCTCCATAGCCGCACCAGCACCAACGGTCTGCGGATCCTTCCGGCCCTCATCATACGCATTCTTGTGGCTCTTCACCATCTTCTCCTCGTCGAAATCGTCCGGGTCGATCTTATTCTCCTTCTTCTTGCCGGACAGGTTGCCGAGGACTTTGGAGAAAATGTTATCGTCGTCATCGTCGTCGTCGTCCTCCTTGCGGCCTGAGTGCTTCTTTGCGGCTTTCTTAGCGGAGGAGTAGTCGTCGTCGTCGTCGTCGTAGCGGCCGCCGGAGCCTTGTGCCGGGCGGTAGTTGGTGCTGCCACCGCCGCCGTACTGGTTGTCGCGGCGGTCGTCGCGGCCGCCGTAGCCGCTGTCGCTGGGGCGGTTGCTGCTGCCGTAGTTGTCGTCGCGGCGATTGTTGCCGCTTCCATAATCATCACGGCGGTTGTTATTGCCTCCATAGTCGTCACGACGGTTGCCGCCGCCATAGTTGTCGTCACGGCGGTCATTGCCTCCGTACCCACCGTCGTTACGGCGGTTGTCATTGCCTCCATATCCGCCGTCATTACGACGGTTATCTCCGTATCCGTCATCACGACGGCCGCCGCCGCCGCCATAATTATCCTGACGTCTATTATAGTCGTCGTCGCGGCGGCCACCGCTGCCGTAGTTATCGTAAGACATGTTGAGCCGAATTAATGATATATATAAAACCGGTTATATCAATTTCAAATTATACGGTACTGGCAATCGATGGTGTAGTGGTGCAAATTGTATGTTGGGATGCCGTGGTGCAATGGCGGGGTAAAGAGGGGCTTTTATACCCGCGCTAGCATGCACACGTCTACGTACGCCAAACGTGACGTCGACAGGCACGCAGATTTACCTAGTAGTACGCAAGCAGCATTGCACTATACTGGCAGACCGCATTTTAAACTCCGCAGCTACGCGCCGCCGAGACTCTGAGGAATGCACTAGGCACTTGGTACGCGTGCAGTTGCCGCTGGTAGACCGTCAAGCTGTCGTGCAGCAAGATAGTGGATTGTGATAATGGAACGCTGAACTTGTTCAATGGCATGTAGATGTAACACGGTGATACGATGACGACTCGGCTTCAACGACGACGTTACAAATCGTCATCAAAGCCGACGTTGCCCCTCAATCCCCGCCAGCGAACGTCCTTCCTATCCCTCCTCGACGCGCTGGCCTCGTCGGGTAGGATATTCTTCAGCTGCTCGATCAGCTCGTCCACTTCTGCCAACTTCTCCTTCGCATGCACCGTATCTCTACCAACTTCCTCTCTAACCGCCCTCTCCGCCTCCTCAGCAGCCTGCTCCCACGCCTTCGCAAGCTCAATGCTGCTCTGAAACGGACTCGCATCGCCGCTGACGGATCCCCTGCGCGAGATGGTAACCCCACCGCGGCCGTAGTTCTCAAGCAACTGGCTTTCGCTGTGCAGCTTGCCCATCGTGATCTCTAGGTCCCGCGCGGCATTCACACTCCCCTCCTTCATCCCCTTCATCAGCTCCGTCAACTCGTCCATCCGCGCCTTCCAATGCCCCAGCTCGTCCATCACACCCAGAAGCGCGGGTATCTCGTTCTTCCCGGCCGACGCACCACCCGCTGCTCCACCGCCACCACGATCCTTCGCCGTCTTGGGCGGGATAACCTCCTTCTTGACCGGCTGTATCGCGAGTAGAAATGCATGCAGCAGCTTCTCCCTACTCGTAACGTAGCTCTCATACACCCGCTTGATCTCTCCGAGCTTCTCATCCATATCGAACTTGCCATCCTCCACATACCCTCCTGTCAGACTCGGCTCCCTCTTCTCCTTCCTCGGCGTGCCGCTCCCCTCCCCCGCAAGCCTCAGCTGCTCGTCCAGCCAGACCTCCAGCTCCTCCTTCGCCGCCACCATCCCCGCAGTCCGCACCTCGTCCGGCAGCGTCGCCAGCTCGACGCCCTGCCGCGCCACCATAGCCTTCGCTTCAACGAGCATCTCCTTCTCCGTCTGCAGTCGCTTCTGCGCGTCCACCACCGCCTTCTCAAGCGGCAGTAACACCTCTTCATCCCACCCGCCCCCCGCACCGCCCGGCGTGCTACCCTGCTCCTTCCCCGCCAGCGGCCCGCCAGGCGGCACGGGCGGCATCCGCTGCGCGTAGTCAGCGAATACAGCTGGCAGCGGCCGCTCACGGCTCTGCGCGAGGGCAGTTATCCGCTGCTGGTATTTACTCAGCACGGTCAGCTGCGAGAACACCCGCCGCAGCTCGAGCACCTGGTCGTAAACCGCCGTCCATTCCGAGGGGTCCTTCTCGACGACACTCAGCCGGTTGATGCTACCAGCTCGGCTGTGTGATTGCGCAAAGCTGCCGGCGCGGCTGTGTCCGCCGTGCGATGTGGACGACGACGACGCGATGCTGGGGACCTGAGCGTCCGGCGCGACGGGTAGTGTGATGTCGGAGACGAGCTCAGCCCATTGTTTGCGAAGCCGGAGATTCTCAACGGCAGCGGAGTAGTAGGCCTTACGCGTGCCGGTTAGGCAGCGGGCGGCGCGTTGGGCGGTGAGCGACTGCGTTTGCGAGGCCGAGGCTGCGATGAGCGTGTCGAGCGTCGAGGAGAGGTGGCGTCGGGTGAGGGTTATCTCGGCGGGAGACTTGATGAACGGACGGAGGGCCTGTTCGACAGCCGGGAGGATGGGGAGTTCGGCATTGGCGTTTTGCGACATGCTTGTGGGTGGAGATGGAGGTGGGATTGGATTGGTCTCGCGGATTGGAGCTCGAGGGTTGAGTTAGGAAGTAGTGGATAACACAGCAAGCAACGCAGCCGCCGATTCCCAACTATCAGAGACGACCCTCAAAGCACCCGGACCGTTGAGTAGTAATCATCACACGTATCAAAGGACGACTAAAACCTGAACAACATCAATTGTACGAAAGACGACAACTTGTTTCCTCGATTTAGATATACCTATATATGCGATATATAAGAAAATGTACATGCATAACCAGCTGAAAACTCCCCATGAAAGCCCACCACATGTAAACCAAGCATACGCTATAAACAAAGGATATTAGTAGCTAGTAGACTAGAAATTAAGTAAATATATACCGAAAAATTCTTAAGATCCCCTCAATGCCAAAACGGTCGCATCCACCATCAATCACTGAAGCTCGACACTGACAGCACCGTAGCTAATACCCTTATACACCAGCTCAAAAGTCATATACCCCGCCCGCAACGTCATATCCACGCGATACGCACACGTATATATCTTGCGGAACCAGCCGTATGACACGTCGAATATCCGCTTACTGTGCTTCGTCATGTCGGCGGTCAATTTACACAGTATCTTGACGCGCGGCGTCAGTCGCATGGGCGGCATATCGTCCTCGCAGACGACGAGGGTGTCTTCCCACAGCGTGGTTTTGCGGAACGTGCGGTGGAATTGTTGCGAGATCTTCTTGTCGTCGGTTATCGGGGCGCCCTTGTAGACGAACCAGGAGATTTGGTTGCGTGCCATCTTTAGGCCGGTGAGCGGGTCTATGAAGGCGTCTTCTTCGAGGTGCTGGCCGGGTATGAAGTGTGCGATCATTACTAGCGGTGTGTTAGACACATGCACAGGTTTAGGGATAGCTCGGGGTATGATTGACTTACGGGTGCCGTAGTGCTTTCGGCATCGTCGCGTCATGACGGCCCGCGACGGGTCGCCGGCGACCTGCTGTGGGCCGGCGAGGTCGAGACCGCGGATGACTGCACCTTTGACGACAGCGACATCACTGTTGATGTATCAGTTAGTTTTGCGTGAGACCTGGCGTGACTGTGGACTGATTGCGTACCCATCCTTTGGCTGCAGGACGTTGATACCCTGCGGCTTCGCCCATTCCATGACCCGCTTGTACAGGTAAGGCGACTGCCCGAACCCTCCGACCAGCAGAATTTGCTACACGAGAGAACCACATTAGCATATATTGAAACAAGTACAGCAAGATTGATACACACCATATTGCCGGGACTCCGGTCCACCAGGCTAATCTGCTTCACCTGCTCCGCAATCAATCCAATCACCTTATCGATAATCGGGTCGAACAGCGCCCTCATCTCCGCCCTCGAGATTATGAACTCGCCATCGACAACACCTGCTTCCGGAATATTATTCTTGCCCGGCACGAGGACTGAGTACGTCTCCTGATCTTCGCGGTCCCGGAAGCCGCATTTGACTTCCTCGAAATTGCGCATGACGCGCTGGTGCTGTGCGACGCGCAGGTCGTAGTGCTCGCCCATACGGATGCGGAAGAAGTCTTCGAAGGCCTGATCGATGTATGTGCTGCCGCAGGTGTCGCCGGTGCCGACGACGGCTTCGTCGACTTCCAGGCGGGGTACGATTCGGCGGATGTTGTACGAGATCAGATCCTATGCGTAGATGTATTAGTTATCTATATGGTAGGTCGGAAAGACCGATATGGGTGAGATGGTACTTACCACTGTGCCGCCGCCAGCGTCGCACACAATGACCTTATCTCCGACGTTGGCCGACGACTCCGCAGACCTCAGAGTGTATAGTGCCGCGGCCTCGGGCTCTGTGCACATATTCAATGTGTGGTTCTTCGTGAACCCCGCCCGCTCCTGCCAAATCACAATAACCATCAGTACCCAAATGTCGCACGGTAGATAGATAGCTGCATAGGATAAATAAGATAAGGGCACCCACCGCCGCCTGTCTGGTCCGCATACACGCCAACTCATTCCACACAGCCGGGATCGTAAGCACGAAATCCACTTGGGTGATCTCCATCACCGGCCGCCCACGCTGCAAGTACAGTTGCTCCATCGCATGTCGATACACAGCGCCCAGGAAGTCCGCTGTGACATCCAATATCGTCTTGCCGGCCGGCAGCTCGCACATCTCCCGGATCTGCTCGTCCGGGTACTCGAGGAACAGCTTGAACCATTTCAGCACGGTGAGACTCGGCTGGATGTCGTAGCCCCAGCTGAACTGCGAGGTGGACTCGGGCGTGTATGCGATTTCTGTGGGGACTTGCGAGATGGCGCGGTTGCCGCAGCTCGGCCAGTTTTGGATGATCGATATCTGAGGGTCGCCCGACGTTGTATCCGCGAATGACAACCCTACACCGCCATCAATCTATTAGCATCAACCGTCTATCTGTCATACCATATATATGCACACCAAACTCATGCATATATCCATGTGATATTACATATACATGCACGAATTGAAAGAAGATGCATACCGGAATACGTCGTCCCAAAGTCCAACCCAACGATAATCTTATGCCTCCCCTGCGCCGCTCCGGGCGCCGGCCCAGCAAAGTTCTGGAACTGCATAACCTGTCCCGGCGCCGGCGCAGCAGACGGCATGAACCCGGGCTGCACCTGCGGATGGTATCCATTAAACCCAACATTGACGTTCGGGAACTGCTGCTGCGCCGGAAACCCAGCTCCATACTGCTGGAACTGCTGCGGAACCTGCTGCATCATCGGCGGCTGAGGAGGGTATCCCATCTTCTGGTCATACGGGTTGCCATAGCCGGTCGGGTTTGGCGACAGCGGTTGCTGCTGCTGCTGCGAATAGCCAGCCTGGAACTGCGACTGGCCGGACCATTGTGGGTTTAGGGAAGGCGCGGGCTGCTGTTGGAAAGCTGGGTTCCCCGCCTGCTGTTGAGGGGCGTACATTTGTCGGGATATCCTGTCGTGGATATTTGAGGATTGGGAGCGCAGCCTCGTCTGGCTCGCTGGGCGGACCGTTAACCGTGGTACAGTTCTGTGGATCCTTGCCTCTTTCCCTCTGTTTTAGGCTGCTGAAATTGGATGAAAAGAGTAATGACCTATTCGGAGCACGGCAGTATATAGTATACAATGAGAGGGGTTTACGAAATCTGGATATAAACGTCTATCGTGATAGTTGGGGAGTTCGAGTTCGAAAGTATCAACAGGAGGGAGAATTGCAAGCAAGGAGGAGTGCCCCAACGCGCTGCGGCGGGCGCCAGTGCTTAATATATTCCCATGCATCCCAATTCGTCCGCATGGGACCCGAAATCAAGTCGGCGAAGCGAACGAAGGATTGCGGCTGAGAGAAATCCAATCCACCATTTTGCTCCCTCGCTTTGCAGCCGGCCAGCCCACAGAACGCTGCAGGTCGTCGCATGGCATTGGCCACCCTTGGGCCCACGGACGGCTCTGCTTGCTGCAGGCCGGTTTACGGACGACGAATTTTCGAAATCTGCAAGCCTCGTGCTTCGGAACCCGCTCTGCTAGCCGTGTGGGCAGGTTGGCTTGGCTTGACAAATCGTTTCTTGCGAGTTCTTGGGCGGCAGGCTCAGGTTCTCGGCCTGGAGATTAGGTTCGTCCGGCGAATCAGGAGACGGGTGCAGAGCCTCAGCCTTTGTATTGCATTGTTTGGCCATATCCATGGAGTCTATTAATTTCCGGATATTGATACTGAGATCAATATTTCTTTGAACAGAATCAAAACGATTTCCTTCAAACTTAATGCTAGCCAAAACCCAAGTATCAAGAGTCTGCGATGGCGTCCTGCCCTCGACTCGTATACATATCAATATCTTCCGCCTCGTCGATTTCGCTGCAGCGGCCTCCATCATCGACTTCTCCCGATGTCCCCTGAAGATAGTACATCGAGCTCTTCAACTCCTCAAAGTACGCCCAGCTCGAGAAATCCGGTGTCACAGCTCGAACAGGAGCAACCCGTCGCTGAGCCAAAACAGCAGCACACCCCTCCCGAAGCCCCTTCGGATCCATGTTCGCCCAGGCATTCACAAGCCGCTGGTGAGCTTCGCTTCCACTCTTACCCGCTCTCTCCAAGCTGCTTAGCACGGAAAGAAAAGCTGGCTCCAGGCGACCGTAGAGTATCGGGCCCCTCTCGTGCGTCACTTCCGCGGCCTGCAGCAGCATCGTCGACACGATATCGTCGTCGCGCGTGAGCGATTGATAGGCGATGTGGAGGCCGTAAAACAGCATATCAAGCGACGTTTTATAATCGCCTATGCAACGATAGACATAGCCCACCTCGTTCAGGAAGAAGGGATGTACGGATCCTATTTGAGCCTTGTTGGAGATATACCAGTCTCCCATCTTCATGAACACCGATTCGATCAGTCCCGGGTTCTTGCGAATGAAGCTCCACATGTGCTGGCGACTGGGGAGCACGAAAATGCTGCGACCGGTCAAGCTGTATTTCGCCATCACGTCTTCGGCCGTACAGAATCTCTGTACCGCCTCAAGGGCTACCGTCTCCCCTCGGGTGACCAGCGACGAATCGTCCAACTGCATCATCATCATTGAGGTCTCCAGTGATAGGGACGTCGTCCCGTCGACCTCGCTGAGCTCCCCGTATTCTTTGTCGAGGAACTCGTTTACGGACTCGTAAGCCTTCCTGAGTTCGGTTCTTTCTTCGGGCGTACTGCAGTTGCCCTCCGCCAAACGTAAACAGTTGATCGCGGGATCGTAGTACCGTCTGCCGAAGCGTAGAAAACCGCGATGAAGTTCAATCTATATCGCAAAGAATTGATGTTCGAAGCCCCGCACGCACGACTTGTATATCAACCCAAGAAGAAAGTACGTAGCGGCGACCGTGAAGAAGTGCGATGCTCCATATTCCTTCTGGATCTTTGGAAGATGCACAAGTATAGGTATGTATGAGACTGCTCGACCCTTTTCTGGAAGCCTGTCGATGTATGGTTTCAACTCGAAGAAGTGTCGTTCGAGGAAAGCTACTGTTGAGGCAACAGTAACGTCGAGGGCGGTCTCCCCGGAGCTTTCTCGAGCGGAATACGACGGACGGCCTCCTTCAATGCTCCAATAGACAGGGTCTAGATGTAAGTCGATGCCGCCGGGTTCGAAGACGTCTCTCATAATGGTGGCTGCATCTGTCCCAATAACATCCTCTTGTCCGATATCAGGATTCATCATATAACTGAAATATGAAGTGGCTTCGTTCTTCCAGCCAGCAATCCAACGTTCGAAGTTTTCTTCATATTGATGGCTGTATTTCTCAAGGTCCAACTGTTGCGACTCCGAGGCCGGTGATACTACATCAAGTGTTAGCTATGGAGTCTAGGTGAATGTAGACTCAGACACATCATTATATTATATGAGGCCTACCTGTGCCAACCGACACGGACCCCGGTGACGCTGGTATCCCTTCGACGCCAGCTGTTATTATGGCCCCAAGTTCGTCATCCGTACAGGTTACTGGGTTCTGAAGGTGGTAGTGAGATTGTTGAGTTCTCTCGCAACATTGACCAGTTCTGCATCCTTGATTAGCGACCGTGCTTGCTTCTTAGAAGCTTTGGTGGCTATTAATTTGCACTTACTGGTCTTTGGAAAAGTCTATGGCCTGTCTGTTGTTATCATCGTGAGTTGAAGTTGACGGAACCTCAGAAGAGCGGTCAACGGGACCACTGGCGAATGGGCCCTCGAATTCACCATGCAAATCATTCTCAGCGGGCTGTGGTTGAAAGTCGACAGCGCTGTCCACAACAGCCGCGTCTAATCCAAGGGGTATGGCTCCATTATTGTGGCCGGCACCGCCAGCATTGACAGCGATACTTTGGTCGTGCGTATCTACGCGCACAACATTGTCTGGTAGAGCCATGGAACCCGCGTCCGGCGTGAGAATCTCGATATCTCCAGGGCTCGATCCAACCCCTTTACCGTAGAAAGAAGGTAAGTTCGGAAACCTATGTATTGTTTACAAGTCCATTGAGAGACAAGACTGACCTTCGAAATGGCGTGGACTGATGGCGAGGATATCTTGCAATACTGCATCATCCACATCTTGATCGGACTTCTTGTGTCTCACTCTATGCTGGGTCTTGCCTTCGTCTTGACGCTTCTTGAGGACATCACGGACATATTTCTTGCGTTTTATGGTGATATTCTTCTTGGATAGTTCCCAGATCCTATAAAGCCGTTTCAAATGGGAGAGTCTATAACGTTAAAGACCATGTATCAGCACCCTCATCAATATGGTTTACGAGACAAGATATCAATGGTACAACTATGGACGGGAAACTCACGTCATCTTCACGCCCTGCTCAGTGTCCAGTGCCGCCAGGACCTGTTTCTGCGACATCCCAGCTTCATGTCTCTCGGTGACGAAGCTCTTGTAAGCATTGTCATCCTCAATCCAAGTATAGGATCGAACGGGTAGGCTAGGTTCTGGCACATGGACTCTGAAGGTGTGTTCCATGATCGCAGATAATTTATCTAATTAGACTAGAATTTCGTTGGGTATAAAGTGATAGAATTTAAAGAGTGCAGGGCCGATGTTGAGACGAGATAGATTATGAAATATACGCTGCGTAGCTGTGTAGTTTCTCGATACATCAAAGTGACGAGGGAGTTGGCCATGGCAGGGGGGAAACTTGGCATTTATATATACGTACTTCAGTAGGTACTATAGACCAGTATAGTAGACCTCATCGGGATATGTCTCCATGCAGGATCCATTCTTAATCCCGGGATTTCAAACGGTCGAATCCCCCCACCTCATCTACTATATTTTGTATACGTACCTCTCACTTACGTACTTCTCGTGCCAGCACTTACTTTTGCTTTCGTGCGATCGTCTCAGTCCAGGCAATGGTCGTAGAGTGGGCCCCTGAAGTCCAATGAACAACAGATCAGCAGTACAGAAGGGGACCAGTTCGCCTGACGCGTAGCCTTCGGAGGGATCAGACCAATGAAAGGATGCCGCTATCAACCTCGAATCCAGTTGTCCGACGGATATCGTGCATCGGCCATATAGCTAGCCATCGCATCGGATTAAACGCTCGCGACTAGCGAATCAAATGAAGGCACTCGGGAAACCCCGGATGCAAGAAGATGCACGGGAATCTGGTGTGCAGGCCTAGCTGCTCTTTTGGCCCGCAGCGCCTGGCCTGAAAATGAGGCCTGGCGCATCCCTTCGAGTATACCATCGTTGAATGTTGGAAATTGTGTTATAGTTCGTTGCTGTAATTTCGGCCAGGCCGTGGCATTTAACGACAGAACGCGTTGTCCCAATGACACCATCCGGAGTCATAAGCACCAACTGCAGGTCACTGCTGTTATGTGATTCGATGCACGATGCAACTATCCAACCACGGCCAGGAGCATGATCGCCGACCTGCGATGGACGACCCCACGCATAGCCCACGGCCATACAAACGATCGAAGTCCATGAAACACGCCGGTGACGAACGGACCGACAGCGACAGCTGCCCTGAGACCCCTCGCGCGGACAGTGCAGCTGTCCTCGCGACGCAGCCTATCGAGGCTGGGCAGGAGACGTCAGCCCCCGAAACTGCGGCTAAGAAGAATGCCTGTACGTTCCTCTGCATCGATCCTCAAGCTCGGGAAAATCCGGCCTGCTCATAGCAATCTAGTCCATGAACTCATGACGAAGAAGCCCAGGCCGCCTGCAGCGCCGTCGATACCGCCGCGAGGCTCGTCCTCGAGACCCTCGAATCCATACTACCTGAACAACGACCCGCGGTCTGCCCTCGCGGCATACCTCAGCAACCCAGAATCCCTCCCTTCCGGCGTCATCCTCTTCCATAACGCCGACTTTGTCGTCATAAGCGATGCGTATCCAAAAGCCAGCGTCCACGCGCTTGTCCTACCCCGCGACATCTCCGTAACGCACCTCCACCCTATCAACGTTCTAAATTCCAATCCAGCGCTACTATCCTCCCTCCGCGAAATCTCCGAGCAAACACGTACCCTCCTCGCGAAAGAATTGCAGCGAACCCACGCAAAGTATTCGGCGACGGAACAAATCCGTCAAAAGGCCTTCGAAGCCCTCGAGGATCGCGCTATAGCCGAACCGGGCTTCGACCCGGACTCCGAGGAGTCGCAAGCGATGCTACCCCCGCACCGCGATTGGGCAGCTTGCATCAAGATAGGCGTTCACTCGCGCCCGTCAATGTCGAATCTACACGTGCACGTCATCTCGGAAGACATGCATTCGCGGTGTTTGAAGAAGAAAGCGCACTTCAACTCTTTTAATTCGAGGTTTTTTGTGCGGCTGGATGAATTCCCGCTGGACGAGGATGATCCGAGGATTCCCGATGTAGGGTCGATGAACAGCACTTTGAAAGGGGATATGGTCTGTTGGCGCTGTAAACGGAATTTCGGGAATAAGTTTAAAGAGTTAAAGGACCACCTGGAGCTGGAGTATCAGGCGTGGAGGAAGATTTAAATTGGCGTTTATGGGTTCCGCTCTGTAGTCTGCGGGGTTTTTGGATATACCTTCGGTTGTGGTACCTGTGAGTACATCTATCCGTGTACATTTTACTGGGCGGAGTCTCGTGGTACTAGCCACGAAGGAATGGTACCAAGACGATGCATCGATGCGCGTCAAAAGTAACAGGGTCCATAAATTTTACATTACAAAAACGTGACGCTACACAGATCTCAAACTCCAACAGCAAGAAGGTAAGATGCTTCTGCTCCCTTCAATTACATATACTTCGATTCCCTCAGCTTAGACTTAAGAATTAGGCGTCAGACTCGGATTGAGTATCACCTATGCTCGGTCGTTAGCTCAAGGTGCTCTCAAAGTCGTGATATCGGGCACTATACGCAGCATGCTGAGATGTGGGATGAAAACTTACGTTAAGACCAATGTATTCACAGCCAACCGGATCCTCTGTGTTATCCCCACCGTTCACATAATAAATGATCTGCCAGAATTCACCGACTGCATCAGTCCACAGACAGGCGATAAATCCATTCACCACCAAATTCGGGACCAGCCAATATAAACCTGCACCAACATAGCAGCCATGTCAACAATCATCTGACCCATAAACTTCAGAGTGGGAAGTCCAAGATAAACTCACCATACTCCGCGCTATCACCACCACCAACCAACTGGAACAAAGGTACACTCCTCACGAAATCCGGCGCCGAATCGTCCGTCAAATTCTGAAAGATAAACTCCGCTTTCCCCGTCAACGTCGCCTCATCGTATGTGATATTCCTAAATCCGCCGACGGGTCCGAGGTCCTGAAGATTGTTCGAAAAGTCTCTAGATTCGCTATACAGCGTTCCATTGCGCATTTGAATCGCCAGAACCGGAGACGTCAATGTGGAATCAACGACGACACGCTGCCCACCAGTTGTGCTATTCAAACCGGGGCGCAAGACGACATTGCGGCCATCGATCAACGCATTCGACGATCGAACTTGCAGATATATTGCCGGCCGCTGGTTTGTAGTATCCGTGACGAAGGCTTCATACCAGCTGGTTGTGCAGGATGCAGTCGGCTCCGGTGTCGATGTCGGCTCCAGAGTCGACGAGGAATCTGGATATGCGGCATCTGGATATGGCGAAGGACTTGGGTAGACTGCTGGGTCGCCAATTGGGGTGACGAGCTCTCCATTGTCGACGTTCTCAGGACAGTCGCGACCACCATACTGGGCGGCGGGATGGGCCGTGACGAGGCCCAAGACAGATAGCAGTACAAGATATGCTCTGGCCACCATCCTGAATAAGATAACGCTTAACGTACTATCAATAGACGACAGCAATTATAGGTCCGAGTAGAAGACAAGATATTTATATATATCCTAACGAGAGTGGTCTGATCAATGACCGTTGGAATATTTCTGAATCCCTGCTTGCACATATATATACCTCAAGTCGCAGTCCAGGCAGGTACCTGCCCAGAATTTATAATCCACCTTCTCCACGGCCGGCCACAAACCCTGACCACAGCTACAAGGGCCCATGAGCATGCTATCGACGGGGCCCGCCGGCTCTAACGGCGCTACAGCATCACATCACATCACCGAATTGCTAAAATCTCCATCCGCGATTCCCCAGAACCCTTTCGCAAATGTCAGCGTGCATGCACCGTAGCGTAAAGCGGTTAGATCGGCTGCGACACTAATCCTCTTGCAATGGTACGACATCGCACCGATGCTACCTCGCCCATCATTCGCCCTCTTGATGCGTACGCCAAGATCTCTGACGTCGTCTCTCATGCCTGCTTTAGTGCCCGCCACCGTCCCGTAACCGTCTTGGTACTCGCCGAGCCCATGCTTGTATTTCTCATCAATTCAAGAACTTCGGAGACGGGCGAGTCAGGCGATACTTGCAGTGCGTCTCGACGTCGCTATCTTGTGGGAAAGGTAACCGGTGCGAGCGGATGCGCCGAGCCGGACGGTGGATTTCCGGATCTGGCAGCGGTCCTTGAGATTGCAACGTGCGACAACGCATTTTTGGATTAGTCGTTGTCGACGTTATCAATGCGTGGTGATAGTGGCGTGGGATGCATGGGCTGGTGGTACAGGGTCGTCATGCGGTGTATATAAATATAGACCGATTTGAACTCAGGTGCACAACCGCGACCATCGATTCAGCAATAACACCATGATCGATCTGAGGTTGTCCGATCTTATCTATCCAGATACGGTGCTTCTGATTTATCAACATCTGATGGTTGGCGGCTGGAGCTGCAGCTGGTGCCACAGACTATGGCATGCGGCGTTAGTATCGATGTTTTATCGCGAGAACGATTGCAAGAAATGATGGACCAGAAACAAGATCTGGAAGCCATGCAAATGCAAATGCAATCCAATCACATATTAGGTACATTTTCCAATCTCATACTATGAACATGCCTCACCACGAAAACTTCTCTGCAACAATCTCAACATCCTTCCCCTCCCACAACATCTCAAACCCCGCATTCCTCACATCCCTCACCATCACATCCGGCCCACAAACCACCACTCCAGTCTTCCCACCGATACATCCATCCACCACCTTGCCAATCTCCTCTCGTAGATCTGGCCGCTTTCCATCCGGTCCCTTCGTCACAAACGTGCGTACCTCCACATCCACCCCCGTAGTCACTAATACCCGCCTTGCTTCCTCCAACCGTGACAGATCTTCAAGCCACCCAATGTGATGCGCGTGCTGGACGACCCACAGTAACAGCACCTTCCGTTTGGATATCCTCTCCATCTTTCCCTTTGCAGCTCTATCCATCTGCCGTCTCACAACCTCGCACATCAGCGGCCAGACAGCGGCAATACCACTGCCGCCGGCGACAAACACCGCCTTCCGGCAATCCCGTATCGCGTGCCGTGCATGGTCACTTCCATACGGCCCGTCGACGACAACCTCGGCATGCATTTCCTTCACCGGCCCCGCGGCATCAGCCATGCCGTACAGTCCCTCCGTGAAGCCCTTCAACTGTCGTATCACAAGCACCATGTCCTTCTCTCCTCCTTGCGCTGACGATGGGTCAAGGTCATACCCTGCCGGCGGCGAGAGAATCGTAAACGGGTGAGCCTGCAGCCGACTGTACCCTGGAACCGTAAGAAATACGTGCTCCCCAGGTCGCCAGGAATATACTCCATTGTCTCGTGTACGGAAATTCCTCACGGTGGCCTTGACGGTACTTTCATCCAAGATGGAGATAGTCGCATCTGCCATCACTCGCTTCCGGAAGGCACGATAGATGACGCGGTCGATGAGCCAGATGGCTAGCGAGACGACCACGTAGCCTTTGGCGGCTGAGTGATGGAAGTATAGCGCGATCATGGCAACGGCAGAGAAGATGATGTGTGTAGCGAGGAAGAATTCGTAGGATTTAGCGCGGATGTCGTCGTGGGAGACGATGCAGAAGAAAGCGAAGGAGACGAAGGCTGTTAAGCCTGCAGCAATCTGGGGGTGTAGCAGCAGGGTGAGGAAGGATTGGCCAGTTGGAGCCTACATTTTGATGTATTAGCACTTGAGAACATAACGTTTGTTGTAATATGTATCTGAGGTGTATTAAGATGGAGTTCTAGACCAGAAGATCATAGATGCCGGTAGGAGTGGATTATACTCACAAAGAAGATCCGATGCACCCGCCACATCCAAAAGAAATGGAATATCCCCAGATAGAAACAGGTCGCCGAAACCGCCATATGGAACACCAAATGCCTCTCATAGCTCCACCCCGTCAGCATCCGCACCGGCGACGTCTTCGCGGCCAGCAGATAATTCAGCGGCTGGTTCGCCGCAAACAACAACCCGAACCGATCCGCCAAGAGGAAAGTCTTCAAGTTCGGTGTGAGCCCTTCCAACGGCGATATATATATCCCGTACACACAGAGGAAGACGGTCGTGAAGAAGTATATGGTGTTGGTGATCGATATTCCCGTTGCTGGTGCGTGGCGGCCGTGGTGGTCGTCCGCGCGCTGGTAGGTGAGGATGCCCTTGAGACGGCGGTATAGCAGCGTGTACCGTGGTATCTGAAGACCAGCCTTGACTTTCTCTTCAGAACTTGAGGGGAGCAAGGGCGTCGGTTCGTTGTCGCCGACATTTATAGCCACCTCCAGCTCACTGGAGGAACTCGAACTCGAACCTGACGATGAACCTCCGACTGATGATTCCCCAATTAAACCCTCCACTTTTGCCGTTTGGCCGTTTGTTATATCGGCGATATCCCTCTGCCCATGTTCATTCCTATACCGATTCCTATGAGTACCTGTCTGACCGTCTCCGACTTGCTCTTTTTTCTTCTCCTTCCTCCGAGCCTTTGATACCTTCCGCCACGCATGGACTCTCGCCGCCGCCCGCCGAACAGCATATGTACCAAGCGGGAACAGCAAGACGGCCACATTATAATATATCCCCAGCCGTCGACCTAAATGTAGCGCATCAATAATGACGCTCTCACCACCGCTGGTATCCGTAGAGCTCTGTCTGACGAATCCGGCGACGCGATCACTCAGAACTGGGCGAGTGTTAAACACCGAGGATGGCCACCACATGTCAATGGTATCGGGTTTGGTACCATTGCACTGGCCTATACTATCAGGCGTTGAAAACCAGGTCGAGGATTGAGAAACCGAGCGACAAGAGGTGTCGATAGAAGCCGCAGAGCCCGAAAGCAGGGAACTCGAAGAAGCACTGTGAGGCGCCATCGTGAGGGGTAGGCTTCACGCCTCTTATACCCTCACAGTACAGCGAGTCCTGGATAAAAACGGTACGTAGAACGGCTCGGATGTTCGGATAGGTAAACGGCGGCCAAACCAGAATCAAGGCCTCCTTATCTAAGTAACGACATATAATTAGAAAAATCCCTGAGTGATTAAATGAAGCAGGGAGACCCAAAGCCGGAAAACATACGTACGGACATACAGACTCCACCGCGCTGCATAGTCAACATGCGGTATCGTGCGAGGAAAACTTCAAAACCGAGGCCGGTGTCCTCCGATATTTCTTACGCCCGATAGCAGACCCTGTCCGCGTGGGCGAGAAAGCGTCTTCCGAACCGGCCATTTCTCGCGCTTTAAGCCTTATCAGACGACCGTATCATACGACCGAGCGCCGAGCCGCCGGCCGCCAAGTTAACCCCGACTGTCAAACAGGTTAGGCTTCGCTGAAGTGGTAAATACGCATCCAAGAGTAGGAGATTCAGGCGTGGGAAAAAGGCCCTTGGTTTCGAAGTAGATATCGCGGAGGAGTTTGGAGGATGTCATTTGCTATGCGGTGTCGTACGTGGAGAGAACGTGGACACAGGCATGGCTGAGGCGTGGTGTGGGCGGATCTAATCTAAGCTTAACGCGCATCGATCCGATGTTCTGGCGATATCTAATCTGATGGATCTGATAAATATGCACCACAGGACATTGGAAAGTAGGTAGTAGTATTTCAGAATGAGCTTCGTGACTAGTATACTGATTAAGTACTATTATGCCATTAAGAACGGTTCCTAAACTCCAAGTTTTCATGCAAGTGGCCCATACCCATCTCGAGAAACAGCACGAATGAAGAAATGCACAGCGTTCTGACAAGAAGAAGAGAAAGCAAAGAAAGAAGACATGAAAGCATCGCAAAGTGCAGTGAGGAAAGAGACCTTCGGTTGCTCTTCAGACTCTTCAGGTTCTTCAGACCCTTCGGATTCTTCAGGCTCTTCAGGCTCTTCAGATGCTTCAGGTTCTTCAGCGTCTGCCTGCGCCGTGTCCTCTTCACCTGCTTCCGAAGCTTGTTCGAGAGAAGCTTCCAATTCCCGCAACCTATCTTCTGCTTATAAGCGAAGTTTAATTTGCTCTTTCAAAGCGCTATAACATCTGCTTGAGAAAATTTTCCCTGTGCCTTCGACGGTCTCAATTCTTCTTGAGAGATCCGTATTGGAGCCTCTCAATCACACCATTCAATCGTCTAATTTCTACTTTGTCATCCCACTCCGGGGTGGTAGCCCGTGGTGGTGTGGAGGATTCATCGTCGGCGTCATCATTGTAATATTCAGCGGAGCCATCGAAGGAGCAGGGTTGAATTTGACAAGTCTCTTCTGTTTTCGCGACAATTGGCGATTCCTCCGGGTGGTCCTCGGGTGCTTCGGAGGGGTCCTAACCCCCGATCTTCCCGTCTTTGCCGGCACCGTTGGCACTGGCGGACGCGATCCCTTTCTTAACGCGGGCGATGAAGTCCATGCCATTGGCCATGACATGCTCTGCAGTGCTCACTGGTCAGTACAAGCTAGGAAGAGGAGATAGGGTGGTTTCGGGGGGACGTACTGTTGGGGGCCCATGGGGACGACTTGCTCTGGGTGACCCAGCCCTTGTCAGACTGCTTGAAGACGACAGGTTTATTGTCGCCAGCGGACTGAGAGGCGCTGACCGTCTCCTGGTAACCTGTTCGCATCGTTAGAAACGCGTCGTAAAACTACTGTTCGGATTGAGCGTGGTACCTCGATTCAAGAAATCTCTTATGTCTTTGCCATTGAAGTTATTCGCAGGAGCGTGTTCCTCCATCATTGCGGTCATGTTGGGATTGCCGCCGGAATAGTGGCGGTTGTCCTGCGGGCGACCGAAAGAGGAGGAGCCGCGGTCGGAGCGAGAGTCGTTGCGGCGCGGCTGGTTGAAGGATTGAGAAGAGGATGGGCCGGGCGACGAGCTATTGCCCTGCGAGGATTGGCGGCGACGCCATCTATGGAAGAGCGCATGTGGTTAGCAGGTCGTATTGGCATTGAGGATGGAGCTGCGCCTACTTGTTGTCGTCGTTGCCAGACATCGTGGGCTCGTGACCGATGCGTGCAGCAGAGAAGGGGGTGATAGGAGACCAGCTCGATAGGAAACTCGTGAGTCGTGATTCGTAACGGGAGTAGAAAGGAAAACAAACGATGAAAGCAGAGGTCGATGAGGGTAGCGGAGAGTGGAGATGATGGTGGGGATGGAGAGGGAGGTGGAGAGGAAGATGGAAGGGATGTGGAGGAGAATTGATGGAGCTGTCGATGGATGTGCCCTCAAGCACAACGCAGCTCCCACCGCCAACACTACAACACAGAGCTCACTTAGATTCAGATTTGGATGTCACATTCACTTTTACAGAAGGACAACTTAAACAGTCTGACAATCTTGGTAAGAAAAACGAAAGGAAAGGAAAGGAAGCAAGTGCATGGAGGCAAACTAAATAAGATCGCACACTCAGGCCCAATAATAATTGGGAAGCAATCTAGCATTCTGCTCCAGAGTCGTTTTATCCATCACCAGCAACCGCCCATTCTTCACAATCCACGCGTCTTCCACCCCCAGCCCCAGCTGCCAATACCGCTCGTCCTCAAGTCGAGTCTCCCGTTCAAGCTCATGAAACAGCTCATCTCTCTTCCCAGCAAGGAATGCAGCGAACACGTCTTCTGACGTGACTGAGAACTTCCACGGTCCTCCGGTCAACGGCCAAACCGTGCACAGCACCTCCTTACAGAAGTTCTGAAGTATTTGCTCAACCTCGGACTTCAAACTGGTCGACATCGGCAGCCTCCGTCCGAACCGATGGAGGGACATCTCGCCGTTATCATCCAGACGCACACGGCTGCCATCCCGAAGTACGATTTCCCGGCCGAAAAATGCAGACTTGGCGACCACATCGATCTTCAGGTCACTTCCTGACGCCGATAGTAGAGTTTGGAGGCGAGTCGCGACAGGCACTAGCATTCTATTGGAAACCTGGGCGTATCGGGGTGCCTGCATTGTTGCATTCTCTTCGTTCGCATCGTCAGGGTTGAGGAACTCGACGTGTCGGTAGTCTTCCAGCTCTACGCGCACGCGTCGCAGGAGATGTCGATAGCGTGGTGCTGGGCCGACGTACTTTGCGTCGGACAGGTATGACTTTTGAGACCAGCAGTTTAGATCCCGCTTCTCAGCGACCAGTTTTGGCCGTCCAACCCTATACTCACAGCCGCGTATACAGTATGGTCGGGACAGACATTAATATATATCGTGAGATGCAATATCGCGGGGTATCATAATGCAGGATCAGATTGGATGGATGGATATGCACGTACGGAGGCTCATCGGTAGCTTCCGATGGGACGTGATAGTCACAAGTATACTGTAGCCTCTCCCACGGTGCCGTATAGAACACCTTGAAGGCCCCCTGCAGGTCTTCCAAGTGGTCAGTAACATTGTATTCTTTCATCATGGTCGCAACTCTGATGACAAAGGTCCGTTGACCGTAGAACACCTTGGCGGCCTCGTCGTGAACCTGCTTGCAGACTCTGAATATTGCTAAATCAGCGCGGACGGGCTGATACTCAGGGAACACCCGATGCACACGTGGCCTATAGATGGCGTCCCTCAATGGGCTAAGAATCTCTGTATCATCTTCGGCTTCGTCCATAGACGCGGCATCAATGGGTACGAGAAGATAGCGGTATATCTCGTCCCGAATCTCGCGGGGCAGCGCCATGAATTTCGAGCGGTAGCGATAGTCAGTCCGTTTGCGCGCCGACGCCGGCAGACACTCTGCCCACGCGAAGAACCGCGGCGGCCGCACACCAGGCGGGTCGGCCGGAGGCGATGGTCTGGGCAGGAAATTATCCAGCGACATCGTTTGCGCCAGGTGCATCGGTATACGTGGAGGCGGCGGCCGGTATGCATTGAACATGTCAACTGGAATGGAGGGGTGCGACGGCCCGCTAAGATGGGAGGGCTCCACGTGTGGAAATCCGCCACCCATGGCCATGGTACGCGGTTCGGACCACCCTGGGGGCATTCGAATCGGGATAGCTAGGAATTCAGCGGGTTAACTTGTGCTATCTCGAAGTAGGCAAGTCGCGCGTCTATATTCAGCGGTATTATTGAGGCACCGCCGCGGCAGTGGGAAGGTATCACTGACATGCGAATGCCGAGTTGCCTGCCATATACCTCGCATTCGACGGGTCTAGGTCCATTGACATCGAAGGTATACGGGGTAGTGTCTCTACAGCCGTCATTTCGGTATCGGTATCTTGGCCCAGCCGCATGGGCGGGAGCACATGGTCTGTGTTCTGGAGCATATGCCGTCTATCGGACATCGTGATGTATTTAATTTTACAGTGTGGAAAATCTGGAAACGAATATCTGAAGCGTGTCGAATATTGAACGGTTGATATGGGCAAGCCAGGGATGGATGGAAGTGAGGAGTTGTATGTTGTGACGTTGGCGAGAGCTTGAATTCCGGCATTCATTTGTATCGTACTGGGATTGGAGCCCAGCCTGGTTTTCGACTCCTGGCTTCACAGGTACTCCAACGTCACAAACACCAACCTACATTTCTTGCGCCGTAAAAACCTGAAATCCAAAGCTGAGCGCTCAGTTCCCTATGCACGTGCTCAAATTTCAGACTTCAAATTTCTTTTGTCTCGATCTAGAACACCAAGACTCGGCTGACATTATTTCGTACAGATGTTCTCCAAAGGGTAGATTTTATGCCTGTTTCGATACGCTGGCGCTCCTCTTCACCTGGAATGCAGACAGCACATCACTTCTGCAGCTCGCTCAAAAGAAAATCCGCATCCTTCCCAAAGGCCTTCCAGCTCCTCAACGAATACCACGGCCCAAAACTAATCCTGGCAACCCCGGCCGCCTTCAGCTCGTCCACGCTCAGTGGCGTCGGTCCAGGCCCTTGGACTGCTAGCCGCCCGTCAAATGCATCGGCCATCTCCTTCACCTCCTCAGCTGTGATCACATGCTTTCGAGCACCCCACACGAACACGGTTGTTGCGCCAGCCGCAAGGTACCGTTTCCCCCTTTCAATGCAGTCTTTGATGCCGCCTCCGTAACCCAGCACGTCTGTGCGGGCGTTGATGACAAAGTCCGGGACGCCAGCTTCCGCTGCTGCTGCTAATGCGGTTTTAATTCGAGCTTCCGCATCGCTGATGTCACGAAGCTGCTCGTGACCGGTCGCAGGATCGGTCTTAAGGTCTTCAATGTTGGCGCCAACGACGCCGAGGTCAATGGCGGCTTTGATGGTTGCGCCAATGTCTTCGTACCCGTCTTGCAGGTCGGCAGATAAAGGCTTGGCGTCTTCAAATCCGGTCATCTCAATGCCTCGCGCGACGGCACGGATGCCGATTACATTGTCGGCGAGGGTGAGGTTTGCATCTTTCAGGCCCTGCGAGGCAGCGATGGCGTAGGAGGCTGTTGCGAGCGCCTTAGTGGCAGCATTGGTCGCTACGGCAGCAGCAGAGGGGGCGTCGTGAACGTTGATGAGGATGAGAGGCTTGCCGGAGACATGCAAGGCCTTGAGGGTTTTTGCGAGCCTGTTAAGCTGGGACATTGTGACGTCGTCGGTGTTGTTTTTGTGGTATCTATCGACGAAGGTAGGTTACACAATCGAGGAGGTAATTATCTGTCGACTGGAGATCTAGCTAAAAGCTGGGAACGTCGGTGGGCACGGCGAGATATATACCATTCCAACGATCTACTGCTGCCTACTGGAAGCAGTATTTGCTGAACGAACTGCATGCTATACCATCATATTGCGGAGAAGCGAGAGGTCATAGGGAATCAATGCCTGTTCGGTCGATCTGATTCGTCTCGATTGTGTTTTCCGGCGCAGCCGTCTCTGGCTCAACGGGCTGTTGAGAGGCAACGATTCTATAACGTTATCGCGAACGAAGCATGTCGACGACATTGCTTTATTACCTAATCGTATCCCGCGATCGCTCCATTTCTATCTCTAACTAGCCAGAATAAGCAGCTGATGAGTTCCCGAACCCGAACCTTTCCGTTCCCACGGGGTAGCAACTATACGTGCTGACGCGAATTCGAAGGCTTCGGAATATTGCAATATTGTATCTGCAGCTCGCTCTATCGATGGTACGATTCGTCGCGAAGAAGACTAGACCGGATTCAACGATGACTGGATGTAGTATCGCCGTGGACGTGACTGACGCCAGGTCAGATGTTATCGCGGCCCAACCGGCGGATGTTTGTAATCGGGCGAAGCGTGTCGCATGTCGTGTCGACGTGTCTTCAGGCGAACTGGGCCGATCATCGAGTGTGAGTGATTAGTTCAATCGCGAGTCCACGTGGTATCGCTAGCCTGAACCTGTCACTCCTTATCGATTGGAGCTTGTAGATGTAGTATCGAAGCCAGGACGTAGTTGGAAATGGAATGTGCTGCAGCCGAGTTATCCGACCTCGACATGAATGCATCCAGCACCATGGTGCACCATATGATCACTGGCGAGACAAATCCTCGTCATTCCTTCGGCCGGGCAGGGTTGCAGGATAGCAATAGGAACTCAGTTAAGCTCCGATCGACCAGGCTAAACGTCAGCCACTGCGATTCAAAAAGCTTGTTTTGCAAATCTTGCCCGTCGAAATGTCGCCGTGAAACTTGCCGCAGAAACGAGAGAAGTGCTGCGGCGACGGGGATAACAGAGAAATAAACAAGCTCAAATGACATCGCATACATTCATCTCTAGCATCATCATCATCCTCTCCACTAAAAACCTCGAAGATACCATCCTATTATATATCAGAAACAGCGTCGCGAGCTTCAGTATCTCCTGCTGTGAAGTAGTTTATTGTTTACTGCCCAGCTTTCAGTCGCAAAATGGAAGCCGACACAACAGGGCCTAGCTCCGATGACGTCACATCGCAGTCTACAACAGCACCCAACGCCGGCCAAAAGCGCCGCGGAAAACCGCCATTTGACCTCATCATAACTATCGTCAGCGCCTCTCACGTTGCGTATGCTCCATATTCTTCTTCTTAAAAGTAGTCTTCGGCGATACTGACACTTATATCTCAAGGGTTGGTGATCTGCATGGCAAGTCCGATGTCTACATTATCGGGAAGGTCAAGAATCCGAAGGGCCTCGTCCCGCACGAGTCGAAATCCAGCAAAGTCCATTTCCGTACCTCCACCCATCATGCCACGAGAGATCCGCAATGGGAGGAGAAATGGCGCTTCGGAGGCGTCCGCGAGGGGACCTACCTCAAGATGAAGCTGTTTGACGAGGACGGCAAGGGCAAGCCTGATGATAAACTGGGCAGCATCAAAATCCCATTCAAAAACCTCGAGGTACTCTATAACATCAAACCTGCTATCAAGAGTTCGCTATACTTTATTCTAACAGTATATTCCAATACAGAACCTGTTCCCTGACGACCGGGAACATACTCGAAATGTCCCGATCAAAGAGTACAAGGGCCAGAAGCGTGTCCAGATCTTCACTGGCATCTTCGACCTTTGTAATCCAGAGGCACACAGGAAAGCCCCAGAACCTCATGTCACCATCAAGGTAATCTACCAACCAACCTACTATATGATCCCACCACAAGCTTACAAGTCTCCGTAGCTCCAACTTCTATCCACCCGAAACCCGACTCTCCACAACATCCACCTGCAGCAGCCCACCCGCTACTCAGTCCACTACTCCCCGCTCGCAAACCTGGTCACCACAACTCCGTCCCGCAAACAGAAGCAAAACCACGATAAAAACTCCTCCAACGGAACATCCTTCAAGGCCTACAAAATCTCTCTAATCCATCCGCCACCCTCCTCGGACCTCCAATTCCACGCCGACATAGCCCACGCCAAAGCCTTCGATCCATCCAAAATCCACTACCGCATTATCCGCCACCTCGTCCGCAAGCAATACCAGAACCTCTACGGGCACGACCGCAACACCGTCTATGGCGCTTGGGAGAATGCAGACGACGTCGGACCCGGCCTCGTGCAGCTCTTGCAGCCCGTTGAGGATAAACTGTTCACATTCGTGATTACGACCGACTGCGAATGGCATTTCTGCGAGACGGGCGACGAATATAAGATCAATCATCTGAGCAAGCATGGTATGCTGTCGAACGGCAACAGTAAAGTCGTTTGGGGTGGTGAATTCTTCCTCCGTGAGGATTATGTGGACGAAGATGACGAGGGAGATGCCGAGTTGTACGATCGCACGGGTGAAGAAGAGGATGTGCATGCGGAGGCTGTCGAGCGAGAGCGCCGCTGGAGGATCTATCTTGATAATGATAGTGGGACTTTCAGCCCTGGCGCTGACAAGCTGGACGAATTTCGAAAGTTCATGGCCAAGAACCTTCGTGGTTTGGAAGTCGTTGTTAAGAACTTCAAAGACGAGAAGCTAGACCAGGCCAAGAAGGAGCAGAAAGGCAAAGATGGCGAAGAGGAGAAGGAACAAGGTGGTTCCGAGGCAAAGGGTGAAAAGAGTGAAAAGGATGAGGATAAACCAGGTAGCGACAAGACTGAGAAACTGGTGGAAGGTGTGAAGAAGCCGAGAAAGATTGTGGATATCTTGGCCGAGGAGAGCAAGCGGAGAGTAAAGGAAGAGGAAGAGCGACGACGGAGAGAGAAGAACGAGCAGCAACGGCGGATGGGGTCAGACGATGAGGCGGATGTTTCTGCTTAAGGACCGGTGTTATCACATGTAGTTGTTATTGGCGGGGTTGTCGCATGCATTTTCTTCGCAGTCTGTTGGTCTTTGCAAGGCATCCCCTGATGATAGTGATAGTATTAATGTTTATTCTTCTGCTTGAGACCTAGCTATTAGCTATTGACAAGTCTGATGAGGATGATAATCCCCAGATCCTTCCAACCAACATCTTTATGGGCATATTGCGAGGTTATTGTGAGATACTACCTATTCTGATTTTAATAGGTCGTTCGCATTATAAATAAAATGACCTGTTTCGTAAAACCAGATACCGCCTTCAACTTGTAAAGCACATGCCAACAAACGAAAGCAACCTGGCTTGCCGATATCTACTGAGATTTCATTTCGAGTTCACCGTTCCCCAATCAATCTTGAGGAATGTAAACGAGTCATTCGATCTCCGTGCCGCTTAGAATACGGCGATATGTCGCTCCACCCTTCTCATAACTTGATTTTCCCAATGCGAGAAAGTGCTCGTCTGACTAGTAATTGTAACTCTTCCGTGCTGCCGCATCCTATAGATATAGTATAGATCCTGCCATATCGCTTGCGACGATTAGGTATGCCTGTATGTTAAAGTCTCACAGTCGCCTGTATATCAACGCGAAACCCGGAAGTAAGTAGAAACGTTAGCGTTAGATAGTTTGTACCGCTCAATTCCACAGGTATAGGGTTGATGAATGGTTTCGAGCGTCTTCACGTATGAAGACCTTATATAATGCTGTGAAGCTTCTCCGAGTTCATCTTCCTTCTCAAACCTCCTAGCATCTCTGCTCATCAAGACCCAGCCTTGATACCATCTTTCGTGAGATTTTGGCCACCTGCCGATAACGTCACTTCAATATGCGAAAGCAAATCTGTTAGTCCAGTCGTTGTTTCCATCCATTGTATCGTGTCTTCATACGAACTCACATTGACGTGATATATAGTCAAGTCGAAAATTGCGGCGGCGGCGAGGGCCAGTTCAGATGCCGAGAATCCAGTCGAACCGGAATCCACCCCACCAGCAAAGAAAGAAACCCGCGGCCTGAAGGCTGTCTTTGCCTACCACGACCTCGGACCGAAAAAGCTGGGTGAGATCAGGTCGGTTCCAGAGCTCAAGTCGCATATGAAATCCGGGCTGCTCTATCTTCAGACGCAGATAAACGCAGACATCACAAGGGTCAAAGCGTATAGAGCCCCCGCGGCCGAAACGATAACCTTCTCCAATATCGATGAGTTTGTTGGAACTGCAATCCTCGAATTAGAGGAGAAGCCGAACCTGACGCAACTTCGAGCATTGGGGCCGGTGTATATGAGGGGGATTCGTGCAATCGCGATGGACCTTGAGGAAGAAATTGTCCACGTCACCGGCCAGGGTATGTCGGATCTACTTTCATGATCTTCAGTTAGCGGTTCGATTTTCATCAGATGCTGATTGAGGTGAATTGCATACGTGCATACCAGAGTATCGTGAGTTCGAGTAGGGGATCTGAGAACATGCAGTGGTGAGAGTTCGGTGGGTGGGTGTTGAGCCTAGAATCCTGCAATCGAAAGAAGGGTACGAAGATTAGCTGCGATGTATGCACTGAACTGATAGTATGGCGGTGCTGGCGCACGATGGCGGAGGCTCACTTGATCAATAATATTCTGTGTCTCCATCCCACTTTCTCCGTTCACCCGTAAACACTCTCCCACGAACATCTTGACTACCTTCTCAACCGGCACACTCTCCAGATACCATCATTACCCATCTCACGTTGCTACTACAAGTGGTTCAGCCGGAACCCAAACATTTCTTGCGCCCTACGTACGCCCGTAAGCAGTTAAGTCCAAGTCCAATGCATGGTCTTGTCCATTGAATATCCATCTTGTCGATACTTACACACCTATGATCATCAGAATACAGCAAACAACAGAGCAGAGAAGCTACCAGCCAGCTCGATCACAATGGGCCGTGCCACCCGCCGCCCCTTCCACAAGCGCAGGTCGGCCTCTGCAGCGGCCAGCAGAAGCAACCTCTCCGGCCTCGGGGCTATCTTCGGCTCCAAAAGCTTCACGGCACGAAAGCTCGGTGCCATCAAGACGATGCCTAAACTCAAGGCATATATTAAAGGCGAACTGGTGTGCCTGCGAGGCCATTTCAATATGGAGATTGAAAAGACCAAATCCTCAGGGCATCCTCTCGCCCAAGAAATAACCTTCTCCAATATCGACGAATACATCGATGTGGCCGTCGCGGGTCTCGATACCTGCAAGTAGAATCTGACCACTGTAAGAGCGGCTGCGGCCGCCCACATGCGGCAGATTACTGCAATAGCAGAAGATCTCCAGGAGGAGATTCAGTTCGTGAGCGGTAGAGGTATGTTTCAAGTCCCCCTCTTGCTGTTGGTGTGGGCACGCGACTTGAAGCTGACGGCATTGACTGCAGTTGAAGAGGGTCGAGACGCGGACGTTCAAAATGGAGGACCGGAAAAATAATTAGGCATATAAGATGCCTGATCAATCTGAGAGGTGCATTGGAGATCTTGAAAGAATGCAGGCTCTAGTGCACCATTTGCCGTCAAAGTCTCTTTTGCATTCATTTTTCTATTTCCTGTGGTTAATTTACCTTAACATTGACATAACAATTCTCAAAATACGTGCACGACCAGTCCTCTTACAGCAGACCACTTGGTTCATATTATTTCCATTTCTTTGACTGTGCGTGTGCGGGTCTATCGACCTCCTACTTACTATTAGTCCTGGCAATCCATAAAGACATTCGTTCGATTGTTCGAACGCCACACGAAAGATTTAGGCCTCCTATAACACCTCATTATATATTTCTTTTCCACCAGATCTGCTGCAGGGCTCTTGATATCACCCATGCATCACGACTTCAGTCACTCCGACGACTTTGAACACCTTGTTCCTGCTTCTCTTATTTGCCATTCCTCCCGTTCCATCTCAAAGAGCAGAGCCACTGCCAACACTGCATATAGAAATATCGGGTTATCTGTTACAATGTTGCCCTCTGTGCAATAAACATCGGCAGTCTAACCGCCGGACGGTGGATAAGTTTAACCTGCTTGGAAAGTCAGCAAAATCGATAATGGCGAGAGAACGAACCAGTGTTCAGATGTTCGTGTGTATAAGAAGACCTATGGTTGTTACGTGGCGATATGTGCTCCTGCATTCCCAGTACCATCCTGATATATATTTGGACACTTGGCAAGCGATCAGGCCCCAAATGGCTTTCGTTCCCTACTGTGTAGTCCTAGATTCAACAAGTTGCCCAGTCATGAATCTGTGAAGTCTTGAGCCAATTTTATGATTGTTGATGAATTACTGTTCAGAAATGGCAAGAAACTGATGACAATGTAGTAACTGATAACCTAAATTTGGACCAGACTAATTCGAATATATAGTAAAGGGTAGAAACGAACCGTTAGCTCGAATTCGCGAAACGATGAATTATGAGTTTTGCTCCCATGATGCGAGATGAGTAAATTTTGTCTATAGATCGATCTCGAGCCGAAAGTATCAAATTCCATGAGATAGGGAAACCAAAGAAACATGAAGAACCACCAAGAACAACATTGCAACCCAGTATTCTAAAAGAATGTAAGCTGGCCATAGCCCCGCTCTATATCCTTCGAAGCTTCGCTGCCAAGCGTCAGTGCGGCAAACTCTCATGAAATCGCTATCAGCGTGTGCAGATAATAGAGATATTTATAAGCTCGTTCACGAACGCATTCTCGACTCCATCTCCCATTCATTTTGAAAGTTTCTGCGAAATACGGACCGTAATTCTTCGTTCCTAGTGCCGCCAAGGGCGAAGTCGCATATTTCGGCTACTGCGATTTCAGACCTTGCTGGCAGAATAGGCCAGGTCTTCAGCTCTCTCCTCTTTTCTCGAGGTTTCATACTAGTGGTTTGTCCAAATATAATCTCGGGACAAATCAGTTGCTTCGTGAAGAAGTCCACGTTGACGAAACTTTGAAAGTGGCTGATGGCAAAGTCGTTTATGATAGCGTCCTTTTGGACTTCGGCATAAACGAGGAATTCATAGCACCCGCGGTACCATATTCCCTCAAGAAGACCAGCCTGCTGCAATCTGTGGTGAATATCGGAGAGTCGTTGGATCGGCTGCTCGATCTTCGATCTGTCAAGGACGGAAACTCGAACCCGGCCAGTCATTCTGGCCGCCTTGTGAAATGCCCAAAGTATGGACTGCGTGCAGCTAATGAACTTGCTCCCACCTGGAACTTCCATGCCTTTGAGGTGCATAGCTAGATCTTCATCGTAGCTCGGGAGGTAGGATTCGTCTAAAATTGGGATCGAGGTTCGATTCATAAATGCGCCGGCCCAAAGGCCCCAGCGGCTGCTTTCACCATGGGACTCCTCATTATAGACCCGATACAGAACGTCGGAAGATAGGGGTGGCCGAGACACACCAGACTGTCGACTGCTTCTTTTGTCACGTCTCGTGTCGATATCATCGCTATCACTCTCGTCAGCCGAATTCTAAAAGGCTGAGTCGATAGACGAATCGCTGTCGCTTCGGTCGTATCGGTCTCTGCGCTTTCGGGTGCCAGCAACTTTAGAGGCAGCAATTGCTAATGCATGCTGGCTCTTCCGCCGCAGTCGTATACCGATGCTAACAGCAGCTTCGCGTAGGAGGCGCAGATTGTGGGCGTGACGCTCCATTGTTCCTGCATTGAAGCACTGGTGGATGCTATCATAAATGCGAGCATTGAGTGTACCTTCCTTCCGATATTCCTGGTACTGGCTAGTTACAGCCCCTCTAGTTCGCTCCACTTGGTGCAGCGCCGTAAGAACGCTAGCAACCTCTCGGTCAGTGACATCGTAGATGAATTTGATCAGGTACAACTGAACTTTATCTTCCTTGGACCAGGCGTTTCCGTGGGTCGCTCGCCGAGTTCTGGTGACAGACAATGCTACTCCTGTTATTATCACAGATTCGTTGTCGCTATCTTCGGCTTCGCAGGTCTTTTCTGCCAGATCTATCACAGAAGATAATTCACATTTCAGAGGTGAGGATGTAGCCGAGGACCCACTATCTGACAGAGATTCACAAACGGGTCTTGCGACGACAGTTTGAATCGATTTCTGAATTGTCTGCCCACAATGCGGACAGCGGCCAGGGTCTTTCTGGTTGACATTCTCATCACTTTCCACATAATTTTCATCTTTCTCTGAGACTCTCTGGTCATAGAATTGATTCTCGTGCATTGGATCAACATCAGTCACTTTGTTTGGAACATTGATTGGGGTTATCTGGACTTCCGCCCAGATACGATCATAGTCTTGCGGCATTATACAGGCGAAGTATCTCGGCACCAGTCTCTGGCATCGAGGTGAGCTGAACGACAGGGATAATAGATGGTAGGATATATATCAACGTAGAAAGTCGGTGGTAGTTAGGCTTGCACTAGACTCGAGAGTGTTTCAGAGCAATGATCACCTAAGCCAGGAAAGCAAAAGTTCTGTCTCAGCAGGAATTTCCCAGTATTTATACTTTCTAGGATTCCACAAAGATTCCGCTCAAATCAATTATCATGCCGAGCATATCTAAAGGCTCGAATAATTGTATCCGTATTTTTTTTTACAGAAAACAATTTTGGGTTGAAGATTGATATCAATTCGCCGAGACCAAGAAGAGAGAATCCTATGGACCCTAATTAGCTAGCTAGCCGTGATAAGACATCAGCTCTCATGATGTATATTGCAGTAATGTCGAACTTATATACGAGAGTGACACAACGTCGCGCATAAAGAGAAGGCTTGGTAGGCTTTAATTCGAGGGCAATGGTATCTGATCTCTATTATACTCATAAAGAAAGAGCTTGAGCCTTCTGAGATCTTGACGTGTTATAAATTTGGCTGGACGAATGGCCAACTCGAGTGACTGCGCAAAGTTATGATATCTGCGCTGCCTAGGTGAGGCCATGCCGAGTAATCTGGTTTGATCTGTGTTTGGTAATATCAACCCTGTATTTGATCTGACCGGTCCATTTCTGAGCCGAGATTGATATGTATATCACTATATATAAAGCCCGCCTTCCACCTAGAAATTCGAAGGAACGTCAGAAAGTCGCTCAGCTCGCCAGAACTAATATCTCAGAATTTCAAAATTCTACTCTTATTCTTATACACTGCGTCAATCAACCTGCAGCACTGCCACAACGTTGCAATTTTTATATTTGTCGATAGATCTATAGAGGATTCTATAGAAGGACGACGGATCCCCGGGCACGCGATTCATTTTTATCGTAGCTCAGGTGCCGCAATATACACGTGCTTCGAGCTCAATGGATAGGGATGAAGCAGCTCCCGTCCATGCGAACGAAGGCTCCACTGTTGGCTTTACGGATACGCCGGACGATGAAGCCATTGATGTAACAATGGAAGACGCAAATATGGCAGGCTGTCTTCAACAAGCAAAACCTGGTCATGTGCTTTCATCAAGCCCATTGGCTTTGAAGCCAGCGCAAAGCATCGCTAGCGATATAAATACCTCTGTGGTCGATGATGATTCTGGAATTGCTGATGTTCAGTTCGGCGAGCGAGAAAATTCGTTCAATTTGTTCGTCAAAGAGCTCCAGCATCAAGTCAACAGCGCAGAAGAATATATGAGCAGTAATATATACCCAGCGGATGATAGTCTCGTAGCATATCAAGCCGAGGGGAGCGAGGACGAGAGCAACGCCAGTGAGCCCGACAAGGGCGACCAGATACCAATTCACGACAAAGAAAACTCTGGAACAGAAATTCAATTGGACTACTCAGCGCCGTCGTCACAGAGTACACCAGCTGAGATTGACGAGCGCCAAGCTGCGCAAGATGTGCATGCGGATGAACCTTCCGATGAAGATAGTGGATATTGGTCCTCCCGCAAGCGAGTAAAGCTCACAGTCAAGCAATATAAAACTCTCAAACTCAGCGTTCGCGACACCGAAGGTGATGAACGCCGCGCTTTCGAAAGAATTTCCCCAAATAGCAAGTTCTATCGCACTACCTTCGACAAAGATAAAGACTCAGTTCGGCGCGTTCTTTTCCCAAACGCTCAAAAGAAAAAGTCACTTTTTGGCGCTGTCGCCGCCGCTCCAAGAAACGAAACAGCGGACTCCGACGATGGTAAGTGTAAACTCTCTTCGACATGGATCTCAATACACCCATTCTAACACACCTTCGATGTTAATATAGAAGACCTTCATGATACGATTTCCCCAGCAATCGACACCGGAACAGTAGAACCTACGACCCCAGAGTTCGATCCGTTGACACCATATCGGCATATTTGGACAGAACGAGATCTAATCCTCCTGTACATTGTCAAACGCTGGTATGGAAATGGCCCAGCAGGTATTCGAAATGTACTCAACCGCTGCTTTGGTATCAATATATCATCAGGCGCCTATTCTATGCAGTTCAATGAGTTCTTTGTGAAAAGAAAGGAGAAGAATTTGAACGTTTTCGTTGATGTGTTCATCCAGACTCCATTCGATGATCCTGAAGGCAAGTGGGCACGAGGAAAGGAAGAGCTGCTAGCAGCAGCAGAGGGTGCTGGAGTAGAGTTGCTTCCGAGACCCGAGGATGACAAGGAGATTCTAAGGGCCTATGACGAAGTAAAGAAGCAGCAAGAAGTTGAGCGGATGAGAAGCTTACTCTCTGCGTTCGTTCGGAAAGAACCAGAATCCCCGACTCTACCACCAGAAGATTTGCAAGATGATGATATTGAGCCTAGAATGCTCTGTACACCATCTAAAATTTCCAAGTCAAATGGATTTGGCTCGAAGAAACGCAAGTTCGGCATGCTCTCCGAGAGTTCTGTGGCACCGAAGTACAAGAACCGATGCTACGCCCTTCCGAAGCACATTCTGTTCCGCTATTGGGATGACGAATCCTTCGGATACAACTCAGACACCCTGATCAGGGCTGGCTTGTTTCGTGACATCTCTCAAGAAGTTCCCGAAGCACCAGAGATGGATAGCCCAGAGTTCGACAAGCATGCCGCCATTCATATCAACCGGGAGAAAATCCCAACTCCGATGATTTCAACTTCTAACAGCTTGATGTGGGTCTTGCGCAAAGCTGCGCTAAGTCGTCGCTCTGCCACCAATGCTCGAATCGCTATCATCGATCCTGCATATTTGAAGAAGACGTTTGAAGTCAACAATTTCATTTCTGGGCTATGTAAACGGCAGAAAATGATCAAAGCAGCTCATAGATACGGCGGCCACTACGACATCTTGGTTTGGGGCGAGATTCCAAAAGACGCAATTGTCAACGTCATGGACTACTTTGAACTCCTCCGTGCCACTTGTATCCCGCGACACATTCATGTCAATTTTCGGATGGATATTGTCAGCCGCCCCAACATTGGTGGTGTTGTGTTTGGGATGAAATTCGCGGTTGTGTGCGCTGAGGAGCTACCAAAAGCGATATCAGATTTGGCGGACATCATTCTTGGAGGCGCACGCGAGGGAGACCTCAAAGAGAGGTTCATCGAAAATGCAGAGGTTGACTGGCTTCTTGATCAACGGTATCACAACCAAAACGTGTCAAAATATTTTCTGCCATTATGGAGTGCGGCAGACGCGGAAAGATTGCTAGGGCTTGAGTCGAGACCATCTGACGAGCATAGCGAGATGCCCACAGCTTAAAACTTATATACGTTTCATTTTATTTCTTACAAGCATCTCGGGTCAGCTTTTGCTCTCAAAGAGTATCCATTCACCGAGCCAAAGCTTTGTATTTTATATATACTTAGTTATATCGATAGCTATTTGGCAAATAAAGTTCTTTGATTTAACTCGATACCAGTAGGTCATCAGATTTGTCAATAAGCTATTGACATTATGCCATCGGCCCTGATCCATCTTGCTACGATTTAAAGAGTTTGAATTCCATTGGTTCAGCCGATGAACGTTGGGTTTTAGTTGTAGAAAGTGTCTAGACGTCTAAATATATAGAAAGGATGGGGTTTGGTTGAAAGTATTGTATATTCGAGACGAAAACCAGTAGCCAAAACCAAGGCCATGGTCATTTTGGCTCTCGTAATATATATCGGAAATGCCCGATATACAGTCATTACAACTTACCGATATATCGAGTCAATTGGCCTCGAGAATTTCTGTTGTCTTGATAACTGGCGAGCATGCATATAAATAAGCTTCCACAGATCCAACGTCAGCTAGCGCTACAGCCCGCGCATGTTGCATGAATGCATGCGCCCACATTGGTCCATGGCACAGCCGTACCAGCGTGTACTATTCCGGAAAGCTGAATCTTGGATAAATTCGTTCGGGCTTGCTGGCTCGTCGGATAAATGGTATTATAAAGTTTTAAGTGAGCGATGTTTATATCGTGGCTGGCGATAGCCAAGGTCGCTCGCCAGCTGCTAGGAATTGGTGTCGCGGCTAATGTAGTGCAAGCATTATAAAAACTTATCATGCCCTACGTATGCACAGGTTCTTGATGGGCGTTGTCAGACCCGAGCAAGATCAGGCCCAAGGCCTAGGCTAGTGGCTTTTTTCGGAGTTATCTTTGATCTCATCCGGATTTTGATTGCAAGCAGATCGCCAGTTCCAAAGATCTTCGACCAATTGGCGGTTGTTGGATATATACGATCTATCGACGAAATTTACAAATCTATTGCGTGACATCTGCCAAAATCGCCACAAACTCAGCTGAAGTCTCAACTCTTGCAGCACGGCATAGTCGTCGAAGACCATTGCATTGGACGCTTTCCGGGGTTTTCCCGTGAATGATTCCCGTCACAATCGTTTATCGATTATCCCACCAACACGCCCTGATCACTCCGCAGCTCTGGATTCGGAAGCGACGGCCAAATCTGGAAATTCATTTAGGCTAAAAACGGAGCGGAAGAGTGCCATTTAAACCCTATAGCAAACTGTCGCGCCTCTGCTTCGAGATGATGATTCTATCACCAAAAATCTGTGGACCTAAAATCCGGGGATTCGCGTCTCTGCACAAGCGTTTGCTAGAGTGCAGGTGTCGACATGTCGGCGTCAGACAGTCTATGGTAATATATATGTCATTGCTCAACCAGCTAACCGGCACAAACCGTCGCTAGCACTAGACATTTATCCGATGTTCCTTGCGCAGAAGCCGTTGCACGGGCTGCACTAATTATGCGGAGAACCGGATCAACTCCAACCCCTCCATCTGGCCATGTGCTAGGTGCATATGCGCATGTCGTACCATTGGTCAACTTTGCGCTGATTCTCCGGATTCTTTCCTTGCTGCGCAAACTGCGTCAACCACAACCCTTTCCAATTTATCATGGGCAGCCCAATCTATACTCGACTGCCGGACGCCACACAGAACTGCGAATATAGCCAAAACGGGGATATCGACGAGTACCCCTCCGATTCGATCGTATTGTGGGGAAGAGGGTGCATCCTCCCCACAAGGGCAAATGGTGCGCCAAGCTGACACCGAAGGATACAAACTCATGGCACGGCATCTCAACTATAACCGCCCCAGCCAAATTATGCATTCACGAACGCCGGATAGAGTTCACGGAATCGAACTGCAGCATGTTCTGGAAACCGCACTTCGAGCATGTTCCCGGGTAATTCTCAAATTATAACATGGGACTTCCATGCCCTTGTCTGCTGCCGGTTCCACATCGACGGCTTCACTCTTCTCACGAATATCCACCTCCATTCATCCTGGTAGCAGAAATCGCAATGGAGGATTGATCAATTTATCCAGTTGGCGAGGACCAACGTGATGCCTGCTGCTGCTGATCTCTTGCCCTTTGGAACTGGCTAAAGTTCGCGATATCAATATCCCAGGCATCGAGCAAGGTAGAATGGACAGACAGGTTGTCGCCTTGAAGGCGGGTATAAAAGGGCCAGCGACCTCCCTTGTTTCTCCAGTTTCAAGATCTCCAGCACTCTGGCTCCAAGCTCATCGGACTATCGCGGGGTTAGCAATAGGTCACATTACAATCTATCTACTGTCAACATATCACTGCATCCAATTGTCAGCGAAAATCCTCGTCAACATGAAGATTTCTACACTTGCAGCCTTCGGCGCCTTTGTTGGCCTCGTCGCTGCCTCGCCGGTTGACAAGCGGTCCAGCGTCCCCGCTAACAAGAAAATCAAGTATCAGCTTGACATGACACATTTCCATGCTTCCGCGAAGCGAGGGCGACGAATTGACTCCCTTGGAGGCAAGATGGCGTTGGATGGCAGAAGATGGTTCGGACACGCTACCGGTACGTATCGAGAATCGAGAAGCGCGCACGGCCCATGCGCTTTGACGCAACCTGCATCACGCATGCTTCCGCAGATCGGTCCGCTGACCGAATTCGCGAATTGTTACAGAAACCTACACTCTGGCAGGGGACCCCGCGTATGCGGCCATTGCTGAGGTTGGCAGCAACGAGTTCAATAGAGTCACACCAGAGAACAGCATGAAATGGGAGACTATCGAGCCGCAGCCCGGTGTCTTCGATTTCACGCTTGGCGACGCCCTCATTGCATGGGCTGAGGCGAACGACCAGGCTGTGCGCGGCCACACATTAGTTTGGTAAGTTACAAATAGAGAGCCAGAGTCCATGGATACTCATAGGCATATATATATCGACATGTACACTATTCACATATATATACTTTGCTGGAGCAATTGCTAACATTTTATTCGATACAGGCACTCCCAGCTCCCCAACTGGGTCAACAATCCCACCGTCCCATGGACCCCAGAAACCCTCAAACCCGTGCTGGAAAACCATGTCCGCACCGTCGTCCGCCACTATAAAGGCAAAATCGACATGTGGGACGTCGTCAATGAAATGTTCAACGACGATGGGAGCTTCCGCCAAACCGTCTTCTACAACACCTTCGGCACAGACTACGTCTGCTGGGCCCTAAAATGGGCACACGAGGAAGACCCAGACGCACTCCTCTTCGTCAACGACTACAATTTTGAATACCGCGGCAACAAGGTCGACGCTGCCGCCACATTCTTCAAATCTCTCATCGACCAGGGCTGCCCCATCGGTGCTGTTGGCGCGCAAGCCCACTTGATCGTCGGCCAGGTCGACGAGGGCGGAATCACCGCCGGCTTGTCCCACTTTGCAGATCTCGGCCTGCTCGTCTACCTGACCGAGGTGGACATCCGGTACGAAATCGGGCGTGGTAACGATATTGCCAACTACACGCCTTCGCAGGTCGGCCAGCAGGCGAAGGACTACTATTCGCTGACCAAGGCGTGCTTGAACGTGCCGAACTGCCTCGGCATGACGCTCTGGCAGTACACTGACAAGTACTCATGGATCCCGGGTGTCTTCACTGGCTCGGGTGCCGCCCTGCCGTGGGATGTCAATCTGAACAAGAAGCCCGCGTATACAGCCATCTACGAGGCGATCGAAGGCCAGGCCTGCTCGGTTTGCGCCACGTCGGGATTGAATGCCTAGAGGTAGCATCTGTACTCTCCATGTATTTTTACACAGACCGGCTAGTTTTGAGGACCATATGTAAAATACGCGTATACGATCGATTAAGCTATATTCAGTACACACTAACGGTTCCACCCGTATTATGTATAATCACAACCATTGACGCCCGCGCGGGTATTCAAAATCCATAAACTTGGAATCCTGCGCAATCTGTATAACGAATTGAACAATACGAACCTGTGTAACGTTGAGCAGCGCATCGCTCACTTATATCAAGATTCGAATTCTAGTAAACCTCAAACCCCACCAACTTTGCAGTGATCCTCCTATACCAATATAAACCCGCCATCCAGGATATTATCAGCCAAAATGCAACACCGACGCTATATAAAAACCTCATGAGATAACCAATAAACTCCGAGATCCGCGCCACAAGGACACATGCATTCGAAAATAGACCGAGCATTGTCTCGTAAAACAAACGCCGGGCGTTTACGAGACAAGACCGAACACTCATTCGCTCATCCTCCACTATCTCAACAACCTTCTCCGTCTCTTCACCGGCACGTCATCATACCTTGGCTGTGTCCACCATGCGATTCCGCAATCATCGCACGCAGGTTCCAATTTCACTTTCGGATACCATTTCACCACATTCGTCATCATATCGGTGTAGCCTCTCTCCGTACGGACCTCCCCGCCAGGCAAAACATATCTGTCGTGGTATCGGAGTGACGTCGTGAGCGGCACCTCTGCGTGGATCTGTATATCTCGTAACGGACAGCCAGGCTGATGAGTCTTCCTATTACTGGGCTTGGCTTCTTCGTTCTCGACAGCGGCCCTCGCTCGCCCCCTTTTCCTTTTCGATATTCGCCGGACGGAGTGATAACAGGTGCATGTATGCTGGACGACGCAATGGGGACAAAGTCGATCATAGTCAATTGGACAATAAGGACAAGGCACCCGTGCGCATGTCTATCGTGATGAAAAGGTCATTAGTTCAAAGTCATTGCAAAAGCATACGAGGCCCGCAAATTCAAGAACTCACCCAGCAGACTGGTACGGCGCAGGCGCTGCACCGTTGGCCGTAGTCCATGACATTCTTCCCGTTATCGCAGTTCTTACACGCCACGATCAAGTTATGACACCATGGCATCCCGCAGACTGTCAGGTGTTTCTTTCCATGTCGTTCAGCCTGCGTATCGATCGGAATCCGTACCGGACAGAAGTCCTCCGCCATATGATTGCAGGTACAACCCGAACAATTGGTCAAGAGCAGGTTGCGAGCCTCCACCTGCGCTTGAAAGTTGCATTCAACGCACACGTATCTGCCGGCGTTCGTGCAGTAGTTGCAGGAATTCGATACGCAATACTTTTGCGGTATATAGTCCGGCAATTGTGTCTTTGTCCGCACAAACCGCCAATCCAGTGGACGTGTAGCGAATGCCATAGATCGGTCGCAGTCCATGCACACGTATCGGAGGCAGATGTAGCAAGTCCTGGCTTCTTCGCACTCGCGACACATGTGCGACTCCTTGACCGTGTCGCACTTATTACAGAATCGAGACGCCAGATGGCCGGGTGCTGCAAATTGCGGCTCCACTTCGGGAACATCCGTATCGTCCATTATTATAATGGAGTTGTTGGTGGCATCAGCCATGCCGTAGTCAAAGTTCCCTTCTTTGATGTATTGTTCGTTCCAGCAGCATATTCCTGTCCCAGAGCAGATACCGAAATCGGTCTTGATTCCTAGAGCTTGGCAGTATTGTATGTAAAGAGCTTTGATACCGATTCCATTTGTACGAAAGCGAGAACTGCCTGCCCTATCGTAAAGGACCTGGATGTCGCGGTCGCGCGGTTCGTTGAAGCGCCTGGAGTTGTGGTGACCTTCACCTCGTACGCCCCAGACGAGCAGTGTTTTGAGTTTGCACGGCTTTCTCACTTTGGATCGTAGAGGCCGTTGCTGTCGTGCTTCTTCTAGATAGTGGCCCAAGACATCAAAGGTTATATTCCCCAGAGAGAAACTGCGACACCATCGCACGCTCAAGTAGGTGAGTTGTGGTAGAACGACGTTCAGGATTTGATACCAGCAGTTCCAGTGAATATCGCTACCGTCAAGCGTGAGTTTCGTGAGGTGTGCCAACGGTAGTCCGGAAAGAATCCGTTCTTCGTAATTGAGATGAGGTGCGCGGTGTAGCCAGTGTGCGGTTGGTTCATGTTTTTTCAGGCCGGACAAGATGTGCAGAGGCGAGCCCGACCACTTTCCGGCTCTCCCTGGGAACACCTCCGATACAGCGTCGAATCTGTAATCTCTGTGAAGTTGCTCCATTCGACGTACTGTATAAGCCGTAATGTTGATCTCTTGCCAGAACTTGGCCGACTCCAAGATTAACCGTCGGATGTATCTGCACAAGCCCATCAATAGCAACAATGAATCCATTTCGCACGCTTCGATCAGGCTCGTGAATATCGGATAATTGTTGACCATGACCTCCATAAAACGACAGCCAGCTGTGGGGTCGATTAGCTTCGGTGGGTCGACTGCGATCTTATCGCGTAAGAAGTAGTCCACGGCTGCCTGCTGTGTTTGGCCCAGGAACGTGTGGGGGTTGCAGAAGCGGAGTTTCCATTCACGAGCCGTCTTGAAGTTTCGAGGCATATCGGGAGGCATAGGATCAAAGGTTTTGAAGCTCGAATGCATGCTGTTGAAGCGACTGGGGTACGTGGCACTGTCTTCCTGGTATTGGTACTGGTCGTATGGGCCATCCAGGTACCCCTCCAAGCCGATGAGCCGCCCCGACCAGTCCGTGTCATTCTTCTGGTACGTAGAAGAAGACCAGTTGATCGGCTGTTTCCTCCCGCTGGGCAATGTAACGACCCATTTCGGAACGGCGTAGTGTCGCCAGTCGGCATCGATTTCGCCGAGGTAGATTCGGACGTAACGGCTCGAGCGAGAGAGCAGCGGCAGCACCTTTCCTGCGGCGCACGGAAACAAGACATATGATCAGCACGCGTCCAGAGGCACCTCGGCTTGGATATATTGGCACCGACGGGCCGATGGAGGGCATCCAACAGGGGACTCACGGGAAGGCAGCGTCTCGACAGCGGAGGACGAGTTCCTCGCCATCGCACTCATCTTGGCCGACGCCTCCGAGTAGGCATGAACGGACGAATGGCCAGCGTGATCGGAGCCGAAAGCTCCAGAGTGAAGGAGAGAGAGCGAACGGGAAGGTCGACGGGCGGTGTGACCGATGAAACGAGAAGCTGTTGGTGGCGGGACGGTTGGTGTCGTGAGCGCGAACTCGCATCAGGCGTTTTGGACAGCGGTCAACGTCACTGCGACACAACACAGCGCCGCTTCCCCACCCAGGCGACGACACGATGGAAAGGTGAGTTCCAGCCGGTCATCGATCGCGAACGAAAGCGAACTCGGGCGAGGGAGGTTGACAGGAACGATTATCGATAGCACCGGAGGCCCCCAGGATTCCCGGCCAAAGGTGCATGACTGGCGCATGCCCGTTGCTTAGCCTGGCGAAAGACAGCAAACGAGCGAGCAGGGCCCAATCAATCGGCCGGGCAGGGCCGCCACCCGATGCATCCCACGGATGAAGACCGCCAGACAGGTTGACGACGACCTGGAAGAATTTCCCCGCAGAAGTCGGCAGATTCGCTTGAAACGGCGAGACGGGCGAGACGGGCCGTGGGATATAGCGCCTATGAGGACGAGGTCACCAGAGAGTGGCCTTTCGCAGGCGATTTGGCGCTTTGAATAATTTTGGCCGCTTCGCGCTTGTGTCACTCCTTATTTGAGGCTCGTATTCAGGGCTCCACATCATTCCTCCTTCACATCTCTGGTCATGCTGGCCGATAGCTCGGGCGCTGCATCGGAAACTCAAGATGAATACCGCATCGACATCGACAGCCTTCCGGCTGCTCGTCCTACTCTGCATCTTGGCGATGATACTGCTCTCGCTTCTATCCTTCACAGTCATCTCGCCCCGGCGAACGTTACACGCGACTCCGATAAACCTTAACGCGCCGTCCCTCAAGCCGTCGGACCCTTTGTATCTAGCGGCATGCGTGCCGATGAACAAAGATCTTACAACGCTGCCCGAGTTTATAATCCATCACCACGCCCATGTCGGTATACAGAGGTTCTACCTGGTAGATCAGTCCGAGGAAGGCGATGTCTCGTCGGAATATCATGAACTTCCGTTGAACAGCTCGTACATTACCTGGCTGACGGCCCCGCCGACGAACAATGAAACCGCCCACGGCCAGTTTTCCGCCTACGACTTGTGTCAGGCCCGCTACGGCGGTCTACACGCATGGATCGCATACCTCGACGTCGATGAGTTTATAGAGCAACGTCAGAAGGGAACCACATTACAAAATTTCCTGCACACTATGGACGCAAACTCCACCGTTGGGGCTCTCGGCATCAACGTGCTCTTGCACACTTCCAATCACATTATCCTAACGCAGGAAGGCCAAGGCCTTCGGGAAACATTCACCGAATGCGTCGCTTCGGATATGGAGGACTCGCCGAACGCGCATATCAAGAGCATTGTCAAAACGAAATACTACGATAAGCCACGCACCGACCACTGCTTCTATACCAAGGGCGGATCGATAACAGTTGGCGAGAATGGGGATAAAGTTCCGTTCATTTTTAGACGACCAATCACGACGAACCTTTTCGCCGTGCATCATTACCCAATGAGGAGTCGGGAGGAATTCAACGTTAGAGTCAAGAATGGCGAAGTAGAGGAGCCACGGACATTCCCCAATATGACGAAATGGTGGGAGGTCATCCACGCGATGCCAACGATGAAGTGTGATAGCATGGCGCATCTTTAACACGGCATGTATGATACCCAAAATTGAGAATATGGGATAGTTATGATCAAGATTATTTGTAACTATAGCGAGCTTAGTATATGTGGTAAACCCTGGGCATTGAGGTCTTCATTTCACCACGCTATTCATTTATAATTACATTGCACCTCTTCCCTGAGACGTTCCCTATCACGGACTTTTGGGCGCGAGCTGTCCCGTGGCTGCGCCAGTTTCCCCAACGACTACACAACACAAAACTTCCAACAGCACTGTCCCGTCTGGTTTGTTACACACATTTTGCAATTCCACGCGAATGACCGATTACGGAAAGCGGTTAATTCCTTTATATCTTATGAGCCAGAGAGTGCTGCACACTAAATGTTATAGCAAGGGAAGGTTCCATTGTAGTGTCGAAATCAAGGCCGGGCTGAAGGTTTCATCCTACAATCTGATGGATAAGCTACATATTTCTCGCCATTCCGACTGGGTGGTCCGCCGAAACCTACCTTCACAACATACTACATTACCACAGGTTCGAAACAGAACCTGCCCAGTGCTGCATGTAGCTAGCATTAATACATTTGCACAATGCATTGTGTGCCCTGAACAGTGTTTGCTTTATAATTTATGGAACAAAGACCTAGAGTTGATTTGATAGTCAAATTGCTTGAAGTGGAATCTAAATTAGAAAGGCGTCCTAAGTACTTACTTACTTAGTAGGCAATAGACAATGTCTTCTATAGAGCTAATACATGGAAATGTTAAGCTTTTGATTGGTTGTTGACCCAAGCCCATCAAGGGAGGCCCCTGAGGTTCTCTATGTGATCAAAGCTTATATTATATATATACACGGGGAATTCAACAGCCTGTCATCGTAGCCAGTAGAAGGCTGATAACGCAAAAAAATACACGAAAAGCATAATGCCATGATGCAATGCAATCAATACAGAGGCTCAATCCAGCCACTACCTTCTTCGGCATACGTTTGAGATACGGCTGACGATATTCATCCGTTTCGCCACCTTGGGTCCCATTTTAGCCATCTGTTCCGCCCCCATACCTCTCCTGATGCGGGCAGCTTTCGAAACCACGGCGATATCACGTATCGCCAAGGGCGCCAGGACCAATCCAAAGATCGCCAAGGGATCGTTCCCTTTGGAGTCCACGACACTGTATATGTCCAGCGCGACGCCGCCAGCAGCACCAAGTATCGTAAGGGCGGTTCCAAGTCCCGTCAGACCGGCAGCACTGCCGATCACCTGTCCCGCAATCGGTACTATCATGCATACGGCGGATACGAACAGAATAATCGTGGCTTTTCGCTTTTCGTCTTTGATCTCCTGACCAGACTTCGATATCTCTTGCATACTCTCAATGGCAGCATTGATGGTCAGAATGGGTAGGGAAACGGCATCTATGAGCTCATAGACATCGCCGTCGTACGCAGCCATCTGCACGGCGAATAATGCCCCGCGGAGCCCTTCGTCTAGGTCGGCTGCTTTGTACAAGGCTTCTTGCACAGTCTCCTTGGGATTTATGACGTCCGATTTTGTGTATCCACTCGGCTGCGGGAAATTATAATCGATTCCCGTGTACCAACAGCCGTCATCGGCTGAAGAGCTCGGGGCGCAATTGTTGCCTCTGTTATGCTTCGCGACAAAGCTGATCTTGTCCAGGGGGATGCCAGTAGCGTTGTTGAGGGCGTTTAGGAAGCTATCCTTTTTGCCCGGCTGGATGGTCCACCAAACAGATTGTGCGTACGGATTGGTCGGTCCAGCTCCTCGTTGGGAATAATCCGGGGGACACGGCTCGCGCACTTTTACACGCTTTAGTTTGAGCCGTTGGTGTACCTGGCGACGGTCTACCCCGCGAAGCAACAGTGGCGGGGTATCCCAACACGATAGGTGGTTGCATGTCTCGTAGCAGCTGCCCTCGAAACAATATTTGCAGCCCACAGATTTACAGTCGCTGCAGCAATAAGAAAACTCCCCCACCTCGCAGGTGAAATAGTCCTTTCCGACGTTGTTGGTGAAATTGCTGACCGTACGCCCGGCACTTTTAACAAAGGCATCGGCGTAGTAACCGAACTTTTCGTCATACCCGTTGTTGACCAGATCTCGGAAACCGGACATAGACGAATCGTAAACATTTTGGAGCGTTTTTAGCGTGTACTCGGCCCTGCAATGTTCCGGGATTTTGTCCCCGGCAGCATCTAGAGCTTCGAGCGTATCGTAATTGTCAGTGCAGGGATCTACCGGATCACCTAACTGCACCCAGCCGTCATCAGGGTCGGCGGTTTCTCCGGCACCCCAAGCTGTTATATGTGACCAGAAGGGGTGGAATCCGACGGCTAGATTATCCGCCGACTCAACGGTATCCTCCTCCATATTGATCATTGTTGTGGCACCAATAGTAACGAGATTGTTTATCTGGACCCCAATGCTGTCTCTAATCCGGATCAGAGCCTTCTGACAGTTCGAAGCGTCCACGCATACCGTTTGATCATACGAGGAGAACCAGGAGTACAATCCCGCCCCGGCAAGATAGATGCTTTGCGAGTCCGTTATCATCACAGCCCACGACGCGTCGCATCCCGGTCCATCAGGACAGTCAGAGTAGGTCTCATCTCCAGCGTGTTTCAACAGATTCTTCTCAAATTGCTCGTAGGGCTTCGGCGAAGGTTGGTAATAAGGCGACTCCGTCTGTATCATAGTGGCGAAGACGCTTTTTGCGGCGTGAAAGTTGTACTGATACATTATGGCGTGCTCTGACGATGTTCCGTACAACCAAGTCGGTTGGGTGGATTCCACGAGGAGTCCGCGGCGTACATAAATCGAACATTGGACCATCCCATTGCTATCGTCCTCCAGCAGAGGGTCATCAATATCGTGGTCGGCTGTCCACAGCCATACGTTCTAAACAGATTCAAGTCAGCGATACTTTTCACCCTCGCAGATTCGGCACGAAAAAGTACTTACTTCGAGGTAGGCGGAGCCGTAAGGGCTGATATGCATCATCATGTTTGCCCCCATGCATTTTGTGCCGTCAGCGCTCGCTGAAGGGGGACACTCCTTGCTCTCGAGATCAGTACCTGTAGCACCTCCAACCCGGACGTGGGTGTCCCACATCCCGATGCTACCCTGTTTCTCCGGGTTGAGCATCCACGTGGTGAGTGTTGCGCCGGCCGCTGGGCCCTTGGTGGTGAGAAGCAAATCTTGAATTTCGACGCTTCCGGGGCTGTGGCCGAGGCTGCCCACTTGTATTAACGGCAAAGTTGAATACGGATCCTCAAATTTTGGGCCTGTAGCTACGAGCTGTGCCCATGCTTCTCCCACTATTCTAGAACCCGATGGAATCAAGAGGCCGAACTTGAGAATATAAGTACCCGCATCGAAAAAAACGATTTTGTTTCCCTTCGCGGCTGTGTTAATGATAGCTTGAAGGACCTTTGAATCATCCGTTACACCGTCGCCTTTGGCACCGGCGGATTTGACAGAGACGAACTCAGACCAGGGGACGTCAGTGTACTGTGGCTTGGGCCTCTCGAAATACGGGTTCAGAGGAAGTCCGAATTCGTTTTCGGAGGACAACAAGCCTTCGTCTCGTGTGATGTCTAAGTTGTGTCCTATCTCAAAGGTGCGGGAGCTACCTTCTGTCAGATAAGCCGGTCCTAGAATCCAGGACTTGATGCTCTGGCTGCCGCCAGAGAGATATGATTTTCCGGTCGTATCAACCACTCCCTGTCCGACTGAGGTGAACAGAACATTCTCCAGCACTATTCCGGTCGTACCAGTTTTCAGCTCCGATGACACCGGGAAGACTTCTACTACCGTACCAACATCTCGGAACGCTGAGTCCATTATCAATATTGAACCCGTATTGTGCTCGCCAGTCCCATCGGCGGAAATCAGTTTGAACGCTGTTGTGCCACCGCGGACGCTGACGCTCTTCCACGACCATCCCCAGTCCCAGATAAGCTGCACGGGCACGTTGACATAATCAAAAACGACCCGTTGCGTCGTGAACTGTTGGGCACCGCCCCAGATACCAAATCCACCACCGAGGAAATGCAAATCGCTCATGTGGCCACCGCTACCGTTCTCAGCGAATACTCCACGTTGCTGGTCGCCAGACATGATAAACTTCAGATTTGTTAAAGAAGTCGCCTGTCCCACCTGGTAGTGGATTGCGCACATCGGGAACCCGGACGAACCGTCTCCAGTGGGAATATCCGCGACCTTCCTGGTGTCGAAGACGAAGTTGCGAATTTGACGGTAGAAGTTGGCCGTGTTTATGTACCACTGCTTAGCACCACCGTCCGGACCCAGGCCACCGTTCTCGACGTAGTGATCAACGGAGAAGATACCGAGACCGACAAAGTTCGCCGACGCTATGATGGTAGGCCGATCCACCGCGTCACCAATCATTTGCGTGCCGAAAAAAATCTCAATGGTGCTCGAGATGAGATACTTTCCCGGGGGGAAGTATATTATAGCCTGCTTCGTTGTCGAACCGTTGCATTTTTCGCCGCATCGCTTGCCAGCCTTCATAGCATTGTTTATGGCCTCCGTGCAGTCCGTCTTCCCGTCCGCCACGCAACGAGCAGCACCGCCGGTCGCCCACTTGGCGTCGGTGACGTCTCGGAAGACTTGGTAGGATGGGTCGTCGCCCCATGGCCACGACCCTCGATGTTGTTTATTACCCATCCACCATGACCCGGCACGCTTGTGTAACGGTTCTCCGGTAGTTGAGTTGGCGGCGTCGATTTCCGTTAAGAGCGCAGCGGCCCGAGCGACCTCTTCGGACACTGGAAAAAGCGCAGGCGGCGCAGTGTCTGCGTTTACAAGCTGGCGTTTCGAATGCGTCCTCCGTGTCCAGGAATGGACCCGAAACGGGTGAGCGAGACGATTTTCGTTGAATACGGCAGCCTTGGCCCGAGCATCTTTGACGAGTTTCCGGGCTGCCTCAATCTCTTGGGCGCTTGCAGAGTGGACCCGAGACTCAGCTGTGAGAAGACCTGCAGCACTAGCCGATGCTAGACTACTGAAAACGAAGTAATATAAACAGAAGAAGAAAAGGAATGCGGACGGTGAGAAAGCTGCCATTGGCTCTTTCCTTCGCATTATGTTCATGATGGCCTTTCAGCACCTCATCAGATGGTTTCTGGATGTGAGGAACAATATCTGGGACCTAGAAGAGCGAACGTTGGATGGATTCTCGTTATAAGCCTGCAGTCCGTAGGAGATATCGAGGACGTCAGTATCGCATGAGGAGAATGCACATGCTGTCATCTGATCCTTGACCTTCGGAACATTGTATACTACCTCCCCTGAAGAATCTTGAATCCAGGGAAATCCCAGAAAATACGAGCCCAAGAAAGGACCTTGCCGTTACGACTAGCTTCAAAGCTCGCCGGATACTCGGCGTGTCTCCAGCGCCGAAAAATAAAGCCGCCCCTGGCGCGGGAATGAACCCGGTCCTGCTCGATTTCGTACTTTGGCCAACCTTCAGGATCCCTCCAACACGGGGATCCTCATTGATACCAAGAACGTTACTAATATAATTTCCGGCTCGTATTCGTTTTCTAGAAGATCTAGAATTCATTCCTTTGAGCAGGCATGAGACCAATAGCAAGCATTTGCAGTTTCGTTTGATACCGATGTCTCCATTTAGTTAGCCTCTAATATGAGAAGAGATGCGGCTCCTCGCATTTTTTGAGACGCGCGCCTACCTCATTCATGCGATCTTTGATGGCGATGGCCGGGATCATAGGTTCAACACCCAATATTGGAAGGTGGTTAATCGCAGGGCCGTGTTGTCTATTACAAATGTTCAATGGATTTATCTCTCGTGAAGCCGATGCTGATACCTCGTATCAAGACGTCCCTTCTTCCTGCCACATACGGCCAGACAACATACGCTATGGACTGGTCTCGCAAACCAGGTCGCACGGCACTACGGACCGAGTGTACGTATCAGAGATCCCTATATGACGTCTTATTCTCTGGTGAGATCCATATAGCTTGCATGGCTTAAACGTCTTAGACTCCAATGCTGAATTAATCCACTGCTCCTCGGCCTCCACTCGTTCAAGTTCAAATTCTTCTTTCAAATTTTAATTCTCACGAGTCGAGCGTATCAATTCGAATACATCTCTGTATTTCTTCGCGAATCCGGCCTTTTGTTGCCTTCGACGCGAATTATCTAAGATGAAGGTCACTCATCTATTGCTCGCGCTAGGCGTCTCGTTGTCAGCGCTGCCACAAACACACGGATATGGACCGCGTGGGGCAGCCGAACGGTAAGTATCTCCTGATTGACGGTGGCTTCAAATTGCCTTCTGCTAACGATGCATAGCGTTCTATTCTGGCTCGCCTACCAGGCCGAGACAAAGCTGCTCGCTGTGGTTCCAGGATATACATTGACAATAGCGCCAGGCTGCGCCATTCCCCCAGACAGATGCACATTCAGCCGGTTGATAATACATATCTGGGCCCCGAGGACAGACCTGACGGGAGACGTCAGGCCTACGACCGCACAACTGGCGGATTTTGATAGCAGGATCCAACACGCGGAATTGGAGCTCCACGTCGACATCGAACCTCCCCCACGCGACGAAAGCCGGACGAACCTCGGCTGGTTGATGCGACAGGTTAATACGCACAAACCCCGTCTCACAAACGCGGTCGATCCGGGAAGAGTGGTCAGCGGTGCAGACGGAAATTTCGACGATGCTTTGCGTCGCGTTACTAATCCGATCGCTCAGCTCCATGCAGAAAACTTGAAAGATCCCACAAATGCAGACGCGTCACGAAAAAGGATCGTTGAAAATGGAAGGAAGATGGCGAAACACGTTGCGTTTATGCGGAGTCAGGACTTTGAAAAATTTCGGCTTTGGGGCGGTAGGGAAGACATCAAAGATCCCGAGCGGGGCCAGTTCATGCGAAAATTAAGAAGTATGAATCCTGATCTCGCTGACCGCATCAGGATTCAGACCAGGCAGGTAGGGTCTGAATTGGGAGGCACTACAGATGTCTTGGACATAGACGAGACCGTCAGAAGCTACACAGGCACCCCGCCTAAAACTCCGGAACAAGTGAGGGCGGAACTCCTGGAGGTGCATACCGAGCTGATGCGCACCGAGAACTACAGCCAACACTTTAGTGCACTTCGGGCGGCTGGAGACGCTAGCTCTACTTCGGGCTGCACCAACCCCATCTCTGTTCACCCTCTCCCACGTTGAAACTGTTATTATCAGATATCAGAATATCTGTAAAGCTAGCTTCGATCAAAATTGCACACTCAAACTCTTGAGAGAAAAACTCTGCCTTCTTGTTTATTTATTTGTGAATACCGCGGCAAAAATAGAAGAATGCCTTCGAACCGGAATTGTCTAATGTTAGATTATATACTACTTACTCATTTCGTAAACGAGAATATTTCTATTAACCCAGACATGAATTCTCATGGATAGGAATTAATAGAGATGTTCATATCGCCGTCTTGGATAGTTATTTTCGCATTTTTTTGCTGCGTCAAGGCGCCGAACAAACGCGAGACGGTTCGGCCGCGACTCCAGGCCCGCCGATTGTCAAATCATGCTACTAAAGAAGAATGAAGTTCATGTTCGCCGCCAGCACGGATACCTTACCTCTGGCTAGAGATCAATCTGCGGGGCTCGTCTCGCAGATTACTCCTGCACCTGGGCGTTAAGATTCCGCGGAACCGCTTATAGCATCTACATTCTGACTAGTCGCGGGGATGCTGTTTGACGAAAAACGCAGGCTTCCTAATTGGTGCCAACAAGGAATTGTACCAACATCTAGCATCTTGCAGAACAGGGTTGTTGGCGGCACCCTAGCTGGCGGTGTAAGCCGGGGACGTGTATGTCAATTTGCGAGCCCATCTTCCGAACTTGGGCCTGCAAATGGCGGAACCTTGTTCAACGGCCGAGTTATGGGGCCAAGCTCGCCATCCCGGTTATACTATATAAAGAGTGACACGCCACCATCCCAATTCGACGTTAGAGCCGCCAGTCTTTCGTATCAGCTTGATAAAGCAATTCAGTTTTCTAGAACAAGTGCCATGGCGAAATTTCAGTCTGCCGAACCATTGTTTGGAAGGTGCCAAGCCCATGGTACGGGTTCCGGAGATGGATAAGGGAGGCGATAGCTCTCCAGCTTTCCGATCCCCTGGTTCAAGGAAATGCAAAATCGGCTTTTACGAGCTGCCTTCGAATCTACGACTCTTTTCGATTGGAAAAAAACCCCCCGCTCAGGGATTAACGCAGACAAGAGTTCTTAATTACATTCTTCGTATCGCAGGTTTCATTTCACGTAATTGCGGCCAAGCAGCATCGTTCATGCCCTGGTAATCGTCTGATATAATTTGTCGTCAAAAAGTTCACGCCTGCAGGCAAAAATACAACGCTACGTGTATACAACGAGCTTCCAGATGCCGCCAGCTGAGCGACCGTCTGGGAGGTGACTGGGCTTTTCACATGTCAATATCCTTCTCGGGAAGATTAAGACTTTATTGGTTTATGTTCCTTCTTCGCGGTAGTAGAGTCCTCACACCATTGTATACTACCATGAGAAACAAAGCTACATTATTACCCATATCTCGAATTTTCCTCTGAGATAGTTGCGTCCATCGCAATATCATCTTCGAATAAATTTGACAACACATAGCATTTCTTACCTTGAGAGTAAGGCGGTCTCAAGAAGACATAATTATAACCGAAATCAAAAGCTAGGTTTCCGAAATGAGGTTTCTCTGTTATACTGTAGCCGCTGCGGTACTTACCTCGCTGGTTTCATCCAGGCCCGCGAGTCAGGCAGCCAGTAAGTTCCCCGAGCAAATTGTATACATACAGCATCAATTTTCTGGCGAGATGGACGCATCAGAATATCTACTAACGTGCGATTGCCGGAAGCTCCCGACAAGCCTGACCAGACCGAACCGAATGAAGCTCCAAATTGCGACTATTGGTATATAGCCGAAGCAGCTGGTATTTGCTCTTCTCGCCGAACATATAGTTTTAGAGTCTAAGAGCTGGCGCTGATTATTCAATAGAGGAGACATGTTTTACAATCGCTCGAGACACCGGCCTCTCGTTGGTCCTTTTGTTCGAATGGGTACGTACCGTCAATTAGTTACTTCATATCATCCATCCCGGAAATGATCCCGGAGCTTGCTAACATTCGCCGCGAATATAGAATCCGGCGCTGAAAGACGACTGTTTTTCTGTAAAACCCGGGTGGGGTTACTGTATCAATGCCTCTGAGGCTCCTCCACGGCCAACCACATCCGCGGTTTCAACCACCACCACCACCACCACCAGCGCTACTACCTCCAATAAGACCACGGCCACCAGCACTACCACACCCGCGAAGACAACCACCAGCACTACCACGTCCAATAAGATCACCACTACCACTACTACCCTAATCAAGATCACTACCACCACTACTACTTCCACAACCAAATCAACCACAACCTTAAGCACAACCACTGGCGTCGTCTGGGCAACGTTCACCCCGGAGAAATTCCCGCCGAAGAGCGGGGAATCCTCACAGTGCGCTGAAAAGGTGACCGGACAAGGGCAGCTAGCCTACGCAGCTCTAGGCGGGAAGCTCAACCACGCTGTGGCACAAGCTTGCGCGAAAATTGTACCTGGAGCCGCCAAGTGGCTTGAGAAGGGCAATGCGTACTACTCCCCCGTAACCGTAGACAATCAAACCATTAAATTCTACGTGAAGATATGGCTGGGCGGCTTCGAGGTTCCCAGGGATCTGTGCCTGAAGCAGATGACTGCCCTAGTCAAGGAATGCGCTTATGGAAACCCGGCTGCGTGGACATATGGAGGATGCAGTTATAGCGACGATCTTAACTTACAGGCCTGTATTTTCCCCACAGTTCGTGATGCTTCGACGCCTTGAATGTAGTCAGTCTTCTTTGTCTTATTAGATTTTGAAAACTTGTCGATAGATGAGGTGTTTGAACTTTTAGCCCTCTGGGTGGGGCCTGGGGCGTTCAAAGTTTATAATTTAGGTCACAAGAGAAATGTACGATTCAGCTTCTCGATCTCTGGAGTCTGTGATCGATTGTTGCTAGCTTTCCAGCTTTTCAAAATGGCTGCTTAAATTTCTACTATCTATGATTATTTCCATTCATATATGTTTCGATAGCTATATATGTTAATTATTAGGGAAAATGTTGAAAATAGACGACATATAGCAACATACGGGTGTCCAGCTAAGCTTGCCGGTAACCACCATCTGAACTTTCTTAAATCGTGATATATCGATATTAGGCTCTCTACGTTCTTCACGAAATTTTGAATTATATGTAGCTATATCGTACTCAACTAATTCTGCGCCCCATACCAGTGACCAACCCACCCTTGTCACTTCGATGCGCCGCGTCGGCATTATCCGCCCATTCCGTGACAACGCGTTAACGTCATCGACGCATCGTTAGCAGAACCCTTCGCAGTTACCTAGCTTTAATTAACCTCTATGGCGAACCGGTTGCGCTGGCTTCAGTGTCTATATATCTCGATTTATATTGATATATATTTGTTTGATCGTTGGCTGTCTGCCATTAATATTTTTGACGCCGTTCATGAGCGTAGATGCCATTTATTATATCTATAGCATAGGCATGAAAAGTACACCGCCGCGCCATGAATATCGAATATATTATCTATATACTTTCATTGATGAATCGATGCTATAATATGATGGTCTCAACCGTCTCCCTTTGCTTCCCCATTACGATTCGCAAGTTCCTCTTCAAGCCATCGTTATGTTTCCTTACCACACCTTCTCTCACACGGTCCAGATAGAGCTCATATCCCGGAATATCTAGGATATGACGAACAGTTAGCACGTGTAGCACGCGTACACGAAGCTAGGCTTCGAATTTTTATACATGACACTCAACAAAATAACCTGACTAACAACCGACACTTACATCCATTGATAAACTCGACAACCTGCTCGTCCGTCATCCCAGTTCCCTTGACTGTAATCATGGCATGTTCCTGCTCTAATCGCCAGTTGTATACATAGCTGAGCTCCTGGGCATCCAGATGCACAAACGCATCGAATTGGCTGTGTTATTGCTATCCGTCAGCGACTCGACGCCGCCGAAGCCATATCAATCTGACGACAGCAACCCGATTCGAATTCGCGGGCGTTGAACTTACTTTGTCAGGACATCATATGCCCGCAACTGCTCGTTCACCCATAATAAATCCGCAAGGCTGTGCTCGCCGATGACCCCAACATCAGCCTCCTTCGCCTTCCTCCATTTTGTCTCGACTTCCCCATCGTCTATCGCGCGGAATCCTACACACCAGCCTTCGAATATAACGATATCAACTAGGCCCTGGACCACCCTCCATTGATCTCGAGGCACCCTATCTCCTTTACCGTCGTTTAAGCTCTTGTCGAAGCTTGGGATGGACGTGTCCCGGCCAGCAAGCAAATTATCTAGCGTCTCCCGCGCTAGTACTAGATCGTGGGTCCCCGGCTCGCCTCGATGAGCGAGTAGCTTGTTCTCAGGATGCGAGAGTCGTAGCTCCTCAAGCTTGGAGAAAGGATGATAGACATCATCGATACTGAAGACGGCAACTCGGAGATTATGGGGCCGCGAAGATAGAGTGGTGGCAAGCGAGGACACCAAGTGTGATTTTCCGGACCCTTGGAGGCCGGTTAGCCCGACGATGAGGGGTCGGCGGGGTGCTTCGCTAGACTTGTGATGTTCGAGGAGGGGTAGCAGGAATGAGAGGACGGCGCTGTCCTTGTTGATATCTAGGGAAGACATTACGGCGGCTGCGCCGGGAGTATAGGTCTGAAGATTACATCTTGCGGAAGGTGGTGTGACATTTTTAATTTCCGCTGGGGTTCTAGAGATGCTGTCGGCGGGCGGAAGGGCGACGTGGACCCGAGCCGAACTCGGCTATGGTTACGGGCCGATAATCCCGGCAAATATTGAAGCAAGGCCAAGGCGGCAATAGCCGCAACCGCTAGCGTCATGATCTGAAAAAAAACCACCCAATTAAACTGCTTTTCAACCATCCAATTTCGGACGTCATAGGATTGCTGCTAGCCCAAGCGCAGCACTCTACTATTCGATACTCGTATACGGTCTTAGTCTCGGTGCCCCCCGCGGCCGAGACTGATACGGTCATCTTATTCGGGTAAAATTTAGTGTAACATTTTAGCACTAACCGCCACCAAAATTGCAAACGTCCCGACGCTGCAGCTAGTGCGGAGTTGAACAAGCCCGCATCCCGCCGCTATCAAGAGCAAGTACTGCAAGTACGCATACGTATACGTATCAAGGTAGGTACGTGATCATGATCTTCGAGATCGTATCGCCTCTCAGGCTCAATTGCCTATGATCACTGACTGGCGATGTCCATAGCATCATCACGAAGGCAATTTACCTACGTCCGAGCGACCCAAGAGCTCTCGAGCTCGTCTAGTACCTCCTAGACTTCCCGCACTCTGCTCCTACGCATATCATCTTCACTACCCTCGAACGCAATGAACAGGACTATGGACGAGGCCGCTGTCCGAAAGGACGCACTGCACCCGCTTCTATCGTCTTATATTGGCAACCATCGGACCAGTCTTCCGACACCGTCGCTTTGCCTATCTCTTCCGACCATCAAGCGCAATTGCGACATCTTCCTGAAGAGCCTCCATGGCCTCGACATCGGGTTTCGGGCACATGTCAAGACGCATAAGGTATGCATTGCAAGGTATTGATCTCCTATGGGACAACCAAAAGCTCATATATCCAAGACAATAGAAGTCACAAGGATGGAGCTTGGCTCAGACTATCATGCCGTCGTCACATCCACCATCCGCGAAATCCGCGGTCTAAAGCCTTTGATAGACGACGGAACCGTGACCGATGTACGTGCTGGCGCCCCGCTGTCCTGGATATATGATCGCACAAACCGTCTCAAGCTATTGACTATCTGTTCAGGTCCTCTACGGCCTTCCTCCGGCGGCATCCTACATCCCAACCCTCTCCTCTCTGTCAAGAGAAATCCCCAACCTACGCCTAATAGTCGACCACGTCTCTCAGCTAGAAGCCCTGACGCGCCTCCCGCCACTCTGCGGCAAGCCTTGGTCCATATTCATCAAGATAGACTGCGGCTATCATCGAGCAGGGGTCTCAGCGGGTTCGCCTGATTTTATTGATCTCCTAAGCGCCGTGCTGTCCTCCAAGAGCGTCGATATCTACGGCTTCTACGCACACGCAGGAGACTCCTATGGGGCTAGTAACGAAAAAGACTCCGTGAAATACCTCAAATGCGAGATACAGGCCGTCCTGGAGGCGGTCCGGTCGCTCATCAACTTTGTCAAACCAGGTGACATATATGATGAGGATGTCGACGAGAAGCCATACGTGCTGTCCGTGGGTGCCACGCCTACCGCGCATGTGATCTCGATACTGAAGGAAGAGGGGGAAGGTCTCTTCGACATACCGAAAAACTGCAAGATTGAAGTGCATGCGGGGAATTTCCCATTCAACGACCTTCAGCAGCTCGCGACGGGTGTCGTGCCCGACCCTGACCCCGACGTGCCCGGCAGCAGCTCGCTAGCATGCACGGTGAATGCCGAGGTGGTGTCTATCTACGAGGGCCCATGGCGCAATGAAGCGCTGATCAACGCTGGGGTGCTAGCTATAGGCCGAGAGCCTGGGCAGCTTCCCGGTTATGCGAGAATACGGGGCTTGGAAAAATTCATCGTGGGAAGGGTTTCTCAGGAACACGGGGTGTTGACGTTCGATAAGCGCAAACCTGATACCAATCTTAATTTTCAAGACCGCGATCCGTTTCAAGAAGACGGGGTTAATATTCACGAGGTGCTCAAGATAGGAGATAGAGTGGTATTGGATGTACAGCACGCCTGTGTGACCGCGGCTTGCCATGATTGGTATTTCATTCTGAACGAGGAGGATATCGTCACGGACGTCTGGTACCCATGGAGGGGATGGATGTAAGGGCTTTCGTCAAATGGATGTCGTAGCATTGGCTGTTATACCCTCATTTGCAAAGATCGTACTGCGTCGCCGCACTCCACATTTTCGCTTTAGCTTTTTTTTCGCCATGGGAGGTAGTCTCGGATGGAAGGCAAGCATGAGCAAGAAATAAGATACCAGATATCGGGTTGACTAGCAGCCGAATGTCGAGACTTTGACCTACAGGCGAATCGTCATCATTGACACGTCCTGGTACCAATGTGCATGCCTTTATAAGTTGTATGCCTATAGCTACAAGCACCTCTGCCCGGCGTCTATGCAAGCACCTTGAAGCCACCGCCCTCCGCGCTATCCACTTTTACCTCAACCCACCCATCCTCCCTCGGAATCTCTATAATCTTCCCATCACAGCACACCCACCGCTTCCAAGGCTCCGCATCCACCATCTTGTCAATCTTGAACCCCTCACTGCGCTCATACCCGACGATATCCGTCTTCTCAACATGCACTCCACCCGCATACGCACCCTTAATAACCGTCTCGATGAGCTCGTTGCCGCCGATATCCCCCGTGTACAGCGCCCAGACTTCCCCATCCTTACTCTTCGGGCTGATGACAAATGTTGGCTCCATCCTGTCCACCAGTGCTAGCATCAGGTACGAATGCGTGGTCCCCACCGCCGCCTTGATGCCCGACACGCTCGCATGGTAAGGCTGGAACCCCTTGCCTGTACCGCCCAGGAACGTGCCCTTCATGATCTCTTCGGCTACCATCCGGAACTTACCCATGCCGTGGCTACGGTACTCGGGCGTCTCCGCACCGCCAACAATTGACGCGTGGAAGCCGTATGAAGCAACGACACACCCTCGGATCGATGGCGTTTTGTTCAGGGATTCGGATAGCGGCTCGCCGTTCTCGCGGGACCCCAGGGAGAAGGTGGCCGTGTACGTTGGGAAGGACGTCGGTTTGCCGTGCAATAGCGACTTGAGCGTCAATCCGTGCGCGGATGCGAATGCGTTCGCCGTGCCGAGTGGCAGTGGGCAGAGCGTCGTTTTCTGCGCCGAAGCTGCGGGTAATGCATTGATGTACTCTGTTACACCCGTGTCCCCGCTTAGCAAGATGATGAGGTTCTCCACGCCATTGGATGTAATTGAGGCCGTCAACTCGCCGATCGAGGTTGGCGAGGACGTCGTGTGCTTCGTGTGTCGGACACCCAGGTAGCTGAGTAATGGGGCGAGCAGGCCGTCATAGTACGCTTGAGCGCCGCGGAGGCCCGAGTGTGTGGAAATGATAACGTGGATTTGAGATGCGGGGAGCGTCAGGTGGGGCGGGAGGTTTGCGGGGTCGATAGCAAGTGTCCAGAGGGAGTCGGATATCGGATGTGATAGAGGGCTGACTTCCAGTGTCGGCGGAGAAGCCGGGGAAGCTGCTAGCAGGACGTAAGATTTAGTGTCAGCGCCATCGACCTTAGGTCTGAAGATGGCGATAGGTGTGGAGGTCGACGTTGGACTGTCGCTATTCGCGTCGGCCATGGTGACGTCACGATAATGGGATTGCGGAGTATGGGGCGCGGATATCGAATAGTTGAGCAGGCAATGCACAGGCTGAGTGGCTGGTAGCTCAAAGGTTGGAAAAGGAAAGTAGCTCTGCTAAATTGGGAATTTATATTGTCGAGATCCTGCGTGATGACAAAGGCGGTTGAACGGGGTCCGCGGCGTCGACGTTGGCCCGCGCCCGCTGTTGGCTACTTTCGGCAGTTACACAAAGCCGCAACGCAAAATAAACCACAACGTTGATATGACCGCCAGACAACATTATTATACCCGTGAAAACACGACTTGGGTCGTTTTCGGGACTCCGGTAAGTTACAATAGAAAGAATTGAGACTCAGCTTCGAATCAAAGAGTGTCGCCATAGCTTCCCATCACCATTCCATCGACTTCCCACAGCCCTCACTAGACCCCCATACCACAAACCAGGATCCTATCACCACATTCTTCAAATGGCTCGCCTCCTGATCACAATATTTCTTGCCGTTGTTCTACTCTTCAGTCACGCTAATGGAAGCCACAGACAAGGGTGGGGGGACGGTACTGGAAATTTCGTACCTTCAGACGGCACTGACCTCGAACCCCGTGGCCCCAGTGGTTCTCCTGACGGAACTTGCGGACCAGCATCGGGCTTTCACTGCAATGGCCCAGCAAATACCGTTAATCTATGCTGCAGTCAGTTTGGCTGGTGTGGCGATACAGAGAACCATTGCTTGATAAGTGAGCCATGCTTGCCATACAGATACAGACGCCTTATGCCCTTACTATAGCTTGTTCTGATTGTGTTCACGTCTTTTAGCCAGCGGATGTCAACCTGCATACGGGGTATACTATCTCCAGTCTTTTGTTTTATACGCCGAATTGACGTCTTCCTATCGCCTTTACTTCCTGAAGGAGATAGAACTACTTTATAGAACTGTATTGCTGATCTGCTGATTGACAGAAATGCACCAGCCTGGCTGACTACGACTACACGAAGCTCATCCAGTTGAAACGCTATCTTCTCGGCAAAACTCCATATGGTACGCCAATATTCGATTGTCAGGCTCCTGGGACGATCGCTCTCACATACGATGACGGCCCCTTCGACTACACCGTCCAGTTACTTGACATTCTTCAAGCTGCGCGTGCACAGGCGACCTTTTTTATCACGTATAGTATCCCCTATTTTCAGTACTCACCTTTTAGCATAGAGTATTCGAGTTAGCTATACCATTGTGAGATCCACTGACTGTCGCTTTACTATGATGGTAGTGGTTCCAATCTCGCGAAAGGCCCTATAGACAATGAGGATCTCCCATGGGCAAACATCATCCGCCGAATGTACCGCGAAGGTCACCAAATTGCTTCCCATACGTACGATATATCTGCCCTTCCTTCCTTCTTTCCTTTACATCGATCGCCGAAATCACTTTTGGCTCAGTTTCTTCAGCAATAGGCTAACTGTTGCTTCCACACACGCACACAGCTGGACGCACCCCGACCTTCAAACTCTCTCCGAATCCGATCGCCGCAATGAAATGTACCGTCTAGAACTCGCGCTCTCGCGCCTCCTCGGCGTCATACCAACTTACATGCGACCACCTTACTCAAACTGCGAAGACTCCTGCCTGGCAACAATGAAGGCGCTTGGCTATCGCGTCATTTACTACAATCTAGACACAGACGACTTTGATCACGTACTACCAGACCAGATTCACGACTCGGTCGTTATTGCAACGCAGGGGATCGAGGCCGTGGATGTGCGGACTGGGAGTATCTTGTCCATCGCACATGATATTCATCCGTTGACGGTGTCGAATTTGACGGTTGCCATGTTGGATGTCATCCGGCGGAAAGGGTTTAAGAGTGAGTAGCAGTATTACGCTTGCAATGATATATTACGACCATGTTGTGCATGATTGAGACAGAGTCGATCTGTATGATGGAGTTTTGTGGCTAATTACATGGGTGTCATGTGCGTATTCTATAGCGGTCACCGTTGGGGAATGTCTGGGAGATCCGTCGTCGCATTGGTATCGCAAGGTCTAGTGCGTTAGTACGAATTGCTATTGCTCAGAGCTTAGTGCTGCATTGGCAGAATTGCTCTGATACTTCTATTGATTGATTGTATTTGGTCTACCCCTCACAAGCTCACTTATGATAATCAGATGAGCTCAGCTCTCAGGTCCTGCATGCAATTTGCAAAATTTGGCGGCTCAATTAAATTAATTCCAACCCTCAAGAGAAACCCATACATACTGAAGTATACACCATGGTACCACTATCACCCGCTATGCTGCTCTTGTCAAAGACATGCACAGAAAGATGATACATTGTAGCCGCTTCGGATCCTCCTCGAATTCCTCCTCCCAGTTTCGGCTTCAAGCCGTAGCCGAGAGTGCGGCTAGGTTGTTGCTCAATCACTTCAATATAATAGAGACCTTGCATGAATGCCCAGTCGATAAATTCCAGGCAGGCGCGGCAGACACGCGTGTCCTGGTGCTTCTACATGCGCATACACGTACATGATGGAAGCTAGCGTACCGTAGTGCTGCACTTCTGAATTGCGCCGGCTGCAGATCACGTCGGGCCTTAAGCTCCTGAGACGAGTCGGAGGTGTGGTGGGTTATATTTTGTCTTGCCAGATACCTGTCTCTCACCCGGAGCCACCCATTGCCGCATCTCATCTACCTCGCAGCCTAGATAGTAGCTCTCATTGGTGTCCAGCGCTCGCATGCAGTATACCTATATACTGACTTGAAGCCTATGAAAGGCTTAAGATCCGGTTTAACGGTTATTCGATACTTATTCCATAGGTGTACATACAGCATCAGACACATTTTAGGATAAAATCCTCAAAAGTTGACATCGAAGATTCTATTTTTTCCTATAGGCCTATCCATGCATGGCAGATTGCCATCAGATGCATGTTGTAAAATTGCAATTGTACGTATACTATGCTACAAATTTAGCTTGGCCATGTATCAATGTTAGCTTGATCAGGAGACCGGTATAACATATCGGCAGCGACGCTTCACCAAGATGATGATTTATGACGTCTCAGAACCGCATCAAACAGTTTTCGGACCTGAATTATCAGCCTTGGCTCAAGTCTAAAATTTCGGTTGCGTATACACGAACTGAATACGCGCGAGGCTGTCGCCTTAGGCCTTTCTTCGGCACGACTGATCCGATACTCACCTGATTGATGCATGACGCTGCATGCACGGAAACCCGCCGGCGAGAACAACAATGCAATGCAATGCACCAGATCCAGTCGCTGAGACGACTTTGTGGGCTCCCGATCATCTCCCAGGACCACAAGTTAGCTCAGGGCCGCAAAGCCTCACAACTTCTCCGTGGAAGCCCCAGTCATGCAAGGTTTGAGAGCAAGTCAAGCCGGAACAAAGTGCGACACTTCCCACGCCGCCAACACCAAATAAGCAGCCGTGTCGCTTAAACCTGTTGCCGCTTATCAGTGGGTCTGGACTTTCTGGACCTCCTTCCAATTCCTCCAAGGCGAACGTCAGAGCTGTCAGATAGTGTCGCTGGGATGACCTATCTGCCTGAGCCTTGCAGGCTGCCATGGTACGCGTACGACAACAGCCCAATCCTGGCTCATCAGCAATGCAACAGGCCGCAACGCAAGCTAAACGACAGGTGAGGCTCTGGTGAGTTCCAGCCTCAGACATTGGAGCTCGGTCGCGCAACTTAGTCCGACTCGCTCCGTGCATTGAGTTCTATCACGCATGCGTGATGTACGCTCCACCCAGATCTCGATTTCTATTATCGATGCGATAGAGTGAGCTTTCCCTAGTAGACAAAAGTGGCAGGTCTGCGAAAAGTATGCATCTGGACGACGATTCAATGGTATATAAGGGACTGTTGCCCACCGACTTGAGCTGACTTTTCTCTTCATTCCACATCACAGGATCACAATCAACCATCTTCACAATATTCTTAACACCTCTGGCAGGTTTCTTCACTTCTTCAAATCTTCTTTTCACAAGCATAATTTTCAAGGCAGGGCCTTTCTCCATTCTCACACTTCCTTCTTCCATTCATCTATATCTAAAACGACTTATATATAGATATCAAATTACTATACTCAAGCTACCGACAATCCTTTATATATAATTTCTTTCAAGTTACACATATCACCCCACCAGTCAAAATGAAGGTCTCCACCATCATCGTCTCCGTCCTCCTCGCCTCCGTCTCCTCTGCCATCCCGCTCGCCGCTCGGGACTTCGGCAGCAGGGCCACATCTACCGACATCGAGGCCCTGAACCATGACGGTGGCGCCGACAGTGCAGCCTTCAGCACTCCGAATCCCCTCCCTAAGCGCCAGCAGAACACCAACTCCCTCAAGGACCTTGTTCTCAGCTTCCTCGCGCCCCTCAACATCCCTCCGGTCTTCCTGCAGCTCATCAAGAACGCACCGGACTCTGTCGTTCAACAGATCATGACGCTGCCACCGGACCAGCTCCAGAACGTTATTAATCAGCTCAAGGAGGGCAAGATTCCCACCGTCCCGGGCATCAAGCCTAAGGATTTGGTGATGCAGTTCCTCGGACAGCTTAACATCCCGCCAAACGTCGTCCAGCAGATCCAGGGAATGCCAGACTCAGTCTTCGAGCAGATTGCTCAGCTACCGTTCTCGCAGCTTCAACAGGTTATCGCGGACTTGCAGCAGGGCAAGATTCCAACTCAGCTTCCTGGAGTTAACAACCCCGGTTCGCCGGCTCCTGCCCCCGCCCCCGCCCCTGCGGATGCGGCTTCGGATAGTGCCCCGCTTAGCTTCATGGATATCAAGTTTTAAGCTTGGTAGCTTTTTGGAAATACGGCTTGTCCGGGGCCAGTGATAGGAATCTAGGAAGGAAAGGATTGTGACGAGTGCTCTGGAAGCAATAGTCTTGTACTGGTAATAGCATGAAAATGTGTAACTTAGTTTGGATTTTATGAATTTCTTTTGTTCGACAGAATATTCAGGTCTCGCGCAGATGCATCCGTAGGCTTGAATTGTTCCATCGAAATTGACCTTATATCGAGAGTCGATTGAAGGAGGTTCTTGTAGAAGTCCCTGCAGTAATATGCATCCCACAATTTCCGACTCCAATTAGAGCGATTCGTCGTGTAAGCAACCATTTCACTTGAGAGGCGTATTTCGTATCACGTTTAATCTATAAAAACGCATCGATTCCGCCTCTGCGCCGCTCCAGACGACGCTAGTGAATAGTTGGGACTGTACATATTACGCATGTGTCATCTCATTCTCATACCCGGCCTTCACGCCTTTTTTCCTCTGTCGCTCCTCAAATCGCTCTCTCGCGGCCACAATCCTGTCCGTTATCGTCCCCGCATTCACGTCCTGGAACTCATGACCCTCCACCTGGTGAAATATTCCCATCTCCTTCGCGTCAGCATATGGATCGCCCTCCGATGGCATAAAAGACGTGGGACCATGGTAGACCGCGCTGATAGGGATCGCGAGAGCGTTTGAAACGACCTGCATGAACGCCCTTGTCGGATCGAACGGTGCGTGCAGGATTATAGCATTGACGTATCGGCACTGCAGGACGCAGAGGGCACGTTCTACGGCACTCATGATTGGGTAGTTTAAACCCTTCTTCTGATTGATTGTAGCGTCATCGTGGATTCCTGCAACGACATACGGCGGTGGGAGGGATGGGTTTCGCTGCTTCTCCGTCTCCACGACACGGCGTAGGAGCTCTATCTGGCCGGAGGAGAAGAGGTCGAAGCCGCCGTCAACGTAGATGATGCGCTGCTCTGGACTCGCATCGACTCCCGCAACCAGCATCCGCAGTGCCTTTTGCGACGCCGAGTATGACCACACGGTGCTGCCAGGCGCGAGACCGGTTGAGTCTGTCGCGTACATTTCAAACCGCCGCATTGTATCCGCATCCTGTTCGAGCAAGGCGGTGATATCCTTAATATGATGCTGCTTTGTGCACAGGAGCATGCGGCCCACAAGGTCGGTTGTGGATATGCCGGGCGTGCGTTTCACAATCTTGAACCGGTTTTCCGCCTTGACGAGACGGTAGCAGTCGTTGCCGTCCGCGTCGGTTGTAACGTCGTCGCCGTGCACGACGTAGCGGCAGCCAAAGTGGTTCAACCAGGGGATTTGAGTAACGTATGGCGCATTCGGGACGGACAGATCGGCCCATTTGCAGGCATCGACAGCGGCGACTCTGTTGGCGCGGGGTTATCAGCCGTGATGTCGGCACAAGGGCATATTGTAGCTATACCGGGGGTTGGTACCGTTCTTTCAGGTTCATCACGGTAGGACCCTTGTTGGCTGTGATTTCTTCGTCTGAGTGGATGCCGACGGCGAGAAACTTGCCCAGCTGCTTCGCCTGCAGCATGGCTCCGGCGTGTCCTGTTGGTACGTCATATTAGCAGTCTGTCGGTAACGGCGGGGATGAGGAGCCTACCATGATGACTGAAGTCAAAGCACCCGTCGACCCAGATCCGGTCATCGGACAATGGCACGGGTGGCGTGTCGGGCAGGTCCGCCATGATAGTTTGGTTGGTAGTTGTCAGAAGGAAGCCAGAGGACAGACGGTTGGTGGAGCGGCTTCGGCTCATCTCCCGTTACCCAAACGGGGCGGTAAAAAAATATCACGCATCAACACAGTAGCACAGTCTTAGTCAGGTGTTACTCATAATCTCGAATTGATGTCGCGATGAATTCGGATAGTGAAGACTCCGGTTCGATTTCGATACGTCTTTAGCTACTATCGTATCTACGATACGGAAAACGGAATCCGTAGTTCTACCTAGTCATAAACGTCGAACACCACTATCTCGAGCTGCCAAGCCTGCTCATCATATGTCACAATTCCTCTTTCATCTCTTCATATCACCACTATATATCCCCCACCAGCCCGCATCGAGCGATAGAGCTATTTACCATAACAGCAGCTCTACCTGACTCTGAATCTCCTGCAACTCTCACAGGCCAACAAGTCGCAATGCCGACATGCCAAAATATATTTCCAGTGTCGAGCAGCGCATAGATCGCATCTGTAGCCCCGCCTGCGATATTCCGTCCGTCGTTGGAATCTCCCTGGATGAGTGCAATCATGGTTTTGTCGAATCTCATACTGTGCACGCTCAATTCTCTGAGCTCTGACAGCCGGAACGAGCGGCTCGTCGGCATCTCTATCGACCCGGCGAGCGGCAGCTTCCAACAGGCGGTTCTCCTGCCAGGTGTCACATCCGCAGTTCTTCCATTGCGCTCCACATTCGTAGCAGAACTCTGCGCCACAAGGGCAGCTATATTCCAAATACAGATGAAATGGTCAATGAGGGTCTATTGAGGTATTGAGATCCAATGGACAACTGTAGGGATTCACGTACGTCATATGATTGCATCCATGGTGTAACTCGATCATCTGTTGACATCGGTGGCAGCGGCGCCATCCGTTCTCAGTCGCTAGGTTCAGAACTGCTTGCACCTCTTCGTCCGTCGTCCTGCAGGGCGAGCTGAGATGCTCCTCATTTTTGCACCGGGTGCAGACCCTTGTTCCGCAAGCAGTACAAGCAGCCCGGGTGCCATGTTCGACTCTATCTGGCGGGATGAACTTGAGGCACCCCTTGTTCGTACAATACACGCGGTCGGCAGTCGCGTATTCGACCCCGGCGTCCATATACTCCTGGCATTCGGCCGCTGCCAAAACTTTCATGAGAGTCTCAACAGGTACCTCTTGCTTGCAGCACTTGAGAGGGTACATCGACTCGTCTTTGATCGCATTATGCGCGACGCGACGCAGACATTCCCGACAGTAGATGTGGCCACAGGGGCAGCGGACCGATATCCCCGCTGGGACATAGTCGTTACAGACGCCGCAGGTGATTTGTTCAGCGAAGCAATCAAGCGCCTTGGCTTGCGGACGCGACGACGGGCCAGCCTCGCTTTGGCCATCGTCGTCATCAGATAGAGGCTCGAAAATATGCGGTGGTAATGTCGTATATCGCTCATAGTCCGTAAATATTGAGGCGGTATCGTCATTGTCAACTGGCGGCGTCGCCGTTGCGGTAGCGTTCTCCATACGCAAGACCTGCTCACGGTCTCTAGTTGCGGTGTTCTCAGCGGCTACGATGGCCTCGATAGCCTGTGCATCCTGGTAGACTGCGTCTGCAATGCTACTTGCCATTTTCCGATCATTGTAGAAAGTGACGAGGTCGTTGACGACATTCTGATAGTATTCTAAGGCGAAATTCCAGTCCGGTTGCTGTCCGGCTCGTTCTTTTCCCTTGTAAGATTCCTGTTCGAATTGGAGCTCGTCCATTTGCATGGTGAGCGCGAGGATGAGGTCGTCATCTTCAGCTGCTGAGCCAATGTGCGTGACCGTATCCGCCGTTGCCATCCTGGTATCGACGTTATCTGCTCAGGCCGCCCTATTAACATCTGTAGACAATAGATTTGAATTTTGGAGTAAATCGTTATCTCCAAGTTTGAAATGTAGCGATTGCGAGAGTAATTTTGCATTTACTTACTGTACACGAGACAATATGGTTCTGGATTCTGTTGCGTAAATTGATATATCGGATGAAGATAAAATGTCTGCGAAGGATAGTGGATGTCGGATGTCCCAATGCTCTCACGGCTATGGCTGTAGGCATTTTGCTACGCGTCCACGTAGTCTCAATGAATTTCAGGCACGATTTCTTTACAGCTACGCAACCAATCCTTACGGATTCACAAACGCGCTACCTGGAATTTTGCCGTTTTGAGATCGAGAATTCCGGAACCATACGATAGCCCATCCTACTTTCGGTGTTTCGTGCACGGAGCGATCCCGAGACTAAGCGATATAGACCATGAACAGTTTTCTTTGTTCTCATGCGTCGCAGCCCACGCGACTACCCGCCTGCATGTTGGATCTATTTCAGTGTTGTGCAACGACAGCGCTCAGATTCACCAGGATCCCAGAGCTTTCAGCCCGAATATCAACAGAAAGATTGGCCGCATCAATTCGATCCGGATCCACGGATCCAGATACATCACGGCCTGGATTACTATCATCACGCGATCACGAACGCCCGTCCTCAAAGCGGCTATTGTGTACTTTATTATGTATGGTGCGTGTTTCAACGTGGAAAGGTTGTCTGTATACACACCAACTTAAGGAAGGCTGGGTCAGCGCAGCATAATGAATTCGGTTGTTGCATCGCGCATCGCTGTAACTTCATAAGAGTATCTAGATAGTTCAGAAGTGCTCCCCAGTTTACTACCGAATTCCTTTCATACACTCCATTCACACGACTACTGTTGTGCTTGATATATGTTTTCCCTCATCAAGATACCTCAAGATAGCCATGAAAAACATTCAGGCAAGACCACGGTGGAAGAAAAACCACGCCACGAAACTCAACACAAAAGCCCAAACATATCCTGTCCTAAATATCCAGTCCAGGTTTATCTCCCGTCCGGTTCAACTCTCGGGTTTAATCTTGAGTTCTTTGTAGCTTATCCCCCATGTCGTAAGATAAATAATTGCACGGTCAAATCAGGTTTATATAAGTTCTCATTCTGATTAAATACAGAAAGGCAGAGTAGGAAATCTTGAAGCTCCAGAGTTTGATATCAAACTCCATAGTTCGTCTTCTTTCTAGAGTTCTCTTCCTAGACCATTCTGCCATGGACAGTTTTAAGAGCGTTGCCGACCATATAGTCGCGACCTTTGAGGAGCCAAATCAAAAAGCTGGGAAGGCTCCATCCATTCACAGCGCCTACACCCCTAGGACCGATCGGGACAGCTTGCGTCTCAGTATTATTTGCAGTGAACAGGCGATCTGGGACGCTGGTCTCGTCGGGAGCCGCTGCCGCAAGCAAGTCACGCCTTATGTTAGCGGCAAGAATAGGGGTGGCAGTATAAAGACTGTGATATCCTCCACGAGAATAGTCGCCGACATCACCAGCCACATAGACGCGGGATCCAGCAGCATCGATACGGAGAGTTGTGGGGTTGGTCTTGATGTAGCCCTGGTCGTTCTTGAGATCTGCAGGAACATATTCGGTATTAGGCGTGGTGCCCCAGGCGGGGATGTAAACGTCAGCAGTCCACTGTTCGCCATTGGACAGATTGACGGTGGTCTTGCCGTCAGCATCGGTGGTGGACGAAACGACACTGATGTTGTACACAACGTCGACGCCGACCTTGTTAAGGTATGTTTCAGCCGTAAGCGCTCGTGGTTTGCTGAGGACGGGTAGGAGGGTGTCCGACTTGGTGATCAGGGTGACTTTGGCCTTGGGATTAGCGGGACGGGAGCTGAACCAGCCCGCGGAGCCGTTGAGAAAGTGACCGATTTCGCCTGCCACTTCTACGCCGGTCGGTCCACCACCAGCGACGATGACAGACGTGGCCGAAGGAATCTTGTTATTCAGATCCTCAAGGGCAGCTTTGCTGAGCATGTGGTTACCGTGAAGAGAGGTGGCGGGAGATGGGCTACGAGTTCCGGTGGCAAGGACAAGCGCGTAGTATGGCAATGTCTGAGTAGCTTCGTCGGCTGCCAACTTGATCGTGACCGTGCGGCCTTCGACGTCCCAGGATATGGCCGTGCCATGAATGATGGTGTATAGCGAGGCATCGTACGAGTTGAATCCATCGGCGATAGGCACGAAAAGCTTCTCAGTGGGAAGAAGCGTGGCCGACACCAGGGAGCGTGGGCTGCCAGTGTTCCAGAAGAAATGTGAAGAGCTGTCAACGATATATAGATGATAGGTCTTGCCCAACTTCTTGAGTTCCGGTTCCATATACTTCAAGAACGAGTGAGCAATGTTAAGACCGCCCCCTGACCCGCCCAAGACGATAAAATTTTGTGTATCCGACATGGTAGCTAACTGTGACACAAGGTTGGTGATAGCTAATAGATAGAATTGTACTGTAAAGTATTGGAAAGTAAATATATATTCTTCGACTGCAAAATACACACCGCCTATTGTTTGTAATGGTCTGCTCAATCGAAAGGAGATTCTGGTTTTCTACACATGAGGGCGCAAGCTTTTGAAGCACGAAGCTGCGGGCATGCCTCTCCTTCGGCTAGCATTCACTTCCCGCACGCTACAGACTCTGGACACGCTGGCACATCTTCATCCTTTTGTTATTATTGCATGCACCACCAGTACAAAGGGCGATTTGCTTAGCAAGCACTGCGCGGTAAGCCAGAAAGTACAGCAGGTATCATTCCCGCAGGAAGAATCCGTACTCGGGGAGTAAATCTGGCTATGCAAGAAGCAAATACCGCTTCTCGGCCGCCCTACTCAGTATGAGTAGTGGATGAGCAGGGTACCTGAGAGGATGCCTAGTAGACATCAGGGCTGATAACGTTATATATTAGCTGTACATATCAAGTTATATACTATCAGCACGATATCCAGTATGCTTCTTACATGTAGTAGGATATTCGTGAAGTGCCAGCTGGCATCTTTTGCATTGGGTATGTATACAGGTTCTTTCATTGACTGCGCGTACCCACTCTCGAGCTGAGAGTGCCGTAAAACGTCAGAATTGTGGGTCAGAGAATATATCTCTTTCAGTTGAAAAAGCAATGCTGCTTTCAGAAAAAGAAATCTATTAAGGGAGGCCCTTGATGTCTGTGCGCAAAACAAGGAATCGGCGGGGTTTTTTGGCACTATTTAAGTACTCCAGAAGAAGAGGTGCGTACATCAGAATGAGGAGTCTCGACGCCGCCAGAGACTCAATGAGTTCTTGTAGTCGGATAGTCGTCGACCAAAAGAGTACGATTGGAACCTCAAACATTTTGTATAGTAATATTGATACTTCTTCCAAATTTATCTAGGTCTCTAGAGTAGAATACTATCAAAACATCTGGTACATGTTCCGTTGAAAGTTTCTGGAATCGAAGTTCGTCAACGGAACTCATGCAAAAAAGAAAAATACCATACGAAATTCGGACCCACTTTCGCGTTTTGTTTTCTTCTTTCTAGTCGATTAATGTTCTCCACGAGTCAGTAGACGCTTGAAATAAGCAAGCAAATACTCCCCTGGCCACTGGATGAGTATGCGCGGGGAACTCCGCTCACTTCTCAATCGTGATTATAAATACAGACTGGCCTCGACCGCGGCCGACAGTCATCCACCAAAAAGATCCGGAAAGTGGGAATCCAATTTCATCTGCGAATTGGCTGCCGCGCTAAATTTGATGTCTGTCTACATTGCTTATTCACGAGTCGGATTGCATCTTTACTTTCCAAAACCTTCTGGAGGACGATTGGAGATGCAGCGAGCAACGGGGATAATTTTGCAGAATATGACTACACATAGTTAAACCTGGTCGTATTTCGTGAAAAAGCGAAAAAAGAAAGAAAGAAAGTTAGCCAACAGCAGGGTCGGGAAGCATGTACCCCCACATCGATCCCAAGACAGGCACCCTTAAGTAATCCCGAAGTGCGAGTTGACTTAAGGTTTTGTGTTCAACGCCCAGGCAATTAGCGACTTGGGACGCCCCAAAGTCAAGATTTGTGAGACCTGGCCACAGGTGCTACCAGTGCACTGCAGATGACATACCTAGAAGTAGAGTTAGGTTATAAATAAACTAATTCATCATTAACTGAATATCCATCTTTCGGAGTAGCTTTGCTACGAAGATAGCGTAGTTGTCACAAACCTAAGCTACGGTCTGAATATTACAATCACCTCTACCATTCTCTCGTCACAATCGACCCGTCGAGATATATTTCTAGAACAAGATATATTCGTAGTGACAAACCACCTTGTTTGACTTAGCTGATTCAACACACCAACACATTATGCACAGCTCAGTATCTCAGTATCGAACTGAACTCAGTACTACACACTATAATCGAGAAGGATCGCTCCGTTCAATTCTACTCCGATTTTAAATTGTTACTGTGAAGTTCTTGTGGAAAGCGCTGTTACACTTTAACTTAGGTCCAGCCTGAATATATATATTCAGAAATCCCTGCTCTCAGTTATTACTACTCTTAGTAAGAATAAAGCGTGCAATAATACTTAGTCAATCGCAATGTCAATAAATATAGGCTGGGGGCCATTTGTTCAGCGCTCAGTTTGCCCAGCGCTCAATTACCGTTTGACGTCACCGCCCCGCGGCCCTGCGGATAATGTGTTGCGCCTACGTCGGCAGCCCGCAGAAGGTTCCCGAAGCTTCCAGCGCCATCACCAGATTTCGCTCACGCTAAGGCGTTCTCTGGCTCTAGCAACTCTCTCTTTTAATAACAGCCACCGTAACTTTCCCTCCATTCTTTCTCACCCTCCATCACCAAAGAACTCATCATTGCATACACTGCACCATCATCATTTAGTCAGCGACCAAGACACGACTGGCCAAAACCACCCTTCGAACCTTCAAATAAGGTTCCAATCAGACTCATGCGAATATAGAGCGCGTGCCTGCTTGGCTACACGCGAGTCAGAAGCAACCTATCACAACCGGACCTCCGTGTCCTACCCGAAACACCTTTTTGATTCGGCGTCGCTACATACATCTCTCGAGAACGCCTGCACGTCTATCGTTATAGAATCTCGCCTGTTTACCTTCGAGCGAGCGATCGCTTGCTCTTATACGGTCTTACACCCAGTCTCGCACGATGGGAAAAGATTATTACAGCATCCTAGGGGTCTCCAAGACCGCCTCGGATGACGACCTCAAGAAAGCCTACAAGAAGCTGGCGCTGAAATGGTAAGTTCCACTCCCCTCTGACGTCATAATTCCAAACCCGCCCTACTAACATTCACTCCCACAGGCATCCGGACCGCAATCGCGACAATAAGGAGACCGCCGAAAAGAAATTCAAGGAAATCGGCGAAGCCTACGAAGTTCTCTCGGACAGCCAACGTCGCGCCATCTATGATCAAGTCGGCGAAGAGGGTCTCAAAGGCGGCATGCCGCCAGGTGGAGGCGCAGGCCCCGGACCTGGCGGTATGCCCGATATGTCCGGCTTCGCCTCCGGTGGCATGCCCGGCTTCCAAACCTTCAGTTTCTCCACCGGGGGTCCCAGTGGCGGCGCGCGCGGCGGCTTCAACGGCTTCCATCCGTCCGCAGCCGAGGATATCTTCTCCAAGTTTTTCGGTGGCGGGAGTCCCTTCACCAGGTCGTCAACCTTCGACACAGACATGCACATGGGCGGCATGGATGACGACATGTTTGGCGGTGGCATGCCGGGCGGAATGCCCGGTGGAATGCCTGGTGGCATGGGTGGCATGGGCGGCATGCCTGGCGGTATGCCCGGTGGCTTTGGCACTAGCCGAAGCCACACGATGCCCACACAAGCTTCAAACCCGCCATTCACCCACAACCTCACTTGCACGCTCGAAGACCTCTACAAAGGCACGACGAAGAAACTCAAATTCTCGCAACCCAATGGCGCCGAACCCCTGATACTCACAAACGTCATCAAACCCGGCTACAAAGCGGGGACCAAGATAAAACACGCCAACGCCCTGTTGACAGCAGACGGCACTAAGCAGACCGTCGAAGTGGTAATACAGGAAGCTAGGCACCCCCGGTTCACGCGGGACGGCGACAACCTCAAAATCGATCTGGACGTGTCGTTAGACGAGGCGCTCGGCGGTATCAACCGGACAATAGAGCATCTAGACGGCCGGAAGATTCCAATCAAGTTGAACAAGCCCGTCCAGCCTGGTCAGGTGGTAGTCAAGAAGGGCGAGGGCATGCCGAACAGCAAAACGGCGGTGAAGGGCGATCTTTTCATAACGCTAAAAGTCAAGATCCCGCCGTTGACGGAGAACCAGGTCAAGAAGATCCAGGATATCCTGCGTAGTGGTTAAATCGCCGCTTCGCACGAATATTCGGTGATGTTGGAACGCAATCACAGCTCATGCACAACATTTTGATCTCTCTTTTCGTCATTCATTCCATTACATTCGTTTTTCCCATCCCCTCTTCCTTGTACGATTTCCGTGCACGATAGTCTCAGTTCAGCATGCACGCATGGCGCGGCACGCTGTCGTTTCTTGTTCTTTAATATCCCCTCCTCTGCATTGTACGCTCGGCGGGCTTTTCTTTTCCACTTTATCGCGAAAGTGACTTTTTGGAACCTGTATGATGAGTACTGGCGTTAGCGGCTTGGGCGGTGTCGAATTTTTGGACTCTCTTTTTTTTTTTTGTGCAACAGGAGGTTTGCAGGCGATGCACATACTTTTTACGATGTGCATACTCTTTTTTGGCTTCATTGTCGATATGTTATAGATGACTCCCGACACTTTCGAAAATAATCGTTGGAATACCGCCAGTACTTTTGACTAGAAAGTGCATGTAGATGAATGAAAGGTTGGCTTGTGAAGATAGAGTCGCTATTTTTTCCTCAGTGTTCCATCCACCGTCCGACGTGCATGCATGTATATAATTTAGATTAAAAAAATAATTTAATTATCGCAAATCATAATGATATCCATCTGAGACGATATAACTCTGCGTGGATACTCATGTATACGTAGTTAATGTGACTCTTTAGACAAGACATGTATATCAGGTCGATTTACGTTATACGTTATACTCTAGGATAAATATATGATATCTACGTGCGGACGAGTTTGGTCTCGTATATATATAGCTACTTGAGCTCGAATAATTCAGATTTGTGGGCCGGTCAACATGGTTTGATCGCGTTGCAGATGAGATGCCCCGGTGGCAATGAAAAAAATGCACAGATCTAGCTAAGTATTTGAATATATATAGCTAATGTTGCAAACCCAATCAAGCCCCAGCCAATATCAAGCCAGTGCGAGAAGCCTAAGCCTTGCTCGTGGCAGCTGGTGCAGCAGCCGCCGTGCCAGTAGCGACAGGAATCTTTGGAATACGGCCATTCGCCAGCTCCCCCAGCGCAGCCACAAAGTCCTCAGTGCTCAAAGTAACCATTGCATCGAATAAATTGGTCGGTACAGTCTTTATGAATTCAATAGTCTCCTTTGGCAATTGCTTGAAGTGCGGCGTTTCGAGAAGAAGATCTTTGACATGAAGTTCTTCCGGATCCGGTGCTGCAGCACGACGTGAGAGGTTGAGAGGTTGGATCTTGGCATTGAATTTGGCTATTAGGTTGCAATGGGATCAATGATTAGTTAATTAAGATCTCCTATTAGGTATGGATTGGAATGGATGGGTATATGTAGAGAGATCGATCGATGTATGTACGTACCTTGCGGCGCAAGCACGGCTGCCGAAGAGACGGCAATGAGAAGGGGGGCGATGAAGAAGGTCGATAGCTTCATTGTGACGAAGTCGGATTTTATGATAGATTATTATTGATACGAAGGGTTTAAATGAGCGTGTGAATCAAAATAATGCTTTCAGCGTTAAGGACTGACTCCCGAATGGTTTGATATATAGCTTGCAATAGAGCGATATTGAAAGAATGTATAGGTTTAAAATTTAAAGAATGAAATTGCTTGACAAGAGCATCAAAAGGAGCTGGGCTTCCATTCAATCGCTTGATCCCACAAGGTTGCTTAAATAATTCGCGACGCCATAGAAATAGATATCCGCAGCTAGGGCGGCTGAGGGAATATGGAAGGAACGGAGTAGAAAGTGTCACGATTGGAACAATGTGGACCTGCCAGATTTGGGACTTTCAAGTCGTCAGATGGAAGGTAGACTAGCGGGTTGAATTAACGGTCGATCCTCGGTGGTCTGTGCTCCACGCGGTGTATACTGGAGTTGTCCCGACCGTCAATTGATAGAATCTTGGAGAGTATGAGTATCGTAGGTTGACTGAGCTGGTCAATGGTCTCGAGTGCCAAAACTCTCCGGGACACACTTAGCCGAGATGCCACAGCTCAGGTGAGAACTTTTTTTTTCATCTACCCTGAAGTTTCGGATGAAGTAGCTTACAAGCTGAGGTTGATCAATCGAATGAATGTAGATGAAGCAATGGTTCGGATATTCATAAAGAGCACGGCAGCTAGTGAAAGTGCTTTCCAAATTTGCAAACCAAGCCGTACGATCGATATCTAGATCGTTATTCTTATTACCACGGAGTCGCCGACAGTAGAAATTTTGTGTGTTGCACGGAGATTTTTCCCACACATGCCCACGAATACGGAGACTTGATTGTTAAAAAATAAAAGTCCAGCATCCTGATTCCGATATTCCAGGTATCAGTGTGGGAAGAAAATGGGGAAAACTCAGGGGACCGTACCGGTGGACTTAACTAGCAAGTCGAAATGTAAGTACTTAAGCTCTGTAGAGCTCTAGAGTGCCCGCTGGCGCATATGGCCGACGGTCGACATTTAGTCTCGCTTCCAGACCCCCGATATGCGCATTGTTGTGCGGGCAAAATCTCCGTCTAACGTAACAAAACCTTTTTCGCAACCACGGGTCTGGTACCGAGACTAGTCGAGGTTCGTCCCGGTTACATACCTGCCTTGTTTGACCTCATCGCGCGAGATCCGACTGGCCCTGACCGAGTGGAGCGCCGCTATCTTCTTCACTTTCAATCAAAATGTGCGCACGTGTGGTAATAGGCACTAAAACAAGAAGGTACGCTGTATGATTTCATTCGAAGCAGTCGAAGCCCAGACCAAAAACCCGAAGGCCCACTCCTCTTGCAAGCTTGATGGATTTGATACAGGGACCGGAGATCTGGAGATGTCGCTCGTATGAAAGGAAACCATAATCAGGTGTAACCTGAGCCCGTTTTCACATTTTGGAGTAAAATTGATTACATTGGGCTGACGAACTGCCAAGCACGCATGAGCTGAAACCTCCCAACTTGTAAGTTTGCGGACCGCCGCGGTATTACCAGGTCGCTATATAGACTATTCCTGATCCCTGATTTCAAGAGTTCCGTCGGAAGCGAATACTGAAAATGGATGAGCTGAACTGTAGAACTCAGAAAATGTCAAATCTGAAAAGGTCTCGCAGCTCGTTCGTAGTACAAAGATTCTGGAAGCCGTGATAAATGTGACATCCCTGCAAACGCTCGATAATGGAGACTTGAAACCATGGAAACAGTTATATTGTGCCTCTATTACCTCGCAAGAGGTGGTGCACCGCCACAAAAACACAAATTTAGAGACACGTCGACGCCCAAAGGAGCTATTACATATATTCCGACCGTCGCCGACTCAAGAACTTCTACGGAACTCTTGTGTGGAGTCCCTAACATTTGAAACATCTCCGACAAGCTACCATGGCACGCAGAATTTTTTTCTTCTAGAAGATGGCAAGCAGTCATGAGAAAAATCGATGCATGTCTCGACACGGACTGAATCTTCGACACCACATGTCGAGATCGCTGTGTCGCATCGTCGGATATGTCCGCGGAGTCGGTAGGTGACCGAGTGCCTGCTGCCCTATATGTCTACATACACATACACACTCTCTATCACATATGAAAGTTCCAGAATATATATAATTGCCGTTTGCTGCTCTTTATTCGAATATCTCCACATCCTCTAGCAATCCGGTCATCGGCTTTTTCATTCTTTTGACAGTTCCATTCGTCGTTCATTCATTTGTTCTTTCATTTCTCTTCGAAGTTCTCCCGTCTCCATCTTTGACTTCAGGCACCTGGTGCGCCAAGATCACACACAATCTTTATTCCCCATACCACATCCATATATCATATTTTCTCGGACTCTAGTTACGAAGCCTTTTTTAGGAGCCCTTCAAAAAAATGGTGTCTACTAAGTCTCTGGCCTGGGCCTTGACCTGTGGATTTTTCGGCCTCCAGGCTTATGCTGGTACAATTGAAGACTGGCAAAGCCCTCCTGGTGTCGAAGCCCGTTCACTAGATCTCGTACCGATCCGTGAAGAGGAACTTTTCCCGAACTTGCAGAAGAGGTCAGACGACTTCACAAGAGTGCATCCCCAAGATGAGGTTAGAATGTTTTTTGGCAAAGCCATATGTAAGTTCCCTTTCGGCTGCGAAGAATACATACATCGCATATATATATCAAGCATAATCGCTAATGGAGTTTTTATACACGATAGCGGAGAGCCACATAAATCTAGCCAACCTGACGGTAACACAGCCAGATGCGCAGCATCCCATACTTCTCCTCGAGAGGTTCGATGACCTTACAGAGAGTATCGCCTGCACAAACAACGACACGGAATTGGCCTTGAAGTTCCGCAGCAAAGATGCCATGGACACTGCTATAAAAGCTTGGGACTGGGTGAACCAGAACGAGAGTGACTTTTTCTTCCTGATAAGCCACCACCATCACAACGGCTGTGGCGCCCAGGAGGAGAGAACTCCATACAAGATTACAGCAGTTCAATACGACCAATTTAATCTTGCCGTTATCCTCACGAAACAGCCTGTAACATGGGACGAGACCCTCCACAACTTCCAGCTAAGCATTGGCACCACGGATCACCTGGCAGCCTTGCGTAAGCGCAATGCTCATGCGAAAAGGGACGTTGAAGGTATACGCAAAACTATCGCGAATGCCTTCTGCGGGGATGCTAGTCCTGTGGCGCTTATCTTCCAGAAGCATTGCATGACCTTGAAAGATGTCGGCAAGCTTCAGGAACTTGGCATACCTATATCACCGCTGGGTGGCCATAAGGCCCTTGCAGCAACTGTTGAGAATGGCCTGCAGGCTACCTTGAATACCATCGCTAAGGATCTCCCAGACTTCAAGGCTGAGACTAGCACTGCAAGTTTCACGTTGGGTAAAGACGACCCAAAGGAAAAGCATTCCATGTCGATACTCAAGAAAGGCATTGTGGATGCCAAAGCTGCAGCTACTTGCACTGGCTGTTTCATCACCGGAAATATCAATTATAGGGTTTTTGCATCGCGCTTGGACGGTGGCAAGTCCAACCTATACATTGATGTTACTCCCAACGTCAAGGGTAAGATGGCAGTGGATCTGGTCGGGACAGTAACGAAGGAAGTCGACTTTAATCTCCTGGCTACAGTCTTGAACGCCAAGCTGAAGGCATTGGTTATCGGCAACATCATCACAATCGCCCCAGAGATTGCTAACGGGCCAGGAGTAGTTTTGAAAGGAGAGGTCGCGGCAAATATCACTCTTGGATTCGAGTTCAACACTGCCAACGCGAGCGTAGCATTAAGCTTAGGCTCTGACACACAGCTCCTCAACAGAAATTGGGATGTTGCAACTGTTTCTCCTTCGTTCAACTACAATTCGGCCAAGGTTGAAGGCCAAGTTGCCCCATATTGGCGGTTCGGGATTGGCTTTGGCGTTGAGATCGTTGGGAAGGCTAAACTCGGTGCTTTCGCAGGATTCACCGCGCAGCTTGACAATATTTTCACCCCGGGTGCCTGCGATGGCCCAACAGGGCCGGGTCTCATCCAACAATCCTCTAACTTCAAAGTCGATGTGGGCTACAAGGTCCTCGCCGAGTTTAAAACCGGGTTTGGGCTGGTGGATGGCTTTTTGAGTGATGTGGTACCTCAGCCGAAAGACGGGAAGTCCCTTGTGGATCATCCGCTTGAAGTTGCATGCAAGCCTAAGAGCTCTTAAGTACTCACATGCTACGGAATATATATATAGATGTTCGTTGGATGTCCCAAGTTTCTGAGCGTTCTATATCCATGTATGCTGCTAATATATGCAGCTCTCGTTTGGTTATGTATATGGGCGGCAGGTCTGTTGATGTATTTAATCTTTGTCAAATCCAAATATCGTGAGCTTTCAACATTTTATAGCCAACTAGGCATATGTAGCAGTCTGACTTCATGAGTCCGAGACCAGGAACTGGGTAAATACATACTTAAGCGCTCAGTTATCCTTCCGCAATATCTTGCATTGGTGTCTGTGTGTGATTTGGACTGGCACGGCCCACGCGAGAAACAAACTACGCCTCGTACTTATAGCGATTCACGCATTTAGGTTGTCATATGCCGTCTGTGGCGTCAGCTAATGTATTCAACAGGTATCAGACCCTGAGCACGAGCCCGAGCCCTGAAATATGAACACGAGTCAAGCTGATGTTGCGAAACTAACATCTATTCATTAAGTTCGACATTGCAAAATGCTCGGGAGCGAGATCTAAAAGGATTCATGCTACTGCAATTGTATATCACAGCTGAAAGTGGCCTGATCACCACCAGAAGGCCGATACCCGAGAAATGGCTAGCGCACGAGGACGCAAAACGAGATGGTTTTCCTGACCAATGACAGGATTACGTACCAATACTGCAAAGCGGTGAAATTTGACATTTAATATCGACAAAAGAGGTCCAGAACGTGGGGCAGCAAGGATACCAGGGAAATCTGTAACACACCAACTCGCTTTCTGTTCCTGCATTTCTCCACATCTTTTGCCCCTCCGCAACAGTTGAATTCCATGTTGCTCCACTCTATCAGTAATCCATTCTGTGAAAATGACGGCGAATTTCGGAGGAGTGCCTTTCTTGGGGCCAGGCACAGACGAATAAGACTTGACACGCTGCGGGCAACCGAATGTCCGATAATTTGACAGTTTCTTCACATTTGACGGCTTCTGTGCACTTGTGGGGACCATCCACTTCCAGCACGGTCGTATACGCGTAGCGAGGGGCGCGAGCTGACTACCACCAAAGAGATATCGCTTGCAGACGAATCGGGAAACAGAGCTGGAGTTCAGTGTAACCCCAAACTACAACAGCTCAACACCATCTACGGAGACGGACTAAAATCACGCACTTTCAACCCTACCCGCCTGTCAACCCTATCAGCGCACCTCCCTCGACTACGCTTACGCTTCGCGGTTCGGAACCCGCGAGCTAGTAAAGCCAAGCCCTCGAGAACTCGTTTGTTCATGCCGATTCCTACCGAAAAAAGGGGTGTTTATCTCGCGTGGTGGACGAGGAGACGAGCGGAAATGTGCCTCTGTGGCCGTCCGTGCGCAGCCCAACCCTGGCTCAGCAGCGCCACGGGGAGAGCGGCCGCGTTTCAACAGCCCATTGCCCAAGCCCCATCTGGTAAACAACAGCTCCATTTCACGAAGTCCGCGCCCTGGATAAGTATCCACATGCGCAATCTTCCAAGCATTTACTCGGCCGTGCGCGGGCCAAAAACCTCTTTGACTCCTGAGTTAAGCTGAAGTGGGCTGTGGGAATAGCATTCGGCTTTCGGTATTCGGCTCGGATCCATGAGCTGTCATTACAATTGTCAACACCATTGCCTGTCATGTCAATGTCCATTCCGGGAAGCGATTTACGAGATGACAGCCATATCCTTGGTGTGGCAGTACACTATAGAGTATAAAGGAGAGGCATCCCCAGGACGATTGTCGAGATCTCTACTTGGACTCTGCAACGATCGTTCGTTCCCTTACTCTCTCTTTTTGTCCATCTCTTTGTATACCAGATAGGCGTAGTCCTTCTGAAGATATTTCCGCTCATTCAATCACAGCCAGCACTGGATTGCATACATATTTCCTTACCTCACCTACCAGAACACCATTGTGAAGGTCCTTTTTTCTCGTTCCATCGAAGAAACTCAACAAACATGTATTCAAAATTCACTTCCATGCTTCTGTGCTGCCTCCTTGCCGTCGTGTCCGTTGTGTCCGCGGTTCCCTTGAGCGCCAATGTCCGCCTTGATGGTGAGAATGGTGTACTGGAAAAGCGAGAACAATGCACCAGAGACAATGCATACCGCATGGTTCTCGGCTGCTTGCAGGACAAATATAGACCGATTGTCTGCGCTCCGTATCTATCGGCTGGCGACGGTGGTTCCAAGACTGTCACCCAAACAGTGACGGCGACAGCCGTGTAAGTGCATACAAATAGTCATAGAAGCGGATTCGCTAAGCTGCAATTATACTTGTGTATTGACAATGTGATTTTAGTACCGTATTCACCACCGTCACGTCGACCACGACCGTTGGTACCACCACTACCATCGCCGGAAAAACGGAGACTGTATCCGCAACGACCACCGTCACAGGCACCGCGACAGTGACCATGTGGCAGTTCAAGCGACAAAAGGAGAGACGCGATGCCTCTGACGACGCCGTAGCAAGTCTGTCAAGTGCTTGCTTGTGCTACTATGGTCAGACACCTAGCACCCCGAAAACCGCCACTACTACAGTTGGAGGTGGCAGTACTACATCGACAGTCGTCAGGCGGACGACTTCGTACGTGGTAGCCACTAAGACTGCCCCCGTTGCTACAGTCACAAACACGTCGACTGTATCTTCGATGACTACAGTTACAGTCCGTGCGTGGGTTACTGGTGTACCCGCCGCCTAGTCAAACGGATCAATCTCGAAGGAGCAATGTGTAGAGACTGCGAGAGTCTAAACTGCCAGACAGATGAATTTGATTGCGCTGTTTGTTTGTTTCTTTCATTCATGTGACGGGTCAAGCTGGTCCTTATCTTTCCTCCTGGCCTGCATTACGACTCGACTGGCACGACTCATGCTCATGCAAGGCTTATTCTTACCTACCTACCTAACTCTGTCTTCACCTTTGCTACATCGTTCTGCCGGGCGCTTTAATTCGTTTCTCACACAGCAGATATCATCTGGCACCTTTAATTTCTAATCTACCTGTAGATAGAAAGGATTTTGTTAACATCTTTCCTTCTTTCTTTTCCACACCCGATTTCTGTTCAGCCTATTAGCGAGATAGCTTGAAATTCGAATGAGTCCGGTTTCTTCGTCACGATCGATGCCTTCAGATTTTGTTACTTGTGTTGCATTGTAGAACAGACTTTGAAAAGTGGATCCTAGGAGGACCGAGCTTTGACAGGAGAGCGTTTCAGACTCAGCCAGCGGCTCGCTAAAGTGCATATTCTAACGTTATCCTATTAGAAATACTTCGGGGAGAGATCCTCTCCGATATCATAGAGTCACTAGGGATGTGCATCCTGTGCCGATGCCGATCTTAGTAGTGGTTGCGGCATTGGGATAGGAATCTGGTTTCTCGATCTTTCTGCAACGTGGGTCCCCAAATATCGTATTCGAGTGGCGGAGTCAATGTTTCATGGTTGGTGAAAAGTTAGCGCTGGTGATGCACGGCTCAGGAGAGGCTAGGGTATCTTGAGCCTCGATAGCAGAGTAGACGGCACATGCATGTGGACTTGAGCACTTGAGCTAGACTGCACGAATGCTATGTTCCGAAAAGGAAAATATCCAGGCCAAGATATATACAGGATCCAGTATCTACCTATTATAGTACGATCCTACGTGAGTACAATCGTTCGTCAAGTCTAATAGTGAATTCTCTGCCGAGCAGACTCTCAAAAATAATTCAACAACTGGCAGGCGCTAGGCATGTCGACGCGACGTTTGGGAGTCCTGAATTCAGGCCTGTCGCTCGGGGATCATATCGATGCTACATACTTTAAGCTCAGATAAAATAAGTAAATAACCGTTAGACAAAAGGTGGTCTCGCAAGACAAAAGGCAGTCTTGAACAGCTTGTATTATCATAGGCATATACCATAACCAATTTCGCTATCCATAACTAACCACCTGAACTGCAAAATTTAAAACTCAGCCCACCGTTGACCACATTGATTTCCACCTGCTGCATGCTGCATCTGTTCTGACCTGATGTGACTTGCGAAGCACAATATGAAAGTGGAAAATATACTTATATACGTGAAAAAATCGCAAGGCCCGCATAGCTCAATAGCCATCTGCCACACCTCAAAAGAACAAGCCGACCCGTAATGCCACTGCTATCATGGTAACCAGGGAAAACCCAAATTCCATACATATGCCAATTGACTCGCTTACGCATAACTATAGGTGTTGATCGAAAATTGAAAGGAAAGGGAGAAAAAACAAGCACAACCGTAGCGCCAGATTCTTATATCATTCGTGAACATTTCACTTCTCGAAACCACACAAAACAACTCATAAATCATGAGATACACTTGTCCATCTATCCTTGATTCAATATCAAGGAGATCAATGGCCAGTTGGCGGTTGTGCCGAGGGAGCCGAAGGAGGCGGAGGCGGTATAAACGGTTGCTCCATAACCGGCATCTCTGTCACCGGCGAAACAGGTTCCACAGAGCCTTCAGGTATGGACGGAGGATTAGGTGCATATACGGATTCTTGAACGCTTGTACGTATCGGAGCGACAGGAGGCGGGATCTCGCCAGCGTCGATGGCTTTATCGTGAATCCAAGTCGCCTGCGGCGGCCCAGGCGGTGGTATATAAGGCTGCTCTGAAACTAGCATGATCTCGTCGCCCGAAAGCGGGTCGGGATGGACCGTGGGAGATGGTGTAGGTACGACTTCTTGGACGCCGACACTTAGTCCGCCGTTTGGATACGCCTCTGCGGACTTGATCTCCTTCTCGTCAAAGCCGGACATTGGCGCTGGGATCGGCGGTGCGAACATTGGCTGTTGCCCTTGTGGATAGTATGCTTGCTGCGGCTGTTGAGGGTATGGTTGCTGTGGATAGTATTGTAGTGACGGATCTGTCGGAGCCATTGGCGGAACGGGCATACCGGCGGTTTCGTCCTTGTTCTTCTTCCTACGCCCGAACAGAGCGGTAATGGTGCCCACGAAACCAGCAGCGATGGATGTACCGGCTGTTGGACCCGCGGCTAGTCCACCGCCAGTTGCTGCAGTAGGTGCAAAGGCGGCCGTTGTACCGGACACGGCGCCTGCGCCCGCCGTTGGAGCCATAGCACCGACGGACCCGACTCCTGCTGCTGGACCCATAGCTCCAGCTGATGAAGCGCCTACCATAGCAGTGCTTGCACCTGCCCCTGCACTTGTTCCAGCGCCTGTCCCAGCGCCTGCAGCTGCGGATGCGAGTGCAGCTCCGCCAGTCGGGTCAGCTATGGGTGGTGCGAAGGCGCTGGATGCCGCAGTCGCGCCGCCATCCATAGGCGGCGGGATAGCAGATAGACCTGAAGTCGCCTGTGCCGCTCCATGTGCTGCTTGTCCTGCGCTTTGAGCGATTGAAGCCGCGGCCTTTTCTGTGACTCCGGGAACATATCCAGTCGCACTTGCGGCGGCTTTGGCTTCCAGGCCGGTCGGGACGTAGCCTGCTGCAGCTGCAGCCGCCTTGCTCTCGAGACCAGTCGGTACGTACATTGCTCCTGTGGCTCCAGCAGCGCCGGAAGCACCTCCTCCACCGGCGCCACCAGCAGAAGATATCCCGACGGCTGCAGCTGCCTTGGCTCCCCACATTGTCTTTGTCACAGCGAGAAACCCGAGTCCAGCAAGAGCGGCAGCCCCGATAACTCCACCTAGGACGCCGCCCACAACTGGTCCTGCTGCCGACTTCTTCCCTTGGGCACCACTCTCGAAGCGACAAGCGCTGTTGCATCCGTCGCCGTCTCTTGTATTTCCATCGTCGCACTCCTCACCGGGGTCCAGCCTGCCGTTACCACATCCAATCGGCGATGCACCCCTCACGAGGATATACGGGATCCCGCGGGTGCCATCGCTAAACTCGCGAGACCCAGAGCCCGGCACGTTCTCCGCAATGGCAAGCGGCACGAAGCTCTGCTCGCCTGTCGACGGGTACGTTACGAATGCCTCATGCACGGAGCAAGTCCAATTACTGAGCACCTTGTCGGTGATATTGGTGAGCACTGGACTTTCCGCAACGATATGGACATCATCGTAACAGTTATCGAGCTGCTCAGAGTTAAGGTCGCCGCGGACTTCGAATTCGCCAAAGATGTCGAGGATTGGGACGGCGGTCTGGTTGCGGTCGCCGTAGTACTTTGACAGGGAGAAGTAGAGACCCGTGCCTTTGCCGGTAGCCGCGAAGGCGATGCCGTTTGTGATAAGCTCTTGCGCATTGCTGTAGTGATTGGAGGTGTCGGTGCCTGGATAAAATATAGCAAGATGCATGTGCAACAGCGCCACACGTTAGTAACCCGCCAAATAAAAGATGGCTTGCCAGGCGCGTTGATACAACTACAACAGCAACAATCAACGACCTCACTGCCACTCACCAATCAGAATCACATTGCCCGAAATGGCTGCACCCCACGTCTTCCGGTTGCCCATGATGATGTCCAAGTCCTCTGGATCGGTCGAGATAGGGTCACCGATAATGATCGCCTTGTACTTTTTGAAGTCGTCTGTCGTCATGGCGTTCCATTCTACTTCTGTGACGGTATCATACGTCCATTTATACGGAAACGGGTCGAACGAATAGCCGCCTTCTGCTACAAAATCCTCACGGCCGGTAAAGTCATAATGGAAGAGGAGTTCTTCGACGGCAGCGACCCCGACGGTACCGACGAATACGGTGGCGAGTAAGGTTGCGACAGCTTTCATCTTGGAGTTTGTGGGTCGTCGCACTTCGCGTCGGCCTAGCGAAATCGATTATATGCTGAAATACGACTATACAGACGCGGAAGCGGCACAACTGCTATAACGACAGCTCGCGTAGAGCGCGTTCAGCCAGAGGTCGCGATCGTGAATATGGGGCGCTGAGAGGAATAATACTCTTCGTCGCATCGATAGACCGAGAAGAGGAGGGGGCGCATCAGGCTATATGTACGGGGCCCGTTATTCCTGGTCGCTCTCGCCTTCTGGGACGCCCCCTGCACCCACACCCGGGAAACAATGCAATACGTTCAGGTAGTAACGAGACCGATTTCAGCCTCAGAAACGCTGGCCTAAAAATCCTGCCCACCAAGCCCGGACCAAGAGGCCCCTTCAAAGGCCACTTGCAATTAGTGGCCTTGAAGGCAACCAGCAGTCGTCTGCGCAGCGCCTATTATTGGTGGCAAGTTGGTGGGCGCAGAATTATTCGGATACGCGGTGGGGCGCCCGCTGAGATCCACTTTTGGTCACACAGCTTGGGCTCAGAAGCTATGGATTATCGACACATGTCGAAGCCTCAAGATCCCGTCAGGAAATTTTATGAGTACTTTGGCTTTGTTGAATTTTCCGAAATCGTGGCTCCCAGAAAACGGTCATCGAGATTGCACAACAGTCATTGTCATTTAGGGATTCAACCAGTCAGGGGAGGGGATATGATATGAAACTCGCACTCGGAAAGCCGAAGAAACTCCAACCGTGCCGACTGATACGAAATATTAGTGCTACCAACAAGGCCGCCAAGATACAGCGATTCCTTTCATCAATCTTGGCCCAATTTCACCGAACTCCTATCGACTCTGGCTCATCTACAGCCCACCTTCACGAAGACTCACGTCGCGATAGCGATTGTCGGTCTCGTTCAGCCAACTCGAACAGAGCCATGCAAGGTTGACAAATACTGCGAATTGATGCATATTTTGGCGGCTACACGTGGCGCCGATGGAATCAAACATCTTGTGCGACGACCCACCCGGCGAGGCACTGCAGTGACTAAGCGGCTATTTTGAGCTACACCAGCCGTGTCTCTGGGATGCAGGCAGGCTGCAGGGCTGCGTCGACGCTAACAGCTTAAGTATCGCAGTCACATCCGACGGGTACCATCTGGTTTCTCCTCTGCTTCCGAACACCATGAAACTATCGACGATACAAAGTACCGGGTACATTTGACCTGAAACGTGACATTCAACGGAATCGTTTCTTGCGGAAATTAGTCATCCTGTCCCAATTCCAATACGAGATCGATTCCTTTGCGCCTGTCCAACAAGCTCGCAACTTTGGTGCTTTGCAACAGCCAAGCTGTTTGTTTCCGGAACGCGTGAGTGATAGGAGTTACCTTTTGATATCTGTGAGCTCTCCGTCGATCTTGCCGAGTTCTCGCACTTTCCAAGTACATCTACTGCGGCTGATCCTTCGGGATTCCGTCTTTTTTTGCAGGCATGTGCCTACACTGAGTCTCGGGACCGACGCTGTGATTCGTCACGGCTTAAATGAGGCCCAGAAATATGGAACAGCGAAAGTCTTAGCCGAGATCGTACTCGGTTGATTCGGACAAATTTCGATAACGATTGCTGACTAAATTTCACATTGCAACAATAGACGAATTCAAAATGCGACTTTCACTTCAATTCACATGATGTCCCCCGCTTCCTAAACGCTGATACATTTAAAGGCTGCGTACACTATGGCATAGGTTCAAAGGACCTAGAAATGCCCATTGATCTCGCGCGCACCATATGGTTCCTCCAAATACTTCTCCTCCTCCTCCGTCAACTCCTTCTCCTTGGAGTCCAACGCTTCGTCCATCCGCGCGACGTTGCTGAATCCGATGATCGGCGAGGAGACACGCTTTTTGGTCCATGCCAGAGCCACGTGGCTCATCTTCCAACCTTTCTTCTCCGCGATCTCTTGAACGCGTCTAATGATCTCCTTATCACCGTCCTCGTGGCCGGTTCGGAAAAGGGCGAGCTTCTTCTGAAGCATCTCCTCGCCGGCAGACCTGGTAGTCTTGCCAAAGTCGGCCGGGGCGCGGGCGAGATGACCGCGGGCAAGAGGACTCCACGGTATCAATCCAACGCCGGTTTCGTTACAGAAACGATTCTATCACAATTCTATCAGTAAAGTTCGATTCCTCACCACTTCCAGAAGTGGCATTGATGGTCCATAGCAATGAACTCAAGGATATGTGTATCTCACCATCTCGCGCTCTTCCTCCCTGTAGAGAAGATTATACTGGCCCTGCATGCTAACGAACTTCGTCCAACCATTCTGCTCGGCAACGAACTGCATACGCGCAAACTGTGTCGCCCACATGCTGCTCGCACCGATATATCGCACCTTGCCGCTCTGCACAAGGTCATGCAGCGCCTTCATGGTCTCCTCAATCGGCGTATTGTAGTCGAAGCGGTGGATCTGGAACAGATCGATGTAGTCCGTACCCAAACGTTTGAGCGATCCTTCGACTTGGTTGAAGAGTGCGGCGCGGGACAATCCACCCTGATTGACGTAATCCTTGCTGGCGTCGACTTTATCCTGGTAGAGGAAGGAGTGACCGGCGCCGTCGCCCTCGACAATGGTGCTGTAGGCCTTGGTCAGGATGATGACCTTGTGGCGCGGGATCTCGTACTTCTTGAGGGCCTTGCCGATGACAATCTCGGAATAGCCGTTGGAGTAGATGTTGGCGGTGTCCCAGGTGTTGATGCCTTTGTCGTAGGCGGCCTTGAGCAGCGGCAGGGCGGCATCCTCGTCGAGGACCCATGTGTCCCACTTGCTGGAGCCGATGGACATGGCGCCGAGAATGGGGACGGAGACGCGGAGACCCGAGTTACCCAGGCGCTTGTAGGTCGCCTTGGTAGCCTCGTAGGACTCCTTGACGTGGGGTGCCATTTCAAGAGGGCTGGACATTTTGGCTAATTGCGGTATAGAAGTATATTAAAAGGTAGGATATTAAAGTGTCGAATGAGATCAGGTAATTGAGAATGGAAGCGGTGATTGTATAGAAAGCTCTGTTAGAAAACTGATCGCGATGCTGGGTTCTACTTTCATCAGACCACCGACCTCAGTCCTACCCGATGCCTTTATATAATTGTCCACCAGGTGAAAGCTCCCACCTTTAGCTTTCCTCGAAGTTTGCCATGGGCACTGCAGGACTGTAGAACCCATCTAATTCCACTCGCACCGGCAGAGTTAGATCCCGCCGGCCGGTTTACTCATGCTCACCACGTAGTTGGGCATTATTTCACACGTTCGCCCATGCGGCGAGGACATGATGCGGAGTTCAATCCACAACCAGCTAGCAAAACAGCTCCCCGGCGTAGCTAACAGCGCCGAAGAATCGCCACATCACTAATCAGAGCAATACATCCGACGAGCCGTCGCGTCGCTTACCCCCCTGCGCTGGCTGGACCACAGCTGTATGGCTTACGCCCTTGAGGGCCTGGTAAGCCACGCTGGAAGAGGCAAGTGGGTCGCTTTTTTTTTCGAATGGCAAATCGCTTGTTGGAGTCAACGCGGGGAGACGAGCGTCGTACGGAAATTTGAGTTAAGGTCACCCGCGCTGAGCTTTAGCTTGGCCTGGGGAGAGCTGGACTTAGTAAGATCGCAAAGGAAGCGTTCGTGACTGGGTACTAAGCAGATGGGGATTTGGAACTTAATTCGGTCCGTGTTGAAGCGATTGTTGTAATATGCGCGGTGAGAATATATGCACAGGATCGAATTTAGCCTGGTATTTGCGAGTTGTTGCATGGCGGATCTGACCACCACGACTAGTACGTCTGAGCGCGTCACATTGCATTTGCTTGCACGTCGGCCCAAGCTACTGCTTATCTACGAAGTGTCGGGAGATAAATCGCGCCGATTTGGTTTCGGGAACACGATCATCCGAGGATAGCCTACGTCGGCCTGTCGCCTGAAGCAGCGGCTTATCGATAGCATTGGTGTACTGCAATGGTAATACACTTACTATTACATTGTTCTAGGCTTCGGAAACAGGTTGCCGCGACTGGTGTCGGCGGCGAGTTAGCTGGATCCATGGATTTCAACATGAGCAGAGTAATCAATATTATTCAGATAGTATTGAGTTCGAGTAGCTTAGCTTCACGTCTTTTAGCGTCTTTGGACAACTCCCTCGAAAAGCCCGATGCATCATGATATCATTGCTCCCTAACATGAGGCTCGTTGACATGGTTCAAGGATTCATATATCGCACGTACTATTAAGATCCTATTGGTTGTACAATTGTTTCAAGGCGGACCGCACGTTAGATATTTTTGAAAAGCTTAATTATCGAATTTCAAATCGCGATATCTTCCTGTGGATCCCGGCTATTAGATGATCCCGTGAATCTGGCCTATAGTTACTCCTCGATTCGTAGATCCTCTGGCGGGGTGTACGCGTATATGCATACGTAACTGCGCATTCATTATGGGGTCTTGATATTATACTGGGTTATGAAGCTTGGTCTCATATAGCTGGACAGGAATAATTTGGGATGAAGGCCCTGCCAAGGCAAGATTAACTCCACAGCTGCACAGCCGTACATGAAATATAGACAATCGCGAATCAGAGCGCAGTTCTAGGGACGGAGTAACGTCCATACCACAACTAGAGCCACCTCAATCCACGCAACCTTGCTCGAGAACAACCCTGCGAGCACGGTGCGGAATATTATCGAGCCCATTCAACAAAGTAAGACACACTATCTCCGCATCGTCCGCTTGATTTATGACGTAAATCCCGACCAATCTGCTGCATTATATCCGCAGCGGCGCCTGCGACCCGAGTCTTGCGTACGCACCATACTGACATGCATCTCGCCAATTAACGAAGCTTCGAATATGTGGTCAATGGCGAATATATATCTACGGACATTCTGCATTCCAAATATTGTTTCGAGCGATAAAGTCCGCATACCTGGGTCCCGAGTTGCCGGCGGGTTGACCATGCACCCCGATTTTTCCCCGTTATATCGTACGAATGTATTGCTAGCGCTGACGTGTTATGCAATTATGTAAGTGTGTTGGGTCCAGACTACGAGACTGCGGCTCGCGTCTAGAACTACGGATAGAAGCGGCTTATCTAATGATCTTGCGTTGGGTATCGAGACATTCGATATAGTAGAGCACTACATACCTTAAAATCTTGCTACATGGGTCAGCTCTGTTTAGTCCCGAAGCCAGGTGATCTAGAGATCTGCTATAGTAAGATGCTATTGAAAGGAGTCTCCGGACTATATTGACAGAAGGCGATTTGATGGAGCTATAGATCTAGCGTACGTGCAAAAGATTCGCAAAAGATCGTTTAATTGTCTCGTACGTGGTAGAGTGCATGGTATGTGATCTCTATCGTGTGATATATCCCTATAGCCAAAACTACGTTTTGGAGGAGGTTCACTCTCCAGATACTCAAATTTGCGACGACTCAATTGAAAATCCATAGGTACATATGTCCAGGATTTTGTAGTATCTTGCACCAAGCGTTTTGGAGATAAATCAATTTACTGCACCTGTGTGCCTTGTATCAAAGGATAGAGTGAGAGCTGGTCTCATCCGATCTCAAAAGATTTGCATGGAACAACCCTGTAAGCCTTCTAGTCAGCCTGTAAGGTCCAGGCGTACATAGATAGATGATCTGACTTGTTAAGTCAAATCGATTAATCGTGAAGAAATTTAAAGAAACTCTGAGATGAAATGAAAAAGTATGATATTTCAATCAGCCTGCTATGGACAAATAAGTAGATTGGTCTATAGATACATATAATACAAATGAAGGGTATTAGAAATTATCTTGTAGCCACGAGAACCTACCTCACGGTAAACAGCTCATGCATGGTAAACGACTGGCTCTGCGATAGCCTCATGCACGCCATGCCATCCAGCCTTACGGCCCACCTCGCACGTAAGGACCGTGTCCCCATAACTTACAAACCAAACACCACGCATCCCACGTATGTTATACACCACCTACTTAGTAATACCCAACGCGGCCGTAAACCTCCTCGACCACCTCCGGATTCGCCCTCAACTCGCCCACCCAATCCATAACCCACCCCTCGATCCGCTGCGCCACATCCCCCAGCAGCCGCTCGTAAACCGCACCCCCACCGCCGGCCTCGTCCTCCTCATCTTCCACACGCGCACCGCCCGCCGGCGACCCGTTCTCCCCGGCGACACCATTAACGAAGAACAAACCGCAGTGCGCGCCGACTTCGTCTACGTTTTCCATAACGACTTTAACCCAGCAGTCGTCTTCCCCCTTCGGGATCACGCAGAACGTCTTCTCCTTCCGCGGCGGCGACGATGTGCGCGGTGGGGTCGGCGTTAGATATCCATTCAACGCATGCTGTCCGGTCTTCGCATCACCATTGCCCGCCGTCCCGGTTGACAGCGAGGGCGAATACGCTGGTGGTGAAGCCGTGGATGCGGCGTCGTCGTCGTATGTAGATGCAGCGTAGGCGTTCGCGAAGGCGTCTGGGTCGATATCGGCGCCAGCGGTACTAATCCCCTCTTTCGTGCGGCTTTTATCCCGGGGCGGACTACGGCCCGTACACGCTGTATAATAATTGACGAAGCGCACGCGCGGCAGGTTCGCTGTGCCGTCTAGCCCGTTGTCGCCGAAGACGCCGCGCCGCCGGTCGTTTATGTCTGGTTTCTCGAGCGCGCGGACGCGGGTATATCGCGCTTTCATGCTGCGGAAGTCGAGGAGGGCGCCGGAGAACTCGAGGTGGCCGTTGACGTATGCCAATGCCGCGCGGCTGACCTCGCCGTGGTGCTTTCGCATGAACGCGAGGCTGGATTGCCAGAAAGTCTTTTTCGGCGGGACGGCCGGCGGGGTGAATGAGGATGAAGATGTAGAGTTGGAGACCGTAGTCGCGAGGGAGAGGGTGGAGTTGTTGAGGTTGCTGCTGCTGCTGCTGCCGCCGTATGGACTGGCGGGTAGTTCGGGGTCCGGTGGCGGCTTTTCGCCGGGTTTGAAGAGCGAACTGAGGCCGGACTTGACGACGCCGGGGTGGATACCGAGGAAGGGTGTGTCGAAGGAGACGTGGCCGAGGATGCGGTGGCGGCAGAGCGGGTGTAGTATCGAGGCGTCGGCGGCGAGGAGGCCGCCCATGCTGTGACCGAGCAGTATGATATCTGTCGACGGCGACTCGAAATCCGACAGCCTACACAACCACCATTAGCACATACACATCATCGCGAACTGTCTCGTAAACCAGTGAGGGTAGGAGTAGAAGATAAGTAATGACATACCATCGCCCGAGATCCTCAACGGCGTAGCTCAGCTTATCCCTCGTCTTAAACTTCGGATAAACCTTCGTATGCACAACATGCGTCTCCTGCACCAACACCGTCAACAGCTCGTGGAAATGAGCGGGAAAGCTGCGAAAGCTAGTCTCATCACCAACGAAGCCATGGACGAACACACACAAAAGCGTACGCGCAGACGACTCCCCCGTTCGAATCGCCTCGGCGACGTCCGGCGGTGGCAGCAGCGACGCCGTCGACGAGGTGCGCGTGTCGGTGGGATTCTGATAGGGGTGTAGCGAGGGGTTCGTGGTGTTGGGCACGGCGGCGGAGGCGGGGGCCAGGTGCGTCCATCGGCGGGGGAACGACATTGCGTACGTAACCTGTCGTGTCGGTAGCCAATCTATCGTATCGTATCGTATCGTATCGTATCTTGGTTCGTTGAGTTGTAAGGTTAAACGAAGGTATCGTGAAGGAAGGAAGGAAAGAAGGTTTAGAAGGGAGGTTGAAGTTTAAGTACCGCGGTGTTGCGGTTACACACGCCAAACGGGCCAGCGAACCAGCGACCGAGATGGGATGAGGTTGAAGTTAAAGTTCCGCGGGACTCAGCCATGCAACCGATGCGAAAAAAACCCGAATGCGCCACAATGCCCCTGCCTGCGACCCCAGATACAATAAAAAAATAGGATCAATCGTATCAGCAACATGCATGGGCAAAAGTCGCTTGGTTATAACTATGGCAGTGTCTGACGAATGCATCGGCCTAGCTCAGGGCATTTACGATACGAGACGACGCCAGATCCTGGTCGCCCGTAGCTCTGGGACGACGGACCAATCTCCGTCAGGAAAGCGCTGCTGCACCTGCGACAGGCATCCACACGCCAAGCGGCTCACCGAATGACATTTCTCGTTCAAGCAGACACTCTCCGCGCGACGAGAACGGCAGCTGACAACTGCAGTTCCGCCGTTGTAACCGTACCGACCAAGCCCTGCTGCATGAGGTCCTCGGACCGACAACCGAGCATTTCGATCAGGGTACTTACTTGTATGCATACGTACTACTAAGAACATCCATCTGAAGCGACTGTTGCAAGGCAGATTACACATATGCATGGAGATCTCACCATCAATCATACTAAGCGTTTGTTTGTTTCTACAAAATTTAGTAGGATCTGCAGTATATGCAATATCTATTACGGTGGTCTATAGACGGTTTCGAAGTGAATCAATCCGCATGCACATGAAAGACGCTAACCTCGAGAAACGCCCGCCCGGGATCCGGTAAGCGGACAGCATATAAACACGCGTAGTCTAGCCGATGGTATTAAGCAATGCCCATCCGCACCATGCTGACAGTCATCGTAGGCAAAGGGGGAGAGAGCGCGGGATGGGATGGAATGGGATGGCGATGATGAAGTAGGGAGAAAGTGTGACAGACAGTGAAGCTTAGGGGGGGCGATTGACCAATCGAAGGATAAGGAAAGATAAAACTTATGGAAGAATAAAGTAGACCCAGAAAACGAACCTTCGAATAGTAGAAGGCAAAGCCATACATGAACCTCGACCGTTCGCCGATTAGAAACTACCTACCCGAACTTCGGGTCCGACCCTTGCAACCGTTCCGTGCTCCTAGTGAAAGACAACATGCAAAGGAGATGATGATATGATGAAAACGCAATGAGAGGAATGAGCCGTCAAGGAGGAGTTTCGATGAGAAATTGGCTGCTGTGTCGGTCGGAATCAAAGGATATAAAGACATGATCACGCTTGATGGACGACAATGGGAATATGCAGACAAAGGAAAAGCGAGAGGAAACGGCAGAAAAATGCCCTCGGGAAGAATATATATATATACCGACTGCTCACCATCGATTTTTGTGGCGAAAACGGAAGGGAAGGTTGGTAACACAGACCTGAGAACCCAGAAGGACGTGTACCTTAACAGGCACAACTATAATGTCCACATGCAGGCTGGATTTGCGAACTGGAAGCCAAAGTTCACAGAGCCACGCCGATCTCAACGATCTTCCCCTTGCAATCTCGCTTCTCTCCTGGCCGTGGTGTCATGACCTCAGCCCTCAGCATCTCCTTTGCGACAATCACATCCTCTTCCCACTCCGTGTAGTCCAGATTGCCCCGCTTCATGAACAGATTGTCCGAATAGAAGCTAAAGTTGTCCAGACCGCGCACCTTCCGGATCTCGTCCAGCATGCAGAGTCGCCAGATCCTCGTGGTCCTGATCGACACGCTGTCACCGTACGCGTAGAACCGCAGGTCCTTCAGGCCCGGCATCTCGTTGGCAATGATCCCCCAGACGTCCTTCCAGGTCTTGTTATCGTACGGTGGGTACAGAGGGATTTTGCGAGACTTCTTGCGATCGGACACGAATTGCTCGAAATGGGTAACGTTGTGAGAGAGCTGGAGGTGTTTGATCAGCTGGAAATGGCGAGGGGAGATGGAGTTGCGGAGGTGGATGAGCATGTCGAGCGTGTTCACGCAAAACATGTTGCTGGAGTAAAGGTTGTCGGAGGCCTCGAGGTAAACCTGGCGGCAGGTGAAGATGAGCCCGCCGCTGTACGACGCGAAGAGGGCGAGGCGCTGGACCCGGTCCGGATCTTCGTACGCCGTCGAGCGGCTGTAGGCCGGCGGAAGGCAAACGCGGTCAAAGTCAGCTTTGGCCTCCGGCTTACAGGACCAAAGATGGCTGTCCGGGCATGGGCTGAAAGGGATGTCGCAGCGGGCGTGGCTGAGAGAATTTTTGGTGTTGATGAGGTGGAATGTGTTACCGCCGAGGGCGTATTGGTAGATGAGATTTCGAATCTCGCCGGGGAGTTGGAGAAGTTTCGATTGGAGCTGTGGCTCCGGCTTGCCAATCTCAACTCTCTTCTGCGACTTTTTAGAAAGCAGAGGGAAGTTGACTTTGGGCTTCTTAGGCTCCGGAGGGGCCAGAGACTTCCGAATCTTGTACTTCTTCCGTTCTTCGTACAGCCTCTTCTGAACCTTGGTCTCGTCTCTAACGAGTTCCCATAGCGCTTCACCCGAGATCCAGACCAGCCCGAAGGGCACAAACATGCAGAAGCCGATGGCATTTATGACCTTCCGCGTGCGAGACCGGTGCCTGACCATCTTGACGAAAAGGATGCTGTTCCTGGGAGGAACCGGTCCGACGGTAAAACCCTTTCTCTGTTTATGTTATTACCTAGGTAAATGTTGAGGCTAGTGTGGCCCTCCCTCCACGATGGTATGTACGTATGGATGGATGGCGTCGGCGGGCCTGGCGTCTCCGGATTCGGAATCGGTTCGAAGGATGGGGTTTGTATCGACAGCCGATCTGGAAAGGGCCCCCCTTTTAGGCCCTAAAAGAAGGATAAGGTGGGATAACCGTCGACGGAGGCGGGTGAAGGATGATCGGGAATATATATAAATGAGAGGAAGTAGCGACCACCGGGTGGGCGGGGTGACTTTCTTCTGGGTCGGTGTTAAATATCGCGGTGGCGGACGAGGGAGCGTGAGTGATTCCTACTTGTGTGCTTCGTGGGCGCTTTCGTTGCTATGATCCTTGTCTGCCTAGCTGAATGCCGGTTGTTTGGCTGGTGCTGGTTCTCGGGCGGGGATAAGCCGTCCAGAACGCAGAGTGCAAGCCCGCCAGCCAGCCTTGCTTGGTGCCCGTCCAGGATTCTCCGTTGCTTGGGGAGGATGTTAGCGAGAGGGCCCAGAGCACGAGAGGCAGCGGAGGGGAAGAAGGGAGGGAGGCAGTTAGGTAGGAAAAAGAAGCTAGCTTGGCTCCAAAGGATCCAGCGGCACCAGCGGTTTCAAGACGTGGTGAGCAAGTGGATGGATGGATTGGATTGATTGCCTTTCGAGACCCTGGATGCCGTTGGGGGGGAAGTTCGACGAGGGTGGCTTCGGGGAGGGGGAGAGAGGGGAGAAGTTGAAGATTGGGGGGGGAGACCAACAGCAGAGCAAGTCGAATGGAGTTCGAGATGCCGATATAATGATAATGATGGATGAATGCAGCAGGAGGGAGATGGATGGTGGTGTCGTCAAACTGATGATAGTGGCGAGGGCGGGAGGGAGAGGGCGATGAGCTTGGTTGGCTCCCAGATCGGGACAAAGGACAGCTGTGCACCAGTTAGACGACGGAGCAAACAGCCATGAAGAAGGATGGCCGACTGAAAGATGGCGAGAGGGAAGGAGGGAGAGAAGAATGCTGGTGAAGGTGGAGATGAAGACGGTGTCGATGATGACGACGATGCTGGAAAGATAATTGATGTTTAAGGGGCTGAGAGAAGTTTCGAGGTGTCACCGCTCGACGGCTGTCGCGAGCTGGTCGGCTGGCTGACTGCTGGCTGCTGCTGATAGCCCGCCGACAGGAAGTATCGACGGCAGCCACGTCCACACCAACAAACAATCAATAATCCTTCCTTCTTCTGCCCTCCACCTCCACTTCACCGCCCACTTACCAAGTCCTGAGCAGTACTCCTGGCTCTCGCAGCACGCCACAGTCAGCCAAGATCCCTCGACGACGACCAACCTTGCAGCAGCTGCTACAACTATGTGTAAGTCAAGTACTGCCATTCGACAAGGGTATTTTATGGAGCTGCACAAGTTACATACGTCGGCCGTCGCAGCTCGCGGCCACGTTTTTCCCTCTGCTTCCGATTCATGCGGCATCTCGGCGGCAGCGGGCCACAAAGAAAACTTTGAAGTCCCGTTACGTACGTCGTCTTTGACTTTCTCTGTGACTGTCATTTTTCTCCCGATATCCACTCTTTCGGTCAATGCACACTCCCAATTTATTCACTTTGTGAACGCGAAAGGCGGCGGAGGGACAAAACGCAGGAACAGGGTCTCAATGCACCGATGGCTGTGCCAGCCTTGCCAGTCCAGATCGGCTAGACAGGCCTCTGCTTTGCCTCAGGCTCCGAATAACGTGAGTTCGGGGACCCGGATGTCTAGCTGGCTAACTTTTTCGCACAGACACTGTTCTACTAAGTACCAGTAGCGGCACCCCAAATGCTGTTGAACAGTCAGATGCAATCGCACTGCTATCCATGTTTGAAGCGGCCGGATGTCGCTTCGGGACCAATATGCAGAAATGCGACGTCAAGAATTATAAATATAGTCAGTCGATGCAACCACCAACCGGCTTGAATCCTGGTGACCATTCACAGACGGCGAGCTCAGAAAAACGCGCATGCACGAGCCAAAAACCGGATCTCCAGATTTGCCTTCGAGGCCGCCCAGGTCATGGTGTTATTCGATGGCCGGCTGGCCACACCATCGCTTAATTCACTTGACATGATGCCACCGCTAGCCAAGATCTATTATAGCTACTGGAATCCTGTCGCTTCCAGGACGTCGTCTCGCACCAGACGGACCGTTCGCTATCGTCTGTTTACAATGTCTCGTCTCGATGTGATACTAGCAACTATCACATGTCCGGTTGTCGTTTCGAACTTTGTTCAACGTTCAAGATCAAACCCAGCGATAGGACGTTATCATATCATATCAAACGGTGTGTGGGGAATGGTCACGCTGGAATATCCCGCGCTCACGCGATTCATCGTCCCGCGGAAACCGCCAAGCCTGAATCCTCAAGATCAACGGCTTTGGTCTCTTTTTCATGCTCAACTGATCAATCTTCGGGAGGTGGATGGGATGGCATGCAGATGCACCCTGACAGCTGGGACGGTGGGGCCTCCATCCCCCAAGATTTGCTACTGAGTACCGACGGCCAACCCGGAGACGTCGTCGGAAAGACATGTCGAACAAAGTCGCGCTGGAGTTGCGATGCGTCAACGGCTACCGACCGACCCGCTGTGATTCGATAAGAAAGAACCTTCGGCAGCACAACAGACCTTTCTGCAGATTGCTCGACCGCGGATTGGATGTTGTGCGGCTGCCGTATGCATATATGCCATTAACAACGTTGCTCTGGTCGTCTTTGGCTGTTGTAACCGCAGCGAGACGCACGTTGAAGTGTCGCAACTCGCGAAAATGGCTCTGGATGGACGATTTGACTTTTTCGACTTTTCGACATTTCCGACATTTTCGACACTTTTTTCTGCAAAGTTTTTTTTTTTTTTTTTTCTGCAAAGCAAAAAAAAAAAAAACCCTTCCAGACGCATGATTTGATTCAAATATATCCAAATCGGGCCTTGACTTCGGTGCTACGGGCCACGGTGATATCCTATGCTGCGTCCAATCCGACGAACCTAATATCAGTATATACGCTCGCCAACCGTGAACAATATTACTAGCGCCAGAGCACTGCTCGAATCCGCGCGACCTCGGAGAACGTGTCCCCAGATCCCGGTCGACGGTCGGCTTCAGACAAAACATGCGAGGCTCGTTCCGTGCTGACATGACCCCGCGGAACTGCCTCGTCTCGAGATGCCCAGTCTCACAGAACTCACAAAACCTCATTCACAGAGATGAGATGATGATATGAGATATAGATAGGCCTTAAGGCCTTCTGCGTCTTACATACTTCTGCAGCGCGCGTGTCAGATGTATTTCGAGCGACGGTGATTGCCAAGCGCGGCGTAGATGTGCTATTTCTACTTTGTGGAGAACTTTAGAGCCCCGCTGATTATTCAACACGGCTGCGCTACTTTATTTAAACTTGCAACGTCGACAACACTTTGTGCGAAAGATGTCGACGTCGTGCTATATTGACAGTCTATCAATGCAGGCCCCACAGCGTGCATTGGGCCGTTTCGCAAAATGCAGGAACATGTCGAAACAGTCCTATCTGATCGCGTAGTCATATCTGCTTACCCCCCTCCCCCCCCCCACCTCGCCTACAGCGCTGTCACAACTTAGTGTAGCTGCATGCCCCAGATATATCCTGGTAGACAGATCTCAGCGCACCTCTACGTCAACCTCGATGGTGCCTGACCCAACGGCCCGACTACCTCCTGCAGCTTGCGCTCCTCGGGACGTCATGGGCGAAAGTAGGGGTCAATGCAGGCGCACTTCTCACTTACATTGCAGTTCTGGTCCATGTTCACCATGCAGATTGTGCCCCACCCCGGGTGCCAGATGTCGAACTGCCATGCAGCTGTTCTTAGCTGCGTTGTGCAGATGCTTACTATCAGGGTGGTCACGGAAGAGTAAGTGAACTGGATAAGTATATAAGGTATGGATACACCGGTCTGTTCAACTGTACCTTCTCTCTCCAGTGTTCCCTTCGTTTATCTCTCGTATATAATCCCCGTCATCCTTTGCTTTGATCATCAATCTGCCTTTTAAATTTTGTTTTCGTTCGTTCGTTCGCCATTCGATCGTTTAATTCGAGGGTCTCTTCAGGCTTCTTTGATAGATACCTCTGAAGAGAACCCAATCCACCTTTTTATTACTTCTTGCATCTTTGTTATACACACATCGAATCAATTCGGTCTTCGATCAGACACCTTATATTAATTAATCTCGACCGATAAACGCAATGCATCTCCGGCACTTCCTACCTCTCCTCAGTATCACTGCCTCTACTCTCGCGAGACCAACCCGCAATGAAGCTGAGGCCCTCCCCGGCGCTGGCGCCGCAGCACCCTCATCTGGCAACCTTCATGAGCGGCAAGAGTTGTCCGGCTCTGGAGCCGGCTCTCTCGACGATGCGAGTCGTATCGCCATCCCGCTTCATCGTGGCGACGTTGTGATACCTTCCTTGAATCCGAATATTAGACCGCGTCCGCGGATTGGGATACCAGTGCCTATCTACAACCCCGGTCAGGATGTGCCGAGCGGTGGTGGTCATCCTAACATGGGCGACCAAGATCCTGGAGATCCTGGCCTGACCAATCCGAGTCCCGTTGACCCCGGTCTGACGCGTCTGGTACCCGACGATGGCCTAGATGGATCGGGTGCTTCGCCGGCTTCGACGGATTATCCTCCCGGCAACAACCCTGATGATGACAAGTTGGATGACGCCAAAAATACTCTACCTGTTCTAGTCGACGGATTGGATCCCGGACAGAAGGAAGGTGCATCAGATATCGTCGATGCACTTAATCTGGATAATGCGCCAAAGAACACCATGTCCGACTTTGTCAATAGCCTCAACCATGATAAACGTTGGACGACTATATCCAAACTCCTGGACCACCCTCCAGAAGCGAATACCGACCCGGCTCCAGACAGCACCCTCGCCCGTCGAGAGGCACTCAACATGCTCAGCCAGACTGTCAAATCAAACCCTACAGATAGCACACCCGCAGAGCCACCTGAAACCCCAACTGACGGACCATCGCCCGAGGAAATGGCAGCGATGCTCAGCGACCTCCACGACGTCTTCGCCAGTACCGTTGAATGCACCCGGAAACTACCCGCGGATAACAAGACTGCCGTCCTCGCCCGCCGCCGCAGTCCGACACCCGACCACATCAAACGGCAATACGACGAGGCAATCAGCAATGCATGGCAGTCCATCGGCGGAAACTACAATAACGTGCGGCAAGGATGGCAAGGATGGTGGCGTCGAGCTAAGAGAGATGTTAAGTCGGAAGAAAACATCAGCGAGGAAGATCTCGCGAATCTACACCGGATTCTTGACGTTCTGGAAAACGAAGATGCGGAGAAGAAGAAGGAGAAGAAGCAGGTTGTCAAGCGTCCGAGTATCTTTCGACGGTGGATTCAACTTAAGTTCCTTAGACTGTTTGGCATCCCGCCTGATGCATCTGAGATTGCACAGGAGATTATCGCCGCGCTGTTTGGATTCAATGTGTATAAACGGGATGTTGGCGAGGGTTCCATGGTCATCGAGCGACGCGGGAAGGTGTTCGACCCGTCTAGGCCATTCAGGATTGGCGTCCAGATAACACCGGAGACAGAGCCCCTCCTCCGTAAAGTCAGTGTCAAGATGCCTGGACGCGGCCACAAATCCGGACCATCGACAATCAAGCGTCGTGATGTCGGCGTGTCGCGGACCTCAAATGGGAAGGAATCGCATAGACGAGGAATAGTGTTCAATCCGGATTGGCTGAAGTGGTGGCAGAAGTTCAATGTTGGCCCTCTCTACCTTGCCGCACCCACACTCGATGGCCCGAACGATCCATCGGTGCTCAGAGAGCCGCAGTCGCCTTCTACGGATGCAACGGGAGTATCATCGGACGTGCAGCCGATTTCGAGGATAAAGCGTCGTGATGTCGCCTCGTCGTGGCATGCTAATTGGCAGAAAATGCTGGAGTGGATTCACTATATCATATGGAATGATCCCAACGGTACTCCTGCCGACGGGAGTGGTGGGACCGAATACACAGGTGAATCTGGGTACTCGACTCCTACTAACCTTAAGCGTGACATCACCAGCTCTGGCTCGGTCTGGGACGAGGAGAAGCTACAGCGGTCTATCGATGCGGTGAAGCGGTATATCGCAATCCAGAACGCACAGACGCAGCCAACGGACTCATCCACGCCGAAGCGTGATGTCGCCAACGACTTTCTCGCATACCTGACATCCATCCAGCTGCAGCTTGAGAAGTATCGACGCCCGAAGATCCCGTACCCGGTATTTCTGGAGAACGATCAAGATACCGCACCGAATACGGGGCCTCGGACTCAGGACACCGACAGTAAGATAGAGCGCCGGTCGCCAGTCATCCTGTTTAAACCTTTCCGATCACCGTGGCTCCCATCGATTACTAACCCGACGCCCTACAACTGGCTGCCGAGGATCCTGATCAAGACCGCGACACCAGAAACAGTGACACCGATTGAGACGGCGGATGTGGAGGCGGATGCGAAGATGAAGCGTGATGCTCTGCCACTTAATGGCTGGTTCCCAGTGGACGGGTGGCTTAAGAACAGACAGTCCCTGCGACCTTCGATGGATGATGCTCCGAAGCGGCACAAGAAAGATGAGAAACAGAAGGAGAAGCGGGGAGTACAGTTCCGGGATGGCCTTGAGAAACGCAGCATCTCCAGACTCGTCCGCGCTACCCTTGGTAGAATCCGGGACTGGCAGCACAAATTCTGGCGGCGGAGTGTTAGTACTGCACGGGATACACCCTTCAGTGGTAGGAATGCCCCGTCGACAGTTGAGAAGCTTGGCTTCCGGTGCCCGCTAAAGTTGAAGTTTTGGGGGAATTGTCGTTATTTAGGAGGGATCAAAGATCTGCCATGGGCTCCTGGACCGGAGATACTGCCGGACCAGCCGGTTGAGGTGGTGGCGCGGCCAGTTGAGGCTGCCCCATCAGCGGAGGGTGGGTATGTTCCAACGGCTGTGGAGGTGAAGAAGCGGGCGCCGAGTGCATGGGAGGCGGGGATGGTTCGTGGGATGGACCGGAGGAATCTATGAATTGGCGCAGGGTGACTATGTTTAGTATTCTAGCGGGGTATGTTTCGATTGGTGAGGTTGGGCCTCATAGGTAGTGCTTTTGGAATTGCAGATGCTCTTTAGGATGTTGTGGGCAAGCCAGATTGCTGTATGCTAGGTTCATCTCGAGGAACAATCGACTAATATCTAATGTAGATTCTATGGAATCATGCGGACGTGCTATTGTGAGATCCATTAATCAATTGATAGATCCGTAAATCTCGATTATGAGTGGATTTGCTGTTGGATGCATTCAAAGACGCATGATTCTAAAAAAACCAGAGACCAGAGCGCGCCAAGCGGCGATGATGAGACTTCCATGACAGCACCGATGCTATTCGTCCCTGTCAACGAGGCTATAAACCCTCACCGCATTCGCACCCCAAATATTTTCCCAGTCCTCCGGCGACCCGTCGATGCCATCCTCCGTCTGCAACTGGTCAACCAGCACCTTGCTAATTTTCAGCCAATCATGCCAAGCACCCGCCTGCTGTCCGAGAGCCTGCTCGTGACCAATCCCACACATCGGCCAATCGCTCGCCCAGATGATCCTGCGCGGGCCGAATAACTGGAATATCGGCCTCACATACTCCATAGCCATATATGCCACATCATTCCGCAGAGACTGCTCATCAGCAGCCTTATAGTCCTCTGGAAGCTCGTTGAAGCAGCCGGAAAGCTTGACAACCACGCCTGGGAAACCCGCCAGCTCGGTCATCAACTCCATCCAGCGGTTCATCCCGCCTTTGGGACGGGAGCCCAGCGGCGGCTTGCACAGATGGTTCAAAACGACCTTTAGCCCTGGCGCCCTAACTATTCCCTCGATTATATCCTCGAGCTGCGATAGACCTTCTCGGTTGACGTCCACGGCGACCTCGAACACGCGCCCGACGTCGCAAATGTACTTGAGACCCTCCCAGAATTCGAGCGTGGAAGCTGTGCCCGGTGGTTGACCCTGGAGTGTATACCGGTATCCGACCAGCAGCCCGTGCCCAGAGCCTAAGCCACACTCCGCGTCGATGCCATCCAAATGTTTCTGATGGCGGATCATAGCGTCGCGACCCTGGTGGACGGGCGCCCACGGTACGATTCCGCGAACGAGATTACGTGTCTCCACTGGTATGGATGGCGAGGTGGCGTTCTGCAGAACGTAGCGGTATTCCTCGCGGACGTTCTGCCAGGCAGTGAGCTCGTCGGCAGTGGATGCAGAGGCGGGGTCCTGCCATTTCCTGTCGGTTTCAATGAAGATGAAGCCCTTGAAAGAGGTGGGCGCGGGTTCTATGGCGCGAATGTAGTCGGAGACTTCGCAGGCGCCGTTGATGGGAAAAGTCGGCTTCGACCAGTTGAAGGAGGGGAGGTCGCTCAGACGGAAGAGGTGGATGTGGGAATCGATGATGGGCGGGGATGGTCTGTCGTCGTCCATGGTTGAAGATGCATGTAGTTGCTATTAATTGTGATGTTATTGTAGAAGTGAGGGGAAAGAAGGACGTGGGGGGAGGTGGAGGCCTGTTTATAGCCTGCATGGGGCCTGGCCCGCCGTGGTGTTTGTGGCACCGTCGACGTCAATGCAACGGGCATGCCGGTAGACGCGTCTGTGCACTGTGGTAATTCTCCGTCAAATGCGTTGCGGCGCAGAATTGGCCGTCGAGACCGCGACCGTCTATCGGAAACATTCCAATTCCCCGTCCATCGGCTGCTTATTCCCGTTCCCCGTCCATCGCGACCGCCGCTTTTGGGTTTCAGGCTTCACTGATACAAGAAACCGTACGACTCGACGATGGGCCGCGACCCGCTGATCGCTCTCGTCGGAAAGCCGTCGTCCGGCAAGTCCTCGACGCTCAACTCGCTGACCGACGCGTCGAGTAAAGTCGGTATAGTTGTACCACCTTGGACCGAGAGAGGCGTGGACTGATGAGGTGTCGTGTCAGGGAACTATCCGTGCGTCTCATGATATACTATAATACCTGTTTCTGCTACCTCCTACGAACTTACTAACATCGGTTGCCAGGTTCACCACTATCGATCCGCAACGTAAGTTCCGATCACTCGTATATGACGGCCGGCCGGCTCGGATGTTCTAGACTAAGGCGCTGATTGGTGTCCAGGCGCGGTCGGGTATCTGCAGATTGACTGCGCGTGTGCCCGCCACGACCTCTCCACGCGATGCAAGCCCAACTACGGGTGGTGCACCAACGGCAAGCGCTCCGTGCCGATAGAGCTGCTCGATGTTGCCGGACTAGTCCCGGGTGCACACCAGGGAAGAGGATTAGGGTGTGTTGCTCTCGTACACAGAATGGTGTAGCCATACACCTGCTCGCAATCTTCATGCTGATGGGTAACTAGGAATAAATTCCTGGACGACCTGCGGCACGCGGACTGTCTGGTGCATGTTGTCGACGTTAGTGGGACGACGGACGCGGAGGGAAAGACGACGCGTGGGTACGACCCGAGCTACGATATCATATGGCTGCGGGAGGAGATCATGCGGTGGATATATGGTAACCTCATGGAGAAGTGGTATGTATTCATATCTACAATATACCCTCTGGCACCACTCGGTCCGGTAGGAGTCTCCATTTTGTGAGCTGGCGAGGATGGCGCTGTTTATATTACTAGGGACGGAGTTAAACGGCGGCATATAGCAACTAGTATGTCATATCTATAAGACCACTGCTGGGCTAGTTGTGCGGACGGTGCTCACTGTGATAGAATCCACGGCTGTGGCTTCACTGCAGAATCAGCTGTCCGGATACGGGAGTAACGCCGCGACGGTGCAGAGGACGCTCGATCAGATATCCCTCAAGACACCACTGGAGACGTGGGACGACGACACGATCCTGTCGGTCGTGAATGCATTTATCGACGAGAAGTTCCCGACGGTTCTAGCGCTCAACAAGATCGATCATCCGGACGCGGATAAAGTAAGCTCCCTCTATACTATATCTTCCTACCGCCACCGATGAGGACCGCATCTGACGACTCTACCCCAAATAGAACATTGCAAAAATAGCTAAAAAGTACCCAAATGCGCCAATCGTATTGACCTCTGCCATCGCAGAAATTTTCCTCCGCCGCCTCGTCAAACAGGGATACATTCGCTACACGCCCGGCGCCGAATACATCGACACGCGGCAAGACCTCCTCGATGACGGCGATCAAGCCGGCGCAGACACACTCAAAGAGATGGACGATAAGCTGAAAACCCGTGTAGAGAACCTTAAGGACCTAGTCCTATATCGGCACGGCAGCACGGGCGTCGTGGAGGTGCTGAGAGCTGCAGCGCGAATGCTAGGCTTGACACCCGTTTGGCCTGTAAGAAACATCCATTCATTCGGCGGCGATGGCGGAGGCGACGTATTCAGAGACTGCGTGTTGATGGGGAGGGGTGCGACGGTGGGGGATGTGGCGAGGAAGATTATGGGGGATGCGCCTGTGGCGTATGCGGAGACGGTTGGGGGCGTCAAGGTGTCGGAGGAGGATGTGATTGAGAGCGGGAAGAATGACGTGCTCTCGTTCAAGATTGGGAGGACGTAGCATAGCGTACTCTTTAGATATCTAATACATAAATATACCCGTCAGTTACGTCGAATTGATAGCGTAGACTTAGTGCTTGGCAAAATCAATATCTTCTATGACATGGGATCATTTGCGGGTATAATCCGTTATCTGTATCGCTATATCGCCTAGGTAGTCGTGAAGCCATCATTTAGAACCCGCATGGTGATGTGCAGGCCTCTGATTCGACGTTCGCGTGAGAGCTATATATAACCAGTGCACCGCACTGGCACATCCTGCGCTCACAAGTACTGGAGGCTATAGGCCTAGCGTCGAAACATGATCTCGCGTCGCCGTCTTTTGCATATACGATTAATCACATACCTATTGCCTAGGCCTAGGGTGTTATAGTAGCCGGGCCGGAAGACAAATCTGGGATGTATAACTCACAATTTCTTATACGTCTCTATCTCACGGATTTAGAAGGGTATGTTACCTATATCTTGATATTACTAAGCATATACATAGACTTAAGCCGAACTAGGGACGTATAGTGTTCGCGCCGAAGGTCGATTTCGGCAAGAGCAAGGAATGCCGGTCCGATCCGATCGGTAATATATCGATAAAATCAAACCGGCATGAAGACCTCGGTTATAGATCATGCTTGCGCATATGTAAGGTAGACGTGCATGTATATGCGTACATATCAACGCATTTACGGCGAAGCGTGCGGTATGCTCAGACGAGTGTATTCGTGCAAGCGGTAACTTCGTCTCGAGAAACTGAGATCTTCCTGACTTAATTTCTTAGACTATACAGCTGGCGCAATGTTTATACTGATAAGATCGTACGCGTGCCTAGATATAAATAGATCTGTGGACTTATCCAGAAATTAATTCAGTGGCTAGTCAGGGATCTAGCCCAACTTGCCTTGCAATGGCCCGCCCTGTTTTTCTTGTCAGTCAACTTACGTCAAATGGAATTCAGCCTGTTAACGTTTAACATTCAAAGCACGTTTTGATGCCGTGACTCAGTTGAATTAAGGCAGCAAGTATTAGCGTCGTAAGTGCGGTTCGAGTTATGGCCATGGTTCGGTCAATGCTGTAGCTTCGGGCCCGGTAATATACCTAATTAGATTGGATTATAATTGCTATTTTGATGCACCTTAGCGCACGTTTATTGATTTCATAGCCAGAGGGTTAGTTGCAGTTATCTCCTGCGACACGCAAGGCAATACAGGCTTCCTGCGAAGTGCAACGAACTGAATTTTGTCATCATGGTGGCTTCTGAATTGCGTCGCGATGGACGGATGGAAGACAGGATGGCAGCTAGGTAGACTACCGAGTACAATCTACCGTACGATATTATATCAATCCTAGGATCCTAAGCTTGGAATTGAAATATTGCCATTACGGTAACACCAAGCGGGTAATATATTTGCAGCGTAGGCTTCCGTTTGTGAAGAGCCTCAGACTAACTCACTGGCATTGTAGCTAGATCTATCTATCTATATATATATATATATGGAATATAGCCAGTAATTAATACGGCATTAAAAGTCGGTTAGGTACTTGCTCAAGCTTTCGCTTGTATCATTGAGGCTCAGACTCGAGGCGACGATCCGCGTCTGACCAAGCGACGAGTAATTTGAAGTCAGTGTCGACAATAGCGCGTCAAGAAGTTCTGTTGCTACAAACTATTGCCTGGTTCCTGGTTTGTACCACATCAAACCAGCGGTGCACGTTGTCAAGCGGACGGCTCCCATTGGCGGGAAACACCCGCCAAGACGCCGGCACCCGCTACGCAGATGGCTCTTGGCAACGACGCCGGATGAACAGGCCGCTGCACGAAGTATTTCTATGACCACTCGTATTTACAATTTCATCCAGCTGCATGCCGTCGCGGTTGCTATTCGGCCTGGAAATCTCATCGCCCCGTCTGCTGTTTGCTCCTGGTAGCCTGCCGATTCTTAATCGGTGGGTACAGCACTGCCCGTTTCTTTGGCTCAACTGCTAGCATGCTTAAAATGTCTCTCCAGGCATCGAAGTCTTCCTGCAGGGCGCACAATCTGCTACTCCTCGAGCGTTGGAATTGCATGCACTTGGGTAGCCCCTGGCCGGGCCCGAAGCGAACTGTGACTTATCGCCCATGTTGGAGTCAGCCAACCACACGTGCGGGAGTTCGTCTCTTGCGATAGGTCCCAAAGGTATGGTCCACCGCGCGGGGGGCTGTCGTTTAGGGCCATAAAAACTGGTGCCTTAAAAGCTGCATGGTGGATATATTAACAACTGATCTGTTGGTTTTTCCCATCGCTCTCCTTGAGCCTCTCCAGTCGCCATCGCAAAGGGATGTATCGCGCAGTCGATATAATCCTGCGACGAGTGGCGCTATCAAGTCGCGAGTCGCAGTCCAAATACTTCTGAAATTCTTTCACCGGTCCTCTTTGGATTCGCCATTGACCCCTCGGATTAGCAGCGATCAAGCCCTCGAATTTTAGCACTGAAATACTGCAGCCGCGAAAATATCAACTCTACGGAAAACTCGGCATATCGCATTCGCATTCCAATATTCTTACCTGGCACCGCAATGTCAGATCCGAAGCACAAATGGAGCGTCCTCGACTCGTGGCGCCTCTTCACGCCCCAAGAGAAGCGCAACATGGCATTCTATATCTTAGGCATCATGCTTTACAAATTTGGTCTGGAAGCCTACAATGGCTCCGTCATCGCACTGGCGACCAACCGCTACGACTACGATGCCTTTGTCGGTGGCTACAGCAATTCGCGCAAGACATTTGAGCGCGTCGGCCTCATGCAGGGTCTCAACCAGGCTTTCCAGTGCCTTGGCTCCATCTTGATCGCGCCCCTGATCAAGCGGTTTAAGACTCGTACCGTCCTGGCCATCGCGGTCATGGTCTTTGCTGTCTTCGCGTCTCTGCTGCTAATTGTTGACCGCGCGACGGGTGGCTACATCAAGCCGAGGGATTGGGATAGGAGGTACGGCGCGAAGAACTATGCCTACTACGGAGATTATAATACCGACGCTATGATTCCGATATACTGTCTATCAGGCATCTCGTACGGCATGGTCGAGCTCATTCGACGGGTTATTCCGCGTGACATTGTCGGCGGGAACATGCAGAAGCTCAAGCGCATGGACTCGCTTGTGCACATTTTCTACGAAGGTTGGTCTCGAAATCTCCTCCAGTCGAATCCTACGAGTATCAGTCCAATACGTACTTCATGTATGAACAGTACTTATAAATATAACGATGTAGTCACCGGCACTGGCGGCGCCCTCGCCACCGCCCTGGCGCTCATTCCCGCCTGCGGCAATAACCAGTCTTTCATCATCACTCCGATCCTCTACCTACTCGCTGCCGCAGCCTGGTTCATGATCCGCCTACCGCACAGCTACCAAGTCGAAGCCGGCAGCGAGAAAAACTACCTCCTCCAAGTCGCCGATGGATGCGTCCTCTTCGTCATGTCCGCCTTCAAGGGCATGCAGATCGTCTTCTCCTCCACGCGCTTCATCTGGCTGCTACCCGGGTATTCCTTCGCCCTGTTCGGCCACCGCTTCCTCGAAAACAACATCGCCGTATATGTCGCTCAACGCTACCTTGGGAACTCTGCGTGGATGCAGATTATCGTCGCCGGCTCCAACTTTGGCGAACTGCTAGGCGCGCTGTTCGTCTTCCTGTTCACGAATCTCGTGCATACGCCTATCCCCTGGCTGCGATGCGACGCACTCCTGCTGTTGATCGTCTGGTATCTCCCGTTTTGGTACCCGGCTATGACCGTCGGACAGGCATGGATTGCCGCCGCGACATTCATTCCCATCTCGTTCGGGTGGGCGGCTGGCGACGTCTCGCTGGCCGCGTACATCCAGGCGTCGCTCGCACGACTCGAGGCGGAGGAAAACACCATCTCACCGTTAGGCGCGGTAATGGGGTTCTTGTACAGCACGTATATCGTCATCTACGCGATCATGTCACCGCTTGTCGGCAAATATATCGACAGGATTGCCGACGAGAACGACGATGTGATTCAGTCGGGGATATTCAATATTGCTGGCGTGCATTTTACGGTGCTGTCGGGTATCATGTTGGCGGCGACGTTTATACCGCGGGGATCGTGGTCGATTAATCCGAGGCTGCTGGAGGATATCGAGTTGGATGATGACGATAGCAGTGATGAGAAGATTCCGAGCGATAGAGTCGAGGCTTACGAGATCCGGACGGACGTATAGCACCTCTAGATATATCCTGTGATTTTCTTTTTGCTAGTTAAGCTTTGGGTTATGTCTAAAATTTCGAATTTTCATAGATATGAGGTCTAGAATAACTGGGCAATGATCTTGATAAATTTAGTATTTCATTACTCTGCTTTTACCGTTGATGGAGGAATACGGCTGATGTAAACTCATGACGTTTGAGACACCACAATATCTCTCTGACTCCCTGGATGCAGGTTGTTGCTATTTGCATTTGTTCTCGAATTTTTTGCGCTCCTGCGATCTTCATCCACCCCGATTCGATATATAATTTATGCCGTTTGTATAACAAGCATATAAGTGTACAACGCCTTATAATTCTACCGCCATGACTATTATCGTCGACTATTCTTACCCCATCGCTGGCAATTTGCCGTACGCAGCTGGCCCAAAATTTAATATATTTACCGCTGTTTCTGCATCTCCTTGTATATATACATATCTGATCCTATTCCCAGACTAGTACATGTTAGACCCGGTTACTCAATGATAATATACATGCAATGACCATAGCTGTTATGCATTAACCACGAACGATCCCGGCCGAATCGATGCGCAGCCTGCATCACCCGTTTCTAAAACCTGCATGCATGCCAATACTGCTGCATGGATGTGGGCCATTGTGGTAGATATATCTCCTCAGTGGTGGCTCCGCAGAAGTAGCAATAACATTGCGCCAGACCCTTTAACATCTCGGATAGGCCACAAATATTCTTTATCGAGTCGCTGCTCAACTGACTGAATAAAGTATATGCGCGATTCGTGCGCAATTGGGCGCATCTGGGATAATATTATATAGCCGCAGATCCCGATGAAGGTGAATTTGTAACTCGATTAATTACCCCCGCAGTACCCTGCACCTTTTGCTCCTTGCAGATGGATGATCAATTTTGAGAGATACTCGATTGAGCTCGTGAGTTAGAATACAAGCGCTTTATGGTCTTTGTGATTCAAATTGGCGTCGCTTGGAAGGCATGAAGCAAGGTGCTTAGTGACAGCCGGTTTGGACAATGATATGTAAACCAGAGAATATCTTCGATACCTCAATGCATGTATACAAGTGATTCATTTTTCCTTGTTCGCCTATAGACATTTATATTGACGCCACAGTCTTGCCAAACGAAAATCTAATTAGAGGGTGCCGTTCAGAGTACCAATGAGTAATCTAGTAGCTTCATCGATAGGCTTTGCAAAAGGCAGGTTGAGCTGGTTTGATTTCCTAAACCGGACTGATGTGCCATTAAGTCCACGATGCGTCGATATCGATGTCAGATTAGATGTTCTTCTAGGTTATTGTTGGAGACAAAATCTGAAACACATCAACATTGAGGAGTCTAGTGCTAGTGGGTTATTATGAAGCGTGAGATTTTAGTCAGCCGTCCAACAGATCAATCACCAGAGGCGGTATGATGTTCAACTAGTCTCGAATGGCAGCGTGGAGATTGATGTCACGTATTCGGAGCCATTTGATAAATTACTCGCAGGATTTAAGTAAGCCATGAATATTGTATGATGAAACTACGTGTGAGTGCTCAACTTGCTCGCCCGTGCGTATGACACCAACTGAGCTGAATTCAAAAACCCTCCATTCACCTCGCGCAATTTTGACCTTGTCGGACGGACTACAACGGTGTACTTAATATCTGCATCCAGGACAAAACACTTATGATCACAGTTATCTGCAGCACTGGCTCTGGTAGTTAGGTTAGAGCTGGCAGGTTGGGGTAGCCGAGAAACTGTCCGCACGTTAGCTACAAGAAATCTAGATCCTTGGGGGAGATGACTGTTTGGCACCACCTTTTCGATTTTATGTTATTAGTAGAGTTAATACGATATAAAAGCACTGTTCCAGAATAGCATCGATAGAAGAATTAAGGCCATTGTTGCGAGTTTACCTCCGCGAGTAATGGCGCATGTTAACGTTGCAGCGGATATCCCCGCCGATAATATATCATGGTAACGATTAGTCGCACAAATTATAGGCTAGTATCGTTAGATTATCAAGGTGCAACTTGAAGGCGATTCACATAATATACAATGTTTATCACTTGGTTACTGAATTTACTTCCTTCTATATGCTTCGATACGACAACGCCCGATATATGACTCCGTCCATGCATAGATACGACACCGTCTACTGCATATCAGTTTACTAGCTCTAAGTAGATGTATCGATACAGAATGTAGACGAGTTTGTTTTATATATATAATATTTATTTATCTGCTAGCAAACCTTCTTCCGGCTCCTGCTGTACGGCTGGCTTTCAGGCAAGGGAGCGGAAGTTACATAAGCACCTGTCCGCTCAAGCTCACCATAGCTACCGTGAATAATTAAGTAAGTATGTACTATATTGCGACTCATGCGCCATCAACGCGACGGGCATTTGCGTATGTTTCTGTCCAAGATTTTCGTCGTTGTCCACTTTTGGATGTCCTGCAGTTCTCTTAGTAAGCAATTACGCGGGCCGGTGGCGTACACTTGCGTATCTGAACCACTACCCTACATGTAGGCGTTGGTGCAGTGTATACGTGTAGGGTATATGCATGACAATATCAATACCAAAGATATTGCGGGCGAAAGGTTGCACAATAATGAGGTGTGCATATGTGGCGTCAACGCCGTTGCCACTTAAGAGCCTGTCAGCGCAAGCCATCTTGCAACAGAATCATGTTCTAAGGTTGACTGTCAAGCATTCCCATATTCGTTGAAGCATCAGCTGCAAATTCTCCGCAGCTGTCGTCCAAGCCCTCTAGGAAAGTAAGTTCCCCATTTGATCAATTGAGGAGTTCGTTGATGTTCGAGCTATAATTTCACCAGCTTACTATGGCATGTTGGCGCTTGCAGTCATTGTGTCGGATTCAAGTGGATCCTTCGCGGCGCTGAGCTCCGTACCGAAACATTCCATCCGCCAGCCCTAGCCCACATGGCAAGCTCACAACTTTTCTCCGAACAAATAGGATAGAAAGCATGGTTAGACAGGCAGCCTGTCTGGCCTGGCGTCATGTCCGCGCTTGCAGGCGGAGACTACAGTCCTGCAGGATGTGCCAAGGAAAGCCAGAGAGTGATCAGACTCCGCGGGTCGCATCTGGTAGCCATCATGGGATTGATTTGACTAAAATAGGGACAAGAAGTGAGTAATGACAATAGTATAGGTGAATCATTTATCTGCCGTGTGGGATAATATATGATATGATCATAGTAGTGGAAAGGATCCACTACTATGGAGTGGGGATGATTTCAGATTTTCGGGTCTGGACTTCCACAGACTCAGCATGTACCTGCAGCTCGGATCATTATCAGCTTCTATCAAGAGACTTTTGCGCACACGAGGTGGTTCGGTTTGACGCTCACTAAAAATCGATTATCCCAGTAATCACAGGATATGCCCCCTACCCTATTTCGAGCAGACCAGTGTCTAGCGTTCCGGAATGATCCGGAAGACATGATATCGCAGCTTCGAAATATGCTTCTTGCCGATATCAATTAGACGATTGCAACTCGATTAGTTTAAGCAAGGAGGTACAGCTGCGAATAATAATATTTGATCACTCGCTGCCGCGTACGCATGCTACACCAGGAGGATTTGGCATCTCGGAGAATCTGAGGCGCTCTTGAGTAAGCTTTCCGGAGCAAATGGTGCCCCTCATGGCGTCGGGGCTGAGAAGGCTAAATTGAGGTTGAGGTCTGGAACTTTAGCTGAACTAATTGAGTGGATATCTGCTTGGGTAGATACTTATTTATCTGGGTCGAAGACGCAAATTGAGTTGGCGACATTCAAGCGGTCTTCGATGTGTAGGATGCTATGATTGCAATGTAGGGTGAACTAAAGTCAGTTGCTATGTTCCTTTAGTCTATATATGCGTAGACCTCTAAATCCAGGTTTGACATTCATGTTTATGGAGTATACTATATTCGATACTAAAATACAATTAGGTTATTGCCTATTTCTCGGTGGAGGAGAAGGAGGCACATGTCAAAACACGACTCTGATGGCCGAAGAAGTGTTCGTCGGTGAGCTTATAGCTTAGACGAATATTACAGCTTTGAAGGCTTCCAAAGTGGCTTCCTTTTCTCAGCAAATGCAGCCAATCCTTCAACTCTGTTCTCGCTATTCGAAAGCTTCAGATTATACAGATCTTCCACAACCCTTGTCGCATTCTCAACAGACCCCTCATTCCACGCTTCTCGCAAGCCGGCTCTAGTCACGATCACTGCATCAGGCGATAGATCCTCAATTTTTCTAGCCAGGGTAACAGTTTCTCCTATCAGCGTTTCTGGGGATGAGGAAATCTTGTTGATAATCTTATAATCCAGTGCTTCTTTAGCAGACAGGATACGGCCCGTGAGCGCGATTTCGGTGGCTATAGGGAGGCCGACTATATTTACTAGACGGGGAAGACCGCCAGCTGCGGCATAAACTCCTCGAAGGGCCTCTGGCAAAGAGAAGCTAGCTAAGGGCGAGGCGACAACCATATCGCTATCAACATATGTCAATAAGTACTTAGTAGATATGCAAATTTCGTCTGGGGGCGCTGATGCAGGATGCATATGCCGCTTAAAAGGACTCGATCAAATGAGGGATTCAGACAAACTCACCAATTAAGAACAATCTCAAAGCCCCCACCAAAGGCAAATCCGTTCACAGCCGCGATGACAGGCTTTTTCCCAGCTCGGCCACTGAGGCCTGCGAAACGGCCAGGCGGATGCCGGAGTTCCCACGGCCTGTTCTTAAAGTCGTCTTCTGTCAGAGTACCCAATTCTATCAGGTCCTGGCCAGCGCAAAACGCCTTAGAACCGGCGCCTGTGATGATGGCGGCGCGCAAAGATGGCTCCGCATCATACCATGTCCAGACAACGTGAAGTTCCCAGTGAGCGGCGTATGGGAGGGAATTACGCTGATTTGGGCGATTGATGGTCACCAACAGGATATGGGGTGTCGGAAATGATAAGATGACATGTTTTGTAGCTGGGGGAGTTGTTTCAAGGGAGGATGGTGACATGCTGGCGATGAGGCTTTAATTAGGCGCAGAAATGCAATTGATGTCGATTCGAAGGGGGCTAGGATGTTTATTCAGCCTCACTTACGAAGTAGGTGGATCGATTATTTGCGAAAGATACAGGTCTGACCACCGGACTAGAAGCTGGTTGGATTGGATATCCGGATACTTCCTGCACATACATGCAAGCGGTTCTCGGTTACCACTCAATGCTCAGTGACACCGGGTACGGGATCGAAGCTTACGCGAACCTCGGCTCCGACATGATCAGAGCATTGTGGGACTAGTTAGATGATGTAAGCAAGGCGGGTTGTTGCCGTGGCTAAAAACCTCCATTCTGCTGGACATCTAACGTATACTTGTGCATGTAACCTCAAGCGAGCCGTGCAAAAGCCCTCCGATCATTCTCTACAGGTAGTCCACTAGTCATATATGTACATATATGTAATGTAGATGGGCACATACACACATATATCGAGTAAACTTTGTTCGTAATCGCCTTGTTAGCTTTATCGTGCTCCATTATCAAAGTCCGTGTGTGGAGCTGGATCGGGATATCGATTTGGCGTCAACCCTGCAAGGTGTAAGGAGGCAAACGCGTCCTCGGCTAGAAAGGCTTAACGAGGACGGACTATCAATATATTTTTGGTACTAGACTTGCGTCAAGTATGTCTATCCGGGCCGCTGGCGCCATGGCCACAGCAGCCAGATGTGTTGACATGCATGACGACCAGTGGTCAGAGCTGCAGAGTTTGGGGGGGAAAGACGTCAATCTCTGATTGGTATCGGTGGATGCCATTTTAGAATGCAATGTATCGCGGGACGTAATTCTTCTACGACCGAGGGGATAGCTAACAATCGTCAGACCAATTTATATGGAATCAATACGTGGGTAGTATAGTAGTACTAGTTCTTCCAGCAAGATGCATTGTCTCAAGAGTCGGCTTTCTGGTTTACGAGACAACAAGATGCAGATAATGCATCTACACAAACCATCAGATGCAGATAATGCATCTACACAAACCATCAGATGCAGAGGTAGGAAAACCAGGGTCGTTAACATTACACAACGAATTAAAGACATTTAGAACGTAACTAGTCGCGACAGTTGTAGAACGTAACTAGTCGTGACAGTTGCGCTTGCCATTATTTCTGATCAAAAGACAAAGCAAAAATCAAGGAGAGAATTTCATTCATGCCAGATTCTCGACTCCGTTCTTGGCTTCCTTTTCAGCTTCTTCCTGGGCTTGCCTTTCGGCTTCTTTCTGTGCTTCTCTCGCGGCTTCTCTCTCAGCTTGTCTGAACTCTTTCTCAACTTCCTTCTCGATGTCGTCAAGCTCGGAGGTAACAGTCGTTTTAACGTCCTGTTTTTGTGCCGACCCTGTATTCACGGACGTATTACTCGTGGCACTACCCGTCTTCTTCGCAATCGTGGTGGAGGTAGTGGCGGCTGTCGAGAAAGCTGCTGAGCCAACACTGTTCAATACCTTAGGCGCGTAGTGGATTGCCAGTGCCCGGATCGCAGGTGCGGATGCACAAAGGAGAGTTAGATAGAGCTCCACACTTGAATTGGTTCGATTAGTGCCATAATTTCCTTTTCTGTAATTTGAAAGGAGGGTTTCTTGGGAGGCTTACATCGTCCATGCGTCAACCAGTAAACTGGAACTGCTTTGGGGACTAAACGAGTCGTATTTCAAGATGGAGTCAAGGCGAATGCAACTGGCAACACAAGCGCTAAAGAATAGGGTGAGCATCCTCCTCATGAGAAAAACTGGAGCAGGAGGATGCTAAACTTACACTGCACCTAAAGAGAAAGTGAATAGAGCCAAAATCCTTTCTCTTGGATATAACTTCAGCTGGAAAACCAGTGGCATCGGCATGACCCAGATTATGACGTCTGTAGCGATGTAAACAGCGGACGTGGCGATTTGGATTGTACGACGCTCGACTCTCTCGTGTTCAAATGGATGATTCCAATTGTCGATGTGCGGGTATTGTACAATGTACAAGACAAAGGCGGAAACCGTATTGGCGATGACGATGAAAGTGGTAGCCCAGACAGACCAATGTATGTAGTTCCATTTAGTCATGCGGTAGTAAAATATCAGGAGTGAGAATTTGATGACCATCATTACCCAAGGGTAAAACATGACCAGGATTTTGTATGCCTTACGACGTTGAAGTGTTAACTCAGCTATCATGAACGTGTACTTGATGGGCAATGCACGTACTCTTCGGCTGTTCCTGATCTGGTCCCAAGACATATCGTAGTAAGCCTGGAGATGGGTACCTGTGTCAAAAACTTTTAGAGGAAGATCTTCACCGTACTGTAATTGTTACCACAGAGGAATTTTTCAGCCTTACTTGCGACAGAGTGGTAGACTGCGATGGCTCCCCACACGACAGTCAAGAACTACGGTAGTTAGTGAGTGAACTTAGAGACTGTTCTCACAAAGTCCCCCGCGAGGTAGGATTTTGGGGTGCATGAGGCTTACAAAACCCGCGATCGCTAGCCAGTCGAACGATCTGATGCCACCTGCAATCTTATATCTAGACCATAGGCGCAGTGCCATGACTATGGCAGTTAAGGCTGTGAACGTAGCATACAATGGCACAACCACATCGGTGTTCGTTGGATGAGGAAGATAGTCTCGCCATTGGTATGCAATAGTCGTTGTAGCAGCGCAAAGAGCATTTACGCTCGGGATTCCTTCTCCTATCAGTCTACTAGCATCCTCGGGCTTTGTTCCAAACCTTTTTGTTATTTCTTCAGGGGTAATGCCAGTGCAATTAGTTTCTATTACCCAATCGGCATATTTTTGCATGACGTCCATAGTGCTGATGTTGTAGTAGTTCGGCGAACCAACTCCAATCCAAAGGGCTACGTTGAGGACGGCATAAACATCATCCGATGTGAGTACTATTGCTTCTGATGAATTCGACATTGTAAATCGGCGTATTAGCAGAGGCTCTGCTAGCTGCAAGATACAGAAAGGTTGAGTCCAGGATCAGGAATTGAGCTATAAGATAACTTGATTGAGCCAATTCTTGGAGGTCCCCAGTCCAAGCCTTGGGAATCCGAGGAGAGAAAACGACAGAAATGAAATGACTGCCGTAGACATGAGATAACCCGGGGAGGATGGCAATTGCTTTTATTGATTAGCTTTGCATCCGGGTCAGCGGAATGGAGGATTTGGGTATATATACGTATAAAATTCTAACTGAATGGCTACGCAGTCGATATCCCCGCGTTCGCGCTTTGCCAATATAATATTCTCAATACCTTAGACGCTTCAGCCCGCCCACCGTCATGTACTTACTGGTGGCCAATATTGATGAATACAAGTTCTCACCGCGGCAGGATCGGGCGAATGTTACAGATACACATCGCTTTCTTTTGATATTCCGTGCACCAATTCCTTTCCGGTGGCGTGTTAGCTCCGCGTAAACCAGGACATATTATTGAACGGGCTCTTGACTGGTCTCGGTCTGATTGCTGAACAAGTTCTGTGGGCTCCTCTCCGAGACGGGTGCACCGATTATTCTATTGAGCAAGCAGAGCCGGCTAGTCCCTACACTAAAATAGGTGTGGGCTAAACTATCGAAGTAAAAGCACGAAAGATCATCAAAAGACCACGAGGCGAAGGCAACGACCAGAGTTCAGCTGCGTCGCTTCATCCGTTCCAACCGGAAGGATTTCCCAACTCGGCTGGGCTTCGCTTCCAACTTCTTATTGTTCTAAGAACAAAGATTTAGAACGAATATCAGTTCCGAGGTATGTACTTAAGTAAGTACTCAAGTGTGTACTTATCTACATACATGTTCCGTTGGGCTAGAGCAACAGACTTGCGATATACTCGGCCATGTGGGCACAAAGCTCTGTTGCCACGAAGTTTGATACTATTTGACGGCAGAGATACCGCCGACCGAGAAATGCGATAAAGCTCTAGTGTATACCCTTGGATCCAGGCCAGCGTCACTGCACCTAACCTTTTCGGATCTTAACATGTCAAGTCGCCTGGAAAGTTGGGCGGTCTTGGGCTACTCTCTATACCGAGAACATGAGACCGTGAATATTTGGACACGCTGGTCTTGTAATCCCATCGAGCTTTTTGAAGTGTCATCTTCTACGATACCTTTATATAAACAGCAGTACTTAGATGGAAATCTGCTAGTAGATTATATACCTCCTTCTGACGACTGGGGTCCAACATCCTCGCCTCTCGTTCCACTCATTTGATTAATGAAATTGATAATTTGGTCTGATATAGAGGGATCTGAAGGGGTCAATCGGTCTTCGTAACCAACTTTTGTTACGATTGACAATTTATTGCCCTGCGGGCCGCCTCTCTCCACAAAATGGCTTTCTACAATCAATCAGCTCGGACACCGTCTACGCCATATTTGTTATTATTATTGCTCTTCTTTGACATACTGCCCTACTGCACGTGTGCAGACTCATGGTACAATCCATTCCAAAAACGCAAGAGAAGCCTCGATCTCGAGTTTAGTGGACCTTTGATGAACATTCTGCCGAGAAATGAACTGGAAGCCAGACAGAACGACAACTGTACTTGCGTAACACCAACCCGAATTATATACGAGTTGAAGACGCTTGAGCCCTATATGGCTGAGCCTCTTAGTGGGTGTACTCCCACCGAAACAACTTCCAATCTTTGCCCAACGGATCATATTTGCGTCTGCCAACAATCAGGAACAAGTATATGCATGCCCACGACTCTCGCCTCGAATACTTACTGCGTTTCTACCTCTCTGCCGACTGACAGAGCAACAATATCCGATGGGACAACTTGGTGGACACTGAGCTCAAGTCTAACGTATGCGGCGGACCCTTCTGGTCAATGCGGCGGAGAACCACAACCTTCACCAACCCTATGTAAGTATCATACATCACTCGAGTTATTGAAAGGCGTGATTCGACTAATGCGAATTTATAGCTTGGAATCCTGGAAAGACTCAGTGCCCCGACGGTCAGGTATGCTCCTGCGTGAGCACAGGGTACTCTACATGTATCGGCACCGATGATCCAGACTGGAACAGCGGTACTGCTTGCCCAGTTCCCTGCACATACGAATTCAGCGCCAGCTATCCAGCACCATCCGAAACCGCGAAGCTCGGGGGGCAGTGTGGTGGGAGTTGTTGGCCGGGTCCAACAAACTGTCCCGAGGGCGCAACTTGTTATACAGAGACGGCTCCTATCCCGGGGGCCTTCGCCATGTGTCATACTACGAGGCCAGCGGATGACGATTTTCGCAAAATCAAACGGAAGAGATACGAACCAATCAATAATATGCCTGCGAAAGTACAGGCCCGCGCAACCTCAGCGCCCCAAAATTAGCCGGGCCGTCAAGCAGATAATAGATTATGAATCCATCATTTCAGCAGCGACGCTATTTTGGAACGTCTGCTATCATTTTGTATCATAGATATTCATGTTATTCGGATTTACGTTACGATCACATATTGCTTGCAGTTTATGCATTCGCCATGGAGTATAGCCACGATTGCCTTATCTCAACATAATGTAGTATTATATTAAAACATCAATCGTATTATAGGCATTGACCCATGGCGCAGTGCCCTGAACATGCAGAACCCCGTCTATTCATGAGCGCAACAGTTACTTATACATTACCGGTTTTTGAAAATCTGTCAGCATCTATGCGGGCCAACTAAGCATCTAGATACTGGTAATGGAGTAGTTCAGGGTCTGAAATTATAGATTCATGAGTTGAACAAGGTATGCCAACGCGCGGAGTGCATAAGTATGCATGCAGAATGATCTGGTGCCATTATGCATGCTATAGGTCTGGGAGCGCGGGTTCCATACGTACACAGATTAGTACTATAGTATGAGAAGTTTGATAGCCCCGAATAATAGTTATACTATCCAAAGCTAAACTTTGATTTGTTATTAACAGATAATAGTCTCGGGGACGCTCCCCTCCGAGGCTTGACAGATAGAAGTGCTAGGATTCCTCCATCGAGCTTAGCCGGAACAAAACACTAAATATACTATGTTAAGATGTGTTATCGACTCAAGTAGGGTTTTCTTGGCGCATGAAGGCTTTAGATTCTTCGGAAGGACAGCTTATATTAAAGGCTTCGTAGCCTGCGTGAGTATACTAAGGATACAAGATGAAATCTATACACTAGCACTATTGTTGTACATATGCATGCATTCGGATATTCGTATGGATGGAAAATCTTGGTCTCGTAAACCAGCCCCGTCCCAGTGTGTTGGGAAAATCCAATAAATAAATCGGCTTTGAGGCTACAGCAAAGCATCCTTTTAGACACCAAAGGCCGCCGCCAAGCCAACTGCACCGAGTAGCAACTCGGCCTTGACCATATTATTGGAGTTCGCGGCACCGGTGGCTTGCACCGTGCTTGACCTGGTCATAGTCGCAACGGCGCTTGTAACAAACCGGGTGCTGCCGTTGGTGACCTCTGCAATGGTTACAAAGGAAGTGGAAAGTTCCGGCTTCCCTGATTCGTCTGATCCTCCTGGTCCTGTACGCGTGCCCGAAGACGGCCGACCACTCGTCAGAGTGGTCATAGAGCCCGTCAAAGTTTGGTTAGAATCATTTGGACTTGGAGGGGAGGTGTTTGTAGGTGATGAGGGGGAATCTGGAGAGGAATCGGAGGAAGAATCTGAAGAATCCGGAGGGGAATCTGAAGAATCTGGTGGGGCATCTGAAGAAGAGTCTGGAGGGGAGTCTGGAGAGGAAACTGGAGAGTCAGAAGGCGTCTGTTCGCTGGTGCCAGTGCCGACAGTGCCAGGGGGCTTCTCAGGTTCCGCGAACTCGGTAGAGCTAGGAATATAATTCGTACCAGTTTGATTATCAGTAGGCCGGGGAGCGCTGCCGCCTCCGCCGCTGCCGCCTCCGCCGTTCGAACTGGGAGAGTCATTCTGTGTAGGAGAGCCATTTGTATTGTCTGTAGGAGAGCCGTTCGAGTTCTCAGTTGGCGAGCCGTTCGAATTCTGGGTCGGGGAACCGTTCTCGGGTGGAGAGCTACCTTCAGTAGGAGAACCGCCGTCAGTTGGAGACAAGACTGGTTCATTCGTATCATTTGTAGGTCCCGCAGCATCCGTGGGCCGTGCTGGAGAGGGATTGGGGCTGGAGCCACCTCCTCCGTTCGTAGGGCTGGCGATGTTATCACCTCCACCATCCGTTCCTTTACGTTGAGTGTCATCCTCTTTCGCCTTGATGAAGACGCGAGTTTTGGTAACCTGCGGTGGTGGCGTGAAGAAAGCTGCAGTGGATTGCGCGCATTCCGGATCGTCGCTGTTGGTAAGGGTCGAGGTTATGGTCGCGTCATCACATGTCGTTCCACTCGACTCAGAATACGAGATTCTGACGACTGCAGTAGTGGGTGGAATGATTATTTCGTCGGTGGCCGTCACAATGTTATCTGTCTGAGTAAGGATAGGGTCGCCGGACGCAATTGTTTCTTCTGCTGCTAAGCTCTCGGGGACGTCCGATTCTTCCAGGGTAAAGATCACATAGACCGTCGGCGCGATGATCTCGAGAATGTTGTAACATGACTCTAGCCCGGCTGCCGCACAAGCGTCTGGAGCAAGTGTGACTAAGGTGTCTACTTCCGACGTCGTTGTGGAGCTGGTAGAATCAGAACTCGTCGTGGTTGAAGCATTCGTCACAGTGGTATCAGACGTCTGGGCTGCCACCACGCGTAGAAAAAGCGCGGTGGTCAGGAGTGTCGGAACTTTCATGCCGATGGACAGCGCCCCTGGTCTGTGGAGCTGCAGGCTGCGGGAGTGGTGGAGGTACAAAACCAGGGATTAAGTGGTCGGGCTGCAGATATGATCGTCACAAAACTGCCGTCCTGAGGTTTTGAGGTCTGCTCGTTGCAATATTTATATGGAAACGAGCCTTTCAATATTTATCTGAAAGCTGACTGATGAATGATTGAGCTGAAATTGCGTCTCCAAGAGCCCTTTTGTGCTTGGGCAAAACATTGAAGCAATTTAGTTCTACAGCCGCAGGTGACACGATGCCAACCTTTGGCGTCTATTGGCGCATTGGCATTTGCAGTTTTCGGCATCGGACTCTCAGCCGCACGGGCGAGATTCAAAGGATTTCCCGTTGAACTATGGCTAAAATTGCCCCTTTAGTGCCATTACATAACTGACAAGAATGCGCCCCAGCCATTGTTTTTTCCAAGATGTCTTAAGTGTGATGCGCAACTGAAAGGTTGACTTCAAGGCAATGGGGCCGTAGACTTGGCTTCCAGACTTGGGCATATGGTAAATTCGACAAGTGGTTGCATCGTGCAGCTGTGGCAAAATGGCAATTGCACAGCTGTAACATGTAGCGCTGTCATGCTAGGTCAACAAACAATCAGCAACGATAACATACCTAGGTATATACCAAGATATCAGCCCATGAGATGTGTTTCTTTGCTTTGAATACCAAGGGCAAGCTAGAAGTCGACCTCGCCTTTATTCCCCTTTATTTTGTCGAACAACCGGCTGTCGGAGGCATACGTAAGTACGACAGCAAATGCGGTGCATGAGTCGTACATCCATCGTCGCTTCTGCAATTGCGCAGAGGGCTAGGATCAACGCGCCTTAGTTAGCCGAAGTTGCCATCTCCGCGTCCGGCTGTCGTGGATATATTTTTAGGATGCGTCAGTGACGAGGGTACGGCGAACAGTGAACCTCGCAAAGAACTGGCCCGAAGTATTTGGAATAAACCGGTCATTCTCTGTACGCGTGCACGCCCGGGCGGCCACGCGATCAGGCCTACCCCAGAATAATATGCATGGCTTGAAATCTGTTGAACCCAAGAATTCCATTTGAATCACGATCAACGTACACCACCCGTCAGCAATCTATGTATGCACCCTCTAACGGAGGTTGGGGCTCTTGAGTTCCATATCAGTATGAGTACTAGGATATCGAGGCGAGTCTATGTATACTAGAGAACATCAGTGATTATTCTTAGTCATCAGAAGCTCACAAGTCAGACAGTTTCGCTTATCTGTTCGTCAAGTCTTGAGATCTTAAGATCACTTGAGGCTAAACCCAAGTCCAAGCTACTAAGCTATAGGACAGCTTTAGTCTCGGGACAGCTGGCAGTTGATACTAGTGTCGGGGGCTGGCAGTAGTACTAGTCTCGAGGAGCTGGCAGTGGCTTTACGACAAATGCAAATTAACACGACACATTTGTCTTCAGAGATCATTTCAATGCAAGCAGTCATCCTCTATGGGTTCAGATAGATACTATCACCCGATCATTCTAATGTGACACAGTCATGACGGTGTATAGCACAAATTCGTATTCAGAACGAACTTTAAGCGCTTGTCGCTCTAAAAGGCGTATTGCTCTGTATGATTCCTTGAATCGTCCATCGAATCGGTTTTAGCAGCCTAAAATTTAATTCAAACTCAGGTTTTCGGCCACAGGCAGCCGCAAACGGCCTCTCAACCGAAAACACTTGACATCACCACTTCAAAGTTCGCTCAGCACATATCGCGACCGCAACGCATTTTCGACCTTCGAGACCCGGTTTCTGCAAGAAAAACTTCGTGAAGCCATATCAACAATAATGTTAACGCTGAATACAGGTTTAATGATGTTTGTGGCGGGTTGCCTTTAAAACTTTCTCCCTTGGCTTATGTCGCCGCCCTGTCTTCCGGCAAAGATCGACGTCATTTTCCGTACCTCCAAGGCGTCGATCTACCTGAAAGCTGTGTGTCGTCGATTCATTGAAACTGTTCAATTGTCAATTTCCTCCATTTCAGGATACGCCCCTCTAAATATCCCCGGCTTGTCAAACTAAAGTTGAGAACGCAATCCAAAAGTGTAAATATGAGGGGATATGAGGGAAACGATTCGATACATTCTATTTAACGCCGCTGAAGGAACCGAATAAACGCACCTATTGGGTACCGGAACATCGTCCAACGCCCGAGTAATAGAAGCCTTCGCAGATCAGTTCGAAGTTCTACGCATTCAATCACAATGAAGGGGTTTATCCTCGTCGTTTTCTGGGCTGCTCTTTTCGCCCCTGCGCTCTCATATCCTATTAGTCGCGAAGCCGTGACGCAATTAATCGACACGTGGATCTCGAGAGGAACTAAAAGGCAATGTCAAACACTTACCAATTTGCTCCCAGCCCCTCAACTCGAGGCCGGGTACCAAGCGACGTTAGCCGCCACAGGTCTCCGAGGACCACGTCAATTGATATTTGATACACGAGGCAGACTGTTGGTTGTTGAAAGAGGGGTCGGGATTAACCAATACAAAGTCGACCGCTGTGGTATACTGACCAGAGGTGTCACAATTATTGCTGACGATAGTGTAAGTTATTCCTTGTTCAACCGCCAGCACTTCCCGTGCTTCTTTCTCGAGAACGAGGAGTCAAAGCCAATATGACATGGAATATGCGAGATCGCTGATAAAACTTGATAAACGAAATGCAGCTAAACCATGGCCTTACAATGACCCCGGATGGCAAAACCTTGTTTGCGTCTAGTAGTACTACCGCGTTCGCTTGGAGTAAGTCCATCCGACACGAGGCTTATATCCCAGTTATCATACGGTACCGCTAACTGGCTTTGTCGCTCAGCATACGATCCAAGAACCGGCAAAGCAACTGGGAAGGCTACTATAGTGACAGGGATGCCACAGGGGGGGCATAGCACTCGTAGCCTGCTTGTTCCCAAAGCAAATCCGGATTTGCTGCTCATCAGCGTGGGCTCGGATGGAAATTTAGACGATAACACGAAAGATTATTCGTATGGTCGTTCCCAAATCCGTGGATTCTTATGGAAAGATCTTCTCAGCAACTCTATTACTTTCACAGACAGCAATATAAACTTCGGATGGGGTCTCCGTAACAGTGTTGGTATACGAGATGATAGCAAAGGGCAATTGTGGAGCGTGGAGAACTCCGCCGACAATATCCATCGGTAAGTATGAACTTTTGAAACGATTTTCATGCAGTCTAGTCTGAATATTGTTATGGAGGCTAATCGCAAGCACTGTTCCTTGACACCAGATATGACGTCGATACCGGAGATAATGTCGATGTTCACAATGACAACCCGGCTGAGGAGTTAAACTTCCATGGTTCCGTTGAAGATACCACGACTGCCCGGGGTAATTACGGCTATCCTGTCTGCTTCGCTGCGTGGGACACAGAGCTCCCGAACTGGACATCGCCACCCGGGCAGCAATTTTCTCTCAACCCTTCTGAAATCAGCGACGAGACATGTGCAGCAGATTACCAAGCTCCAAGCCTTGGATTCCCGGCTCATTCTGCACCCTTGGATATCGTGTTCGATGCTAATGGCGATGCATGGGTCACATTCCATGGGTCGTGGAATCGCAGTCCACCAACAGTAAGTTTTGTCTCAAAGGATGACCTTACCTATTGTACAGAAGGCGCAGCGAGCTGACTCTTTCGTTGCAGGGCTACAAATTAGTCAGGATAGCCTTTGACCCAGAGACGAGTAGACCTATAGCCGCCAGCTCTTCACTTACGGGCTTTGTGAGTATCATGTCAAATGCAGACGTTAACGCCTGCGGAGAGGCAGGCAAATGCTTTAGGCCGACAAGTTTAGCGGTGCACAGCGACGGCAGTTTGTTCATGAGCTCTGATGCTACTGGCGAGATTTATCGAATTCAGAAGACAGGGTCTTAAGGTGGGAGTAAATGGTTTTATGCGCTATTCCAGACTGTCTGAAATCAACGAGTTTGCTGATAATTAAGTTGCGTCCTGTCTTTCCTTTCCGTACTAGCCTTGTAATGGGGATTATGTATAATAGGAGTGGGAGTTCTGGAGGACGTGGTAATGGGCCTGTATGTGTACTAGTGTATGTGTTCCCACTAGGCGTCAGATTGGCTAAGTTTGAGCGGGCTCTCAGGCAGATAAGGGGAGGTTGCATTCATGTACAGTGCAGTCGTGTATGACTGTATATAATTCGATCAAAAGGCTTCAGATAGCTAGGTATAGCGATTAAACTAGCTCTATGGTATAATATGCATGCATCTATCTGGCTACATAGTAATATAATAGGATCCGATGGTGGAGATCTCGAGAGGTTATGCCGTATCTGAATAGTCAGCTTACGATTTTGATCTCAGTTGAGAACTTTATCACGAATATCGCATGATCGGTATATACTTCAATGTCACGTACTTACGGTCTATATTGTCAGCCACGATTGTTTGAACGGTATATATCATCAGAAAACATTTAAATACGGCTAGCTAGGCTATGTAGCTCTAGGCGGCGTTCGGGAGCTCTCCCTCATCAATATTCCCTTCCATCGACATGATGTCTTAATTAGAGAATTATCATTAATTAACCGGTTAACCTAACTGCGGTCTTTAATCCAAATAATGAAACGTGATCGGAACGACTCCAGCATAGTCTATTAGATGTACAGTGCGTTAATTGCATCCCCAAAATCCGTCTAATTCATAAAGAGAACGTTCCCATATATCATAGCATCTGTCCAAGAATTCCAGCTCCAATAGCAGCAACTAATATAGGTCCCGCGGTCTGGATCGGGGCCCTGTTCGATGACTTAGTAGAAGTGGGACCAGCAGAAGTGGTTTGTGGTGCCGGCACTTCAGTTGTTATTATAGTGGTGTATGCCGTCCCATCTGACGTGTACACAGACGTAAGGGTCGTCTCGACGTATTCTCCAGTCCTTGTACTGCTGTCGGGGCCGAACACTGGATTACGAAGCGTGACATCGTATGTCGAAGTGATAAACTTTCCATTTTCGCTGACTGTTGTGACAGACTTTTCGACAACGGAGGACGGGATCGTGTAGGAAATTTCGGTTACCACAACCGACCCGCCAGTTGTAACTGTTGTCGGTTCTGCAGTAACGGTGCCACCACCTATTGGGACGACTGCTTTGGTGGTGAGGACAATATCGACGCCTTCGATTTTGGTAGAAACCACAAGGCGCATCGTAGTGAACGAGACTGGATCGGGGCTGGCTTGAACAACTGTGTACGTTGAGAGAACCGTTGTTTTGCCGCTGACCATAGTTGTAAGAGAGATTGGCGATGTCGTGTATCTAGGTGTAATCTCGCCGGCTCCTCGTATTGCACTATTGAGCTTTGGAGTGATGTCGGTTACCTGAGGACCCTGGGTCATAGGTGGCGACGCCGGGTCGAAACCATACCCGCCGAAATGGTTGTAGGCCGGACATATCGAACCGAGCGCCAATGGGCAGCTGATATCCAGGCAAAGAGATTGTAGGTCGGGCTCGGAGTTCGGGAGGACGGCTTGTCTCCGGGAGCATCGTTGACCAAATGTGCTATTCAAGTTTGAAGCGAATCCTTGGATATCGTCGTCCTCGAATCCGATCGCGGCAGCTGCGAGGCTGATCTCTTGGATAAAGTAACCCAGCTGCGAGGGTCCAAGGTTCATGTATTTGTGGACCTCATACATCCTTGTGCTACCTTGATAAGTTGCGAATCCATCCTTTCCGTAACTAGAACAGCCTAGCAGCGCGCCAAAGTACTGGTAAAGGTGGCTGACGAATTTGCTAAAGCCAAAACCGACTGAATTAGTTGCTTGTCACAATGCGCAGTGCGAGCCCGTGGGGGTTCCCGACCAGTACTCACTATTGGTTTGATGTTTGGCTGTAGGAAGGCCTGTTTTGCGCCAGCGCCGTAACGCCACCATTATCCAAGAAATTGATAACGGACGGTTCTGTACCCCTGTTCGTGCTGACCAAGCCGCCGTTGAAGTATGATAGCAACGAAATCTCTTGTCCCATATAAAGTCCGGGCAGGAGAATCCCACTTAGGTTGACATTGCTAGGCGCAATGTAATTGCCTATCAGCGCCGTATTGATGAGCCTTACTATCAGCGAGTACTGGTTGCTGCCGGTGTTTTCTGAGAATATGGCTGTGGTGTATTTGTCGCATAGCGAACCTTGGGCAGAAACTACTGTTGGCAGGAGAAGCGCGGTTCTCAGCAGTATTCGGCGCGCCCACTGCATGTCGACGGATGTCAGATGCCCGGAGAAATGGACTGAAAATGCCAGCACTTAGCAGAAAATATTCCGGTATAAAAGAGAGCGACCGGCGTAGAAAACTGCAGTTGCAAGACCAGGTAGAAATATATCCTTCAGGCCTCCGGCCTCCTTGTATTACAGGGACTCGGGTTTCTTTAAGTACTACATACATTGCTTCATCCACACAAAGTCGTCGCGATAAGAAAGAATATTGCGCAAATCTAGGCACGGACAGCTGTCTAGCGCTAGCTCCACCGCGGTTCCATTACGCGGATTGCATTACACGGTTACAAGGAACCTAGGTACCTATGCAATTTCGTCGGCCAAACTCGCAAGGTGACGGGTGGGGGAACATACGGACGTGGGAGTTCAGCGCTGCCGCGAAAATGAGATTGGACGTCGAGCTCTTGACCAATCGAGCGATCCAAGATATGAAGCCCGCTGCAGTTATATCAGCCACGAAGCTTTCTTACTGGCTAATCGTTACCAGAAAGCCCGTTTCTCTTTTTTCCGTCTTGAATCGCTATTGATATGCAAAAAACGGTGCTTACCTCGACGACCCACAGTGAGCTCAAGAGTGGTTTTCGACACCTTCGCCAAAGATAGACCGTGACAAAAGAAGCGGTTTGCATATGCGCGATCCCTGCACCGCGAGGTAGGGACCGGGTATATGAACTCTGCGCAGACCTCAATAAGACGGGAGCCGGAAGACGGTTTAGCCCTTTGTACTTTTGCTTTCTTTCCGAAGCTTCGTTCCTGTGCTTGATTGCCACCGAGAACAAAGCCGCTGGACGATTCAGTGGACAGTCAGTATATTCTCTGTCGAAATACCGCTGAAATTAATTAGAAAGCTCTCCGTGCACCCACGATCGCTTTTCGAGACAAGAATCGCTTGAGGGTAAACGAGTTCTTTTCTCCGAACCAATCAGTGTGATTGTATTGACTTGTATTCCGTGCGAGCCAGCCACACACGACAAGCTTTTCTAAAATTTGGGTCGATCGGCCGTGGAACGAGAGATCCTCACTGGATCGGCTCAACTGCACCGAGGAATTTGTTCAGTCAATTACCTATTTCGCTTTAGTCTCTGAGATCTTTGAGAGAGGTTTGGGTGAACATCCATCGCATGCGCGCAGGGGTCAGTTCATCGCTGCGCTGGCACAGTTTCTCAAAATAACCCAGGGGAGAGGTGGCCTCAATGCATTCTGTGCCTCTGATATCAATTTTGAGGTGTCACGGCCGGCTTTATCTGCTCCATGGTGCCGAGACTCGACGAAGTCACTACGAAGCCCTGATTATTTATGCGGCTGAATGCGATGGAGTCAGTGGGGGTTTTCGGAAATGCCCTTTCAAATTGCCATTATCACGGCATTGGCATAGCAATGGCGAGCTCGAGAAGCCCGGTTTTGATAAGCCACTGCAGCCCAGAATGTAAGTTGGGAAAGGTTTCTTCAAGTTCAAGCTAGCGGCGGGCGATTAGTTGGCTTTCGTCACACACGGACCCATCTTGACAACGGGAACCCCTGTAGCACACGGAATTATTTGATAGGGTTTTTTCATGCAGAGGCGGGATCTTCCAAGTCCTTCGTATCTCGAGGTTGAAAGTGAGACCATCTCTTTGATTAAGCACCCATCTTTCAGCATTATATCTCGAAGACAAAGAATTCACAACCTCCGAGCAGCACAATGCATAGGAGTCTGAATACCAAATCTTTGGTAAAATCTTCATTTCCGTTAATTGATTGACTCGGCATCCGCCTTTTGCAAGACTTAAATTATTGCTAATCTGGCTCGAGCCGCAAATCTAAACTGAGCTTGAGGAGGTAGGAGTATGAACTCGCGAAGCATGAACCGGGGAGATACGAGTCCCTATCACTGTATACATGTGCTGTGCGCGATATCTCTAAGCGAGGGGGTTCGTTTGCTTTGCATGGGCAGCGCCACTGTGTGATACTGAAGTTGAGTCCGGCTCTGCTCTTCTGTGCTCCAAAGACATTTGCGAGAGTTTCCACTGGCATCACATACGCAAGCTCCTATATTATAACGTTATGGTTTCAACGGTCAAAAGTATCAATTACTAATCTGACATGAGCATTGGGTTGCATTACATTGCGAGGCCAATCATCTCTTCCCGGAAGAATGGAATCGGCATCCTTGCCGACTTGCCTTCACCTCGCTTCGTCATCTCGAGCTAACAAACATGCAGCAGCGGGAAACTGCAGCGCTACTTCGGGTTCTAAGTTCCCGATTATTGTCCCAGGTTGCCTTGTAGCCGAACTGTTAATCAGTTCTTGCACCAATTCGTTTGGTATCATTATGCTCGACCCACAACCTTCAAGCCTCGGCCTGAGCTCAGCATATTGCCGTGGCTAGCCAAGAGTTAATAGCGACCGATGCAGCTGCGAGGTTTCTTGGTATACATCAACGATATAATATCTGTAACTCTTAATGATTATATTTCACGTGTATCAGATTATTTTCAATTTGAAGGTAGATCAATAGCATTGGCTGGGTAACTGAGTTTGTAAAGTCGTGGTATAGACAACGGCCATCTAGTATAAGTTCCTAAGACCTTTATATAGACGCCCACGAACTCTCGGCTTATTCTTCGAATCACTATCCTTATACGGGTGGAATATATTCAACATCAATAGTCCAAGCGGTCTTACGAATTTAGTTCGCGACCCTGGGCACCTGGGTAGATCTCTGGGCCTGCGGCAATTTGAGACGGGAGTGAATGTATCGCCTTGAATATTGCGCATGTTGCCAGCTGTTTTAGATGTCGCGGCGCGTCCGGATCTCGATATTGGACTGGAGCTGACGGCGCTCAAATATGCAAATGTTGTGCACGACACGTCTCATTCTCCACGATGTTTGTAATTAATATCTTGGTAATCCAGCACGCTCTACTATAGTCCGTACTTATGATTACTATCCTGTAAGATTATTAGTCAGCAAAAACCACACGACTAAAGATCACAGCTTTCAGGAGCTTCATAACAACAGATCTTGGCAACGTAACCTTCCGAGCAGCGTCACCATTGGCATTTCAAAATCAACATCGCTCATTGTCTATTATTTCCGTCTAGTCGCATACTCTGCTGGCCTGGGCCAAAGATGGCTCACCACGGCGTCATCAAGGCATCCCATGTCCCGCTGGATACAATCCCAAAAGCTGGCGACGAGCTGAACACATACCTCAAGAACGTTGTCAATGATGCCCACAATCTTATCAACTTGCTGACCTCTCCTCCACGAAGACCATGGAAGTTCAACTTCAAGAAGTCATCTCGCTATGGTAACGTTGAAGTTTGTTCGCAAGTTGTCAAGACCGAAGAGTATAAAGAGCCGAAAGCAAGAAATGGAGGAAACCAAGCCCAAGCACACGCTGAGAGGGGGAACGGGGAGCAGGAGAGGGGTGAAACGCAGGAGGCGCACGACCTGGAGACGGAAGACCAGAAAACGGTTGGAAAGAAGCTTAGTAGGACCGAATACTGGTTCTCTAGACATAGTGTTCACGACCTCGACAGTGTCGGTGCCCGTGAGGGCGGTGACTGTGCCCTTGCATGGGATGATTTCACCAACTATCTGTTCAATGACCATGCTGAACATGAGCTTGAATATGCCCCGACAGTCAAAAGAGTTGACAAGATAATCATCGAGGGCGACTGGGATCTCAGCACTGTCTCCATCCCAGGTTGGCAGGTCACAAAAGTTGCAGGTGAGCGCAGATCCTCGAGTCTGTGCGCGAATACGTATGTAATACTAGAGCTAACCTCTACCAACGACGGGAATTACCCAGCCTACGGGATCCATCATCATTTCCCCTGGCCTCTGAGCGAGCGTGTCTTCCCAATCCTGTTGATTCTAGCGACTGCTGTCAGCAGAAGAGAGCTGATGGTCATTAGCATGCCGATCAAGGTTGCTTCTGATGTCAAGGGCACCAACATCAAGACACAGGAAATTGTCACGGTGATTAGTCCAAAGGCGACGGTTGGACAGTACGTCGCAGTTGAGCGGGTTATGTTCCAACCAGCCACAACCAACGACGCAAAGCCAAATGTGATATGGGACATGGCGACAGCCAGTGGTAAGTGGACGCGCGTGCGTTTCGTGGTCACCGCCTCGAAACATCGATATCGAGCTAGGCTGACGCATTCGCCGAAATGGCGGGGTAGACGCATCGGGGAATATACCCATGGCGGTTCAACGGATGGGAGTTGGTCGTGAGATCTTCAAGGATGTTGAGGCCTTCTTGGATTACGCGAACAAGAAGGCCGCAACCTAAATGAGCATTCTGCAAATTCTTCGCACTCATATTTCGTATTTTCATTATAAATACAAGCAGTGCGTGTTCTCATTGCCCTTGCTTCTATATGCTCGCGCATATATGCTGGTGAGGCTAGAGCTTCTCGATATTCCGCCTGTGCAAGCTAGCGCACAAGTTTACCTAGTTTACGTCTCTTAGTGGGACGACAAAAATCACTTCTGGCAACAATGTTCTGTTCAGCATACATAGAAGGCTAACCTGGAGACTAAGGAACCGTAGCAACGGCTCAGCCTTGCAGGCACAACGCCCGGATGCCGACTAATCACCTCGTCTCGAACGCGAATTGACGCCCGAATGCTTAATACAGGGGTAGAACAATAGACGTCTCGGCTCGCCTGGCTTCGAGACTAATCTCGGCTCTGGTAATGGAACTTTGCCCTAGATCGATCTGGATGAAGCCAATCCCCTCTTATAGTGACTAGATCGAATTTGTTGAAAAGCGAGGTCGTTTAGGCAATTTGGACGGTAGTATGTCATTCCGCATGAAATTGGTGTTCGTAGAGATTCTGAGATTCCCGCAACCGGTGGTAGATTGCACATTCTAGCCATACCCACTGCAGCAAGGAGGTTGGCACAGTGCCAGATCCGGCGAAAGGCGTATATGCCTGGCCCGATGTGAGCGGTGGGCGTGAATGTCAGCGTCCCCTCATATGAGCTTCGTTGACGTCCTCGATTCATATTTTAAACTATCATTTTCACGTAACACAGCACAGGCTGGCTAGGCCTACCTCCCTTCGACCTCTGAATTTGTCTCTATCGAAAGATCTTTATCGATCGATGCTGATTGACCCGGCCGTTAACCGTTCTATCGATTGCCTGCTGTCGAAACATGACGTGAGCAACACATGTTCACGTTCGCCTGGTGTCCACATGCAGCGTAAGAGGGTCTTTGATCAAGCTTTGAGACGACATGGCCTCCGGGTCAAGCGGGACATATGTACCGCTAGAGGCCAAAGATGTTAAAATGCTCTTGGGTTTCACCGTGACCTTCGGTGTAATAACTAGTAAGTTTGAGTCCACTCTAACACGTTGTCATCTATAGATCTGGCGTACAGAGCCCAGGAAGCCAGAATTGTAGATGTGTATTTTGAGATTGTGATATCGCGTCACAGGTACAATGGCTGAGATCTGCGTGGAAAATCGCTAACAACATATACAATATTCTTAGCTGCCGTATTTTTCAGCCGCGTCGCTGTGCGGAGACTCTATACTGGGAGATTTGAGCTGGATGATTGGGTTCTGACCTTGGCCTGGGTGCGTTCCTAGAAAACATGCAAAGAACAAGTTTGTTTCGAAACATATTTCGCTGGAGATCTTGTGGGATAACATAAAAATATACTAACGAGTCCGAACGAGTAACTAGGTATTTTTGATGGGCTACACAGGAACTCAGTTAGCGACCGTGCCACTCGGATTTGCACTTGCTAGTCACGCGGAAGGTCAGCTAGATAGTGACGATCTAAAGAACATCACGTCTAGGGTCAGTATTGTGTCACCAGTACCATAAGTACTTGGATCTGAGCTTGTAGCAGTATTGTATTAAAGGGAGGCGCTAATGTTATGTCATATACGAATATCGTGAGCTACAGCTTCGGTTCGACTACGCCCTGGTGATACTCTACTATACCTGTGTTTACTTAACAAAAGTTGCGATTTTGTGCTTATATTTAAGACTCTGTAAGTCCTATCGAGGTGTGGTTTGCAAGAGAGACTTTATTTGCTAATTATATTGCATCTAGGCCGAAGGGAATCTCAACTTCGTTATACCTCGAGCGGTGGCCTTCTGCGATGGCTCACATGGCTCACACTGCTTCTGGTCACGCTGATATTCATACCTTCGGTGATCGTCGCGATTTGTCGCTGTATTCCTCTTAGTTCTCTGTGGAAGCTTCAAGGAGAGGGCGACGTTGGGTGCGTAAATCGCCCGGCATTTTTCATATGTATGCGCCACCACCGCGTTCGGATCGCCTTTGAACTGTCTCTTCACAGGCGGTATGATTTGCTTTCGCTATCAATCCGGACAGAGATTGTTCTTACTAACCGGTGAGGTAAGAGATAGCGACTGGCGCGCTTAACATCTTCGCGGATGTGATAATCGCTCTTCTGCCGATTCCGCTGGTGATGAAGATACGGGGACCACTGGCCTATCGAGTTGGAATAGCGAGTTTGCTCATGCTAGGGTTACTGGCTACTGGTGCTAGGTAAGAAAACCCTCTTAAGTGTCAATGGCGTTTATGTCGTTTTACCTTTGTCATTCGGACTTGTCAAAGTTTGACGAGCCTTGTAATTTTGGATATATCCTCCGCAATTGAGAATAAGTGGTCACTTACCATGGGGTATTCTAGCGCTGCGCGACTTGCTGTGCTAGTGGAAGCGAATAAGCCGGGCGCATTGTTCTATAGGTATGCCATCTTGACGAACTGCTGGAGTTACGGGGAGTGCAGTTTAGGCATGATCGGTGCTTCAATCCCAGGTATGTCCTAATTTCCCGGGATGAGATGAGTGGGCAAATGGTCAGATGATCGAGGTTTTGACGATCCGCATAAAGCTGACTGTGTGTGCACATCTGAAGCTTTGAAACCTTTATTCCGGCGTTTATGCACATTATGCTCGGCCTCTGGCTGGTCTAGAGGAAGCTGTAGCAACCCCCAAGATGACCAAAGCAGCCAGACGACCAGCTTACCCTACCGATTTGCAGAGCAAGGGAATCGACATAGAATGGACCCTTTGGCTCTGGCGGACCCAAATGAAGACGAGAAGTATTCGAAGGACGAATCTCCGCGAACAGACAGCTCTGCTCAAGACTCTGCCCCAAGCACCGCGCAGACAGATATTGAGAAGGCTCCAATTCCTTTGGCAGCGAAGCTAAGGATGAGCGGAGGACATGTATGATGAACATTATGTATATAGCATTGAAACAAAAATCGGTTTCGAACGCGCCTGTTCGAGAAGTCCATGCATGGCCGAAAGGAGAAGCTGGTTTTGTGTTGCGGTGTGACTTTTTGCCAGGAGGTCGCTGCGGCGTTTGGGTACGGCCTCTCAAGTTGCCGTTGTCGCGATTAATAACGCCGCAAGGGATCATCGACCCGCAACCTCGCAACCGAGCAGAGGATTTTGTCGGAATGTAAAGGGCAGGAAGTAATTCTCCCCTACGCGCAAAATGGCGGACTCAATCTATGGACCGGTCGCTTGCCAGAGCAATCTTCTTCCTTGGTGCATTCCTCCCTCATCAACCATCTCGGCATCGCCATCACCGACAGCATGTTTGGATCTGATCTCCTGCGACGACTCTCCATCCGCTCTTTCGCCCTCCTTCGCATTCGAGGCGCCTCAAACTGGCTGATACCGGAGGAGCTGGTTCCGGCCCACTCGTCCGTGTATCCTGAAGATGCTACTCGTCTCCTCTCTGTTGGCGCGAATGGCGGCGATATCTCAATAATCAAATATAACCCCTCCAGGGATACACTGGTTCACGCCTCCGTCTACAGCGAACCGAACTTTCAGCCATCATGGCAGTCTGTCCATCCTGTCGAGAGAGACATCTTATACTCCGTGGATGAGGCAAACCCCGGCGGCCTTGTATCTTTCCATCTAGATAGGGGCTCTGGGACGCTAAGAAAGTTGTCACGGTCGAACGGCATCAACGGAACTGTCAGCATCGCCATACAGAACAATTTGGTTGTAGTCGCCGCTTAGTTAGTATAGTCTACCTTATATCGAAGTGTGTCTGGCGATGTGGAAAGTGATTTTCACTAACGTTACGCAACTTCTAGTTTGGGCCAGTCAGTGCAGGCCTTCGAGACCAACGATCAAGGCGACATCTCTAACCCTCGCGACACATTCACATATTCGCTCAATCAACCGGGGACTGACCCGGAGCGGCAGGAAGCCCCGCATCCCCATCAAGCCCTCATCGATCCGTCCGGCCGATTTATTGTAGTGCCGGATCTAGGCGCAGATCTTCTACGGCTATACGCCATCAACGGGACCAGGATCTCAGAGCTTCCTGCTGTCCCTATCCCCCCGGGTTCAGGTCCTCGACATGGGCACTTCCTGGAGCTCGATCTCCCGATCGCACGTCAGACAATGTTCTATCTGGTAACTGAACTGCGAAACTCCGTCATAGTGTATACCGTCGACTACCCAAAGACTGGTTCTATGACATTTTCAAGAGTTCAAGAGATAGATACACTACCAGGGATAGACACACGAAATGCCACAGTCCCTCCAAATGCCGGAGAAATCGTGATATCTGTAAGAACAATCTCGCAATGTTTAGTCTGAACGTATTCTAACATACAGAAATCCTAGAACGATAAACGCTTTCTCTACGTCTCCAATCGTAATGACTTCACGTTCAAGAACCGCGCGTATGGGCCATCCGACTCCATCGCCCTCTACAAAATAGACTGCGAAACTGGCCTCCTCACATTCGTCAAGCTCATGGAAGCCGGCGGCATCATGCCTCGACACTTTTCTTTCGACCCGTCGAACGAATATGTAGCAATTGCTTTGCAACTGAGCGATGTCGTGGTAATGTACCGACGTAACGCGGCCACGGGTGAGTTTATAGCTCCTGAATATGATGAGACTAGGATCACCATACCGAACAAGCCGGTATGCATTCAATGGCTCTGATTGATCCGAATCCACTTTGGTCCACGGAACATGCTTCTTCTGGGCCAGCACTGTACAAAAAATTCTTTCCCCTGTCCTACCAGTCTTCAAACGTTACAATTTCTTTCAGTGTAAATATTGATCTAGAATTGCCCTTACTTTGTCCGCTCATAGCCTCCATAGCCACTTGGAGCGCCAAATCCCAGCCCCTGCTGTTCTAAATGCTCCCTCTTTTTTCTCTGTTCACATTTCTTGCAGCTACCGCATGGGCCGAGCAGTTTGTAGGGCTGCGGCGTCGTTTTGTCTTCACAGTCAGGTTTATCACACTCCATGAACGTGCTTTCTGGCCCTAGCTCTTTGAAGCCGCAAGTGTAGATATACTGCTTGGGGCCACACATTCTCTAGAATGGCAGCGAAGGGGGCTGCTCCAAATATCGGAATTGCCACGAGAGGTAGAGCTTATCTGGGAGGCCGTTGTCAACTTTACTATGGACTACGTATGGACGATTCACAGCTTGTTTATATATTTTGTGGTAGCGGCTTGTCGATTCGAGAATAACCTCAACCCTGTGCTTAGAAACATGGAGGTAGAAGTGGAGGCTCTGAAAAGGAAAATATGCATGCTTGTGCTTTTGTCCATCTATGCATGTTCAACAACGAGTGATTTAAAACAAGGAAAAAACCGTAAGAGCCCACTGATCATCAAGTTCCGCAATCATCATCTAAAACTATAAGGTTGTCGTTGTCATGAGTTCATGAAAGTTCGCGAAACAAACGCATGTAAAAGGAATGTGTACTAGGAAACCGCCTCCCACCCGAAAACGCACATATATATATTGTGCTATTCGATCGTCTTATAAGAGTTGCCGATGATAAGGTTGGCACGAGCCAATCCTCCGACAAGCCAGCGAGAGTACCTTTGCCGGCGTTTCATGTGAGGTCCGCCGTCGTCATCTTGCTCCGACTGCATAGCAGTGGCATTCCCTGGACCAGCCGAAGACATGGAACAGCCCGCGTATCCGTCCACACGCTCATTGCCAGAGATACCAGATAAGAGTGGTGTGATAGCCGAAGTTTTGAGGAACTCTTGCGTATTCTCGCCGTCCGTCATGCGAAGTTGAAGTGCGGTGGTTTTGGCGATTGGTTGCAATGGGTAATCCCAGAGAGTGCTATCAGGGAGCCCCGGGCTACTGTAGCCATAGCCTTTGACAAGGCAATCGAACAATTTCTCCAATCCTCGGGCGCTGAGGCGACCGAGAGCTTTGGCTTTTTGTTCAGCTTGGAAAGCCTTGATTCCACGCGCAGAACGACTGGCGGCTGCTGACTTGCTTTTGGCGCCATTTGATTTGGATGCCTTGCCGCGCGATGTCTGGGTTGATTGGTCTCCTTTTTTGCCATCGGAGATAGAACCGTCGGAGAGGGTGTTTTTGACACACTCCGGACAAAGGCCTTTGATGTTCTCGACGAGAGTTTTGCACTGTGGGTCTGTGCAAGAGCTCGTGGGGGTGCCCATGTCGTGGCCATTTTGATGGCCTCCGCAACCAGAATATTTATATACGACGATAAAGCACATCTGCGGCGATGCTGTCAGTCAGCTCGGGTGCTCGAGTGCTAGAGGTGCTAGAAGCCAGGTAGGGTAGAGCAATGCAGCTTCTGCGCAGATCTGCGGTGGTGTATCATACCTTGACAAATCTGTTGATGTCAATGCTAGTAGGTACCTTCAGGAGATGCAGTTTGTGTGATGGGAATTGCTACAAGGCTCGTGAAGGGATTGTTTTTTCTGCGAAAAGATTGTTTGTGGGCATGAATGACGAACAACTGGTGTAAAACGTCAACGTCTATGGAGTTGAGGATGAGAGCGGTTGGCTATCGTCAACTTTTGAGAGCTACGGAAGTTCTTGCTCTAGCTTTGCCAGCTTTGGGTAGCTGTATACATTTCCACGCTAAGCCAAACATAAATACGTGTGCATACTTAGCACATGCATGTACCAGTGAGACAGACAAAGTTGGACTTCTGCGACAACGGCACTATATGACAGGTTAGACTATTGGTAGACATTCTCACCCTCGCGATGGTACCTTAATTTAACTTCACAGGATCTCAAGAAATATTTCTTAGAATTCATTTCGAATTCGCGTAGAGCCCTGGAGTCTAACAACGTAATCCTCAGGCGCAGAGTGAGAGCTTATTATATAAAGGATGAATCGATCTATACCTGGAGAGAAACGCACAGGTGGGCATCTATTCGGTGCTATGCGGCGGCATAGCTTTGAGATCAAACAGCTTGAGCCAATATGCATTGATAGCTTTGAATGACAATGCACGGATATCTAAATTAATCACTTCTGTGATTTATGCAGTCTATATATAATCACTGTTGGTTTGTCTGTACTGTGCTGCTGAAGCGTATGTTGCCAGTTGTACTGCGGTCACAATCCGAAAGGATCTCTGTAGTATACGCAGCAACGCTAACTCTCATCTGATCCGAAGCTAGCTATGTTGCATTTCAAGTTACCAACCCGAGCTCGCGTCGGAACCAACATTCGTGCTAGCAACTAGATAGACGTGTCTTCTGTATGTTATGTCAGCCTCTTGATATGCATATTTGCGGGAGTCCGGCCTAGTATATTATCGAGACGGCTCCGAGACATGTTGTTGCAGCCAAAATGCAACACTTCGGCGCAAAACCTATTCTTCCTAGAATTATATGAGCTTGTTCTTTCTCATAGAGTAAGGTGGTTTGAGAGAGATTCTAAATCTAATTCTCATTCGGCATATGGCGGTCGGGGGTTTCATATCTCGATTATATCGTTTACGAATCTCTTGATTGCGGCAAGAACGCCGTCCTAAAAACACACAGCAAGCTGGCCAATGTCACGCTGTTAGTTCTCGGCGAGCTTCAGATCCAACGGCTCACAGAATGCTTCGATAGGCACTTATGTTAGCCCAACTTGCACGGTATCTCAGATACGGACGGACCCGGCACCAGTTGATTGATCCCATAACCCATGTCTACGGAGGCAACGGTTATTCCGAGCAATCGGTTCGAATCGGTACTCGACAGCCTCAGAAACGCGGTGCAATGCTTGATCCAAACGCCATGGCTGCTTGTTAAGCTGATCTGGCACGTCTTGGCGTGGGCGATCCTGGAAGTCGGTAAGCTGAGCACTGGATCCTTCGCCAATGCAATTGCATCGATCGAATTCTACGCGCCTCGAATTCTCGCGATTCTGTCTTTCTAACATCTCGACCTCATGCGGATATTAGTAGATGTGATAATACGTCGCTGGCCTCGACTCTCTCGCAGAGCTCGGATACGGGGATATGCCATGCTGATATCGATGGTCGTCTTTGTCATTTAGATCGTCCTATTTATATTGGGTTTGCAATACGAAGGCGAGCGTCGATCGGATTTCTTTAGTGCGGCGTTAGGAGTCACTGTTGCAGGGTTCGTACTGCTGGTATTCTGCCTGATAAACGCTTTCCAGTGCCCCAATATTCCATTGACGCAAGTCACGACTGGCGGGATGATGGGGTGGTGGAGATATATACCATGGTTCTTTGAAGAATTTACTCCTGAAGTTTCATTCACACTGCTAGTGTTGGGAATGTTGGTCATCGTGGGACTTATGATAAGGAGTAATATATCAACAGACATGGCAATTATGGAGACCACTGAAGCCTAAGTATTGACACGAAAACTCTTAAATAGGCTACTAATATTACACTTCTAAATATATATGTGCGCATACATGTACTATATCGACCCGTATAGCAATCTTCTCTATGGCCTTAAGGCTTAAGGCGGTTCGTGCATACTCGCTTTCTACTAGTCCCTCTCCGCTATCGACAGCCGATGTTTAAGAATTCCCAAGACCTTTTTTTTTTTTTTTTTTTGGCCTAATCGGCTGGTCCACGATTCATATAATGCAAATTCTCTGCTATCGCATCTATTGTCCTATCATTGCCAAGAACGTTTGTGTGCTCCGAAGAATTTAAGTTTCTTTCGATAAAAAAAACTGCAGCTCACCATCCCCCGAAACAGGATGGATGTGTTGCCATTGTTGGATATTTTCCCCAGCCCCTGGTTTCCGTCTTCCTGAACGAGGAACCGAGATTTCATGATATCCCGCGAACTACCTAACTTCTTCGGTTGCTTTCAAGGTTTGAGAGTCGGAGTTATCACCTGCCTATACGGCGTATCATTCTCAATGCTTAGGCGCCTAGCGAACGGGAGATGTGCCTGCAGTAGATACCGGCAGCGCCAGGGCTTGGACAGAAGCTGCCGTTCCGTTCGCGCTAGCTAGCCCCTTGGGGTAGGTTGCATCTCGGTCGCTGGCCTCATGAACTTATATAATGTTATCGGATACTGACGCGATGTTCTGCAAGAAATTCTGTTAACATCAGTCTTTCTACTTTTTCCCTAACCGCCCGATCTATTACTGGGGCAAGATGTTATCATATTCCGCTGCAGTCAATGGTGAGTCCAGCTCATATAAGTAGATTGACGCGCTTCGACCACTAACATGCAAACAAACAGTCGCGGTATGGGCTTTGGCCGCTTTTGCTGGTCCTTCAGTTGGTATCGACCCTCTGTATCCAGAACAGCATGCGGTATCACCCGCTGCTGCCAACGGCCTAACGGAATTCTTCCAGGTGTACAGACCTCCCCTGGCGCCGCTCACAACCACTGCACATCCCCACGACGATTTTAGCGGCGAAGCATGCTCTACAACACTAATGAAGTATGAGTTTGTAAACTCGTACGGACATCCAGCCGTCGCGCAATATACGCCACCGCCAGCGTCCTGCGACTGGAATACCGTTTACTTCCACTTGTACACAACAAGCAAAGGGAGACAATATGACCGCCTGGCCTTCTTATTCTTTAACGACACCGAGTTATGGAGGACGAGCACCCCGGAACCTACCGCGGCTGGTATCTATTCCACGTATACCAAGGATTTGACGCACTTCAGTACTTTGCTGAGACAGAGTGGAACTTTGATCTTTGATCTTGGCAATATTGTCAACGACGTTTTGACGGGTACATTCGCCGTCACGTTGACAGCCCATTACTTCAAGCTAGAAGTACCGCCTCAGCACAAGCCAGCTGATGTCGTTGTTCCGGTGTCGAAGATGCAAGGCTCGAACGGACAGCCTAGTAACTTCGTGCTGCCTAACGATTTTGCGGGGTCCACGATATCTGTTCCAAAGAATGTGAAGAAAGCGGTCCTAAGTGTTATCGCTAGCGGGAATTCCAACGAAGAGTTTTGGTACACTAACGTACCTGACAATCTTGCGAATGCATTTCCTAATACACCTCTGCTTAGCCACTCCAGCTACCGGGAGGTCCAAGTCTTCGTGGATGGAGTCATGGTGGAAGCCATTATGCCTACACCAGCAATATACACTGGTGGTATAAACCCAGGACTTTGGAAACCGATTGTATGCCCCTATGCCTATGACCTCTGGGAAGCGGAAATAGATATTACCCCTTGGGTCGCTGGAAAATCCAATGCAGCCATTGAACTTCAAGTTCAGGGTCTCCGCAACGTTCAAAGAAACTTGGAAGTCGGTGGCGGTATCGGCCAGAATTGGTATGTCAGTGCCAGAACATTCTTCTGGACGGACTCTGCGGCTACTCCAGTCGACGCTGCACAGTTTGTGTCGAAATCGTCTCCACCAACAATTCAGTACGGCTACAATATCGATGGTGAGGGCGACGCGAAGGTCCTGAGCTTTAGCCTTTCGGTTGAACGTCAGACTGCTGTGCAACGAGATACTGGGGCCAGCAACATCTTGGTGACTCGAAATCAGAAATATAGAATCCAATCATCTCTTTTTGCGAATGGTAACAATCAAACACTCTTGGCGACTACTTCTGTCAATGAAAGCGTCCAGATAATCCCGCACAACTCGACTGATTCCCGCCAGCAAGTGGACGTCCGGGAATCAGAATTTACCCTCGGCATAGACAGTGCCTATATACAGTATAAAGACACTAGTTTCTTCCTCTACGGGAAAGTTAACAATACTTATCAGAACCAGGGTCCCGAATCCCCGCTGCTCACGGATAAATCAGCTCTGTTCTTGGAATCACCCTCTAGCGCTGAGCAGCTTGGATTGCAAAGATACCAAGATAGTAGATTCATGGACGATAGTTCTAGCTACTTCTCTGCCGCTACAGGGAGCAACAAACCCAGTTGGATAAACGGTATTTCTCACCAGGGATATCGTTACGATCTCACCGGTAATTCGCTCGTAACGAAGCGAACGGTCAAAAGCTACGAGCGCGATGTTCGCAGTATCTACCCCGAAGTCAAGAGCGACTTTCAGACTATAAATGGAGTCTCTGTACCAGATCTTGTGCGCATCAACTCTGATCCCAACCACCGCAGAATTGGCGTTGAAGCCGCACAGGCTATCTGCGTCAGCCAACCGCACGGCAGAGTTTTGGAGTGCGCGTCTGGATAGGCTGTTTCTTGAGTGCGGTGAACAATTCAGGTTATGCAGATGCCCTCTAATCAATTTTCATGTTTCTTGTTTCAATGGCACGTCAAGCTTTCCATCTCGTGTATATACTGCGCGACAGTCTGATGTATTGTACATACTTCATTTGTCTTTTTTACGCGGCTTAGCATCCAGAGATATCATCCGTCGCCTGAGACGTCCTCTCGATGAAGATGAACTAAGGACCAAGCCACCACCACGCAGGTCATGCCTCATCAGTTTGATACATCATTGTTCTAAGGACTATAGAACTTGATAGAAGGTTGCATCGGTGTCGAGACGCCAAGCTGCCCAGATTTCGATAGCATCCAACATCATGGATAGCGCCAATTTTCCAGAGTATTTAGCCTTATGTAAAGGATCCCTCCACATCAAAACTGCTCAGAGGCTGCCGGTGCCGCCCGAGTCAGCCCATACTCCCGCTTCTCAATCGCTAGAGAAGCTTTGCAGAAGAGAGGCAAAAAGCGGAATAGCGCCGCGACCAATGCCTCCGATTGGGATTTTAAAATGTGTATAGGCACGTGGAGAAACTCGCAGAAGATATAAACGTTTGGCGTTTATTAGTAGGTCTCTTTGCAGCGAAGATCATCTCGTCTCTGGGACCATTAGCGCCGGTCTCACGTACCATACTGCATATTAGCGATAGATCTCTGGAATGGAGTTAGTTGAGTTGTACAGAAACCCCAATTGAAAGTACCTTGTAGTGACTTCAATTGATCACGATCTCGTACGTATGTATGGTCTGTATGATATGATATCTTGGCATTATGATACCAGGCGCACTCGGACGTTGAGCGCTTTGCAAGACGGGTTTGCCCTCCGCCATACTCCTTTTCAATATAGCATATTCTCGTATAGACGGTACTTTTTTCCGCTTTCCGCCACCCGTCTTCATTAGACTTATAAACTTTTTATTTGTGTCTTAAAAGCCGCCGGCGGGGGTGGTCAATTGGCTGGGATCTGGGATGTTGTAATTATATCGACGTGTAAATAGCCGATATCGCGAAGTGAGTAGTCCGCTTGTCCGCCCCGGGCCGTTTTAAAAACACATCCTTTTCGCCTTTTTTGCAGGTCGCTATAGTAATGTACAAGCCACTTCAACCTTTGTTTCATGCGGGAGGGAAACAACAAACTTCGAAGTTTCTGCCAACGAGTGTGAGCAAATTTTCTCTCCGCCCGGTGCTCGGGTCTTCCAAACGTTGCGGCCCGCTTGACTACCCGAAGTCTAAGCATGAGGTTAAAGAGTTTAATAAGACCCAGCTTTAGCATTCTGCAGTGCGCGTTCCGCACGTATGGGTAAAAGAGTTGTTTATATCTAGACGATAGAGCCACTTTTAGTGTCTGTCAGCGTAATATATGCATATCATCGATAATATCCATAGCCCCGCAGAATGATATGATACCTTTGCAACTGTGGAGTTCGCTAGGTAAGTGTTTCTCCGGTCGGTCCTGAGATAAGAGCTAATAATATTCAGCCGAGACGCACTGTTGCCTATGTCAGGATGAAGAGCGCCTTTTTAGTAGTCTACAGGGTGCTATCACACTGCATAGATGGGTGGCTGACGCGTGCACCCGATGACAGAAGAGGCTTAAGCGCAGCTCAAAGACTGACTCGGGCATGCAGAATGGTCGCCTTCGGATATTCTAGCTATGCAGGCCTTATTTGAAGGTGGGGCTTCGGCGTTTGGGTTCACCCCCGCCTGGAAGACCGGCCGAAGAACAGTTGACATCCCTGACGAGAAATTTTCCGGTCCCGACGTCATGTCGAACCCTGCCAATTTGACGATTGATCTATTGAACTTCATATATGGACCGGGGTCTATCGGATCAGGTATCTCTGGATGCCGTAAATATCTTTCTCTCATGCATCAAAGCTGTGATCATGTCATCAGAGTTCAGAGCCTCGAGTATATCCAGTTTTCGCGTTCTATAGGATGTATGCAATGCAAGTGACGGCGGTACTGTGATAGAGCATTGGCCAGTACAATTTTCATCGGAGACGGTGGTATATGGGCCGGTTACCGACTAACAGAACCACCGACTATCCATACGATTCTCTGATGCACCTGAGATATACTCGAGGTAAAATTGCCAACTCTTCGAGATTGCTGTGGGCTGATGTGATGTCTGTTACTATACTACCAGAGTATTCTTGACATAGTATCACTACGATTTCGTAATAGCAACGTAAAATGAATGATACAAGTCGTGCCCGGTTTCCCGCAGACGGAAAGAGGGGTATAAATTTGTATTTAACCAGGATGACCTTGTACGAACAACTAGCCCTGGATCTAGATTACACTTGAATCCCTACCGATCTGCCCGATGATCCGCTAACCTCCAAGGCCCTAGCTCGACCTTAGCTGTCGTCTGCGAACATTAGCGAACGAGTCTCATCCAGTATTGCGGGGGTTAAGCAAACCTCCATGCTCGCTATCGTGAACTTTACTATACTATGGCTTGCTGTAAGCATACCTTCAAATTTGTTCTGGCAAGTACAATCAAAAATATATATATTGATTCTACGCGGATATTTGTAAGTAGTAGTTTCGAATTGATTGATGTCATCGATCAAATAGTAAGTTTATACCATTTGACCATGTGACATTGCATTTCAGCGCATTTTTTATGACAAAGAGACAATAAAGATAATCCGGTCATGACGTTAGTTTAGTCTTTCAGCATGTCTCCCTAACATATTCCGGCAAAATCATTCGGAGGTCTTAGAATCACGCCGGCCGCTGTAGCACTGGAAAAATGCACTCTAGATGAAAGGACCAACGGATGAAAGGTAAAGGTTGCCATACTACCAAACTAGGCGATTTGCACTGCTCAGTGGCGTAAGTTCCTGCATGCTTCGAGGTCATGAGCTCACCCCACGATGCAGGCACGGCGGTCCGGTACAGCTGCCGTATTCCGTATTGGCATCCCCAATCCAGTCGCTGGACCGGGAAATCAACCTTCGCAGCGCACATGAATCATGTTCCTAGTCTACATTGATATATGGCGACACGAAGTATAAAAGGTACCTTTGTCGACCAGGTTTTTGTCTTTCTTGTCTATCCTCGAGCACCGATATTGAAGATATTGGCACAGCTCAGTTCACCCGACATTCTCCTGGGATATCCATAAGGCTTGAACTATACGAAGATGAAATCTACTCTCATTCTTCTCGCTGCCGTGGCGAGCGTCTATGCTCAGTCACAGCCTTATGGACAGTGCGGTGGAGTGTATGTTTAACGTCTACTCCTCAAAGGCGGTCGATATAAATTGGGAATTAACATGATATCAATCTTCTAGTAACTGGAACGGCCCAACTTCTTGTACTTCTGGTTGGACTTGTACATAGTAAGTCATCACTGTCAAAAGTTGATAAAAGTGCATGTGCACGCATGCTAATCGGAATATTCAGCTCGAACCCATACTACTCTCAGTGCTTGCCGGGAGGAAATGGCAATCCTGGCGGTGGAAACACTGTTACCGTCACCACCACCGTCACCACCACTAACTGGCAATATACGACTGTTACGGATTACCAAACGGAGACCGTGACTGAAACTACCACTGTTGGTGGTGAGGGTAAGTTCGGGTCTAGATTGCTTGAATATTCTCTAGTAACGCTCCACACTTGGAATTATGCTGACAGCGGTTTGCAATAGAATGTACCACTACCGGTGGACCACAGCCCACTGGATGTGATGCCACTAGAACCTTCGATCTCTTCGGTGTCAATGAGGTATGCAACACTCATTAACGACTCGGATCCTATGCACGCCTGCTGACTTACGGACAATTAGGCCGGTGCTGAGTTCGGGACTGCTATTCCCGGAACTCTTGGAAAAGATTACACATGGCCCACTTTTGACAGCATTGATTACTTCCTTGGAAAGGGTTTCAACACCTTCCGTATTCCAATTCTGCTCGAGCGGTAGGTGCTCCTAATCAATTGATTCGATTCGACGCAAATAGTTGTAAGATACAACAATGCTAATTGTTGTGATAGTGCTGCTCCACCATCGGGTGATCTCAAGGATCCTGGGACCTATGACCAAGGCTACCTCTCTGGCCTCTACCAAGTCCTCAGCTATATCACTCTCAACGGCGGAAAGGCCAGTAAGTATAATAAGCCAACACCGATCGCGAGCCATTTTCCACTAAGGGCATATGCTGAACCATCAATAACATAGTCATCGATGTCCACAACTATGGCCGCTATAACGGCGATGTTATCGACGTCGAGGGATTCGGTAACTTCTGGCAGGCTCTGTCGCAATGGACTAATTTCAACGAAAACGTCATTTTCGATCTTATGAATGAGTACCATGATCTCGACAGTAAGTGCTACCCTCGAGTCCTTCACTACTTATATAGCGCTCTATAAGTAAGGGAATTCAATACTAACTGAACTCGTAGACGGTGTCGTCTTCCAGCTTAACCAGGCCGGTCTCTCAGCTATCCGATCCACTGGAGCCACCAACTTGATCCTCATCCAGGGTAACTCGTGGAGTGGTGCCTGGACCTGGGTTGACAACAACGACATGCTCAAGTACCTCACTGACGTTGGCAACAACTACGCCTTCGGTAAGATATCAAAGTTCTCCAATCACCTTACCGATCCTTGATACTGACTGTATGTCGCAGAGATGCATCAATATCTCGATAGCGATGGCTCTGGAACCAGCGAAGAGTGTGAGTCTGAAACCATCGGTGCGGAGAGAGTCGAATCCGCCACCCGATGGTGCGAGGATAACGGCGTCAAATGCTTCCTCGGTGAATACGGCGCTGGTCCCAATGATGTCTGCGCGGCTGCTGTCAACGGCCTTCTCTGCGCTCTCAAGTCCAGCGACGCCTGGATTGGCGCTACCTGGTGGGCTGCTGGACCTTGGTGGCCATCTACCTACTTCCAGTCCATCGAGCCTCCTAATGGCCGTGCGGTCAGCACTTATGTGCCACTGCTTGAGTCGTACCTGTAAACTTGATCGCCTGACTTTACAGACTGCTTTCTGCGATCTTTTTGACAAGGTATTTGATACTCTTGCTGCGAACTTCGTGGGCATTTCGTCCGTTACATCTGCAGGATTGTCTTTGCGCTTCTCGAGGCTGAAATATGGGGTCTTCTCATTTTGCATGATGCGAAGCTCTATTGGAGGCTGGAGATTGTCGACTTTTCACATATCTCTGTACATAAGCCAGATTTTTTAACCTTTAGAATGTACATATTATACTTTATAGTTGTGAGGATTTATCAAACTAGGTGACTTATTCTGAATCTTTCGAATATTTCTTCACTGTGCGAATATATTTGCTAGAGTCGAATCAGGTAGTTATCCTTGTCAGGCAAACAAGCTAGCTCCATCAGTTCCGCGAGGGCTCGGAGCCTTCTTATCGCATCAAGAGGTTAACTTGTATATATATCAGTTGTCATTTATAGCTCCACAAAGCTTCTTGGTGATTCATTCCCTCGAGACTATATATCTCGAGATCAGATTGGCTGGTCACGGCTTGATTCTACTAACACTTCCAAGCCCGCTTGAAACGCGTTCACGGAACATGCCAACAATCGATGCGCGGTCGAGAAGATACATAGTTCCTGCTTAGTATACCTACTTAGATTTGAGGTATTCCAAAATTCGAAATATGCCGACCAGCTCAAGCTTCAAGTTCGATCGCGCTTGCAGGCACTGAAGCTTGATCAATGATCTCCTCAGATTCTCCTTGTGTCGATCATGACGGCAGCGTATGCACGGTACGGCACGAAATGCAGGCTGCCTGCACATATGTCTCAACCAACCTTCCACATCTTTGCACCGACCGACAGTTGGACGCAGTTAATCAGCTGGCCGGCCAGGATTTGATGCCCACCCGCCAATCGCAGAGCCGGGATGACGGGTTTCGCACATGCAGGCGCGAGAATATGTGACGGAAAATCTTGCAAGAAAATGGGATAAAGCCTGTCGCAATCGCTGCATGGCTGGCATTTATGTAGTTGCCGTGCGGGTCCTGAGATCTTTCAGCTTGACTCGATCTTTCAGCGGGAGATAAAACCTGGTTTATTCCCCGAGATCAAATCGATCGCAACCTTTCGACCGCGCGTCGACCGTCGCTTTTAGTAGTATTTCAAGGTTCTGTCGCGTGAGGGGTCCGACTAGTTCCGAGTTCCCGCGAAAAGAATTGCAACATCGACAACACAGAATGTCCGAAACTTCGAATGCAGCGGGATCCGCGCAAATAGAATTAGTGGTCGAAACCAGCCATCCCGGTCCAAGCAATGAAGTTAACAATCACAAGAGCACGGCTGCCCGTGAGATAGAGCTCATGTTCACTCAAGATGATGGCAGCGTCACCTACACTCGAATCATCGAAATCAGTCCCCCAGGCCCAGCATCGAACAGCTCGCTCGTCGCCGTCATCCAGCAGGGACAACCCCCTTACCTCGCCCAGTTGGACCTTACATCTCCAAATATACAGGATGAATTAAAAAACAATGAGCCGCCCATGGATGCTCCAGAGCCAGATATGGTCAGCATTGGGAAAGTTCCAACAACATCTTCACGGCGGGTGTCAGGTTCCATTCGCGAGTCTCATACAATGGAGGAAATACCCCTGGTCCTCCCATCTAATCGCATGATTCGCATTCCTCTCGCGGAGCCGTACAATATCCAGATAGACCGCGATCCAAACGCCGCCGGAGACGCTGCCGGCAAGTTCTCACTGTCCCGTGATCCCGAGAAAGACGCACCAGTAAAAAGCATGACGTTTGCGCCAGGATATCCCTCAACTGCCGCCATTATGTCTACAGATGCGGAGTTATCAGTTTACCGTCGCTTCGACCGTCTTAGCGCCAGGAACCTACTATATTATCAGGCGGACTTGATGTACATGGAGTCGGAGCTGGATAAGCTGGACGAGGAAGATCGACTACTCGAGAACTCGGATGACAAATACCACCTGAGGCACTTCAAAGAGCTGTGGGAGGGGCGTAGTGACCGAACAATGAAGCGGCGGAACTTAATCCAGGACATCCGATTCACAATGAAAGAATACCGTAAGTAACATATAATATTTGCCTCTCATTATGTATATATACACATATATACAAATTCAATATCGGGAAAGCTGACAGATAACCTTCGTGTATGATGTATAGACGAATGTCTCTTCTATTACAAGCAGTTGATGGAATGCTCCGAGCCGTCAGACCGCGTGCTGACATCGATACGGAATTGGCGAGCAAATCAAGGCGATCCACCAATCCTGGACATCTCAGAACAGGCGTACGAGAAGACATTCGAGGCGGATCTAATAGCACTCAAGCCGCCGAAATGCGACGACCCGCTCTCCATCTTCGTCCAAGACAATCTTGGCAAGTTTTTCAAAAGTAAGCCCAAATTACACCACCGTCAGGCTATGCTCTCGCAAGTTTCAATTGCTGACATACGTCCTGGGATAGAGCCGCAACCCGCCCAGATCCCAAACTCGGGCAACGTCCTCTACTATTCCGAAACCGCAATCGACCTCTTCGTAACCATAATCTGCACGCTCCTCGCCATCGTCGTCCTGGTAGGGTCCATGACGACCCTGTTCTTCGTGGAATCCGAAGGCGTACGACTGGGTCTGGTCTGGGTATTCACCTTTCTGTTCGCCGTATCCATTTTTCTGATGGCAAAGTTGTCCAAGGGGGAGATATTCCTCGCCACAGCAGCGTAAGTCGTTTCCCCATATCACCTAGGATACAAAACTCGTCACAGTTCTATCTAGCGAACCAGTTGCTAACCTTACTATAACCGGATCTGCCGGGGTATATAGATACTGTGCGATATTGGTCGTCTATATCAGCGGCGGTTAGAGACTTAGCCGCATGGCTATAGCTAAAGACTTCGAGAAGTAATGAGTTTAATCAGACGTACTGAACTGGGCATGTATTTCAGAAAGATCGTGCGACACCTACTCATAGGGTTAATGTACAAATGATCGTTGATTATAACTGACTCTAAACTCCAGACGCCATGCGCATTCGCATAAAACAGGAAGAATAATCGTCGAAAAAGAGCCTTGCGAGCAACAACAGAAGATGTGACGTGACGTATCTCGATAGCAAGGATGTAAGAATTGTCTCGTAGGTCAGACTGCCGCCCTGTCCCGGTAGAGTGAACGGTAGGAGAACACACACAGAGTGACAGCGCTCAAGAAACAAAGGTTGTGGTAAGAATATGAGGATTGCAAAACGCTCACGAGGACCATCAGCAAATAGAGTGATGCAAAAGCTTGATCAGGTGTAATTGCCGACAAGACAGAAGAACAGGACAATCGCTCCTTGCTAACGGCATAAGCGGACGGAAAGAAGAATTGTATCTATGAAAATGGACCGCAGCATAGCAATGCCCATAGCAGTTTTTATTACCGCATCGCTTCCGAACAAAGGAAATAGATATACGCCTCCCAAGGAAATAACCGGCTATTGAAAAGAATAACAATGTCGTGATAGAATTCCCCCGTCTTGAAAGTTGATCCAAAGTCGGGAGATGTACGGTAGAAGCATAAAGTCCGCAGCTGCATAAGAGCAAGTTCGAACCATCTGAGCGAATGGTTATGGGACAAATTAGTAAGATCTGATGTCGGAGCGGTTTATAAGACTGCGTCCAACGGTTTCCGGCCCGAGATGAAGTAGCTGCATCCATGTCAGTAACGATGTACAATCATACACGCAGACCGGATTGAGAGAGGGAGCGTGCATACTAGTTGAAGTATATGTGATAGTTTTTGTTGAGAGCCTCCTGCTTCAGCTTCATCACAAATATATCAACCTCGTCCTTCTGCCATTTGAGGATGCCTGTGAAAAGCTTCATCGCGAAGCCTTCAAGGCCGTCGAGCAAGTTGAGCAAACTGTATCTTCCGAGTTCTCGCAGATGCCGGTTTCGAGGCCATGGATTCTGCGGGCACATCCGTACATCCTCTTGGACTTCGACGAAGCCAATCTTCTCCAATTCACCCTTGACAGTTTGCGGCTGGCCTCGTGTATGCTTCCCGTTCTTGTGGCAGGCCTCGTGAAAGTAGTTGATGTACTGGGTGAGGGCTGCGTCGGGAGGAAGCGATCCGTCATCCGAGTAGAATACCAGCTCCGGGTCCTGGAACTCAAAGTATCCGCCTGGTTTAAGCGCATCGTAGGCTTGTTTATACAGCTTTGGCCAGTTCGATATCGCAGCTCGCAGGTAGCGGATGTGGATGAAATCGAAGGTATTGTTCCCGAACGTCCATTCGCCTTCGCAATCGTCGATCTGGAACTCGAGGTTTGGCGGGACCCATGATGGCTGTATCGGGGCGATGTCGGTTCCGATGACTGCGGCGGATGGAAACGCGCTGCGCGATTGATGTCAGCGAGGTCAATATATCGGACTGCATGTACTGTGCTGTACTGACTCTGCGATTTCGATGGCCCAGATGCCGGTGCCGGTGCCGATGTCGAGGATGCGTTGCGGATTGTCGCCGATCGGCGAGATGTACAGATTGCCTGCGATCACAACACAGAAACATCAGCCCGCCCTGAATCTTACGTAAGCACGAACGTTGGAAGAGTAGGCTTACCGTGCAGCAGAGTCTTGAAGATGTGGTGCATCAGGTCCAACCGGTCTTGTTCCATCTCTGCAGTGCGTTTCGACAAGCATTAGCTCCACTGCGCGTCGGCACTATCCGCCAGCTGGCCCCATGCAGCGGGCGAGCCAGGTAGTGACAGGTCAAATCATGGGAAATCGTTACCGTCGACAGGGAACTGGTATTCTGATTGGCCCGCAGCATTTGCCTAGAAGAGATAAAAAAAACCGTTTCGCTCAATCAGCATCGATCTGCGACTATAGCGATGCAATGGCCAGTGGGGGTGGACGTGCATCCTTCTTGATGATATAAGTGACCAAAAGTCCATTGTGTCGGGGTATTTTTGAGTGCAACTTACATTATATCTCCGTCCGTTCTCCACTCTGCAAGTTTGATCACGTTGACAGTCAGCTGCAGGGCTCCAAAATATCCAGAACCAGAATCCGGGCCTTCAGCCGAACTCTGGGATATTGCGCAATATCCGATGGCCATCCGCTTGTCGCTTCCTCCAAAACGAGCGCGAGCGCTCCGTCGGAATCAATCAGAGGGAAGATAGGGAGCAGATGTGGACGTACATCTGTGCGTATATCTGCTCTCTTAGCGACGTGGTATCGGTCATTAAACTGGCGAATCCGCGAAAAAACGACAGTTAGCGTATGTTGAAACCCCATGCGATAAAGGGTCCCGCTCTTTGTAGGTTCGATATGAATGCGGATGGCAAAGAGGTAGTGTGAATTCCTTGCAGGGTACATGTGGTATCAATCGAAATCTCGATAACCAGCATTCGGAGGCAGCCGGCCGTCATTACCTTGCGGTATCATTGTCCCAAAAGTCGTCGTCCGTGTTCGATTCGGTCGAGTCGGCGGCGAGATAATGCTCCTGCTGCTGGGTAGAGCCTCCTGCTGTCGGTTGAGTGGGCGACTGGCCTTTTGGCGACCCTCGAGGTGGCGACGACTTCTCCTTCCCTGGCGGCGACGACATCGCTCAACCCTGGAATCAGCGCTGTCGGTAAGTCTTTGGTCCTGATGTCGAGATGAAAGGTCCAGAAGAATGTCACAGTGGGTCGGTGATTATGGAGTAGATAGTATGTTGGTAGCAATAGGAAACTGCAGGTCGATCCCGAGTGTGACAGTGCCGAAGAACGAGTATTAAACAATGCGGGAAAAGAGAGAGAAGAGGAGACTGCCTCCTGTAGGCGGGACGACTGTTTCGCCCGGTAAGTACAGTGAAAGGTCCAGCCAAGGCGCTTGATTTGGTCGTCTCGGGATGCCGAATTAATTAATCAACGGTGCTGTCTGTCTGTCGCTGGTGGATGTGCGGCAGGTAGGAGCGTTGAAGCCTGCTCGTGACATGCTCGAGTTCGTGCTGGTTCTTGTCGGCGCCGGTAACAATAGGATTGTAGTAAGTATGAAAACCCGTCGGCTCGTTTGCAGGGCCTGTCGAGTACCCGGCGGCAAATGAGGGCAAGGGAAGAGGGAGGGCTGGTGGTAGTGGTAGTGGTGGTGGGAGTGAGAGGGTGTGATTGTGGAGCCGGCATCGAGTTGCTGCACAGCCGTTGCAGTTAGTGGCCTTTGGCACTCCAACTAGACTGCGAACTAGCGAAGCTTTCCCGCGACAAAACATCAACGGCCCCGCTAGCCGTCCAAATGGTAAAGTCTGGAGTAATCGCCAGGCTCAAGAGAGCAATAATGCCCGATGTTCTAACTTTCTGGACTCAACTCGCATTTACTGGGCTCGACTAAAATGCCCAGGTCAGCTGGGCATGTCAAAGAAATCGCGAAGACTACGAAGTATTTAAGTCTTGTATGGACATCCACAATTCGCGCTCACGCTTTGACGCCAACCCTTCCAAGGCATGGCGGCTCTCGCACGGTCTGGACAGTGCCTGTCGTGCATCACGGCACCTTCCGATATAGATACTCAAAGGCACTGGTAACAGCGAGCACAGCTGAGATGCATGCCCTGTACCTGCTTGGTCTCAACATTCAATATTCTCGGCCCAGTGATTGGGCCACTGCGAGTTCAAGTCATACCGCATGTGAACGACCCGTGGTAGAATATCAAACTCTATCAGACTCCACCAGGATGAGCTCAAGCGAACGCGCAGTCTGTATCACATTACAGAATACAAAAAGGTTGGATTGACTGAATCTGGAAAATTCTGCGGCTGGAATGTGACAGTCCGAGAATACATCCAAAAGCAGGCCGATCATCAATATAAGCACTTTGAGAGCGAAGGCCGAAGGGACGAATTCGTACGAAGCTCATATAGTAAGCTCATGATTGTAATTAGGGCCAAGAAATAAAAAACCCACAAAAAAGGGGGACGAAAAGAGACAAGTAAAAAAAATAAGCCGGGGCAAAAATAATCTACAACAGTCAGGATTCGCGTCCCGTCACCGATGACACTACTAATTGACCGATACGAGGCTTGTGTAAGGCAGAGCGGACGGGATACCCAATTTTCCTCGTTCTGTGGTCGTAGATATCAGTGACTTAAAAGGAGCAAGTTATGTGCGCGGTGAAAAATTTTCTCATTGGCGAGAGCGACCCAGTCGCATGAGCTAGCCTTCAATGTATATATATGGAAATATATCGACAAACATAAGGCAAGGGTTTATCATGAGGAATATAGAAGTACACGTAGACGCGAGGTTGAAAGAACACAGATGGAAGAATCCGTCTGAGAAATAGTATAGTATACTGGTCGCACGTTGGGGAACTCAACCACAACCCCTGATATAGTGACAGCTTACTTGTATAAGTTTACTCTGTGACGAATGTAGCCTCAACAATGTTCATCAGACAGCCAGGCGGTTGCTTCACACCATCAAAGCGGAATCTGGGATCCGCCTCTGCAAACAATCTCTTCCAGTCTCCCTCCTCGCGCTCGAGGGCATTCAAGCACATCATCATCACCATATCGAGGGTCCTAGTTGTAGACCACCCCAACATCAGCTATCACACCCTGGACAAACTCAAAGATATACGGTAACAAGCCGGATGACGAGAGACTCACCTGATTCTGCGCTCAGCCCATGGATTCGACGTATTCGGCTCCGGCAAGGCCAGCTCATTGATAATGACTTTCGAGCCGTTCTTCAGCGCCGGCACGAGGCTCTTGATCATAATCAACGCGTACTTGTCGGACCAATTATGCATACACCAGCGGATCAAATAGACGTCTGCGCCTTTGATCGGCTGCTCGGTGAAGAAGTCGTGGACAAGATATTCGAACCGGGGCTTTAGCGCTTCATCCAGCTGTGCTTGGCCAAGATCCAGCTGTGCCTTCACCTTGTCCTCAACGACAAACTTGAAGTCCGAGTGCGCTTTTGCGAGCTCAACAGAGACAAACCCCGTTGCACCTCCAACCTGAATACGAAAAGCAAATAGTCAGCTACCTGTGCTCACGTCTGGTCGCCGATTTACGACTGCTGCAAGACTCGATACAGGCACCTTACATCGACGATAGTAGCATCCTTAGGAAGTTGATCCCAATCATATCCATTCACAAGATGCTCAACAGCATACCCTTGGCCAGTGCTGAACGCCGACATGGCCGTCCCAAACCTCTTCGCCCTCTCCGGCCGAGCCCCCAAGAACTGGAACAGCGACTCCCCACCATGCGCCAGCGCGAAAGCAGTCTCCGAAGTCTCGCCGGAGTCCGGCAACGTCTGCAGCGCCTCGACGACCTTGAGCGACGCCGGCGCCAGATCGTCGGTATTATACGCGATCCAGTTCCGCATCAGCTCATCGCGGAGCAGCTTCGACGCAGCGGTATGCGCGACGTATCCGTGGCGGGGCTCGTAGAATATACGATTGGTCATGGCCAGGCGAAGCACCTGCCGAATCTTGAGCTCAGGCACCTTGCATTGCTTGCCAATGTCCGCGAAGGAGATGTCGCCATCGAGCGGCACGATGTTCGGGATATCGAAAGCTGTAGCGACATGGAGCGTTGATACATCGTTGTACTGTGCGCGGCATAAACAGCAATCAGTTTGCATTCGGCACCGATAACTAAACCTATCCGCTTGGCGTCAATGCGATATATACGGCGGGAAAAACTCACATTCCAAACCATCCAGCGGAGATACTCGTTGGGGCCGGTCGCGAGATCATAAATCCGCTTCGATGCCGTCAGCAGCGCTTGTCGCGCCTCGTGGATCTTCTCGGTCTCTGCGGTCTCTGGGATTGGGAAATTGGAAGGGCCGTCCGTGGCAAACGAAGGATACGGCAGGCCCTGGGCCTCGATGTAGTCCTCGACAATTTTCGCGTTTGCCGATATTTGCGCTGCCAGTTCCGACAGTTTGGGTCGCAGTTGGACTGCAGCACCTGCTGATATTGCTGCCGCCGGGTCTGCCATGGTTGCGGACGACTGAATGCAGTTGGGATGACGGCGGCCGTTGGTATCAGGCGCTCGACTGGCAGGCCAACTGGACAGAAGCTTCCGGATTGGATGGAATAAGACGCCAAAGTGGTCTGGAGCTGGGGCGTCGGTTTCCTGTTTTTGGAACGTCGTATTTATCCTGACGTGATCGCCACGGTCGTTGACGTTGATAATGTTGGTGCTGGTGCTGGTGCTGCTACTGCTGTTGGTCGATACAACAACGGGAATGTCAATCTGGGACTTGAGCTCGACCTGCCGTCGTCTGTCAGTCGAGAATAGCAATGTCTGCAAGCCTGACTGACGGGTCCGGCGAAGACTGCGCTGCAGCATCATGCAGCCCAGCCCCCAAAGAGGGGTAGACGCGAATAAAGCCGGCCGGTTGGGACGGATCGAAATCTAGTAGCAGTATCCTCCTTTCTACTGATTATACTAGCTGCTGCTCTCACTAGCTCCTGCTATTTCGAGCGATATCAATGGCACGACGATAGCTTTTCCTATCGCCCTGTCAATGTGGCGCCTGCTAGTCTATAAGCTGGCAGAAAGTTGCAAACTGCGCACGCATCTCGAGGGACAGCTGTGGAGCTCCATTGCATTCCGAAATTAGGGCACCGGGAAAATCCATTTGGTCAAAGACCCGATGCACAATGGCTGAATCCCGTCCATTAGTCAGCATTGTGCTTTCCGCAAATCGCTGGCATCCGATATGATTGCCCTTTCCCGTCGACGGTGTAGCATGTAGCTGGCAGTAATTCCAATATACTTAGCAGAGACGCAAGATCTAACGTTATTTTCCGTGGGCCCGATTATACAGTCAACCATGACGTTGTGCGACGCTGAGTTGCGCCCATCGAGCGCAAGGTTTCAGGTGACACAGGTCAAATAACGCAAAATGAAATTTGTCGACTCCTGGGCCAGACCCCGCGCCGCGCCGCGGAATCTCCAATCAACTTTGAACCGTGTCTCAAGACAATTGAATAGCATCAATCGGAATCGTTTCCTTCTGGTGTTGCACCCGTCAGCTTTGCCTTCGGGTTTCCGGGATGCTGTTTGCCTTCTTCAGCCGCGACTTTCACCTCTGCCGTCAAAACGAACACCACGCCTGGTCCAGTTGTTTGGGCAGCACGCGAGCGCTCCGCTGCCTCGTATCTGACGTGTTACATACGTCTACCCAAGCCGAAAACCAGGATGGTCCACCAAATGCAAACCATTTGCGCATCCCGCATCTCTGGCATCGGATGGGGCAATCATCGATATCGCAAACCAATGCCCCATGGGACGCGTGAGCTATTCTACTAGTCTCGGGCCCGGGTCCTTCTTCAAGTAGCAATGCTACTGCATTTTGCCATCGTCTAACGCACGCCAAAATGAATAAGTAAGTCTTAAGTTGAAAGCTTAATTCTATCGACGATGATCCTGAAATACGGCTTTTCGATGGGAGAAATGTGACTACCATACATGTACGTATGACACGCGTTTTCCATACGAGCGAATACGGTACCTATTTTAATCTCGGTCATCCGAGCCCGCTAGGTATACCTGCGACTTACCCACAGCCTGTGTAACTGTCGCCACCCGTATGGCATTCATACGCGTACTTGCATATTACCTACAGGCAGACATCAACTGTGTTCACCAATTGCACGAGCTACCCGCCAAGCCGGAGCGCGGCGCTAGCGTTGACATGCAAGGCTTCTCGAATTGAAGCCAGGAGCACTTACGTCCGCTCTGCATGCCATACCGCCGTTCAACATGCTCGAATGCCATCGATCGACGGCAAGCAGCATTCGTGGAAACTTAACATGAAATTAACGTGAGTCTCGTGGATGTAATTTGACACGCAGGCATGAACTCCTGAGTTCCAGTTATAACTTTGAGTTCGGGCTTCCAACGCGGCTAATTAAGTGTGTCTCAAAATTCCAACATACCAGCCGTAGAAGCACTCTGAACGCATCATGCAATTATTCGCGCGTGTTGGAAGTAGTCGGAATACTTCCAGATATGGCCATATTGCTCTATAGTATGACCATTATAATTGGTTTGCTGGACCGCCGTGCCCAATAGTGTGATTTGAAATTTACTCGATCAGCCCCAGAGTGCTCGAGCTGTTGGGAGGCGCTGAGCCGTACTCTCACAGATGCTCCACCCCTTCCACATCTGGAGGGTCTCGAGGCCGTTTCCAACATGCATATAGCTCGAAATACATGCCTTCGTTCCTTCAATTCCTCTTTTCACAAATATTAATTACGCATGCTGCATGCTGCGAAATTTGACCTGCTAATACAACCTCCAACTGCAACGTCAATGCATCGCCTGTTTTGGGGACACTATCTACCCTTCGAGCCTCGTATTATACCTGTCCGTTCCGCCTCCTGTGCCATACCTTGCGACCCTCAATCAATTGGGAGCCCCGAGATCCTAGCCCTTGCCTTCGGAGCCTTGCAATGAAACAGAGGAATGTTGGAATAACAAACACGAGCTCAATGGGGATGCTGCGATGGAATGGCACTGCGCTGCAGTTGCAGGCTGACGTCTAGATCCATGCTACAAGTCGATCCCAGGCCAATTAGCTAAGGACTCGGGGCATGTGCCTTCTTGGCGAGGAATATGGATGTGATTGCGAGTAAACAAGTCAGAATAGCGGTAGCCTGGTGGCTCGAGGGTATAAGTCGATAGCGCTAGCCATGGGAGATGATATAAATACCGGGCTGCCGCGCGGTCCTGGTCGTAAAAAATCTCATCTAACAATCTAAAAGCATCTTCTCAATCTTACTTTGTTCAACAAGTTCTTGAAATCTTCTATACTATACACTCCTTAATCTTCCACTGAAGTCTATCAGTTTTTAAACAAACCACCAAAATGAAGTCATTCTACACTCTTTCTCTCCTCGTCGCCCTCGCGGCCGCTCAAGCCAGTAAGTCAAGACAGCCGTCCGGAGCCTTACCTTGCGCATTGGAACCATCCCAATCCAAGCAATCGAATATTTGGTGAACTCGACCTGCTAACTTGTCACCTTTCTTTATCAGGCTCCGCTCCCTCCTCGGCCGCAAGTGGCTCTGTCGCGACCGGTAGACCAGCTTCGACCGTCGGTGTCACCGCCACCGTCTCATCTGCGGTTGCAACTGTCACCAGCAGCGTCGTGTCCGGCAGCGGCACCTCAAGACCTTCCGGCGGCTCTCGAAGCCAGTCGGCTTCCGGCACCGCCCCAGCTGGTGGCTCGTCGACGTCGTCGACGAACGCTGCCCCAACCCAATTCGTAGGCATTGGCGCCGCAGCAATTGCCGTCGGTGGATGGGCTATCGCCGCCATGGTGTAATCAATATACATCTATTCAATCATACTTTGGATCCCGTCTTCAAGCTCACAGAAGACGCGATACCGCCATAAAATTGGGTCACCACAAAGGAGGATATATTTTAATACATTATTCACATTCTGTCAAGTTCCTGGGTGCGCGAATCGGTCGGTCTGCATTCTTGAGATCTTAGTGCAATAGATAATCAGCGTTGGATCTGCAGTGGAGCATTGATATTCTTCTGAGTGTTTTTTTGGCGCCTGTTGTATGTATACTAGGACTAGCATATCTACCAGCAAGGCATCATTTTCCCATTACATTATTATGGCATCCCTTCTTGATGGAATAGATCGCACAACCTCATGGCCTCAGGCCACATTATTCAGCGTCCTCGGACTTTGCGTTTTGTTCCAACGTTACCTTCGAGTGGGCCTAGCGTATTCTTGACTGCAGTCGTGGCATTGTTGTGAATTGTCAAATGTTGGATACTAACTGGCATACGTATACCCAACAGCTGCAGTGCGGGTCCTCAGGCTGAGCGCTTACGCTTTGATGTCGGGACAATGTTGGGCTCCAGACTATTATTGTACCCCAATGTCTGAAGTGGTCATATCCACTATATGGCGTGCTATTGGCCGGCTCGCGATTGACAATACCTATCGGCACCATTAAATAATACATTGCTTCATGAATTAAACTAACGTGCGAAATGGCATACGAGACGAATCAGATTACAGTGCGAACATCTGGTCGTCATTCTGAGTCTGAATAGTATCAGATCCGATCCGATTTCAAAGTACTCGTTCCCATGCGCGTAATGATATCTATGCAATGAGTATAATTATACGACAATATAAAGCTTATCCAATATGATATATAGATATAATCTCCGCCCCCGGAAATCGCATTGCTACTTACAGCGAGCTACGAAACTTGTCAGCATAGGTGTGTAGTGATATGTAATTTATACGGCATGCAATATCGTCTCGGCCAACAACCCGTTAAGATGGTAAATATACGCATCGTGTCAGGTCGAATTATCGGTATATCTTAGATCTTGGGGGATATATATATGGAATCACCGAACTTAAGGCACTACCGGGCTGAAGTTCGGATATCACTCAGAAATTCGAAATGTCGCATTTTCTACACACGGAATATACGTATACGCCGCCCTAGATATTTTTATAGGATGCATGCCTAGATAAATCCTCATCCGCAGATATTAACTGGCTATGAGTTTACACACCATAGGAATTTCCCTAACGGTATAGTTAATTCTGTCTAGATCTACAGATCTTTAACGGCGTATGCCGATGTTTGCGCTCTGAATCTAGCTAGGCCACCGAGACAGCTTGCGTTCGTCACAGCCACAACCCTATGCCAGGCAACTAACCGAGTCGAGTCGACGCCTTGCCAGGCAGGCAAGAAACCACACAACATCCAAGACGTCATCCGCAAAGATGCCACCGAGCTGATCGATACCCGATAATATTCGCCCCATGAAATGTGAATCTACAACCATCGCTCTATAATGCCTTGCTGCGGCATAGAAGCACCAGATTGCCTTCCCATACACCCCATCGGGCACACGGCCCGTAAGATTCGCGTGCTAAAGGCTGGGCATACATCGCCTGTGTAGCGCGAAGTGTCACCTCGAGATCTGAGCCTCACAAAATGATGCGGACCGCCTGGCATCTTCCATACTATTCGGTAGTTCGCGTCCAGAGATAAGCCTTGTTAGTCGGTCGGCGGCCTAGCACTGCTTCGGGCCGGCGATCATTTCATCACATTCTAAAGGCACGACACACATGCCTGCATGTAATACTTTGATAAGCTGCCGTCGTGTCGGCTGGTTAGGCTATCTAGCTGAATAAACGAAGGCGCAGAGGTAGCCTGAAAATTAATGACAGCATCGGCATCAAATCTATAAACCTTATTCAGTACCGAAATTAGCAGAGATAAGAAAAGGGCCGATGTTGAGGATCGATAGTACCTAGGTATATAAAGAACGTCTTGAGGCCCTTCTCGACTTCCATTTAATCCAGATCTTTATCCAAAAACCCACTGCACGCACAAGTTAACAACCTCTACAACACAAAATTTAAAACCTCCAATGAAAGCTACTGCTCCAGATATCAGATCAGTAATCTGAGCATCAACATCAGTCAAAAGTTACCACAAGTTACCACAATCAATCATCACATCACAGGCACCCAAGCCTAGAACTCTGGGAACCATAGAGAAAGCAAAATGTGCTTCGGATCTTCCTCCAAGACCGGGAGCACCCCGAACGCCCGCTACGGCAGCGGCAGCACCGCCAACAGCAACTACGTAAGCCAAAAGGCCTACAGGAAAAAGAGCAGACATCACGGTCATCATGGAGTCGACGGTGGAGGGTTCTTCGATAGCTACAGTGGTGGAGGCGGCGGATGGGGGGGAGATGGCGGCGGTGGCAGCTGTGGTGATGGGGGTGGTGGTGGCGGTGGGGGAGGCGGTGGTGGTGGAGGCGATGGTGGTGGTGGTGGCGGCGGATGTTGAACAGGTCTGATGATGATTCGACGACTTTCCTTTGTCACAGAATGCATTATCATGATTGGTTCAGACGATGCTATCGGATTGAGGATCGCATCTGCGGGTAGTGAAAGGCTCGGATGTTAAGGCGCATGGCATGTATCGTTATGGTTTCGAATCTCAGGTTACAATGGGTTACGAATGAATCAAATAGTCTCTATATACCTTTTTGCTGGAGGTCTAAGTAAACATGGTTCTATAAATATACATTCGTGATGTAAAAGACATGGTATCCGGCTCCAGATACGGGCGTGGTGAATTTAGTAAGGATAATTAAGTATATAAGGTATGTATACGACGAACATTCGAATGTGTAAAATCGAGAACGCATGCGCTAGGGATAGTCTCGGTTCCAGACCAGCCCGGTTGCCAATGTGCTAAGGAGCGCTGTCTTCAAGTATGTATAGACTCGATACCAGATCATGAACTATCCAGACAGAAATTAGTGTCGCCAAATACATAAAAGAAAAATATACAATGCAATGGCAAACCCCACAATATCATTGCTAGTATCAGAATTGAGTCGTATTACTCCATAGTACAATCCATTACCCCATATTACAAATCGCATATCCCGCAAGCATTTAGACAACCATGCTTGCAGTGTGCACCGAAAGAACCCAGATTATGCAATACGCTGACGCGACATCCGCGCACATCCGCCATGCATATCAGCACGCCTCAATATGTCCCTGTCCCATAATCTGTGTAGCAAGACTATAAATCATCTCATTGTGCTTCCCGTCCACCTGCAACAGCACGCTCGTCCAGCTATCACCGATCGTAATCAACGGCCATACCACCCACTCTTTCCGCTGCACCATACCGCACAGCACCCGAATGTACCGCTTCATCTTTCCTCCCGCCAGGAACCAGCTGTAATTATCAACTTTACACGCTGTGGCGAGGTAATGTGCGGCTATGGCGATCGCCCGCTCGTCGCGCTTGGCCAGCAGCGCCACGAAGGCCCCGGGGCATGTCGTCGGGAACGTATTCACTCTCGTCGCGAGCTCGCTGACGACGTTTGTCGGTGATAATAGTGCGGCGTGGACCCATTCTATCAGCGCTATGGTTGTTGCGTAGACTTCGCGCGTGGCGGGGTCTTCGACTTCTTCTTCAAGGTTGTCCTTCACTCGGCTCGCGATGAGCATCAGCCGCTCGTTCCTAAGGAACTCGGGTAGCTCGTCGTCGAGGACTGTCGCGCCGGACCGCTGCTCGATGAGGGCTCGCGTGCGAGTGCCATCGAGGTGGTCCCAGTAGTTCACACCGATGGTCTTCGGCCCCTGACTCATGTAGAACCAGCGGACAAAGTCGTTGAAGAACTCTTCCTTGGACGAATGGTGGAACGCGCACATGCCGTTCCACATCCCGATCATCATGGAGGTTGCGAAAACGGCCTCGACGGACTCGATCGTCTTCTCGCGCTGTGAAAGCACCTGCTGGTACGACCGCAGCGCGCGGGCAAAGTACTTTTCGGACGGGGTGCCCACGACGCTTTGTGGCTCCGAGGCCGTGCGATCGACGAGGTGGATGGAGGCGCACGCGAGGAGTACATCCTGCAGGAAGGGATGGGATGCGGCGAGCTGCGGTATCCTCTCGCGCATGAGCTCCATTGACGACGAGCGGTTCGGGAAGCGCACGACGCTGCAGGTCACCGTGATCCAATGATGCAGCAACCTGGCTTCGTTCGTCGGACGACCTGGCCGGCCTGGGACGAGGGCGAACTGCGGCGTCGCATTGTTGAACTTTACGATACGGCTGCCGGTATACTCGGGTCCGGGGCGGGGTATGACTTCGTCAAACTCGCCGTCGTCATATACCTCTGGCGGCGTGGATAGGTTATCCGACGACGACGGGCTGTCGAATGTAACAGGTTTATGGGTGCGGAACTGCGATGTATCCGGGTAGACGCACTTTTCGTTCCGGTCCATGCAATTGCCACAGCGAGGTTTCGCTTCGTCGCACTGCCCGCCAATATAATTGCGTAGATTGTATACATTAGCATGATCGTTCTCTACGATATAAACATTGCAATCTTGCATGCATACTATGACATAATATATATCCTCATGCTCCGACAGCATGGATGCGATTCATAAAATCATCAAATATGACAAAGGGAATTACAGCTAGGGCATGCATATGCGACACTGACATACCTTCACCTTCCTCGTCTTACACATCCCACATCCCATCCGTGACTTCCTATGCGTGCGCCTATGCGCCTGCTTGATAGCCGCATCCTTCCCCCGCAGGTGTCCATTCGTCTTTAACGACGTCCTTCCCGCATCTACAAGCTGTATATCTAACTCCCCTGCAGACGTCGCCGACGATGCACCAGGCGACGGCGACGGCCGCGTCCGAGAGCTGCCGCTGTCTGCAGTGCCAGGCGATACGGCGGCAACGAACCCGTCGGGCGTCTCCACTTGTAGTATGGGGAACTTGATAACACTCGGGTTTGGGCTCATGATAGACCCGATCCCCTTCGATATAAATATATATATCGAACGGAGTACAACCCAGGTACCAGAATACGTATCGATACTCGATGTGGCGGCGCTGCTAGCCGGTTACGGTATGGAAGTCACCCTGCTGGGAAGGTCCCGCGGGTGCGGCACGAGCCGGGAACAGCCAGAACACAACTGTCGCAAGTTCGTATGCTGTCTGCTACTCCTGGACATGCACGCCCGTCATGCAGGCTGAGTGAAGCGGACGGACAGGGCGGGCGGTTTCGTTCGTAGCGCGGAGTATATCGATTGGTGGTGGTTGGCGGTGAGATGTGGGACTGACGTTTGTCGAGGCTGGCAATTTCCAGTTTCGCTCGTATTCGGGTCGCTTGCAGCACCGTATCAGATCAGTTCGCTGGACGGAAGATAGTGGGAAAAAGACGTTTAGTCCGCATGGCGGCTTCGCTCGGGTGAAACGTGAATATATACTTCACGGGATATGTAAATTTCGAAATTCACGCGGGTGCCTTGCGGCTTGAAACAATCACCAGGTATCAAAATGCTCAGTGCCGCGCCGGCGGCGCCGTGGAGGTGTAGACGTAATCATGATGCGCTACCCCTTTGCACACTCGATAATAATTACAAACTTCTTACTCGGAAACCAAACGAAACAACGTCTAAGCAATTAACGACAGTGGTGTGAACGCGTGTGCATGCATAGTCCGCATCGGTGACTATCCTCCCGACTCCAATCGATAACCATTCACCGACTTTCAAAGCCAACAGCCTGCTCGAAGTCTCGAATGCCCGCTCGGACGCCGTGGCCGAACTCCCAGAAGAACGTCTTGTCGAGCGGGTACCCGTTCGCGCGCATCTCCAGCGACGCATCGTACTCTAGCTCCCGTCGCTTCACCCAGACGTCCAGCATGCCGATGCGGTCCGCGCCTGACCGCTTCACGGACGATTTGTGATTGAGTCTGTAGTTAAAGAAGATCATCGCGTCGCTGAACCCGATGTCCCAACCGTCCTGGAAGCGGAAATGCTCGAACTGCTGGCCGGGCGCCGTCTGGTTCCAGTAGTCGACGTGGTGATCGAAGGAGGCGCGTTTGAGGTCCTCGCGTGAGTTCTGGGCTCTGGCCGAGGCGTTTTGCACGGCGCTTTCGGTCGCCGATGCGAGGGAACCCGCGGGGAGCGCGCCGTTCGTCGTCTGCTCTTTAAATCCCCATTCGCCGCCGGGCATCCAGGCCTGTGTCGGTTGGGTAGCGGTTGACGTCAGCTCGTCAGATCAAATGCGGAAGCTGCGTAATATCACCACGCAAGCGTCGACACCACCATAAGCGACATGGGGGCCTGAAATCAAGACCCATCTACGAAATACGACCTTACTCACCATTTTATACGTCCAGAAAAAGCTGCCGCCACTGCTCTTCTGCCAGCAAGCCGTCTGCTTCTGTCCAAACTGTGTCGCCAGGTTCTTCCGCTGGTCGCCCTGGATATTACCCCAGCTGCGGCCGTCCATTACACAGCTGTACTCCCCCACGATCAGGCCGGCACCCTGCCCTGATACGGCGTCCAGCTCGCTCAAGCTCACTTTATCAATGATCTGCCAGGGATTCAGCTTCTTGTCCTCTTCCGCGAACGTATAGTACTTGTGCGTATCCACGACGACGGGGCACGACGATGACAACAGCTGCTCGTTCCGGGTACTCGAGTACCGCAGTGCCGTCGACACATCCCACGCGTCGGATATATACACTACCAGTCGCGGATTGATCGGATGCAGCGCATCAATAACGGAGTCGTAAAACTGGTACATGCCAGGCGCCTGCCACACCGCCTCGTTGACAAGCTGGAGCCCCACGACCGCTGGCATATTACTCGTCTCCCGTGCAATAAACTTGGCGCATTCGAGCGCAAGATTGAGGTTTCGCGCGCTGTTCCACAGCTCGGCTTTATGGCTCGATGTGCCGGAGTGCGAGTCGCCGTTCGCGCCGCCGGGGAGAGCGTGCAGGTCTATCAGCGTACCGATGCCGTAGGACGCCGCGGCAGCGATATACTGCTTTACGAACTTCCATCCATCTACGTAGACGGCAGAGTACCGCTCGAACGGGGTGTTTCTACAGAAGTCCGGGCCGAGGGTAAAGAAGCCGATGGGCAGGCGGATCGTGGTCACGTTGGCCGTATTTGCGAGATATTCCCAATCCTCGGACGTCATGGCGGTATTCCAGAACCTCTCAAAGTTCGCGCGGGCCTTGTCGACGCCGTACTTTGATACCTGCGCCTTGACGGCATCCAGCTCGCTGTCGCCGCTCGAGCCGTCCGGGAACAGGTTTCCGAACAGCCAGCGTTCCGCGACAAAGATGGCGCCGATATTCGTGCCATGGTGATAGCGGTATGCGAGGACGTCGCGCTCCTGCGCCTGGGCAAGAAGGTCGCCATTCGCAGCTAGGTATGCTTGATATGGGCGGTGAGCAGAATGCCGGCCGCCTGGAGAATTGTGCAGTCGGTCGTTGGCCCGCTGCTTTATCCCGTCGGTGATGCCTTTGAATGCATTACGCATTCTAGCGACGGAGTTCTTGAGACTACCGCGCGCTATGGTGTAGTCTGGACCGCTATCGCGGATCTTGGTGATCTATGAGTGTATGAATTATATTCGGCTGGACCTTTCCAGCTCCGGGTCGACCAGTATGTAACGAGTGTCGGTTGGTGTGAATGTGTCGATGCAGTCGTATCGTATATCGATGCCGTAGTACAAGTATTAACACATCTGTAGTTGATCTTCCTGCCCGAATGGCGTTTCCAGTTCCTTTGGGAAGCGGACCGTGTAATTTTGCGCGTTGCTCGGCGATGGACAGATGGGCCGCCCATCGACGTCGAGCTGCAGTTTTATGGCCGGCGGGAATTCCACCGGGATCGGATGACGTAGACGGCAGGCCGGGCCCGCGTGGCCGCGGCGTCGGCTGCATGCAGCTGCTCAGGCGGACGACGTCCGTGGACGAGCGGACGCTGACTGAACAGCGGTGCTCGTAACGGCAGCCGTTGAGAGCCCTCGTATAGCAGCTACAGATGTATATTGCGATGGTGTTTAGTGGAGGTGAATATATACCGCTGGGCAGGAGTACCCCCGGGATGGATTTCCGGGAGGTCGTTAACGTTTGTCGTTTTCGTGGCATTTACTAGCTACCTAGCTACATGCTACGTAGCGACATGAAGGCATGCATGCATGCGACCAGCAAGGCAGCCACGACGCATGTAGCCATACTTGCCGTGGGACTGCATCTGGCTGTTGGATTTGTGAATGTGCAGTGCCCATCTTGTCCTGACTGGTGGGCGCCGGAGATAAGGTGCATTATTCAGACATACCTTTATATACTAGCTGTTCTACTACGCAGCGGGAGCTCAATGTGTTCGATTAACTGTTCTTGTATCGCCAGCAGTAGGTTGATTTCAGCGGTATGGCGTGGCGACGTCGACGCGACGCTACTTCACGAAGCGGTTGGCTTCGTATTCATCGATCTTCTGTTGGATCGTGCAGATATCATCCGCCTTCCGGAACACCGGCTTATCCAACATCTTGCCCTCTAGCTCAAAAGCGCCTTTCTTGGGATTCTCTCTGACCGCAGCCAGAATCTTTCTCGAGTGTTCTACCTCTTCTTTGAGTGGTAAGAATCTGCTGTTCACGATGTCAATCTGGTCCGGGTGCACGACTTGCTGTCCATTTCGTCAGTATCAGAACGTTGAAGTTTCTACAATCTCAGCCACATGGTCAAAGGGCAGTCAGTGCAAAAGGTTGAAACCTAGACCAACCTTTCCTTCGAATCCCATATAGCTAGCTCTCAAACATTCCTCCTCGAGTGCCTTCTGGTCTCGGATGTTTTGGCAGACCTAAATACACCAGTACAACTCTTAGCATGCGAAACCGTACGTGGACTTGATCTATTCTCGGTCCCGCCTCAGGAGTATCCATACCATATCGATGGGCGTTATCCCAAGTGCCTTGCACAAGTTCACGACAGCAGATCTTGCAAATAGCATATTCGAGAGATCATATCCTCTCGGTATCCCCATGCTCGCGCAATAGTCCTCTGCTGCAAACTAGACCTTACGTCAATAGCTGCGCCCTGGTACCGGCCTTCTTTTATATAGCTATAGTGCAAGGTATCTACTGCGACGTACCACAATTGCCTCCATCCGAACCTTTGATCTCAGGAACTCTCCAACATTGATGATTGCGCGAGGGGTCTCAAAGAGTGCTATCACCGGCTGCGGCCGGCCCCCTGCAGAGGCTTTGCCGCGTTGAGCATGTCTCTTCGCCGATATCACTTTGTGAATCCTTGAGATGTCTTCAGGTGAATTGGTCTTGGGCAAGACGATGGTGATATTCTCAGCTTCGGGCAGTGCCTTTACCCTCATGTGGCGGTTGATGCGGAGACATATCTGTTAGCATTTCAAATGCAATTCATATATATATAAGCATGTTCGGTACTCGGATATCCACGATCAAGACATGCATACCAAAAGATCTAGATCTTTATCGAGGATGTCCGACGGTGCCTTTGGGGATTTGTGATCACCCCACGCGTCTTCCTCCGTCCATCCTTCATGGTTGACTCTCACGCAGAGCTCAGCAGCCTTATTTTCTCCCTGTTTGTACCCCTCGCGGTGCAGCCTCTGGAGAAGACCTTGGATATTCTGGCGTGCGCTGTCCTTCCTTGATTGTGCAACGCCGTCCTCTAGGTCCAGGACGATGCAATCGGCATTTGACCCCAAAGACTTTTCGATATACCGGTCTTTGTAAGCAGGTACTATTATCCTCGACTATCAGATTCAATTCGCTCAATCATACAAGACACGCTATCAAGTATAATGTCAGAACATACCGTAAAAGAATGACCGTCGTGGACGGCCTCCTCGAAGGAGCGAGTGCCCTTTCCCGGCAGCAGAATGCAGCTCGCGACTTGTATGGAAGGCTCTGCTGTTCTTCAGGGTATTCTGAACGAGTTCCGTAAACCTGCACGCGAGCCTAGCGCTAGCTCTTCCAGTCATGTTATCCGACGTCGACACAAATTGCCATATCGATTCCGTAAAATGCAATGTTCGAGTGTTGGATTTCGGTGCTCTCGTCGCGGGTGTCTTGGCAGCGAGGACATCTCCGCCCGCAGCTAAAACGCAGCCCCGCCCCCAAAACACCAATTCCAAACAATGCCGCCTGTCGTCGTTGACCCGCCTGCCGCCCCGCCGCCCCACCAGACCCGCATCATCTGCTACCACCAAACTCACTATCGCGACGGCGAATACGTCTCCATCCTACCCCTACTCGCTCCAGAATGCGGCGTGACACACGTCATCATCGCGGCGATCCACCTAAACACGTCCCCCGAGGACGTCACCCTCAACGATGACCCGTACAACGCGCCGAAACACGAAATCCTCTGGCAGGAATGCAAGAAGCTGCAGCAAGCCGGCATCAAGGTCCTCGGCATGCTCGGCGGCGCCGCGAAGGGCAGCTACACACGTCTCGACGGCCCCACCGACCGATTCGAGGCCTTCTACGAGCCGTTGAAGAAGATGATCGAGTACGCGTGTCTGGACGGTCTCGACCTCGACGTCGAAGAGCCGATGTCCCTACCGGGCATCATCCGACTGATCGACCGGCTGAAGTGCGACTTTGGCGCATCCTTCATCATCACGCTGGCACCCGTCGCGACGGCACTCCAGTTGTTCCGGCCGCATCTGTCCGGCTTCTCGTACTTTGACCTGGAGAAGGCGTTTGGAAAGTACATTTCCTGGTACAACACGCAGTTCTACTGTAACTGGGGCACCGTTGCCACAATGGACGACTATGAGAAAATTCTCATGTGCGGATGGGATCCGAAGAAAGTGGTAGTTGGAGTCGTCACCAATCCTGCGAATGGGGCTGGCTGGGTGTCGGACGACGTGTTGTGTGATACGCTGTCGAATATGATGGATAAGTACGAGGGAAGGTTCGGCGGGATCATGGGCTGGGAGTATTTTAACAGCGTAACGACGTCGGACCCGGAGGAGGGGCCGTGGTGCTGGAGCAAGTTGATGACGCTGATGCTACGGCCGGAGCTCTTAAGCTAGCGAGATAATTGCCTGCCATTGGCTCATTGCATCCATCTACCGCTATCAGGCTCCTGTACTACACGATAGATACTCATCCTACCATCTGATTGTAGGATGTTACATGCAATTGCGCAATTCACAGCCCCCGCCATAGAGAACCCATCTCGAGGTGTTTATCGAAGCCATGGTCGAACGCCCATTCGCCCTCCTGCTTCCACTATAACAACCCCGAGTTTCACGCCGAATATTATGCCAACTATTTGCATGCATATATCAAAAGAAAGTTGCACCTTTAGCGGCCAACTTGGAACAGAACTCCAAGATGAGGGATCTGGGGATCTTGCGGGAGCGAAGCACCTCAGAGACACAAGATCATTGCGAGGGTCGTATCGTCCTACAAACACTAGAGAACTATTACAATTGTCCGAGAGTTTTCGACAGAAACATGTAAAGCCTTTTCTACAACCACAAATTAACAGTGGCGAGTCGTAGATGATAACACTGCACTGGGTACATATATACATGATTATACATGATAACACCCCTTAAACCGCGTTTCGTCCTTCCTAAATTAAGAACACCCTCTTAAGATATCCTCCCAAGTCTGCAAATTCTTCTCATGGCCGTAGTCTCCGTCTCCATAGCTCTGCTGCACCTCCCGACGCAACTTAATAATGTCCTCCACGACCTGCTTCTTCATTCTCTTCAGATCATCGAAGGATTGGTCTCGATAGTCCTGGCGTGGTTTATTCGTTGCGCGGCGGAACATCTCCGAATCGATTTTGTCGAAGGCTACTTCGTAATTCTTGTAACCCTGGTACAATTCGCTGCGGGACATTGTGATACTAGATCTGGTATGCTGACGTAGAGTGGACGGGTTTGCGGGATCGAAGGATATAATGCAAGCAAGAGGAGGTTTGAAGCAGGTAATAGTCGCAAAGTGTAAAAGCTTCGGAGTAGCCTGGTTGTCTCTCACACTATGTTCTCGACCTGTTAGCGTTGTCATGTAAGTGGGGGTGTATATGCTCAGTATACTTACCCCGCGGTACCTGCAGGGGTTGTGCCAATCAAGTTAGTACTCACAGATCGTCGCGATATTGATGCCTAACGTCCAAATATTCTATCTTGCAATTGCGGACGTATCAGTTCGTCTTTTTTGTGCTGAATTTAAAGGAAACAAACAGAGAAAGGGGAGAGCAGGAATAACGGTAAATTTTATATCAAGTAGATACGGATAACTAACTAACATACCGAAGTTGGTTGTATTTGTGATCGTCAGACCCTCGAGCCTCTGTAACTATAAGCTTATAAGTAAGTCTCTATATATATATTTGCATCTTCGCACAATGTTCTCAGCTCTCTTATTTCTTCTACTTCGACCTGACTATTCAGCTGCTTAGCTGACAAGCTAGCTAGTCTATGTCAGAGGCTGATCAAGTCATACAGTTCGTGGCCAGTAGGAGAGCGCCACGACTGAACGCCTGGTCTATCTTGGTCGACATCTTACTTTCTCCACGCAAAGAGTCCGAAATTTCGCAGGGTACTATGTGAGAAAAGCGTCAGGAAAATGCCAGGTTACAAGGTTATCAGAATGCCAAGGAGAACGTCTTATCTCTAAGCGCCTTAAATTAAGCATGACGACCTCTCCAGTTCAAAGGTAAATAACTACTTTATGGGCTCCTACAAATCCCGTCTGCTAATAATTCTCAATTGCAATATTGATATATCCCAAGAAAGTACTATCAATACCAGATATGACAGGATATAGATATAATTTTAGGTAACCAGATCTAATGAGCGTGACCTTCTCCAACTGCTGGATTTGAATCCCTGCCCCGTTTGTACTCCTCTGCCAGATTTTTAACCTATCCACCAGCAAATATTAGCATACGACCCTCGGAACCACCGAGATGCATCTAGAACGGCATACTTTGCGGAAAGTTATCACAGCTCTGCTTAGACCAGTCGGTATGTTGACATCCCGGATATCAAAGTCCAGAGAGCTGACATCCTCTGTCAGGATACCTAGCAGCCTGGCTATCTCTTTGAGGCTGCTAGATTGACTGTCAAAAAGGGCCTCCAGCTCCCCAAGAGCTCTGATCGCATCTTGCATTTTCGGCATGAGACCCTGGCAAATCTCGTTCAAGCGGCTTATATGTAGGATAAGGACTGTAATCTTTTTCTTCTCAGCAGTTGCTTTCTCGATCTTGGCCTCTGTCACCCGGTAGAGCCTTGCGAGTTTCGTCAAGGTGCTGTCCCCAAAGAAGCTGAACCGGTCCTCCCATATGAGAAAATCATCGAACTTCGATGAAGCTGGCTGTACGGTAGTTAGCAACGTTCCCGAAAGCCGAGTGCTGCAAAACCTACATTGTCCCAGTCATCCTTGAAGCGTTGGTTCCGTTCGCTCTCTGCCTTCAATTCAGTTAACTCGGCGTTGAGAAGTTCGGATATAGACTTGTAGCTTTTTCCATCCTTGGAGACCTCGGTATCGTTGAAGCGTCGGTCCAAGTCTCTCACTTTTGAGAGGTTCGCCGTTGTTTCATTTTGAAACTTGGATTTATATCAGCGGGCTAACCGTCAAACCGGAGATTGGGTGGGTATAACGAATAAAATTAATGCATACTAAGTACTTACCCTCGTCAGTATGTTCCTCACATTAGTCGCTTCTCTCTTCTTAGTTGTAGCATACGCCTCCAGTCTATTTAGCGTGGAGATTGCCAATGTCCTTGCTCGACCAAAGGCGGCGTCCTCAGAACCATGTATCCTATATTTTTCATCCACGAGCACTTTCCAATGTGCATTCAAACTGTTCTGACCATCCTGGAGATCCTGGATAGCCTTTTCACAGTATTCAATTACCAATGTAGGCGAAGACCCTGTTCGATGTACCCCTAGTCAGCAACACGTAGTTCTATGGGTTTATAAGATTGCCAGAAAGAGAAGGTGGCTGAAACTCACAAACCTCGCCCATATCATGCTCGTTAAACCGTCGACAGGACCGAGAGACGCTAAGAAGTCCCTGGTTTGCGAGCTAGAGCAACCGTCAGTACTCTAACTGCGGAGAATACATATCTTTTCCAGTTATACCGTATATAGTTCTTCATCAATGGAATCAATGTCCTGGAAGTCTTTCCGCGGCATCCACTCTTCATACGCGGTCTTATCTTCAGCCAGCTTGAGTCCAGCAGTCACGTATAGTTGTACGGCTGCAACACCTCATCAGTCTGATAACTTTCCAGATTAGCCAGGGGTTGGGCTATAGTATCCTTACTTTCATACCCATTTGTGTTCAATATAAATCGAGGTTCTTGGGTGGGGTCGGCATTATTTGTCATCAAGGATTCAGGACCAGAGATGAAAGCGGTTGTTACCGCTGCTTCAAGTTCAGTCTCTACAGTCATAGCGTAGATACTACCTTTGCTATAGTGGAAAATTCGCTATGAAACAATAAGAGAAATGGAGGGTTTTTTGGTTTTGACTCGGAGAGAACCAAGAAGGGCGATGGGGACTTTGGGCGATAGTTAACTATCGAACTGGTGCACGTGGTTCGATCGCGCGTTAAGTGTATTCATGTAACAAGCATATCTGCCATCACGCGTCGAATTTCAACTGCTATGCCACGTAGATATCTGCTTTATGCAAAGACAGCGAAGAGACACTAAAAAAAAACACAACAAAGAGAACACTACAAGAAAGGTAACAACAAATGCAAACTGTGAGACCTAGAACTTTACTATCCCCTCATCCTAGGTAATCGTTTGATAATTACTTAATTTAAGCAATAGAATAGGAACACGTTGGAGCGAGCAGGGAGGGTTACCCTTAGGTAAGGCTAGTTCAGCGTGCATCGGCCGAGGAGCACAGACGTCATCGCAGCAAGGGTGGTGATAGCACTTCGAATTCGTAGGTACATGTACAACTAGTGTAGTCATGTGGTGACACAAAGCACGGACTCTATAAAGACCTCAAAAACACACTTCTGTGTTATTGCCAGCTTTGGGGATTCGTCTGCGCAGCCATTGATAAATGCTCATTCACCATGGCCTCGACAAAACCCGAGTTCCATATCGCCCTCGACAGCCCAGATGACGAAAGGTTCCCTTCATTGCAGAGTGCAGAATTGGGCGAGAACCTTAATAGTGTCACCCTCGAAACAATCAGACAAAAATGTGGAGTGTATGTTAGCCAGCCGCCTCTCCCTGGATCTATAGAAAGTATAACTTAAATTGCAACATAGACCTACGAAGTACTACTTTAGCAGCGATGGAAAAACTATGATCTCGGATACCACCAAACTATCATACTATCTACAATTATCGGAACAGGCAAGTTCACCCCTGCTCAATCTGCATTAAGAGCGGAGGTAATTTACTTTCATCTGTATAGAATGCGGCATGTCTCATGCCCACGGGGGCCAAGGGATCAGGCCCTGATCCAGATGTCCCTGGCCACGACGAAGCCTCCCAGGGTGATGAGGGGGGGAGGACCGGTGGCGATGCTCCCAGCGACGCAACCATCGACAGACTTCGCGTGATCCCAATCGTTTATATCAAGCTTGTGTCCAAAGTATCTGCGATGCCTAAATCGAACCTACCACTATCGACGTTGCAGAATGAATTAAAAAGCCTCCTCGGGCCCGAAAAAACAGTAAAGAAGATGAATATGCGAGAGCTTCAATTGGACAATCTTTATGCTCTTGAAGGGAAATGGGCGGCCTCGCAAAGGTTTTTTGAGCTATGCGCGCCATAGGTGAATCGGTGGCTAAAAACTAATAATTTTCATGGATATAGTAGCAAAGTGTACTCGGAAGCCGCGGACTTGAGTGCACCGCAATGGGAAAATATTCTGTTCAACAACCGTATTCTTCACGGGTACAATTTTCATTTTGGATCTGGAAATCTTGCAAAAGCACCTAAGAGAGGTAACATGTCACCCTAATTCCTTGTGTATAAATTAGGATACTGATACTTCAGGCTTCCTCGAAGCATTTGCAATTCGAGATCCAAACCAAGGGACCCAGGAAGAATCAATACCACCTAGTTCTGCCCCTAAAACCAAATATCTAGTTAGTCAATAATTCTCGTCAGCTTTACATACATCGATACTGAACCTCATCCTTCTTGATCAGGATGTGATGCCAGGGATTCCTCCCTTCTATGTTCACGATGACTCAACCGTAACCATTACTGAGGTTCAACACAAATTCCAAGTAACGATGGCAAAAGAAGGCTTTAGCTCTCATGCTGTTGAGATTAATGGGTTGGTTATTTGAATCTCATCGCTCAGGATTGACAGGAAACTTTATCTCACAGGCTCCTTATAGTTCCGCTGGTTCGTTCGGCAAGTCATTACCGGTGGGGTCGATCGCTGGATCATGGGCGAAGGAGAAAGCAGATGAGCAGACCTTTAACACAGGGGGGAAGACACATTCGTTGCACGTCGCATATAATGTAACTCCCTAAAGACGCATTCTAGACCTCAAGAAAATCCCAACTGATTATGCATCTCTGTGCAGTTTCCACGAGTGGTTCTGGAACTCAATCCCGAAGCGCTGATCCTATCAGACCAGTGTAAGGAGGATATCGATAAGGTTCGCACAGAATCGGACGTGAAGAGCTTCTATCAGCGGTATGGTGAGGCATTCCCGACAAAAGTAACACTAGGTGGCTACCTGCACAGCACGCGCAGGGTCAGCGAAAGAGAACATTCTCACATGGGCAGTCTCAAGGAAGAAATTCGACTCGCTGCAGGCTTGAGTTTTTCTTCTCCAAATGTAAGCTTTGGTATGAACTATGCCCATAGAGACTCCAACACCACCCAAGCTGGGACAGCTCTCGCTCAACAGTACGCTCGTCTCACTTGGGAAGCCCGGGGCGGCGATACAGTTCTCTGTTCCGAGTGAGTGACACAAAATCTGGTTAGCATTAGTTGTTATCATTGACCTTAGCATAATTGCTAGTCCACCAACATGGGCATCTACTGTGAAGGATTACCGGTACTGGAGAATCATGGAGGTGAGCATTCACTTTAAAAAGAGCCAATCACCCCGAACTAACGCCTATTCCATTATCAGCAAGAATATACAGTTTCGATGCATGATATGATCGAAGCCATTGACCCTCATTTGGCTGGCAAACTGAAATACCTGGGCTCTGAGTCAGAAAGCGCTGAGGGACGTAAGGATCGTCTAAGACGGATAACTGAAGCCATTTCCTCACAATCGAGCGCTCGTCTATCTCGAATCAAAAACGAGTATTCTCAGCTGGGAAATACGGAGTTTAATGAGTGGATTAAGAGAGAGAATAAGAAGCAGCTAGAGATTCACCAGGGCGGAAAATGGGAGGACCTGAGTCGGGACCAGAAGATATACTATGGGTTGTTTCTTGAAGAGGTCAAGAATCAACCAAACCGGTAGGCGAACTGGCTGTCCGAATCAGCCTATTTGTTAGTGACGAAAATCATATGTATTGGGGCTTAGATATGAGGGTTGAGATTTGATATAAATTATAGATCGATAGTTATACTCTAAGTTATTAACTTATTCACAATGATTGAAATTCTGATCGATTGGCGAAATCGCCCAGTTAAACTGGGGCAAGCTAGAAGCTGCCCCAAAGGTGCATATACGCCAGCATAACCCTACATACCAATTTGTATGGTCGGTTATAGACGTAACCTCTATACAGAATTCGCTTAATTATATAGCGCATTGTTTTGGTCCACGGTAATTCAACTAATCTGCCACGTACGGCCTAATTCACAACAATGATATTCTTGATAAAAATACCACTTATATACGACTTAGTATCCATAATAATTTTGAAAGAGAGAAAGAGAACAAAATAAAAGCAAATCGATTTGGTTGGTCAGCAGAGGAATGTTTGTGAAATTCTTTTCCAAGAAGGGAGTTTCCGCTCAACGGATCGAGTGGTAATAGCAGGCAGAACCCGGCTAATTTTCACATGCAAGTTTTAGCTCCCGCAGAGAGTATTAGTGCAGGCTGTCAGCAGCTACCACTTGCGGGTGCGCATTCGGGATACCGGTAAGCAACCTGCAGGAGAGATCGCTTGATCATCTCAACAGATTGACGGGCATGTCATATTGATTGACATTTTGTATAGCATCGCCTTCGAAATCTCACTCTAAGCCTAATTGTGCGCGCTTCGTAACCCGAGGAGGCGATTGAATGTATTTAAAGACTGCTTGCGACTCTTGGAACATCGATCGAATTCCCGGTTTGATACCTCTGGATTAAGCCTAGCGGAGCCCTACGTAACTAGCTGCGAAGGCTTTTTGCGGCAGCTATCAACAAAGTTTGACAATTCCAACAATTGCGACATTGCACACAGCTACGCACAGCTGCGAGTTTACTAAGTTTCGACTATTACAGACGTCACACAAAGTATATCGAAGGTAACTGCCCAGGTGGACAGCGAATATTAGGCATCTACAGCGCACAATGCAATGCTCGCCGTCTATGTGCTCGTCTCTGTCGGATTGGCCTACACGGCCAAGCAGCTAATCTATCGCTGGTCGCACCGGATCCGGCGCCACGGTCAGCGGCTGCGGTAAGTTTGCTTCCCACTCGCCGCGCTCAACGCATCCCCAACCGCTTGGGCCTATGCATATCAGCATCCTTTGACATGAGGCTAATGTTATAATCTGACAGAACGCCGCCCGGGACTCTCCCATTCTTCGGCAATGGACTCAAGTTCCTACTCCTAGACCGACAGTCGCTGTTTGACTGGTTCAGCGAGATCCATAATGACGTTTTTGGCTTCGAGACGTATGAAATCAGTGTGCCCACACTGCCGCCGGGTATTGTCGTCAGTGACCCTGAGGTGCTCGAGCTCGTAATGAAGAAGGAGGGGAAGGAAGGGTTTGGGAAGGGTCCGTTCTTCGAAGAGCGGAGTTGGCATCTATTCGGTAGTACGAATTCATTAGCTTCTCATCATCATCCTCATAAGCCTCTATTGGACAACTCTCTCCTACACCACGGCGATACTATTTGCATGAAGACGAGACGCCTAATATTATGCGGGGGATTGCCTTGCTGACGATTGTGGTTTACTATATGTAGGACACGGAATCATCAATGCCTCCGGCCAGCTGTGGAAAACACAACGGAAAGCCGGGAACAAATTCTTCGCCGGGTCGCATTTGCAGGTCCTCGTCGATGAGGTCTTCCCGAAATACTGGGAGAAAGCACGTCAAGAGCTGGACGAAGCAGCAGACACCGGAAAGGTCGTGGACATGGAAGAGCTCTTCCTAGAGTTCACGACTCGAGTAATGGGCAGGGTTGCATTCGGGGTGAGTATCTCCCACACCAAATGCCCGCGGTTCCAGCATAGTCGTATAGAAGGATGCTAAATAGGGTATATGTGGTAGATGGACCTGTCCAACTCGCACCCGTTCTCCGCAGCATTCGACTACGCCTCGGACCTCACAGGATTGCGGTTCCAAAACCCGCTGTGGAAGCTGAACTACTACCTTTTCGGCCACAAGTTCCGCAGCGCAGTGTCCATCGTCAAATCCTTCGGCAACGAGATCGTCCGTCTGGCGGTCTGCCGCCGGGAGCAGAAAACCCTAAACACCCCAGACCCATCCGGCGACGGTGGAGATCTCGTCGATATGCTACTCGATGCCGTCACGGAGCCACACGTCGTCGCAGACTCCGCTATCAACTTCCTCTCCGCGGGGCGAGACACCACCGCCAATTCAATGACGTGGATGCTTCACCTCCTCATGGAAAATCCCGACCTAATGCAATACATTACGGACGAAGTACCGCCTCCCGGAACACCACACACGTACTCGACTCTCGCCACGCCGTCGACACCGCGAAGCCACGCTGTCTTCCTGGAAACCCTACGGTTATATCCACCCGTCCCGTTCGAGTTGAAGCAAACGCTCAGTCCGGATGGGATAATACTGCCAGACGGGACAGTACTACCGCATGACAGCATCGTAGTCTGGTGCCCATATGCGTTCGGCCGGTCTAAGAGAATCTGGGGCGATGACGCCTACGAGTTCCGACCCGATCGATGGCTTGAGCAATCTGCAGCAGCCGGGGACGACGGTGATGCCGAAGGTGGGACGCGGCTGAGGGTGAGGAGTGCGGCGGAGTACCCGGTGTTCAATGGCGGTGCGAGAAGCTGTCTGGGGAAGCGAATGGCGGAGGTAATGGGAGTTTGGGTGCTGGCGGAGAGTTTGAGAAATTGGGAGTTCGAAGAGGTGGAGAAAGTTGGGAGGAGGCGGAGTCGGAACAGTCTGACGTTACCGATGGATGGAGGGCTGAAGGTTAGGGTAAGAAGAAAGGATAGTGTCGGTTGTTAATATCGTAATGTCGCGACTGCTCTTTCAGACCTTCGTAGGGAGAACTCGCTGTCCAGTCGTGGACGTTCTTGATCAAAAGTTTGTGTTCATAAAATGTGACAGGCTCAAGGAGCCTTTGAAGGGTGAGAAGCCCCTAGACTGCATGCACATACTGTACCAAGGACTTTGGTTGGAGTGTTTCCCACCGTACAGAGGCAGCACAGGATTTATGCACATAGAACTATAATGCATGGCGCAGATCTAGCCTCGAAGCCAGGCGCTGGCGCAGATCTCAAGATACAGACTCATGAGTGCATGCTATGCTAGGAAGTTTACTTAATCAGACTCCGTAGCCTCGAAGCCAGACTCCGTGGTTTTATTTAGGCCTGTAGATGACAGGATATATGCGGATATTCGGTTCAGGAGATTATTGAACAGCCTTTTTGTCTATCAGTAGATTGTAACTAGCTCAACTTGACCGGTTGAGACTTTTTGCATATATTTTCAGGAAACAGAAACAGCTCTAACCCTCTTCGTCAACATCAAATTCCAGATCCCACCAGGCCTTCCTTCCTCATCCTCCCCCTCCCCCTCCCACCACAGCTTCGAACTTTTAAGCTGCTCGATACGTAGAGAAGAACCTGGCCTGACTGCTCAAGGCATCGGTATGTAACGTTAGTTGTTCTTGATACAGTGCTTCGATGACTCACAACGCTAAGCAGATTATGGAATCAGAAGCAGGAACCAGCACAAATGTCATGTCTCGTCAATCAAAACAGGCCGAAGCTGAGCTACGTCAGAGGCTCGCGGAAGCAGTCAGACAACGAGACATCGGATACAAACTAGTTTTTGTAGTTACCATGTCGTTCGAAAGCGATGATACCAACGCCAAGGCCGATTCAACGGCATTCGCGAAAGCAATGAGAGAGATGTTTGGTCTCATAGACGCCAATGTTTTCGAAGTGGTTTTCCCCGAGGATATGGATCCTTTCGATTACTGGGCGTTCAACATTATGGGCAAGATCAGCCAAGTCAGGAGTTCCTGCATAGGGAGAAAACTGATGATCCTGCATTTCGCCGGCCACGGCGCTCTTGACGACTCTAACCGGTTGCTGCTAGAAGGAAACCCAACCGGACACAATCAATGCCTCCCCTGGGATATTATTGAAGCTCCGTTTCGTCCGTACATGAAGCATCCCTACGGCGAAGTGGATGTAGCTTGTGTTCTTGATTGTTGCTATCCAGGGGCTTTTAACACGCCGAGTGCGTCGCCGGGCAGGACAGTAGAGGTATTGGCGGCGACGGACGCAAGATCCACTATTGCTGCACGAGCTCTACAAGATATCGGAGCTACCTTCACACAAAGGTTCATCTTCGAGATGCGGTCGATTGTTGCCGACAAGGGCAAGCCACCAGTCACTTTCCCCGATATCTTGAAGAAAATGCAAAACCGGAAACGAGAACCGTCCAAGTCACCACCGGTGTACAGAACGCTATACGGAGATGCCCCAATTCTCCTGCCAGTCACATCACTTCAACGCTCGCCAGCTCCAAGCATTGATACAACCGATCCTCTCGCACTGGATTTCTGGAGACCCGAAGAGCATTCCGTGGCCCTCAAAGCCCACCTACCGACAAGCATAAACGACGACTCAACGCGAACCATCGTAAAATGGCTGCATCAACTCCAGAAAGATTATAAAGTGGAAGTTATGGGTGTACATGATACCAACTCGGCGGTCGTATTTCTAACGGTTCCATATGCGAACCTCTACATTTTGTACAGACTCGAACAGCAAGGGTTATGCAAGGTTGACGTCATCTGCGAAAATCTGTATTCACTAAACCTCCTCGACACATTTGTCAACTCCGAGAACACTGGAGTTACAGCAGCTCCCACTGTCGGATCGATAGAATCCAAATGATGCGGGAAGTTCTGTAGCTCAGGATAACGGAGTTAAAAAGGCGGACAACGGAACCGCACATCCAAATACAGAAGACCAGAAAAGGCGTGCCTATCAGAAGGAATCTAGGTCGCTTTACCTTGCGCAACAAGGGCAAAAGGCCCGACAATGCAAATCCTCTGGTGTTTGATTAAGAATGAGCATTGTCCGCGACGAGCTTTTCCCGGAATTTCTTCTGGTAAATTTGGTGCGAAATACGTGACATTATTCCTTGACCACATGGAGTACCGCCAATTGTCTCTAATATAACTCCGAGAGCTATTCCTCACTTACTCGTCTGCCGACATGAACTGCAAAGTATACGCGGCTCGGTAACCAGGCGTGGACCCTCGTATCAATACGAAACTGCAGGCACGCCCGTGAGGGTTAGCGCGGCAACGCATTCTTGCTGTGTTATAACGTTATTTTGGTTGAGCGTCGCCGCACAAGTCCGAACAGAGGTGCGCGTTCGGTCCGCTTTGCCTAATGGGGTCCGCGTGGCTTTCTAACGTTATAATGTCTTGGGTATATTTTTCTGAAGCTTACGACGCTCTTCGGAGGCTTTTAACAATCCAATTGTGCCAGCCCTGATCCTTGGTTTCTACTTCACAATACCCAATGGTATACCGTCCAGTACACGGGCACAATGCTGTCGAGGGCGGCTCCAATGGCCTTCTGAGACAGGCTGCAACGCCTCCGGGTCGTAGGCAATAGGTGCGTATATATCAAACACGAACTACAAGAGTATGATATAATACGCGGATAGTATACTTTCGTCTCTTATATGTACGAGATGCGCTTATATGAGCATATGGTCCTAACTAAACATCACGGCTAGCTGTATACTATGGATGTACCAGTGAACACCAGACGCAAATTCTAACTTACCGAACGCCGCCCTCGTACCTAGACTCGTTCGCGAGTTTTTGATAGCGTCAATTGATATACAGTCCTGCCTTACGCAACTCTGAAGGCTTATTGCATTTGCCAAGGTGATTGCCAACTAATGGTCTGAGGCTTATCTGTTCCTGCTGCCAACGGCTATACCTCGCATGATAGATTACGTACGTGTGAAGAAACACCACTTCTGACGGCGAATGTAACCCCCATCATTTCTTTCTCCTGGTATAAAGATCTTCAGATACCTTCAGAGCACGATTATCAGAATGCCGCCCATCAGACAATACAGAAATCGCTAACCTAGCTGGCCACTTTCTTTGATTCTTTCATTTACTACCAGTACTAAACCGGTACTTAACTTTACTTCTAATTCATTATTAACTTATTTTCACATTCATCTTGCCCTTGGATCCTCCTTTTAGAGATTTCGTACCCCAAACGCTCCAAGATGAGTTCCGACGGCAGCGGCTCCGTTCCCAGTAACTCGACGGACCTTTGCACCATCGACACATGTCCCCTCTCAGATAGCATGTACGGCTATGCGCCGCAGCTGGGGTTCAATGTAGCGCTGCTGGCTCTGTTCAGTCTGTCAACCATCGGGTTCATTGTGGTCGGAATTTGGAAGAAGACTTGGGGTTTCTTGGTTGCAATGACTTTGGGAGGCCTTCGTATGTTCTCATATGACACATCGCATCGAATTAAATATACCAAGGCATCGGAAAATCTGATAGAATTCATCAAAACGAAACAGTCGAAGTAGTCGGATACATCGGACGAGTTGGCGGATCAAGCGACCCTTTCGATGGGCTGGGAGGCCAATCATTTATGATTCAGATATGCTGCTTGACGATTGCGCCCGCCTGTTACGCCGCAGGAATCTACCTCTGCCTCGCTAGAATGTGAGTATAACCTACACCTCCCAGATCCTACCCCATGTTATTGCTATATCAGTCAAGGAGGTTGCTAATGCCATGATTACTTTGTCTCATTGCTCAGTGTTATAGCCTTCGGCGAGGACATCTCTCGTATCAAGCCCCGATGGTACACCTACATCTTCATAACCTGCGACTTCATCTCCCTCCTCATGCAATCGGCCGGCGGCGCAATCGCATCTACCGCCGACGATGACGCAGGACAAACCACTGGCACAAATATCACCATCGCAGGTCTCTCGTGGCAAGTTTTCACTATGCTGCTGTTCATGATACTCTGTGCAGAGTTTGCATGGCGGTGCTATCGGCGACGAGACGAATTCGATGTCCAGCAGGCTGCGTTGAGACGGAGCAGGAAGTTCAGGTACTTTTTGATCGCACTTGGGGCGGCTACAGTGTTCATCTTCGTGCGCTGCGTGTACCGAGTGGCGGAGATGACGCAGGGGTGGGGTGGGGCGCTAATGAGCAATGAGACGTACTTCCTTACTCTGGAGGGACTGTGAGTGTACAATCTCTTGATGTTCGATTGTGTGATCAAGAACGTCGCAGCGACTGACAGGCGTGTCTTTTATAGGATGGTGATACTTGCTGTGTTGGTATTGAATGTCTTCCATCCGGGTATCTGTTTTGAAGCAAGCTATGCTTCAAGGGCAGTGGCAAGCAAAGAGCTCGGTGCTAGTGGGGAGATGAGTACATCCGACATGTTTACGCAATAGTGGGATGCACCATATCTTCCTATCCTTTACTAGAGACGGATTAACGCCATCGAGGGTTCATTACGACGCCAACTCGGTTCGCTCCTCACAACCGGAAACCTAGACCTTCCTACCTATTCTCATCGATTTTCGATATATTGATATTATACATTCCCTAATATTCATGTTATTTACTTGACTCAGAAAGAAACAACACTCCTTATACTACTACATATATGCGTATGAATTCTTTCCTCGTAGAAGCATTAGCTACGTGACATAAAAACCAGATTGTGAGAGTCTATATATCGAAAAAAAAACACCCGGAACTTATTTATGTCCACCTCTATCTCTTTTGAAATTTGATAATATAATACACAGAGAATGCATACGCATATAAGCCTGTCTCCAGATCATATGACTATTCTGGCCGTTAAATAGAATTGCTTAAGCTGATTGGTTCATATAAATAATGCACATGTGCTACAATAGAGATTTGACGCAAAAGCTATGCGTAAGTACGGAGGGCCCATAATTGGCATCCGCTCAACTTCTTGACATTTTAGGGCTTCAGTTCTGGAGCTGCCCGCCTTTCCCTGCCGCTGATCAGATACATCGATGCCCTAACATCCAGCAGCGGGTCGTCCGACGCCTCTATACCATCGACTCTAGGAATCGGATCAAAGATGATATACTTCTGGTTGGCATCATTTTCCGCCTTCTCCTGCTCGGCCTCCAACTTAAGCGTACCCAGCTCCACTATCTGTCTAGTCTCCGGCCAATAATTCGTTCCGTCAATAACAACATCACCTTCTTCAGCGATCTGAGCGACGAGTTTCAGCTCCACCGGCCCGCCTTTCAGCCGTTCCGAAAGCTCCTCGAACAGAAAGTTCGGGCTCTTATCCTTGATTTCCTCGTCAGTCAAAACCCTAGTGCCGACAGTTGGAAGCACGCGGTAGCGGATGAACGTTTCCTTGCCATCGGCATTGATGAATTTGAATGCATTGACGGCAAAGTAGGTCTGCCCAACCAGGCTCTCCGTCGTCGGCTTCTGCGCTGTGGCAAACGGAACGATCTCAGGGTGTGCGCCCAAGAAGGCCTCTATGGGTGTTGGGCTGCCGCCAGTATGCTGAGCGGTAGCACCAACAGCCTGGAAGAGGCCGAGGACGTCCTCGCCAGTGCGGCCCGGTGCAAAAGGAACCGAGTGCGAAACGATGTCAGTGTGTCTGCGTCCACCTAGGAGGAAGCGAATGGCTAGACCGCGTGGGCTGGCCTCCGGATTATTGTCGGGGATCAAAGGGAGGCCTGTGGCATCGGAAAAGCGGACCACTATGGGTGTTGTAGTTCCAGCTTGAAAGTGCTGAGCCTTGCTGAGGGCAGTGGCTGCAGGCGTTGGTGTGAACGTGCCATTGACGAGTGTTCCCTTCGAGTGGTCTATATTTATTTGACGCAAGATGTTAGCAGTCGATCTAAGTTGGTCTCGTAAACCACACCGCATGGTAGAGAAGTAAATCCCATGCTAAACCACTTACTTGCTCTGAAACCTGGATGCGGCCCAAAAACGGCGTGCAACGTCTGCACTAGGTTGGTGGCAGTCTCATTGGTCTTCTCGTTAGTAGAGAGAGGCATCCTGGTGTATAGAGCTGAACCGCGAGATCCGCGTAACTTTCCAACGGACCACTATACGCAGTACTTGAGCAGAGTTGAGGAAGAAGTTATATATAATTTAAACAGCTCGACTGGATGCTATATCAATTGCGACAACAATGAATATGCCACTGCTCAGAAAGCGGATCAAGTAAACCCTGTGTCTGAGCTTCAAGTTTATATGCTTTCCAAGAACAGCGCATCGGGCTGAAATGACCCCGCTTGATGCCGGATATACGAAAACAGGCATCTTTTTGATTATTCTACCTTATCCGGCTCGAGATGGTTTTTGGCAACATGTGGCGTTCTATCACTAGCTGCCTTGCTGCGGGGAATACAACATCACCGACAGTTTTGGCGCAATTTCTTCCAAGAGCTGCAGTTCAGGCGCAGGATGCAGGGAAGCCAAGCTCTGAGAATTGCGATTAATCATCGGCTAACCCGAGCTGCACTATGGCGATGGAGCAGAGATAAACCGCCAGCCGTGTCTACGCCCCACTCTTGAATGCAGGCCCCGCCGCCATTTGAAATCCTCGTGGTTTGATAGGTCGCATTCTTTGTTGTTGGAGAGGCACTAGATTCGATTCGTTTGTGCCGTTCCGTTTGTAGGTCCCTGTCTGACCGCGACCGTTGTTGAGTAATACGTCGGCCTCATCGGCGGTGGTTCATGGTGGGGTCGAGTGGGGGCGAGATGTTGCAATTTCTTGTGTTACCCATTTGGCGGGCCTGCCCCGGCTCGAAAGCATGCTGACTAATACCATTGGTGCGTGTCGATGGTGAGTTACCTAAGCCCCCTGATTTCTAAATTATCGCTGACGAATGGCGATCGAGAATTGCTCGAGTGCTAGATCCAAATCTTGCTAACGTGAAATGGTTTCCGCGGGCGCCTTCGAGATCTGCAGGAGAACAGAAACGGAATCCTTCGCCCAGCGGCTTTGCATTGGCGCCCAAGCGAAAGAAGCTTCCGTCGGCTAAGCCGAAATATTCGAATGCTGTTCAATACGAATTTCCAATACACTTAATTAAGCACAATATGGTCTTTCGATCGATACGGCTGGTTGTTGCATTCCAAGCCGTGAGGGCGATAGATCTGCGTGACCATCAATGGATCATGAACTTTACCTTCTCAAAGTTCATTATAAATTATAATACTATCCGGGCAATCTTTGGCTTCAAATCGGGTCTCCGACACACAAGAATAACATATTGGCAACATCAAGTTAACGTTCATGACAGGATTCTGGTATAATGATACGGTAACGACACAAAACAAAAAAAGCACGGGTATAATTTTTTTGAACTTCGAGCACGTCATCTTCGGGCTTCACACAAATGAAAACTTTACGATACATAAACCAGCAGAGGCATTGTCACCACTTTGCCTTCTTTGCCATCCTCACCGTTTTTAAAAAGCTCTCCCATAGAATCTGGGTGAATTCAAGTTCCTCAAATCGAGTGCGATTGGGATAGCGCCACTCAAAGCACTCAAAGCGCTGCCTCGGAGCAGGTCATCCTCCCTTGCACTAGTACGAAGACCATCTTCGACTGTCTCCGGGATCGAGCTTGGGGTGTGCACAATCGGTAGTCGGACTCTGTTATTATTCCTGCTGGGCATCGGGAAATTTGGTATTTCCATCCCATCTTCGGTCGCGCGTGCTTGTTTTTCCGGATCATCTTCCTGCCGGATGGTCACCCGCCGCTCATTTCGTTTTGGAGCAGAACGAGGCAAGTTCTCTGGATGCTGCGCACTCATTTCCACTTCACTCATCTTCTCGAATGACCGGTCGCGATCCCCCTCTGTCTCAGTGTATGCCAGCCCGCTATTGCGACTCCATCGTCTTTGTTGCCTCAGTTTGCGCTCCTGATCGCTGGCCCATAGCACCAGCAGCATCATGAAGTAAACCTGGAATGCATTCATGAACCCCCATGCCACCTGTAGTGTTTCGAAATTCGACGCTGTCTGCAAGCATAGATCGACCCAGGGTTTCGGCGCGGGAATAGTCTGCCCGTCCCAGAAAATCAAAGTCGTCACACACATTGTCCGCGTTGATGTCGCCGATTGAAAGCCATAGAAAAACCAAAGAGCGGATGCCGTGCCGTAGAGTATCGTTAAGAGAGTCGCTACCAGGCGCATAACGCGAAGAGCGGTAGGCGAGGAAGACCAGCGGCCCCAAAGAATGGAGAAACCGCAGTATGCGGCACCAACAAAGCAGACACACCATACCAGGAGTATAGCCGTCATAACCGTCCAGATTCTACCATAACTAAGTTTGCCGGCTAAAGAATTCAAGCATCGTCTGTTAGCTAATAGGTACTTCAAGTCCACATCCGAAGACAAAATACTCACATAGTATAATTTGCATCCCGCCCCACCCCGCCATTATCGCCTCGCAGAAGCTCAGCACAATGATGAACCGCACCCATAAATCCAAAGAAATTCCAAATCTCAAGATTTTGCGCCCCATAGATTCTCTAATTTGTACCTCCGACTCTGCTTCGCTCGCAAAAGTCGGCGGTGAGGGAAGCTTTTTATTGAAATCCACATAGACGTTGCTGAGGGTTAATGGGCGTAGGCCTTGGTCGGGTACAGCAGTCCTCCAGTCCGGTGATGACAGCCTCATGAAATTTGAGGGACCCGAAATATCCTTTTTGGTAATGTTGATACGACGGCCATTTTTGGACTTGATGGAGGTGCTCCGGTTAACTTCTGTGTTGGCTCGGGGTTGAAGTGTCGACACGATGGATTGTAAGACGGTCATGGATACCAAGCAATGAGGTCGCTCCTCGACCAGTTGAACAGAATGCCGTTAAAACATAAAATCCGATCCTCTTCCAGGAGGCTTGAAGATAGGAAATAAAAGAAATTACAAAGTGAAAAAACTCAAAAACGTATGGAGAAATGCTATCAATCGAAAGGAACGAAGATTAAGGGAACAATTCACAGAATCGTCGAGATTGAACCTGTCAACCCTGTTGCCCGCCCCTCAAAAATACGCAAACGAGTGTCGTAAAGAAAGGATGCCTCTATCAAAGAAGCGTAAAGAAATGAAAAGGAAGGACGGTAGGAATACCTAAGGGAATGAAAGGAAAACGTGAATATCTAGTCCATCGGGAAGTTCTTGACGAGTATAAAGGGAAAGGAGAGAGAGTAGGAGAAAGGTCTTCGCAATCACGCAACTTCCCAGAACACCCAATTGGCAGGACTGTCTGTCAGTGGTCATTCTCACACCAAAAACCCCCGTGACTGAGGGCCTTCTGAGAATAGCAACAGATATTAACCCGATAGCTCGATAGCTAGGCTATAGGCTCTCTCATCGCTGCCTTGGGGCCGAAGGTCGAAACACCGCGTGCATGAAGAACGTTCGCCCCAGGTTCTGCGCGAACAGCGCCGAAGGCATGCGCACACCACATTCGTCCTCAAGAAAATTTGAGGGCTGTACCGAGAGCCAGAGAGTACAACATGTCGTAGTGAACCAGGTACAGATTTACCCGGTGACAGCAAACATGGCGCATCGATTGGGGAGGAAACGTTTGTTTCGACTACCCTCCTGAGCGACTCGCCGTACCTTGCATCTGGCAGCAGCGGAGTGACAGGCTGCCACAGACAGGCGAGTGAGCGACTGAGCTCAAGAAGGTGGGTTGTGTCATGTAGAGGAAAAGGGTGGGTTTGAAACCTGGTGATGCGACTCATGGTGTTTTGGGTGTCGAGGGTCCGACAACACATACCGCCGCAGCCGTCTCAAAACAGCAAGTTAGCCGAATCCGTATATTGCACAGCATCCTCGCCTTCAATGCAAGCGTAATGGCGTCAGGCCGCAATATCTTAGCGATTGCTCGATTGGCGTACAAGATTCGGTCGGCGCCTATCAAATAGGAAGGATGAGTATTTTTCTGCAAAATTAATGCTCTGTCTTTTGCAATATTGGCTCGTAGAGATGTATTGCGGGGCCCATCTACAGGCATCCAGATATCCTTAAACGGCTGTATGGGCACATCTACCATCTTCGATAAACTATATCAGTAAAAATACAGAATGCAGTCGAGTATATGCGTAGACTATACATGTCCCATAGTGCGACATGATTTCAGGAGCTATATCTGAGATATTTGGAGGGACCGACATAGCCAACTAGAAAGATATAGTACTTAGAATACTCCGAGTCAGTGCCGGCCTATATGTAGAGGAACGCAGAATTAATTAATTCAAGTAGACTAAACTAGGCGTCGTTAATCCTACAAATTCTGGAAGACGTCAATATTAGAGTGCGGCTAGGACTTTCAGTCAACCGGGATTGCCAGCTTGTCAGCTGACTTGACCGCCAAACGTCGGTGTTCTGGAAATTCACGCCATCTCAGTACCAGAATGTTTTGGAACATCTATCAGTTGGCGCCTCAGATCAAATCTAAACGTTTTGAGTTGACCAATTGCTTTGTCGGCATCGGCATGCTAGCGGTAGTGAACACTAGGTAGCAGTCGGACACCGGACATTTTCCATTGTAATTCCGAGGACGATATATCCAGAGGCAACTTTAGGCTGGCCGCCCGAACAGTTGCTCGATTGTCACATCAACTGTTATATGATATGATCCAGCCTGTAGGCCCTCTTGTTCGAGCGGAGTAATAATTACTAATATCGAAGTCTCCAACGCTCAAGGACACAATTCGCGTTTGAGTCAAGTTACTGCAGCGGTGGTGCGCAATATCTTAATACTTGTATTTTCCGAGTCATAGATCTTCTGCTTGAACTTGTGCAGAGCATCAGCATACCATGATAGTGGCATGATAAGCGCTGCGCTGGTCTCCAAAATTTTAGTATCAATTTGAATCGAATCAAAGACAGTCCGTAACTCAGAATAACGTCCAACGTAAAGATTGGGCGTCATAAGTCTCGCATCCGTCTCGATGTATCGGCTTCGAATAGTTCCTAAAAGCATCTCAATAACACGCGCAACAATTTAAGGTCTACGTTCATCTCGAGGAACGCATTATTATTCAACTAAGGGACGGTTGTATACTTCGTATTGACGCAGTAAATATAGCTATATAGATGATTTATTGATCATTCATCTTGAAATCACTATTATATATATTCTGAGACCACCAATCGTTGTTCTTCTGCCTACCCATCTTTCGTATCATTAGCTCATCATGCTGCATTTTTTCTACAAAAAGTCTAAAATGCATGGGTTATTTGCGATCGTGACGGTCATAATGTGTAGTAAATTTTGCAAGGTATTTCACTCCACATCTACGAAACTTGGCGTCAAAGTGCATACAAATATGTGTACGTTTCCAACAAAAATTACGTCCAACATACAACTGCAACAAGACCTCCTCTGCAGCTATGGCTAGCCAAAAGTCCAATATTTCCACTCTCCCACGTTTTCGGATTACCACTCTGTTGTTTCCTAAGGCAGCTGTTGTAAAGGGAGAATTAAAGGTGATGGCACTTGCACGATCGTACGACTTGACTGCGCCTTTACCCAGGCGGGATGATGCAGGGAGAGGGGTTACAAATCATAGATGCATTAGTAGCATCCGGATGCTACTAATGTGACTGGAGCTGTGGATATCCGCAGCTCCAGTCACAGGATATCAGATGTAATCTAGGGAAAACTCTGCCATCTACGGATAGAATTTCTCGATGTAGCACGATTGCTCCTCAACAAGGGTCCATTTGCGCGCTTCCCGCTGTGATAAATCGTTACATGGAACATACAGCTATACCTGGTGTACCACCAACCGGATCTCATGACGGCTTCCAGAATTCCATTGTCTCAGAAATTTTGCTTCGAAAGGACTGCTTAGCTTCTAGCCGTGCTTATCCGCTGGTAGCTAAGCCTATATAGAATCAAAACCCATGGACAGCGCCCGAGTTGAGTTCTCGGTCTGGAAACCATGTTCCCAGCCATGCTGGTAGCACAATGTATTCCTTCCAATGCAACCCAAGATCGAGCATGCCAGCCGTGTGTTTAGCACATGGTAGAAAGCCCGGTAGCACATGGGAAACATAAACGCAGCTGAGTCTACGTAGCTACATCATAGAAAAATCAAGTAATAAATTGTAATTGAGTCCATTAACAGGTCAGGTTAACGGTAATAATAACGTTATATACCCAATGGCTCTGCATTGCCTTTGCTGGCAATTTCATAACGAAGGCTAGCGTCAATTAGACTCCAAAGGTGTATTTCGAGGCTTATCGCATCGGCATTCCTATTGGAGATCAGAGGACATGTTACATTGATAATCGGCATTACCGCTTTCAGCGGTGTCGCTTTTTTGACAAAGGGAGCTCTAATTTGTTCCCCTTCAAGAATAAGCTGACATCAACACCTGCGCTGCCCTGTTGTTTCATATCAACCCGAAACTTCCCTGCACAGTGCACTATCGGCTTGGCGGTTCACACTCTTCGACGTGCGCTGTGGCACTGCGGTATTAATCAACCGCGCTTGCTTTCGCGTCGGAGAAAAATATCTCCTTGAAAGGGTTTACTAATCTTGCCCTTGCTTCGGCATTGGTAAAATTATAAGTGAGATGTCTCTGTGTTAAGGTTAGCTATTCAAAGCTGGCATGCAGATGCAAGCCTGCACACTTCGGCGAGGTGGACCTATTGTGTCGGCCAAGAATCTGGGGTACGTGGTGTGGCAAACAGCTGTACGAATCAGGAGTTCATTCGATTTGCCTCGCCGCGGAAGCCGACGTCGTTTGTACCAATCGCTCTTCCGAATTCCGGTGCGGCATGTGCAGATGCGAGATACTAACGAGCTTGCTTACGGATTAGCATAGGTCGCTCCGTAGATCTACGCCTAAGAATCGCTCAAGTCGAAGAAGAACTTCGAACTGTTGGTAAGATATTGTTATATCATGATGGCAACCTTGAATGCCAATGTGGGGCTGACGCAGCCTCTTCGAGTTCCAGTGTCGAATTCGATCGTATCCTAACGTTATCAATCCGTCGGTCATCGGTCCGTCGGTTGTACAGGATCCGGCGTCCGTCCAGCCCTCGCTAGCTAGGGATAACTTCGCCTGATTAATTTCCTTCACAACGGAAGGGGCTTGAACAAGCAGTTCTTGGCCCGTGCAGCTGGCAATTCGATTGGCTTGGATTCCTGCCGTCTGGTGTCCCTGGACAATATGCACCCGGTTCCTGCTGCAAAGAGCTGACAGCGAGGGTGAGCGAGCGAAATTAAACCTCAGCCCGCCAGAACAACAGCTAGATGCTCGTAGATGCCTGCCTCCAACCGCATCAGGATACCCATTGTGTTGGGGCTGGGCCGGGCGCGAGTCAAAATCCCATGATGCCCAGACAATAGGTCGACTTTAACTGGGGTCAGCTAGGTTTTCCATTCCACGAATTAACGTTAGCCTTTCGGCTTCCGTTCGCTACGGACGGTCCCAACGACATCATCAGGCTAATTAGCTGCCGACGAAAGTGTAAACTTTGAATTGGAGGGTTGACCTTTCCGGCGGCTCTTTCGAGCGAGTGCGTAAAAATAGCAGGATGCAGGAAATTTCCAGCGACGCTGCAAAATCCCATAGCGTTGGATCGATCTGCAAAAGTTAGAAGAGGGGCGCAGAAGCGCACGAGGGACCTGAGGTAACATTCTCCTGACTTGGCAGACGCGGTGCTCGAGTATATATTTGACGATCTTTGCTGGGCTAAACCGAAGCTTTCTCAGCGAACCGATCTCCAACGGACACGCATAATCTGAAAGCTTATAGATATAACCTTCTTATATATAAACGGCTCTCGTCAACGTATCTCGTTCCAAGTTGCCCATTGAGAACTTCTTGGCATTCCTCAGGCGATTATATATATAAAGCCCTGTTCCACAAGATATTAGCAATACGAAGCATTAAATTATCATTCAGCATTTCTCCTGAGAGACATCCGCTTCTCGATCACCACAATGAAAAGCACACTCATCGGTCTCGTCACTTTTGCAGCTCTTGCCGCAGCATCTCCCCAGTATGGCTATTATTCCCCAAGGCCAACTCCTAGACGTGTAAGTCCTGGACTTCATACCTTATATACGCCCCTAGTTCCGTTACTGACAATGTAGTACAGACCACGACCGCCAGTTGCACCTTGACTATCTGCGCCGATTATGTCAATTCTTGCGGCTTGGGCTACGGGGGCTGCTACCCAGCATGCAGAGGATATCCAACTCCAACATTCACACCGCCACCGTGTCCCACGACAACCAAGACCAAGACGACCACGACGAGTACCTGTCGTACCATCTGTGTCGACAAGGTGAACGAGTGTGGAATCAAATACGGTGGCTGCTATTGCGTTGGCCAGGAACCACCATTCACCAAACCGCCATGCCCGACTGCCACGCCGGCGCCTCCAAAGAAGTGCGGTGGCCTGGCAGGCTTCCAATGCGATAAGGGCGAGATCTGCATCGATGACCCGAAGAGTCCTTGTGGCATTGCTGTCGATTGCCTCGGTATTTGTGTCGTCGAGGAGTTCTGCGGTGGTTTCGCTGGCTTCCAGTGCGAAGACAAGAACGACGTCTGCATCGACGACCCGCGAGATGACTGCGACCCCAAGAATGGCGGTGCAGATTGCGGTGGCTTGTGCGTTCCTAAGAGCTGGGCTAAGTAGACTTCGGGACAAATTGCGCGGATTTAAGTGAAGAGTCGCAAAAGGGTCCTGCTTTTGATCCCCAGCTAGCTCCCTAGTTTTCATTCCTGTCATTCTTCCTTCCTGTATATTACTGGTTCGGTCTTTAGTAATTTGTAAAACGGGTTTGCACATGTCCGGCCTGAGGCTGTAGCCATCATATCTTGATTAGCCATTCTGAGCAGCCGAGTATATGTAGGAACGAGCTAAAAAAAAAACTTACATACCGTCGAGACGAGGGAGATGTCTTTGACCTACTCATTGAAGGCATATTAAAAGCGTCACCGGCATGTATATATAGATTGGTCAATTTATGTGCAGAATTTGGAGCCAGGTAGCTGGGTATTGAGCCATGTTCGTATCCCGATCCCTTCTCGTAAACGCGGGCGGGTGTCAGATTTGAGCCTCGTATCCGCGAATTGGCAGGAACTGTTTCTCGGCCAGAGCCTCAAATAGTAACTTGACTAGCGAGAGCGAATATATAAATCGTATTGACCCTAGATTAGCGATTTTTGTCGAAAGGCCTACCAAAGGTCGTAGGATTACGCCATTTAATATCTAGGCTTCTAAAATCGACCTAGATAGAAATCGCCTGCTTGAACTGACAAGTGAGATGTTATAAAAATATGGACTCGTGACGAGAGAGCTTGGTGTTCCGGATAGCCGAACATCTCTGTAGACACTGTTCGAACGTAACGTGAAAATGTGGCATGTAACTTATAAATTCACTCGAGCCTGGCTCGACTTAGGTTACATGCGGATACGTCTTCTTATTGTAATCGTCAATACGCTTAACAAGATCCGATCCTATGCGTGCCAGCCCTGCACTCATGCTGTCAGCCGTAGATACGGATACGGGGGCCAAGGGCACCAGAACCGCACAACAACACAATGATCACGAATCAAAGCTGACATCAACAACATCCGCAATCACAGCTCTTCCCCGCGCTCCGCATCGCATCATCCCCAGATACCATCGGCCGAGCCTAATATAGGGCGAGCCCCTCGAACCTTATTCCTTGAGCTATCGACTTATATACGCTCCGTCGAGAACTATGGCGAACTAGCTGGACGCAAATGGTTAGAACCACCGCGGTGACAGGTCAACTTACAAGCAAATGCTTGTCGTGGCGCTCCCCTCGCTACCCTCCGCGCAGCATCACGCGAACCCGCATTTCTTCGCCGGCTTGAGCAGGTGCCAGTGGTAATCGCGCCCCAGTCGCCTCGTGAGCGAGATTCCAACCTAAATACGGCAGGTGGTCGCACGTCAGGCTATCGATACCAGCGGGAGGACAAGGGTGCAAACGTATAGGCTTTGTCCTGCTGGATTGTTGGATTTTAGAACCAGCAAAGTTACCATTAACAAGGGCGAACAAAGGCCGTGGTACGTGTGCACTATCACGAGCATGGTGTCAAACTTAGCTGCCTGGCAGGCCTGTCGATAAGCGGGGCTGTCGAATCTCATGCATATCAGATTCTTTGCTTCAGACGGAATGTCGCTCGACATCTTGCATGAATAGACCTTTGTTCTCGATCGATGACAATGGTGACGTATTCATGTTTGTCAAGGCAGCAGAGTTGAGCCCTGCATTCTCTCAGCCATGCGGCGCTGCAGCGTACGTTCTTTACGTCTCGGATGTTGCATTCATCCGAAGCATACGATTCGATTCAGCGGTATTACGTCGATCGTAGCATCCACTGCGCATTTCTTGGAGTCAGCTGGCTAAATCCGGGCGATGCACAGGTAGATACGAACGCAAACCGGGCCGGAACTCAGAGAGCAACATCGCCGACGACGGTTCCTGCAGCCAGATGGCAAGCAAAACCCGTTTGTTGCACAGAGTTTGGATTGTCTTCGTGATATGATGTCATACCTGCATCGCCAGGAGTTCGCTCTCGACCGTGGGCGGACGCGGGAAACTAGCGCTATAGCGTTTGCGCGAAATTGGCGGTCCTTAATCTGCCCCGTCGACACGACCAGCACAGGCAGCCGAAAAGGGCTATGAACGACAACCATGCAGCAGTCACGCGAATCCACTGACTCGCTTACCATGATGGAGCAGTTCGCAGGAGATTAGGACCTATGCACCGCTACGAAACGGGTGGGTCCCAGCTCCACTGGCTGGCACGGGCAGCGGCGCTAAGACTACCGGAGGCATCAAAGTGAAGCTAAGCATTATAATCGTTTCGTATCGAGCTTGATCAACCATCGCCATACCACCTTCTCGATGTCCTGATTGGGCAGCAACGGAATTCAACATCGGCCCTTGCTCGTCTGCTTCGCCTGGGAAGCAACGATCGTCATTACCAAGTACTTGTAAGTTCCAGACTCCCTGTCATACAGGCCGGAAGTATGGCAAGTTCGTGTCCTCATGCGGGGACCTTCCTCCAGGAGTCGATCGACAATCCTATATAAACGCAGTCGCCGGACGGAATGCTAATCGATCTTGTTCTTACGAGACAGCGCGCGCACCGAGTCCTCCCTGCTGCTTTGTAGCTCTGAACTCCCGTCCATAGTCCAGACGCTCAGCGCCGGGTCGAGACTTCCACAGCCATGAAGATACTCTCGTCTTCACCAGCCGCTCTGCGGACCGTGGTCGCTAGCTGCTTGGTCCTGCTGGGCACAACGCTGCTTCTGTGGCATGTGTCGCATCTGGGCCAACGCACCATGTTCGAACAGGACGTTTTGAGCTTCAAAGCGCCCCGTCCTCCAGTTAGCCCCATCCCCCATGCCCAGGCAAAAAGCTTCTTCTCGCGGGCTGTTCGAGATGCTCAGACAGGTGTTACTGAACGACAGGTTTCCGGGCAAAAGTATCTCCTTGGCGTCGGCAAGGCAGACATCACCGGGTAAGTCGCATCCCTTGCAAATGACTATCCTATCAATCTGAAACGTCCCACTGATAACGTGCATCCTCACAGTCCCGTTGTTGAAGTCAATTTTATGGGATACGCGAACGCCAGCCAAGTCGGAACCGGTCTTCGTCAACGGCTGTATTCTCGCGCCTTCATCATCGGCAGTGTCGACAATCCCGCTGACCGTTTCGTCTACCTGGTCATTGATACCGCCTGCGGTGATACTGCCATTCGTTATGGCGTCCTCTCTGGCCTGGCTGCCCTCGGCGGCGACTACGCCATGTACAAGCAGGGCAACGTCGCTCTCACGGGAACCCATTCGCACGCAGGCCCTGGCGGCTTCATGAACTACCTTCTCCCCCAGGTGACCAGCCTAGGCTTCGACAAGCAAAATTACCAGGCTATCGTCGACGGTACTGTTCTCTCGATCAGGCGTGCTCATGATTCCCTGGCCGAAGGCTACCTCACCTCTGGGAACACAAAGATCCAGAATGCTGCCATTAACCGCAGTCCGTACGCTTATCAGGCCAATTCGGCTGAGGAGCGCGCAAAATATAACGCCGACGTCGACCAGACACTCACGATGCTCCGCTTTACTCGGGCCTCGGACAAGCAGCACATTGGCGTTCTAACGTGGTTCTCCGTCCACGGCACCTCCATGCTGGGGAACAACACACTAGTCGCTGCGGACAACAAAGGCGTGGCAGCCTATCTGTTCGAAACTGCCGTCAAAGGCAACAGCGGATCGTCACAATTCGTTGCCGGCTTCTCGCAGGCTAGCGTCGGCGACACGACGCCGAATGTGGAGGGTGCTTGGTGCGAGGACAAAGATCATATCGGCCAACAATGCACGTTCGACAAGAGCACATGTGGCGGTAAATCCCAGCCCTGTCATGGCCGGGGTCCTGCCTTTCGCGAAAAAGACAATGGCGCGTCAAGCTGCTACGAAATCGGTAGACGGCAATTTCAGGGCGCGCTCGAGCTCTATAATTCTCTTGACAGCCGCGCGGGCACTGCGATTACTGGGAATTCCGTCAAATCCTTCCACACGTTCGTCAACATGGCCAAATACAGCTTCAAGCATCCGAACGGTACAACCGTACGAACTTGCCCTGCAGCGTTAGGCTACTCCTTCGCAGCTGGTACCTCAGATGGCCCGGGTGCATTCGACTTTACTCAAAGCGACTCAGGCGCACCAGACGCGAATCCCGTCTGGAAGGTCGTCTCCGCGGTCCTCAAAGAACCTGGTCCACAGCAAAGGGCCTGCCAGTGGCCAAAACCTATCCTCCTCGACGTCGGCGAGATGAACTTCCCATACGATTGGACGCCTAACATTGTAGACATACAGCTTCTCCGCGTCGGCCAATTCATCGCAATCATCTCACCTGGCGAGGCGACCACGATGTCTGGTCGCCGTTGGAAAGCCGCTGTCGCATCTGCCGCGAAAGATAGCAACATCACACCCAAGGGGATAGCCCCGATAGTTGTTCTCGGCGGCCCGGCTAACACATACTCGCACTACATCGCCACGGAGGAAGAATACAGTGTCCAGCGCTACGAGGGTGCATCGACGCTCTACGGTCCCCATACTCTCAACGCATACATCCGCCTAACCCTCGACAACATCAAATTCCTCGCCTCAGAAAACACACAGAGCATCGACCCTGGCCCGTCGCCGCCCGATAACTCTCGTAGTTCTCTCAGCTTCATCACTGGCGTCGTCTACGACAACCCACCTATCCTTAAAGCCTTCGGCGACATCATCACTGACGCAGGTTCAACCTACCGCTCTGGCGACACTGTCAGCGTAACCTTTATCGGTGCGAACCCACGGAACAATCTCCGCCTCGAGAAGACATTTGCAGCGATCGAATACAAGTCTGGGTCGGGTTGGAAACAAGTCCGCAGCGACGAAGACTGGGATCTGATATATAACTGGCGCCGAGATGACGGGCTCTGGGGGACCAGCAGTGTGACTATCCAGTGGATTATAGGCACTGGGCCGAAACCTGTGCCGGCGGGGAAGTATCGGGTGAAGTATTATGGCGACTCGAAGGCCCCTGTTACAGGGAAGATCTCGGATTTCACAGGAACAAGTCGAGAGTTTGACGTACTGCCTGCGCGACGGCTACCCCGATTAGGGCGGTACTAGCTGCCTTCCATATATCTATTTTACTTCACGTGATACCATTTATGATGTTTATGGCATTTGCTTTTCTTTCAGCGCATGATATCCCGGAGCGCAAAAATCGGATTGCATTTACATTTTTTTGAGCTTTCTTGTATGTATTTGGGTGCGAGATTGATACGATACCATCTGGGGAAACCTTAGCAATGATTTTATAAATCTATACAGCATTTTCTCTATACATATTTTCAAATGAATTATATCAATGGAAAGTCATATATTGGGTTCGTACAAATAGATTTGATGTCTCAAATTTAAGATATATACGGATCGAGTCGCCAACTCCGACAATGCGTGTATACACGTATACTAATCATTACTTCTTTCTAGAAGTCTAACTCCATCATCTACCTAAATGACGCTAGCTTTTCGGTGAAATTCAGAGCTCGCAAATGCAAATACAACGGATAATGCCAAAATGACAAATATGAAAATGCACAAAATCAACCCCAATTGTCACTCCACCGATTAGGCTCTCCGAGATTCATTCCCTCAATTAACAGTTCCTTCGATAAGGGTTTCCTTCCGGCCACAATTCTCTCACTTCCTCTCTTCCAAATAGCCCATAATCCACGGCCGTCCCCTTCGGCCCAAGCCCTATCTTCCTTCGAGGGTGTAGATCGACAGTAATCGGCATCTTGTACCCTATCTCACCTTTTAGTCCTTCGATCTTGCTCACTAGTCTGCCCATTAGTCGTGCAATCCAGGCATCGTCCACCGCACCAGTGACAGTACGCTTCATAGACGCAGATATTCTAGTGCCCATTCGTGACAGGGAGCGGGAGCGAGGAAATGGGGTTTCGCTATCTTCATCGTCGAGGTTGAAGCTAGGGAGGACCCCATTGGTGCCTTTCTCGATCTCTATCAGTTTACTTGCCTTCAGCAGCGCGGTGGCAAAGTGGAGGATCGTTGAATTGAATTGGGCGGGTAGACTGGCAAGTACGGTTGCAAGAACGATCACTTCATCGCGATCCCCGCCGTGCTCGAGTGGTAGCGCTGCTGGTTGCCGGCCGTCGAACTCGTCGGTGAGGACGTCGTCTTCCAGCCTATCGTCTTCATGTTGGTGTACGGCGACGTCCGAAGCAACCTTTTCCAGACCTCGAGAAGGGCCTTTAACGTCTTTACTTATCCCAGGCGGCGGCGGGAAGAGATACTCGTGGTGAGGAAGTAGTAGGCTTGGTACTTCTACCCTGCTAGAAATTCCGTTGATTCTAGCGACCTCACTAATGCCTTTGTCTTCTTCCAGTTTTATGCCAGCCTTGTCCTTGATCGTTACCGACACACCCGACTTGCCGCTGTGGCTCGAAGCGATACTAGCTGCCGAGTCCACGCTGACGGCGTCGTCATCATCCAGCAGCGGGTCTGTGGTTTCCGGGGATACTAGCACTTTGAATACTTGTACAGTGGATGTCTTGATCGCTGCGACGATGTCGTAGCTGACAGCTGTGGGTACTTGTGCTTCGCCATTGATTTTGCTGAATTGTACGACAAAGTTGCCAGTCTCCAGCCAAGTTTGCACGCGGGAGGCGAGTTTGGAGATCTCGCGGTTCTCGGCCTTGTAGTGCTTGAAGACAGCGCGCTCGAGCATGCCTGATGCGAAGCGGCCGGTAACATTTCCGATCACACCGTTGCACTTGACAGGGTGGAGGTGTGCGATGATGTTTAGCATTGTGCGCTGGGCGATTGGAAAGCGGTTGTTGAATTCGTGGAGCCAGGCTGGCGTGCGCGCTTTCAGCTGAGAGACGGTAATGGACCACGTCGGTGGATGGGTGATCGACGTAGCTGTTTGTAAGGCGGAGGCGAGCATTGCTTTCTTTTCTTTCACGGTGAATGTGCTGTATTTCTGACCAGGGGCGGAGAGGAGTCGCTTTCTAGCTGCGTGGATGGCAGTGTTATCGTGGATGTGCTGCACTCGTGCTCTGTAGGCTTGTATTGCTGCTTCTTCGTCCTCGTCGAGGAACTGTGTATCCGTTACATCCTTGACCTGCTCAATGGCGTCGCCGAGGCTGCGAGGGTGCAAATGTTCCGGCCGGCGGCCGGCTTCACCCATCATGTCGACGGTATTGCATCGACGGGTGGCGAAAGTGCTTCCGGGACCAGTGTCCATTTCTGTCTTGAGAGTAATGTAGACATCGCCAATCTCGACGCTCCGGCCAAGTCTTGCAACAGCCTTCTCTGTACGGAAACAGATCTCCAGCCCCTCATCAACCTTGAGTGCAACTTCGATGCTGTGTGCTTCGATGGTCAGTGTACTGAGTGTGAAAGTTGCGCCTTCGATGACCATCATTCCAGTGATGTGGACGTCGATTTCAAGAGCGGGTAAGTCGAAGCAGGCGAATTTATCTTGAAAATAATGCAGGTCTCTGCCGAGTCGCTTGATGGAGCGACGGAATAGCCCTTGTAGAATAGCGGAATTTGCGATAGCCAGAACGGCCACGACGGGCCAGGTGAGGATAGCGAGGATGTAGTACGCAAGCCATGAGGTCGAGAGGACTAGGTGCACGAGAAGGACGACGCCCACGTGAGGGAGGCGCTGCGAAGGAGCAGTGTCCAATAGGTCGGACTGCTGTGCGCCGATGAGGATGAGGAAGCAAAGAAGAGGAATGCCAGAGAGGCACCATCGTATCGACCATTCCGGGAAGGCGAAGAGGGTATATGCGCAGAAGGCAAGGAAGAAGTACGGCGTAGATAGACCGAAGAAAGCTTCGATAGGGTCGGCAAACGGTCGGCGGTCGAGTATCGCTGTTGCTCTCGATAACGGCGATTTTTCAGGTGATGGCTTGGTGCGAGCTCGAGGTATGCTGCCATTTGAAGACGATTTCTCACGTATCTTTCTTTTGAGCAGAGAAGTCTTGAGGTCGGGTGTCGCAAGGTCGGTGCGGGAGCTCGGGCTCGAGCTTCGCACCGCACCTTTCCCCATAGTGACCGGCAATTAATCAGTTGAGCTTGTGGAGCAGTAGTCAATATGTTAGCTAATGTCGATTAAAGATATCGAGATGGCATCGTGCCGATGATTTTTCGAGCTGCTATCATGTCGTCTTCAGTTCGTGTGTGTGTTATTGCAAAAGCGGCGTTGTCAGATGTTGTTGGCGGAGAGTCGACCAAAACTACCAGATGGGAAACCTCAGTTGTAATAATCTCCCGTGACGTTCTGGTTATGCGACGAATCACTGGTTAAGTTAAATTATTCCAGAAGCACTTTTTACTGGTCTGTCCTTGGTAAGAGTACGACATTGCCAGTGTCTTCGCGGCCCTGACGTCATATCTGTGTGATCTCGGCCCAAAACGGCAGTTGATTTTGGCCATGGAACATCTGCGGCAGACCAGCCCGACGGGCAGTGCGGGTGGCAACATCATATCTGACAATATCGTACAAATTTATCCAGGCTGTAATGTCAGAGTTTAATCTTGCATATTGGAGCCTGAATATTCTTGCAGTTTACAGGTTTGACCTTTTCAATAATGTGAGCCATAGTTGCTACTCTTAATCCTGATGCATACGATAATCCTGATGATCAATTATATCAGACGTAGCGCGTTAAAGTTAACAAGGAAATACATATTCCAGTGGAATACGCCTATAAAGCTTGAAGTGACAGAATTCATTCTGAATGAACATATACTCTGACAGCAATTATCTGTTCGAGTGTATACTACGTATACTATGCACATACCAAACCACTTAAAGCTTCGATGAGCTACTCCTTTTTGAAGCTACTGTTCCTTTCCTTGTCAGATCAACTCTCCATCCACCCTTTTCCCATGCTTCCACAATTCCTTTCCACTCTCTCAGATCCCCGACCTCTGCCAGCCACTTATCTACCTCGGCCCTCTGCTCTGGGCGGTATGTCATGTCCAAAATCCTCTGTAACATCCATATACAGTGCGTCGTAACATTTCTCTCTTCCGTCACTCCCTCCTCGTTCTTCCTATGCACGCTGAACTTGTATGTACTTTGGTCGGTCTTGAGCCCCCTTGGAATTACAACCTCGTCTTTCCCTTGGCTATTCAGAAACGCTAACGTTGACACTACGGTTGGCGCGAGCAGTGTTAAGTAGTCTCGTAAGAGCAGTGCTGTTATTTTCGTTGTGGTTTCCGGTATCAAATCTTTCTTCTCGAGTTCCTTGTCGCCTCGACACTGTCCCATCGTGGGCTCGCATGCCGATATCGTATCTTGATTCGCCTCTAGTTGCACGACATTCTTGCCGCCCCAGCTAACAGCGGTACCGGATACACGCTGCACGTACGAGTGTACAACAGGATAGCTATTCGCCGCCCACCCGTATGGTTCTGGATCACGGAACAGCCCAGCTGCAAATAGGCCGTAAATTGAGTAATCGGCTTTACCCGGCTCGCTACCAAGGACAAATTGATATTTATCCAGATGCTGCGTGAGGAGGTCGAGGAAAGCGTTAAGCTGGTCTTTGAAGGCTTCAGTAGTTTTGGGAGTGAGGCCCAGAGATGACATACGGCCGCCGATGAGCTGGAGTACTCTGGCACCTGCTTTAGTGGCTGCCTCGTATGGTTTACTGGCGTCGCCGAAGGTATACTCGAGATATTTCTGCTGTGACGGACGATCCCACCTACGGTGCATCAAGCCATATGGCATCAGCTTGTGGTTCGTTCATTCCATAGAACAATCAAGCTACTAGTTGGGGTGACAACTCCATAGACTCTTACCTCCAGTTCATGATATGTAGGAAGAAGAAATCATCAAGAAGCATCTCGAGCAGCATGTCCGCAAACGCACGCTTCGTGCCAACGAAATGCGGCAGCCCGTGTTTGTTCTGCAAGAAATCCATAATACTCTTGCTGTCTTGTATCAAGCTGTACTTTTTTGTTTCTTTGTTCACGACCAGGAGGTCTGGGATGAGTGCGTACGGCGCATTTGGAAGGATGACCGTCTTGAATATCTTGACGTTGGAAAGCACATCTTTAAACGGGATCGAGTTGTTACGCAAATACGCCCGGACCCTGATATCATACCAATGTTAGCATGTCGTACTATCTGAGTATATATATGTCTAACATGGAAGTATATGGGATGGCTATAGCCCTGGTGATATATATACTTCTGCGTAAACATGGACTGATCCGCCCCAATCAACAAGTATTCGTGCTTGTCATCCATGTTGAGATGTCTGCGTTGCGTTGCGGTGCACTCTCGATGGTTGACGACAGGGGCGGAATGATGCAATCGAAGCCAAAATGCAAGTGTGGATGCACGCGCGGGAATGAATGCACGGCGGGAATGAAATAGTAGCTCCAGTTTGTTCGCTTAACTGCGACCCTCGATTGAAACTGATATAACAGATTTACGATCACCTACGCGGTCGGGAGCAGGAGAATCGATCGCGCCCGTCACTGTCGTGATTGTTTGGAGGTAGAAGCATGAATAGGTGGTTTGCGGAGAGCCGAGGTTAAATTTGCGTCGCTGGAGATTCTAACCCTACCAACTACCGTACGCAGCTCAAGGTGTGAAAGCTACTCGGCTGGACCAGCAGAAAAGGTGCGTTACACAGCAACCACATGACAATTCATCCTCCCATGTGTGAAGCATGTCTATAATGTTATGCTTATTCATCGGATGAGGCGCAAAGCACAGACTCTCGACCCTGGCTGACTGTTTTGACATTTACAGGCTCTTGTGCTCCAGCATCCGTTGCCTCGGGTAAACGGTTAAGCTTTCACATTTGGAGATTTTGGTGACAGAAATGGCAGTGTTCACGTTATCCTGCTGAGGATGTTGATGTTGATGTGACAGTGAAGTCGAGGGCTAGCCAATCGGAATATATAGAGTGAGATACGAGTATTAATTTAAAGGCGCTAGCAAATGTAATTCTTAGGCTCCGTTGAACCCAAGTCAAGATGATAGAATGGAACGAGCATGGTTTTCGAGGCCAAACGTGCGGTCAGGATTGCCAGCTGGATAGTACATGTACTCCGATGGGTGAATGCGTCCTGTATTCATATATGCACACTGGATATCTGTAGTCAGCCGTCTATCTAGTTTCAGACACATACAAGCCCTGCACTGTTACACACACGCCTCTAACTCCTGGAGCTGGTGTCACCATGAAGGATGCCAATCCTGGTAATCCAACTCATTCGGGGTTGAGTGTCGACGGCACAACACATCCACACTGGCGAGCCGTCTCGGCCTATACGGCAAGCTAGGTTGGCTGGTAAATTTAAACCGGTCAAAGCTGACCACGAAACAAGATCTTGCAAGAAAGGGTTCCCAACCCGCGACCAAAGAGAAATTCCGGTAGAACAGAACAGAACGGATCGTGCAAAACCACAACGTGATCTTGCCTCCTTTACAGCTTTCCAGACCTTCTGGTTTGGTCACTTCCCGGTGATAACATCAGGAAGTCTGTGAAGGACACAAATCCTGTCCCTTGCAATCGAATTTCGATATGTGCGTGATAGTCGATGTGCATCAAGCAAGAGCTCGAGGGTCGAATTTGAACGAAGTATATTGGAGCTCTCGGGATCTACGTGGTCTCATAGACTGGACGCTGGACGCAAAGGATCTCCGCGGTCTCGTAAAACCAGACCCTCGCGGGGCCTCTTCTATCCACACCGATGCAATTGTGCAATATATGAAACTCTCAAAAATTAAGGCCAGTTCGGCGTCTACTTATCAGATAGTAGCTACTTGTACAAGAAAGCACACTTGGCACCAGATTCCAAGCTGAAATACAAGCTGGTACGTGCGATGATATCACCAACAGTTCTATAGATCTGTGGAGACAGACTTTCACCGCTGTTCCTAGTTCTTAAAACCCCCCTATAAGCTGATCCCAGAGAAAAATCATTTTAAAAACTTGTGGATCGTGAGGGCTGGCTCGATTTGAGACGAAGAGAGGGCACGGCCGTTAACCGGGACGCCGCTGTCGCGGGTTAACCCTGAAGAAGCTAGAAGGTGTGAGCGGTGTCCACTTTAAATTTTGTTCGGTGCGCAATTCTGGCAACGATCACCGAATCTAAACGGTAATTCTGTGATAAGACCACTAACTCGCAGTAAGAACTTAGCTTTTAATTTTGTGCCTGCAACGATATCCGGCCGTTACATCCGTTCGCCATATAGACGCGTCAGCAATAGCAAAATCCGGCCCTGCATACAATTATCTGCATTCTCTAAGCCTACTATAGTAGACCAACATAACTTCAGCTGGTTGAGATATGCACGTTGGCGGTCTGTTGGTAAATTGTGACGGCAAGTTGGCTATATCCACTGCACTTGCACTGGGTATATTCCGACACTATAGAATTTGCGGATATAGCTGTGGCTATCCGCTGATATTGAGCCTGAAGCTCAGCGCGGGTCTACTCAGCTCAGAGCTCTGTGGAACAGATGAATCCGTGGCTGAAATTAAGGGCAGCATTTCTGGTTTGACAAAAGAGGGTCTCATGGCCCGGGCGCTCCCCACTAACGGTGGGATGCAGACCACATATATGATAAAATCCCGTAACTCAGGAAGTATTCCTTGGCTAAAAGGCTCTTTGACGGGGCTTGGGAGCAGCCAGTTGAAAGCCTTCGAGAAGCCATCAATAACAGAGTGCCATACCCGTGGTACAAACTCACGGAACAAAACTCCGGCTATCAGGGCTGCATGCTGAAGCTGCTTATCAAGCTTGTGCGCCACCTCGTCAAGACTTCCAAGAACAGCCCGCAGCGGCGCAGCGGCACACCAAGATATCGAAGCGTATGCAATCCTAATTTCTTCTCAGGAGGTCGAGTGAGAGAGGTGCCTGCGTGTCTGCATGCAGTGCAGCGCAGCGACGATCGACTGCCGCACACCTCGGCACGAGAACAAGCGAGAAGCAGATTCGATGGCAAGCTTTGAAGCTCGATTGGTGACTTCAAGATGACTAGAATGATCAGCGGGTAGAAAGAAGCGGGCGAGCAATAGCTAACGGTTTCATTTCACTGGGAAGGACAGTGCACGCCGAAACCTCTCAGCAGCAACGCGCTAAGTCTTGAAGGCTTTCGTCCCGCGGAACCTTGGTGGGGTGGCTCTTGTCGCGGATATTGCCTTCCCTTGATCCTGGCCGCGAGAGTCCAATTATCCCCGTCAGACAGCTTCGCAAGAAGAAAATTGAAGAACGTCGGGAAATGCTTCGGCAGTGGCCTTTAATTGCAACGCCGACTTCGTATGCGCCTCCTGAAGAAAACGCTAAGCACTAACAGCACACTCAAGTTCTCGAATATCTTCTTGCTGGCTCGATCGAATTTCGGTGTGCAGGATGCTTGTAATATAGCAGAACGAGTTAATCAGTCCAGCCCTTTTTGCTGGCCGCCTGTAGCGCGGGATCGCGTCGGTGGGTGAGTGGGTTATGAAGTAGAATTTTCATCCCGTGGGTGCATTGCTTTCGTGTCAACAACCTCTTGGCCGTCAAATCAGAACGCAATGAGTTGACTGCGGGCTGAATATTTTCCGGGAAGATAACCTAGTCTGGAGGAAAAACTGCGAAGACGGCATCATTGAAAACGGTCCGCCTGCGATAGGCAGCTTTATTGCGAGATGCTGGTGTCGGTTAGGCTGACAGCAATCATTTCCTTGAGAGCTTGAGTGCGAGGACCCACAGCTCTGACAACACAGTTGAAACTAACCCGGCTAACACTGTACATCAAAAGCTTGAAATTTCGATACTAGCCTTAAGCTTTGGAAGCGATCGAGAGTTCCGTGGTAGCTAGAGTCGTATAACACAGGGTTTCCATACTGGGGCTTTAATCGCCCATTGTGAGCTCCGTTTTAATATATATGCAGGCAGCTGGCCCCAGAAGCATCAAGCAGTGAGCACAAACAGGGAGCTGTATCAAATATTGCCAGTCAATTCAACAAGGCCTGGGATATGAAGGTTATGCCTGCCCGACTCGGTGACCGACTTTGAGCTCTCGTCGATGCGACGTCGAGGTGATAAAAATAAGAGGCGTCTTTCGGAGCATTGGGCTTCCAAAGGCTGAGCATCTCAAAAATGCGGGCGTATTTCCAGATCGGGATAATGTAAGGTACAGATGCAATACGTATGCACTCTGCAAGCTCGCTTCCCATATCCTTTCGTATCCGTAGATTTTGGCGATGCTGCGGGATGTATCAACATACCTTTACAATGCATCTACGGCATATACGTCTTGCCGAACTGATTCCCATTTCAATATGTCCCCAAGCCTGATTAATTGCATTGTAACCTTGCGCCTTGCATGCATTGTGCTATAAGGCCGAGTCGTGTCCTTGCATACGCCGCGCTGTCGAATATTTCCTGAAAAGGGTCCTCCCTCTTTCGGCTGTTTGAGTCAATATTCGGTCGGCATCGTCTATCCGGCTCCGCAGGCTGCCACACCCAATCCATTTCCCAAGGAGGATCCTAGAAACTTGAATATCGAGCCTGGTAGTTGGTTCTGGAAGCGCGCAGGCCTTGAAGCTACAACCACAAGGTCGAGACTGGCCAGTTGCATGCCTTTGCCCCCATACAATTCAGTAGTCAGCAGGTGCGGATTATCTAACGCTTTGAACGCTGGCTAGGTCTGAAAGGTGTTTCGCGGAAACGGTTTTTATCGTCCCAGCATTGCACTCGATGAGATTTTTATCCCGAGCGAGAGTGACAAGGTATTAAAATGCACAAGGGTCTTGTGCCGTCTTCGCCGGTATTGGGCAGGTCAACCAGAAAGACCCCCATAGACTCCACCTTCGACACTTCGCGATTGGGTCTACATGCGCTGGAGGCAGCAGAGGCCAACCCGACAGCTTGGAACCCCTCTCGTTAAAAACGCCCCCGGTGCTTGGCGTCGCAGGGAGGGAAAATCGAATCGTGTGCACTGCCTTCACCTTCAAGTTCTCAATGGATTTGCCCCTAAAGTAATGCTATATCCCAGTTAAACCGTTACCCGTCGAGCTGTCCATCCGAGCCCTGGGAGAGATCGTCATAGTTGTTAAAGAGCTAAGATAGGCTTTAACTTTCTTGCCAGTTTGAAGGCCTAAAAAAGATTGAAAATACGATCTTCAGGAGACTGAAATCCAGCTGCTATAAAGTTCTAACATTTGAATTTGGTGAGTTCATATTAGGCCGACAGTATTCGGACACCAAACCGGACACAATCCCTGGCATCTTACAGATCGATGATTCAGCGCCTAGCGCCTGCAGGTCGTGCTTTGTATGTAAGATACATGCATGCTGGTATCATAAAAATGAATCTTCATGTGAGGCGAACGTTCAAACGGAACTCAAAATTCTCGCGTATCTAGTCCCCTGATTCCGATAGGACGACGTAGGGGTCTTGGCCTACAATCGAATGCAGCTGCTGCCTGCTTTTACTTATTGGCGATGTCCATGAGAGCTGCTCAAGGTGTTGTAACAGTGCAAATTAATAGCTGTCGATTAATATGGTTCTGGTTTTCTTGCTGACAGTGACCTTATTCATCGTGAAAGTCGGGGAGGCGGCTCAAACAGAAACGCTTCGGTTCCAGATCCAAAACTCGAAGGACCCAAAAAAAAGGACAGACGATACGAAGTAGTCGAGAATAACTGCCTTGGGTTCTGGACTGTACAGCTGTGTGTTCAACAATGAACGGCGTACATATACAGACGGCTTATGGGGCCTTTTACAATTGGCCAAATGGGCGGCGCGTTACAAGGTACACGGAATACATTGTAAGGACAGGTATTCCGTGCTAGTTAGCAATTTCTCCAATGGTATAATTTGTGATGATATAATAATGTTCCTATCACATCTGAGTTCCGGGAGAGAGGTACAAGTAAAATACTTATATGAAATCCCGCCTCCCGACCGGGTACGCTGATAAGTTAGCTGTGCGCATGTGCTATCGCGATACCACTCATATGAGTATTCACATGTATCATTACAATGCATAGGGGGCTTTCTCGATTTGAGAGACACACTCATCGGTGCCAATGGGTGCACGGGTATCTCCAGCGGGACAATTGAATATATTTTCTTGAAGTATGATACCCCGGCTGCGATTTCTCAAATCTCAAATCTCTAACGGATCGTCAAGAGCAGGTTCGTCGGCAAGCCCCTGCTGTCACTCACTTTGTGATATACAGGTACGCTCATCATACTGCATTCCGTGCTGCTAACGCTGGCGAGGGGTTTGCAAATTCAGTATGATGAGCGAAGCCCAGACAAGGCAATTCTAACGGCCTCTGGCCTAATGAGTAAGCTGCCGCGAAGCAGAGCGCCAACGCTCACGGGGGAGATAGCACATGCATAGGGCGCGCAGTTCGGTGGAAGTTTTCCCCACTGATTTGCAGAGAAGTCCCGTCCCGGACGAGCGAAATATGCAAGACCTCGTTGGTCAAGCTAAAGTCTCTCCTGACCGGGCCCTGGGTGTACCACGGGTTGGTTTTGGAGTCGAGGAGGGGGCCCCACTTTTGGTCCACTCAACCCAGGTTTCCAACCGGGATCCCTGCCTTCTCTCCCACACCTTAACGGCCAACAAAAAAGCAAAAGCCAAGGTGCAGAAAACGGCCCAAGTCTGAACGATTGTAACGGCCGTTCGGACGCGAATCAAGCTTCTGGAGGCCTTGGTCGAGTCGACATTAAGATGGACGGAAAAAGGAAAGAAAAAACTGAGCGAAGAAGAAGAAAAAGTACCGAGATAACTTGCACGATGTCTGGACCCATATCCCGCGCCCCCAAACTCTTTGTAGCAGACAGGCGAAACAAGATATATAGACTCCCGTCTGCCCGCTCGGCTCGAACTTTCCCAAAGCCATATCGATATCCATTCTCTTGCGACCGGCCAGACTACGTTATAGTTCAAAAGGTCGTCTGTATCTATCGAGTATCAAGACGGTCAAAAGACCAAGTTTCCTTCTCCCAACTTTACCTCAGCTGTTACGCAATCAGTCGTCTCCAAGTCGCGGATACGCACAATGGATCCCGGACCGATGACGCCTGAGGAAATGGCCGCGCTGGCCGCGCAGCAAGCAGCCGTCCAAGCATTCTTCAAAGAGGCGTGGACGCTGCTTGCGATTGGTCTTTTGTTCATCATCGGCCGATTGATCGCTCGATACATTTTATCTGGTGGTTTTGCGGGGTTTAAGCCCGACGACTTCCTGATGGTCGCGGCAGGTGTAAGTTCCACAGCGTTTCTATAGATGTCTATCTGCTCTGTTGCACAGCAAAACTAACCGCTCACTCGATATTATAGATAGTCTATTCACTAGAGACAACAGCGGCGTACTGCGTCGGGTACCTCGCAAAGGGTCTTGCGAACAATGGCATGACAGACGAGCAGCGCCAAGCCCTAGTCGTCGGCAGTGAAGAATACAATACTCGAATCATTGGTGTCAAAATCCAATTGATTGGGTGGAGCTTGTACACTCTTCTGTTGTGGCTGCTCAAAGGCTGTCTGCTTATCTTCTACAGCCGCCTCACGTAAGTTACTGTTGCTCATGTCAGATTTATATGCAAAGCAGATCCTAATATAAATTTCTCTCATTAGAGATGGTCTTGGCCAGCAAACCATGAAGATCCGCATTGGCGCTGCTGCCCTGATCACAACTTACGTTGCTGTTATTCTTTCTATTCACCTTGGTTGCCATCCGTATCGCCAGAATTTCCAAATGAACCCGGAGCCAAGCAACGCTTGCCAACCCGCTATTTCGAAGATCGATTGCTACGTTACCGTAGTGCTGAACGTCATCACCGACTTGTACCTTATGTACATCCCGCTCCCGTTGCTCTGGAGGGCTCAGATTCCGCTTAAGCGCAAGCTTCTGTTGATCGCAATGTTCTCTGGCGGTTGCTTTATCATTCTCGCCGGTATTCTTCGTGTCGCCTTCATTCTTGCCGATCCTGTCGGTGGCGCTCTCGCTGCGGGTTCCTGGGCTTGCAGAGAAACGTTCGTCTCCGTCGTTATTGGCAACATTCCGATGATCTACCCTTTATTCATGCGCGGCGTCAACGCCGCAAAAAAAATGTACGCCACGGGGACCGGGCGATCGTATGGAAGCAGCAAGTCGGGCGGGACCGCTATGGAGCTGCCGCGTTACAACAACAACCCCAATGGCAGGAAGAAGGGTCAATACAGCATGGGCCGGACTATCCTAGACGCCACGGAGAGCGAAGAGCGGATTATGAAGGGTGAAGCCATCAAGAGTGAGACCACCTACGAAGTCAAGAGCGCCCCGGCCAGCGTCAATGAAGAGATCTCCTCAAGTGTGACCCAATCGAGCAGCTACGGTCGAAGTGCTGGCTACACTGTTAGTGTCGCTGCCTCTCCTCCCAAGGCTAGAAGCTAGAGCTTGAGTGGTTTCTTTATATTCGCTTTTCATTTTATGCTTCTGTTTCGTTACAAGCGGGATCTGATCCGGATATGGTCCGGCGGCGTTCATGGTTGGGGGTTTCTTTTCTTTCACACTATATTCCCCTAAATTCCTAGCTGAGCTCACATCCAGGTGATATCGAGCTCATGCTACTCAGATTCGATCATCTAAAAGTTTAGAAAGGGGATGGTTTGGTTTCCTTTGTATGACAGGGCGATTATGTGTGCGGTTTTCAATCTACTATTCTTATATATACCAATTCACTTTGTATGATTCTTCCGCTCCTTCATGTCCCATTACCCACTGTCTTCTGTATTGATCACACTCAATCAGAAACGCACAGTGGATCAATATTATCACTTTATTCTTCTATCTACGTGTCACTATAAGAGACCAATATCTCAAACCTTCGGCCCTCTGCTAGCGATAGCGCAAAGGATCTTTCCTCTAAAGCTCCTTTCCATATATCTCTGACACAGCTTCACAACTGTATACCCAAACTAGGAACCTGAGGCTTAATTTGAGTCGGACGATAACTTGTAAATTAATTCGCACGGCTATCGGCAACATGATGTAGCAATTTTTTGTGTAGCCGTGAACTTTCATGTCGCGCATGTGGAGCATATCCACGTGTTGGTACATGCATTTTATAATTTTGAGGCTGCAGACTTCACTTGTGGCTGTTGGTAGTGCGCCGAAAGTATGGCATTATTCAGCATGCTCCCCACTATAATACTGATATCATCATCAAGAAAGGAAGTTCGAGACAGGCTTACGATTCAATTTCAAGTCCCGGGTGTAGCGTTCAATCAATCAATCAACCACGCGCTCGTACGAATTGTTTAACATTGCATCATCTCGAATACGTACTGTATACTATGCACGTTTATAATATGATAATTTGCCTACAACAAAGCAATACTCACACCTTCAAAAAGCGAAAGGCGAAGTACGTGGCATGCGAAGGGGTTTACTGCAGTGCACCTGTATAAATAATAAGCTTGATCAGCCAACGTTGGGTGTCGGATATATCTCCCTGTATGGACGTATTCTTGCCACCTGCGAACGAAAACCGAGTTAGAGATCCGGGGTACACGATTCGTATGCATCGAACCAACCTTGGCTAGTTGGTCCTGCGTGATGCGCTGCGTATAGATACCCGTCTGCAGTGTCCCGGTGAATTCACGACATCGAAATTGGGGATTACCTATGATGAATGAGCGATTTTCGCAATGAGAAAGACAGCGCAATGCGCGCTCGCATCGAACAGCCGGTCGAGGATAAGTTTGTCGGTTTAAGTGAACCCGCAGTTCCTAGCGTTACTGTATATCGCTGCCGGAGCGTGAAGGAGCGGCGAAAAGTATACGCGGTTTCTGCAGCTAGCCGTTCCTTCGCGAGAAAGCATCGCGCCGGAAAGACCAAGCTCGATTCAGGTATTTCTAGGAAAATTATAAGCGGAAGCATCTAACATCTGCATGTATTATGTATGCACACGTATGTACGTATGCATGCAGGTAGGTAGGTCTTAGGCCCCGAGCCCCGGAATCGATACTCACGAGAGGAGCGAGTTGTATTTTAGCTTGAAGCCACCACGGGCGATCTTATGAATTTCGAGGTTGGGATGCAAGCCGCTTCTTGAGCCCCGTGTTTGGGGCGTTTTTCGCTGGCAAATCACGGAACCAAGATCATATCTCACTCCGAACTCTGGCGGCGAGAACAGGTGCGACCGAGCTAGTCCTGTGCAATCTGTCGGCACGAAACTTCCGTTTCAACGAAGCTCAATCTCGTCGCGCGAAAAGAGTCGGATGGACGAAGGAAAGCTTGTATCCGGAAGGATTAAGGCGGTCTAGAATGTCGGTCGGGACTTCATTGTTAAAATTTAACGATAAGTTTCCAGCCAGCCAAATATCCGCTTAGCCAACTTTTCTTCGAACTAGAACTCTAGAGACCTCCGCCCTAATTTAGCTTGTCAAAGCGCTTCCATACGAACAAAGTAATCCAGCCGCGAGCATCACCGATGGCTGACGGTCGCTCGACCTGCAGGTCTTGTGTCACCTACAAACCTACCGTTTATGGCATCTAGATTGTGGTGAACAGATAAGTCTCAGCTCAGCAAGTGTCTATGTGTCCATCTTTTCGCATTCGTGGCAATTAGCTGATAATTTTCATAGACATCGATGCATGCGCGATAGGGTATCCAGAAAAATTCTCAGCCGATGCCGCCGGATCATCGCCGACATCCTGAAACCATGCTCTGGGTCCTGCTGGATCCAGTCGACACGGCATCGCGCTGCATGGAGTCTCTACGCAAGGATACTTATGCATAAGCTCGTAAACACAAACCAACGCCAACTCTGCGTCGATCCAGGTGCACCAGTATACCGTACCGCGCAGCTGCGAGATTCGACCAATCGACGTCGACGAGTCTTTACTTCGTACGCTGAGGGTTTTCTTAGTTCAAACCCACTGACCCTAAACGGCAGCCAAGTCATACGCGACCTTGCGACATGCAGGCCAACTAGAATCCGGGGTAGCCAACGGGCAGGTGGATGGTACATAAATACATGCAAGGTCGCAAGTTGCCCCTCGCGCAGCCGTGGTTGCCACGATAGAGATGAAGCGACAAGACAATGTTCGGGGACGGCTCGGACGTTCATTCTGATGCTCTTGCACCTTACCGCTTGGGAATGGTGCTGTGTTTCCCAATCCGTTTTATATCTATCGCAAGGGTGAGGATTGCGATGTTGCAAATGATTCTGAGTCTTGATAGCTTGGGTTTCCTAGCTGGTACCAAGAGTAAGTGGGGTTATCCATGAGCATTGACAGAGGGTGCAGGGAAGGGGCTGCGGGACGGGCTACACGCACAGCTGTGCTCGCAAGGCATAAGATTGATTTCTTCCGAGAAGATGCTGCGGCAGAACCGAAGCCTTGGGAAAATTTTTATGTTGAGAGCTCACTAGCACTATGAAGCGGCGAGCTTCCCCAATGAATATTATTTGTAGACAGATTCACAAGCCTCTCAAGCTGGCCATGCACATGCTTGATTGAGAAGAATTGAATTGTTAAAAACGGCGGTTGGGAAACCTGGTTCGAGAACTAGCATACGAATCCTGCAGGGGTGCTTGAAAACCGAGTGATTTGGTCGTGGTTAGCTCAGTTGGATGGCGACAGCCGTTGCAATTGCCCGGTATACCCTTGAATCGATGTTAGGCGACCGTGGCCGAGCAGATGTCACTCCAAAAGGATCCGAGCGCCATAGTTTGCCATCACTTGCGTAGGTACCACGTGCACTGCTTGAGGAAGATATTATAAAATTATGGAGATCGGATGTGGTCGAAAACAGGGCCTATTATAGTCATTCTACAAGTAGAGCACTGTGCGGGTAGCATTGACTGGTGAATACGTATAAAATCTGTGACAGAACTAGCTAAGCAGCTGTGTCTATATAGCCCGTGTCGAGGTCGCGACCAGCCGAGTTGGTAAAGTGACATTCCTTTCGCTACGCGGATCGGCCGGTTGGAACCCAAAACTTTGCAAGCTTGCAGCTGGTGGTCTCCGCTCCAGGATCTCAATCCCAACATGCTGGGCAAATATCACCTGATCCGGCTTGATTTCGACGATCTCAGACTATTCCCGAGATTCCCCATGCTGGCGGCTACCGTCAGGCTGCTGAAAACAGCGGGTGAAAAATTCGGCGTTGACTGCTGGTGAGCCGGGTGTTCTTTGTCGATAGAGTCTTGTAAAGCCCCGCGGATTCAACATGAAGGAAAATGCTGTTCGAATCTGAGATGACCTTTCTATTTTAAAGCTACATCTACAGAACGAAAATGAGCGAAACGACCAAGATAATTTGCTCAGGCATCGGACGATATCATATCGGCACGGGATCGATTGTGAATTTCGAGTGGTCCACTTTACATAACAGGCCCACTTTGTGGGGCGCCTCGCTAACTAGTGTATTGGATCTCTGCTCAACCTGCAAGCAAGCTGCATGAAATCGAATGTCTACCAGTATCTCTTGAGTGCTTATCACCGTAGGCTGATATGACTTGGAGAACTGGTGCACATGTGTTATGGTATTGGATTCCTACAGAACCTTGTTACCAAAGGGCCTGTTTGAACATGGAATAAAAAGAGTTCAGTATATGCACGTGGCGATCTCATGCTCAGAGTACAGCGGAAGTTGTGGTTTCACACCAGGCAGATGCCTATATCAATGTGCATGAGAAACGCTTCCAAAAGTGGAGCCTCAGTGCCACCTGCTTGCGCTAGGATGAGGCCGAATCGTATGGACTTCTGGGTGCTCTAGGCTTTGCTAAAGACAATATGAAACACAACCGCAGCCATCTTTGAATGTAATGCAGAGGTTAAATCAGTTATCTCACACAATTCCAGCCGTAGATAATTGTGTGCGTTCATGCCCTTCGGATCGTTCGCTGTCGCCTTGCCGCATCGATTTTCGTCGTACGATGTCAATTTCATCTTAATTAAATTTTCGTATTGTGCGCGCAAGTTCAACGCCGAAAGCGCACTGGGTGCAGCGTTGATTAGGAAATTCAAAGCGATATAGCATCCTCAGGTCCTGCGTAGTTGCCTATTCGGAACGCAAAGGAACCTAGTAGAGTGTTGCCTCGATCGCGCAAGGGCTAATGGTGTCGCATGGAAAAATGGACGGCAGCAAAGTCGCCCCAAAGTCCGCCGCCGCTTGATTCGCTGACATCTCCGAGGAACTCGATCGGAACCGCAAGTTTTTGCCTACAAGAGGGTCTGTTGCATGATGCATCTGGAGCGCCCTTGTATCTTTAGCAACCACAGCTGCACAGTCGTTACCTAGCCCGGCCGGACCCGCTCACTTGATACCCTCTTTGGACGCCTGCTGGTGTAAAATAAACTGTAGCTAGGCGAGAGCAGGTCGCCGGCCTATGAATAAAAGCTGGCTTGAGCCTTGCCTCCACCACTGTCCATCTGATCTGCTTCGAGAAGGCTGTTTGAAGCGGGATTGGAATGCCAGTCTCGATATTAGTGGCTATGACATATGCATGAAGCTGCGCAGTGGTATATTAATTAGTCAGAACCCAAGGACTTGCGCATGCCATTTATTATATACTCTCAGCTTACCTCCACCTGCATTGCAATCTTAGACACCTGTAGTTAACTTGACTGAGACAACAGACCAGGCGAAACCTCCTTGTTCGATACGAGCAGGACCGCAAGCTGACTCTGACTTACTTTCATCATCCATTTAATACAGCAACCGGCCCCCTGTGCGAACCCTTTACCATAGACATACACTTTCTGTCGCGCGGAAGTGCGCTTCATCCGAATTTCGATATCGATTTGTCATAGCTTCAGACCGGCATCCCTTCAACGCATAAATTCCAACAGCGGAGAATGCGCCTGCGACTAGACGCCGATGGCTTTCTGATATCTGATGTCATGCAGGGGCGGCGGAACCATTTTTATCTCGCTACTTTACGACAAACATTACACTAACATCGAGCATCTGCCTACGAAGTCTTCGATATGACGGAGGTTATGTCCTTTTACCACAGTCGCTCTAGCAGTGCTGCATCTTCAACATCCGACTTTCCGACACCGCTGGCCGGCTCATCTCAGAATATTCCGCACAATTTCGAAGTATCAGTATCGACGAACGGAAATGTCGCGGTGAATCCATCTTTTTTCGACGACGCCCGCATGTCCGATGAATCGTACCGGGACCTCGAGGTGTTATCGTTATACTCCACCTTATCTACCGTCGACTCCCACTTTTCGGGTCTGGCCGATGTCAAACCGCATACCGACCCATCCCGATTATACCTCGACCTGCAGAAAGAAAGAGACGAGTATGCGGACCTCACAACGCTACAGAAGCGGCGGAAGCAACTGAAAAAGAAGGCATTAGCGGTCGGAAATCAATTTCTGGAGATGAATGCGATAATATTCGGCTTTGGGACTCAGGAAAAGCTGGATTTTGAAGCTGCAAAGATATGGTGGGACGACCTGAGGATCAAGTACACCTTGACGGAGGAATTTGTGACCTCGAATATCCCATATGTGCCAGGCCTCAAACCATCGTTAAAGGAGCGGTTAAAGCTGCCAGTAGCATTTGGTGCCGGCCTCACGGACGAAACATATCTCGACTGGATCCTGCACAAGGCGAGACGGATGTTTCTTGTGCTGCTGCACATGGGGATTCCAGAGCAGATATTCTGGATTATAGACGACGCGTGGGATGACGAGGACCTACCGATCCCGAGGAAAACGGTCCCCAGGCTAGCGCTATCATATCGACCCAACCCGGAGGTGGACGAAAAATTCTGGAGAATACAATACACTTTCCTCCTAAGAGGAATAAACCATAAGGATCACATCGAATATGAAGAACAGGAAACCGTACCACTTGAAGTTCTGGAAAAGCTGCCGGTGAGCGGGGATTACGTCGCAGAAAAAGTGGCCAGACCATATGGAAAGAAGGTCCAGGACTTTATCACCAGGATCAAGATACCGTCAAAGGACGAACTCATGCTTCATATTGAAACAATCAAGTCACGGAATATCAACCATTCCAACATCGTGGACCTTTTCGCATCCTACACCCATCAAGACGCCGGTTACCTACTCTACCGCCCCGCCCTAACGACGACCTTGGAATCGTTCTTCCGGTCACCCACATACTTTATCGCCGCGCTATCAGCAACCGAGAAGCGAGTCTTAGCTTTCAACTGGATCATTGGACTCGTCAGCGCGGTGGCATTTCTACACCTAAAGAACATCCGCCATGGCGATATCAACCCTCTCAGTATATTCGTCATGGACGGCGGCTCGAAGCTCATGCTTTGCGATGCCGGCCCGGCGACTGGAACCCTGGACGTCTTCAACCGGCTGGGTCGCGCCGAAATTCGTGATGAATACGGCGCACCTGAAGACTACGCGGACAGCACTGGACTGACGACACTATTCGGCGACCAGCTGCATATGGCCACCGAGCCCGCCATACTTTGCAAATCAGACGTGTTCAGTCTCGCCTGCGTAATTGTGGATATTCTGACGTTTGTATCCAGACTGAAGATGACTACTTACAAGAACCACCGCCGGCGCTCCGCTGATATCTCAAGAACAAGCTTTTCGTCAAGTTCTTCACTTGGATCCTCGGCCGCTAGTATCCGAACGATGTTCAGCGCTGGTATCATGAACCGCTCAACACTTACTGTATCCGACCGGCCGCTGAGCCATGGGTCGTTCACGCTTCACGTTCCAAAGTCGCGACGAAGTTCAGAGGTAACATCGGCCTCGGGTAAGCCCAAGAAACCGGATATCTCATTCCGCGGGAATTTACCGGCTGTGCGAAGTTGGTGTGATGTCTTAGTGGAAGCGGCGGAGGACAAAGATGTCGACGGCACCGGCGATGCGGTGGTCCGGGAACTCATTGCGCTTTGCTGCAGGGGCATGTTCACCGAAAAGCCTCGGGAGCGGATGGGGAGCGGTGCTGTGGTGTCGAGACTGGGCGTGCTTGCAGATCGGTTACGCAAATTACTTGCGGAGCGTGCAGAGGAGAAGAAGGAATAACCGATGCATATGCAGCATGTGTTCCGAAGTACTTTTATTTCTATTGCTCTTTGCTTATATTATACGAACAGGGGTAGCCCGCTTCCATGGCTTTCTGACGAGAGTGAGATGGCTAGCTAGGGGGCGAATCCTAGCTTGGGGGGCGGGAGATTGACTTGCTTTGGTGTTACGGTATTTCATTTCGTTACCTCCCTTGTCATGATCATATGAGAAGGGAGAACATTAGGGCCATATAACTTGTTAATCCGAGGATAAAAGTATGCTGAAACGTCATCCTACAATGAGCAACGATTTCTCGAGCATTCAGTTCGTGGATCGACTTCTACGATTTGGTATTTTAAGTACCTTCTTTGTATATATATACATTGTACCCTGATATATTGTACCCTGACCTGTGGTCTGGTTTACAAGACCGCTGGGGACCTGATATTTGGTACATCGAGATATATTAATTGCATATGCATATATTACATATGCATTGATCCTTGATGGTTCTCTTAAACGGAAACTGAGCAGTGCAGACTCTGTTCGTCTAAACCTCGGCCTCACGGTCAAATGTCACTGACAATTTCCGAAAATCCTCTTGATTTATAAGCCATGTTGAACAGCAGCCAACACGATTACATGTTGTATTTTGTAAACCATCCCTCCATGTTACTGGTTGAGGCAGTCCCACCGTCGCCAGACGGCTCACCAGGGTCACAGTAGACCGAGGATGTTTAAGCCCATTACACTTTCGACATCGCGTCAAACACGCGTCAAACGCGTCGAGTCTGGACTAAAATCACTCTCGTACTTCGAAGCTTCAAAACTGGATATATCGATACCGTTGACACAACTTTAAGAGCAGCTGATTCAGACATGGCTACAGGCCGCTGCCTCTTCCCGACTGTCCCGGCCGAAATACATTGGGAGATCACATCTTATGTACGAGCTACCGCAGTTTGAGCCTCCGAATACTCATCCCTCTTTATCGTGTGTTTGCACTGACGATGACATATCTTTTTCCATAGCTGGATATCGCAGATCTTCTTATCTTCGCCAGAGTCTCTAAATGGGCCTACGACATTGCAATCCCGCAAATATACGAAACTGTTATCTTCGATCACAATAAATTCCTATTGCCTCATCCCTTGATCCCGCAGGAGGGAGCAGATAGAAGGAACCCCAATTTGCGCCTTGTCAAAGTTGTAGGGTTGCGAGGTGTGAGAACGGCATCTCCTCTCTTTTACGAGGACTTCCAAAAAAGAGGCTCAGATCTTACCGATACATCCATAAGTCCACGCTATGTGGATTTCGAAATGTCCCCAGGCCTATGTCTGGAGTTATTTTCGAAATTTCTCAAACAGCTGGAATCTGGGTCCGTCATAATGTTCATGTATGAGCCCCTAGCCATTGAGGTTACCCTGTGAAAAAGCCACCAACTATCGCTAGCAGTTTTTACACCATCATACATACTAACTACCGACGGCGGCCTTGCTCTCATGGAGCTGGGCAGCTAGATTTTGAAGATGGGACACATATTTGAAGCCTACAGAAGCGATTACTCAATGCCTCGCCGAACATCAGCCTAATATTACTTCGATGGACATGTACGTTGGTCGTTTAAGCTTGGATTTCAAGGATGCCACGTGCACCGCCGGACCGCAATTTGCGCTTGGTAGTGGCTATTCGAACTACTATGATCTTGCGAACCTACCAAACATCACGGAGCTGATAATTTCGGGCTCGACATTGAATGACCTGCAATCATTCGTTTTATTGCTCGACCTGATCCTGACCCATCGCGACCGCCTTGAGTATCTCCGCTTACACTCGCTGTCAAAACTAAGTTTTCGAGATCAGTTGCCGGCCGGTTGGATTCAGAACGCATTTGCCTATTTGTCGGACAAATTCAGATCATCGATATATCGAGGCATGTTTTTACCGGTACTGCAGACGCTTGAAATCAGGGGTATAGGCTCCGAAAGCCATCAAATGGATATGGCAAGAGATTTCTTCCGTGGGGTAATGATAAGAGCCGATAAACTGCTCTGTTTAAAGACTCGCGAGTGTGGTTCCAGTACCACCATGCTATGGACTCCGGGGGTCCTTCCTCCGGGGCTGTCCGTACTACATGCGGCTATAGAAGGAGATCCAGGACCTTGCAACGAATACCTTCGATCGAGCAATTCTCTCGTCGAGTTAGCACTTACTGTCAGAACCAACGGCGCGGAACAAGCGACTGACTTCCCAGATCTGGAAAACCACACAGGGACCCTGCGCCGGCTGCTCTTGCTGGTGGGAGACGCGGGTGCTCCAAACCATACTCCACTATCGGTGGAGAACATTCAACAGCTTATGGAAATGCCTTTCCTCGAGCAACTAGCGATAACTCTGCAGGATCCTGAGACTTCGGTGAGTGCATGCATACCGCAATACATTTGACCGACTTCGATCATACAGCCTCAAATACCTAGCTTGAATGAAACGAATATCAACTGACATGTGTATGTCCATCGACAGCCGGCAGATGCCATTTGCGCATGCACCCCAGCCTCTTTCCCTTCCCTTCGGTATTTCTGGGCTTTCGCAGTACCACCCGTCCTTGCGAGGATGGTGCACTATAGTTTTGATTTCCTAGATGAAGGGGACGGCCAACTGGTTCAGGAGCGAAGGCATGTCCGCGACAGCCTCTTCCGCTTCTTCTATCCGTGCTTTTCGACACGCCCATGGATGGGTATCAGTTTCGGTATGGCGATACATAACATGCGCGCGGGCCCCGCGGAGCAGTTCGTTGTAGATGGTGGGAATGATGAGCCTCGAAGAATTAAGAAGACCGAGAAGCTAGATATACTGCGACGCCCGGAGGAAGATGAAGACGATGATAACGACGCCAACGTGGACGGGGGTGAGAGGGTCGACTGGCAATCATTGATCAGCATGGCGGAAGTCATCTCTTAGTCGTGTATTTCAACTGAGAGCCTTTCAATAGGTGCTTTTGATACTAAACACGCTCAGTCATGGGATTTAATATAACATACATTGAAGTGAAACCAATGCTAAATCCGCTAAATCGCCAAAGTGTGAAAATCTGCAGGTAATAAATACATCCGTGATATGCTATCGTAACAACCCAACCGCTTCAATGCAGTACAAAGGAAATTGAGATGACAATATTTTGAAGTTCAGTATAACTTCTATGCTGTAGATCACCGCCAGGTGCCATGACGTGAACTGATCGGAGACGTTCTCCCCCAGGATTCATGTATCCGACTTTCGCTCAAGTCTATATTCTTCAATTAGCTGCACGCTCAGTGACTAGGTTCTGTGAGAAAAGCAACGTACCTCCGCTTCCGCCCAGCTCGTGTCGTTCCGCCCTCGTCGGCGAGTGTGGCGCCCCCAGTTCGAAATAACCGGGTGGCACCTGATTGCTTATCAGTCCTGCCTCGTCGTCCACCCTTTCTTCCCGATCCTCGATGTCTGTGTCCTCGATCTCCGTGCTATAGTAGCTACTCCGCCACAACTTCCCGGGGTGCGCGTACCCGGTTCCGTGGTCGAAAGTATTTGACGAGGCGCTTGACGGTGACGAATGAAGTTCCATTGCGCCGCCGTCACGGCTCGGGTCATGGCCGGTGTAGCTTTGGGCGTAGCGCGAGGATTCATAGGCTGTCTTCGCTCGAAGTATTCTTCGGTCGCGATTGTGGCGTGCGCGTTTCCTGTAGTGCGTTACACCGGCAGCGATGATGACCAGTAGGATGACGCCGCCTGCGATTCCACCTGCGACGGCGGCAATAGTGACCATCGATACACCGCTGGAGCGTTTGTAGTTGCCTGAAGTGGCGAACAGCGCTTGCAGATCGTGGTCGTCCCACCCGTTTACTGGATCGCTTTGGACGACGCCGTTGTTCGAGATGCTGCCCATGACAAGTTCGGGGACGGCATATGGGGCCGATGAGAAGCTGTAGTCCGTCCGCCAAGTCAAAGTTGTCATATCGAGAATGCTTAGCTCGTCCCAGGTGCAGTTATTAGTATTGTTGAGCGTCGCGCCGCCGAGGACGAGCAGGTTCTTGCCGTAGACGTGGCAGGTATGCTGTACGCGGCCGGCGGGGGCATTGTCTGATGCTTCAAACACACGACGGATCCATCGGAAGCTAGGGATCGAGAGGATGAACAATTCATTATAGTATTTGTCGGCCTTTCGGTTGAGGAATGAAGAGCCGCTGCTGCCACCGAACATGTAGATGTTGTGGGACGAGTTGTCGGGGGCGGAGGCGACGGCAATGCAGTGCTCCATGCGCTCGTCTGGGAAATATTGGCCAAAAGTGGACTGAGAGTACCATTTGCGCGTGGCGAGGTCCATGATCCAGACTCTTTGCATGGGGCTGAAGTTTAGGTCGTCTGAATCGAAGTTTTCACGGGAGATGTCGCTTACACTGCCGGTATCCTACATGCATCAAATCACATCGTTAGTTTGGTACAGACTACGGGATTTTGCATCCCCTGTATATCGTCGGACAGCCTGGGATTCGTACCCGAATTCTACTGTTCTCCAGCGTCCCACCGATACCGATAATGGCGCCTTCACTTCCAATCGGCAGGTACCCGAGTGCTGCGCCTGCTCTCTTCTGCGCATCCGGCAGCCCCGTCGTCGTCCTATTCTTCGTCCGCAGGTCGAACGTCGTGAGCTGCTCCTCGCTCGGATAGATCCAATTCCCAGTTTTCGGCGTCGCAGAATCGTTGATGAATATCCTAGCACCACCGAGATATACTCCAACCCCACGATCACCCATCGTTACGCCCGCACCTCGGGACACTCGATTCGGAAGGCTGGGATCCGCATGCGTCCAGGTGATATCCTGACCCCATGTGCTAGTCGAATTTGTATACTTCCACAGCGAGGATGACGCTTCGGCTCCTAGGCCCGGTAGACGGCCTTCGTAAATATACAAGTCGTCGCCATCTCGAAACATCGCGCCGTTCACAACCATAGGGAGGCCGGCGGCACCGTCGACGGTATAGTTGATCGATTGCCATGGTAGGCCGCTACCCGTTTTGGCTTTATCGAGGGAGAATCGAGTGCCTCGCGGGCCGAGATCGAGCGACTGGAAGTCATTTGCTATATCGCGAGACGCATCATATCAGCATTTGTGCGCGTGCAGGATACGGAGTATAATCGAAGGTGAGGTTGCGTTGTGGGACGAACATACTGGGCTGCTCGCGGACGGCACCGGAACGTGGATCTTGTACGACTCTAAACCCGCCGGCCAGGATAAGCTTGTCGCCCAGAATGGTGCCTGTAGACGGTGCTCGATTAGCCTTCTTCCGCTTCGATATATCTCGGATCGCGACGGAGCGGAGGATATAAACGTTATGAATTCAACCGGGTAAAAAGGTACGTATGGATGGATCTGGATATTATAAGAACGCGAACATACTTTGGTGTCCGAACCGCTGGCACAGACCATCGCTTGGTCCGAGCTGTGCCTCAACACCAATGAACAGGGCCGCCAGCGCGGCGAACAGCTCCCAGGACCGGCTGCATCTGTATGCCATTGTGTCGTGTCCGTGAACAATTCAAGACTCGGTGGATGCCGTCGATTCGATGATGATGTCGAGCCGGTCCCCCTCTGCCAGCACACCGAACTACAGTCGGATAGCTTAGGCCAGGTCCCGCACTGCCTGCGCCACTCGCCCGCAACGTACGCACGTTAACGTAATTAACGTAACGTAACGTAACGTTGCTCGTTCGCCGTCTCGCGCGCACTTTGTATCGAACGAATCGAATCGATCGTCTACCTGCAGGGCTTAGTCATATAACCGTGTATCCGAGGGTGCTCGCGGAGCTCCAGAAAACTTTTAAAGAACGCAGAACTGTCGACGCTGAGATAATGGACTCGCGCAAGAAAAGAATAAAAATATGCCGTCAGTTCGTAAAATAATCGTAACCGCACTGTCATGCGCATGCAAGAAAGATAACAGAGACAAGAACGGAAGGAGGGAAAGAGAGATAGATCTAGAGAGAAAGAACAGAAGGAGAGAAAACCCGTAAGCTAAGATTCTGCCGAGAAGACGACTGAAGGATGTCGCAGGAGTGCAGGTGCAGACATTTTTAGAAATCAATAGGACCGGACCCCGCCAACTGGTCGAGAGAATCTCAAATGCACGCGGGAAAGTAAGCCCGGGGTTGCATACTAGTAAATTAATTAGTCGGTGGGTAGGGCTGAGTGTACCATACTGCACTGCATCGTACGATGGCCTGAGACTCTCCGGTCCCCTCTCGTGTTCTCCGAGTCCTTTTTGTCAACCTAGCTGGCTGCGCGAGTAAAAATAAGAAGTAGCAGGCTTACGGCATAAGCTCAGCCTCGGACCTACTTCTGACAGTGTCCATGGACCCCGAGATGCAGCTGGTCGTTGATAGGCAGCTACCCTGTACGTCTGGCTTGCCATGGCATGCCTGCCATGTCTCCCAAATAGCGAGCGAGAGAGAGCAGGTGGGGAAAAAGACCTAATATAGAACGGTCGAACGCACGTTTGACGGTGCGCTCACGCAATCTACTCGAGAGGGTAAATCGGTGCAGACCTGCCGGGTGGCCGGGCGAGTAGGAACGAACTGTGGCTCAGTAAAATGGTCAAGTTGAGCCGGCCCAACAGTCTCAGACAGTGTTCTCTGTTGTTCTGCGCAGGACTATAGTCGACTATTGTATTATTTTACAAATCGCTGGGCCCTCAGGGCAGCTTTAGACGATAGTTATCTCCGTGCCCTCTTTCGACCTACCCACTTGATCAGCACCAGTGCAGCCACAGGACTGCAGGCGTCAGACGCACAATCCATCCATCGGGTTCAACGGCAGCACGTATGACAACATGCATCGCTGATCATCCCCACCTGCAAGGAAAACGGGCCTAGCTAGAGATTATACTTTTTTCGCGAAAGATCGTGGCACTCTGGGGAAATCCGGAATAGCCGACTGGATATGGTTAGACCGGCTAAATACTAGAAATTAATGACAGGACAACGCAACTAGTTCGAAATACAGGAATCAATGAATGGACGCAGACCGATCACTAATGCCTTTTATATGCGCATGTTATCATGAAGAAGAGGAGGTGTTGTGTGGCAGGATGGTCGAAAACGTGCGCGACTAGTTCTTCAGGGCTGTTTCAGAACTTGAGCGTAGGCATTGGTGTCCATATAAGGCGGTCAAAATCAATGGAACAGGATTAACACAAGAATAAGAATATCGTCAGGCGGCAAAGTTATATGCGTGCTAGGGCGCAGTTGCAACAGCATGCATTCATGATCGTGGCAAGGAATTCCACATATTCCCATCCGTTTTTTTTGCCGCAGGTTCAGATCTTTCGTCGGAATACGTTGATAACGAGTTGACCATGTGGTAGCACGAATATAACCATCACTGCACTGCAGTATAGAATCATTAATTGACTTGCACATTTGGATGGGTTAATATAATCATTTTCATTTATTATCTGCATACCTAATGATATCGGCGAGAGTTTCGAGAATGAATGTCTAGGATCGACAATTACGTGTTCATCTGAATGATGGCAAGAGAAGGCGAGGCGGAAAGAGGTGGGCGGCGTTGGATGCATGCTCGCAATATGTTTCCGTGCAGTGATGTCATATATCGTTTCATGCTCTCATAAATGTATGTATATACGGAACAGCCTGATTGGTGGTCATGGGCTTCGGCATGTTCTTTCTGTCTTCATATGTGTCATAACTATCATGGTATCATGGTATCTTAGTCTTGCCGCTCATGCATGGGTTCGTGGGTTTTAGGTAGCACACGATCGACGAGCATTCCAAGTCAATGGGCGAGAACGTCGGAGCAGTTCTCATCATCATCAGAGCACACGCGACGTCATACTACGTATTTGATATACTGTGCAGTCACGAGTGAGTCGATTTCTTCACATACCTGCTTGTAATCGTCATTTCGCGTGGAAGGGCTAAGATGGAGATGGGTCGAATGCGAATCGTGAGCTGAGAGTTAGGAGAGTTATGTATGCGGTCGAGTCAGGTGTATTCAGCTCTTTGCATCGGATCTCATCTGTGTTCGGCCCTGGGACAGTTAAATGCTTCTAAGAAATTTCGTTAGAAAATGCCCCGATTATCTCAGAATTTAAGAGACTGAGCGTGGGGTTTGTACGTACCTGACATCCTCCTGCCAACTGGGTTTAAGCATACTAAACATGCTCAAGTTATCATGACGACGATTGAACTCATCAATCGAGAGCTCGTGAGCGGAGATGCGACTGTTGATTGTGAATCCTGGTCTTGCCAGGTCACGCCGATCGGCTAGCTCACCGATAAAAAACGGCTCTCTGTCATGCGTTATTCCGACGGACAGAACTTCGAGACTTGGTGGCGGCTTGGTTCCTCTCCTGTAAAAGTGTTTGCACAGCGTCTCGAGCATCTGGAGTCTTTCGGCCTGTCTACCGGTCCAATATGAACTTGTAGCTGCGAGTTGTGATTTCTCGAAAACTTCATTGACACCGAGTAACCAAATACTTTTGATTGACTTCATGTCTTGACCATTTTTGCAGCACTGTAGTTATTTTTGTCAGCTCATCTTCTTGTCGCGTCTACCAAGGGGAGGCATTGAAGGGAAATCGAGCACTTACATAATGATCAAGATCGATAACGGCCGCTATCTCTTCCATATGCGACATAGCGACCCATTTGTTGAACTGAAGTGAGCTAATGTTCAGCAGTCGGCCGCGTGGGTTTCGGACCACCCAAAACAATCTTTTCAATGTGGCGTCGTGGCTGGAGAGATCCGTCTCTTTGCGGTCTCTAATGGACCTCGCAATCAACTCGATCCTTAGCTCTACCAAACCGCTCGACTGGCGAAGATATGTTGCCAGTTCTGGCTCGCACGCTGTCAACAGTAGATGTAATCTCTGGGGTCTCACGGCGTTCGCAGTAAGACTTCGAACCAATGGAATGTAGCTGCGTTGGTCCGTGATGCGTAGATGGTCGATTGTGGAGCCGTTGAATGCAATTGGCAGCCGTCTCTCGCCAAGATTGCCTTGGCTCCCGTCTAGGAACCAAGTCCAGTCGGGTAAGCCCGTGATCTCAACGTGAGTCAACCTCGGGAACACGACTGTCCCTTGGTAGGTATTCAATCTTTCAACGCTTGTGTGGGTGGACCATTGGAGGCCCATCAAAATTGTATACCAGGCTGCCCCCGCCTGTGAATTCCGCATCGCCATAACTAGCTCGTCGGTGAAGTCGAGTACAATCGTCTCAAGCGTTGCAGCATGGACTACTAACGCAAAGATGACCGATCGGAGCTCCGACACCCGTCGGATACCCGTCATTTGCAGTTCCTTGAGTTGGAACTGCTGGAACAGAATTGCGAGAGGCAGAGTATCCATGGGCATCATCTGCATTCTGGGTCTGGGGGAGAGAATGAATGATGTGATGGACCGCTGCTCGCTGTACAAGAGCTCCTGAAGTGAGGTTTGGAGGTAGATATCGGCGTCCCAACTACACGGCAGGCAGCGACAGCTATCAGCTACGATGATCTGTATGTCGCCATGGGGGAGGAGATTTCATACATTATCTTCTTTAGGGTGTCTGGCTCAAGTCTGCGAATAATCAGGATGAGATGCAAGACTGTATCGGTTGCAATAACGTGGTCTCTTGGGTCGTGGGGTGGCATCCCAAAAACCGACCCAGTGACCACGAGACATCGCGTGTATCGCAGATGCTCTGTCTCGCCGATCAAGAATGAAGCAAGGAGCTGGTAGTGTATTCCCCTTCCAGTGTGCAATTTGATCGTGACTGTTCTGTAGAGAATAGGGGTCGCTACATCATTCAACCGTTGGCACACCCGCGCTACTGCCGTCAAATCATTGGTATTCTTGATCTAAGTTTCAAGGTATCACAATGTGAGTTCACAAGTTTGGTTAAAGCTACTGATGGTCAAGATTACAGGACTTACATTGAGGCAGATTTTTCTGAGTAGCTCTGTGGGGAGCGTTGTCAAGCGGTCTGTCATACTCTGATTGAACGCCCGCACAGGGGGATGTCAATTCACAAAGATCTAACGTTCTCAATTGACTTTGGGATGGTAGTAAAGCGGTAGCGTAGCGGTGCGGGCGAGCGAGGGAGCGGGCGAGCGATTGATGGCGGTGCGCTACGAGATCGGCGTGGAGCGGGAGGTGGGTTGAAGTTCTTAGGAGCGTGCTGAGGATTGCTATTTACACAGGTGTTTTTGGCGCCGACGCAACAGCGCGGCGGCGCGCGTGTTGCGGTGTTGCAATTTTTCGCGATGTTTGTCAACACAACCAAGTGTTGGAATGTGACTGCTCTGCAGCTCGAGAGATCTCGAGACTATAGGCAGCCACTCGTCCACGTTGCCTATTGATCTGGCTATAGCTAAGAGATCCCTTGGTAAGGCGTCTCAATCTACATTGCAGCACAATCTACTATTCATTCGTCTTACATAGATATACGTTGGTTCGTCCCGCGCGTGCTACTTCACAGATCTTATCCTACTTCGGTGCACTATAGCTACCTTTGGCAGACGTTGGGGTCGAGCAGTTAACAGCTCATATGCACGGACTGATGTCATTACGCTCTTGGTGATTTCCTTCCTCCTATTGATTCTATGAGATGATTGCAGGGCACAAGCGCCACCTACATACCAATCGAGGATCCCACCGTCATCCAATATGGCTTCAGGGCCGGCCTGAAAGTCGTATTATAGAGATATTGCACGCTACGTTGTAAGCTACGGTCTCAAGTGCTGCTGTCGCAATTGCGCAACTTTGTCTACTAGGCGTTAAGGTATGGCATTTGCGCGAGCACCAGTGACATGGGGCAATGCTTCGCCGGCCAAAGTACGACAGTCTGGTTTCACAAAAGAACGGCAATGTATTCAGAACAATGCTCCACTTCATCTCTTTCTCACAGAATCATGATGACTGGCCACAATATTGAAGGTTGATTATGAAGCACCCTTTTTCTATCATGGTCAGGTAATACAATGGCAGTAGTGCGACAAACGACAATCGGGGCTCTTGGGAGTGTTAATTGGCTATTCAAGCTAGCTACAAAACGAAGAGAGGCTGTGGCTGGTATCCAACATCTGACATTCCTATCTTTAATCAGTCAAGCAGGGCTCGGTTATGCAGTAAAGATCTGCCTTGAGAGTCTTTGTAACACCAGCTTAACAGTACGTCTTGAACCTCCTTTGGCTTCATTCTGTAGTTGGGATCTGCCTTTGCTTTTTCGGCCAAGATGCACGCCGCGATACCCGAGACCAGTGGTGCCGCTATATATGGGAGTTCGCAAATGTCAGCTATAGCACTCTCTCGCTGAGAGTCCTCGGAAATTTGACTTACCGAATGATGTACCGAATTTCCATTGTCCATCAGATGAGACAAAGTTTACACCTGGAGCCCAGATCCCAACGGCTATATCATGTTAGCTTCTTGAAAATCAATGTTGGTCAGAGTCGTCTTACGTTCTCCATAGTTAGAAAAGAATGCTTTCTTTCGATCGAGGTCGTAGGCTCCGACAGTCAACACTCCTGGGATGCAGGCCGGGTAATATGCGCCAGCGTCGGCCTGTGATCCAGAGTCAGTCGGGATTCTCTTGTTGGGTGAGGATGATAGAGAGTTAGGCTACACTTACGTTCTCCGATTCGAGTTTGCTGGTCGGCCACTTGATCTCAATATTGCTGTTCCCAGCTGCTGCCACTACCAAAAAGTTCTTGGCGAGGGCGCCTTCGACAGCTTTTCGAAGCAAGGACCGACCGAGATTGCCGACTGGGGCGTGCATCCGTCCGAACGAGCAGTTTATGACGTTTAGATGGGCACGGTCGTTCTGACCGAATTGCATAACAATCTTTTCGAACGCATTTGCAATTCTTACTGAATTCGCATCTTTCTCAGGATGAGTGGCATCTTTGACCGCATTCCAAACGACGACTTTCGCTTTTGGTGCAGCGCCCATCGTGGTTCCAGCTGCGAATGTTGCGACGAGAGTCCCGTGTGATTTGCTAGTCTGTGGTTGAGCAGCAACGTCTTCGTCGAAGCTCTTCTTTAGCCCCGCATCAATGTTAGCTGAGGCTCCAGGCGTACGTTCCTCAACCCTGTCTTTTTCAATTGTCTGCAGCGAAAATAGTAAGCGATCCGAACTCTGTCGTCTTCTTCCAGAACGATATATTTACCGTGCTAGTGGAATCGTAGCCGCTATCGATAACGTGAATAGTCACACCTTCTCCACCGAGAGAGCTTCGGTGATAGACATAGTTACTCGATGGAGCTCTGGGATTGAAAGCGCCAGTGTTGCTTCGAGATATGTCGGCCAACGCCCACGAACCCGTTGGCTGGTCAATGTATGGACCCCACAGGAGTTCTACCCTTTCGTTTCCCATAACTTCTACTCGCTAGAGGAAGACAGAGAAGTCAGCGTCTGCTGTTATGCGAATGTGCTGGAGCGCGTCCTACCTCTTCGTTTCGCAGCTCGTCGACAACCGCCGGATGGAAGCTTCCCGCGAAACCATGAAAAATGGCGCTGAAGTGGTCTGTGATACCAGAGAAGACCTTGCCGTCCGGAGATACTGGATATTGAGCGCATAGGCTCTCTACTCGCCGCATGAATCTTGCAGGAAATTCTTCTTCAATTGGTTCCTTATAGACAACAGCATACGAATCGGGGACCGTGAGCTGTTGATCAGCCTGAGCCAGAGTTGTCCCGTCTTGCATCGACATTATGACAAAATTTAGATTTATTGGGGAAAACTATATGGATTAGTGGGTTTTCAGCTGAGCTCGAAGTAATGTAACAGATCTGTAACGGCCGGGAGAAAGTATGCGATGTTGTGCTGCTTCGAAACTTTCTTGGATGTCGGGAAAGTCCATTCTTTATATAATAGTTTGCCTTGAGTGCTCTATCTATATACTTATCTTTTACATAATTACAGTGTAAAATGGGACGTGATTGCATTGTGAATGATGTTTCGATTGGTGCGTGCGCATGCTCCGATTCCCCATAGAGTTGGTCGAATTTGCCTTTGGGGATAGAATGCGCACTGAGGAATAGAAGCCCTCAGCCGTAACTAGACCAGCTGAGTTTGCGAAGACAGGAACAGGATAGCTCTTGCCACATGGATAGCTCTGCCCCGCACAAGCTGAGAGTCTTCGAGATTAGTTTAGCTGATAGCTATGCAGCCTGCTTGTATCTTGCATTCCGTGGGGCTGCAATTGTGGAGGCGAAGGCGAGATTCTTGAGTTTGGGCACCCGGTTTTCGTGGACTGCAGCATGCATGTGCGTGCGCCAGGCAGCCACAAAGTGGCGATCCTAATTTCAGGTGCCCGACCCTCACTGCCAGAAAATATAGCTGGGCCAGGATTTGAACAGTGAAGCTTGCGGAGCTCTGTCGGGACTTTACCATGTATACATGCGCCTACGTTACCGGCTGAGAATCGGATCCGTTTGCATCTAGATTCGACTAACACCTCACGACACTTCAGAATCAGCTGAATCGATTCCGAATTTCGAAGTGCATCTGTGCACGGAAACCATGTCGATGCTAGGGGTTCGCTCCACATAAAACGCCACATCAACAGGGGTAGTGCCCGCGTGGTTGCCAGCGCGAAAACGGGTATTTCCGAACGCGAAGCGCGGCAGACGGTCCGTACTCGCGACCTTGACACCGTTAGACCAGTCAGGCAACCTAACGGCCAAAAGCGAGCCTTCTAACAATTGGACGCCCAATATTTGTCTCGTAAACCAGACGCTGGATACAAGGCCCATTTTACCAACTAGTAGGAATTGAATTCCGATTGTTGACCGTCCCAAGACCACTTCACACCCATTACCTAATTTTTCAACGTTGAAAATCGAATTATCATGAGCAGTCGATTAATAGATGCTCTATACTCTGTACAATGTGAACTAATAATCTATCCAAAATTTTCTGTCAAGAATCATGTAGCGAATAATTTCAAGGTGGTGATACCACCCGTAGAACCATGTCCAAAGATATTATCAAGCAGCAGGTCGCTCCAGCTTATCCACATGATACAGCCACAGTCCAAACATGGCCTTCCTGCCACTACTCAACGTATTCCAATCAGTCCCAGATGGAATCTTCGAGTTAGGATCCTTCATCAACACCTCGCCAAAGTTGTTATAAGCATCGAGATTGTCAACATTCTCAGCATATAATCGAGCGATCTTCTGCGCGATGATGTTCTCGTCCGGCTTCCTCAGAGCTTCCAGCAGACCGGCCATGAGTCTATCGGAATAGGCTTCGTTTTTGGTTATGTCTTTCTTGCCGGTTATGTCGACTGGCTTGGGGTTTGTTAGCTGTTTGAAAGCATGGGTGTCGATATCTTGGATTAGGAATTGGATGCCGACGCATCGTTGTTGCTGTGGGGTTAGATTTTCATCAGCAGTTTGATATTTTATTACATTAGTTGGGTGCATATAGAACCTACATTCATCAATCGCCAGAGACGGTAGTCCTTCACTGTTGCGGCCCACGCCGGCGGGCTTTAGAATCGTTAGCACAGTTGATTATATATATATAGCAAGTATAAACCTTCATAAGATACACTACTCACTTTGAACAAAGAAGAGTATCGCCGCCGCGAGCATTCCAAGCTAAGCGGACATCCTGGTGCAAGCTGGCATTGCCACCAGTGGTGCCATCGGCATTGGTTTTGGCATAGTTACCGCCTCCACCACCATATGGAGACTGAATGCTTATACCTGCAGCTAGCCGAGTCTTATTCTTGACCTGTGCGAGGGTTGAGTGCTCTTCAGTCGTGATGTCCCGAGTGCTGTACAAGAAGCCGCCCAGCGTGAAGCTTGTGGCGAAGATGGTGCCTATGCAATGAGATTTCGTATTTAGCTTTACGGGTGTGTGAAGCAAAGGCATATGATTAAGCGATGAGAAGCCTGTACAGCATACCATATTTTCGGTAGAATCTATCGGCACCATCTTGATCCGTAATGCGGTAGATGTCTTCCTTGCATTCATCGGTCAATTCTAGAGAGTCCGAGTCGAGCTCTACGCCAACTCGAGGGAACTGAAGCGGATGAAGTTAGTTCAAATGAGACTTTGTCTGAACGAAGAGTTGAGTAGCCCGAATTCGCGAAGAATATAAAGAGACACAAACATTGTATGTAGCCGCTAGAGCCTTGACTGCAGTTTCGGTCTTTTCTTGGTTCGCGGTAGCCTGTTCTTGGTCCCACGCGCCGCTAACAGAGACGGGAATCTTGAACGTGCTATTATTTGTCTTGGTTAGAATATGGGCAAAAATGTTCCACGTCGGGTCTCAATGTAAACTCACGCATTGCCCTCGATAGATACGCTGTTGAAACCTTCTTTGAGCATTGTTTTTTGGAAGTTATGGGTGATTTCTGTAATCGAGATTTCCGCGTCGTCGCAGACGTAGAACGGCGGGATTGTGGGAAGCGGCTGATCTGCATCCGCATCCCCGTCCGTCTGACCATTCCCTGTCTTTGCTGCCTTGGGCCGATTCGATCTGATCTTGAAAGCTACACCATAATCCCATCATCAATAACGCCGTACTTTGACAAGTTCGATAGTATCAATATATTTCGGGTGGAGTTGTACGTACCTCTTCTCGGCGCTTTCACAATGGCACTTTTCTTACCGTCAAAGTAGTATCCGTGGAGAGCGCGATTGTTAGTCAGAACTCTATCCCACTGCTGTTCCGTGAGATCAGCCGGTTCAGTGTACTCCTTGCTCGTAACATTGGTCGCCCAATCGGTCTCCAAGCTAGCTAGCTTACGGTGGCTTTCGTCGAAGGTTGGCAATTTCCCCGGCGTAAGACTGGGATCTCGGGCTCTCTCTAGGAATTTTCGAAAATCGGATTGGTCCACGCCTGAGATGAGTTTACGCTCTTTTTCGGTTGTGGTCTTGGTTTTTCCGTCTGTGACTTGCACCTTGAGCATCTTTACTTCGATGTCCGACGAAATCTCGGAGTCTGCTTCTTCTTCTGCTGTCTCGTCTTGGGATTCTTCTTCGCCTTCCGTGTTTTTGGGGTCTTTTGAGCCTGAGGCCTTGGCATCAGGTTTCTCTCCGTCGGCCTTTGAAGGCTTTTCCTCTTCGGTCGTTGAAGACTCCTTCTCGTCGGTCTTTGAAGACTTCTCATCGACTTTTGAAGGCGTCTCCCCGTCAACCTTCGAATTCTTCTCCCCATCAACCTTGGCTGTCTTCTTCTCGTCCACCTTTGGAGGTTGTTTGAATAGTTTAAGGATAGCTTGACCCTATTCAAGCCAACAATCATTTTAGTATTTGATCACAACCGTATACACTCACTATAAAATGGCAAATATCCTACCTCAGGGACAAGAGACATGTAATATTCCAGGGTAGTAGCCTCATCAAGACGGGTCTTCCCATCACTCGTAAAGAACAGCTTGCTAGAACTACCCATTCAAAATACATCAGCAATCTCAACTTTTTCGTTAGAAGGATATGTGAAACTGACATTCGACACTTAGAGCGAATCATCTTGAGGGTGATTTCAGAGGGCTTCCCGGACGTTGCAAAAGTAGTGTTCGGAAATGAAGGGTAGATTGTGTCGTCGGTGCTTTGCACCGCGATGTGAAACTGAGTAGCGGTCATTGCTGATAGAGTTATGGAATACGGATAGAATTATTGTATGTGAAATGAGATGGGAGGTAGAGTCTCGAAAGAGGTAGTGAGGGTACTTGGTTTCGTATGGAGTAAAGGTATATAGATCTATGTGTGAAGTCGATATCTAATTGAAAGAAGGACGCCTCTATATACGTTTTCATGATTTAGAATGGAGATTTGTAGATTCCAAAATCATACCGACAGCTGACAGTCTGAGAACATCAAGTCAGAACGTATAGTCGGCTCCTCTATCGCTACTGGATTTGTCAAGATCTATTCCAAGGCATCCAGCAGGCTGCATCCTGAACAAGCAGGTTTCCCAACCAGACGAACTCCGCGCGTGCCGTTCCGTCTATCTGGGCATAGCCCAATCCTCAGCTGAAAACTGTCACATCTTCATGCTGATCGATGCATGCTGCATACACATGAGCAAATTATTCTGGATTATCCTGGATAGTCCCTGATATCAATTGACCTCAGCTGGATTATCATCATGATGGAGCTCTAGTTACTAGTTATCGATAGCCCTGGGTTGATCGTCGAGGCAAGATCAAGAAAGCCAGCCTGCGCCCTCGGCTGTTATTTCCCCGGCGGGCTATCGCCAACAAAAGATGCATATTCCGAAAACCCATCCTTGAAAAAGGTTATGATGTTCAGATCTCTGTTCAATCTCAGCTGAGCCCCGCGCGGTTGGGCAAGCTAAACTCTACTGGCGCCCGAATCGCGACGGTGCGTGCGGGGAACGCGGGTCGCATCGGGATGCCCGCCGTTGCATCTGTTGGCAGATCTAGACGACGTGTTGTCCAATGGGCGACAGGGACCGGCATGCAGCACTAGCATGCATGATGGAGCATGCTCATAAAGGCTGCAGGAGTCGAACTCGGAGTACGTCCTGCTTGAGCCATTCGGTAAATTGGACCGAAGCTAGTCGCTAAGCATGATAGCTTGAGTATAATGATCCCATTGTGCGTAAATCCTTCTCATGATTCAGCTGCTGTAGCTGTAGATCTCCATTTTGATAAGTTGTAAGGCAGCAACTTCACCCTGCACAAGGCTCTCGTGGTGTATCCAGATATCTGTTCGAGCGATTGAGTGCAAGTTGGAGCCATCAATGCATGGCCGCCGTCTTTGCCATATAATGCGTCCCTTTCTTGAGTTCTAAGCTATAAAAGCAGTCTCCTCAAACCTTCAGTCAACCACTCTATTATATTCGGTGAACCTGCGATATATACTTTTATATTTATTTCAGAGGAATATAACATTTCGAGATCATCCTTCGTCTTGAAAATACTACTTCTATAGTAAATCTATATATCCAGACTTAATATACTTTTGAAAATACAGAATCCTCGTACAAAATGGGCATCAAGATCAACTTTGAACCAACAACCCCAGAAGACAAGCTCCTCGTCGACGCAGTCTCAAAGCTAGCCGGCAGCCCGCAAGATGTCTTCACAACATACACCGCCCCAACCGGCGAGGTAAAGGACAAGTTCATCCTAAACTCCAAGGGCATAACCGGTACGTCCACTCATCAGCTGTAATGTCATTTCATTTCATCCTAGATATACATGTACAGCTGTTTGATTAATGGTATCCGTAACTGGTGATATAGGTAATGCCATTGCATCCCAAATATACTGTACAGCTTGACTGACTGGTGGTATGGGGTAGATTTACAGAGGTATATCCTAATGGGCATGCAATTCCCCAGCGACAACGACAAATTCGAGACCAAAATGCCGGCATCATCGTTCAGCATCATCACTAAAATCGACGACACAATCTGGAAGGTATCCCTCAGCTTCTTCATATATAGACTTGCATGCACTGACGTGTATGATAATTGAAGCGAACCCGCGACCAATTTGTCGAAATCTCCGTGTCCTGCAAGAAATTCCACGACGAAAAGCTATTCCGAATCGGTATACACCATACCACACACATATAAGATATATCAAAAGTATACTAACGGCTTATAATGTAGCAAACTCGGCGTCGACGACGCGCAACTATGCGTCACGAGCGCTCCACCACCTCTCACAATCCAAATATGTGAATCTGCGAGAAAACCTGCTGATACTACTGGACCCGAAATACCGGCGAACAAAGGACGACGACTACGAAGACGCAAGGGACACCGCTGCCGCCACATTGAATAAACTCAAGCTGGACGCCGCCGAATCCCGCGCCGATATCGTCGAAGTCATCAACTCTCTCAAAGCTGTACTTTTCCCTCCACACACCAATTACCCTATATTACATGACTAGAGAGTAGCTAATGGTATGGTATGTATTGTAGTTCAGAAGCGAGACAGAGCTTCTGAGAGACAAAGTGATAAAATTGGCGGAGGCGTACGACCAGAAACGCACAATGCCAGACAGCACGCACAAGACCATCAGCGAGGCCGTCGACGCGGAGCACGACCGCGTGCTCAAGGACCTCGAGAACGCGGAATCCGCAGCGGAAAAAGAAGAGGAATACAAGGTATATTCACCTCTATCACCACCCCCCCCCCCCAAATTCACCGTCACTCACCCTCTCATGAACGAATAAACGAATAAACGAATGAATGAATGAATGACAAAGTGGACGAACGAACTGACGAATAGTAAAGGTAGGAATAGACATAGGTTCCTACCTCCTCCTAACAATCGGCGACGCCCCCCTCTCCATCACCGGCGGCATCCTGTCCGCCTTCAGTAAATATAAACTAGAAGACACCGTCATCGCAGCGCGCAACCGCGTCAAAAACCTCGACAAACAAAAAGCCGCATCGGCAAAACTGATAACCTACATCGCTGCCTTGAAAGCGCAGTTCAAGACTATCGACGATACGATGGGGCGGGCTATTAAAGCTATGGAGGATCTGGGTACGCTGTTCGACGACCAGCAGGCGTCGTTTGAGGAGCTGGGAAGGGCTATGGCGGCGGTTAGGAGTGATATGGAGGAGAGTGTGTATAAGGCTCGACGAGGGGGGATTATCGACGGCGTTGATATTGCTATCAACAATTTGGGAAAGGTAAGAATCATATTGTCATATTCTGGTTATAGTGGTGGTGGGGTGCTAATTGGGGAATGTAGTTGAAAACGTCGGCGGACGAGTTTTATCGGTTCTACGGTGGGGAGAAGGTTGAGTATGAGAAGTTCAAGATCTGGGAGTAGTCATTCAGTGTATACGAAATGTCAAGAATGACGGTGGATAGAGCCTGGGACGTTGACACGAGTGAATGTGGTTAGTACCTGGTTTTCCGATTAGAGATTTAGCCAGTTTGGTGTGTCAGATATATTGGGCAATCTCATACCACTGTCAACCGATATATTTCCCCTCAATACAATCACCACTAGTATATTAAATTCGTGAATTAGTTTAGTCAGTCTACCCCGATGTCTCATAAACAGACAGAGAGAAAATCGACGTAGAATAGTCTGTCTGACTTTACAACGTTAGCGACCTCGCAATCACTCTATGATGAAACACACGTCAGACGCGGGGTAGAAAAAAAAGATCAAGGTTGAATGAAAAAAGCCTCTCATTAGAATCTGCATCGTCACACTACTAGAATATTGGTATCATCGAATAAAAAAACACATCCACCATCGTACATCAATCAATCACCAAGCTGGAACGAAACAAAAATCCGCTCTCCTCATGTCTCATATGCGTGCGTTGAAGAGAAGAAAAGAACATAAACGAGACAGTACGTCTCTTGATCATAAGATATTAAAGGCGAGGAGGGGAGAAGAAGATACGCGAATCGTCAGAGACTAGACTGTTAGCAATATGTATAGACGCTTTCTACAGGGCCATGCCGAAGCCGGTGAGGGCGAATGCGCCGACGAGGCAGGCGAGGTGCAGCAGGCCGACGGAGGCGGGCTCCAGCGATCGAGCGGCGTTGGGGGAGGCGGTGGGAGAGTCGGTGGATGGGCTGGAGGTAGTGGCGGCGGCGTTGTCGTTGGTGTCGGTGGATCTAGGAGCAGAAGAGGAGGTGGGAGCGGCGGAGGAGGACTGGAGGGTTGTGGAGGGGACAAAGTCGGCTGGGTCGAGGTTGCCGCAGGTGTTTGTGTTCCTGCAGAGTTCCTGGAGCTTCGGCTCCGTGGCGTTTGCTGTGTTTGTCAGTATTACTAGTAGTTGAAAGGAACAACGATTCGAGGGAGAGAGAAGAGCAGCGTCCCCGAGACTGAGAGAAGAGAGAACGTACCAGAGACGCATTGGGCGATGTAGGCCTGGCAGACGTTGAAGGGGAGGGTGTCGCGGTACTTGACGATGTCGGGCTTTGAGCCGTCGGCGCAGTTGCAGGTGTAGGTGAGCTTTGAGATGTCGCACTCGTTGTCCTTCCAGTCCTTGCTGCAGAGGGTTGTGCAGATGTTCATCTGGGCGATGCACCAGCCGTTGCGGGTGTTCACGTCGACGGAGGACGGGATGATGGTCTGGTTGCCCAGCCCGACGGGGTTCGAGGAGGAGGATTGCGCGGCGGCGAGGGAGACCAGGCCGGCGGCAATGGTGAATGCGATGGAGACCATGTTGCGAGAGATGATGGTGGTGATGACGATGCGGGTGGTACTTTGTGTGCACGCGAGGAAGAGAAGCGGATGATAAGAGGGCGCGATAAGAACGGGGGTATTGAAGTACTTTAATAAGTAGTTATAGGACGCAGAGTGCGAGCAAGAAGTACTTGGACGTAGTATGAAGAGGGAGATGAGAGATGAGATGGGATGAAAGGGCGGAGGGAAAGGAAATTAATTGGCCGTGGCAGAGTTTCTTTTTAACTTTTTTTTATTTTTTCTCGGGCAGGAAGGAAGGAAATAACACGATCATTAGCCGGGCACCTGGAACAGCGTCACGACAACCGGCAAAACTATAATCCACACTACTAAGTAGTATACCACCTCCTGCTAGGTATATTTGAATCGGACCAGCCTCTCGACGGGTGCTGGTATTCAGTGGAAGCATTCCTGTCGCCGGCTTCAGCGTTCGCTGTTTCATGGCCTGACAAACCGGACAGCGGCTGGCCAAACCGAGCGACCGTCACACCGCCAATCAGCTCATGCTCTTCGTACGTATTGCTCTGCTGCTCTTACACATGCTGACGCATGCGAGTGTACAGGTACGTGATACATACTTACATACTGTACATGATGATACACACATGTGCATGCTGATGATCGTGCATGCGCCCCATAGGCCTATACCTTCGTCTGAATTGACGATGCCGGGGCCCTGCGCCGACCGCTCTCTTGGACGGAGCATTGGCGCTGCATCGTCATTACCATCTGCATGCCCTCTCCACGACCTCACAGGACCAGAATCTTCTCCAAATTGACTACAGTACAGAAGAATAAGTGACCGGATCGCGAACGGGCAGCTGGCGGCATTCCGGTGCAGCAAACGGGCAGGCGGCATGGCATGTTGGCCCAAGTCGACCGGACTAAAACAGCCGGGCTGCTGTCATCGAAACCGGGGCCATCTCACAGAAAACGCGTCCTCGCCCGGCGATTGGCCAATCAGCGCGCCCGCCTCGGCTTCAAGCTTCCGAGAACACCAAGCCGCCAAGAAGATCAAGTCTTGTCGTTCTGTCACCAGCCACGTTGCCCATGCAGGATGATGCTGCCCGCGTGGCGGTGTTCTTCTCCTGTGGCACAGCTCCGTTTGCTTCATCGAAAAGAGAGCTCGCTTCAACCTGCGGAATGCGACCGCTAACTACATGTAAACGCACCTCCACCGTGGACACCAAGCTGTCTCCCCCCCCGGGCCCCTTCTCAACTACACACGACGACGACGACGACGACGACGACGACCATCATCACGGCCTCACGATCTGTCGTTCGCTCATTCAGACACTCATTTGATCCATCCGCCCCGGCTTTGTCTGCTGGACAGTTCCCTTGGCACGACTATGGCGCTTTCGTGACACTCGCGCATCCAACGTGGCCGCTAACCCATCCCCCATCCAGACATCCAACTCCTCTCCTCTCCCCCCTTTCGTTCATCTGTTCATCCGCGGCGTCCCCGAGACCACACCCGCCGAGCTGTCGCATGTCTTAGGATCACTCTCTCCAGAAGGACCGTGACCTCGCGATGGCGACGTACACCAACATCCCGCTGTCCGCGACGACGGCCGACAGCCGCGACTCCCTCGAGCTCGCCTCCCTCGCCTCCTCGGACCACTCCTCCCGCCGCGACTCCTCCTCCTCCTCCAGATCCATATCCTCCTCCCGCCGCCTCTCCGCCGAACTCGCCACCCACGACGACCCTCTCACCCTCGAGATCGATGACACCGAAACCACCCGCCGGGCAGGGTCCCGGCCGCTCCGGCAGCGATCCTACTCCGTCGGCTCCACATTCGACTTCAACGCCCACCTCTTCCCGCTCTCGGCCTCGGCCTCGGACCCCCTCTACCTCTCGCTCGACCCGACGACCACCCGCGGCTCCACCTTCCAGAACCTCGAGAAGCAGAAATCCATCACATACCTAAACGGCCTCTCGCTCGTCGTCGGCCTGCAGATCGGTTCGGGTATATTCAGCTCGCCCGCGCAGGTGAACTCGAACGCCGGGTCGCCGGGCGCCGCGCTGATAATATGGGTGATCTCAGGCGTGCTCGCGTGGACGGGGGCCTCGTCGTACATCGAGCTCGGCGGGGCCATACCCCTCAGCGGCGGTGCGCAGGCGTACCTGCAGCATATATTCGGCGATCTGCCGGCGTTCCTGTTCGCGTGGGTGGCCATCATGGTCATGCGGCCCGGGTCGACGGCCATCATATCCATCATCGCGGGGGAGTATCTGAGCTCGGTGCTGTGGGGGTCGCTGGCGGAGGACTCGACGCCGCCGCCACAGATCGCCGTCAAGGCCATCGCGCTGGGCGGGCTGTGGCTCATCACGCTGCTGAACTGTCTCAGCACGAAGGCGGGCACGAGGATGGGTGATGTGTTTCTGATGGTCAAGCTCATCAGCTTGATCGCGATTACGGTGATTGGGATCGTGGTTGCGGTTACCGGGTTCTCGGTCAAGCCTGGTGGGCCGTCGAACGAGTGGAAGCAGGGGAACTGGTTCCAGGGGAGCAGTCACGATCCGGGTGCCTATGCCGTAGCGCTGTACGCCGGCCTCTGGGCATTCGACGGCTGGGACAACGTATGCCTCTCTCCATCTGATATATACATATCTTCATGATAAATCTGGTATAACTGACTTTTGGCAGGTAAATTATATCACAGGGGAGATGAAGAACCCGTCGCGCGATCTACCCCGGGTTATCCACTCGGCCATGCCGCTCGTCATCGTGTGCTACCTGCTCGCCAACATCTCCTACTTTTTCGTGCTGCCCTCGTCCATCATCGCGTCGTCGACGACCGTCGCCGTCCGCTTCGGCACGACGGTCTTCGGCACCGCCGGCGGGATACTCTTCGCGCTCGCCGTCTCGATCAGCTGTCTTGGCGCGCTGAACGCCACGACGTTCACGTCCGGCCGGCTCGTCTACGTTGCCGGGAAGCAGGGGTATCTACCGCGGGTGTTCGGCCGTCTAGGCATCCGCTGGACCGCTGCATCCGCCGCTGCCGCCTCGTCGACACCCACGCTCAAGGTACCTGTCTTTGGGACGGCATACACGCGGACACCGATTATAGCGATGCTGCTGAACGCTGTTCTCACGTCGTTCTTTATCGTCGTTGGCTCGTTTTCGGCGCTGCTGACGTTCTATGGTGTTGCTGGGTATACGTTTTATTTTCTGACGGTGCTGGGGCTTATTGTGCTGCGGTATCGAGAGCCTGAGCTGGAGAGGCCGTATCGGTGCTGGATTGTGACGCCGATTACTTTCTGTTGCGTGAGTTTATTCCTCGTGAGTCGTGGGGTTTTCGGGGCGCCGGTGCAGACGGGGGGAGTGGTTGTGTTTGTCGGGGTTGGTGTTGTGGTTTATTGGGTGAGGGTGGGGTTGCCGAAGGGGGTGAAGAGGGTGTTGCGGGTGGGGAGGTGGCGGAGGGGGACGCCGGGGGGGGAGTGGGCTGCTGTTGGTGAGGCGCGGCCTGTCGTTGCTGAGTGATATATCAGTATCTTGGTGTATACCTTGGTGTTTTGATATTGGAGTGGGATGGGGATGTTGATTCCAGGAGGGGAGGGGAGGGGAGAGAGGGCATGTGAGAGTGGGGATTGCATTGTATTGGGTATTTGGAGGGTATCGCGAGTATAGTCGTGCATTGCATTTGACGGCCGTAATTGTAATATTAGTAATGAATGCATCATGGGTATTGGGCTCAATCTATTATATATAATTGCGTGCTGCATTTGTACGAGGCTACAGTTATAAACTTCTACATCACGAGATCATATGAAATGATAGTGCTATGTGATAGAAGGTTTATAAGTTCATAGTATCGGTTATATACTAACTCTAGGTTACATATCGTATATACTTAGCTACATGGGAATAGAGCATTCGCAATGTGATACCCGTATCTAGTATTCCTTGTGAGACATTGACGTAAGTCTAGATTGGGAAGGGTAGGTCATGCGCTATGCGTTCACGGGCCCGAGGATTCATGCGGGCCAGAGATATGGACTGCATGGACGGATGGATTACCGGATGCGATTAGCATGGGTTGGGATACGGCTTATCCACTCGCTTTCGAATGTTCCGATATTTCTTAGATTGTGCATTATATATATTTTGGAAAATAGTTAGCTGGGACTTATCATCTCGTATATACTGCTATTGAATTGAAACAGATTCATGAATTCAATAGAACCATGAGTATCAATATGATCATCAGATCTATAGATCTATTCTAAACTATATCGAAGGTGGCATCTTTATATGCACGCTGGACATGTGAGCAATGATAGTTGCTACTGAATTAATTACATTACCAGATCTGTGAATCTGTAGACTAGCGCTGTGTATTTTCGACGGTAATTCCCAGCCCTCGATATAATATAGACGGCATGACGCCGATGAAGCCGAATTTCAGAGGCTAGCGCAATGTATACTTGACACATCATGATATCACCAACCTAATGTTACTAGTACTTGATATATACGTAGCAGCAGGCCTGACGACGTTACTTGGTACTATACCGTCGATATATTATAGACGGTACAGGCCAGGTAGGATGCGTAAACGTGGGTAAGTCTCACGGTGGGGCACGCCTGGCATGGTCTTATTGTGAGGCTACTTGGCCCCCGTTGCCATGCACTTGCTCGAAGCGGCCGGCCGGCGTCGAAAGCGGCGACGTGCAGCGGAGACAATCGCGGCGTGTTGGGCGTGGCATCTTGCTGCCCGTCTGCATTTTAATCGTGACAGCTCCACTGCTCTCACTCCTCTCTCTCTTCCTCTCTCCTCCTCTTCATCTCCCTCATCGTCGTCGACGGTTCCACGCAGATACACATCTACTCTGTGGGTAAGTAAGCTCTCTCCTACCACTTCCTTACTTGGTAGCTATGGCCGAGCAACAATTCCACTGACCAATGCAATTCGTCGCTAGAACCCGGAGCCCTGGAGCCGAGGCCATCTGCAGCTGATTCCACGCGTAGTGGGGGACCGCCACCACCATCCCATCCCACCGCCTCGCGAATCAGAGCTCCCGGAGAGGACGACTGGGGCTGGACCCCTGGCTGCTGCTGCCCGCTGCTCCAATTTGCCATTCCGGCCATTCCCACCGCTGCGCGGGTGCTAATAAAACACCAAATTTCGTTAATTCCAGCTCGCTCGCTCGCTCCAGTCGAGTTCTCCGGCTGCGGCGGCGGGCGCGGCCACTCGCGCGCGACTGTTACATTAGTTCGTTAGTAAAGAGAGGAAGAAATACAGAAACCGATAGTTGCCATTGCATTCCGATACATACACACAGACACATCCGTCTACACGCTCGCTCCCCTTTCCGGCCGCTATATACACGACTGCCGCCGCCGCCAGCGACTAGCCTACACACAGACACTCCCACACGCACACACGCAGTGTTTTCTTCTTCCACCAAAAATTCGTACACCTCCGTGCCGCTGCGAGTGCTTCTGCCATCGAATCGAGATTTTAGATCTGACGTCCTCACATACACGCGAAGAGAACCGCGGCCTCCTTCTTGGTACGGTAGGGATATTGTATATTATTGTTGTAGTGCCTGAGCTCAGGTCCAAGCTTCGAGGCGAGGAGGGAAAGGAGGAGCGGTCCATCAGCAGGGTCTGGATCGGATCTGGATCTCGATACAGCGAGAAACTTGCCCAATCACATCGGTATCTGATCCTTCCACCCACAATTGCATTCATCCCTCCCTTTCTCCCTCATCTCCTCCTGCCTTTGGGATCTAAACATGCTGTTGCCATACTTCCTTCCTTTCAATTCGACTACACGTCCCGCCTCGAGTCGGCAACAGCATCTAGCTGGTCGGTCAGTCGCGTAACTAACTTCAACATAACCACCCCTAGATGCACCACTGCGACTGCTACGCGCCATGGCCTCGCCGTCACCACCCCGACCCCCGCCGATACAGACGGCCCTCGCGTCCCCGCGCCGCCCTCGACCCCCGCCCAACCCACCGTCCTCGACGGCTACCGTCCTGCGCACCCCTAGATCCGCCGCGTCGTCGACTTCTCCGAGCGCGCGTAGAGCCCAGCAGGACCCGCTGCTCTCGCGCCTGACGCCCAGTGCTATCACGAAGATGTCTGATCTCGACTTCCTCCCCGGCGAGAAAGAGGTCGGCGTGCGTGCTGCCACCGCCGCTGAGAAGATTGACGTTTGGCTGCGCGAGGTCGAGACGTGGGAGGAACTGACCTTCTGGTCGAAAACCAACGGCGACGGCTTCCGCATCCCCGAAGACTCCAAACAGCGGAAGAAGCGGCGGCGCATAGACCTCAGCGCCAGCGCGGCGGTCACGTCCCCCGCGGTGTCAAAACACTCGCCGGTCAAGCCTGTTGCGCGGCGATTGTTCTCCGACCCGACGGGTGCGTCCAGCGGTGGGCCGTCCGTAGCTGCGCTAAAGCTGGATATGAAGACGAAGGACGCGATATCCATGTCCGAGATTGACGAGCTGCTGTCGCCGACGACGACGCCGCTGTTCGTCAAACGGCTGGACTTCGACCTGGGCATGGGCATGAATTCACCAATGACACCGAGCAGAATGCACTCCGGCAGACCGTCCTCGCCGTTCGACAAGCCGTTTAAAAGACGGTCACTACAAGTTGCATCATTTGGCGGAAACGGCTCAATCACACCTACGCCGCTGAAACGGCAGACATTCGACTTCACACCAGGTCATAAACCTACGCCATCACCCACAAAACAGACCTTCAGACCAAGCTCGAGCCCGTCCAAGCCGGAACAACAACCACCACTCCCATCCACCGACTCGAACCCAGCATTCCTCGCCGTCCAGCCCCTCTCCTCGGCCGCCACCAGCCGCTCGCAATCACCCTCGCCGTCACCACTGCCCGTCACCGATTCCGAGACCGACGCACCAACATCCGATTCCGACTCCACCTCCGACTCTGACTTGCCCTCGGACGCGGACGAGTTCCTCGGCTCGCTCCCCGGCCCGGTGCTAACCTGCATCTCGGACCGAGTCGGCAGCATCTCCGCGGACCTAGCGCAACTGGACATCGAGGGTCTCAAATCGCGTGTCCTAGAATTCAAAGCCCAGCAGATCGACGAGCATGGTAACGGGCGGATGAGCGATAGTCTCGCCATTATCACCGCGACGACACTCCAGCTCCTACCGCCGCTGCACCGTCTCTGGCATCTGCTTGAGACATGGGGATGGCGCGTGGACGTCTGCCGTGTCGTGCCGACGTTTCTCACAAACCTAGATTGCGCGGAGGGCATCGTGATGCGCGGCGACGACGATGGCGCGCGATGGCTCGAGGAGATTGAGGAGGGTGTTGCGGCTGACGCTATCGTTGAATCCACGCTTGCGACGCTGGAGAACGGCGTCGACGAGATGTGGGAGCAGCGACGTTCCGAGGCGTTCGACCGTATCAAGCTATGTGCGGGGATTGTTGACGGGATGCTCGATCTGCTGGATGGAAGGGAGGAGACCATCCCCGACGAGTGGATTGATAGGGTTGACGCACTCGAGGAGGCGATGGACAGCTGGGTGGTCAAAGAGGTCGAGAGGGCGGATGTGCTCAAGCGACGGTGGAGGGAGCTGATCCGTCGGCGGAAAGAGGATGAAGAGCAGAGACGGCGGGCGGAGCGGGAGCGGCTGCGTCGAGAAGAGGAAGAGCGGCGGCGGAGACAGGAAGAGGAAGAGAGGGCGCGGCGGCAGGCTGAAGAGGAGAGGAAGCGGAAAGAGGAGGAAGAGCGGCTGCGGCTGGAAGAAGAGGAGCGAGTACGTCGGGCGGAAGAGGAGGCCTTGCGGAAAGCTGAAGAGGAGGCGCGGCGACTGCGGGAAGCTGAGGAGGAGCGAGTGCGGCTCGCGGAAGCTGAGCGTCTGCGGCTTGAGGAGGTTGAGAGATTGCGTAAAGCCGAACAAGAGGCAGCACGCCTACGCCGTGAAGCGGAAGAAGAGGCGGCACGACAAGCTGAAGCCGAGCGACTGCGATTGGAGAAGGAGCGCGAGGCGGAAGAGGAAGAGACTCGACAGGCTGAAGCCGAGCGACTGCGGTTGGAGAAGGAGCGGGAGGAACAGCTTCGACTGGCCGAGGAGACGCGACGGCAGCAGGCACTTGCAGAAGAGGAACTTGCGCGGCGGCTAGCGGAGGAGGAAGCGCAGCGGCGGGCGGCTGAACTTGCACGGATCCACGAGCTGGAGGAGCGGCAGAGGCTCAAGTATGAGGCGCTGGAGAGGGCGGAGGAAGAAGCTCGTGCGAAGGCGCTGCTGGAGCAAGCTGGCTCTGAGGATCCTCTAGCTGTGGAAGTCGATGATTCGGAAGCTGTTGCAGAATCAGATCTTCCTTTGGGGACTGAAGAGGCTGTTGAAGATGTCTCGAGCCCTGCGGCCCAGGTTGAGGATGTTGTTTCGGAAGCCTTGGCTGTGCCCACGGATTCTTCAATTGCGCCGAAGCCAAAGGAACCTGTCGCTGAAGTGGCTTCTCTGGACGCCGAGGCCGTGGATCTGGATTCGACAACAATACTAGAGCCGGAGGAAGAGGAGGAACCTGAGCCGATCATTGAAGAGGCCTCTCTCCCCGCGCCTCTCCAACCTGAGGTTGATGAAAACCTTACAACCGAACCAATACTTCACCCGCCGACTTCGCCAGACATCCTACCTCGCGACACAGAAATATATAACGATGATTCGGTCGTCGAGATTCTGCCGTCAATCTCAGAGACTCTCGAAACCGAAGAATCGGAGGTGGAGATGGAAGAGGTCGAAGACAATACCGCATTCTCAACGCAGATTCTGACAGACAATACAGCAGGCGAACTCTCTGAACCTGCTGACAGTGATCTGGCGTTGCAAATACCTCTGCAGCTGCAGCCGGCGCTGAGCCCCATTGCTGAGGAGGGGCGTTCTCCGGTGCTTGGGATTACCCGGACAGACGACGCGGATGAGCTATTACGGAACCTGGAGACTGTTATGCCGGAGTTTGACCTCGAGGAAGAATCAATACTCGTCGAACCGCCAACGACTCTTGAGCGAGAAGCAGACCCTCTCGATCTTACAACTCCGGAAGAGACACCTTTTGACCAGCCAGTTTCGTCGACTACAAATGACGATGACACTCATTTCCAGCCATTGGAGGATCCGACAATACAATCTCAAGATGCCCTGCCTTCCGAGAACGATCTTGCAGTGCCCGAGCCTTCGTTAGATCGCAGCTTGGTTGATCCTGAAGACAGCCTTTCTACTCCGCCAACTCTGCTGATAGATGTCATCAACCCGCCCATAACAGTTGCAACCCCGCTGTCAGCAGGCACTATTGTTCCCCCATCTCCACCTGTCCCGACTATCGAGACCAAGCTTCCTGAGACGACAGAGGATGCATTCGCCGTTTCGCCGCTCTTGACCCCGGCAACCTTGGTGGAGGAGCCTACGGATCTTTCACCTCACCTGCATGAATCGGGCGACTCCGGACGGCCGATCTCACCCGCTCCCAAGCTGCCGGAACCGGTGCCTGTCGTGACGATACATGCTGCGGTCCCAACGGAGACCATCAAAACCTCTCCGGTGGAGAATGCTCCCGCTGACAACTTACCAATCCTGCATGAGGCGGGCAAGGTCTCACCTTCAGATGTTCGCGTGGTCATATCAGAGGACGCTGGAGCTAGTGATGCGCAGATACTCGAAGAGCCCCAAGGTAATCAAGCTGTGGATACCCCGCGACGGGTAAGCCCCGTCCTAGGCCAGTCGACGGCGTCTACTCTCAATCGCCTGCCAACATCGCCTGAGCCGCCAGCGCCATCGATCGTCTATAACGGCCTAGAAGTATCAGAGTCCCCTCGCAGTCCGGAAAAACGTAAAGCCCAGCGATCTGACGTGCGGAAGGTGCATACGACAACGCTGGTATCACAGCCATCGCCATCGCCTTCTCTCAGCCCTGCTGTGCCGGGCCTTGCCGACGAATATGTCTCGGATATCGACGATAGCGACGTCGAGACCGTTGCAGACGACGAGGAGTTTCAGGCGGAGCTTAGGAAGGAACGCTTCGGAGATGACTCTGGCTATCGGTTGGGCTCGAAGGACCCGTTGTCGAATGATACTGTGGGTATGGGAAGGGGCTTGGCTGCGCCTGCCGTCGGTCAACTGTCGCCATCTAAGTCCAAGAAACTCCAGGGAGACTCGAACGGCTCGAAGAGCCCCGCTAGTCGCAACGGCGCCATGAATAACGCATCGACTAATGCTGCTGTATCGCCACAAGTTACACGCGGCGGCCTCAAACTAGCGAGTCCCTTCCATCTAAATACCCGGAACGCATTGGATGCCAGCAGTCAGCGACATGACTCCTTTGACAGTATCATGTCGAATGGGCTGCCCGATCAGAGCTTCAACAGTGTGCAATCCATCGAGATAGCTCGGGGTATCGCATCACCGTTGAGTCCGACTGGTAGTGTCATCCACCATTCGATCGATGAGTCGTTTGGTGCGAGCTTTAACAGCATACATTCTGATGATACTATTCCTGACGCGGCGGCGGTCGTATTGGATGATGCTGTGGATGCTGTCATCGAAGACCCTGACGTTGTGTTGGTCGAGGAGGACGAGGAACCTGATACTATTGCGATCGAAGACGACGATGAGGTGTCACCGATCAAAGAGTTCGATGACAGCATGTTCAGATACTCGGTCAGCGGCGGGAGCCCCACCAAGCGCAGCGGGAGTCCCTCCAAACCCCGACGGGATGAGTCGCCGGTTGCGGTGAAGAGGGCAGCTCCTGCTATCGTCAAAGTGCGGAAGCCGTCGCGAGGGCAGAATGACGCCGGCTTCTCAACGTCGCAGGTGAGGGATGCTCCTGTTTACGTGCCGATTGCACCGCCTCTGACAGCAGTGTTGCAGCAACCGAAGAGGCGCCAGTCGAGCGTTAGCAGCGTCAGCAACTTTACATCCGGCGCAGGGTCTAAGGCACCCGAACCCGTAGCGAGGCCCGCACGACCGCAGAGTCAGCTGGCGCATAACGTCCGGCGGGTGTCTAGTATTCCTACGATTGCCCTACCTAAGACGCAAGCGCAGAAGGACGCGGGCACCCGTGCTGATCGAAGCAGGTCTCATTCGCACCGGTACTCGTCTGCCACTATCAGCGTGTCGCATCGGGAGGATACGCCGCCGGCTCAGGGACACTCGAGACCTGATTCGAGGGCGGCGGCTATCCCGAGAAAGACGTCGTCCAGCCATATACCCATGCCCGTGCAGGTGCCTAAACGGTCATCTAGTTTCGAGAAGACCGGTGAAGCCGCGCTTAAGAAGCGGAGCAGTGCTAGCGGGACTTTCGCTCGGGATCGAGATGTGACGCCCAAGCCGTCTGCAGCGGAGACTAGGAATGCTCCGAGCAGGTCTTCGTCGCGGATGGGATCGTCGTCTTCGCTGCGGAGTCAAAGTAGCCGCCAGATATTGAGGAGCGCGCCGTCGCCGCGGTCACCGACTGATGCGGAGTTCCGTCGGCAGAGCAGCAGGATGTCCATGAGGGGCACGGCTGGACCGCATCCACGACAATCCGATCCACAGCTCAGTTCGCAGTCACGATCGCATTCACGTTCGAATTCACAGTCACAGTCACAATCGCATACGAATAACACGACGTCGTCGGGATACGGTCAGGATTCGGGGATTAAAGTTGTTAAGCGCAAGAATAATCTCATCTCGAAGCAACAGGCGCGCGCGTCGGCTGCCGATCGAGGCAGCGGCGCCATGTCACCTGTCTCACCGATCGACTTTCCCAGCTTGCGGCCGGTGCTTAATCCGCCTAGCACGCCGATGCAAGGGAAGGAGCTCGAGGATAGGCTCGAGAAGAAGATCAACAAGATTCTGATCGGGCTGCCGTCCTTGACGATGACGCCTTCGCCGATGAAGAAGCCGCCGCCACCACCGATCAATACTGCTGCTGAGCCGCCGATTAAGCAGCCGCGGTTCGGGGAGTCAAAGTTGCCGATTGCTCGACAGCCGTCGACGCCGACGATTGGGCAGGCGCCGAACCTGACGCTTGTGTCCAAGCGGACGATCTCTCAGCCGGGCGAAGTGAAGATGTATCATCTGCACAAGTCGGACGACGAGTCCCCTGTAAAGCTATTCGTGCGGCTTGTCGGCGACGGCGGCGAACGTGTTATGGTCAGAGTTGGTGGCGGGTGGGCGGATCTCAAGGAGTATCTTATCGAATATGCGGCGCATCACGGGATACAAGGATCGCGAAGGATGCCGAACGACAGCATTGTCGAGTTTGGCGATGATTCGCGGTCTATCAGAGCGAGTGGATCGAATAGCTCGCTCAGAAGCAGCTTCAGAGGCAGTCCGACGCCCACATTCAGCAACAGCAACAATAGCAGGCCTGGGTCGCCGTTGGTTGGTGGTGCTAAACCGCCGGTTCCTACGAGAGCTGAGTCCCCGTTCTTCAACAGGCGGCCTGAGAGCCCCCGTCCGGGTCAGATGGGGACTAGTCCTGGAGTCCGACTCGGACTGCAGAGTACCGCACATTCACGAGGGTCGCCGGGAACGCCAAGCTACGAACGCCCGGTGACACCCGGTGGCTCTGCGGGATTCCATTCGCTGTACACTTCGCCATCTTACGGCTCCGGGTTGGTGGTGAATCCAAAGCGGCCGATGTCAAGATTGAGTTTCGGGGACTTCGCGGACGCGGAGTCGCCGTCGTCGCCGGTGTCGTCTGTGCCACTGGGCCTCGCGGGGCCGAAGAGTCGAAACGTGGAGATATCAGCAGAGAAGCAGGCGTGGGTTGACGGGATGCTCGGGCAGGTTCGTAAGGCGAGCGCGGAGCGGAACGTCAGAATGGGGCTACCCCGAATGGGTTCCTCGAGCAATCTTCATGGCGCGGCTGCGGAAGACGATGCGGCGAGCACGGGTAGTGCAGGTGGGGGACCGCGGTTGACGGATATGGGCAAGGTAGGGAGCACGCGGAGGATGTATGTGACGAAACAGCCGAGCTATCTTGGGCTGAGGGGGGCGAAGTCGTCGAGCAGCAGTCTGAGGCTGTCGGATGCTGGGCGGGAGGAGCGAGGCTCCGGAAGGGGTTCATGATGGCGGTTATCATATTTAATATCGGTATTTTTACGCGGCTTTTTCTGCATTTTCTAATTGCGCATTTCGCATTTTTCGCACTCGCTTTTATTTCCGTTACTTAATTTAGCGGTTTCCACTGTATTTGTATTTTTGTATTTTTGTTCTTGTGGGTTTTATGGGACTTGTGCTGTGAACATGTTTAATGTGGGACGCTTTTGCTTTGGTTTGCTTGTATAAGATATCTCTCTGTCTGCATCCGTGCTGCATTGCTTGTCTTGCAATTGCGGCGTTGTACTCTTTAGTAGCTAATCGGCGTGCCGTACTTTTGTACGATTGTTTCTCTCGTGCTCGTTGATTTTACGATTGGTTTCTTTTGCTAGCTCTAAATTACCCTTCCCTGTACTTGTATCGACGCGTCGGCGGCGTTTGCTTTGGGCTGTTTGAGCATTTATGACGGCCTGTGCCCTGTAGGCTGCGGGCCGTTATAACTGGTAGTTACCTAATAATGCAGTCGCAAAAATTACCGACTCCTGAGTTACATTTACGGTCAAGACCGACGTGCACCCGCGCTTAGACTTCGTCCCCCCTGTCTACGAGACCACGATCAGTCGACCAACATAACTCCGAGACGGCTCATGAGCACACATCAAAGTAGCATCTAGAGTAATACAATCCGAGCAATTTTTTTGATTGGATGGATCTCAGGAATGCTCTGATGTCACCTGCAGGATGTCGCCTGTCCTGTCCTATAAAAGGTTGTGCAACGCACCTGCATTCCAGACCAGCTGGCACCATTGCCTTACGTTGGTGTTAATTAATTGTCGAGCTTATTATAACTGCGACCCCTTAATATGCTACGATGGAGACCGCCTCCTCGTCATCGCCGGCGCGCGGATCGCGATACGATGACGCTCACGGATTTTCCCTCGGAATTGATCGTTGAGGTTTTCAGCCATGTAAGTGGTCTAACTATATATACGCATATACCACCCTTGCATGATATATTATATGTTGAGCTGTGACACTGACGATATATACTAGCTGGATGTGTATAGTGATGTCCGCCGACTTTGCCTGGTTTGCCGGCGCTTCCGGGATATCGGAATGCCGATGCTGTATCGCACTGTTATATTGCGCGGACATCACAGGGACGGCATACACTGGCGGGAGCTACAGGCGTTCTTCCAGATTGATAATCCGTGGATGAAGTGCATTCAGTACCTTGGCGTGGAGGCGTACAGTTGCGGGCTGCCGGCGCTGCAGGATCAGCAGAAGGGGTTCTCGGGGATGATTGATACTGTGATTTTGCGGTTTCTGCAAAATCTGCGGAAGGATCAGTTGAAGGGGATGATGTACGTGCCTCTGGTTTGAATATTGTGTAATTGCATATATATTGGTGGGTATGGGCAGTTGCTGATAGATACTGTACCTGATGTAGAGTCTGCGATGGGATGCTGGTTGGTGAGGAGGTCGTCCGGTATATCAATGAGAACCAGCGCGGGATACGGTCCTTCTACGAGAGCGACGGCGTGCGGACGATCTATACCCGGATGAAGGGTAACCCGCCCATGAGGAAGCACAAAATCGGGATCGTCTCGCGCTTCTTACGCGGCCGGACCGGTCTGACGGACATCGCGCTGTCGAAGCTCCCTGGTGATGATATAATACCGTTTTACCGGGTGCTAGCGGATAACGCGGCGACGGTCCGGACGCTGGAGCTGGATTTGACGGCGTTTCGAGCGCAGGGTATCATGATGGATATGACGGTGCAGGCGATAAAGAACTATGGTGGCGATGTCGACAATCCGACGAAGCTTACGGCGTTGCGCAAGCTGGCGGTATATAAGGCGCCGGTGTATCCTGATCAGCTGGCGTCGTGCTTTGCTAGCCGTATGGTGGATTATTCACAGCTGACGTACCTGAAGCTATACCATTGCTATGGCGAGGGGTTGGAGTTCTGGAAAACATTCCCACGGTACGCTTTGCAACTACGGCATTTCCTGCTTGTCGACAAACGGGCGCTGGACGTGGAGGTTGTGAGTAAGATGCTGTTGTCGTTCCGGGGTCTTGTGGATCTGGTGCTCGAGTTCCCGCATGAGCCGGCGAAGGTGCGGGCTGGCGTGCTGAATCATGCGGATACGCTGGAGAAGCTCTACTGGCGGCCGGTGGTGTCGATGGACTGGCCGGTGCAGGACGAGGATGGGAATATGGTGATGCCGGGCAAGTTCCTGACGGGTGCCGAGCTGGACTTTCGTGGGTTTCCACGGCTGGCCGAGCTTGGTGCATGTATCTCTGAAACGGTAAGCATCACAATTTGTACCGTATATATGTATCCACGAGGAATTCCACTGACGAGATTATCTTCATAGGGTCTGCCAAAGCTGAAGGCACCACCGCAGCTACGTCTTCTATACATCCTACACACGGACATCTGGCCGAAAGACCTCCTCTGCTTTCCGACCAAGGCGGAGATCTCCCGCATCTCCCGCATCGTGCTCCCGGATGCATCATCGGCAAAGCAAATACCTCCATTCAAGTATCTCGTCATGGGCTACCGCAAGCATGCTCGCGAATGGCCGCTAGTACTCGAGCTGCAGTTGCCGCCGCGGGAACCTATTCATTGTCAGTCTGTTTATATTTCGGACCAACAGTATGCGTATCGTGAGGTGGGCGATAGAGAGATGGTTAGGAGCCATCCGCGGCTGAGGTTTCCCATGGAAATGGAGAACTGGGCGCCGTGGGACGCTAGGTACGTATGACATCCACGCTTCCATATACCCGCTGCATGGCACATGCATCTGTGCGGATACGTGCAGGTTATACATCGCACAGTGTAAATAATCGACGGAGCTAACTGTTGATGGCTGTGTATAGTGGCTTCTGGAGTGCAGCAGACCCAGGGATGGTGTGTTCACGCGGGCAGCTAGACGGCGGCTTGGTGTCGCTGCTAAGACAACAGGGTCTTGATTCGTTGATACGGTGTGATACCTATGGATGTCGCTGCGGAGAGCGTTCGCGACAGGCGTTTGGGAATCCTTATATGAATGCTTTTCTCGATTGGCGGATGCGGATGGGGTTGTAATAGAAGGTCTGTGGAGTTGGATTCTAACAATGATGTGTTGGGTTTGGTAGACGGAGATATACGGGGATAAACGGGCTTGTTGGACGGTGTTATTCGTGATGGTTTACTTAGAGGATTGGTGCTGCTTTGATTTCCGGTTGATTGGAGAGATATATGGGCGGGTTTCAGGGTAGATGGCTGCGGTTTGAGTTCAAGTCAATGATTAATTTGAAGTCGACTGACATGTAATTTTTTAATATCGTCTTTATGCGCATACAGGGATACTAAGTTAATGCCGTTCAGATTCTTTATTGATTCATTATAACGTGTAGCTGCAAGGAAATTTGCGAGGTACATGTGAATACACATCGGCCGGTGCATACAGGACCGTCTATATATCCACGAAGTCTCCTTCGGCGCAGCCAATAGTGTCAAATTGTAAGTAAAAGAGAGACGTGAGTGAAAACAAAGACCAAGTCCTCCAATGCGTCTCGCTACGAGTATGTTAGATCTGTGCGGTCAGCCGTCCAGTTCTCGATCAGATGAATGTATCACTTAATGATAATAGTCTTCGCCAAGCTGAGAAATATCCTTAGATTCAATGAAATCGCGACTACATCCGTCAGCGTACGTCCTCGTATACCAACACATACACCCATATTCATATCAACAATGGGTAGAAGAGAGAAAGATACATACTATTCCTCCCAGGGAAGCCAGTCGGTTCGGGTGTTGAGCATGGTCAGGTCTGGGCAGGCGTCATACATCTGGCGGTGCGTCAGATAATTAAACGACGTGCGAATATGTCCTGCGATCGTCTCGTGCTCGTGAATCTCGAAGATCAGTGTGCCGTGCTTCCTCTCGTCGTCGCGGTGGCCGATTGCGACGAAGCGCGGTTTGGGAGTGGAGACTATCTGAGAATTGTGGAAGGGCTTCAGATAGTCGCTTAGCACAGTGTAGATAGGGACTCTCTCGAGGGGGGGCATGAGGAGCCAGACGAGCTTCATCCGGCGAAGGAATTCTTTGTGGTGGGATCCTAGATTCGATGCAGCCTAGGTACAGCGCGTAAGTGTTACTGGTATACCGACGACAGTGCCAGAGCAGGATTGGGAAGATGAACAAATATTGTGAGACTTACGTTGTCGAAGTCTGGGAGGATAGCGAGCTGGCGGAGGCGAGGGCAGTGATTGATGAGGATGTCGAGCGAATCGTTGCAGATCCTCTTTATCCCGCCGACTTCCCGCCCGATACGGAAGAATAGGATCTCCAGCGTTTCTCCGTGGCTTTTGATCGCCCTCGCGAGCTCGATATACTCGGCTCTGTTCGACAGAATGTCGATATACAGCTCCTCCAGCCCGTCGAATGCATCGATGAACGTCGCCAGCGGCTCCCTATCAAAGATGCCTGAGAAGTGAAAGACCTTCAACCGCAGTGTCTGTTGCGCGAGGTCCCCGAGAGTGACTTTGAGTTTCTCGCAATCGTACAGTTTGAGCACCGTTAGATTCATAGTCTCGATGATCTTCGTCAGCGGCATCCACGAGGTGAACCAGCGGTCGCAGACGTTCGAGAGACAAAGGTATCTGAGCCTGGAGGCATAGTAGTTGGGTCCTATGACGCGTCGCCCGAGCGCCTCGAGCGCGATGTGGAGCCCGTAGTCCTGCTTCTCCTTACTCATCTGCTCGAGGACGTCTTCGAAAAAGTCGCAGCCGGGGCTGAAGGTGAATTCGTAGAGTTGTGGGAGCGACTTTATGGCGAAGGAGGCGAAGTGGCCTGCCCACTGGACGTAGTCGACGTTGTGGAGGTGCATTTGGCGGGAGTTCTCCAGACAGTAGGTGTAGAGTTTGCGGCAGCTCCAGTCGAAGTCGCTCTCGCCTTCTTGGACCCAGAGGCCTGTCAGTGCTTGTTGTTCCGAGATGAGGAGTCTCGCCAGCGCCTGATCGACATCGAGGTCCATATTCCAACTGCAAGTTCAACAACCTTGCTGTTAGTTCTGGAGTGTAAAAGGCTGTGGATCGAGGAAGGGAGGAGAGGTACATACATGAAGGAACGCAGCTGATTCTTCCGGAAGTTCTGCACAATGCTCATGATCGAAAAATTGCATAATTGCCAAAGCACGTCGTGCCAGTCCTCGTCGAGGGGACTGCGAGTCTCAGGCGCATAGGAAGGATACTCGACTGTGATGGTGGAGTCCCAAAGAAGGGTCTTTCCGCGAATGCCAAAATTTCTGATGTATGGCACGCCACGGTTGCCTGGCATGGCGAGAGACTGGAAATTGTTGACCTGGGAGCCGTAGATGCGGTCAAATGTAAGGATGACCGTCTCGTACAGCATGGGCGTTACGATTGCGTTGAGGGTTTTGGAAACGAGGCAGAGCTTTGCCATTTGACGCTTCGAATGCCGCTGTTATATTATATATTGGATCAACCTCGATCCTTCAGATCATGGTATTGATTGAAGAACTTACTGCATTTTTGAAGATTGCGAGCAGAATCTCTGCTGGGAGGTCTTGGAGAGACTTTTTCGCCATCGTGCAAATAGGCGGTCGATAAGTCTCTGACTGGACGATGAACGAGGAGGGATGTTGGTGGTGGGTAGCTTGTGTGCTCGGGATGCTTTGTGCATGATTGGTTATTCTGTGACGAGGGAATTGAACGTGCAACTCGTATGAGCCCACCGTCGAGGGATCTACTCGGCGAGCGGGCATGTCTAGTTCCCTCGTGACGATCAGTAGAGTGGAAAATTGATGGAGAGCTTGAGGTTTTCATGATGAAGGTGTGTAGACGTAGACACAACACATTCTAGCTGTCGTAAGTTGCACATGCTGTTACACAGGCAGAAATCAATAACACGCGAATATAAGCACCTATTTAGCCCGTAATCGATTAAAATGCTAAAAAGTGTCTACAATAACCGGAACCGTCTAATCTAATCTACTTGTTTGACACGGGCACTTTGCAGTCGTCGACATGGTCCGGCCTCGCGTAAGTATACCCCAGGAGCCCCCACGACAGCCACACATCGCGAAGACTGCCAGCCTGAAACGAATGCAACCACCCAAGAAACAATCGGTTGGCTCTGAAATCTTCTCGGCCATCCGCACTATTCACACATTTCAGGCAATCTGCCAGACCACGCGCAGGGGACGGCCTTCATGCAGCGCAGCTGAGTCGAGACATTGTCTCGCATCATTACGTAAACCGGGTCGAGGCTTCGAACTGATGGTCTAAGCGCCGGGGGGGCCGGAAAGACCAAAAGGCCGTTCACCCGCACTGACCGTATGTATGTCCTGTACAGCACACAGTACTGCCAGTTGCCAGCCAAGCTATCCGGCTGACGTGACCATTTAACTCCCGCAGTCCTCTTCCGAGTTCTCCTCATCTCGGATATATCCAGAACTTTCGGAAAGCACAGTTCTCAGCCGTCGCGGTCACGTACGGTACTGGTAAGGATAATCGCTAACAACTAAAGTGCAAGCAAGGACATTGCTGGTTTCTCTCGCTGCAGATCATTTATTTCCCCCGCGATGGGTTGAACGGAAGACGTTTAAACCTTCGCCGGGGTAATCTATTTGGCATATCTGGTATCACGAGACAAATATCATATAGCTATCGATGCTGGTGGGGAGGTGAGTGGAAGTTTTTGCTCGATAGCGGGGTAGTTTACAAGAGGCGAGACGAGGCGAAGAGGAGAACAGACGAAGAAGAGGAGCACTGTAAGAGGGATGAAAGAAAAGATGATAAAAAAAAGAAGACGAAGACACGACATGGCAGGCGACAACAATCATCGCGGTCTGTAAGTAGTACTACCACCTGAGATGTCGATGCTCCGTCGCCGGACGGATAGCGATCCGGAAGCAGCTGCCTGTTTGATGTTAATTTTCCTGCTATTGCTTTCCATCCCATCTCATCGCATGGGCATCGCATATCGATCGCGGACGGGAGCTAACGTAATCGCCAGCTGGATGACGGGCGTCGGTCGGATCTCCCGCAGTGCAGAGCCGCGCCAGCCTCGCCGCACGGGTATCCTTGCCACCCAACACAACACCGCCGACGACATGCACTCCAACATTAATAACACCGACGTCGACACTCTATTATTACTCCTGTTACCATATCCCCGGAAAACAATCACGCCGGCGCCGCGGGCCTTGCCGTCGCCGTCGCGCCATTTTTAAACTCCAGCGACCGGGTGTCTGGTAACTAGTACTAGTGGTACGTACGTGTGTTTGCATTCGGTGTCCGTCCCCGTCCATGTCGAACATGCATTCCCTGTTGATTGCTCGATGCACCTGCCGGCCAGCTGACAGGCCCGCTGTTTCCACGTGCTCTAGATTGCGTTATTCTCTGCCGCTTTTCTTGGCGAGGTGTCCGAACTTCATCGACGCGGTGGAGGCTGCTATAAACTGCTCCATCCTCGAGTTGTGCCTACGACTTCTCGCTTTCTCAACTGCAAACTTCAAGAAAGTGCGAAATCGGACAATATCAACCAAGATTCAAGGAGAGCCAGCTGATCTCTACCACTCAGTGAGCCCGTTGCATATTCATGATTTACGTCCAGCATGCATGCATATCCCTTTCACAGCGATATTTTCTTTCCTTCCTTACGATATCCCACCCCCAGCTACTCGTTGACACTCCCGCCAGCATAGCGCCGTGTCCACGACCAGCGGGCGGTCTTAACATCTGCATTCAAGGAATTAAATTTGGAGTTTACTTACCTTAGTTTGTGAACATGGTTGCTATTTCCTGTATCTAATCTATCATGTGTGTGCAGTGTGTATACGTATACGTACGTATACATACAGCACAAGCTGGTAGGGAACTGTTTTTTTTTTGGAATACGTTTTCTCTTCTTTTCTTTCTTTCTTTTCCTTACCGGTTACATACAACGGGCTGGAGTTATTTGATACACGTTTACCCTGCATGTTGCATACCACCGCCACTTATCCAATATATGATATCGCGGCCAGCTACTTCTGCTACTAGTATAGCAATCGGTGACTAGGTGGATATGCTGTAACATCCCCGAGATTACGCGAAAGATAAATGGTGAATATAAAAACGATGGAATTGTTATATATAAAGACCCCGACACCAGCAAATGCATTATACTCCAATAAGACATATCCCACCACTCGAACAGTAAGTCGGCTACAACAAAGCACGTAGAAAAATGCAAAACTACGCCCCCTGCACCTTCTGATAACTCTCCGGCCGCCACCACCCCCTCACCGCCCTCCCGACCGCCACCGGGCCAACAGCAATCGCCAATATCCCAAGCACCTCAGCCCAATACCACACGCTCTTCACGCTCTCCAAGTCCAACAAATCCCTCAACAGTGGCCAGCTCGCGAAAAACACAACAAGCGTACCAACCTCCGCCCCAACCATCCACGCACACCACGTCGTCACCTCCAACGCCACCATGATCAACTCGGTCAGCACCAGCGCGGTGAAACTGATCGTCACCATCTTGAGAAACTTCGCCTGCAGCACCTCCTCCGGATCCCGCGAGTTGAAGTTCACCAAAAGCTGACTGGTGCCCTGTATCACGCTGCCTTGGTAGACGGATACGAGCACCCATACGAAGAACGTCTTGTAGCTGAGAGACTGCCCGGATGTCAGCTCCTTGTACAGCTCCGGGTACAGGTTGGCGAGAGATTCGTCGATATCGCGGTCAAGTACTAGCGAGAACACTGGAAACATGGTGTATATCGTCGCATAGCCAACGAGCAGCCAGCCCTACGTACCAAATACTAATTAGTATCCTACTTCTGCAGCGACGTGTGACGACGGAATACCGGGTGAACGTACCTGATACAGCGCAATCGGTTCGAACCGGCTGGCGATGCTGAATAGCGTCTGACAAACACTGATAACCAGCCCACGGTGCATCACAAACTGCGCCAATTTGGCGCTCCGCTTATAGCTACACCGTCCATGCCATACCAGCAACTTTACTAGGTTCTTGAACTGCAGGATACTGAAATCTGCAGCTAAGCTCGCTTGCCGGCCTTCTTTCCCGACGATACCGACACCGACGTCCGCAGCCTGTATCATGCTGACGTCGTTGCCGCCGTCGCCGATGCAGCAGATACGCTTCTTGGTATGCGTGCGGATCAGAGTTGCAATGTCGGCTTTCTGCGTCGGCGAGCACCGGCATGCGATGACAGCGGGGAGGCGCGTAGCGATCGAGATGAACTGGTCCTTGTAGTGGTCGAGGTAGAGGGAGAGAGATTCGCCATCAATTATCAGCGCGCTATCCGGCTTGCTGTTGAGAAACTCAAGAGAGTCGTAGGCAGAGTCTTTCTGTTTCACTGTTGTTTGTGTTAGTGGCAAAAGCAAGTAGTGATGACTTTGGGACACTCACATTTCTCGATGGTGTAGATGTACTGTCCTCTGGCGACGAGCTTTGCGCTGATGCCGACACACCTCGCCGTTTCAACTTTATCCCCAGTCAACATCCAGATCTTGATACCAGCGTTTCGCAGCAGCTCCAAACTCGGCTTAACGTCAAGTTGTAATCGGTCTTCCACACCCGTAACGCCTAACAGCTCTAACTCCGTTTCCAAGATATCACTGACGACCTTGCCCATCTCTACATCGCGGTCCGAGCTGAGGTTCAGGCTGGCGGCTTTATACTTGCTAGAGAACTCGTCATACTGCTGGGGGCTTAGTCTCTTCCTGCCGACAACGAGGGTTCTCAGGCCTTCTCTTGCCATATTCCCACACTCCTCCTCGAGCCAGTCGTTCGCAGCCACAATCTTAGCCATAACGGTATCCGCGCCCTTCTGGAAGAACCAGATATCGCCATTCGGATCATCGAATGAATTCTCGGGGTTTAAGAAACGGACGACGACGCCCATCCTCTTGCCTTCAGACGTGAACGGGAATATCTCGAGTATCTTGACTCTGATGACAATCCGACCGGTGTCGACACTGGCGAGCTGGATGCTCTTTCGATCACGCTGCACCAGCTTCAGCCCAACACTCTTCGTCCATTTGACAATCGCGATTTCGTCCGGCGAGGCAGCCTGGTAGCTTGTCTCGCCGGTCGAATCGTCGGTTGTTGGTGTAACGTTATGCGCGAGCGCGAGAGCTACGACCACATCGCGCACTCTTGATCCGATCTCTCGTCTCGACCTGGTCTGTGCCGCTTGTAGTGATGTGAGATTCGTGGGGGTAGCGCCGTCAATGGCTGTCAGGGGGTCGGCGAAGGGGTCTTGAGGCGAGCCTGCTGGCTGTTGTTCTGCAAAGGCTTGGCGTATGTAGCCGGTGACTTCGTCCATCGCTTCTCCAGCATACGAGACAGTGCCGACGTGTATTTTCTTCAGCTCCATCTCTAACCTCCTATTAGTATACGCTTTGAATTGAGGGTAAATTATCATACGGACCATTCTGAGTTAGAGTACCAGTTTTATCGGTAAGGAGGTACTCAACACGACCTAATTCTTCGGGAATGGTGCTAGTTCTGACGACTGTGCCTTCAATACCCTTATCCCGCTCGATAAACCATGCATAGACGCTCTTCCCCATGTCCAAGTTTACCCGCAAACTGATCGGTATGATTGTACTGAATAAGATCAAGAATCGGAGGATAGCGATGTACCATGGTAGATTGTTTAGCTTCGGGTGCTTGTCGCTCGATGTAGGGTCTTTCGGTGAGGTGTAGTGGAGTACAACTAGCAGGATGGAGATAGTGAGAGTGAGCGCGCAGAGTATCTTGGTGAGACTGTTGATCTCGATTTCGAGAAGACCAGTTTTCGACCTCGACTTCGACGTTGAGAGGGCCTGCCGTGTTTCCGTTCCGGTGTAAATGACAGCTGCGAGGGTAGGGGTAGAGGATGCGAGGACAGTGTTGGCCCACGCGGTATGGTCGATTGATAGAGGTAGCGATTTGATGTTGAGCGGATCTGCCGGATCGGTGTATTCGATTGTTCCGACGAACGTGTTCACGGCTTTCGATGGGGGCGACGCGGAGATTTTGATGTTCTGGAGTTGAGATGCCTCGAGCGCCTGAGTTAACGGCGAGGCCAACCGCAGCTTCCAGTCTGTTTCACCGTCGAGCTGATCTGTTCGGATAAAAGCTTCACCCGAAGGGCCGTCATCTTCCACCAGACCGTCGAGACCAGACGACATCTCTGGCACGGTCTTCAGCAAGACGACGTCTGCGGGAACCCTTTGATCTTTCTTGAGATGCAGGATATCGCCAACCCTGAGATCACGTGACTTCTTTGTCACGATGCTCGTCAAGACGGAGCTGTCATCGCTGTCCATCGTGATGGCATGGCCGTTGCTGGATGGCTTGTGTAGCAACTTCCTCTTCCCCTTTCGCCTTGCCGATAGATCCGTGAAGACCATGCACTCCAGCTCTTCGCTGTTGGCCTCTGCATCTCTTCTCCGCCTAGCGATGTCATCGTAGGCCTCCTTGCCGAGTGTGACGGTGAGAACGAACGCCAGCGGTACGATATAGGTGCTTAGATAGCCGATGCGGAGTTTCGGGACTATTTGCGAAAGAGCGACGAGGAGAAAGTAGAGATTGAAGAAATATTTGAATTCGTTGTATAGCGTCAGCGGTAGGAATGTGACAGCGGTGTATTTCGCATTCGAGATGACGTTCGGAGGATACGCTGACGACGGTGAGGATAGATCGACGGTACGGTTCGAGTTGGGTCCGGCCGCTGGTTTCCGAGAGTTCCACAGACCTAGCCCTGGTATCGGGACTCGCGATCTCGAGCTAGATGATTCCGGACGTAGGAGGGGTGTTGCCACGTCCTCCGGCCGCACGGACTCATCGCTGCGCTTCCCGAGCTCGACTGACTTCTTGCGATCCGCTATCAGCGCCTCCAGATCTTCTTCGTCGTCGTCTCCGCCATGGTATCGAGGTTCCGGCCGGCTTCGGCCTAGACGGCGAGAGAAGGTTTTGAGTCCGATTCGGGTGGTGAGGGACTGCGAGCGCCTGCGCTCGGAGGATCGTCGAGCATCTTGGCTCCGTCGAGGGAGAATGTAGGAATGGCCGTGGGAGGCAGACGTGGAGGGATCGAAGCGGTCAGAGGTGGGATCGAGCTCTTCGAGCGGGAAGTCGTCGTCCGAGTCGTCTGTATAGGATGCGGGCGAGTCGGGAGGCAGCAGACGGGACGACATGATAGGCTATACACTCGGACAGGATGGTTTCCGATAGATACTCATGGTCAGCGTGGACGGGCTGGCAGCGTAAAAGTGTGTCGTGAGGTCGTGAAGTTAAAGAGTGATGATGGTGGCCGCAGCGGTTAGGAGATCGCTGCCTGGGAACTGACGTTTGGGCAAGTGCGTCAGGAGCGGTCGCTTGGCATTGGAGGCTCGCTTGTTTGCTAGCAAGCTTGCGTAGACGCTTGCGACGGCCGCCGTCAGCAACCGAGACACCCCAGCAGCCACGCATTCGCTGACTCGTATTTCGATTGATCCAGGGCTTCTGCTGTAAAGTGTCATCTTGGAGGCTTCTGCTGTATAGAACTTGTTTGTGTGTTATTTTCTAAGTTGAATCTATCGATAACTCACCTGCTGGTACCTGGCCTTGCGGATACTACAGTGCACTGCCTGTGCTACGCACTCGATACGCGATCTTGAACACAAAAGTGGAACCCCTCTGGCATCTTGCTCTGATATACCTAGTATGTGCCTGTCAAGAATATTTTACTTACCCATCCGACTGAGTAGATAAGGTTATAGTAGTATTGAGAACGCGATTCACAAAACTGGGATATAGTATGCGTAGTTGTATTTTCGAATTTTCTAAGGACAACGAGTTCCTGAAACTGCGGTCGACGGTCACTTCGTAGTAGGCCTGGTATGTACTGTACAAGTAGCTCACGAACAAAAAATTTGCGCCATCAATTCGAATATTTCTCAAACGTTTGTCCGCATGTCTACGAACTAATGTTAGATCTATAGAACATGATGCGCTTGTATGTTGGCGCATAGTTCGACTACCCCAAGTTGATCCAAACGTTAACCTGGTTAACGTTAACATTTTCCAAAATGTTTTCTAGTATCCTTTCATTGTCCACCCGTCTTTCAAATCGCGCTAGTGATATCACCTTACAGTCCTGGAGCTGCTTTGACATAATTCATTCTACTTAAGCTTGCTGGAAGAACTCAGCATTCGATGAATCCATCAGTGCGCGGCGGTGGCTTGCGGACTGCACAAGGCTGTTATATTTCAGCCGCAGCACAGCCAAGCCAACGGCTGCTATATTTCTCTCAGGGCAGTCATGACGGTGCGACAGTGCTTTCCCCAATTGTCTGTGATCCTGGTTCAGACATCCGAGATTTCAATCACTGATCACTCTGTTCTTACCAAAAGCTTCTTTCGCCACGCCGTCTAGGCGTCTTGGTCCAGCTCCGTTGTCTTCATGTCGGGTATACGGTAGCTGAAGATCCACCCTGCATATCGTCCTGGTTCGCACTCGTCAAGCGCCCAAAACGTCGCTACCAGATAATTCAGACGGGCGGGGGTCGCATGCAGTAGTCAATAAACAGAAGCTTCCCTCACGAGGAGATATATCGCCTGTGTTCTACAATGCGCTGGACCTCATCTAGGGCGGTGGGAGGGCTACTCACCCTCTTATTAACTTTTTCTCACCTCGCAGCAAGTCAAGCTATCGCCGACGACAGCATTAACTTTCCGTCTGCTCCAGGCTGGGGCGACCTCACGGGCTGCGCCCGAGTCTGTCTTAACTGCGCAGACTTTGCATGCTATCATAGTAGCGTTAGAACGACATCGGATTGTTCCACAAACAAATGTCTTTGCAGTCCGAGTCACCTATACAATGCCTTAAATTTCGCATACTCGTGCACTCTCGACTTGTGCAAGAATTATGACGATGCGAGAGCTGCCAACGAAACAGTAAGGGCATACTGTTCAATCAGGGGATATACAAGCGTCCTGCCACCTGTGACTATGACCAGCACAAGCCAAGGTGTGTCAACTGTCACTGTCACCCAGTCAATAACGGTCGCTGCTATAACACAGTTATCCGGTAGCAGTGTGAGTTCCACCTCGCTCCGCCTCTGGACTTCTCCCAACCCTTAACATTACTTGGGCTTGAGCTGATATATATGCAATTATCAGAGACTAAGGCCCCTCCGCCTGTGGTACCGGTAGCTTCAACTACTTCAACAGTCTCCTCCTTGACAACCTCGTCAACGTCGACAAACAGACCCGACGAAACCGAAACTATAACTATTTCGAAATCCGACTCGCCGTCTTCAACGATTCCTTCGAGCACCCCAAGCACCCCAGCGAGCCCTACTACTAGTATTTCTAGCCAAAGTGGCGGCGATAATGATCTAGGGACTGGAGAGATAGTTGGAATTGTAATCGGAGGACTCTCACTTCTGGTCGCAATTATAGGACTAGCGTTAATGAAACGGCACGGAGGCTCTGGTCACTCTAGGAGGAGTAATCATGAGAGTCACTTTTACTCATAGGAGGGGCCAACAAGTAATCTTCAATATGTATTGTATATTGCTGTGCCTTATCTTTCTAATAGCTCCGACTGCCGTTCTAACGACAAGCTTATGTAATTATCGGGCCTTTTTAACGCTACCCTTGGCCTGCGGGAATTCGAAAGTCGCGAAAATTTCGCATCCCGCATTCGTTACCCTCATATCATGCATCTGATTGTATCTCTCTTGACAGCATGTTCTTTGTCGTATGTAATTTTAGGCCGTTATTGAGACTTTAAGAGTAAGCTAGTATTATATCCGTGTTAGACACCATATATTAAGCCAATACATGGTCTCGTTGGAGCAATACAGACTGTGCGCTATAATTATATGAATCAGCTAGTCAAAAGTGCACCGAAGATGGAATCGATGCGAAATTTATAATTATGGGGGTATTTATATCAATACAGATCATATATGTAAGTATATAGCGGGTCGAAAAATCAAATTTACAAACCCGAAAGATCTTATAAGAAGAAGAGATTGCAGCACTACGAGGATACAGGTTCCATCTATCATTTACAGCACTAGTACCTTGGCAAGCTAGCTAGCACTCATCCGGCTGCCACTTTCATGTTATCATATTCGTGAGTGCTAGCATCGAGACAACCTCGAAAATATGAAGATATTCACTTGATCATGATATGTCAGCAGATTGTGACGCTGCACAACCCACTTCCATTAGTTGCGGATTCGCGACGAAAGATTTAATGCAAATCACGTTCGATATTTGGATAATCGAAGGGAGAATGGCGAAAATATCCTATCGGCGATACGCGAGATCCCCTGAATCGAATGTAGGAGTATATTCTGGCCGGCATACGTCTAATATCGGCAAAACTATAATATATGATAAGTGACTTCTCTGCATAACCCATCTTCGCAATTGGCTGTTTGCCATAATAGTATCAATCTGCAAGCGTAACTGTTATAAATACCAGAGCAAAATACCGGAAGAATCTTGACCGATAGTTTCGTGAGGCACTGCCATCGCCGACTTCCACAATGCAACGTTTTCTGCGTTGGAGCACCCTGTCAATATAGATGCAACCTGATGCCTCAGCTTCTTGATATAAATATTCTGTTAGCTTTCAAGCTGGAGTTTGTCGCCTTCTGATCTGTGAGGCTGGTATATTGAGGCTCTTATATCTGCTGAACTTGCATGCCGGGGTTTGACTCTTTGTAGGGTAACTGTGCCGCATATCAGACGAGCCAGTAGATCCGGCATGAACGTCTTTCACGCTCTGGAGCATGGGAGGATACCGGAACAGTAGAAACGTAGTACCCTAGAATATAGAGGATCCGAATGATAAGCGTGCGTATTAACTCATGCGTATTAGGAAAAGAAGCCGTTTACTGCCACGCTCACCCTGATGGAAACAGGGAGGCCCTCCTAACTCCTGTTTCCTTCTCCCTCTCTCTTCCTCCCTCTCTCTTCCATCTCCCTCTCTCCTCCTTCTTCCTTCTCTCATCTTCCACTCACCACACTCCCCATACTCTTCTTTCTTTCCAGGTGTCTATCTCCCTGTTTCTCCACTCCTCCTCCAATCATCGTAAGTCTTTCCAGTAGACCTGTTTGCTGCCAGAAAGTCTCGGGATACTTCCTGTACATGGGGAAGATACGTATGAAAGTTCGTATCAGCCCGAGCAAACAAGTGAGATGCGTGACTGTACTGGCTCAATCCACCGGCGAGCCAGTTGGGAAACTTCCCAAGTACGGTAAGTTTGATTCCGTACGACCTCGGCCTCCCTGACTACTCGCTCAATCTCTTGGTAGTACAAATTTTCGAGACGGTGGGGCTGTATCTCGTTTGGATCTGGTGTATGGTCTTGAATGCCGTAGATTATGGCTTTCGGTATGATGACCAAATTTGGGTCATCACCCCCAAAACTGGCAGGTTTTGGGTACTGCTTGGCCGAGTGTCAATAGCTGCAAACTCACGAAACTAGAGACACGTCCTCGTTTTCTGGTAGGTCTCCATGTAATCAGGGGTTGCTTCTGTGATCGAATCTGGGATTCCACTCACCATATCTTCTAGATAAACCTTCAAGGGCACGATGCGGTGTAACCGGTCTGAAATCATGGACAAACTGAGCTTTGGATGCGTGTCGCCATATGGTGGATCAGCGGCATGCAATCAACACTATGGAGGAAACCAGGCATAGGACATCGCCTCATCTTTGAACCAAGCTGGTTAAAACTGTGAGTCGTAACCTTCCGTGCCGATGCACTTTCAGTATTCGAGCAAGATCGTTGTTCTGATGCTTGATAGTTCCCTTTCGAGATGATATTCGATCCTCTCCGTTTCCGGCACGGCTATTGGATGGTTGCAGAGTACTGCACTGTCTACCTCGGGTGATAGGAACACATGGACATCGTTGTACCCTGAAAAGGTGTGCGCCTGTTTGATGGCTCTGGACTGCGACTATCGCTCGTTTGCATTGGCGTTAACATGACGTCTTATAAAGGACGAAAAAGCCATTGCAGATGTCAGCCTCAAGACTCACGACACCCCGCTCCCTCATGTACGGGACAGAGTTTGGCAGGTTTCAGTCTTCTGCTTGGTCATGTTCTCTGGGCAGCAGAGATTGCTAAGACTGCAGATTCAGTTGTTGAAATACCGATCGAGATACCACCGCCAGAATGTCGATGGAATCGACCGGTAAGACGTGGGTTGGCTTTGGACGCAAATCCATCGTTCCAATCATGTCTGGTACCAATGTGTGTCCTGTCAATCTCCTAGTAGTCAGCGTCATCTGCTAACATGGGTGGACCAGGGCATCTTTATGGATATGTGAGCTTCAAGCTTTACGTATTCCATAGAACTTGTTAGTCTCGAGGCCAGTTCGCCCAGTTGTCGGCCCGCTGGGCGGATTAGCCCCAAGACTTAGACTCTATTCCGAATTCTGGATGTGCGAATTCGACCAGAGCTGCAGAGGCTCAATACATGAACACGTAGGCTGTGAGGAAGTCGACCTCTCAGCGATCATGTGAGGTGAAGTAGATGTGACCTGCACGCAAAGGGGCTAAGGGTCCATCGAATGCTCTGTCTACTCCATGCATAGACGACGCTCACCGACAAGAGAAAGCATGCCGACTTGTCGGGACGAATGAACGCCAAAGACATGTTTGGAAACGAGTATTTCTGCCAATTTGTGGTAAGCATGGCGAGTTATAAAATGGGTGTTAAAAGGCCTGTGGCTTCGTTAGCTACGTCCGGCTGGTGACGTCTTCCGTTTAAACTATATGCTGACTTCTATACTGGTAGTTCAATGGTTTTCTGTCGTACGGGTGGTAGTGGACGAAGCGGGAGGTCGCAAGATCAAGTTCTCTTCGATCGAATGAGAAGATTCAGGAAGTTGAATATAGAACTCGTGGAGTCTCGACAAGATCGCTGCCTTCATTGCCCAGGGCACGTACTGGTAAGTCAACATGAACAGACGTTAACCCATTGGATGTACTTGCTAACTGGCAGCAGCGGCGACGGTCTGTCTGGAGCTTCGGGCCTGGATGACTGTTGATAGTCAGCAGGTCAGCCATCGAGATCAACGGTGGTTAAATGATCACTGCACAAAGAGAAGTAGTTAGTGGTCATGAGCCAGGTGCACTTTCTCGATCGAAGATCAGAAGGGGTAAAGGACTATTACACCAAGATGTGAGTTAAGGAACGGCCTTAGCATGAAATGGAAGAAATATGGCCGCAAAGTGATGATTCTGTCACATTCTTATTGTCGCACTACGATCGATGTATCCAATTTTCATAGACGTCATGACATACTTTTCTTCCTTTGGATCGATTGACAGGCGATCTGGTTTACGAAACAGCCATGGGGTTCTTTGAGAGTGTCGTGGACAGGAAAGTTATGTCTTGCGGATCGCTTGTATGAAATGGTAAAGACGTTTTGTATAGATCAAAACCTGTAGATGGGAACGCAGCAATGGTTGTTGGTGGTTGTAGTCGTGACGGCTTTTTTTGGTGTTTAGTGGCGGCCGTGTTCAATAATTCTTCTGTGCGACAACTGGCCCGCTCCCTTTTGTCAACTTTCTTCCTCACATCCTCTATCCAAACTTCTCATTCTACATCTACATTCTCTCCCCGTCCATCCCCTCTCTATCAAGGCCGCCGCAATGGCTGCCCTACTCTTTCATTACCGCAATTTCGATCGCTACCGCACCGGGATCTCCGAGATGTGGGAGAAAGCTCACATCCTCGAAGATGAAGCCATGTATCTGGTCAATGCGATGCAAGACTTCCTCACCGTCGATGTCCCCTTCGATGCCCCATCCGCCCTCCCAAATGCCTCCATTGTGAGAGCCAAGATTCGAACCAAGAGCCAATCCGACGTCGACGAGATCCTCGCTGAACGCGACTATCTCATGAACCTCTGGAGCTACACCGTCAAACCTCACTATGCCACCTTCGCTACCGAGTTCAACGATCTCTTCGGTGCCTTTAATAACATTTACAACGATATCATGATGCGGATCAACATTGCCTTCCGGAATACGAACGTCCTCGACACGGATCTTGTCCAATGCAAAGGCATCCTCGATGACATTCGCAAGGATATGGTCAAGCTACAAGATGAGCATCAGCTCCTCATTGATGTCTTTCAACTTATTCGAGATGAGATGTGGTTGGTCTACAACTTTTCGCGGATGGTGAGAGTGGCTGAGGACGGAACAAAGACAATCGGCTGGGACTTTGAGTTCTCGTAAGTCTTTCGATCAAATATATTATCCTCTACCCTTCTCGGTTCGTGATTGGGGAAGAACTTGTTCTGACGATATGGATGATATACTTGTAGAATGCCTGAGTTTAAGAAGGATGGGGACGTTCAGCAAGAGGAAGTTGTAGCGCCAGATGCAGCCCCAAAGACCCCTGAAGCCATGGCTACCACGATTGATGCTCACGACGAAGACGACAATATGTCAATTGATGACGATGGTGCGGACCATGATATCCCCGGTTGCTCCTCGTTCCAGTTGGAGAACTACAACCTGACGGAAGCTCGCCCAGTCAGCAAGATGAGAGTCAGCGTTTACCAAACCCGCCCAGTCACTACGATTCATCACAGTCCCACCTCATCCAAAATCAAGACCAGATCCCATCTCGCGAAGAGAAAGGTCATCGAGAAAAAAGACAACAAGAAAAAGGCCACTAAGAAAAAGCCCATTGAGAAAAAGCTCAACGATGCAAAAGTCACGAAAATCAAGAAAGAGACGAAGAAGCAAGAGTCAACCAGAAGATCGACACGATTGAAGATAAAGGACGAGGAGGCCGACAATATCCTCAAATACATTGATCAAAAAGTACAAGAAGAGGCCACCCAAATATTGTTGTCTGAATGCAATCGTACTAAAGGAAATGCAAAGACCGCTAGGGCAGATGACCTTCTTGGCGCGGCCGCAATATTCCCACCTCTCAATCGGGATGATCCTAGCGTCGACGTTACACCGCCTGCCCCAGCGAAGAACGCCATAGCGCCGTTCGCAAAGAGTTTCCCGCCTCCTCTCATTGATGATGATATGCCGGAGATCGAAGGCATACCGCCACCTCCGCCAATTTCGGCATCCTACCAACGCCCAACAGGCGAACAGGTTGTCGAAATCAAGCTTTTGCTCCGGCCTCGTCTTGGTCTTGATTTAAGCATCAAAAAGGCCACCAAGGAGCCGGTTCTAGTCCAGGAGTCGATTCCAGTCGAGGAGTCGGTTCCACTTGAGGAGCCTATTCCAATCGACCCGTCTATTCTAGTTGAAGAGTCCATTCCAGCCAAAGAGTCGATTTCAGTTGAAGGGTCTCTTCCAGTCCAAGGGTTCTTTCCAATCCAAGATTTTATTCCAATCGAAGGGTCTCTTCCAGTCGAAGAGTCGATTTCAGTTGAAGAACCAATTTCAGTCTGCGATGAAAGTACAGTTCTCGGAACCGAATCATCCATACAGGCGGATAGAACTGAGGATCTGTGCCCTCAAGCCGATGCTATCAAGCCAGTCAGCCCACTCACGCCTGAATCTGATGACGACACTATCGATGAGATGATAGCTTCTCCCGAGTCTGTTGTCTCCGCCGCTAGCACTTCCGACAGCATGGCAGATATCATCATGAGAGCCGAACAGAAGACTGATGAGCATCGTATGAGAAAGCACTTGGGAGGACTCGTCTGGGACATGATTCGGGAGTTCGAAGCAACGAAGCCACAGCACATGAGAAAGGAAAACGCGAAGCCGGTGCAAATAGAAGATGACGGAGACGTTGAAATGACCGATGCAACCGAAGACGCTATCAAAGAGATACCGGTCGAATCACTTGAAGGCTACGAGGAGGTCCAATCCATGCAGATCTTTGAGATGATTCAACAATTTGATGACATGATGACGCCGATCCCGCACTCGATTTCCAAGTCCGCCTTTGAAGATCCGGCGACTGGAACTGAGCTGCCTACGACCAAGATGACGGCCGTTCAAGCAACAATTTTACAGGTTGCCCAGTTTTTCCGGACCAGGGATACTAGCTTCCAGGAAGGGTTTGAGAAGAGTCCCGAAGATGAGGAGGATTCAGATGAAGAGGATTCGGATGAAGAGGGTGCAGGTGTGGAGGATGGCGATGCGAGGTCCTGCGAGATGGAGGCTGAGTAACTGCAAGGGGCTCGGGATTAGACTATCGGTATGGGGGTTCGTTGCGATCGCTGGAATTACATGGCGTATGGCCGGGAGGCGTTTATTATTCATCAACTCTACACGCGTGTTCATAGCATTCCTTCTTTCGGCATTTGTTTCTACTATCGTTCATGGCCATGGTGGCGATGCTATATCTGTTTCTAGCCGAGCATATGGATAGTCTAATGGAATGACAAATCTTGCTCGCAAACATGCTGGAGGTAAAAATCCCACACTCTCTCGCGTTGGTGAGATTCTCGGCCAATCGGAAGCCTGTGCGACGACCCCGGAAACGGCCTCGCGAAAGATGCCTGAAAGCCCCACGCCGTTGGTGTCAGATAAACCAGCCCTGGCAGAATGCGGCAGAGATTTGTCTCGCCTGAACCCAACTTTTCTTCAGGCCAAAGATAGAGTCGCGTTTCCAGCGTTACCTGCCTCCCATTTGGAATCTTTGGAAAATCTCCTCGGCATCCCTGTTTTTGCCCAGGCCTGTTGCTCCGTGCGACTCTCGCTCTTCGCCCGGCCGACTAACTAAAGCAGTTATATATCTGGAGATGCTCTCGCTGTGGCATACATAGGCGGCGGCCTCGTTCGATTCCGGCTCCGGTTTCTTACCTCCAGGATTGGTAACTCAGTTCGCGAAACAGCAAAAATTCCCCGCCTCGGCTGACACGGACGGCCCGTCCCCCAAATTTTTGCAACATTGGACATCGGACTGGCCTTGGAAGGATCGGGAATCGTGTACTCGGGGGAGACTCATCGGAACCTGCAGATGTCGCTTCTGGACCAGGACGTGCCGTCGCTGCATACCTGTTCGCGATGTAGCATGCTGTTTGGACACGGACAGGTACGTTGGTTCAGCCTTAGTTGCGATGAGGCGAGGGGAGTCAATCTAATTTCAACAAGGCTAACGAACGATTCTGCAGGCGGCTTCGCGCGGCCGACATGCGCACGAGCGCGATCTCGGTCCGCTCGGCGATGGACCACGCAAGGTGACGATATACGTCAACCCGTCAAAACGGCCGTATGTGGCGCCCTTTCGCAGGGTGCAGACGCTCGAGGTACGCACCCATATCCGCCCAGTCGGATGCATCTGACTCCACCATCGCGATGACGATGTGGCATTTCTGTGTCACCACAACACAACATTGCTAATGCGGATGCGTTCGTCGAATGTCTAGCGTCTCATGCAATACATCAGCACCCTTCCACACCCTCAGATCCGCTTCGTTACAAATGCGAACCCTTCGAAGCCGAAGTTCAAAGCCTGCGAAGAGCTGCTCTTCGCCGGTCAATGGCAGCTGGTGGATAAATCCGGCTGCATTATCCGACCTGAGGACTGGGAGGAGTTAGTACACGATGGCATGGATATAACGGTCGATACGATGAGCTACGAGCCGCAGGTCGTCGAAGAGCGCCCGTCGCTACTTCAGCCGATGGCGCTGAGCGGGAGGAAAGATGTGTCGGTGGCCCCTTCACAGTTTGGGAGCATGGAGGTCGCCGGCGATTTGATGGAGATACAGACCGCCCTGGATACAATAGGTGCACGGCAGCATGTAGAAGCTACAGCACCAAGATTCAACAATCCCAGCCGCCTATTCGTCCCGCATTACCATCCGGAGCCGGAACCTCTGGCGCTGGAGCTCGCCGGCGAGGAAAGCCTGGAGCCACAGGCACCACAGCCGAATACATTCGTCATGCCGCCGAAACCAGAGTCGTGCACCTCGAAGAAGCAGTCAATGAGCCCATCGGCGACTGAGTTCAAGCCGGGCGGCGGGTTCAGCTCGACGTCAACGATAGAGCCGGATGACAATCCGATATTTCGACTCCGTAAGCGGTCGATGGCCATCCCTATCATCAAGCCGCCGTCCCCGCCGGAAACTATTATTGCGGCGCCAAAGCCGGATATGCCAGATGGGTATACCTTGGATACACATGAACAAGAGGAGGCGGTGTATGCTCAGGATACGTGTGAAGAGGCGGTGAAGCAGGAGGAGACGGATGGATGGGGCCGGAGAGTTGCGGTTACAGCGGAGCTAACCGAAGAGCCAGCGCGTAATCGTATAGATCCCGTATATACCTACGAAGATCCTGCGGATGAGGATGATGAGGAGGAACAGGAGCCGACAGAAGAGGTGCCGGCCAAAGAGGCGCCGGCCCAAGAGGCACCACGGCCGTCGGTACAAGTTGGCGAATGGGATGGGGCTCCCTCGACATACTCCTCAGCGGAGGCATCGTATCCCCCGACTAGCACGAATGATGAAGAGGCGACGGTAGCCCCACCGAGTGAACAAGAAGAGGTAGCTTCTGTTTCGGAGACTGTGGTTGCGTCTAGCTCAAAGCCCGAGGAGAGGTCTGCCCCAAGTCATAGCGAGTTGAATACTGAGGACGAAGCAACTACTCAGGTTGAAAGCTCCAAATCACCTAGCGTCGGGCCGGAGTCCAAATTTGAAGGAGAAAACCATCTATTCGACGATAGTCCGGCGGTTGGCGATCAAGAACCTCAGCAGATTGAACCAGACGTCAATGAAGTTCAGCAACATGACGTCCCCATTATAGTGACGGAGCCACCAGCTGACCCCGCTGATGACGGAGTGCAAGCACTACAGGAGTTGGAATATTCAGTCCAAAAGCCCCCTGTCATCATGGCAACTTCTGGGGGCTCTTCCCGAGCGGAACTGGAGTCCGAACCGCGTTTACGATCGATGGATTTTAGGTGGAGCGAGGAACCCTACGAAGAGCCTGCTGGGGACGGGATGCAACAACAGGCACCGGCGGATCAGTGGGGAGAAGCTCCAGGCTGGGACTCGAAACCTGACAGCGGATGGAATGATTGGTCTACTCCCGCAACAGCTCCGGGCTACGGATCGCACTGGGAAGCACAGTGGGACACCCGAGGTCATGTTCCCCTCCCGGAGGATAATGATAGTGGTACGACCCACTCCCTCGCGTCAGAGACTAAATAACCTCTGCTAACGAGATGGTAGAGTGGGCTCCGAAGCAATATGGACCGCAGGCGACTGCCGCATTGAAGGGACTGGGAAACTCTGGGAAGAGCCAGTCGGTAGGTACGCAGAAGTCGCCATGGGCAACTGTAGCATCATTCAACAACATGCCCGCTGCACCAATGAGTAAACCAGCAGCAGCGGCCGCGGCTGCGGCCGCGAGGAAGGGCTTTATACCAAAACAACCAAACGGTCAAACGGCTCCCATCTCTTTCAAAGTCGGATCGAAAGCTCAAAATATCATTAGCACTGAACGGCCCAACTCGTTCAAGACCCAGAACAAAGCCCTGGGGAATATTGTTGTGCACTTTGTCCCTCCTCGGGGTTTACCTTCTGCCAAGCACGCTAAAGTATCGCTGGGGCTGTTAACTTCGATCAGGAAGATAGCTCACTTGTATGCCCGGACGTACCGGGATCATTCAATGCAAGCGGTAGCGGAAAATGACAATATAAGCCCCCTTTTCGAGCTGAACATCGCGAGGACGGAGGGAGGCACGACGGTATCGCATTTACTCGAGGCGGATAAGAAGTTGGAAGACTTCGATTTTGGCACTGAGTTTTGGCTGTCGGTTTCATATTCTAAACCACAGGGGAATTCGAAAAAACATTGAGGGAATAGAAGAGTCATCAGTGTTTAGCGGTATGCATTGGGTAGGATTGGCCAGTGGATTGTCCTTAAGCTTGTCTGTTTCCGCGCTTGTTGGTCTATTTCGTTTGGTACATTGTGGCATTCACGAAGTTCGGTGATTTCAGCATAGTTTTGGTTTATCTCCAGCGACGATTGTCAGCACCATGGTTTTGCTTTTCGGGCCAGTTATCCTCTCCCCTCTCCTTGGTTCTGCATGCATAGACATTTCAGCGTCTTTTGATTAGTGTTGTTAGCATTTTCAAGCCACTGCCTTTCGGATCTTGATATCCCTGAGCGTAATCATTCTTTACCTAAATATGTTGTATTTCTTTCACGTCAATGTCATGGTCAATCCATTTAGTTATCCAACAATATATGTGCGTATCGACGTCAAAGTAAGAAACGTTATCTCCATGGGATCCTGCGGAGGTCGGCCGATTTGCAGGCCGATGGGACAATATAAATAGGCGATATCAGTTGTTTATTACCTACACATGGATTGGGTGTTGGAGGGCCCCCTATCCCACGAACTGATGTCACCGTCCTCGACTTCATCAACAATGCCATATGGATCGTATAGCGGACTAAGATACACCTACCTACCTCTGTTTACATTGCACACTGCTAGACATCGACCACAGCGACTGCCTCTAAAGCCGAGTTCATTCTGGAATTAGCCTCTATCCTCGAATCGCATTAGGCTCACCAATGTCCAAGCTCGCCGACAGCAGATATGCAGATGCGCAGGGTGGAGGCGGCGTCCAGGACCCTGCTTCAAAATGCACGATCTTCCCCAGCATGGTCAACTTCCTGGCTAATCAACTACTCCCCTGGAACCTATTCGCACCAGGCGCGGCGGCTCAAGCGTTCGTCAACTGTGACTCCACGACGTTGAAACCAAATGGGCCAGTCTCCAGTTACACTATGCCCAGAACGTCTTCCCCACCGCCGACATTGCAATCTTTCAGCAACAAGCCCGGTAACCTCCCGGATTCCGGCTACGAAACGGGCCGTGGTGCTCCTACGGAGTCGACTTCGGCCAGTCAAATCGGGCTTGCGGCTGGAGCCTTCCAGAGGTTCGAGAACCAGAGCGAAAAGCAACAGTGGGACCTTTCAATCGAATCAGGTTGGACTGGCGTGGCCGAATTCTTCAAGGGTCCTAACCAAAAGTCCCCAAGTTCCTCGCAGTCGAGGGGATACGGCATGCAAGATAACCTGTGCCCGAAACCACCATATGGCCCGTTTCCGATCCCGCCATGTGAAGCGGATGTCCTCCCGGGCTTCACGACGCAGCCGAATGGAGCCAGCCCGGCAGCTTATCTGATGCAGGAAAGCAATACCGGCGATAAAATCGTGGTCGATATCGATGGAAGGCCCATATCGTTCTTGAAAGCGCAGAAGGAAAGCTACTTTGGCGAGCTTCCATTTCCGCCACCGGTCATGTACACCCACCAAGGAAAATGTCTCAACGCAGATTGCGGAAGTCACGATAGCGGATCAAGCCATGAAGAAGAGCACACACACACTATCACATACTCACACCCTGATATCGGTACCCAGCAACCGCCAGTCAATCCGATACAAGGCGTCCGCGGAGTACCTCAATACAGCACCGACATCATCCCTTCCTACGACATGGGCTACTACGTCAACGTCCTATGCCTGCCAGAGAAGCCGCAGGATATAATCGTCTACTTCAACTCTCTCTGCTCTGCCCTCGCGCTCTCCGTGGAAAAGTGGGAGTGGATCGCAGAAAACTTCATCGAAAGCAGCACCCTCCTCGATGCCCTCGACGAGTCCATTTTCCAAATGAACGACTTTATCAGCCCCTATCGCCTGCGTGATGCCAACGGCGAGCCTGTATTCTGGTTTCTACCCGAGGATCCCGGCGACAACGGGCGAATGCCGACAATCACAACGCTCAAAGAGTGGCATGAGGAGATACAGCGGGGCAGACGACACCTTAGGCGTCTGAACAGCCTGGCGTACAGCCATGTGCTGAATAAGGGTAAAGTGCATGTTGTTTGGCGCAAGATGGTGGACTATTGCGACGACTGGGCGAATATGCTGTTTAGTGCGTGCGATGAGGAAGGGTGGGAGGTCACGTCGGAGAACGCCGATGCGATCAAGCAGTGGTATTTCTTCAATCGGGAAATGCGGCGGATTGTCATGACGATTGAGAATGACTTGATCATGATTGCGCGGCTGGAGAATCTGGTCAAGGTTCTTGGAGGGAGTGTCTTCAAAGCGGAGGCTAAATTGGACATTATCATGGAGCGGTTTTACTGATAGCTTGTCGGACTTGACGTTGTCTTTGTTTACTTTTTGGTTTTGCATAGTGATCTTTTGGGCCGGTGGACTTTTGGTATTGTGGGCTCATGGAGTTTGGCAGTTTGATAGTGCCTGAAGTTTCTTCTTTTGAATTACGTGGTTCTGCTAGACAAAGCAATTAATGAACGTTGTCAGTTTATTCGCCATGACTCGATAAATTTGGTTCCAATTTTCACTATCGTGACTTCTATTAAGGTTTCAAAACCCTCTGGGACCTTTTGGCGAACTTCCCCATGATAACAGTGCTGGATAGTTTCTATGAAATATCATTTCGATACACATCCGAACTTTGGCCCGTCGGCGTCTTCGAGACTGATACAGTCAGTATTTGGCAGTGTGAGGCAGTTAGCGTCCAATATGCAGTCGAACTTATCAACAAATCCTCGCCCAAAGCTTCAATAATACAACAGGTTCTATATCCGGACATTCCTCGCAAACGAGAGCTTCATTTGCATGAACCGACCTGCAAAGTTACAATGAACAGGCGCATGCGGCAGCAACCTTGGAGTATGTACATGTGGGGCTTCCTCCAGAGTATCGGCGATCATGAGGACGAGAAACCCCCAATCGAGCTATTCGTCGGAATACGGATAGAACAGCAGCGACAGGATGGTAGGTGGCACGCATCTTCTCCTGGCGGCCGTCGTGCCGGCTCTGGTCAGCTCGTATCAAATTGGCTTCCAGGAGACCATGGCCATCCCCAACGACCCAGACAGCCGAGGCTCGCCGATAGAATTCACGCAGTACTCGAACGAAGACGACGACATAGACCCACCTTGCCTTGAGGCGCCGCGGTTCCCCAGTGGGCAAATCGAACGAGTGCACCTTCGCAATGGACCGCTAGATTTGCGGCCGCCATTGGCAATGGCTTTCTTCAACTCATACCTTGAGCCGACTGGTCCGAATACCCCGCCTGCATCGGCGTGTGTCGACGAGAACTTCCTCTTTGCGGTCCGGTGGCATCCGAGTGCGGATTCCGAGCAAACATTCACGCCGCCTGATGGGTCTTTCACGAATTTCCGAGAAATACGAGAAAGAGATGCCGACTGGTCATACGTTAAGGATATCAGTGACGGTGATATCGTATATCGCGATTTCACAGGGGACAGCGAGCTCTTTCGCGGAGCTGTGACGTACGAGTCGCTTTTCATCTCGGATAGTCCTGCGCTTGATCGAGTACCTGTGATGTCGCAGAACCAGGCCAACGAGCGAGATTACTCTGAATACACTGTCGAGGAACAAGCTGCCTATGACTCCTCTCTCCCTAATGAGTGGTACAACACAGCCCCAAACTCGGCGTCGTTAGGGCACTCGAGACAATATGTTACTCCACCGGGCGGACAGGCGGATTCCGATAGCGCCGCGTCGGAGACACTGCTAGGCAGCCAGCCTGGTGGTAGAGTACCGGTAGCTGACCGGACTGAGCTTCACCACAATCTGCTTGAGCTGATGGGGTTTGACGAACTACCGGCCGATGCCTTCAATGAGCAGTTCCACTTTGAGCGCAACTATCCTGACTTTTTCCAGATGCTGGTCGACCAGTTCACGGAGGGCAGACAAGGGGCGATGGCGCACGGGATGTACGTACCCATTCCGTTGGGACTGTTGCTTAGGTACACAGACGAAGAGCTGAACGCAATGGGCCTGGGGCGGGATGCCGTGAGGGAAATCGATGCATGGACATTGATTCGCGATGCTAGAGCTGAGGATCCCGAGTTCGGTGACGAGACACCTTTGCTGTTCCGGATGTTCGAGGGTCGGACTCCGGGAGTCTTTCAGACGGTGTTCAACAGGTTTATATCGACTCTCATAGCGGGCATGAGGAGGGAAGACAGAGAAGCGGAAGAAGCTGCTGGGGTGAACGCGAGTCCGGAGAACGTAGCGGAGGGTAATGTTGCCAGTGGGTATGTATCCCCATTTCAGATGACGGAGCCGTCGGTACAGGGGCAGGCTGACAGCATCGCCGATTCGAATTGGATGGGAACCTTTCCGGCGGATACCGAATGGGTGCCTGGTCAGGCGGTGGTGGAAGAGGAGGACCTCACGGGGACGGATCCTCTGGGGACACCGAACATTCGTGACTTCTCCAATCTCGGCAGCCCCGAGGATTATCCTCGATGAAAGTCTTCCCGATATAATCCATAGTCTCTGTTGTGCATATGTACGTATAGAGCCTGGCGCTAGCTGGGCTCGGCCTGCTTGAAAAGTCTCACCATGGAAAATGAGGCCACCCTATTATAATGATAAAGCTCCATTGTACAAAGAATACCAACTTCTACACTCCAAGACTCTGCCGCAATACCTATATACACAGGTAGCGCTGTATCGTCTATATCGTCATAATTGAGATGACTCGCCCAGCAACCATTCAATCGTTCGATCGATCCTCTCATCCTGTCCTTCAAAATCACCAGGTCTCATCTCCTCTGCACTCTTCTCCATCAGCTCCATAAACAGCCTCAACCTAACATTCTCCGCAAACGACAACATCCGCTCAGAAACCGCCATAGCCTGGTTCAACAACGACTTTAAATTCTTCATATGCATCGTCACAACGCTGCGAAACTCGTGGTCATCCAGCTCCTTCAAGGTCAGGAACCGCATCTCCAGCTTCTCTTCACACTCAATCATCAACTTGAAGCATTCCATTAGTGCGTCTTCGGAGACGCGCTGCTTACGTTCTTCGAGAAGATCCGCCTCGATGGCGGAGATGTCTATACGCTGTAAGCTGATTAAGCGTGCATCGAGTATGATTGTGGTGTGGTGCAGCTCGACGAGGGACTGGATGATGTTTTGGGTGTACGTGATTCTTTGCTGGCGGTGGATGGCGTTGCAGAGGACTCTACGCAGTTGCAAGAGCTGGCTCAATGCTGTGAGGAGATCCACGGTGGATTCTAGGTGGGTATTCGGGTTAGCATAGAGACACAGATAGAATAAATATAACGGCTAGCTAGCTCATGTGGGATGAGAGTGGGTTTCCATGGGGTCTTGAGTGGAATCAGGGACTTACGACTCTCAACGGCATCCTGGATGACTTTGAGCTGAGCGCGTATCGTCGATTCTATGGGCAGTGAGGGAGTCGTCTGTAGTTTGTACCAGGATGTTTCCAAGGATGCGAATGCCCGTTTGACCCTCAGTGGCAGCTCTGCCTCATGGGAGGCTGTCCCGAGCTGTCTGACCATTGGGAACTAGCGGCGCGGGGATCGATCGAGCTGTGGCCGAGGATGAGGATACTAGCTGGCAATCGGTGGTGGATGATATAATCGGGAACACGGTGCAAGAGACTTATACAAGGCCGCATAGATATATGTGTACGATGGATATGTAGAGTCGGCTATGGCTAGGTGGTCGGAAAAGATATCGGCTGGTCTGGTAAGAGAAAGGGAATAGCACAGCCGTAATTCCGCAGTATTATATCGCCCGATCGTCGGACACATCTAGGGCATCCAGGTGAGCTGCACAACATGTACGATCTCAGATGATCCTGAACTAAATGATTCTTCGTAATGGCCCACACCTAAATCGGTATCATGATGACCGAGTATATATACACGCGGGCAACGGCACCGTGAAAATATTATACCATCCATTCTTCTACACTACTAATAAAAAAAGAAAAACACAAAAAGGAAACCGTGCACTCCTCGAAACGAATGTCGTAATCACAAGCGTACACTTCGCGCCAATAAAAACCGATAAGCCCTTCAATAAAAACAGCACAATTCCGATGCTTCTTGAAACCTATCATAAAATGCTGATACAGAGTTAGCTCGAAATTATCATTAATCGAAGCTAGAGTTCCATGAATGGGCACAGGATGGAATACCTTCCGATGTAAAAAACCTTTTCAACGCTATCGTCTGAGCCATTGCAGGCCATCCAAGTAAAAGACGTCTTGAGGGTAGGTGAGATACCCTGTAAGAATATGTAGCTCCGTATCCATCTTCTTGCTGAGTTCATATCCTTGAATGACCATCAAGGTCAGAACCTGGATAACGCACTTATATGCCTCAGCAGATCCTCTCCACCATCAAGCTCCGGCTCAACGACCTTCCCACTCCTATCCACAAAAGTGATCGTTTCCCACGGAAACGTCTGCGTCTTCATTTCCTCCGTCAACCACGGCGTAGCAGAAGCGCGGCCATACTTGACCTTGGGCGGTTCCGGCTCGGGTACACTCGGTGCCGGCGGTGGTGGAACAACAGGCGCAGGCGCAGGCGCGGTAACTTCTGGTTGTGGATTGACCGGGGGCTCTGGGCCCTTATCAGTGGAGTTTACGAGCCTTACTAGCGTCACTGGTTTTGGTTGACGTTTTTGTACCTTGCGCGGCTGTGTTTCTCTTGTGGCGGCTGTATCGGGTTGCTTTCGCTTCTGTTTAGTGCTTTTAGGTTCTTGTGTAACTTTAGGTTCTTGTGTGGCGGCCTTGGTTGGCTTGGGCTTTGTCGCTTTGGTCTGTTTTGCCTTTGTTGTCTTTGGCGGCGGCTCCTTTGCGGTAGTCTGGGGGACGCTTGGTTCTCCAAGCTCCTTCGCGGTGGTATCGCTCTGCTGTGAGTCGAGCTTCTGCACCTTGGGCTGCGGGCCTTGTAGGGTGTCCTCGCTTTGCTTACGCTTCAACTGCGGCTTTGGTTGTGACTTTGGCTGTGGCTTTGGCTGTGGCTTCGGGGTCACCTTCGGCGTGGCAGTCTGATTCTGTAAATTTACTGGCGCTTGTGGTGCTGGTGCTTGTGGTGCTGGTGCTTGTGGTGCTGGTGCTTGTGCGACTTTCTGGACGTTCTGACTTGCTTGTTTGGATTGTTGAGCGGCCTGTGCGGCAGCCTGTGCGTCTGCCCGGATCTGCAAGCCCTTTTGTATCTTTTGTAGCGCGTCTTGCGTAATCTTCCGCATGTCCTGGGGCATGTTATTCCCTGGCAAGGCTTGCGGTGTCTGTACTTGCTTTGCTGTCTGCGGTTTTGGTGCTTGCTTCTGTGGATTGTTCACGGGTGGTGGATACATATGTACTTTCGGTGGCAGTTGTGGAAGATTCTGAATCTGCGGTGGTATTTGTACCGTCTGTGGCTTTGGGTTGCTCCGAGGCTGCTGTAGTGCTTGAACCCTTTGCGGCAGCGGTTTACCCGCAACTTGCATTCGTGGCGTAGGCTGTGGTGTGCTTTGTGCGGATTTGCGTGCCTGCTGAGGTCCGGGTAGGCCCTGCGCATTCTTGATCTGAGGAGGTATCTGGAAATGGCCTGGCTGTGGTGACCCTTGCTTGGAAGGCACGGTCTGCCAGAGAAGTTCCGGCGCATGTTGTCGTAGTCTCTGTATGTCCGCTGCAAGCTTTGGATCGACTGGGGCTGCTCGTGATATGCCTTGCGTGATAGTGTTCTGCGACTGCTGATGCGTTTGGGCTTGTTGCATTTGGACCTTGGCCGCCATGGCGCTCTGTGTCTGCGGGTTCACTTGAGTACCTTGTGGCCGAACTCCTGCGGCATTCGCGATCTGAGGCTTTGAGCCGTTTGGTCCAGCGGGCGTAGCAGCTTGTGGGGGTGCCTGCTGTATATGAGAATTTCTTATATTCTCAGTGTACTTCTGTACCGCCAGCGCGAACTTGGCTGGTGGTATCGGCCCCGCGGCATTCGGAGTCGGCGTTGGTGGGTACATCTTGACCGGCTGCGGCAGTCCCTCAGTGGTACTCGGAGACTGCTGGCGTGTCTCCGGCTGCTTCGGCGACTGCTGTACCGCCTTCTGATTCTGCTGCAGCATCATCGCCAGTTTTTGCTTTTGTGTAGGATTAAGATGCTGTCGCCGAAGGTTTTCCAACAGTCGTGCCCGACGTGCCCGTTTCTCTTCTTCCGTAAAGCTTTGTTCTTGAATCTGTGCGGGCTGCGCTGCTGGCCGAACATGCACGGCGGGAGAAGCTGCAGGTATATGCTGGCGTGGAGGTGCTTGTGTGGTATTCTGGTTTGGACAGCAGTGAGGTGTAGGTCTCGGTGCCGGCGGCAGTGTCCCATGCCACTGCGGATACCAGGCTGTCGGAGCTTGCTGAGGAGTATGCCTGTGCGGAGCAGGACCCGCAGCATAAGCAGGAGTTGGAGATGGAGCAGCGGACCCGCGAGAAACCACTGGCGAAGCATGTTGCGAGGGAGGACGAGACGATGGTCGAGTGTATGTATTGGCGATATATGCCATGTATTGAGCAGGATTTATCGGATGATAGACGCCGACGGCCTGCGGTGGCGACATGGCCGGCGGGCGATGGATGGCGGCTGGTGCTTGGGGGGCACCCGCGGGTCTCGGGACCGGGGACGCCTGAGGCGGCTTGTTTGCGGAGGGCGATTGTTGCATGGTGAATAATTCTGGTCAACGGGAGGTGGTTGACGATCAAGTAGATTAGTGTCGATGGAAGAGAGGAGGATGTTCTGATGATGGTTGGTGGAGCGACGATGGAGGATGTTGAGATGATGTGCTGGATAATCTTTGGATCGATGCTGTGATGTGCGATGAGGAGGGGATGAAGGGAGCAGCAGCAGTCTCGCGTGCTCTCACGCCGTCTATGGCGACACGTTGCGCAGAAATGATTATTAAATCTCTCACCACCGAAAGTACCACCAGACAGCCGACGGATGAACATACGGTGATTGGTGTATCTTATCTAAAACTCGCATTTATATTTATCGATCGATTCCATATGCACATCATCGTCCATCAGCTAATTTATACATTCATTATGCCAGAAGGAAAAAGAACATCTTCCCGGGTACGGAGAGATGCATTCTCCAATCATACAACCTACAGTCCTGTGACATCGCACAACAGACTACAGCCGGCTGCGAATCACATTCCTCTTTTCAGGGTACATCGTCGATAAATTACACATTTCCTTCAAGGCAGTAACCTCCCGAACACTCTACACCCGCTGCACGCACAAGATTCGAGTGCTCAGGTTGCCTCCGGAGCCTCGACCCACTTGTCGAACAGAACAGGCAAGCTAATCGACTCAGCTTCCTTACTCGCAACGGCAAACAAGCTCATAGTCCTTCCCACAGACCCCACGTTCTTCCAGACCCCGAGACGAGTCCAATGACTAAACGGATATCCTCGTGGCTGTTACTTCGTATCAATATGCCTGGCAAAAAGTCTTCGAAACCCGCGCGCTCGTCCAAGAAGGACAATACCAAAGGCTCAAGCCGGTTCATGGACAAGGTTATGAAGAAATTGCGCTCCCTAAAGCCAGGACGCACGCGAATATTTTTCGTCCGTCGCCATGGACCCCAGAAAAAGCCAGCCAAAAAAGCGTCATCGGGCACCCGAAAACCGCAATCTCAAAATGTACCACAGACTACCACCAATACCACACCGCTAATAAGATGCGATTCCCCGGTAATCCAACTACCCGACTCCGTGGCGACGCCCCGCGAAGTGCCAACAGACGGTGCAGCAACCGAACTCTTCGACATAACACCCCTCGAAATCAAGCTGGCAGACTACCTCGCAAGCGAACCCGACCTCACCGACGAAGGCATAGCGCTACCCACCGAAGACAACATCACAACAATCAGCGTCGACGCCAGCCAGCACAGCAGCAGCACAATCGCCGAAGCAAACAGCGACACGGAAAACACAGAACCACTCACGCTCACTACCCCCTTCAATCTCTGGAAAGAGCTAATGCAAACCGTCGACGAAATCGGCGTCACCCGCGACCAAGTCAATGGCGATATTCTGCGCGGCTTCATCGCTGACGAACGCCAGTCAGCACTGTGGGACGACGACCGCGCCATCGCAATGTTCACGCGTGAGCGAGATGCGTATGAAGCTGCCATTGCGTATATCGTTTGCGTCACAAGTAAGGCTCCGAAGCCGCGGAATGCAAAGCAAAAGCAGGCATGGGATGCTCTGACAGGCTATGACTTCCGGCTCAGCGCTGTCGTGAAGTACCTTGAGAAGTCGATACTGCAGATGAAAGAGGAGAAGGAAAAGTGCCGCGTAAGAGGGCATCAGGGTCGGGAGCGGAAGGCGGCGGATTTGATACGGGCGCTGGAGGAGACGTTGGACGGCGTGGAGGAGTTGAAGGACGCAATTGTCCGCCGGCTGCTTGGTAAGCTTGAGGATGTTTTTTTCCGCACTAAAAGATATGATTAGGATCCTGCTGCGTCAGGGCTTGGGTGAGTACTGTACGAGTTTTCTTGTGTCGATTCCCTTTGGCATTTTGTATGGCGTACTGGGTGAATTCTTTTGGTCGTGGGTGCTCATGTGGTAGATTGGGAGTTCTCCGTGTTGGAGAATGCTTCGTAGCTTCGTGTTGAGTCTGTTGTTTTTCCGAAACAGGATTTGTCAAGGTTGTGTGAGGTTCCGCTTCCAGTCATTGTTGCACAACGTTGCATTGAAATTGATCGTTGACCCCGCCTGGTCAAATCCATGCTCGAATATATCGATCTAGCGCGGCGCAAAAAGGTGGACATGCCGGCGCGGCATGTCCATAAGTCCTTCCTTGCAGCTTTAAGCTGAAACTCTCAAGTCAGTCTTAACTAGAATTTTCGCTAACCTCTCAAAGCTGCAATCACAAGGTAGACAGACACATTCACGCGTGCACGCCATTCATTGCTGAGAAATACCGAACTAGTTAAGTTGATATTTGGGACGCTGTCACTGCTATGCCGTTGGCCTTTTTCTCTCTGTAAAATCATGATATATCTCAGCTCGGGATGTCGGGAAATTTCCTCATGCATGAAAGTCTGTCGACTCGCTTCACCCTGCTCAGCAGCTGGGATGACGGGCAACATAATTAGGTAATATATATAACGCACAAAGATATAAGTGGTTGTTGGCCGCTGGGAAGCAGGAGGGTATACTAGCCCCAATAACGAACTTATAGTGCAGTCTGAAGGGATCAGCATAGTACCCCTAACTCACTTAAAGGCTTCGTATGCTTGTAGGTGCGGACTGATACCTAGGTACTTAGCTAAGTAGTAAATTAGTTAGCTAGCAGACTTCGGCAAATATGTCATAATTGTAGTCCATATACTGGTTAAGAATGTAGTTAATTTGGTGACAAAATCTTCGTGAATAACAATTGTACAAATGAAGTTGACAAAGTCTCGCCGTTATACACTCGTAGCCATATTTTCCACTTTGACAAGCGCTCAAGCTACCTTAACTTCTCCGGTTCCAACCGCTGTCATTAGTTCACATCACAAAAAGGCACTTTGTGACTTGGACAGCTTCCGGTCTTCCGCATCTATCGACTCTCCGGGTCTTTAGCGAGCTTGTGAACAGGGACCTGGTCAACGGCTAACTTACATGCGTTAGCTCGGCACGCAATCCGTGCAGAATGCTCCGCAACGCAATGGTACAACGGCGTCAGCGGCGCCATGGATATCCAATCCACCCTGCAGCTTTCCACTCTTTCCCATCCAAGGCTGACTCGCCTTATTACGCTTTTACTCGACTGCGAGACTACATCGCATTTCCTGGTGGTAAGTAGCTCGTCGTTAGCTGATTTGAATATAAAGGCTAATCCATGTCCGTTGTGTAGGCAGATGGATAACGACGCGGCATTGTCTATATTCGGATACGATCTCCGGATACCCTGCAAGTTCAGCTGGAGGAGACGTTATACCGCGTTATCGATATTGGATTGGGATAATCCACAAACCCCGCGATTCAATTCGCAAAATTTCACTGGCGTTGGATCTCTCTAGCCTACAGGGGGTGTCGACTATACTCTGCTGGTAACACCGCCAGCCCTATTGCCTGAAAGATGGACGATCATGTTCATATTCAGCTACGGTAACGGTATCGCCGACGTCGTTAGCTATCGACACAATGGAACGTGGAGCAAAGTGAGCTCCAAGAGTATAAGAAGACTCTGTCTCCCCCACGAAATCATGTCTAGGCATACTTTCCATCATCTTTTCATCTGACAACAGCTGGATATACAGCCTCAACATATATGACCTGTTCCGTCATCAACTTTGTGCGCTACCTCTACTCACTGCTCGAAAACTCTATACTCAGGCTTCTCGGGTACAGAATGAGTTCTCGTAAGGTCCCGTCACAGATATCATGGATACCTCACTCTATAGCAGGTCGCTAACGCTTACGGCACGAATTTGAAGTCGGTCAAGGTTTTCAGAACCAGCTCGGTCAGGGCTTTCAAGGCCAAGGTCAAGGTCAACTCGGTCAAGGGTTGAGAAAATGCTGCTATTCTGCAGTTTCAGCGGGTGCCGGTCAGGCCGTGGTATGTCCATCTCTCTCAGGGGCCAATTCGCAGTAATCGCGTTGAGTCGCGAGTGATTTTCTTGCTGATTGAATGGTGCAGGCTGTGTTCTTCCGTAGGCCCGACGGCTCGATCGTTGAAGCATTCTGGCGAAACAAACAGAGTGATTGGAGTAGCTTTCGAGAAGTGCTCCCCAAGAGCGCTACACCGCCCCGAAATCTCGCGATCGCCGCCACCCTCTGGGCCAATTGTCACTACCGGATCTACTACTTTGACGAGAATATGAACGTCTGCGAGGTGTCGTTTGAGTCGAAGACGGAGCCGGTATCAAAACAGCTGACTGGAAATCCTCGAGCAAGCGTAAGCTCTGGTATCAGCGCCGTTTGCTTCCATGCGAATGGTCCAAACATTAGGTAACACGGAATCTCATAAGTCATGGCTATCCGCACAGAGTATCGACGCTAATTCATATCGCGGATGCAATGCAGAGTCTACTATGTCGATGCCGATAACAAACTTCAGGCAAACGACACCTGGGGTAAAGAGACCGCCGTCGAGGCCCCGGATATGCATCCGGACACCGCACTTCAGTTCGTCACTCTGACAGCTTGGGATAACGATGCGACCGAAATTCGCGGGTACTACCAGGACACGAGTTTCAGTATCCGCGAGCTCACGTACCAGAAAGGCGCTTGGGATCAGGGCAAACCTATTCAATCCGCCAAATCACTCATCCCGTTCGCTGCCGCCGTCTCCGGCGCTGCCAGCACCTCGCCCAAAGTGTACTTATACACCGTGAATGAGAGGAATCAGATTGTCGAGCTAGGGAAAGAGGGTATCGATATGCAAGCGAAGTGGGGGAATAATGTCTCGATCGTGTCGGCTACAGCCGCTAAGTCTCTAGCGGCAATTGGTAATTCGTGGGTGGAAGATTCGGCGGACGTCCATATCTACTCGTCCGATGATGTCGGCGATAACTTTGTGCATAACTGGAAGTCGAACGGCACCTTGGTGGAACAGGCGGAAATTGTCATGTTTGAGCAGCCGCAGGTTCGGGTTATCCCTTTCAAAACTGGCTCGATGGTGACTGCTCATATCACTCCGGCGGCGAAATAAATTGTCACATTCTGGCTAGGTCCTCTACAACGGATTCACAGCTAGCTGCCGGCATTTACTGTCTATATCTCATGAATCTAAATCGAAAATTGACTAATATTAATTCGGGCTAACGTATCAATGCGTTTTGACATGAATAATGAAACCCCATGATAAAAGAAAACCCCAATTAACAACCGCTGGCTGATGCTAAGAACGAAAATGTAGATCAAGAATGTCACACATAACCAACCGCAATTCTACTGAAGGTTGCTTTCGAAATCCTCGAATCCGCAGATGGAAGAAGGCCCTGGAACGAGAGCTGGACGCGAGGTCATGCAGAATCATTCGAGGTAAACTCGACCGGCTGCAATACCCTTCGAACCCTGACTGGCCCCTCGCTATTGTCCCCGTCGAAACGGCTGATATCACCGCTAATCACTGTATTCTCGTCGCTTTTTATTTGTCTACGCATCCAGTCAGCATCGTTACTATCTGAAACAAGTGGATTCTACTTACTGCTCCTCCGCTTTCCTCAACAGCTGCCTGCAGTTCCAGATTCCTGCTTCCACCGTCCGCTGGCCATCTTCAACAACCGCGAGATTGTTCACGTGCATCATCAATCTCTTCGTTTGGGTCGTGATGCCTTCGCCGACTTCTAAGATACGCTTCAATGGACTGCTGCTGCCCCAATAGAATTTTGGAAGTTCGGCCATGATGACCTTGAGCTTCTGGTCCTGGCGGATATTGGCGGCAACGAGCTCTTGTTTGAGGGTGGCCATCTCCTTTCGTCGCTCTGGTAGCCTACGCTTGAGCTTGCCGTGATGGAGACTGAGGGCGCTGAGGATGGCTTGGAAGTGCGGGCGCATGTCGTCGAGGCGGACACCCTCGTCATTGACGTTGGTGATGATTATCTTGATCCTGCCCGACATGTCCTTGAGGATCTCCTCGGCTTCAGTGAGGAATGAGTGCTGGTCGACAATCCAGCCCTCGATGTAGCTGAGCGTTGAGATGATCTTGTTCACGGCGTTGACATGACCTGCGTAGAAGCTGTCGTGGAATATCTCGTGATCTGGAGGCGTCGGCATCTTGGTGATCGATATAGAGGTTGTTAGAGCAATTGAGACGGTGGTGGAGATTGATTATTCTTCGGGGTCTGGTGGGAGATGACTCTCAGGGACTGAGATATATGAGGAGCCTGAGCCGTGTCGGCCCGTCATTGTGTATACGGCTCGAGTTGTATAAGAGCTCTGAGCGAGTTGAAGACGCTCCAAACGTTCAAATTCGCATGGCTGTGGGCACAGCTTTGCATCGCAAAAAACTCAAGCACCTGAGCACTGACATCTCTTGACAAGCTTGGACTTAACTTCACATATTCAGAAAAACGTCAAAACTCTATTTTACGTCATCGCTCATAAACCGCACTGGCAGTGATTATAGCCCAGAGAACTTACTTGCGGCTGCAGCGGGGAAGCTAACACGGTTTGAGCAGAAATGAGCCGCTTCACTCGACGCCTGCAGCCTTCCATGAATTCACGCGTGGATACCATGTTCTCCGACGAAGACAGAAAGCACTGTGTGTCACGAATCATTATACGGAACTTGTCGCGCCATTACGTCTGCATTGCCTGCCATGCCGTCTAAGGCGGCTACACAAAGGCACTGGGCCTCATGGTCATGGGCCTTCCCGCTGGCGCTAATCATGCCTTTTATGGTTGATGCGAATGCGTTCCAGATCGAGGTGATTGATACAAGCTTCGAACGCGCGTATCCCTGGCAATGTAAGTGATTGAACTAGCCGACCTCACGATGTACCGCATCGGCTGTATTGAGTCTCGGAAGACACTAGCTTACCTTTTGACTATAGTATGCCGGGGAACTGAAGGCCTTGGTATCGGTGATCAGGTGTTTGCCATCGACCGTGAAATTACGACTTGCGCAAATGAGGGCGCCGACGAGTACTGGTTTGCAACCCCTGTAAACCCGCAGGATGCTGGGCTTCGCGACGGTTATTATGACCCAGACCAAAACAAGCAATTGGTGAATCTGGGCGGGCCGCCTACTACAGACCCACCTTCGCCCAAGATATATGCAGGAAGAACGTGGGACACCCCTTACTATGGAGTCCAAAAGATACGAAAATTGGCCTGTCGAGTACGTGAAAGCGAATACTCTGTCACTGAAAATTCGTTTCCTGGGTCTTCAATCAACTAACACCTCGCTTACTCAGATTCAAAGTAAAGAGAGACGGAAAAGCCTTGAACTTCGATCGAGAGGCGATACTTGACTCACCAGGCAAAGATATTGATCTCCTCCCCTCGGATCGGTTCGTAAATTACGTCGCGATCCACCATGGTCGAAAACTACGAAGTAGGCGCCCGAGTGGAAATCTTATAGCATAGATATCAACGTCTTCACCGTATTCAGTACTAAAGGCTAACTAGACTGTCACAGTACCGCTTGGCTATATCAAGACGGGATCTTCCTTTAGATTGGGCTACCGAATAACCCAGGGACTACCCGGAACCCTCACAAAAGATTACCCAGCTGTCTCATTCGTGGTATCCGACGGAAGCGTGTGGGAATCTTTAGTCCCCTTGACAGACGAGCAGCGTCAGCAGTACATAGCGGACCTTACCGCACAGGAGCCCAAAAACCTGCGAGAAGTTGAATTTGAGAATCAGAGATTCGGCTCTGTTGGCAATGGAATTTCGCAACAAAAGGGGGGAATATTTGATGCTGTTGGCAGACTAGCGGGGAAGCTAAGCAGTGTGATTAGACGACCCACGATCAGCACACCGCGAATACAGACTCAGTTTGAGGAGCGCAAGGAGGAGGAAGCGGATGAAGCAGTAAGCCCGATCAGCCGAGTCTATGATAATGACATGTCGGTCCGAAGGCTCGTCGGCGGGCGAATCCCCGTTGATCTACATTACTTTGACCTACCGCAGAACGAGGGACAGGAGCCGGAGCGAATTCCAGATATACAGCCGGAACGTCCGCAACGGCTAAACGTGGATGATATTGAAAGGATGGGTTGGCCTTTCAACAATCCAAATCGGATAAACCGAAACGCCGAGTGATTCTACGGGACGCAATCCGATGTAAGATAGGAGAAATACATAAAACCCAGGGCTTCTTGGTGTTCTACGGTCTTCCACTTTGTAAAGTGTGGGTGGATACTTAGGTATTTTGGTGGCCATGCTATTTCGAATATGTGCCAGTATCGATATCTCGTTATCGATGAGTTGTCGCACCCAGAAGTGCAGCTACCTGGCCGCGAGCCGGACCGTACCTCAGTCTGTACCCGCTTTGTAGTCAATTTGAGCCATATTTTTCCCAAACCGGATTTCCAGAGTAGAATGCAGTAGAAGCTCACAAATGCCTCCAGCTAATACTACCTGCCACCGCTAGAGTTACTAAGTTTGAATCCCCCAAAGCCAGGCAATCTGTATACTAAACGAGTATCTCCTATGAACGCCGTCGAAGTTCATCCGATATATACATTCGGCCAATTCGGCGATGCAGGATGAGACCACTGAGATTGCTGACTGCGGCATCCATCTTGCTGATACCCCAAACCTCGTCACTTGAGATAGACGTTGCACTAACGGATCATCCAACAGCTAAAAGGCTTAGACGTACGTGACAATGCCATTGCAGCTCCGCCTTCATACTAACGGGTCTCGTTGACTATCTTACAGCCCTGCATTTGAACTCAGACTGATACATAACATCTCTGTAGTTTGCAAGCCATCCACCCAAGGTGTCGAGCTACAAGGCGTCCTTCCAACGGAGAGGACTGCATGTCCGTCTGGGTCGTTCGTTTGGTCTTGGGACTTTCTTCCGGAGCGACAGCGGATAGGACGGGACGGGAACACATATTTTACTCTGATTCAGGTGACGGGAGGACCGGATACTGAAGGCGAACCTGGCATCACCAACGCGGAATCGCCGGATGAGTATCTTCAATATGGAGGACTGGTCAGAAATGCTATCTTTAGGAGCCAGTAAGTTATTGCCCGACACAATATTATACGACGTCCAATTGAAGCACCGATTGCCTTCCGTTTAAAACTTCTGGATCGATTTTTATGCGCACCTTATATATTGATACGATACTGATTCACGCTCCTGCAGATTTAGGGTTAGACGGAATGGCGGCTACCTGTTAATGAAAGATGATGCGGATCTCAGGGCTGGCGACGTCCTCGAGTTCTGGGGTCCCTCGTCTCCAAGATACCGAACGCTCTACTGTGAGTGAAACCCAACTTTGCATCATGGACCTTCACTCTCGCGAAAACAAACCCTATTGATTATTCAGAACAACCCCACCCTCTACTCGTAGAGAGGTTCTTTGCTGACTTGCGGCCCCGCGATCGCATAGTGGAGATCATACCAGATGGAACCATTGGATTCACGAGAGCACTACGTCAAGAGGATCCAAGTCTCTCTCCAGAAGTGGAGTTCGTCGTCAGAGTTCCGAGTTATAGCAGCACAAAGCGACGACTTGCAATCGAAACCAGGTTATGGCAGACTGGCGAGATGGGAGATCAGGTACCTTTACAACGTATCGGCCCTAGTGAGCCTACTTGCATCGGAAGCATATGCAGAGCAACTGTAAGCGGTGCGCAGAGGCTATTTCAAGGAGCGAGGAATCTCTTTTCTGGAGGTTCGGACACCCAGCGGAACGGGGCTACGTCTAAGCAGGGCAAATTTCGATATGTTGACGACCTCGTTACATTTGCTGGGGATAAAGGCACAGGCAGAGGATCAATATCGAGCCGGTCGCGGTCGCGAAACTCTGTCAGCAGAAAGGGGTCAACGCAGACACTCAAAGCCGCGAATTCTCGCGTCAACTCGGATCCAGATCGATCCAGATATGATGTCTCCTATGAGGATGAGGATTCGGCACACGCGCAAGAAGTGGGGTTGGGATCGAGATTCCGAGCACCGCTGCCTAGGATCACGGAGGCGACGCTTGAGGATACCCCAGGACTGCCGACTCTTGGTACGCGTCTGGGCTCCGTCTTGCGGGATCCAAACACTGGTACAATTGGTAGTCTACAGGCTATTGACCATAATACAGAGCAAATTTTGTCACCACATCTTATCCCTCCATCTCTCGTCGTGGAGGAAGAGGCCTCGGACGACGAGGAGGATAGTGTGGATGGAATCGGCATAAACCTCCGGGAGGTGGTGACCGAAGAGGATATGGATACGAGGACGCCGTACAATATGTATAGTCTTACCTACTCGAGTCGAAGTCCTGGGGCAAGCAGGAATCTCATCGACTTGACGCGGTTCACTTCTACGCAGGGCTCTCAAGCCCAGGGCCAAGGGACATCGCCAGCTGTGAGACAATTCCGTCGACTCAACGCCATAACAGATTTTCCTGGAGTCGACGAGTGATATAGCTACCAGCTACCAATCTTAATGCCCGTCTCAGGGCTACCTTACCGTGAACTTTGAACAGATAGTCACTGATAATACTAATTTAGCTACCTCATGTTGATACTTTCAATAGATTTCAAGTTTGAAGATTGTTCATACATAACGCTCCGACAATTGAGAAATACACTAAAGACTCAAAGCCATTGCACTAAAGAATCAAAAAAAATCGATATCCTACTTAAATGAACCATGAAACCTGTCACCGCCGCTTTCACTTCCGAGATATTACCGTCAAAATAGCCATGTGCCGACCTTTCCCCATTCGTCAGACTGCCTATTCTGGGCTCAACACAGAAATTACCACACCTGGCCTATCAAGCGAATCCTTGTTGAAAACGATATCAATGCTGAACCTTGCGAAACCCGATAAAAGCAGACCTTGTGAAGAAAGTGCTTGTAAAATAAGAGGGACTTGTTTTCATGCTAGATGTGCCCCGGTTCACGACCGCATATTGAAGAACCTGTGCGGAATGTTAGAGAAACCACAATAGATGATCCATAACCATCAGCTCCTCCTTCAATCCTTATTTCTTAGACTCGCCGAAAATCACCGGACGCAACGCAATCATGATGTCGGAGATTTCCCCAAGCTTCTCGCCAACCCTCTTCAGGTTCGCTCTGCAGACTTCATGAATGTGGAGAACGACGATGGTTCGAGTCTGGGCGTCTTGGGCGCCGCGCTCGATTGCCTCTTGCTCGTATCGTTGGCAATCTGCCTTAGACTGATCCAAGAGATCGAGATATCCGGTATAACTGTGGAATTTGAGATCCAATCTGCCATCATACTCTCGCCAGCGTCTGCTATAACATTCTTGGCGACAAAGGGCTGGGCTCTCCTCGCGCGCTCTGTTGATATCTCCTTGGAACGCTCGCACATCGTCGAGGACTACCTTCACCCAGTCTTCAGTTTGAGTGATGATCTTCATCCAACTCTCGACCTTCTCCAGCACGGCTTCGTGCTGGAGGGCGAGGATGTTGAGTTTTCCTGATTCTTGCGTCATCTTGGCGTAGCTTGGTGGTCTTTTCGTAGTATATTAGTATTCAGAGATGAAAGAAGTGGTGAAATTTTCAAGAGATCGACTAGAGAATGTGTGACTGCTAGCTTAGGGGCTCGAGTTAGATGTTCTTGAAGATTTGTAGAAGTGCGAGGATGCTTCGTGGGCTTGAGGTGGTGTGTATGAAAGGAGGAATGGAGCTCAAAGGGGGGCCCCGGCGCTCGAGGCCCTGGTTTTGTATGATGGCTAACGAGGCGGCACACAGCCCTATCTCTTTCTAACCACACACCTCCTTCGCTCGACGATGTAATATGGCACTATTTCTACCTATCAACATCTACTTGCGATGACCCAACGGCCACAGTTTTATGCTTTTGTTTCGAAATCAGGACGTCAAGTGACGCGTAGAACCATCCATCCCACCAATACGAGGAACGAGGCACATAAACGGACACCCAACAGGGCGTTGCATGAAGCCAGCCTCGTCTGTATACGACCCAGAATGAGTCCCAATCTAGATGCCTCGGAGACGCAGCGTACCTTCCGACCAAAGAGCTTGCGAGAAAGGCAAGGCTGCCACTATAATTGAGCACGGCAAAATCTACGACGTGAAAACGAAAGCAGTCTCACATGATCATCATTGGTGAAATACCCATCATAAATAATTTCTGTTCAAACCTGTTTTCATGATTTACTGATTGGGGCAGGCCTGGTAAGCCCCAGTATTGATACGAGTAGTCAGGAGTCGTTCGTCGTCTCGATTGTAAGATCATCTGACCCTTATACAGGGCGAATGAGTGTCAGTTTGGCAGAAAACGGGGGCTTTATGAACGATGTGAGAGGATAGTGGTGGGTGTGATTCAAAGACGTTTCTATTTCCATTGGTTGTTATGTGTAGCCTCAACTCCTGGCCCGCTGGGCCTTCGAAAAAAAATTCATACAAAATAGAGTCGAACGGCATTGTTGCCTCGATGCGACCTATTGGAGAGCCTAACAATATAGATTGAATTCGACGGAGGTTTCAGATACCCTGTGATGAAATTTAGAGTAACTAACTGGAAAAACGAGGCGGCAGGGTCCGTCTACGTTCTCACAAAATAGGGTCACAAAAGCTGCTGCAGCCGCCATATAAAAAGGAAGCCCACCCCCCTCTGCAGACGCAGCACGAACTCTCCCATCAATATATTCTTCCTCCGTCAGTCCTCACAATCTACGCCTGAGCATAGAGGCTTCTCCTGCGTCACGTACTAGATCGTGCCCAGATATATTTTGAAGCTTGAGTGCAGCATCCTCATCGTCAACGAAACTTGTCACCAAGTTGCTACATTCTCTAATCGACAAAGCTCGATCTCCGCATTTCACTACAACAAGAGCTCCGATTCTTCATCTTGAAAACATCTCTCACCATGCCGTTCCATTCATCTCGCTTTGACAATCTGCCAGTCAGAGAACAAGCTATAGTTTTGTTGGAACAAATCCGGGAGGTGGGGCAGGATAGCCACACCCATTTCAATACAGTCACCAACATGTTCAAAGCGCTCTTGGACACCAACGAAGACATAATAAAGAATGTAACCGCAGACCCGCAGAAAGCAAGGTCCCGCCACTATCGTATCATCTGCGAGGACGCAAATCTCGCACTCGAGGAGCTCTGCATCAGGTCTGCAGAAGTCAATGCCGACTTCACCAATTTGATGGTTGGCTGGCTCAAATTTCGCCGAAACGTTCGATCGGAGGGGCAAGCACATCATCCCGCCTTAAAGCGAGGGAATGAAGAACTCGCTGAACATTTTCAGACGATTGACGAAAGAATCAAGAGCTTCAAAAAGCTACAGACAGAGATAAGAGAGGCGATAGAGTCGGTGGAACGTGTCCTCTCTGGCAAGGCCTCATCGTGAGAAAATTCTTTGGGTCGGATAATTCATATACCATGGTGAAGTTCTTGGAACATGGGAACTTTACAGCATATTCAACTTTTCGCGAGGCTTTCGTCCAATGATACGAGTGGACATGATGGGCAACTGATAGGGCTGGACTGGGATCGTTGACTGGGTTATTTCGCTTGTTTCAGGATTATATTTATCGTTGAGAGTTTTCTGGTTTCTGCGAAGGTGCTTGCTTTCTCTATTTCCATGGGTTATCATGATTTTCCACTATTTGTTTCATGTGCTCTAATGCGGAATTGCTCTGTCATTTAAAGCCTGCAACTTGATTTTAAAGGATATAGAAAATTTAGGGTTAATCACGCTGGTATAATCTCTCCAAACTGCGGCTGTAAAATATATAGATGAGCATGACCCCAGGCAACCGGTATAAATTACCATGGCTTGACTTTGGTTTCTCTGGATTATTTCTGCTAGCAACATTTTCGATCGCAGGCGTCTCAATTGTCGCTCTTCATCTCATATATGACGTAAATGGAGGTTTGTAGACTTGCTGTGGATGTGTCTGAAGTTCACGGATCCATAAAGAGCACGAACGTTAGTGAGATTTAGACACGTGGTCCGAATATTGGCACATAGGCTCGAGATGACGTGCAGTAGTATACTCTCCACTCCTCCTTCCCATATCTTATCATAAATCAAGATTAATGCGAAGCATATTTTGATCACAGGCTCGCGACAATTGAACCTTGATTCGCCATCTATCCGCTATTTTTAATGTCGTAATATTGGCGGCAGCCACTTATGGAGATAGCCTCGTTTGCATCCTTTGAATTCTGTTGGTGACTAGCTTATGCCACCCCGAATATAACTTGGGAGCTAGCTGACAGCAAGTTTTGCTGTCTATTGATCTTAGTGAATTTCCCGACACGGATCTGAGGAGCGAATTCTCGATATTGAAACATTATCTCTGAGACATAAATGACATGATCGCGTATGCAGTCTTGTAGAATTTAAGCTAAAGTCGGGACTAAGCTACAGTACTATATGCCCACCCGCTCTCTCCAAATCATAGCGTTCCAGTTGACAGCGCACCTTATCAGTGTAGATTAATATAATCCCGCGAAGAAAAATCAAAGAAAAGCTCAGTCTGAACAAGTTATCATATGCCGAAACTCCCATCGCCCAAAACTCTCCATCATGCAGTGCTAACCCATCAAATACCCTTTCCAATCATTATATCAGCTAGTATATCGTTAAACCCTAAGCCCTGAGATGCTCCTTCAAGCTGAGGACCTCATCTTTGATTTCTGAGATATCACTTCGAAGCCACTTGAAGCTGCTAGGAAGCCCCTCCTCCTGCTCGAATATCGCATCCTCGATAGCAATGCATTTGTCTTGATAAAGATTCTCGGCCATGCGTGCGTGTTCTTCTGGGCTTCCCGCTCTTAAGGCGTACAGCATCTTGACAATACGATCCCTTCGCTCCTTGATCTCCTCCAACGCCTGGTTTACGGCCTTCAGCTGGCCTACCATGGCGGACACATTGCGATCCATGCCGCGGAGCTCGGATAGGAGGCTGTCGAGGGATCGGATCAGTTCAATGGACTTAGTAGGTCGGCCTCCACTTCCTCTGGACATCGATAATCCTGCAATGTCGGCTTTGAGGGCCGAGAAGTTCTGTTCGAGCTTCTGCATTTCTGTGACCTGCTGTTTCTTTGTCTTCCGGAGAACTGTGATAGCTTTGAGAACATTTTCAAGCGCCGGAGTATGCTCCAGTATGGCATTAATGAAAGCTGATAGCGTAGGTGTATCGGACATCTTGGCGGATATTGATCAATGTAGGAGGTTGCTTTTCGGTGACGGCGAAGTTGAGGGCTATCTGTGAAGCTCGTGAACTTATCGGGATAGGCTGAGATTCGAGCCTTAGTATCTTCAAATTGGTGTCGATAGCTGTTCAGTAAGTTGAGAATAGATCTGAATTCGAGGTTCTTGGGGATCGTTATGATGTGCAAAGAGAGTGATCCGGATGAGAATGAATAGCCTGGGTCTGTGAGAGTAGGGGTGCATGCCTCCTGTACTGCTTTATATATGGGGTCGGAGTAGCCTCCAAGCCGGATCGAGGACCTATCATCACGTCGCAGAAGCAATGCTGCAAGGCGAAGCAGCAACAAACGAGGCACATAGACGTATAGAATGACAAAATGCAGGTAATATTTGTGACGCATATTCCATCAATCCCAATATCGCTAAATATGTGTAAATAGGTTGTGACCTGCTATAGAAGCTTCAATACTAGGTCAACGTAGTACAACAGAATGGTATCTAACCATCTTCAATGATCCTCAGCCATACGAAAGCCGTCACTACTCGAAACGTCTTTCTAAATCTGATGACGACTGTTGGAAATGCGGCCACTCGGAGTATCAGAAGATATAAGAAATATGTATACGCAAATCAGGGCCATTCGTAAGTTAGCGACGGGACTTGCCCTGATAGCTACGAGGCATCTTGACGACCGACGATAAGGCCCACCAATGGTGGGACTGGCAGCATCCCTGATTCACCATGCGCAAAGATTCGATAGCGGGGAACGTGAAGCTCAACAAAGTGCCTACGTTTACTTAAGTATTTATGTGGATTTTCCCTCTCCAGGAATTATCGTCAGGATAACACAGCTCTTGTCATCTACTCACCACCATCTCACAGCTGATCAGTCGACCTATATTTGCCCAAGAACCGGTAGGTACGCCCACTCAGGTTCCTACAATCTCTTACTTAATCTAGCATAATCGCCTTCAGCTATCGGTCGCCACCTGCGATAGCACCGGACCCCGCGGGCCCCCACATACCAGCCAGTCAGAGAATAGCATCCTTAAGATATATATAGGTTTCGCTGAGCGCCAGGCACGCTTTCACCAGAGTCGGTCCAATCAATACAGCTAGGACCGCCTTCTACACGTGGCCAGGATGCCCTGCATACGCGAACCTGGCTCCTCGACGGACCCCTCTGCACGGACCAATGTAAGGCAAAGCACCATTATTGAGAGTATAAACGCACCTCAGCGGCGACGCATGCTCCCAGGCATACGATATTGATACCTCGGTCCCGCTAACAAGAGATATGTGCATTAGCAGCGCCAGTTCCTGTTAGGGCTGTATCCACTGAAGCTGCAACTGAAGCTGATTTCAGAGGGTCTAGTCAGCAACTCGAACTCTCTTTGTGTCATCCTTCGAGACTTTTATAATGCCATTAACGACATGCCTACCGAGACTGGTATTGAACCGGCGGAACTTTTCTTGGCACCCCAAGAGGTGCTGAACGAACTTTGGCGCTCCACTCGCAATTACGTCAGGATGTTCCTGGTCTGCCAGTCGCAATGCAAGAGGAATATAACGATCATGTATGGCTCTGACGGCTGGGCCCAAGGATTCGACCACCTCAGGGACGCACCCGGAACGGCGGCAGACTATGCTAAGTCCCCCTACGCAGACGTCGATCAAATTCGGCACGTCTGCGTAGCTATTTTATCGCTCGGGGCCCGCATCGCGAGACGCTTTTCGATAGGTCGTAGACTTAACCGCACATTGAAACAGAAGCTCACAAGGGAACCTACCGAAATTCCGGAGCAACCCCAACCCAATGATTCGGAATGGGATATTCCTTATCTACAATTGCCGGAGCCAGCCATTCCTCTAGATTGGGAGCTCCCAGAGCAGGTGGAAGCAGTTATCCCAATTGATGTGGGCGATTCCAGCGAATCGAGTTGCAGCTTTGTGTCAGCGGCAGAAATTACGGTCACCGACGAGGATATCGAGAGTGAGGAAGTCTGAGAGGCGCTGGGCTCCGGAGAGGAGTCTATATGAAGGCCGACTGTCTCTTTTTTTCAGTGCGCTAAAGCTCTCCTTGAATGAATGTGCGTTCTGGTATTCAAAGTTTGCACATCTATCTTCAGGATTCCAAGGCTGCCGATGGATAGCCAATTTCCTTCCCTTCCCCTTTGCTTCTCTATTATGTATTCTGGGATCCTGTATACGTATTGTTTGAGCTGATTTCCTTTGTCGACCGTGGGATAGATTCCACAGATCATACAAATCTGGCTTGCGTGAGCGCCGATGCCAGCACAGATCCCAAAAGCCTCCCGGATTCCTCCAGGATCACTAAATTTATCAGATGCTGTCGGCACATCGTTCAAAGCTCTGGATTGAGGTCTGATAGGGATCTCAAAAATACTGAAAGAAAGCAATATTAATTTCTTCAATCCGTCCTCTGACGCGAAATAGGCTCTAAGAGGTAACGCCGGCTTCCGGCGAATTCTGCAGCAGAAACTCCACAAAGTGGGCCGATGCACTCGATACATAGCCTTCTAGCTACCAGTTTAATGTGTACAGTAGCAGAGATAATTGTCAGCACTACTAGACAGGCTTGTCCTTCAGCAAGGTTATCGACATCAACTTTGTCGGAGCGGCAGTAGTCTTCGTATTTCAAGGCGGTCCTCATACCTGAGGAACTCCGTGAGCATGAAAGCATCCCACTATATAATCTGTGTTCGTTCTTCAAGGATAACGTATATGTTTATTCTCAAATTGAGAAGGACTGGTAATCTAGTTATCACTTAGGATCAGTATCGTTTCCCGCCGGATTTGTATGAAGTTACTAAACTTTCGCTAGCTTCTCCAGATCATTACCACTGTCCTAGAAGAATCAGGTTCTTTGATATCTAGAGTGAGTTGGTAGCCGGTAGTGCCACCAATGGAGCAGCAATATAAAGCTAAGAGCAGCTTGCTGTTTAGGCCTTGGGAATTGATTGCAGAGCGTGCAGTATGAGTTGTCAACGACAGAATCCGCGAAGAGCTTCGACGTTTCTTCAACACCTCCTAGCAGCACCTCTGCATCACCATCGCACCACCACCTACACGCTCTCACCTACGTTTTACCGCTATCAAACCCTCACCTCACGAACGTTAACTTTCGTTTGATAAAACCACGGTCATTCGCAGAATGGCGAAGAAGATCCAGCAACCATCTCGAAAGAAGGCGAAGGGCAAGCATGCCACCACCAAGGATGATGCCCCATCGTCAGATACTATCGACGCCTCAGACGTCGCTGCACTCGACAAGGAGATGGACGCCCAGCAAGAATTGAACTCCGATGTCGCAAACGCTCTTATGGAAATCAATTCATTCATTGAAGAACATGCCGAGTATTTTCAATCTCTCGAAATGGACCTTCCCGACCTCGATACGTCCCAGCCAGTTCAACGTAGCTACGAAACCGAATCCGCCACTGTCACAATGCTTATTTCAGGCTTGCAAGATGACAAGGATGGCATGATGAACGCCTCCGATGACTGGCAAAAAGGCTTTGTCGAGGCTAAAGCAAAGATCACCGCTTTCTCTAAGGCCAACAATCGCCGCAAGTCCGACCAGCTTGCGAATGCATCCTTCAACTTTGGGGAGCTGAAGCAAAAAATCACTATCGCTGCAGACAGGCTTTGTTCCCTCGTTCTCAACTTCAACGTCGCTCAAGTCTGGTATGACCATGTTCAAGGCTTGCTTGACGATTTGAAGGCAATCGAGCCCGACGATATCAAGAACCTCTCGGGGCTCGATAATCCATCCAGCGACGACCAAGACGGCGTTATTCCATACGTCACTCCACCAACCAGCACCACTCTTGAGATCCCAGTCAAGCCGGCTGTCAAGAAGCTCAAGACCGGTCATCATTCCGATGAATCCTTGGCTGTCCGCAACTCGGCCAAACTTCAGGCACAACTGAACTCTGTCAAGGCAGGGTTGATTGTTATCTGGAAGGACAAAATCGAACCAGCCAAAGTCAAGTACTATGAGGCGCGTGAGGCGGCTCGAAAGTACGAGGTGAAGCATAACCCGGAAGGCTCAGCTCTAGCTAAGCAAACGGGGACAAAGAGAAAGAAGGGTGCCGATAAGGCTATTCCAGATCAAAAGCAGTACCAGCTTACCGACCTGGAGTACTTTGACACCAACCCTTTCCAGGATATCAAATTGACTCTTGAGGGGTAATGTACATAGAACTCGATGGCTTTTAAAGACTTACGACCCGCGAAGGAGATGTTGACCGCCGATGACCTGTTCTTACTGTAACTACACATCGAGCATCTGCTTTTATGAACTTTTATGTATTTTTCCTAAAAACAAAAACGAGGGCTTTCCAGCATGCACGCTAAAGTCTGTGCGGCATGCCTCCCTTAAGTACATGACTCCCGCTAAACAGGTCCCAAGAACAAAAATTCAAAACCCATATAACCCAATAACCAAATTCCCAGTAATAACGCACATATAATAAACGCCCCCAAAGTTCAAAAGCACGCAAACCAGTCTCCCCTAACGAAACCACTTGGAAATTGTCTCGAAGTGGATCGTCCACTAGATGAATGACTAAGCCTGCACAGGCTTAATATCCACGGGCCTCCTGCTCCTCCCTAGACCTCGCGAGAATCCTCGCAAGCTTGGGCTTCAGGTCGAAACCCCAACAGCTTTTCTTGGAAGTGTTGACCAAAAGCTCGTCGAGAATCTCCCTGACCTCCTCGAAGCCGGATGCCTCCCAGTCGCAGTGACGACGGGAGCAAGCCACCATCTCCGGAACATCACCATCCCCAGGCAAGGCCTTCATAAGGTGCTGCTCCCAGAAGCAAGTGCAGCCCTTATATTCTCTGTTCTCGGGAGCTGCATCACGCCAAGCCTTGTGAAGGTTGTCCAAGTGGTCGCAGAGATTTCCGGAGTGTTTGAGGATGCGGCGCTTGGCCTCGAGGTCCAGGAGCGTGAAGTACTGAAACAGCACCTTCCCCATCTTCTCGCACCTCCTTGCGAGGGTCTTCACCAGCTCGAGGAAGTAGGTCGGGACCATAGTGAACTCCTGGCGCGCCAGACGCCAAAACCAAATTTCAAGTTGCGTCAACTTCCAAGTATGCGCCTTGATGGCCTCGATAATCTCGTTTTCGAGAGAGATCTTTTGGGCCTTGGTAAGGCGGCGTGACCCGCGGACGAAAATCGCGGGCGCTTTGGTCTCTTGCTCGACGTATTCATCCAGATCTTCGAAGAATTCGTAGTTGGTGGCATCTTCCCGGGCACGCTCAATTGCCATCAACGCGATGGCTGCGCTGATTCGAGAGACAGAGCTTATCATCCGGTCGAACTGGCCAGACATATCGAACGGATTGGCCACGAAAAGGATGGTTGGCAGATTGTTGGACATCTTGCTGGTATTCTGCAGTTGACAGTTGCTAGAAACCAGATGGTAGAAGTCCTTGTAGCCAGTTGCGCTAAAATTCGAGAGAAATATCAGCTACTGATCCATTGAAAAAGTGATAAATTGTCCACGAAGAGGATAAATCAATTATATATTGTGGGGGGGGGGGGGGGTGAAAGCGCGGATATTTATATGATAATCCGTCATGATTGGCGGAGATCGTCGGAATTTTTGCAGGAAAAAAAGACTCAAGCACGAACGGAAAATGGTGTAAAGACTCACTTATAAAATGTCAAATTTAAGATTGATTTGCGAAGATTGACTGTCTTTCCAAGGGAGGGCACTTGGAACTGTGCCCTAAGAATTTGAATGCTTGGAAAGTAGCAGGCAGGAAAAAGGTAGCTATGTCTAGTATAGCTGTACGCTGAACTGAAATTGCAGGAAAGTGTATACTAGCAAGGCGTATACGCTTCGAGTTTTCAGTAACTTGTCGTGATCGATATCGAAGTTTGTCTTAGAGAGCAGACAAAGCTTGGAAGTAAGAGTAGATAAGAAGAGGGTAACTGTCGCTGTATTCGAAGTGGGTATAAGGTACCGGTGAATACTGATTGAAGGTTGATGAAAGAGAAAGGAAAGGAAATCGAAAGGGGGGTGACGGGGGCCTTTTATACCCAGCAGGTGAGTGGATTATCCTGTACAATGCATGCAAGAGAATTTTAGGGCTTCACAAGTTTTGCTCTGTCAAATTTCAAGAGATCTGTTGCAACTATCTGGCTTATGATAGAATCAAATGCGTCCTGAATTTGACGCCAGTTGATCCAAGTTTTGCACGATGTTGAGGACATTACACTCTGGTCCCGTAGCTTCGTAGGCTTCGGTGAGGCTGTTATACCGTACTGCGTAGGGATCGTCGATAAATTCACGATCTGAGAGATATCGTAACAGCCTCAGTACTAAACCCCCTCACATTCACTCCGACCACTATGGACTCGGATGCTTAATTGTTCTTTCACATACATAACTGATCGTGAGACTGCTGTTTCTCATTCTGGATACGATAATCGGCCAGATCAGAGGTGATTTCGATATTAATTTGTGCCTCGCCACAATTCTACGCTTTAAACTGCAGGCCGGAACACGGTTGCACCATTGGAACACCGGGGCATCCAAATAACAAGATTCTTGATTAATGTTACAAACCTCCTTGGATCTACGGTCGACCGGTGGAGTGATACACGAAATATACTTAGCTTCTACGTTGGCTATCTACATACGGCTAGAAAGGTTTCTAGTCAGAACTCGATTTCACGCCCGTAGAGAGTTTATTCCTATGTAAAGACCGTAATATGCGAAGACCTTAATCGAGCATCATATCACTGAAAGCAGCTACTCAGACTACCTAAGATGCATATATATATGAGGGCAGCGAAAGTCTATGCTTCAAGATGCAACAGTACAATGCGTTGCTTGACGTCGGGGCAAGCTAGATAAGCCCTACAGGGTGGTCGCCAAAGCTCCAATAGAGAGCCTGCAGTTTTAGTGTAATATATGGTCGGCATTCCAGCACCTCGAATATGGTGACAAGGTCTACCGCCTTGTTTCCCTAGGAAATTCTACTGGCGACCTATGGCCTCCCCCTCCCCCACAATCAGCAGGGTGGCCTACCCAGCTAACGAGTCCTCGACCGCTAATTAAGATGAGCAGATATGAGTTCGGCAAATTGAAGGAAACGACCGAGTGGCCTCGAATTGAGCACTCCTGGCCCAATAATTCACGATATTTTACTAATGAGGGTGATGAAAACACCTCCCGCTGCTAAGTGGGGTCACAGTGGTAGCTTCTGTTCGCACATTTAAGTTGATTACCGACGATCCCTGAGCAGAAATTCAGCCGTCCAACTGGATTAATACTTTCCATGCACCGTCTGAGTATTCGTAAGCCTGATTAAAGAATTTGATGGCTCCCCGAACCATACTCTCCTCTTCTTCCATCCATACAGCAACATCCCAATTGAATCCAACATGCCGCCTGAAACCCCGTCGTGTCGCTGATTTGTAGATATATCGATATCTTTGTTCTCAACGCCATGGCGCCAAAGGTCTTGTGTATATATAGTAACAGCAGTCGAAAAAGTCTTAAGAAATGCATATAGCGGGATAATGTTGTCTCGTAAACCAAACTGCCAATGGCAGTCTGGTTCACGAGACAAGGGATAATGCAAGATTTAGAGAAATCGGCGGATAGAGCAGGCTCTTTGAGTTTGTATTTGATAGTATACTAGTAGGGGTCGTCCTCCGCCGCGTCTGCATCTAATGACCTAAAATCAGGTGAAGGGCAGGCCAATATCAACTCGGCCGTTCATGCCCCCGTACCTCTTGTATGCAGTTGTTGCAAATTTTGCGTTGTCAGACGTCCTCTCAGATAAGCCGGTACGGATACTTGTCTCATCGAGTGTATGGCTTGTAGCGAGTCAGAAACGTTCAAGGCAGATTTAAATGTCATTCTAGCTATACCCCTCAATCCTTTCAAGGCAGTTCTGTAAATGTGTCTATTTAGCGCATGCAAGTCTCACACAGATATTTATGACCAAACTTGAGTTCCCATTCGATGGTGCGAGTCGATAGCTCAAACTGAGGTACAGGTGATGTTTAGACCCAAAGATGCATGAGAGTCCCAGTGCGTACATCATACGTGACTTAAAATCCCCGTATCGGTCTAGTACTCAGTATCGAAGCCGCAGTTATCGTTACAATATGAGACCGAGGAAATTGTGGGTCGAAAGAGATCAATAGCCTATTCCAGCATGTCCAGCTAGCTGGCTTGGCTGAAGTCGTGTGCCGGTATATTCCGGATCATGGAGAAGCTTGCTTGCCTCTACAGTCACGGGATTCCGCGGACCCGGTCTTGAGACTGGAGCTTCTAAGCCATGGATGGCTGCCCTCGATCAGTTTAAGTTTGCGGGGCTGGCCGCGGTGTTCCGATTAGGGCTCTGGGTATAGTGAAATTGCCTCAAATGTCATTCGAATATGTGGAGCAATATGCAATACCTACGTAGACTTAGGTTGCCAGATATATCTGAACTGTCGGGGAGGGCCCGTACGTGGGCATTACTCGTGCCACTCGCGTGCGGAGAAGATTATTGGGCATGCAGTGCATAGATGGACATGCTACGGCAATCGGAATCAGATATGCTTCATTGGTCTGCCGGGCAGTCTGGCTTCGAGACCAGCTTGAAGCTAACTATGTACTATCCCCGTCTAAGTACTTTCGCGAAATTTCGAAAGGCGTCGCGATTCAGCCGCGGCCCAACATTGCAGGCGCTCTTACCACGCTTGAGGCTATATCGATAACAATCGACTATTCCTAACTTAGTTATACCACATATTGTGACAGACCGCTCTGCAGGATGCAGTTATTTGTGCAGATATCAAGATGCGGGGTCCCCGATAGCCTGCTGCACAGTGTTCTCGCTAGCTAGCCGTTAACGAATTAAACTGGTAAAATTAGACAAATCCAGCTGCCGAATACCTGAGAGGTTTATCAACAAGCTTCGTTCTTCCAGTTAAATTGATTAATCCTGCGAGTGACCCATTTACCGGCATGCATGCACGCCTATGTGCATTGGTACTAGCTGCTTGTACCGCTGTCGACCAGGCTAGTACTAACCGAACGTCGAATCGAGGAAATTAACGATCAGATATGCACACATATTTTTCCATATACGCTGTAGAGACAGAAACGAAGACAGAACCTAACGCTCCCATAGTCAAGGAGGCAATGAAGAATTATCCCAGATGCGCACAGACACCGTATTTACTTTGAGCATGCATGCCCTGCCGTTGGAGGGCCTGATTGCAAGGCTGGGTTTCGACTTCCCTGCCATTGCTTGCACACATAGATTACATCGTATGATCTCTCTTAGGAGATACGATATTCTCACTCTGCGAGATAAATAGACCTATCAATCGGGGATAGATATATGGACTGACTCGCGACACACAATAGCACGGGATGGCGGGGCGGGAAAAGCATGAAACCACTCAAGAAGCACTATCGATAGCACTCTAGTTTAATTTCCCTCAATATGCATGCAGAGTGACACCTGTAAGCGAGATGTGAATATCCAGATATCACATATAGCCATGCCCACCATATGTGCAGGGCTTCAAATAGTGCTATACATATTGGCATATATATTTGTGTAAATAGATATGACAGCAGGCATGTGCCTAGGTATAAACAAGGGCTTTGCAACGCGCCTGCGTGATACGGTATCGGCAGCACTGCGAGATGCATATTGCGACATCAAGGGGCGAGAGTATATTCATGAATCCCCAACAGATTCGATGTGAGTTCCATGGAATCACAATTACCGCGCCTGGGATGTAATTTCATTTCTGTATCCACATATGCAGCCAAGCGTGTCGTGAAACCATTCGAACTATCCGTCGATTCACAATCGGCTTCCTAGTTAGACTGGTTGACGGGGAGCAAGAGAGTACCAGTGAGCGAATTGCAATTTGAAATCCTGAATTGTGCTTTTACAAGTTAAAGTAGAATCGATCCGATGCTTCGGGCGGCAATAGGTAAGTGGATGAGTGAGTAAGTAGTAAACAGAAACTTTCTCGGACAGCTAGCATCAAATGCGGTTAGTTAGAGATCTGTGTATGTAGATGGATGACGGCCCAATACAGGGCCTTCGTACGATGCAAAGGTACATGTATACGGTTCGTAGACGAAGCGGACATATCTTGCGCCAGACGGACGTTACCCACTCTCGGTGATATGTTGGGCCGGAGAAATCGTCGGAATGCCCGCGTTTAGGTTAACGAATGTATGACCCTTTCCGTCGGGATGTAAATAACGCTAACCGAATTGATGGGAGACCTAGGCTGCAGGCGACAATTTTTCTCTCGAAATTTTCTTCCCCAATGTTTTGATTTGCCTTCTTCCCCAGGTCTCAGCACAGCCTGCATACGTCGACGGAATGTAAGTGTATCAACGAGTTCTCCGGAAATTCGTGAATGTAGTCTGCTACATCTAGTGTGGTGGCGGGGTAGTCCGGATTCCGATAGCACCGGTGATAATTACGCCGCAATCAAAAAAAATCAATCAAGTCAGAATCAACCGACAGTCAGCGAACAGCCAAATGCGTCGAAGGAGCTTGGCAGCTCGTCTCGAGGCACACGCTGGTGGGGCAGCAGTACTAGCGAGCCGTGCTTAGTCGTCAGAAATTGCCCTTCTCGGCATTGGCTTCTGACTGGCGTTGCAGCAGCGTCGGCGTGTCCGTCGCTGCCAAGAGGCAACTGGGGCGATTTGAATAGCCGGCCAATCAGCGGCGCGTGAGCCTCAGGACGCATCTAGCCGCCAGTTCGGCGGGGCCCCACGAGGAGGACATGTGGAGCTGCAGGTGCATTGATTCTGGAGGAGGGCGGGTGAGGGGCTACTAAGTACTTAGTTGCCTGGCGTCGTTTGACTGAATGCAATGTCTTGATTGCGTCGTGTGTGATTGACGTTGCTGGTGATGAAAAACGGTCGTGCGAGCGCTGTCGATGCAGATTAAAAGGGATCAGTGCAGCTGGCAGCCGTCCAAGCACGAAAATAAAAATCTGGGCTGAACAGATGCGGATTCTCGAGAAATCCCTCAGGTTCTGGTAAGTGCATATTTCCATCCCGCCGTTACAAAAATAGTGCTATCGTGAAAAGATACCCCGGGTAGTTTCCGATGTTTGCCGTCATTTTGTATGAGGGTTATATGCCGTTTCGGTCACTGGTCGGCATACCGAAAGGGGCCGGCGGAAGTGCTGTCGGCGCGGTTTCGGGCGTAGCGCATGGGAAAAGGCAGCAACGGATTGCGAAATCGCAGCCAGGCGAGGTCATCGCTGACATCATCCAGAAGCCGTATGCACGTCTTTTGCACATACATACATGTATACGAGGTACATGTACTCTGCTCGGCGTAGACGGCCGACGGTTGCTAGGGATTAGTAATGTTAGTTAGCCACCTGCCGGATTGATGGCCTGGAGAATAAGACAGCTAGAAGGATCCGAAGTAACCGCAGGACCCGGGGACCACTGCTCAATCGGGCCAGAGCTCTCTCGAGAGATGCTGTAGCTATTACGCTCTCGATAGGATTTGGGGAAACTCGAAGCCGGTTTCGCCAGCTGGCTTGTTCTGGCGAGTATACACGTGAGACGGCGTGCTTGGTTTCGCCAGCACGTACACAGCAGCTGCCTTTGGGTTTCGAGATGTCCCATGTGGCCAGTACCATGCATGACTCGGGCTTCGAGAAAGAACGAAAGGAAGCAATAGAGTTGCACGAGGTGCCTGCCGACAGAAAATCTGCCAGGCCGCCCGGCCGAAGGGTGTCTGATTGCGAGCTTGGGGCGTGCTTGTGGCAGCGTCCGCCTGCTGCAGTGGGGCAAGCTCCCATCATGCCGACCTGGATTGCCGTCTGGCTAGCCCGAACGAGATTAGCGGAGTACCGAATACAAAATAGACCTTGAACACAAATTTCCTTCCTGCTGCTCGGTGCATAGCATTCACATGCTCGGACGAATGTGCATGCACATATGCATAGAGTATACGTACAGACTTACTTTATACGTTGTGGTTATATTGGAGTGCATTGCGCCCCGTGGACTCAACATGTAACCGCCAAGAAGCATCTGAACGAACTGATCGAGTCGTCGAGTATTTGGCCGACGGTGCATAGTTCCATCGGCCTTGCTATCTCACAGACCGTCGACAGGGCTGAGCAGCAGAACGGGCCCCTAGGCCCCTAGCTGATTTAGATGGGCAAGGACAAGCACTGGTGAGCTATTCGCGATCGATGCGATAGAACAGGCTAGCTGGATCAGCGGCCGTTCGAGTTCTGCGACGCTAACAGTTAACCGCCAGAACGAAAACTACTGTCTAATCTAAAATTAAAAGCACAGAGTCAGTGTAGTGCATACATACCTGCAAGCCCTCATTCGACCGGTTGTCAGCTGTTCCCTTAGTTAAGTTTGTATGTGATTATGCTTCTATGCGCACACGGCAATTGCCGCCGCTGGATTTCGTATTGTCGTAACGGATGGAGCTCGTCAAATTGGACGGTGTTGACGACGTGGATGTGTTGTCGTCTTTGTCAGCATCTCACGATAGCAGTTATGCAACCATGAAACTCCACAACTCCTACAGCTATAATTGACCTATCGTCGATAGCAGCACACGACGTTATATACTCAAGGGCCACCATCGCGGGGCTCTCCCCCACGCGGCCTCCTCTGCCGTGCCGACCACTCCGCCGCCTTCTCATAGGGCAACGATAGTGACGGACGAGGTCATGATCAATCTCCTTGCATGCAGCGTTGAAGCAGACGCAATCACTGACTAAGGCCTGACTATGCGCGCAGTTAATCAAATCCACGTTGCCCTTCGTGCATCGACGGCTGCTTACTCAGGTGATATTTATAGAGCCGTAAACTGGGTCGGATTAATTGCTATTCCTTCGCCGTTTATTTTTTCGTCTATCCATTCATTCGATACAAGGTACGAACCAGGCACGGAGTGGATATATAAGATTGATCGTGAGCTAATTGGATTGCGAAACCAGATGAGCTTGTGAGTCGAGTTTCTCGATCGAGCAATGCACATCGAGTACCTCGTGGCCACCCCCCCGGACAGACATCCTGCAACCTCGCCTTCGCCATGTGCATGCCCCGGGGGATCCCCGGCGGGGCGACGGTTTGCACGGCGGGACATGCACCGGACGCAGCCTAGCTCGAATCATGAATACCACAATGCGCAGGAAGGCATGAATACAATTTGATTGCGATTGGTGCGCCATCAGCATTGTTACTTCCCCAGAGTCTGGACGGTACACCCCGCCTTCCTCGCCCGAGGGTCTAACCGAGGACGTTTTCTCCATATTTGCACTCCGTACAAAATACATGCTCGTCATGGCCACCGCCGCTATCATGACGCTGGTGCATCGGTCTCAGTAACGTTGCACGAACACGCCTTCAGAATGGGCGACACGAATAGGATTTCTAGAACAGGGGCTCAAAACCAGACGAACGGTCAATATTCGACGCGGAGTACAAAATACATAGTATACATGGGCACACGGCGCATGTCGCGCAGCCTACGATGGCGACGTTTAATTTGTTTTTTTCGCCAAAAGTTGGCAGTCTCGTGCCTTCCTTCGGATACTTTCCCCGAACGGAGAAGGCATGCAGGACGTACGGCCGGCCATGGGTGAGCATTCACCTCAGACATGCACGAACTAGATAACCTTGCCCCGGTTTCTTTTCTTCTTCCTGGCGTGATTGCGAGCATCTGCAATGACATTGACCGATCAGTTTCCCAAGCCTGCGGAGCACCGGAGTGGACCTGGTCTCAGTCGCTTTTGGCCTTAGCTGGACTGGTGAACTCAGTTCGGCCGGCGGGTCCTTTATTATCAAGCAGCTCCCCCGGATTTTTCTTTGGCCTCTTCCTCTTCCTTCCTCCTTCCTGTCTTTAAATTCTCCAAGCTGGCTGTTCGTCCTGCTGAGACCCCCTTCTATCTGCCTGCCTTTTTTCTTCACTTCGTCGTCAGGAAAAAATCCGGGGAATGTGTACCATTTGGGATATTGCGATCTGGTGTTATTCGATATACTGATTTCACTCGTCTCGCCTCCAACTTGTAATATTTAAATTTTATCTATCTTCTTGATTACCTTGATTGTGTTCTTTCGACAACGGTACATATTGATCGGAATCGATTCATGATACCAGCAGCAAGACCTTTCCTACGTCTGCCCAGAATTCGAATCTGCTGTTGGCGGTCCTGATTTGATAGTTCCTGACGACCGGCGCACTTTCGGCTGAAACTCCGTTCGTCCGACTTCACAACGCAGCTGTCGCTCCATCCCACCAACCTCACCCCGGCTCGAGAACTTATTGCGACAGGTCTCAAAACACACTCCACGATGGCTTCAGAAGCAAGTGTAACTCCTGCAAGACCCGAGTCGACTGCTAAAGACGGCAACATGCTCGCCGGTACCAAGAGGTCCGCTCCTGCCGCCGGCCTCAATGCCAACGGCCGGCCAATCAAGCGGCGGGCGTCGAAGGCCTGCCAGTGCTGTCGAGCGCGCAAGGTGCGCTGCAACGTCGTCGAGCACGGCGCGCCATGCACAAACTGCAGGCTGGACAATGTCGACTGCATCATTACGGAGAGCAAGCGGAGATCGTAAGTGCTCTTGCCCGATCAACTTAACCAGCCCGTATAACTGACTGGGTTTGCCTTAGAAATGCTGCGGACAAGTCGGGCAAGGCGAAGAAGAAGGCGCAAGTGGTTGTCCAGCCAGTTTCGCCCAGTTCAAGTTCCCACGAGGAGCTTTCCGAAGACCGTGATGATCACATCCCCATCTTTACCTGTAGGTCCCAATCGATACGACCCCGGTTAAAGCAATTTTATGGGTCTTTGCTCACATGTAATCTAGACCCAGGCCTCTCTCTGGATACTATTGACGAGAATGGTCACGACAACCGGAATACCTCGATTCCCGGGTTCGCCAACCAGGCTAGCTACAATCGCATGATCTCCCAGCAGCCTTCTCCTTCGACTTCCACCTCGTCTGCCTCCCGTCCAATCCGGGTTCCCAGCTACGAGATCCTCACCAAGGACCTACCCTCCTACATCAAGCCAACCCCCACTCGAATCTCCCCAGATGACGTCGACTACCTCGTCCGCAAGGGTGCAACCTCTATTCCCCTCGAGCCCTTTCGACAAGAACTCGTCGATTGCTACTTCGCCTACGTTCATCCCTTCATGCCGCTCATCGAGGAAGCCGAATGGCGCAAAACCACTTCCCGAAGTTGGGAAGGCTTCGACCCCATGCGACACAAGGACGAGCGCATCAGCCTGCTTCTCTTCCAAGCCGTTCTCTTTGCCGGCTCCGCCTTCGTCAAAATGGAAAGCCTCCGCGCAGCCGGCTACACCTCGCGCAAGAGCGCACGCAAGGCGTTCTTCCAGCGGACACGCATGCTGTACGACTTCGACTGGGAGCAAGACCGCATCTCTCTCATCCAGGCACTCCTGCTCATGACCTACTGGTACGAGACACCTGACGACCAGAAAGACACCTGGCACTGGATGGGCGTCGCCATCTCCCTGTCACACACCGTCGGCTTGCACCGCAACCCTGTGAACTCAAGTTTGAGCCCGCGCCGCCAGAAGTTGTGGAAGCGCGTATGGTGGAGCTGCTTCATGCGGGACCGACTGGTCGCGCTAGGCATGCGCCGCCCGACGCGGATAAAGAACGAGGACTGCGATGTGCCAATGCTGACGCTTGAGGACTTCGGCTTCACGCAAGAGTCCGAAGAGCTCAATGACGTCCTGTTTGGCGGTGACGCTGAAGAGCTGCGGAAACGACGACGAGAGCGGACGCTCGCCCTCATGTGTATTGAGAAGGCGAAGCTGTGCGTTTTGATTGGCAATGTGCTTACGGTGCAGTATTCTGTGCTGAATAGCGTGGCGACGAAGGACGGGGTAATTGATACGACGAAGAATCTGATGATGTTGCATCCAAAGAAGACGGATGTGGAAGTATGCGAAGTGAAGCTTTGCGACGACCAGCTGAGCGAATGGCAGCGGAAACTATGTCGCGAGGCATACTGGAGGCCGGCGAGCAGCTTACTCGAGGATATGGATCCATGTATCCTGCTGCACCGTAACCTCCTCCACATGGTTTACTTGTAAGTTTCGATCTCTAAGCATCGCTACTCGAATAATCACGGCTAACGAACCCCAGCACAACCGTGAGCGCACTGCATCGGCCGCAGGTACTACCGTCGGCGCCGGCTCCGTGGCCCGCACGAAACCGTGCACCGGAACTACAAGAGGTCTCTCGCAAGAAAGTCCGCCACGCCGCCCACGAAATCACCCGCCTCGCCGAAGAGCTCATCGAATACGACCTGGTGCGCTATCTCCCCACCGTCGGCGTAACCGTCATGCTCCCCGCCGTCATCATCCACCTCCTCGACATCAAATCCTCCTCGGCCGTCACCCGCGAGCTCTCACTCCAAGGCTTCGGCCTCTGCATGCAGGTCATGCAAGGTCTACGTGAGAACTACGCCGCCGCAGACTTCGCCACCCACTTTCTCGAGGCGGCCGTCAAGAAGGCGAACATCCAAATCATGGTGCCGAACCGCCAGCGCTTCCAGACCGCCGACGACGCAATGAAAGCGCTGCACCGCCAGCGTGCCATGCTCGTCAAGCGTGGCGTCCAGATCATGCAAGATAACCTCTATGTACCCCGTAGCGAGGGCATCCTGGGACACATGGATATGGGCGTAGCCGTTAGCGTGGGGCCTGAAACACCCCGCGACAACGCTGAGATGACGGTTGAAATGGACAATCATAATTTGCGCGAGCGGATCGCCGCTTTCCTAAACGAAGAGTCAGAGATTGTTCGTGACGATAACGGCGTGACGAGCGGTGAGGTACCTGCGAACGCAATCGCCGGCGCACATCCAATGAACACAAGTCTCAACCAACTGCTTTTCGAGAACCCGGATACCACAAACTCCGTCATTATCGACAACGACAACCATTCTCCACGATCGTCGGTAGCGGAATCGCACCAGCAGTTTTCCGGAAGCGAGTTGAGTGAAAATATCTTAGATACCATTGACAGCTTGTTTGTCGATGAGAACAATGATCCGTTCCTCGGCGCGTACGAGGTTCCGGGGATCGGTGAAGGTGCGGCGTTCTCATTGGATCTAAGTTTGATGAGCGGTGTTGTCGAGGATGGCGGCATGGATTTACTGGCAGCGGGCCAGGAGGGTGGTGCTGGTGATATTGCTGGGGGCGCGGCAAAGTTGATGGAGAACATCGAGTTCGATTTCGACAAGGTTATGGAGGGACTGTAATGCATATTCCCTATGAGTTATTGTTTCCTTCTACGTACCACAGGTGATGGATTTCAGTTTCTTTCTTTCTCATTTTCACAATGGTGGAGGCTTGCTTTTGTTCTGCATTGATTGTATTTTTCATTGTTTACGATGGTGCACGTTGTTACGGTATGATACCCATGCTGGGCCACAGAAAAGTAGTTACTTATCTTTGAAGTCTTTGAATCTATCTCGATACGTCTTTCACTTAATTTCTCATTTCATACGTTTTACAAACAGCTTTCTGTGTCAAGCGAGAGTATCAATGCGTGCTACCTACGAGCTATCTGAGTTTTGGTCTAAAACAGTCAAAAGCTAAAAACCCACATATATCAAACTTCCTGACAGCTAGAAGCTCCCCATGATCAAAAGTAGAACTATGACGTTGGTGACTTTCGATTCGTAGCAATATTAGGTAACATAAAGCATGTCGAGGCTACCGGCAGCCGAGTGTTCAGCCGAATTTAGGCCAGCTCGAACCGTGAGTTTACATGCAGGTGCTGCTATATTGCCGGGTTTCGGTTCCATTCCATTCCATTGGGATCTATGTGTAATGGGCCTGACAGTAGTCCTGGCTGCCACATTGCTCTTTTCTTCTTTTTAGAACTTTCTTATTCCATGGAAGCACGGACCCGGCTTCGGTGCACGAGTCGTGCGTGTGTGCTACCCGGTACACCCGCGTATGCTGGAGGGTGATGGTGCGGGGTCCGGTCTCGGACGAGGTGAATATTATGCATGCATGGTAGGACACTAGCTTCTAGATTCCGGGTAGCATCGTATTTGTGCCCAACGGGGTAATGAGCGTACGAGGCAGCTCTCTTTACGCCACAGTCCGGGATTGAGCTTGGGAAGCTCGCCATGATATCGATCAGGGTATCTGCATCAGTAGGATTTATATCGACCAGATCAGCTTCCTGGAGACGGTTGAGGTTGGAAATTTCGATTCAAGCATTTCTAATTCACGGTTCAGCCGTACGCTGAAATTATCGTTTCAAGTTATAGATAGACCCACTCAATTGCATATTCTCGGAGAGTGACGGGGCTCGCGAGACATGCTTGGATTGTAGTACCGCGGCATCGGATGGGGCGAGGGCGGAATTACCGAGGTGTATGTAGTGGCATGTGGTGTTGACTCTGCCAGCAGTTTCGCGTGGTTTCGGATTTGTTGGATATTGTGAGTTGCGCAAAGCAACTATGGCGTTCTTTTTGGCAACCCCGGCGACCAAAACTCGTTTTTCAAATTTCGACTTTTCATGAAATGCAACAAAAACAACAACACAGCAGTTTCTAAAAATATAGCAGATTACTTAAATAAAATATACTAGTCCTTAGTCATAGGCTATACTATAGCATAATAGACTATTAGAACAATTCAGAAAAAACTGGGGTTACTAATAGAGGTTCTGTATTAGATTTTCTAAGCACCTACTGCACCTGCACAGGAAGCAGGCAGAAAGCATTGGTTTAGGTGGGGCTAAGCCTGCTTTTGCGTTGTGTAAGGGGGCAGGCAAGTGACAAACACAACACGAAACACATATAAATCAACAAACACCTATCCTACAGCTATCTTCCTGCCTCAGCAGCACAGAAAAGGCCGCTATTAAAGCCTTAATTCTTTCTAAATTTTTCTAATAGTCTATTATATATTAGTATAGCCTATAGCTAAGGACTAACACATTTTATTTAAGTAATCTATAGTAATCTCAGAAACCACCGTGTTATTGTTTTTGTTGTATTCTATGAAATTTGAAAAACGAGTTTTGGTCGCCGGGGTCGCCAAAAAGAACGCCATAGCAACCCCTGTCCATAATATAACTCCCTGCCCAAGACTAACTCCCTGCTAGAAATGAAAGACTGATATATTTAATGTTGAGTTAAGAGAGGTAGAGACCGAGGCTTGGAGATTTGGTCATGGTAGATACTACGGCATTACTTGGATCGTGGGCTCCGGGCCACGGGCTTGGGGGCGCACGTTCCGGAGCGTTCGAGCAGGACGGGTAGCCACTGTGGTCATATTTTGTGTAACCGCCTATCGAATATTCGAATATCTCTTCACAGATCGGGTTGATGTCTTTGAATTTAAATACTAATGAGCGCTGTATGCTTTGCATATACTCGCGGTTAGTTCGTGGTTTAAGATAAAGCCATGGCGATACTTATACCAGAGCTAGAGAGTTGAGCCCTGTGGAATTTAAAAGCTAGGACCTTCCACTGTTGTCGTTCAACCTATGACCTCTGTTGTATATTCGCATATATACGCATATGTCTGGCGTTGCAGTCTAGTTTATGGGACCAGTATATGTGCATCTGGTTATAGGGTTATTCCAAAGAGGTTGGTGTCTTTCTACTAGAATGCCTTCCTAGCGAAATACGCCTGATCAATATCCGATTATTCATAAACTAGAATATCTCTGTCAGAGCTAAACGTCTGCACTCCGCGTCCTTTGGATCAACACTTTGATCGATATGCATATGAATAAGGACTTACGGCCTTTTGCAAATCTTTAGCACGCTCTGTAGATATATCAGAACTAGTTCTATGAGCCGGAGAGGCAACCCAATATACGTGTCTCAGGTCGATATCAAGAAAGTGGCGCTTGAAAGTAATGCCAATCGAATGGATAATACTTCTCGAATATTATATATTGAGATCAGCTTCGCAATTCAGCGATTTTGACCTGACTCGGTGTGCCAATTCAAGTACGTTAATAAATTCCTAATATCGCTCCGCAAGCCGGACACGGAAAGTGTGACAGATGCCAAGATAGATCCGGAGATCCATGTAAAGCTTGTTGCTGGTTGGATTCCGACTGGTCGACTGTAGTCATGACATATATCAACCCGTATCTACGAAGCGCGAAGCGCGTCGCGGCGCGTCGGCGAGCATATACAAACGCAAGTAATTCAGATTAGCCATTCTCATGATGATGCATCATTTCTTCTTGCTATACAGTAAGCCCTTGCGACACGCAAAGAGTCGACTTGAATCATACGATATCTCGCAATCGTGCAATCAGTAAGGTGCATGCACCGGCCTCGACAACATGACTAGCGATGGACGACCTAATCACACCATGATGCAATCTTTCGGTGGACCGATCGCACCCAGGCAGCCGGAAAATTTGCCTTCCATCACTAGATCGACTATCCAGACCAATGCCATCGCTGTCTCATCGCCGGATCTGAGTATCGTGGTGTCAGTTGCTCCGGCCGGATGTCGGCAGCTGCGGAGATGACATCACGGCGCCGTGACGTACGCAACACCAACTCGCCCTATCAGATCTCACGATACAGCATATCGCGGCCGAACGACTCCACAACGCTGCTGCGTGCCGCTCTAGCTGCCGCGCCGCGCAGCTAACATGATTACCCGTATATTACCACGGCGTGCCTGCCGATAACACCAGAGCCCGCCTGCCAAAAGCTGTCTCTTATCGACAATGGTTCTCAGCTCCGAATCCCGGCCCGTCGCTTGCACCTACCGCGCCGTTGACATCTGCTCACAATGAAGTTTCTATTTCAAATCGCCTCTAAAAGCTTCTTGTTCTTCTTCATTACATCTCTGCTCCCCACTGTAGCTGCGCGGATCCTTGAAACGAAAATACCTGCGGGCCGGGTGCAAGGCGACCTTTGCAGCGACAACGAGGACAGCCCTTCTCAATTCCTTGGAATCCCATATGCAGTTCCGCCTGTCGGTGAGCGACGTTGGAAGGCGCCAGAGCGATACAATGGCACGTTTAGCAGCGGGACTTTGAATGCGACCAAGTTCGCCCCTGTGTGCTATCAGTTTAGCGCGGCGAATGGGTCTGTTATGGATCCGCCGCCGTATTCTGAAGATTGGTACGTCATATATCGATTTGGCAGTTCACTCGCGAGCACGCGTATCGTTGGAGAATAATACTAACAATTCCGTATATAAACACCAGCCTATATCTGAATGTCTGGGTCCCGTCGAGCGCAAATAGCGGCTCAACGGAGCTGCCGGTCAAAGTTTGGATCCACGGCGGCGCGAATACCGGTGGCAGCATTGAGAATCCACTATACAATGGATGCGATCTCGCTGGTGCTGGCGCTATCGTGGTCAACATTGCCTACCGCCTAGGTCCGCTAGGCTTCCTGGCGCTTGAAACAGCGGGCATAACCGGCAACTTTGGTATTCAGGATATCCTGTTAGGACTACAGTGGGTGCAGGATAACATTGCTGCATTTGGAGGAGATAGACGGAAAGTGCTTCTGTTCGGACAGTCGGCAGGGGCGTGGAACTCATTTATCGTCAGCACCCTAGCCAGCGCACAGGATTTGATGCGAGCCGTTGCGCTGGAGAGTGGCGGCGGCATAGATCTGCAGGGGAATTCGTCGGCCCAGCAAGCTGGAGCCCAGTTCGCCGCGCGAGCGAACTGCGGTGTAACAGACGTAGGCGGCCCCATATTCAGTTTGAAGTAGACGACGATTCTATTCTGGATTGCTGACGGGGTTTTAATATATACAGGCTGACTGCCTCCGTGACCTCGATCCGGAAACTCTCCGCGATATCCTCTGGGAGCCTGACCAAGCTAGCTTGCGCACCCTGTCAATCACTCGACCTGCCCTCCAGCCTTTCGTCGACGGAACCATTATCCCGCAACAGCCCTCCCAAGTGGGCGTACAAGTCCCCGCAGTCTTCAGCACAATGTCGCAAGAAGGCACTTCCTTTGTCCTCGACGCCGTCCACGATCCGAACACCACAGACCCCTCCCGTTATGAGGATATGCTGTCCACCGAGCTCGGGCCGCTAGTCGACGACGTCTATGCGCGGTACCCGCTGTCCTCGTTCTCCTCCCAGCCATACCCAGAGTTCTCCCGTGCAGCACAAATTGTAACCGATTGGCAGTGGCGCTGTCCTGCATATCGTGGGCTTGTGCGGGCAGGGGGAAAGGGAATACCAGTGTGGACATACTTTTTCGACCTGCTCCCATCATGTCCGTACACGAGGATGTCTGCCGACGAAGCTGCACTGCTAGGGCCGACACATGCCTTCGATATTCCGTTTGTCTTCGCACATACCTCACGCCTACCACGTCCGAATGGCACGTGTGACTTTGATGCAACGGAGGTCCGTATTAGCCAGACATTGGTAGACACGTGGACAGAGCTAGCGTTGACAGGGAATGCATCGACGGCATCGTTCCCATGGCCGGAGTTTAGTAACGATACTTGGATGGGTGTTTATATCGGAGATGAGGGGGCAGTAGTGCGCTCGCTGCAAGCGAATTTCAGCATCTGCGACTTCTGGGATCAGATCGAGGTGGTGCTGCTGGAGGCTGCGAACAAGAATGCGACGAATACGACCTCAGAAATACCCGCGAACCCGACGATAACGGGGACGGCGGCGGGAACTGCTGGTTCGACGGAGACAACCAAGCCAAATGGAGGGGGGAAAGCTAGGGGAACTGCATTTGGAGTTGTGTGCACTATTGCGTATATTGCTGTGAGCGTACTACTCGAGGTGATGTTGTGAATGAGCGTATTGGCGAATCTCCATGGCTTTGTGTCTTTGTTTACGATGCCATGGTTTATCTCTGTATATAGAACTGGTCTTCTAGAGCATGGTCGGGGAGTTTGCATTCAGCCATGAACTATATATCCGCGATGTAAGGTTGCAAGTCAAGTATACAAACTGGGGCTTGAGCTAGTAATTCAATGATTGAGCGATGGCCGAATCTCGATCATGGATGTACACCGGATTCGGGGACGCAATAACGCCCAGCTATGTGTTTGGAGTGAGTTTGTATCGCAATACATGCAATGAGCGCTTGATCATTTTCTGAGAATACGCCGAAACACTTTACACTCAATCGATTTATATTCATAAAGCAGTATAACTCAATCAAATCGGCGGACTTGGTGCATCCGTATCTGTTTCCATCGGATCGTAAATTAGCTGCCTCTCTTGTCTCACAAGAACGGCGTCGACAGCCGCCGCTAGGGCCCAGAGTCTGTCGCGAGGCCCAGTCATCGACAGCCTCAAACGGACCACAAGATTGTTACGGACCCACAGTGCCTTGCCGTCTGGATCGCAGAAGGAGTATTGGCCGACCGTCAGAGGGCCAGTAGTGGTATGGATTTCAGCATATGTGCCGATGCTGTCATCATTTGTTGGGTCCGCACACGGGTAATAGGCATCGGCTTCGTCCCTGCCATAGTTTCCCAAGATTTTCGATGTCAATAACGGAGCCCGCATAAGTAATTGCTCTGGATTTGGCCCACATGGTGTAATGTATTGTGGACCGGTGGGAAACACATTACCCCAGACGTCGTCGTGAAGGCACGTGTTAATGTACTCCTGATAGGACCACTGCGCGCCCAATGCCGAGGCCCATTTGTAAATGGTCAATTCGCAGCGGGAGTCTGTGAGACCGGCCGGTAAGGGGTCGCCGGGGCCCTCACCGTTGTTCATATTTGCCTCTCGCTGGGTGATGCAATCGAACGTGGCGTGGGAGAGTTCGACCAGCCCGATGGGGATGTTGAAGCAAAAGCTGTGGGCGCTGAGCAGAAAAAGTTGCTTGGGTCCAGGCCTTGGGGGAAGATTAGTGTGAGTTGCCTCCATAAACGTTGAATCGGAAGAGTAATGAAAGGTGTGTTGTCCAGTGTGTTCTGGCAGGTATTCCCACATGGTGCTGTATTCGGGATAGAAACTGGTCATGGTTGGGACGATTCCGAAGATGGCGTCGCGGATATCGCGAGCATAGCCTCCACAGCTGTCATTGAAACGGTGGTGACCAGAGACCCGGGAGGAAGTGCAGGACGCAAAGCAAGATTCGGTTTGGGCGTTGAAATCGTCGTCGTCTGCCGGGCAGCAAACTGGCGTATGGTACCGCGTAAACGGAACGTCTGGTGGGCCACAAGGCATTTTGATGGCTGCTTAATGTAGATATCTATAGATTGATAGAGTACTAGGAAGATGCAGCCATACTATCCCAAGATCTTGACGTCTACCTAAGAGGGTAGGTATTCTAGTCGACTCACTCAGAGCCATTCTATACAATAACAAGACTTTAACATGCCTTCTGGCGTACATGACGAGTCTGCATGTCAGGCTATCGATCTGCCATCGATCTGTCGTGCATTTGCGTAGTCCAACGCAAAGGAGCTAATGCATTGGTTGTAGTGTCGCCCTAGGACCCGAATTAGACGCGAATAAGCCTGTAGTTGGATTCAAGTGCTTCTTCGCAGTCTTCGAGTCTAAATCGCCAATATATTCAAGGCCAGGGGCATTTCCAACGAGACCAGGGCATTTCATGTATTGATGTCTTGTTCAACTTGTTCAACCTGTGAAATGCATGTGTTGAGTGTGGTAATCTGCCTGTGTAACCTCGGCCGAAGCTGCTGCACGGTCCCCGTTTCGGGCTGGGTTGCGAACCTCCTGGCCAGAACGAAAGACTCATCCTCAACCGCATCGTCACCACAATCACCCGCTGCTCTACCGCGGATGCGACTTCATGCATGCTACCTTCTAATCATCACCAGACGGGACAGCTAGGCAGACCAAACCGTGTACTCAGAATGACTGTTTCGCTAGTGCGTTCGCCGTGTCTGCAGCATTCGCGTCCCTTGCTGCCTGATAGGTGACACGACTGTTATAAAGTACCTGTTTTCAACACCCCCTCTTGCACTTTGGACTATCTCCATCATCATACATCAATCGATCAATCTATCAATTCATTCACGCCGCACGCCTTTCATCTACCCACCGATTCATCCAGCGAAACTACATTTTTTCGCTCATCTCCTACCACTTTGATACAGTCGATAGGATAGTCTACAATACAAGAATGGCGTCGCCGCCAACAGCAGCGTTCCCCCTTGCGGACCTCTACCTCTCCCATCCGCACATCCTGACCTCCATTCTCTACGCATGCTCTCCAACTACATTCGATGCCCTCCGCTACACCTGCAAGGCTATCTACTCCATGTCTCTCGATCCAGCCCTTCTTCAACATCACTTGACCACGATCGTTGACCGGCAACGCGAAGTCCTCGCGACACACCCATACGATCTCTGGAACAAGCCTGCGCCGACCATCGACTCCAAGTACGATACAATACATAAAGCCAGCAGCAATCTCTGGCGGTTGCGCGGGCTGTTGCTCCAAGAGCTTTTGCGCATGAAGAGCTCCTGGCGGATAGGAGAGAGCCGCAAGACAGTCCTCACGCTCGACAACTATGACGACGAGTCAGATCACGACTTTGTGTCGGATGAAGACGACCTGCGATTCAACGGTACCGTACATGTCGCCATCGGTCCTGTGCGCGGGGACACGCTCGCGATCAGCTGGTCCGACAAGCGCCGCACACGACTCCATACATACCGCTTTAGCACCGCGCGTAGTCATGGAGTCCGCCCAATTGCCGGGCCCGAGCATCTGGACATCTCGCACAGCTTCGACGACAAGGGAAACTACCTGCACTCTACCTTCACTACCAATGGGACTGGCAGGTACTCGCACGTCCTGCTGTTCAACGACCGCGAACCGCCGAACCCGCTCAGTATATCCATCAGTGAAGGGCAGTTTAAGCGCCATCCGGCACTCATAGGAGAGGAGCACAGGAGCTACTACACCTGGCACGGCTATCGCGGCTTTATGCCGGACAAGAAGGAGGTGACGACAACACTGTTACGGGTCAAGTTTCACGGACGGTACGCGAATGAGCCGGCCTTTGCCGATACTAGCGGGGATGTGGATCTGGCGTATGAACTACAGTGGATCGAGAAGCGGAAGTGGCGAGTACCGGCGTTGAATCTGCGAGATTCGCCAAATACTGTGCTCCCAGACCATGGTGAAGAGCCGATGCACTTTACCTTACAGAAGGACGGAAGGTGCCTCGGAACGGGCTATGCGATAGGGATGGACGACCAGCCAGTCACTGGAGACGGCAAGAAGAAGCGCGTGTGGAAGATCACGGAGCCGCGGCGGCTGGATCAGGATGTTTCCCGAATGGGCGTGTGGAGAGACATGCGCGTCGTCTTCTCGCAGGACAAAGCGACATTGAAGGTCAAAGGTGTCGTCGCGCGCAACCTAGTCTTCCGACCACCGACTCAGCGGTTCCTGCTCACGAAACCGAGTTCAGCGACGAAACCGGAAGACTGGATCCGTGTCGTGATATCGCTCGTGCTTCCACCAACAACGCACGGCGAGAAGCGCGGGAAGTTGACCCTCGCGACACCCGCGCCGGCGGCCTACTTTCGCAAACTGGGACTACGGGATCCGGAGATTCCCTGGCGGGACCCTGGAATGTTGAACTACGAGTGGGAACCGCAAATCACGTCACAGGCAATGAGATCAGAAGTTGCAGCAAGAGCGGCAATGGTCGTAGCGGGTCGATCTACGGATGGGCAGCCGTCGGGACCGCAGCCCATGTACATTCGCACCGGGTGTATGCTACACGAGGACATGGTTGACGCCGAGGTCCTGTTGCGCGTGGTCGGCTACACGGACGACAGCGCGGTGTGGGTGTGGGAGGTAACAGAGAGAGACGTTCTGGATTGCGGAGAGCAGGCCGGTACCGCGGCTTCGGCAAATGTATCGCCCGTCGGCAGGATAGAGGTTGCGGGGCGAAAGCTGGGATATGTTGAAGGCGTGAGAGGGATGGCGACGACGGGAGACAGACTTGTGGAACGAGTTATATTGTTCACCTGGGGCAAGGAAGGAAGAGTGCATCGCGGCGGTAAGATGGCGGATGATGGCCAGGGAATTGATGCAGGAATTGCAGAGTTGAGGCGGGAGGATCTGGTCAGGCGGATCGAACAAGCTAGGGAGAAGAAGGAAATATATCGAGAGCGGCCTGACGACGCCGAGGGTAGCAGTCTCCTTGAGGAAGAAGTCGAGGTGGTTGAGACAGAGGAAGAGAAGGACGAGGGTAGTGATGAGAAGAATCGGTGGAGGATCGTGACCTATTCATTTGGGGACCAACCGGGGACTAATGGAGGGTTTACGATGAACTCGTCCGGGGCGCTTGAGGAGCAGTGGTGAAGCATTGATCGGAAGAACTCATAAAGTATAATTACAAAGATCTGGATATGGGTACTCAAGTGATAGCGGTACTTATCGCAAGCTCTATAATATTCCACATCTTTACCACATACCGTAACGTATCTTGAGGCATATTCTGCATGCCTTCTCGAAGAGGCAGTTCCTTTAATGTAGAAACTCGGTTACACCCGCCTGTATGCACGACACCATGAGAAACTAACCCTCGCAGTATACTAATCCGAAAGCCTAAAGCTTATCCCAACCACCTTATCGAATGGTTGACAGCGTTCCTACATCCGGCAGTTGAATAAGCTGATTTCCCAAGTCTCGGAGAACAGCGCTCCCGAGACTAGATTTTCCAATCCTGGCCGGGTGATTGGCCAATAGAATCTAGGCCAATGAGATGCCAATGCAATACCGGGTCGCGGTTAGTCAAATTTCCGGATCGCGCACGACGAAGTGCTGACAGGTGGTTCAATTGAGACCGATAAGCCGGTTCTAAGAATGCATTGCGAGGCTCGCACACTGCGAAATTTCAGCAGGAACATGATAAAATACTTTGACCCACACGGAGCTATTTTGTAATGCCGCAGAGACTCCGTGGAGCTCTAGTACAACCCGTGTAACATTTAAACACTCACACGTCGAAGCTTCGTAAGCAACCCATCACACCCCGTTCCCGTTGCGCTCACCGACAACAGCATCTGTCACATCGAGCTAATACATCTACGAAGGGACGGTTTACGTAACCGAGATACGGCCCAAGTTGGCGCTCTTCACGTCACACGGATCGATCGATGAACTCCTCCATCCTTAACGCGGCCCCTGACGCCGCCACCAGCCTCCTCGGCTCGCTCGTCAACAATCTCACGCCGGTAAATATCGCGTTGTACGCGCTATTGGCGGCACTCCTACCGCTTGTGTACACATTCACAGTCTCGACGCTTAACGATGGTAAGCCGACGAAGGACGGAGAGCCGCCGGTGCCGCCGTACTGGCTGCCATTTGTGAGACATGCATTCGATCTGGCGGCCGGGGAGGAGAAGATGTTGGAGAAGTACCGGTGAGTCCGATCACTTGATTAGAATTATGCTATAGAGACCACAATTGGGTCTATATATGCGTATGGAATACATGTATGTGGAGTTTTATGGGTTGACTGATTCGTGATTGGGTGCTACAGAAAGGTGGACGGCAAGCCTGGTTTGCCGCGGACTATCTATGCATTCGGCCAGAAAATATACCTTCTCACGGACCCCGCAGCCATTTCGCTCATGTACCGCAAGTCGAAGACTCTGGTCTTCGACCCGCTGATTGAGCACGCGCTCATCCAGATGTTCGGCGGGACCCCTTCGGCGTTCAGGGCCCTCGCCCCCGGATTACCCGGCGTAGACCAGACAGGACTCGAGGAGAAGCCGGAGTGGTGCAAGCTCGTGCATGGGATGTATTTGCGCGAGCTGAACCCCAAGACACCCAGCCTGGACAACATGACGCGCATTTTCGTGCGCGAGCTGAACAACGAGCTGGAAAAGCATATGCCCCTGGAAAAAGACTTTGTCGAGGTGGATCTGTTCACATGGGTTAAGAAAATCATGTTCCCGGCTAGTGGCCGGGCGCTGTATGGCACTAAACTACGATTGACGGATGAGCTGGCGAAGAACTTTTGGTTCTGGGATAGTGCGTTTCTGCAGCTGTTCAAGATGTATCCGGACTTTATGATTCCAGGAGTGCGCGCCGCCCGGCAGGTCGTGATTGACGAGCTGATACGGTGGCGGATGGAAGTGAAGGATATGAGGGATAAGGTGCCGGATGACGTGCTCTGGGAAGAGAATTTCGGAACAAGGCTGGTAAAGGAGAGAGTCAAGCTCACGGAGCAAGTACTGGATGAGGATGATCACCAAGCGCACGCATCGATCCACTTGTCATTGCTTTGGGGGTAAGATATGATATTCCTGTGGAATCAGACTTCTGATGGCTGGACTGACAATTTATAAATTCTCTAGTCTGGAGGCAAATGCGCTTCCAACAGCGTCTTGGTTGATGGGATTTGCGCTTACAACGCCTGGTGTCCTGGAAAGGATGCGTGAGGAACTAAAAACATGCAAAGAGGCACCCACACCGGGATCTTCTTTGCCAGCATTCGATGTTGAGAAGTTAAGCAAGCTTCCATACCTAAATGCCGTCTGGCAGGAGACCTTGAGGTATGAATCCCTAAAAGCTCTATACACCCCGACAATAGCAGCCCAGGCTAACAGAGTATATATAGGCTGGGTACGTCGTCCATGTCGCCGCGCATGGTGCTTGAGGACACAGAAATCAACGGTTACATGTTCAAGAAGGGCGGCATGATCCAGGGACTTAATCCCCTTGCTCAGATCGAGGAGGCCTATTGGGGCAAGGACGTCAACAACTTCAACCCGGACCGCTGGCTGCCATACCCCGACGAGGATGCGGCCGCAGCTGCGAGGCGGATCAGAGAACACCAGGCCAAGTTGCGCCCGTTCGGCGGCGGGCTCAGCATCTGTCCTGGGCGGCATTTCGCAAGTCAGGAGATCCTGGCAACTGTAGCAGTGATGACGGTCGGGCTGGAGTGGGAGACAGTGGAGGGAAGCCGACTTCCGGAGGTCAATCGGGCGTACTTCGGGGCTGGTGGGCTGCCGCCGAAGGGCGATATCCGGCTTCGCGTCCGACGAGCACAGTAAAGTCTATATGCCGCACATCAAGGCATATCTTTTATTCTCGGACCTGGGGAGATATAGACATGACGTTCGAGTTACTATATATTCGCGCATTCATACAAGCGGGCTCCGTGAGAGGCAACATTAAGACTACAGTACCATTATAACTACATTATAACGGTCTTCTGGCTACCATCTCCGTTGAAGGAAGCCTAATTGATTGTATCGTCGAAGAACGAGAATTGATTAATATTCCGAGTCGAAGATGCCTCCGAGATCTGGAGCGACAGAGATCGATATATACGAATCTTATGTGCAAAATCGATCGCTTTCTCGTATCATAATTACCTCGGAAACTCGCATTGATCTCCAGTTTTATTGATTCCACGGGATTTAATGAGAAGCTGACATATTTCCAGCCCCGTTTGACAGATGCGTCGATTGAAGAAGCCTCAAATTTGTATTTTGACTAAGACGCTAGGAATGCAAAGCCTTATATATATGTAATTATGCGCCATATAATTTCTTATGGATGACATTCCAACCTGATATACTTCTTCCACCGGTGTTCAATTAAATTACCTAAGTGTCCATTGCATATTTTCCAGCTTAGAGCTTTTTGTTCTTGTCAAACGCCTCCATACCGCGAATGAAGGCACCATTGTTGTCGGCAGTCCGACCAATAATAGTTTCGTCGGTTTTGTCATTCGCTGTGGCCCATTTATATGCATCTAAGATCTCATCGCGCAACTACTTCGTGTCCCAGACATAGTCCACTAGCTTCTCAGCGGAAACATAATCCGGGATGTCCGGTCTTATTCTGTCGGCGGCCATTGCCACTCTTCGTTTGAATGGCTCCATCGTAACAGTAAGTTGACAAGTCTCCCTTTTGACAATATGGCAGACCAATGCTTCCTTGCCGGTGAAGAATGGATCGGGCTTTTTTCCGTCCGGACATTTTTTCCAATCTGAGGCGAGAATGTACTCGCATTGATCAATGACTGGGTTGTTCGCCCTCTCCATCTTAATCAATTTTTGTGGGCGTGTAGCGGTTGCTCTGATCCGATCGCGATATCGATGAGGATGATTAGCTGTGTGAGCGAAAACCCTCTATGATTTTATGAGCTAAGTATATATACCTACTTGTTTTCAAAGTATCAGACCGGTGTGGTATGTATGTAATTTATCGTTCCCAACAGTTGAGTGGTATAGTACCTACCTAGGTAGGTATGGATAGCTAGAAGTCTATGCAGCGAAACTGGGCATTTATATAGCAATTTCCAGGAATCGTGGATCCATGGAACCCATGGAGCGACCGAACTGCTCGACTTATTGCAGACATTCGTCAATCATACCGTAGCAGAACTGCAGAAACTGCTCATTGTACAATGCATGATGCTCCTCTGTGGGCATGATTCTTTCGACGTCTTTCAGCCGTGCTGCCAACAAGTTTCTGGGAACGGAAGAAGACAATGAGGATAGGGTCTCCAGTAGATCATGATGCCAGAATATCACAAGTAGACTCAGCCTCATGATGCAAACAGCAACCTCGAGCACCATGGAATCCCGTTCGCATTGATCTGGATTACTTTGATCTGTTGTATTGCAACCCAAAAGAGTGGTGATATGTAGCGATAGGCTCAATCATTCCGGCGTGCGGCTGATATCGTGGGTTCGCGTTTGTGTGTTCAAGTGGATGACCCATGCATAAATTATACTCTGTATGGAGTAAAGGTGTAAAATATGACGTTTATCGATGAGCTTTCTGGTTTTTGATTCCGTGGTAACTTATGTGCTATTAAGATCCTAAGAAAGTTTTCCCATGTTCTGATTGAAATACCTATAGCTTGTGCTTTGAACGAAACTCGATGTCGACGGCGATGCCTTCTCCAACACATTCAGTCTGGGAGATTTGATATCGCACTCGTACCGGAACTATGACAGCAAGAAAACAAATTGGGATACTCCTGATTTGAATGTGACGCGTATCAGAGTCGGCAGCGCTCCGCTAGTGCTGCCGGGGCGTCCTGTAATCATGATATCAAGAAATGTAATATCATGCACATTTATATTCCGCTTGCTGGCCCTTCCGCCTGGCCATTGCGCAATGCGGAACGTGCTAGCACTAGCCGTTACCCGAATACAACAGAGGCTTAAGTCATATCGTTGGATCGGGCGAAAATGTCTATTGTTGTCTACAAGGCAGCCATTAAGCTGGATCTTAACCTCGTTGGTGAAATCAGGTTCTCAAAGACTCCAGCAAGAAAAACCAGGGGCTAAATTGTCCAACTCTGCAAAAATAAGATAAAAGAACAGATATTCGCAAAGCTATTAACGAGCTGTCAAATGGGTTGCCAACGAGTAACTACCCATTCTCTTGACGATAGTTCCGTCGAACCGATATACCTGCTGGAATAGCAACAACGTTTATGTGTAGATAATGCAATTAATCTGAAGTACTCCCAACCCCAGCTAGACAGCAACGATGGTATCTTGACCAATGTCAGATAAAGTATTAGTCAAGCAAAAAAGTAGATAATCTCAGATCTTTTGAATTTTGTTGATGACAATAACAATCAGAAAATTATAGTGCACCTGGTTATTCAATAACCTCGAAATTTTTACATTAGACTATTTCGCGTCGCGACGTCGGTTTTGGATTGTTGGATTTGTGAAACCCGATTTCTCGGTGCCTCCTGGAGCATGGCAGTAGTCCATTGCAACGGCTTAAGGCTTGCGTGGCCCGTGTCGGTACTATCTTCGGATCCTCGGATGCATAACAGATACATCCGAGCTCAGACTGTGCCGGTGTAACCATGTCTACAAGACCCAGTGAATAAGTACTTAGCTCCTGCGCAGCAAGCTGGCAAGAGCAGGGGTCAGGAATTTTGAACCACCAGCTGCAGGACTGGCTACTTAGCCTAGATATAGTCTCGAGGCCCAGATATCGGTATCCTATCACTACTAGCTACTATTCTAGCTGATAGAATAGAATAGAACAGTACTGGCGTGGCCCATAGCGCATATGTATATAATTCACTGAGCCGCGTGTAACAGAGACAAACCGGAACTGCCTGAATGGCCCGCGTCAACTGTATGGCGAGGGACGGGCCACCCAAGATATACTAGTTGGCATCTATTGGGTGGTGGGCGCAGCCGCCATGTTGCCACGCACAGTGTCACGTATATATATACTGTATTCCAACACTGCGAGAACACTGCACTACCAGGTTATAGCAGCCAGGAAATAGCCTGACATCGACAACCGCCCAACAAGAATTATAAACCGGCTCATGCTCAGTGGAAGAATATTCTGTTTCGTTTACTCTCTACGTGGTTCGGTTGCTGTCTGACTCCTTATAATAAGTATGGCCTGGCCAGTATAAAAATTCCAACCGTCATTGAATTAGTGTATGAGACAAAACTTTTTCCCGTGCCGTAAACTTGACAGCCGCGGCTGCCGTAGGCTTTTTGATACACGGGCTATATATCGAAGGATTTTTTTGGCAAGGGCCCACAGTCTCATGTATATACATGTTAACTTCCTATTTATAATTTGTACTTACCCGGCGTAAATTTTGCACCAGCATTTGCTTACTTCGTAGTCATCTTGCAGGGAGCTGTCCTAGCGACATATATAGCACAGAGCTCTCGAGTCTATATATATGCAGTAAATGCGGCACGCACACCCTCGCACCACCTATGGATGCTCTCTCGTTATTTCAAATTTACAATACATCTGGACCTCACTTCGATTGATATGCACCATCCCTCCGTCCTACAGCAAAGTCAACAGAAAGGCCTCGCAAGATAGTACGTTCGCCGTTGTACATGCGCAATGTACTTCCCATCTTCCAGGATGTGGTATCGTAAACCGGCTCAATCCGACGACTTGACAGTATCACCGGAGAATATGGCGTACGAAACGGCTTGCAAACCGAAGAGACTACTCTATACCTTGCGCTTTCTCATACCTTTATTTCTTCTCATACTACTTCCATTCTTATACACCTACTACATCATGAACTCGTTAAAGATCGCGGCAAGAGACGAACCTGTCTTTCCGCCGGCCAAGCATCTCCATCCGCTGCGAGACCTGTCGCACACCAAGAACCCAAGGTCAATGACTCTGAAAAAGCGTGCAGGTATCTTGTATGTAAAGTGCGAGGACACACACGCGCTTCTTGAAAGTATAGACTCAGATCCAGAGAACTACCCGATATTCCGTGCTCCCGATGGCGAGAATGAAGGCAAATCAAAGCTCTATGAACGGCCGGACTGGCGCGCACAACACGAAAGCGGCCATCCACCCGGGGCTTATCTTCGACTTAAAGGTATTATTGAAAACTGCGAGATGGAGTGCAGGTGCGACGAGCATGGCAATCTTCAGGATAGCTGGGTTCACAAGGCGCCCTACTGCAATCCCCTGACGTTGAAAATGTGCAGAGACTGGTATAACTGCATATGCATGTCGGACGAAGAACCTGGAGATTCAGATAAGAGCAATTTGTTCTACAAGCCTCCGCTATCGGAGTATATGGCGGAACGGCGTATGGAGCTGCAAATGCAAGCGACTGAAGATCGCATTTTCGACGTTCACCGCGGTGAACAGCTTGTCCGCGAGGACGCCTCGTTGACCGGGACGCAATTCATTAGCGAAATAGACATCGGGCCACCCGTGGATAGAACGCAAGTGCCGGGCACCGCGGAGCCGTATGAAGTCGAAGGCCCCATGCCTAGCAGAGAACACAGGAGTCGAAGAGCAAGGACTTGGGACTGGATTCGCAGACTCAGCCGCGGCGCCGGCCGCGCCTGGGGTGCCCGTGTGCTGGATAGGACATTCAATAGAGGGCATGGGGGACTGCGCGGCGGCAGCGGTAAGGGCAAGGGGCCTGGGTCGCCTGGAAAGGGACTGTTTCGCAAGAGGGCGAACGTTTTCCCAGATGATACGACTTACCGACATGTACATGTGGGCAGCGAGCAGACGTCTGGGGCTGGAACTCAAGATGCCGACGCTGGCGCTGGCGCTGAAGCAGAATCGCATGGCCGCTTTAAGATCTAGATCGATCTGACTATCGCGGAAATGGAAAATTATATTGCCGAGAGAGGGAACCACAGTACTTGTCCATTCCGGACTTGCTTCCTTGAGTATCGATGTTCCACTTTCGAGTTCTCCCTCTTCCTTATACATTTCATCTCATTTCCAAATAAGTTTTGGGCGAAGATTCTGGTACCTGCCAGTCGGTCAGTCGGCTTGTACGATTGTTAGCTCCATGTAAATATTTCTCGGGCATTTTTTTCGTTTCATGTCTCCAATTGTATATACGTACACATGTATACTAGAGACGTGCATTGATATCTGCTGGATATTCTTTTTATCAGCAATCTATCACCAGACATGCATGAACATACATTTCCTTACATGTCATCCGAAAGACCATGCATATGACGACCATTGGCCTGTGATCGTGATGTCTATGTCGTTTGCGGTATCGTTAATACTCCGTGCCCGCGCTATAGTTTAGGTGGCGGCCAGGGGTGCTCAAACAGTCAACTGCGCCGGCGTGTGCAGCAGAGGCAACTGTGGCCACCTCCCTCGCTCCCGCCGCTAAAGTAGCAGCCTACAATACCGCCCGCAAATTCTGACCAGCACATAACATTATTGAATTCGAGACTCCGGATGTTAGAAGCTATCGAAAATATATTAGAGGATAGCTATTTTGTCCCATCGACCAGACCGAACGCCATCGACGCCGAGTTTGCTGCGTGGTTGGGGAATTAACTTGTCCGAACATTCGAACAAACGTGCGTTTACCGAGTCCGAACGTCACTATCGCCACTAAGTCCGACCTCCGCGGTCTACCATTACATTATTACCTACGACAACGACAACGATATCCCATACATACCGACTGCTGCGGTGCCAGAAGCGCTGTCGCCGGCATATACACAGGAGGATATATATACTCCGAAATCAGTTTCCTGGAGTTTAGCTGACTGACTGGTGGAGATGCATATGGTGAGAAGCAAGGCCATCGCGGCTTCTCACGAGCACATGCTAATTGGACATGCGCCATCGACGGCCGGGCCCACATCAATATCTAGAGCTATCCTTCCTCTCGCAGCCTCTCCAACTAGAATCTTGCTGGAGCCTGATTAGCTCCGGGCGTCGCTTGACCGGCTATGGCCTCTTTGGACAGTGCAGAGGGCGCTGGCCAGCTGCCCCCACATACCCACGCCGACGCCTTTGACCCCTCGACGACCGACGATGCATCCTTCTTCGATCACCTCGGCATACCTAGGGCGAACGACCCGTCGATAGTCCCACCTGCGACATTACCAAACCCCCAACCGGCGGACGAAGCACCAGAAGCCAGAGATACCACACCTACCATCATACATCACGACTCGGGGGACCGACAGCCTGCCATGCCCCGCCTCGACTCCGACGACCTCATCACTACCTGCCATGTCGAGGATATCAACGTCGGCTGCCTCGAGTGCCAGGCCAAGAGCGCCGAACGATCCGCGGCGGGCGAACACGTTACATGGGAGACAATACATCAGGAGCACCTACACAAGGAAGAGCAGGACGACGAGGATGATAGCGAAGGCGGGCTAGAAATACCTGTCCGACGACCAAGCCAGCCTGCGATTACACCTATACCCGAGACAACGAGCCCGAAAGCGCCGGCAGACGTGCCCGATACAAAAGACCCATTCGACGGGCCGAACGACGCGGAGGACCCGTTTGAGCAACTTAAGCACGACCCAACGCTACACACCTCGGCATCCTTCCCCGCCGTCCCGAACCCGCAGACGGGCGATGCGGGGGCGACCGAAAATCCGTTCGGGAACGATAGCCCCGCTGACGATTCGTTCTTCGGTTCCATTGACCGCGAGGAAAAGCCTGTGGAGCCGTCGGATGCTAACTTTTTCGGAGACGAAGGAGCTAGCGGCGATGACTTCTTTTCAAACGTGGATACAAATGGGAACGGCGTGCCGACGTTTGAGAGGTCGACGACGGAAGATGCGGTGATGGGTGGGAACGTTGAGCTGGAGGGTGAGGATAATCGGTTCGGTGAGGGGATGCCGTTGTTCGGAGACCAGGAAGGCGCGACAGAGGACGACTTCTTTTCTCGCTCTAGAACACCGATAGACCCGATCAGCGACGAGGATGACGATGCGGCCTTCTTCGATAACCCGACGGCATTGAAGCGGAAAAGCACAGCGATGGCAGCAGGTATTCCGGAGACAGGAGAAAAGCCGAAAGCTGAGCAGGAGGTCGTTGATGATAAGCCCAAGGCTGATATGACCTTAAAATGGGCAGCCGCTCTTGACGACGAACCTTTCCTGGATGAGGACGAAGAGGAAGAGGAAGAGCAGCAGGAAGCTACGGTGGAAGGCACGGCTGCAAATGAGCAGAAGCCGGCTGCACCGGCTTGGTTCGACGATAGTGAGGACTTTCTGCTGGAAGATGACGAATCTAAGAAGTCGCCACCTGCCGTGCGATCAGTCCCGCCGTCGACACAACCATCTGTATCATCTCGGTATACCCCCACCTCGCAACCGTACACTCCTGCGCCTCCTGCAATTCCTGCTGCTCCAGCCGCGCGATTCCCTTCTACGGCGTCACCGTACGCAGCTGCTTTCCAACAGCCGTCGCGGGCAACCGATGCACCAAAAGCCCAGTCGTTCGTCGATAAAACCACCGGTTATCACTCGCCGTACGACCTTCCTGAAGATATCGTCAAGCCCATCAAGAAGAAACCGACGCCAGTCCAACAGCCGCCTCCATATGGAGCCGGGCACTACTATGGTCAACACGGCGCTATCAATACCCCGCCCTCTGCGCAGTTCGGACATTCTGCACTCAGCCCAGCGCCAGGCGGCTTAGCGTCACCAGCGGATATAACAAGAGGAAGACCGGGGTATGGAGGCCAACCGGCACCACCACCTCCAGGGCCGCCATCCCGAACCGGGGCGTCGCCTGCGCCAAATGCGGTGCCACCAAAACCGCTAAGGTCGCAATCCAGCGGCTTCTTCGAGGAATTGCCAGTGACGTTACCTCAACGGCCACCGAGCGGCGCCTCTGGGAGATATACGCCTGGAGGGCGTGCGTCCAGCACTGGACCGCAAGGTCTCCCGCCAACGTCGGCACCTATCTCGATGAACCGTACGGCAAGCATGACGGGCCCGCCATCGAGGCCCACATCTGTCGAACCCGGATTCGGATCGCCACCAGTCGGATCATTAGGCGCTCCACATTCATATGGTACGTCGCCAGGTAACCCCTCACTTGTGCGGACCTCATCGCCCTATACACCTGCTCCACCACCGCCAGCGAACTCGAACTATGCGCCGAAACCGTCGCCAAGCACGTCGTTGTACGCTTCACCACCTCGAAATGTCCGGGGCGTGTCGCCGTACGCGCAGCGGCCTAACGTGCCGCCAACCATACAGCCACGGTCGTCCAGCATGTCTAGTGAGAGTCGATACGGCCCGGCGCCAGGCGGTCACGATGCCGCTGGTCTTGGAATCTCGGGCACACCGGAGGGCATGGGAGCGAATGGGTACGCGCAGACCGGCCGGCCGCCGTCGAGAGATAGACCCAGCACGATGGAGAGCATGAAGGCGCATGCGCTGGGCGGCGTGGCTGAGGAAGACGAAGAGGGAAATGCACCCGCTTCATCGGCCTTTGACAAATCGCTGCCGCCGCCGCCCGTCGCCGCCGCCAATCGCTATAATCCCGCGAATAGACAGACGCCTCCGCCTCCCGGGTCGACGACCTCAACCACCAACCCTGCACTTGCGCATTTATCAAGTCCGCCCACAAGGTCACAGTCGCCCGGGAAGTACACGCCCGCGAATCACCACAGTCATACAGCTACGTCGTCGCTAAGTTCCACGCTGCTATCACCTACGGAGGCTACAGCTGGCGGTGGGTTCGCCCCGCCAAAGAGATCAGCGACGCAGTCGCCGGGCTTCGCAGCGTTCCGATCCGCGAACGTACATGGCATTCAGCGGCCTAACTCTGCCGCAGCTTCGCATGCGGCGCCCGGTGGCAATATGGGGCATTCGCCTGTAGACACCCGACGGCCATCGTATCCTGTTCAGAATGCGTATCCATCTACCGCCGCCCCGACGCCGCAGAACTTCATGGCGCCGCCACCAGGGAGTCTTGCCGCCCAAGACCCGCTGGAACGGTGGAAAGGGTCGCCGTTGTTCTGCTGGGGCTTCGGCGGTAATGTCGTCACGATGTTCCCCGTGCATACCAGTCGGTGGAACGCAGAGACGGGCCAGCAAGTAATCAAGACGTCGCTTGGTGAGGTCAAGAACCGACCAGCGAAGGAGCTGCTCCGTGATGACGACTTTTTCGAGGACCTCGGCAAGTTTCCCGGCCCCGTGTTCGGCGGGAAGGCCGGTGGTAAAGGGCGCAAGAAGGAGATTTCCGCATGGATGGAGAGCAAGATTCTCAAGCTGGAGGGCGAGTATACGCGATACCGCGACCCGCGCAGCATGGAGAAGGTGATACTGTGGAAGCTCGTCAAGCTGTGCATGGAAAACGACGGCACGCTGGCGGGCAAACCTGAGATTGACGCGGCGGTACGGCAGATCATCAGCCCGGAGAGCGATACGCTCGAGCTACCGAGGCGGCAGAATGCACTGCAGCAGTCGACGGTGTTTGACCGGAACGCGCTGGAGACGATCCGCACGCATCTGATGAAGGGCGACCGCGAGGCGGCGGTGTGGTTTGCGATCGAGAACCGGCAGTGGGCGCACGCAATCCTCATCTCGTCAACGACCTCGCCGGAGCTGTACAAGCGTACCGTGCAGGAGTTTGTCAAGACGGAGGTCAAGAATGGGGAGACGACGGGGATGGAGGCGATGGCGGTGTTGTACGAAGTATTCGCGGGTAACTGGGAGGAGTCAATTGATGACCTGGTCCCGGCGAGTACGAGAATGGGGATGACGATGATGAGTACGACTGGTGGGCAAAGTGGTGGGAACACGCTTGAGGGGCTCGAGAAGTGGCGAGAGACGCTAGGTTTGATGCTGGGTAATCGGAGTAATGGCGATTTCCAAGCGATCGCGAAGCTCGGCTCGCTGCTGGAGAGCTATAACCGGATCGAAGCAGCACATATATGGTGCGTATACACACCCGCCTCCAGTCTTTCATGCCTACTTCATATCCACAATCGTTTGCAGAAGTGGTGGTTGACATCTACGTATATCTAGTTATTTGTTTGCTATGCCGGCGGCGCTGTTCTCTGGTGCGGAAGAGACGAGCAAGACCATATTCGCACTGTTGGGTGCTAATCATGTCAACGATCCGTTCAACTATGGTCGCGACCTGGACGCCATCATCCTGTCGGAAATCTACGAATTCGCACTGTCCTTGCTCCCCGGCGCGCCCCCACTGACAAGTTTCCCGCACTTGCTGCCGTTCAAATTGCACCATGCGCAAATCCTCGCGCAGTACGGGTTCAAGGCTGAATCGCAGAGGTACGCCGACGCCATCACCGCATCTTTCAAGCTGACGAGCAGACCACAGCCCTACCTTCACCCGCTGCTGTTGGCCGGCATCGACGAGCTGAGTAAGCGCCTCAGCCAGGCGCCTCGCGACAGCAGCGGCGGGTCATGGATGAGCAAGCCGACGCTTGACACGATCTCCGGCAGCCTGTTGAATACGTTCAACCGCTTCGTTACTGGCGATTCGGAGGACACGAGCAACGGCGCACCTGCTGGAGAAATCCTCAACGGTGGCATCGGCGGCGCTGGCATCAACGGCGGTCTTACAACGCCGGGCCTGAGTCGGGAGCAGAGTGGTGTGGATCTGTACGGTTCGGGGATTGGGATGGGTGGATATGCGCCATATACACCTGGGCATCACCAGCCGGCTCTTGGCTCGTCACCTGCAGGACCTCGGTCTGCGTCGTCCGCCGCGTCGAGTCGGTATGCGCCTAAGGTTGCTGCTACGCCTACTCTGACGGGAGGATATACACCCCAGCTGACTGGACAGCCGAAGGCTGCCGAGCCAACGGCCGGGTATGCTGGTGGTGGTGGATACGGCGGGTATGAACCGACGCCTACGTATGGCGGGTATGGTGGGTACGAGTCAGAGAAGCCACAGGAGCATAGTGCGGCCAACGGGCATGCTGGGTATCAGCCTTCGCCGGTACCAAGTGCTCCGCTGATGTCTCCGCCGTCGATGGATACCTCGTACGCAACCTTCAGTCCGCCGACGGTGACCACCGGGGGGAGCGATGATAAGTCCACGCCGACCGGTGGGTACGAGCCCCCGAACGCAGGTGGCGGCTATGGCGGATATGAGCCGCCGACCAACGAATTCCAGCCGTATGTGCCGTCGCCGGATAACTCTGATGACGAAGGGGAGGGGAAGAAGAAGGCGAAGAGTAAGAAGAAGGGGATTATGGATGACGATGATGACGGCTTTGTTGGTGGTGGGGGCGGTGGTGGAGATGATGCGGCGAAGAAGAAGAAGGAAGAAGAGGAGGCGGAGAATAGGAAGATGGTTGAGGCGATTGCGAAGAAAGAGGCGGAGGAAGCGGAGAGGAAGAAGAGTACGTCCATATGTCTTCGACTTACCTGCTTCAATGCAAAACTCGTGCTAACTGGTGACTTTTATAGAAGCAGGAAAGTCCGGTGGATGGTTCGGTAGCTGGTTCGGAGGCAAGAAAGACCCGAATGCGCCAGTGGTCCACACGGCCAAGCTGGGCGAGGAAAGCTCATTCTACTATGATCCTGATCTGAAGAAATGGGTGAACAAGAAGGCCGGCGCTGGAGACTCTGCAGGCCCTACACCCACCGGCACTCCCCCGCCGCCGAAGCGACTTGGCTCGCCGGCACAAATCAGCGGCCCGCCGAGCGCACCACCATCCGGGATCGCGACGCCACAATCACATCCGGCGCCTCCTCCGCCCTCGACGAGCGCGCCACCGACAAGCAATCCGGGCGGATTGATGCCGCCACCGCCATCGAGTGTAGGTGGCAGCCGGGACCCGAGTCCGAACCGGCCGCCGACGAGACCGTCGACAACAGGCAAGGTAGACGAGATGGAGGAGTTGCTAGGAGGCACCGGGAGCGTACGGAAGGGCGGGGCGAAGGCGAAGGGGCGCAAGCGGTATGTGGAGGTGCTGTAGATATCTATTTGGTCCATCTGTCTGGTAGGATTGCACTGCTTGATATGATACGTGTGTATTTTCGCACACGGCGGTACCGTGTACGCACGCATGCTAGCCATGATTTGGACGTCAACGTCGACTGTATTTTAGCAATTGATGGTATGCGCATGCATGTGATTCCCCGCCATATTTGCTGTCTTCGCAGCTCTAGTACGGATGTGAGATGAGTGGCAATGGTACGATGGGTGCATTGGTGCATGCACGGCGGCGTGTCGAAGTCGTCTACAGCGAAGTGTGCTTGCTGCATGGATTCGTGGCAACTGAGTCGAGTGCCCCGCCATTTGTCCGGCGTTGCCCCTCGCATATAAACCTCCCCACCACTACCAACCTCGAACCTCAACATCACCTATAATCACAAACCAGACATCCACGATATCGATATACCACAGATAATACAGGCCCCCAGTAAGACCAAAGAGGTATATCTGTGCGATCCATAATCAGAACTATGCCGTACACGACGTACACCCCGCCCTTCATCTTCAGCGCCACCCACACCCTCGGCGCCGTGACTCTAACCTCCCTCTCCGCCGCCATGATCGCCTCACCAGCATTATACCACCGCCACATCATCCGCTCGACGAACCCGTCGACGACCGACCTCTTCATCTCCACACAATTCACATCGGCAACACAAGGTGTACTACACTCCTACATTCGCAGCACGGGCATCCTGCTCCTCGGCGGCACGATTGGCGTTTGCGCGACGCGCAATAGTCATCCCGCGAACTTTACAATACTAAGCTCCATGGCTGCTGGCGTTGCAGCGGCGCACGCATATCTACTGTGCGACGTCATCACCAGTGCGATATTACGGCGGGCGTGGCTGCAGGAGACGGAGCGGGTGGTCAAGCTTGGCGTTGTGGTTGGCGTGAATTTGCTGACGGCGGGGGTGGGGCTGTATGCTAGTTTGAGTTACGGTGGGTGGCCATGGTATGCTGAGAGGAGCTTCTTTGGCGTCGCGCCGACGGCGACGGTGGTGACGGCGGGAGGAGGTGGTGTCGGAGATGGGGATTTGGATCTGGAAGGGGTGGTGAATGTGTTTGTGAAGGCGGCAGTGGATGTCGCTGGTGGCATTGGCGGGGTGCTGCAGAGTCTTCTGTAGCTGCTATCGATGGTTTTATATTGGGACGAGGCAGATGCTGGACATCGGCTTCGAGGTGTGCACATATCACGCAAGGATGTTTTGCCCTCATTCCTTCAGTTATCTTAATTTGCAGGAAAGGTGTGGTTGTATGGATGGCGCATACGAGGAATGTATTCGACAGGAAAGACGCCATATTATTCAGCAGGAGGAAGAGAAAGCAAGAAGCGGGGGAGAAAGAGGATTTTCGACACGATATGCATGCAGACGGTTCCAACTCCATTCCGGAAACAAGGCAAAATCAGAAAACAAAATGCAAGATGCGACATGATATACTTCAACTTTGGATGCACCACAAAAGCAGAAAACGGAAAAAATTGCCCACCCAGACGTCTAACTCCTTATAACCAACCAACCAGCGAACATTCTGCCAATTACCAACATCGACACCTCTCCACCTACATATACCTCAGATTGCTGCTCCCGACGCTATCGCCGCTTTCTTCATCGCTACCGTCGGCTAGTCATGCACCCCGCGTCTTACGCTTCGTCACGCTTGCCACCGCAGGATTCGGGCTCTCGAAGACCTCGTCGAGCTCTTCCAGCGTCCGGCCCTTCGTTTCAACAAAGTACTTGTATATCACTGCCGCCTCCAGAATGTCCCATAGGACGAAGAAGGCGTAGAACCAGTACCCATATGTGGCCATGGCGATGGGAGCAATCGCGGTGTTGACCTGCATTTTTCCCTTCGTTAGCATTGTATATAATTGACTAGAAGCATCTCCTCAGTAACTTACGAATCCGGCCGTGCCGGCTGTGAAGGACGATAAGGCCATGCCCTTGGCCCTCATGTCGTTCGTCATGACCTCCGCTGGATAAATTCTGTACATAGTACAAACACACCAGTTAGCAATCAAGCACACTTCTCTACACAGCTGTGCCCTGTGTTCGCAAAAAAGAACTCTGGCAAATGAGGTGACGTGGTGCGACGCTATAGGGACGTATCCAGATGATATATGTACTTACGGCTGCATGCTCGTGTAGCCCAGTGCAAACACGATGCCAAAGATGTAAATCCAGATCACCAGCGTTCCCGACATGACCTGGCTGTGCGTGCGGTCATAGGCACCTGCCGCCGCCGTAATGATACTCAGGCATACGACCAGGCCGCATGTGCACCCGAACAGCATCTTGCGGCGGCCAAACACGTCGTGCAGCCGGGCGCCGCTGGCAGCGGCGATCCACCCGACGACGGCGTAGACTCCGTTGAGGACGAGCTTGGTGTGCGTTGAGGTAATTCCGACGTCTGTGACCATCTGCGGGAGGTAGTATGACATGATCTACAGCTATCAGTTAGGATAGATGTCCCATATTTGAATATGTGGAAGGTTGCAGTGCATACATTGTTACCGGAGAACTGTCCGAACCAGCTCATGCAGACGAGGACAAAGATACGGTATCGCCGCCCTTTCGTCCTGAACAGACCGCTGATATCAAAGTAGCTCGCCGCAGTCATCAGCCCACCGGACGTCTTGAGGTCCTCCACCATCTCGGACATCTCCAAGTCGACGATTGGATGCGACGCATCTCCATTCGCATGATACCGGACAATGATCCGTCGCGCCTCCTCCACGCGGTTATTGGCAATCAACCACCGTGGAGACTCTGGCACAAACATGATTCCGATGGCGACGATGGCTGGGCAGATGGTCTGGTACCAAATTGGCAGCTTCCATGCTAGATCCGTGTCGGGATGGTCGCGCTGCGAGATTACAACGGAAGTTGTCGCGAGGAGTGAGCCGAAGTAGTAGAGGGTATTGTACATGCCGGCGACGGTGCCACGGTATTTTGGCGGGGAGACTTCGATGAGAAACATGGTGGACCCCTTGCAGGCGATAGTCGAGAAGAAGCCAAGCGCGAAGCGGCCGACGATAAAGGCGTGCACTGCGATACAACCCCATCCGTAAAGTTAGCTTTCGAGAATCGAGCAGTGTAGTATAGTATAGTATAGAGAATGAGCTGTCCGTACCGTCTAGAGCATTGGCCTGGAGAAAGACAGAGCAAATCACCCCAATGCTACCGGTCCTGATACAGAATATCCGGCCCTTCCAGTCCGCCAGCCATAGAAAGAGCGCCCCGACCATGCTTCCCATCTGATATAAACGACACCCAGCACCCGGTCAGCATATAGACCCAACCGTATAATGCCGTTCCTGCCAAGCAGGCAACGGCTCCGAATCGGGACAGTGTAGCGCGTACCTGGACCGACGAGAACATCAGGCCTGTTTCCATCCCAGGCTGGTCGAGGCCAAAATACCGATGGAATTCCGGTAGGGCGTTTATATTCCCGAGCAAGCTACCGTCGAAGCCCGCCATCGTCGAATCTACACATCTCACCCGCCAATGGCTCGAATTAGCATCGCTGGTTTCGCAAGTGAAGCTATCCAGGAGGTCGCGAGTACGCACTCAGGTACAGCAGGATGCAGATGCAATACAGCTCCTTGTAACCCTTTCCCCAGGGATCCGGATGGTCGGCGAAGGCGGCCTCCTTGATGTCTGTCCGTACACCGCCCGAAGGGTGCACTCCCATCAGCGGGACCTTGTCCTCCATGTCGTCTTCCTCTATCGGTGTCATCATCTTGACGGCAGGCGCGCGTGTTGTTATGCGGTTGGGACCGTGTTTAAGATTAACGTTCGACGGGAGGAAGGAGGAGTAAACTTAAGGGACAAAGCGATGGAATGAACAATCCGCCGACGGGAAATGAAGTCGAGATCGAAGCTCGGCCACAATCTAGCACGCCGCCTGGTCTGCCGACAGGACAATTGGCCTTCTCGCAGGCCTGCAGCGGTCCACGGCTGAAGAAGCACGACGTGGACCCGTTTCCCTTTTGCCCGCCGCATCCCTTCGCTTAGCAAACGGGCAATCAGGGGCACTTTTGCCCGCGTCCGCGCCGTTGTAATTGGCTGCTGGCTGGCCAGGTGGATACAAATGTACCGTCCCCGCATTGCATTGCATCTGCATGAGCTTATAGAACTAACTATTTGCATCCGGTAGGAAGTATCCAACTGATGGCCATCGAATTCTGCATGCAGATCATAGTACAATTTATTATCCAACTGTGTCCAGCGGCGCGATGTCGAAATAGTCGACGTACCCGCTCAGGCCTTTCATCGCGTCCATGTACTCTAGCCTCGTCATCGCTCGTGTGCGGATGCTGGCAGCTTCACCAGACTCGCTTTCCTCATTCCCAGTGACTACAGATACCTTCGGAGAGCCCTCCAGCCCACGTTCGATCCGGAACGCAAGCCCAGATACCCAGCTAATGTCGCCAACGCCCGGAGATCCAAAAGCTACAATACGCAGGGTACCCGATAAAACCCCATCCGCCAGCGCCTCGCAAATATTCGAATCGATGAGCAAACGCAAATCTTCTTGAGGTCCCGAGACGTCATCCATTCGAATCGGATACATCTGCTTCGGGTTGCGGAAATACTTGAGCTTGGGAAAGAACGTCTTGTCCAGGATCCCAAAAGGCTGAATTCACGTCGTCAGCAGCCGTTAGCAAGCAATCGGAGAGTAGATGTAGCCATTCCACGAGGGTATATACTCCGAGGGCCATTCAAAACGTACCAAGCGATCCTCCATTTCCAACGTCACAAATTCCAGGTTGCGGCAGCTCATCCCAAGATGCGTGAGCCGCGTCTGCGAGATTGGCAGGCCGGCGAAAGATATATTCAGACACCGCAGAGACGCCGCATGGCATTTGAGTCCGTCGAACCACATGCCCCATCCTGCGCCGAAGAATTCGCTGTCTTGCGACTGGAGAGCGAATGTGGTAAGTCCTCGAAATGTCATCAAGTGAGAACCGAGGACGCCGCCATCATGGCGCTGCTGGAAGAGCCGCGGAAGCAGAACGTCAAGCTTCAGGTCTCCGTTCTCGCTCGCCATATCCAGGAATTCCGAGACATACGTTAAACTGAAGTTCGCCACCGACGCGCCCTTCATGATACCCATATCGTAGAGCAGTTGGATAAAATCACCCTCCATGTTGTAGACGCGCCATGTCTTCAACTTGCTGAGCACTATGGACTTCTGTTCAGCAGGGTCTCCGCCAGACTGACAACATCTCTCACACTGTCGCCATTCTTCGTAAGCTTCTCGGAACAGGGCCAAATATTCAGCAGCCGACCAGGACGCGAACTCCGTTATGACCCAGACCAGCTTGATCAGGGTATTCTGACAGTTGTAAAGAAGGCTTAAGATGGCGTGGTCTTCTGCATGGGCGTGAAACCTCGCGCGGGACAAACCTAGGGACTTCAGATGAGGGAAATCGCATTCGGTACAATCGGCGATGAAGGCCGCGTTCACTTCAATAGCCAGGCTCGTGAGGTTGTTCTGGGTGGCGCTGATGCACATGAAGAGGACGATATCTATAGCGACAGCGTATACCTCTATTTCAGGATCGTCCCTGATGCTAGAGGCGGGCGTCATCCAGATTCAGTCATCTACTCGAAAGTGTCTATACGTGCATGCAGGGGAAGAGTAAGGTTGTTTATACATTGGTGTGAACGACCGAAGTTGCCCCTGCGGCAGTCGTTCGATCATCCCCAGGAGGTACCGAGAAAGAGTCTCGAGGTTCAATAGCCGCATGGAAGCGGCGGTATACGTATGATTTACAGCCCGCACCTCGCTGCCAGATACGCCTGGTATGCGAAGCTTCCAAGGTCTGTACGGTTCATCCGGGCGGTAATACGAAATCTCGAGATGCTTCAAATGACGGTACCATGGTTCGGAAACCTTCGCAAAAGCCTTCTGGGGGTTCCATTTGATGTAACCGTACACACCCCGACTCGGAATCGCTACGACGAGGGTCTGGTAGCGGAACGGGGTCGAGACGTTGTAGAGCCGCCGGCTGACTTTGCTGATGTTGAAGATGTCGTCGGGGGCTTCAATCTGCCGCCTTGAATATCAGCCCGGGTCATTAACTGCGCCAAGAGACTGTTCGATACTCACAAATGAGAGCGTATGCTCAATAAGCTCAGCAGGGAGCTGGAGAAGCTGCGACATCTTAGATTCTTTTAGAATTCCTGATCTCAAATACGAATATTGATACCCATAGAAGTATATAGAGTCCTTATCAATATATCCCGAATCACTTGAGTTCTGATGGCTGATGCGGCTCCGTCTTCAGCTGCGGATCCTGCGTGTTGCATTGAACGTGCATACAGTCCAATCGCCAAAGCATTGCGGCTCCACCATCCGTCACGTCGCGCTGGCTTTACCATTGATCCCCTACATACTGTCGTCTTCCACAGGCCGCGCATTTCGAGTCGGTGATACTGCATTCTATTAGCAGACGTCTGGAACCTCTGGTACAATATATCCGCGTCCATCAGATATACTTGAACATGCCCTGGCATAGCTCCAAGCTCCGTCGCCTGCTTCATTTGAAGCGCTCCACGAAGCCGGGTAGCCCTCCCAGAGAATCTATAGCTTCAGCACCAGCTGCAGGCCCATCGACACCGTCTCCTGCCGTTAGTATCCCAGATCCCACAGTGCCAGCGCTCTGCCTGCCTGTGGAGATCTGGCTGGAGATTCTACATCATGTGAGTCTTTGCCCGTGTCTACATTGGAGCAATGCGTCTGCATGGGAGTTTCCCAGTTGATGCAGCCGCGTCCTGCAACGCTCCTCAACGCATGTTATCACAACATCATCCCGAACTGTTGAGATCGTTCTACGTGCGCATCCCGCCATTATATAGGCAATAGCTAACCTCAATTGGCCCGTTACAGGTAGGCACAGATCCACAGCCGCAGTACACATACGCAGCTCTTGCGCAAGTATGCAAGCGACTCAACGAGATCGTCACTCCATTCGTCTATGAAAGCTTGATACTTCCCGCGTGGCAGCTCCCCACAGAACCGGAGCTAAAGGCCGCGATCATTGCCAAAGTCTGGTCGACTCGCTCGTTTGGCATGTTCTGCCCGGACACTGTCGCATGGAAATATTTGCTAGTACAGAAACCAGGTTCGGATGACGTAGTCCCGCAGGAGTATCTTGCCGATATCATCAATGCGATACCTGAAGGCCAACTGCATTCACTGGTGTAAGACCCGCATAAAATCTCCATACTACGCATACATGTACATGCGCAGTTGCTTCTTCATATCACTGGATGCTAATGGATGAGCTCGCAACATAGGTGGTCCTGCTGCATCCCACTCGCACCGGATCTCTATAAGATCATCCTGGACCGCCAGTCTAATATCTCGTCACTCTGGCTGAATGTTCGGGACTTGCCCGTCACGCCCCAACCAAACATACGTTCCGCAAATTCGAACCGGTCCTCCAACAGCGTGGTTAATCTCACCGACTTCCCGAACCTTCGCCATCTCTCTCTCCATGGTGGCATTTACTCAAACATACCAGATATAGTAAACATCCTGTCTTCTGTAGAGCCCATCTTCAACAACCTCAAGACCTTCACTTTAGGGGCCCTAGATATCACATACCACCATCACATGCATCACGGAGAAGCGGACACGAGCAGATACACAGCGGGTGCGGAATCCCTCACTATAAGCTATCCGAAACTCGAGACGCTTGCATTCGACTTGTCTTCCGGAACCTGGCGTACGCTCGGGCAATTGAAGCTCGAGAGGATATCACAGCTGCCGAATCTAACATCGCTGTATGCGCGCAGCAATCTCGACGGAATGCGGCTTCTAAAGCACTTTGACCCCGCGGTTCCGATCCGGCTGACGACGCTGCATGTTGAATGCTGTCGGAACGATATCCTGGCCGATTTCTTATACGCGTTTCAGGGTCTTGTGGATCTTGATATCGTGGTTTCCGCACAACAGGAGTATATCTCTGCAAGACCGATTATCCATCATAAGGAGAGTCTGCGTAGACTGTCGATTCGTAGCGCTAAGAGGCCGCAGCTCGGTAACGGCTCTTTCATGTATGGCACGGATCCACTACCGCTGGGTCTGATGCGCTCTCTCGGCGACTATCTTCAGAATCTCGAGGAATTCTGCGCTACACTTGCCAAGTTTGTGAGTCTAAGAATCCCTAATATACGTCGCGCCAGTGTTAAGGCATCACACCCGTCTAATTGAATCATCCTGACAAAACAGCAGGAGGACCCATTTGAGGGATCCCGCTTCCCAAATGCCCGCCTTCTCTGGATCTACAGCCACATGCAAGAGAACTCCGAGCCCGAATTCTGGTGGATCCCCTCCACTAGCAACAGAGAAAACCAACGAAAATTCCGGATGCCCACCTCGCCCGGCCCGCAGCGCATGGGCACCAAGTCCCTCCCGAAGCAGCTGAAAGTGATCGCTATCGGAAACTATCCACGGCTGAATCACCCCTACCCTGGCCCACCGCGTGTATACGAGCTCATCGGACGCGACTTCTTCATCACCTGGAAGAAGATCGATCTGCGGCAGCTAGTTGACAAATATCCCGACTTTTTGTCGCCGTATTCGAATTGCATGAATTCGCCGCTTTTGAAAAGGTGCCCATACGCCCTATGAATCCTGTTTGTATATGTTCAAGCTAACCTTGTTTGCGGCGCCCGAATCCAGGCAGATGAGATTCCAGGTCACTGAAATCGAGACGGACGATGACGACGAAGACGACGACGACGAAGATGATAAGGTCAACCCGCAAAATCTGATCAGCTTTGCAAACCAAACCAGTAAGACACACGTGCACTTTATACAAATACCCTGTCTAAATGAAGACAATACTCGAATACTGATAGACGGTCATACAAAGTGGAATTTGTGTAGACGCGCATGAATCAAGAGCGATCTGCGGACGCAAGCGCTTGCGATAACCTACGAGTATGACGACGAGTATGGTGTCATCTTATTCACCCGGCCATTAGGCCCTCCAACATAGACCGTGATCGGCCGGCAGCCCAATATCCACCTATCGCCATGAAAGAGCCCATGGTCCACCACGCCAGGAATCATCTTCAGCATATCCCCCGTATTCTTCGCAGCGGCCACGAAATTCGTCACCAGCGGCCACGACACATCGATCATCATCGTCCCCCTCACCGTATAATACGGTTCCGTCGACACCGGCTCTCCCGACCTCAAAATCACTGTTGCACCAGTCGCTCGCAGCTGGTGGAAGACGTAAAAGTATGATTCTGCCGTGATTTCCACGGGGATGGGTGCACCGCTTGATACCACCGATGTCACACGCTGCTTGCAGTCGATGATGCAGATGTACTTTTCCGCCCGCATCGCCGTCAGCCGATCAAGGTGCATGCTTCCTTTCTGTCCCTTGATGCAGTTACACTCGTCGTCGACTTTGTCGGCGGTGTCGAAAAACACGTCGATCCTCACCCCGTCAGGCACGTGGTTTAGATGCATGATGGGGCCCAGGTTGGCCATTGCCAGCATGTGTTCGGACGCCACGCCGACTGAGACGAATTTGATATGTGCCCGCCGGCCTCTTGGATATTTTAGGAACATGTCGACGACATCCCGCATCCCGGGACCGGATCCGATGGCAACGTATGCTGTTGGCAGGCGTTCGGGGAAGTTTTCATCGACAGCCATGTGCGCTGCTAGAGCCCGCGGAGACGCCGTAGGATACTGCGGGTGTAAGCCCAAGTCAACGGGTTGGTGCGTCCTAGATCTGCTGCTTGTGGCCGGCGAGACTGAAGGTGGACCCCCGTTCCATTGTCCCGTGGGCAAATTTGGCTGGGGTCTCCATGTGGGCGAATGTGAAGGAGCTATGAGACCGGGTATAAGATGTACGATGCTGATACTGTTGTCTGGCGCCGGTGGCTCTGCGGGTTTCGTTTCTGGGGGTTGAGCGTCTACGTGCTGGTTGCGGCGCGTATCCGGCGCTGGGGGCTCCGCGGGTTTTGTCTCTGGGGGTTGCGGATCTATCTGCTCCTTGGGACGCGATTTCCTCAAGTGCTGGGTAAGCGAGGAGGATCTCCTCCTCCAAGATTTGATACTGGGGTCTGTAGGTGGCGGCGGGGCCTCTTCAACGACTGGTGAAGCTTCCTCAGCAACTGATGGAGCTTCCTCAACGACTGGCGAAGTCGTCTCTGGCGAAGCTCTCTCGATGACTGACGGGGTTCTCACGATGACTGGTGAGGACCTCTTGGTGGCTGGTGAGGACCTCTTGGTGACTGGCGGGGCTTCCTCAACGACCGGCGAAGTCTTCTCAATAACTGGTGAAGACTTCTTATTCCTCTTGCTGACTGTTGGAGTCTTCTCGTTTACTGTTGAAGCCTTCTTGCGGTTTGGTGAAGTCTTCGTGCGGGTTGGTGAAGCCTTCTTGCCGGCTGGCGAAGCCTTCTCGGCGACCGGCGGAGCCTTCTCAACGACTGGCGAGGCCTTCTCGACAACCGGGGAAGTTCTCTCGATGACTGGGGATGCTTTCTCAATGATTGGCGAGGCTTTCTCAATGACGGGCAGAACCTTCTTGATGAGCTGCTCGGTCGAGTTGGGTAAAGCTGGTGGCGCTGAGGAAACGGAGCGCCCCGAGGACGAACTCTTCTCTGATGATGACGAGGAGTAGACCATCTCCGCTGGCGCCGGCGCCGGCTTCTTGCTCGCCCATCTCGACCTCGAGGTCTTGCCGCGAACGCGAGACATCAACTTCTCCATCGGTACGAGGTAGTCGGAGACGCGGTCTCCCAGGATGTGGACTATAGCCAGCGAGGGAGCGACTTTTGATAAGGACGGATTATCAAGACAAGACGCAGACCTCGAATAGCCATACAAGCCTGCTCTGTGGGTTTCACGCTCCGTAGGCGTAGCACAATACGCCAGTGAAGATATATACACACATTATACGGGTTGAACTGCACGCTCAACCTCACGCAACGCACTTTCCGCCAATCTGCAACATTTCATTTTCTGCAATATCAGCTTCAGACATACTGAACCTCAACGACGGCAATGCCCCGTCTGCCACCGCATCTTGTCACCACCGCCCGCGCCCAGCATCCCCTCCTGCCACTTCTGCTCCGTCAAACCCGCACCCTCCCCCTCGCCCTCTCAGAACTGCGCTGGCTGCGCGAATACATCTCCCAACTACCCAACTTGACTCTCAGCCGCCAACATGACCACCTGCGACACCTCTGCCGCCGCCGCTCCCTCGGCGCGCCACTACAATACCTGCTCAAATCGCAACCCTTCGGCGACGTCGATATCCTCTGCGGCAAGGGCGCCCTGATCCCCCGTCCTGAAACCGAGGAAACGGTCGTCCGACTGTTCAGCCTCTTAGAATCACAGCTCCACAAAAATAACCACAATAACGCACTTCTACCAACCGACCGAGAACTGCGCGTGCTGGATCTATGCACGGGGCCAGGGTCGATAACACTGCTAGCCGCCAGCAATTTATACCAGCTGCATCTGCCGCGCGGATTCCGAGTGCTGGGCGTGGACATCTCACGGGCGGCGCTAACCCTCGCACGGCGCTCGCTGAAATACAACATTACAACAGGCGCATTACCACCCGCGGCTAAACATAGTATATCCTTCATCACTGCCGATATACTAAATTCCAACACACACGCTGCTATTGAAGAGAACTTTGGCGACGGGAGTGTTGATATCGTAATCGCTAATCCACCGTATGTGTCGCTGGAGGGATACTGGAAGGATACAAGCAGAAGTGTACGGCTGTACGAACCTGAGATGGCACTGGTCCCGCCGTCTGGTCGTGATGGTGTGCGACGCGAAGATGTATTTTACCCAGCGATAGAAAGCCTGTCGAGGAGGGTGCATGCGCGAGCGGTGGTGCTGGAGACCGGCGGCGACGAGCAGAGTGCCCGTGTTGAACAGTTGTTTGAAGGAAGTGGCTGGCGGACGGGCGTGTGGGTTGACTTTGCGGGTGTCCGGCGAAATGTCGTGGCCTGGGGCGACGACAGCTGGAGTTGGCTTGCAACGAGTTCTCATAGCTAGTACCCACCAGAAATTTCAACATACCGCCATCCATCTGAATACCATCAATACCAATCTCAGTAGTCCATCGAATATATATACACATCTACCAAATATGTACAATAGATAATGTTAACTACGTGGTCAGTATATTCACAAGATTCTTCTCCTTGACGACAACAACCTTCTTCACCGTCCGCCCACTCAGCGCCCTAAACCCCTCATCGGTAAGATACACCGAATCCACAACCCACCCCTCAACCCCCTCCGCCGCCCCATCCGCCCACTCCACCGGCTGCTCGTGCAGCGTCACCTTATAACGTCCATTAACCTGCACAACAATATCCACACTCCGCACAGCCACACTCTCCACAAACTCCGCCGCCTCCGGCCACCGCTGCTCTTCCAGCGCGCTCATCCGTCCGTGCACCACCTCCCAACACTCCGACGATATAGCGGGGCATATCGGCGCCATAAGCTTCAGCAACGTGTCATACGCGCGGATGTAGACCGCCGACCCCACCTCCTCGACCTTCGTCGCGTGCAGGTAGTTTGTAAGTATCGTGAGATCGCTCACCGCCGTGTTGAGACTGTACACGTCCTCCATCGACGTCGTGACACCCTGCACCGCCGCGCGCACCTGCTTCAGCAGCTCCCGGCCCGCCTTGGCATCACTCCCCTCGAGATGGTAGCTGCCAACCGTCCGTTCATAATCCGCTTCGACAGCAGCCGTGCGCGACAGCATGCGCACTTTGTTGAGCCAGCGTGTCATTCCCACGATTTTCGTCTCATCCCAGTCTAGCACGTCCGACACGGGTGCCTGGAACAATATATGGGCGCGCGTGGCGTCCAGCCCGTGTTTCTGTATGCAGAGAGTGGGATCCACGCCGTTATATTTACTTTTCGACATCTTTTCAAAGGTGACGGTGCACTCGGTGTTCGTTCCCTTGATCAGCGCGCGGGGCCCCCAAGCTTGCACTTCGTCCGGTTTGAGGAACCGGCCGGTGGAAGGGTCGGTGTACGTCCGGCCGTGCACCATGCCCTGCGCGATCAGCCGCTTGAACGGCTCGAGATAGCGGGGGTCGTTGTCGAACTTGGCGATAAACTTGGATATGAACCGCGCGTAGAGGAGGTGCAGGATCGCGTGCTCCACGCCGCCGATGTATATGTCCACCGGCATCAGCGAGTTTTCCGGATTAGCGTCATCCTGCCCAAACCGCATGAAATACCACGACGAATCGACAAACGTGTCCATCGTGTCCGTCTCGCGCTCCGCAGGCCCACCGCACCTGTCAACGTTAGTCTACACTTCTATTCGCCGGGATAGTAATTCATGCTATCCGCATTGGGGGAAAAATCAATTGGGAACGCACTTGGGACACGTAGTCTTGATCCACGATCCGTTTTCGGCATCCCGCAGCGGACTACCCCCCTTGCCCGTCAGCGTGACCTTGGGCAAGAGGACCGGCAAATCCTCGTCCTTGACAGCGACAGCCCCACACGACGGACAATGCACAATCGGTATGGGCGTGCCCCAAAACCGCTGCCGGGATATCAGCCAATCCCGCATCTTGTACCGCTTCGTCGGCTTGACTCTGTCCGCCGCTTTCAAGACGTTGTAGAAGGCCTTGTGGCCGTCGTAGCACGAGAGGCCCGCGTATTTCCCGCAGTTCTCGTTCAGCACGCCCTCGCGCACGGCGGGGGTTTTCGGGCGTCCCGTGCGGCTGTCGACGGCGTTGGGCGTCTTCATCGCGATCACGTATCTGACTGGCTGCGACGGTGCGTTTTCCCGCCAGAATTCGTAGTCGCGGAGGTCGTGTGCCGGCACGCCCATCACGGCGCTGGTGCCCAGCCCTCCCAGCACGTATGGTGCCACGAACACCGGCAGGTCATAAACATACTCTCCAGAAGCTTCCTCGTCAGTGGGGATCGGATTGGCGGCGGAGATGTTTGGCAGGAGGAAACCGGCTTTGGTGCCCGGTGGCAGTGTCGGCAGGACCTTCTCGACAAAGTGCTTCAGCTCGGGATTAGTGTCCACCGCCTTCTGGACGATTGGATGCGAGACGGACAGAGCGAGGAACTGCACGCCGAGAATGGTGTCCAATCGCGTCGTATAGATCTTGACAGCGTCCTGCTGCACGCTGCCATCCGCACCCACCGTCCGGATCGGGAACGCCACTCTCTGCCCCGTGCTCTCGCCGATCCAGTGCTCCTGCTGCGCGATCACGCTGTCCGGCCACACCCCCCGCAGCAACTCGAGGTTGTGGCGGAGGAACGACGCGAAGCGGGTGATCCGGAAGAACCACTGCTCGAGGAACTTCTCCTCGACCTTCGCGCCGGACCGCCAGGAGGTGCCGTCGGGGGCGACCTGCTCGTTCGCCAGGACGGTTTGGTCGACGGGGTCCCAGTTGACCAGCGCGGGGGCGCGGTACGCGTAGCCCTCCTTGAAGAGGCGGAGGAAGAGGCGTTGGGTGCCCGCGTAGAAGGATGGGGATGACGTGCGCAGCTCCTATTGACCGGCATTATCCAGAGTCTGCGTCAGATATCAGTCTAAATCAGTTCTCCAATACAGATGCAAGAACGACGATACACAGGACGCTCATGGGCATAAACACCGAATGATTGGCTGTGCGCGTCCCAAACAGACAGGCCAGACAAGCTCAAGGGTGGCGCACCGACACCCAACGGACCAACGTAGTTCACCCAAACATATAGCATAAGGCATGGAAAGTATGGTGGACAAGGAAGGTATAGTGTATGCTGTACGAGGGAGGGAGGTATAGGTAGAGGAAGGCATGGCATAGTGCCCAAGTAGGTATAATAATAAGGAGGATAGACAAAGGCACAGTGTAGATAAAATATACATACTCGACTCCAATCAAACCGCGCCCCCATAAGCCTAAGCTGCCCCCTCATCACCCCGATATTCCGCTCCGTCCATTCCTGAGGATCAACCCCCCGCTCGATAGCCGCATTCTCCGCCGGCAAGCCGAACGAATCCCACCCCATCGGATGCAGCACATCGTACCCTTGCATAGCCTTATACCGCGCGAGTACATCCGAGATGGTGTACACGCGCAGGTGGCCCATGTGCAGGGTACCTGAGGGGTATGGAAACATTGAGAGGATGTAGCATGGTGGTTTTCCATTTATATCCTTCGTATCTTTATTTGTATCTTTATTGGTGGTTGTAGAGGGAGGATTGGAGGGGGAGTGGAAGGTGAGGGGGTTGGCGTCCCATCGCGCCAGCCACTTCGCGTCGATGGCGGCGATGGAGGGGTCGTTCGCGGTCGAAGTGCGGCGGATGAATATTGTTGTTGCAAAAGGAAGTCGTCGCAGTCGTGTCCGCACGAGGCTGCAGCGCGGAAGTGGCAGTCTCATGTTTGCGTACCAATCGAGAGATCGAGGTAGTGAATCGAGAGTAAACAATGGTCAGTCAATCACCGGTCGAGGGAGGCCATGTTGCCAGAGTCGCGAGAGAGGGTGGTGGTCGGGAGGGATGGTGGGACGGTAGCGGTTGCAGGAGACGTTCGCGGCAGCCAATTAGGTTGTGCAGAGGTCGGTGATGGGATGAAGGTCGCAGCCAACGGGAGGCCGAGATTTCTCGTTATCGATAGCCGCATCGCCAACACACATCTATCTTTATACATCTATTCGCCCGTTTCTACCTACGTACTTACAAGCATGGTTATCGATTTCTACCTCCGTATGTATTTATAAGTATGATTATCGGCAGGAATGGTAAGGTAATTGCATGACTATTTTTTAATTTTTATTTTTATTGGCTAGCTTCATCTCGTCGAAGCTAGCTATGTAGATAGGTATATCAGATGGTGGTCATCAATGCATCTGCTAACCAGAATGCACGCTCGGGAGGTATTCGTCATGATATCGATCACATCGATCGAGGGCTTCTCGCAACCAAAAGCAGACAGCAACGAAAAACAAATCAGACAGAGCGATGACGGTGGGCGGACAGATGCCGCGGACAGACAGTGATAAAAAGACAGAGACATTAAGAAATTCGTCAATCCAGGCTCCATAAATAACCGGATGCTGGAAGGTAAGTCAAAGAACCTCGCGGGATATCAGATGGTCGTAAGATCACAACAGAACAAAACAAAAAAACAAATGTGAAGGACAAAAGATCGAAGCGGCCGATGAGGAATATCAAGGCACCAAACGAATGTACGAAACGGATGTCCGCCAGTCTATTACAAAACGCCGATAATCGATGTCAACCAGAAAGCAGGAAAGTATGAATGTCGATGATGAAAAACAAAGAACAGTAAGGAACGTGAGCAGAACGCCTCCCAGGTATAAGAAAGACAAGTACTTTTACCAAGGCTGTTCTAGCCTGGGGATGGTGGTATAATAGAGTAAGATATAAGATATTGGTGTGTTATGGTATGGGTATGTGTGGGCTAGTCCTTCCTCAGTTTTTTGGAGGATCGGGTGTCGTCCTCGTCGGAGGCGGTGCTGTGGCGTCGGCAGTCGACGGGGATGTACTGCGGGGGGAGCGGGTACCGCGCCCTCTTCTGCCCGATGGCCAGGTTCGTCTTGACGATCCACTGTTCCAGGACCTCGTGGTGGATCCGCTGGCGTTCGGCGGCGGTCATCTTTGACGTGCGGGGTGGGCCGGTGACGACTAGAGATAAAGATGGCGGGGTCACACTCGGACAAGTTCTCTGCGACTTGGGTGATTCCTCGGTGCTGGCGGAGTTTTCGCTGTCGGAGCCGTAGGCGCTGTCGGCGTCGGCGTCGCGGGGGTCGACTTCCTCGCTGGTGACGGTGCTTGCGTCGGTGGTGGACGAAGCTTCGTCGTCGCTGTTGTTGCTGGCGGCCTCGAGTCGGTGTTCCTCGAGCAGGGTCGCCTCGAAGGCGGGGAGGTCAGCCCAGGCGACGTCTTCGCGGTCCGCGCACTCGCAGCCGCCTTCGGCCAGCAGGACTCTTTTTGCAGTCTTGTGCGGGCAGGGCGGCATGAGGCGGTGGCCGTAGCGGTTGCGCGGGGTTTCCGGAAAGCGGCCGATTTCGAGCAGGTCGAGCTGGAAGCGGGGCGGGATGCGGTCCCACATGAGGTCTGCGACGAACCATGTGACGTGCTGGCCGTTGAAGTCGAGGGCGGGGCGCTGGCGGCAGCAGTCCTGCATGTAAGGGGCATCGCGGGGGCTGGCGACGATGGTGCCGGCGGCCAATGCGGTTTTGAGGGCAGTGGCGACGGGCCCGGTGGAGTAAGGATTCATGTCGCGCTTGCAGGCTTGGCTGAATGCGGTCTGGAGCCATTCGAAGAGGTGCCAGGCGGTTTTTGTGAGGTGGAGCTTGTCGAGCTCGTCGGCATAATTGTAGAGGAGGTCGAGCGGGGGCACGAAGGAGTCGGGCGTGGCTGGCGGGGCGGGGACGGCGATGGAGCGGAGGCCCTCGAACTTGGGGGCTGGGCCGGAGGAGGAGCAGACGAAAAGCCACCCTTTCTCCACGCAGTCCTGGAGCATCTTGACGTTCGAGGAAATGGAGATCTTGCGGGCGGCGTCTCTGGCAGCGGCGACGGAATGGGCGGCGTGGAGCCAGCGCAGGAGATGCCACGCTTGAGGGAGCTTGTTCTGGGCGGCGAAGAGGCGGACGTAGTGGTAGAGGACCTCGACGGGCGGCGATATCTGGGAGCGAGGCCGCGGCTGCCACACCGACGGCGGCAATTGGGTCGACATTTTATACTCGAGTCCGATGTATATGAATATCTAGGTGATGGGTGTCGGGTGAGATATCGGGGTTTCGATATCCGGATGTACCTGGTGTTTGGATATCAGATATCGGGGGTGGTGATGTCGACGAGTACCCTAGCAATCAAGGGACCAGCTGAACCGACTTTTACCACTAGTACCTTGGTCGATGTCGAGCTCGGTATAACAGTGAAATATTATAGAGAATAGAAAGAACAGAGGAAAGACGGAAGGAAACAGCACAATGGAAGGAAAAGAGATATACAAGACGCAGGATGGATGGTCGACGACGACGACGACTTGAGATGAAGCCGCGTGCGGGTTGGCGGGCGAGTCGAACCAAACTACAAGACGACGACGACGACGACGACTGCTACGACGACAGAAATAAAACCACAGAGCCCAAGGAGAGAAGAGGAAAGAAAGAAAAAGACTGGGAAGAGAGAGAGAAGAAGAGAAGCTGTACAAGATGGGGCAACGAGTGATAAAATAGTATCCGCAGCACCGGTTGCGAGCAGTGGAGCAGAGCTATTGGCGGAGGGCGGACTAAGGAATAAGGAATGACTGGCTGACAGCGCTTTAACACGTCTCCCAGAACGGGGACGAACAAAAGGGCACGGGGACGATTAAGTAAAGTAGTAGCAGTATACACTACCACCAGTATACTATACTACCAGTATACTACCAGCACAGGGGGAAGGAACAATGAACGGCAAATCAAAAGACGAGACGGAAGGGGCAGCAAGGAGGAGAACGAAGAACATCGACACAGCAGATGAATTGGGAGGAAAAATAAAGCATGCCCGACAGAAAAATAAATATCCTCCCTGCTGTCGAGCGATTGGAGCTAGCCCGTTGCAGTCTCCACCAGCAGCCAATCAGACGGCGGAACGAGGCCTCCGCCGTACAAACGGTGACAACTCAGCAAGCTTCGTCTCATGGCAAAACCAGCCAGTCACATCCCGCCAGCCTCTCCATCTCCATCAGAAACAGACCCGACTCCCGTCCCCGGGCACATGCCCGTCTACCACTGCTACTGTTCTACTGGCCAGCCGTGGGAGGGCTGCCAGCCAATCGTTAGTCGCCAGCCCCTTCCGTGGCTGTACTGTGCCTCGCTGGTCCGTGAGCCACACACGCATACACTTCCTCCTTTCTCCAGTATAGTTACTAGGTAAGTATACTAAGTACCAACTTCCTCTCACTCTCAGTCAATGTCTTTGTGCGGGTTCATACATATATACATACATACAATACATACATACTGACCGATGAAGCAGATGCGAAACGCTCGCGGGCGGCGGACTCCCGTTTCAGACACGCGGGCCAAGATCTGATCGCGCTGCTGCCATGCACAAGCCCAGCTGCCCATTCTGACAGCCGCATCGTCGCGGCCCCAAGGACATCCATTCCTACACAATATAATAAAGAAACATGGTCAAAAGTCTCCTGCTCAGACATCATACTATTTTCTTCTTTTCTCTGTCTGAAAACCACCGTTACAGAAGCTGCAAATAATCCAGCAGGTGCAGCATGCAGTAATATAATGTACGGTAAGTGCAGACTGGAGGAATAAACTTGGTTGGTGAACTAGAGGATATGCAAGGTACCGACCGACCGCCGGCCATCGTGAGCCGTACCTGCAGGTTTCAGATTACCCCAGTCCAAAATTGGGCACACTTCTACATTTCCCCCCTCTCTCTCCATCCCCCTCTCCCGTACTAGATCCAGCATATCTAGTACATACATACAATACGATCACATAGTATTGTATGTACAGTATGCATGCGGGTCGGCAGGCGGTGCACCCGCTGCACTGTCGGGTAGACTGCAGTATCAGTCCATGAAACAGTGATAGAGTACACTGTGGGTACCCAGTGCTCGTCTGCCTGGCGTGTACTAGGTACGTAGAATGGAATATTCGAAGAATGAAGCTTCGAATTTCCTTTTGTGCCTGTTCGGCAATCTCAAACGCGCGTTTCCGATAACATGTATACATCTCGCTGTCAGGACTGAAGTCTATGCGATCCTTAATTTGCCCGGCGCTTCCATTACCAGAATTGATATTCTGCCTGGTCTCGTAAACCAGACCGCACGGCAGTCTGCCCCTTTCTCAGTATATATACACCTCTGCACACACATGTGAGTATGAGTATATACGGTGGATGGAGGGGGAACTTGAATCGAAGCGAGATGTTTTGTTTCGACCCCAGCTGACTGTGCACATGTAGTAAGTATGTATCTCCAAGGGGCTGCATGCACCCATACATACAATATACACACAACAGACATACAAAAGTGCAGGTTTGGATTCGTAATACTATACTGTGCAGATACTAGGTAATCATACTAGGTAAAGATGCATGCATACGGATGCTACGATCCAGGGATTGGAGTTTCATTTCCTGGTAATTTTCCCGTGCTCTCCTGAATTGCCTCCTCGCATGTGCGTAGCCGTGGTTAGCAGCTCACCAGAGGATTTAGTATGCTAGTTTTGTGGCTCTCCGTCGGGTGGAGGACTTGCTAGTAAATGTATACTAGCATGCGCATGCTAGTAGTTCGGTTCGTACGCCACTGCGACGTCCACAACACGGTTGATTATTAGTATGCCAGTATAGCAGCTGTTCTGAGATACAATAATAATAATATCGCTGGGAGATGGAGTGGTCGGATAATTCGTTGAACGGGAAGGAGGTGGGAATATTCTTCTATTATCAGTGTGTATATATACTCCATCTGGAAGTTAAATTATAAAAATAATATATGATAAAGTGCTGTTATTCTCGTATGTAATTATACGCAATCGAATATCCATTTCACGAGTATTCTCCTGGTATTGAACCGATTGTTAATTTTTCCGACATATTCGCGGGCATCGAAGGAAGTTATTGGATATAGCTTCTCTATGAATGACGTCACTTAGAAATTAGATTAACATTCATCGAATGGCTAAACTCGCGTGGCTCGTTTCTCTTTGAATTTATTCAAAGGGACTCTAATTGTAAATGTGTTCACTGGCCGGAGGCTGCTGGGGCTGAAATATGCAACTCGTATGTAGAATACGTGTATACGCTCAAGTCTCAAATGAACTCATATCTATAGGTGGTATCGACAGATTTGTTGAGCATGTGCTCTGGCCTGTCGTCGTCTATAAATTGGTGCCGTCACTGCCGTCTGTCAACTCACCCATCCCCCAAAGTACTACCATCATTATGCATCACCTTCGTCACCCGCTGTACCTACACCCCGCTGCCGCGCAATATCAGCACCAGCGGACGTCTACATGATTTTTATATCACGATATATCAGACCTGACTCTAATCACTACTTTCTGCAGCAATCGATCTGTATACCTGCAAGTGGCAATTATATTACATGCCTTTCTGTATATATAATTATATATATAATGATCATTAGAACAAGCACGTCTCATGCTCGAGAGTGTTCGCAGCAGTATCCATCCTGATGCACGTGGTCTGCGGATCCGGCGAAGGCGATTCCTCATATACATACTGCCGGTAGTCCGGAAGACTCTGAACGCCCATCGTGGCCGCCGTCGCAATCACATCCGCCGTCCAGTACGACAAATGCACGACGTTAGGTTCATTCTCATAAAACCCAACGGTGAACTCCTTCGTCGCATTACCGGCGGGCTGCGTGTAGAACCCGCCGCATTCCCCGCCGGACACCTTATCGCACACGAACCAGTAGAATGTCATCAGACGGCTTTTGTTTGGCTTGGACGGTATCCGCCAGCTGTACGTCGCTTTCAACGTGCCCGATCGCGGCGGCATCCATAAATCCTGCCAGTATGCCGCGACGGCGTTCGCGGGGAGGCAGCCGTTGTCGTTATTGGCGTCGGCGGGCAGACGCGGCTGGTTGGGGACTGTTGAGCAGGCGGTGGGTTCGTCGAAGGAGAGGATGCCGTTCATTGACAGCCAGGCGTTCGTTGGGGCGACTGTCCTGTTGTAGAGGGTGATGGGGAAGAGGAGGTCGATTTTGCCCCAGGCGTCGTCGGTTCGGTAGGAGTAGTCGTCGTTTGGGAAGGTTTTGCCCCGTATCCAGAGGTCGACGTAGCCCGAGTGGTCGCGTTTCACTAGGGTGTCTATTGGTGCCATCGACGGAGACTCGTGTTAACGATTCATTGTAGGACTCATATGTGAATATTAATCAGGTCTATTGGTGGATGCAGACTTACCTGGTAGTGCGGCTCCCAGCAGGGTCGTTGCAAGACTTAATAACCCCGTCACGACAATTGTTGAATGCAGCATCTTGTGCGTATACTATCCAAGAAAGTGGTATTGATGTCGATGGATATTGCAATCTGGCAAAACCAAGGTCCGGAATAGAAATTGAACAAAAGCTGAGAATATCTGACATGCAATTGTGATTCCATGATCTAATCAACTTCGGGAACTTGGATTAGTATTTATATATTAGATCTATAGAATGAGCCGCTGCTGTATATCTCTACGGAGAGGCGCCCCTAGATTGCCGTATTATAGACCTATTTGCAGAGCGTAAGCATGTTTTTCCATATTCGGGCTTCCGTCTGTAAATTCCAGCCTAGCTAGGGTCATGGGAATATGTCAACCGATATGGCCTTTCAAACTTGGACAATGAGATTGAAGTAATACGCAAATAGCTAGGACATATCAGTTGCAATCGCGTGCTATAACAAAAGCAGGAACTTTCTCACGACGATTCTATACGTGGAGGGCCTGGTCTATAGCAGCATCGGTCCGTTGAAACGACCTTTCCGGGAAGCTGTAGCTATTTCCATACCCATATATTTGGTGCCTCCACGGCATAATTTTACCGCGTCGCGCACGAGTAGACTAACCTCCATCCTGTCAATTTGTACATCTAGCTATTGCTCGGATTTTCCCATTTATCCTAGAGCTCGAAGGTCGAGGTTGTACCTTCAGGAAATTTAGGCATCATCCTATCTCGTCGTCGAGTCATGGGTTCCTATCAACCTCGCTAAGGCTGGTATTTTTACTCGTGTATGCACACCACTTGAGATCCGAGACGGCACTTGTAGCCAGGAGGCAAGATACTTACCTAGGTAGTTAGCAGGGAATATTACAAGGAACCAGAAGGCCCTCGCCGAAAATTTGCTCTCACAAATGCTAGTATTTGAAGCCTGTATACTAGACTGATACGGCTAATAATTCCCGTTCACTGATATCATGATGCGAATCGTCTCGATCGATATATATACATCGATGGGCATGGGCGTGATACTAAGCTTCCCCCGTCGTATCTTTAGATGTTGGCATGATTGTGTATCAATTTTCCAACAGAGCGTACAAGCTTTTGCCTGCATATCATAAATGCGGATTTTCCATGGCGATAATTTGAGTTCCGTCCACGTTTACGCATGGAATATGGAGCCGAGCCGTTCTACTCCTAAATTTATAAATTGAGGTTAAGTGCTGCCAGGTTCATATATTGCATGCATGCAATTGGCAAATCGTAACAAAATAGCTACTCGATATGTCATTGTGAAATACCGTTCACAAATGCCGACACACAGCTATAGAGCTTCGATATGGCAAGTGTATAATCTACCTGGGTACCTGGCTGTCGTTCCCGAACAGGAAAGTGTCCAGCATATATATCATCGAGACATATAGTACGCATGCATATACGACTCATTTATACCGAGGGTTGTCGATTGTGAGCTATGAGATATCGACGACTCTCCGCAATTAAATTTATAAAGTCCTCGAAATGAATGGCTTGGTCGAGGCATCGATACAGCCAGGATACACTAGATACGATGGGAAGCTCCGAAAAGCACATTTTACGATTTATCGCCTCCATGGCGCTGAATTGTATCTACGGAAACTATTCTGCGATCTAGCCTATGAGATGAGAGAGGGGTCTTATTCAATATATCGTATCTCGAATAATTATAAAACTTTGGAAATCCTCGGATCTGGCTAGTTGAGCTTCACTATAATACAGATACGAGTTGGCCCATAAGAGATATGGCATAAGCATCGAGATAAGACACAGCACAAAATAGGATGTCAATGTCGATAGGGCATGTTGTAAACATCCCGTTACCAATAGTATCTCGGTTCGTCTTGGCATATCTTGATCTTAACGATATAGAAGTAAGCTTGGGATTTTGAGCAATTCGGGCTACGATAGGTTTGCAGTGGGGTCGAACGCTTGTGAATAATGCTGGCTGTGGTCAGGTTATAACGGAGTATATGGGCCAGTACAACAGCCGTGTGGTAATGGGTTGGTAGGCGAATTTGCCGACAAGTAGGATCCTCAAATATGCATCAACGATCAGATCTAAGTGCTGAAACGGGTCACGTACCGATGGGTCAAGTCAAACTATGCAGCCGCGAGTAGTATATCAAATGCAAAACTTTTATCATCGCGTCCTGCATTGACACTCCCAAGAGGATATGTTCCTACGGACCGGCTGTCACATAAGTCAAGGCTCTGATTGAACTGCCTAACGGAACGCCATATAAATGCACTCGCTTTGCAACTAGGAATCTACACCGAAACCGAACGAGCGGCAAAATGACCCTCCTTCCTCCCGAGAAGATTGTAAAAATGGCAGGAGCCGCAAATTTGTTACCGAAACAAACAACTCCCAAAAGATCAATATTTGCCTGGCCGTGCCTGCTGTCGTTAGTCTTATCTGCCGTAGAACCCAGGGCTGGCTCCCCAGCCGCCGCCGAATTCGCTGTCTGCGCTGTTAGCCCAGGGTGCCGTGGCGGACATAAACGGCTTCTCACTCGAAGATTGTGTCGTCGAACGGCTGCTGGGGACACTGGCTGTTGGGGTGATCGAGGGCCGTCTAGGTTCACCTGCTGCATCGGCGAATCTGCTTCTGCCGGACGAGCCGGAATAACTCTGAGCATGAGAAGGAGGCGGTGGATGCTGCTGCCTCACGTTGTTGCTAGGAGGAGGATGGGACGAGCCCCCGCCGTATGAGTGATGATCGCGAGGAGGGCCAGGGGGTGGAGGCGGCTGTTGAAACGTCTGTGGCGGTGCCGTTTGTGATTGTTGACGTTGCTGTTGTTCTCTCTTCAGCGTCATGAACGGCTTGACACCACCTCGAGGGCCGCTCGGCAGGCCCACTGGCGAACGTTGTGGCTGTTGCGGTTGCTGCTGAGGAGGCTGCAGCTGGGGTTGTGATTGCATCTGGGGTTGTGCCGGCGGGCCGGGAGGCGGTGGGTATTGCTGCGGGTAGACCGGTGAGACGGACTGCGGCTTGGTGCTCGGGCGTCGCATCTGCTGTGGAGGAGGAGTGGTTCCCTGACGAGGAGCCTCGCCGCTGAATATGTCACCAAGCATGCCAGACGCGGCGGGTGCTCCTTCGGATGGCTTTGGGGGTGGAGGAGTGGCCGTGGCCATGAAGGATGTAGTTATCGTCGAGAGCCATTCAGGGACGAAGCCGTCTCGCTCTTTGTAGTAGTCGCGGAGGGCACGGGAGACGGCGGATTCGTCCTCGTTCTCGCCATGGTCGGCATCGCTGTTGTCGATGAAGCTGGGCAAGGAGATATTGGCGACCTTGCTCTTTGCTGCCTTGGTCAAGCTCGAGAGGAAGCTGGCCATGGCTGCGGAAGGATGCGGGTAACGGTGGTAGCTGTGGCAAAGGCAGTAGCTGCTGTCGTGTGTCTGTGATCCTGTCGTCTTGTCTAGCGGATGGATCGTCAGGGAGGAGAGGATAGGTTGCAGGAATGCCGGAGACGCTGCCGTGTCGGTGGAGGTTGTGGAGGTTGAGGCGGTCGAGAAGGGCAGCGATAAGCGGGCCTCGCAGCCCCGGTGTCTTGGCGCGGGCCTTGCCGCTTTGGGCGAAGACGTCGCTCCAAACTTTTTTTCTGCTCGTCGGCTTGTGGCACGTTGGCCGCTTCTCGCGACAATTAACTTATACCAGCTTCATCACACTGTGGTCACCATCGATCGCGGACGCATTGACCAGAACGCCGTCGCCGGGCGCTTGACCACTCGTTTCCATCTTCATCTTTCATATTACTATCCGCACGACACCTAGTCAACTCTTCAGAAGCTCTCTTCGCCATGGCGTCCGACGAGATTGTCTGGCAGATAATATCTCACCAATTCTGCGCCTTCAAGCTCACCACCCCGCTCAAGACGGCAACCTTCTGCCGCAACGAATACAATGTCACCGGCCTCTGCAATCGCCAATCGTGTCCGCTCGCGAACTCGCGATATGCGACTGTGCGCGCCGACCCGGCGAACGGCCGGCTATACCTCTACATGAAGACCATCGAGCGAGCCCATCTGCCGAGCAAAACATGGGAACGGATCCTGCTCAGCGAGAACTACGTCAAGGCGTTGGAGCAGGTCGACGAGCGGCTAATATACTGGCCCAAGTTCCTGATACACAAGTGTAAGCAGCGGCTTACCAGGCTGGTTCAGGTAGCCATCAAGGCCCGGCGGGTGGAGAAAGAGGAGGCTGCCATGCTGGGAGAGAAGATGGTGCCGGTTAGGGCTCCGAAGATCAGACGACGGGAAGCCACCAGGGAAAGAAAGGCGCTTGCTGCAGCCAGGCTGGAAAGACAGATCGAGAAGGAGCTGGTGGAGCGGCTAAGGAGTGGCGCCTATGGCGACAAACCGCTCAACGTCGAAGAAGGGGTCTGGAAAAAGGTCCTACGAGCGCTGGAAAAGACTGGAGAGGCCGAGGGAGACGAAGACTTCGATGAGGAGCAGGAGCTGGAACTCGAGGAGGAAGGCGAGGGAGCCGAGCTGGAAGACGGCATGGTGGAATATGTTAGCGGCGACGAGGGCGAGAGCGACGAGGAGGACATGGAGGATTTCAACGACTGGCTGAAAGAGGGTAACGATAAGGAAGCAAGCGACGAGGATGAAGACGACAACGAAGAAGATCTGAGTGGCGCATCCGAGTTTGAAGACGAGGGAGAGGACGATTCCAACGAAGATTCGGACGACAGCGACTCCAGCAGCAGCGACGAGTCGGAACAGCCCCCACCCTCAAAGGCCGTCAAGCCATCGGCGAAAGATCTCAAGAGGAAGCGGTCCGAGGCAGACGTCAAGAGGAAACCGAAGAAACGTGAGTACTACCTGTCGCGAGCGCCCCGATTCGGCGGGCTGCATGATGCTAATATAACCGTGGCTGCAGGCGCACACCAAAATATCGAGTACGAAGAAGAGCACGAACTGCCCCAGCAAGCGCGGGTATATGCTTGACGGGCATTCCCGGCGTCTTCTGTACGATAAACCGCGTGGACTCCTTTTATATATATTTCATACATGTTGTGTATCGTTTTCAGCGGCCGCCATACACTGTACATTATGCACCTAGGATAGGCTGCCTAGACCAAAAGCATGCACCGAGTGGCGTTATATCAGGCCTTTGTTCAAAATCTCCTTTTTCATCAATTGAGCCAACGTCACCCGCAGGTATTCGTATCGGCTGTCGCATCCGATATCTATCGAGAGGGAGACGGCTCGCAGGGCGAACAAAGGCGTCAGAACACGCATGCGATATTTATCAGAAACAGAGCTCGTGCAATAGCCAACGCCGACATCACAACAATACAGGAAAATAAAAATAAACATATCCCGTATAGTCCGTACATATATATATATATCGTGATACGGGGAATATACGAATCCCATTGCATCGTCTGCGTGTCCAGCGACACCAGGCATCAACGTCGGCGGGCTGCGTCATGCTGGCCACCGACCCGGCGCAGCTGACTTACGCAAGCGGCCGTTCTGAGCCACCGCGCTAAGCGGAAACACCAACTTGCAAGCTGCCTGGCCACTCTCGAGCCGTAGTATATAGCTGCAGATGCCTGGACTTGCGCTCTCCGTGCTGGGCCTCGCATTGCTTCTCTCTTCTGTATTATTAAAATAGACTATAAGTAGTCTTTTCTTGAAATAGCAATATATACATTACCCCTCTACCAGCGGTGGGCAGAGAGGTTGTCGAATAAAGTTCGCTGGAGCCCCGCGTTGCAGCCCCTCCATCGCCGAACGTCGTCATCGTTCCCCCATCGCATCGCCATCTCATCGCGGCCACCTTTTCCCCACGACCTCCGCTAGATCTCGAATTCCGTTGACAGAATATCCGGAAGCCTTGCTATCCGTACGGTCGCTACTCTCGCCACGATGCCTGAAGAATACACCCCGCCGGCGTCCCCAACCGCCTCATACTACGACCTCTCCGACGACGATGAGGACTACAGCACAATCACCCATACCTCCACCGGCCGAGGCGTAAAACTCCTATATACGAAAAGCAAAGTATGCCCTCTTCGATCCTCAAACTGCTATCCGGCGAAAGTATACAGACATCTAACTCCAGCCTCCATGAATATAGGTTTACGTGCATCCAACACCATCCGCGAAGGATAACATCCCCGGCTTCATAGCCCTGATCCAGCAGAAACCCCCACCATCCGAGAACACCAGCTCCGCGCCCGCCGGGACCGTCGACCCGGCGCACCTCCTCCTCGCCTGGCTGCCGGAATCCGCTCTCGGCTCCGCTTACGACACCTACGTTAAAGTCGACCTGCTCGATACCTCCCTCCCTCCGAAACAAACCTACCTCGTCCCACCGGTGCCCATATCGGCTGGCAACTCCTCGCTAGGCTCCTACTCGTTTTCTGTCCCGGTTTCGCAGATATACTCGCTACTCGTGCGGCCCCCGTCTTTAGGATGGTGGTGGGGCTCGATCGTGATCAACTCTCGTGGTGGAGATGGATTCCCCGCGCTGTTCTTCCACGATTCGGAATGCGCGTCGACGATAGCGCAGTCGAAGGCTCGGGCGCGGGAGAATTTCGACCCCTTTGGCGAAAATGGGGAGATGTTCTGGGGCGGTGATGAGGTTCTCCGCTGGCTAAAGCGGTTTGTCAAGGTTGAGAGGAGCGAGGTTGAGAAGACGGTTTACTTGATCAATCCGAGCAAGGACGATTTACTCTCGTTCGGCCAGAAGCCGGTGATAGACTCCATCGCTGCTAAGAAGAACGCTGAGGCGGCGGGCAGCAGCTCGAATAACGGCGTGGCGGCTGTCATGGACCCATTCACCAAGGCTATCAAGTCTGCGAGGTGGACTTTGCTGGAGCGCTTTGCTAGAGTCACCCAGTTCTCGCGACAGACGGCGAGCAATTTGCTCGACAATCCGAACCTTCCGCCGCAAGTAAGGAAGCTGCTGAGGAATCCGGACGTTATTAACCTCCAGGATGACTTTGATTCTGCCAGGCTGTACTTGGCTCGATGGGCAATGGGCATTGCCGAGCAGAGCGAGAAGGAGCGGGCGCAGATCGTCTGGAAGAGAGAGGACATGATGGAGATGGAGGACAGCGCTGTTGGGGAGTTTGAGATTCTGGACATCGAAGCCGGCAACCTGAAGACAGACACCGACAGGAGACGGCCCGTTGAAATGGAGGAGTGGGAGTCCTGGTTCAACAAGTCGAGCGGGAGGCTGGAAATCACTGTCGACGAGGTCAAGGAGCGGATATTCCACGGTGGCTGCGACCAAGCCGTCAGGAAGGAAGCCTGGCCGTTCCTGCTCGAGGTCTACCCGTGGGATAGCACGAAAGACGAAAGATCAGCGCTGATGAACAGCCGGAGGGACGAGTACGTCAGGCTCAAAGGCAAATGGTGGGACGACGTATCGAGAAGAGAAGGGCAAGGTGAAGCCGGCGAGTACTGGCGAGACCAGAGAAACCGAATAGGTACCAAACCCCATCCCTTCATTCACTTGATTCATCATGCCAATAACGTGAACGGGCATTGCAGAAAAGGACGTGCACCGCACCGACCGCAACATCCCCATATTCGCCGGCGAGGACACCCCCCACCCGGACCCGGACTCGCAATTCTCGACAATCGGCACCAACGTGCACCTTGAGCAAATGAAGGACATGCTCCTAACCTACAATGAATACAACACGACGCTGGGCTACGTACAGGGCATGTCCGACCTCCTGGCACCCATCTACGCTGTCTTCCAGGACGACGCGATGGCCTTCTGGGCGTTCGTCGGCTTCATGGAGCGGATGGAGCGTAACTTCCTGCGCGACCAAACCGGCATGCGGGCGCAGTTGGTCGCGCTGGACCAGCTGGTGATGCTGATGGATCCTGTGCTGTGGAAGCATCTGGAGAAGGCGGAGAGCACGAATTTCTTCTTCTTCTTCCGGATGATATTGGTTTGGTATAAGCGGGAGTTTGAGTGGAACGACGTGCTAAGGCTTTGGGAGAGCATGTGGACGAATTATCTAAGCGGGCAGTTCCATCTGTTCATCACGCTGGCGGTGCTGGAGAGACACCGGGCAGTCATCATGGATCGTGAGTTCTCCCAATCGAACATTCCGGCTGGCTATAATATGGGTGTGCTATGCTAACAAGAGTGTTTCTGCATGATCTAGATCTGCAGCATTTCGACGAGGTGCTCAAGTATATTAATGAGCTGTCCGGCACGATCGAGCTGAACTCCACGCTGATTCGTGCGGAGGCTCTGTTCTACAAATTCCAGAGAACGGTGGAGGCTTCTGATCGGAAACACGGATTTCCAAGCCCTGGAACCGCGACGCCGATAGTCAAATTGACGCATCGACGGAGCACGAGTTCGGCCTCAGGCTCTTCTGCTGCTGCTGCTAATAAAGGGAAAGCGGCGGCAGTGGACGGCCCGGAGATCACGGAGCCGTTGAGGAGTTTACTAAGTCGGGATATCATAAGGGTCGAGAAGAAGGAGCCGCAGGACGTTACAGCGGAGGCTGCTGGGAAGGGAAAGACACCCATGAGGGGCTAGTCGTCAATTAGTTAGATCGGATTGCGTTCGTTTGCATTAGCTTGGATAGATGTTTTATTTTTCATCAGTTCGGCATCTAGGACGGATGGATGGTGGGACGGTCTTTTTCGACGGCAGGGTGCCGTGGTCGGATAGTACTTCTTTCGCTTGGGTATCGCTTGGTTTGGCGTTAATGCATGCATATGCGGATTGGGATATGGCATATAAGTGGTACCAATGAATCATTAACATAGGGAATTCTCAGCTGATAGTGTATATACGGAATATATCTCGTCCATTCAAGATTCTTTCTCCACGTTCTTGTACACGACGATGTCCTCCAGCTACTCTCATTAATATTCGGATGATACGGATTCATTCAACACAAAAACACTAAGCGCAAAGTTGTATTATAGAAATGGATTATAGAAAAGGTAGGTCGTACACGGTGGGAAGATGCATGATTGAGGGAGAAACAGAATCGAAGTATGTGACAGGGTTCCAGGGGGACTATTCCTTGTACAACATGAGGCGTGTAGAATCATATAGGAGAAGGTAGGTCGTCTGTGGATAGTGTACAGAAATCATACCGTAATGCATACATAGAAGGAATCGTAATATGTACGCTTGTGCTAAACATTGAAGCAGGGACATGTGAGCGGTACACCGTAAGGGAATGAAGTGTAGTGAGAAGGTATATTAAATGCAGAAATCGATCATTTAAAGCTGGGATCGAGTTTTGCAAAGATGCGTCGCATAATCCTAGCACGAATGCTCGAGGGCTTTGCGATGAGGCGTTCGTTTTCCTTCTGGTTTGGAGATTCGAATTGGATGGGGTCCTCGATGGGGAGCGGGATGGTACGATCGACGAGGGGCGTGCGGACATCGGTTTTGACGGTGAGAGGGGTGGTTGAAGTGCACTTCATCTTTTTCTGGGGGGTCTTGAAGGCGGTGATGTCCTTGTCGAATTCTGGATGGTCTTGGAAGACTGTGACGCCCATGTTTTGACTGTTCCAGTCGAGCTTGAAGGAGAGACCGCTGGTGGCCATCTCGGTGAGGGATGGGACCTTGGTCTGTACAGGTAACAGCGGATGTCAGCATCGATTTTAGATATTGATATCATAGGGAACGATGTGTATATGTATGTATGCGTGTTTTGAGTACATATGGTATGTGGGTAAGTTTCGGTTACATACCTCTTTCAAGTTCTCGACGTCATCTGGGACCTTGCGCTTGGTGCCACGCGGGGCGTAGTATCTGGTCTACGTGTAGTGCGAGACTTGTTAGCATCTGTAGGTATATACTCACGATCCTGAATTCACTCTATGGCTATATGAATCAATGTGCATTTCTGTTGCTATCTTTCGTGGTTTTCGAATACGTAGGGTAAAACTATGAAGAGCTGTAGATTTATGCTGAAACTTACCCAGACAGCGGCAGCAAGGTCGCAGGCGCGTGAGAGACCCTCGAGATACTCAGTAGAGTTAGGATCAGGGAGTCCATCGCCCTCGTTAGCAATGTTTTCGAGCAGAGCCCAGTGCCAGCACTTTGGCTGCTGGGCATATCCCGATTTCTTGATGACCTGGTAGGCCGCCTGTACGGTTTGCCGTGTTAGTTTACGAACACGTCTGAATTCACGATATAGGAGTATTTGGATATCCTATATGTTTTGCTAGAGGGAAAATATTACACAAGGGCAGAGGGGATTTGACTTACGTAGATGACGACAGTACGCTTCTTCTGGGCTCTCATATGGGCCCTGTAGTTCGTCATGGAAGGAGTAGCGAATTCCGACATTTCGGATGGTGAGGACAGGAGGTGACTATATTCACGTAGATAGCAATAGGTGTAGACAGTAGGAGAGATGAGGAGAGTGACGGCGCAGTGATGAGAGATCTCAGAAGGACTCTATCTTTATTTACTCTGCCAATTGGTTCAGAGCTGTTGGCAGCATCGTCAGGACCGTCGTCAAGGCATCACGAACCATCGACGGGACGCAGCTGGCGGCACACTCAACCCGCAACACAGTCCAAAATGCAACGTTTGCCCCTCGCCGACGTCTCACAGGCGAGGCTGAGAAACCCGGCTGGTGGATTGGAAGGGGAGGGGTAGCTTGTGGATGATACGGAGTACTTGAAGGCACCGTGCATACATCCTGCTTGCGACATCTCACCGACTGCCTGATTCAGCTTGAACACGGCTTTGTACAGCCTCGTGTAAATATTGTATACATATAGTCGATATCATGTCCTTGTTCTCACGCAAGCGCGACAGAAACCCAAGCAGAGGAGAGAACATCCCGCCCAACACTACAGTTCTGCCCCCTCCGGTCAGAAAACCAGCGCCGCCCCCTCGCATCCCAGAAACCGCGTCTCGTTCTCCTCCTTCAGGCGGCGCGGTTATCGGCGAGAATTCCGCAGACGTCGCTTCGACGCTCAAGGAATTCGAAACCCTCTCCGTAGATACGAAGTACGGCGGTCACGAAAACGTCGACGCTAGCGACTTTTACCAGTTCCACAACCCTCGCTCCGAACTCGATGATACATCCACCAGCGACATGAACAGTCAGCCGCCTGACTATGACGATAAACGACAATCAAGCGTTATTGATTCGCCGAGACCTGCGCAAGGCAATGCATTCGCCCAGTGCAACATCTGTCTATCTGCGCCATGCGTCATGATCGGAGGCACCTCGGAAGCCCAGCGGCTTAAAGAGACGATTGCAAAAATGAAGTCCGCGCGCTCCCGCGCACATGCTATGAGCATCGGCATGAAGTACATGGGACCCTATATCGACGCCTTTGATAACAACTGGAAGCTGGCGTCCAACAAGACCCGTGATGCCCTCAAGAGCAACCTCGCGCTTCCAAACGGCAAACTCCTCTCAGAAGTCTCACAAGGTCGTAGCGCACTGGATATCTTCTGCGGCCTAGGAAAGACTGAACTGGTGGCTATCATGCTCCATGAGGGCTCAGCCGTCGACCGCGAAGCTGGCTCCGAGCGGACAGCGCCGTTGGGCGAATCGTCCGCATGGGTCGGAAACGAAGATATCATTCGCATGCTGCTGAATGCCGGTGCGGATCCGAACTTTGCCACACCGCTCGGCTTCACAGCTCTGCACTTTGCCGCCGGCTCCGGCAATATCAAAGCTGTCAAGTTGCTAGTGCAGGCAGGCGCAAATCTGGACCCGACGATGGCCGTGTACAATGGCTTCCACAGCGTGCCGGTCTTTTACCAGCTCCGTGAAACTCAGTTGACAGCATACAACCAGATCATCGACCTTCTGATAGAGTCCGGAGCGAAAACAAATACAGGGGATAAGAACAGGTGGACGCCGTTGCAATATGTGTATGCATGTGGCGCTGCCTCACTAGGGAAGAAACTGATCAGCCTTGGGGTTCCGCGAGAGTCTATGGAGGCATTGCGGAGATCGCTGCAGGCAACCTCTGCGAGAGGTGGGTACCCGAGCTGGGCGGATCGGCTGAAGGAGGCTATATAATTTCGTAAAGTTTGTGAAGGTGGTTGGAGTTCTCTCAGTATGCTTTCCCGTGCACAGTAAATTGGTTAGTCTCTGTCAATGCTTGCCTGTATCCATATATTCGGCTTGAGTGCACTGATGATGTACCTAGGTAATGAATAAGAGTTGTTGAAGAAAGCTATAGAGTAAGGCGTCACACTACGCGTATACGACACGACTTAATTTTAAGACCCTGAGGCATGCGCCCACGTTCCACTTCGAAGCTTGTGTCCGGGCAGGGTTTTCTGATATGATATTGTTAAGTAGGACCGGGTTTCAAACGGGCATTATAACATATCATGTCCTCGATCCTTTATCTGCAATTAATGACACCCATGACCTTGCAACGAACAACCTCGATCTCACAACTCCTTGGGCCCCATTATTGATTGATCACTAAGTAAAAACACCCTTAGAACAACCCATCAACGGATAGAAAGAAAATAAGACAGCGGCATGTCGATAACTTAGTACCGGAAGGCATCAATGGAGCCGGCCGCTCATCGAACTAGATATATATATAAACCTCAACAACCGGGTGCCAGGCAACCTACTGTATTGCGCACCGACCAGTGTCTACAACGACCCCAGGGGTATCAAGCTCTATGTCCTCGAATTCCATATTCATTTGTTCGAATGCTGCCGAGCTCTCCTGTACAGCTGCGGTCTTCTCACGCATCCTTGGTGCCTGTCGAGCAGGTTTGCGACTCGATGGACCAGCGATGAGCATTTCTGCTTTGGTGATATCTGCCTTAGGCACTTTTGCCCTACGTACTTTTGCCTTGGGTGCTTCTGCCGTGGCACCAGGCTCGACTTTAGCTTTGGATTTTCGGAGAAAGAAAAGCGTATCATACGGGACACTTGGATCTCGTAGGCCTATTAATGATATCAGTACCTCCATTACCGTTCCAACATAGGCCGTTTGTCAGATCGATTCTCACTTTGGTAAATGTCATCACGCAGACGGCGGAAAGCCTCAAAGTAGACCTCCTCATTGGCCTTCGGTATCTGAAGCGTCTTGATAAAGTCGTCGGGCCCGATGAGCTTAAAGTTGCCTTCCTCGTTGTCCATTGGAATGAGCTTTGGAAGACTTCCACGCAAGCCTGCAGATCTACTGAGTGGGTGGGTGCCTTTGGAGAACGAGGCGGTGTCGGTTCTGCGCATCTTTCTCTTGCCGCGAAGGCTGCCTCTGGCTGACGTGCCTTCGTCCTTGCGCTTTGAGTCACTGGTAAGAGAGGAAGTCTGCGTCGGTTGGTAGCAGTCAGCAAGGACCTAGCGAGCCGTAGCCTGTCGTGCGGTGCAATGTTCGAAGCTCACCTCTAGGTGCTGTCTATACTTGGAGGCCTTCTGCTGGGAAACGTGGTAGGCGACGGCGTGATTCAAGTCTTGGTCTTTCGCTTCTGCCAGAAGAAGAATGTGGTCGGCTAGGATACGGACCCATTTGGCATGATACTTGAGGTCGTGGGCGCAGTAGAACTCAAGGATAGCTTTGATGCTCTCGAAGTCACCCTGGTCATACCGTATACCCGCGTAAGGGCATCACTAAAGTTAACCGTCCCGCGTGCAGACTAAGATATATTGGAAAGCATAAGTAACTCACAATCAATTTGGCAGCGCGGTTCTCCTGCTCCGTAATCTTCTCTTGCGGCCAGATCTCCGGGTCATACCAGTCAGATCCCTGCTTGTAGTCAAGCTCCTTCGTTGCAGGAGAGTTCACAGGTGAGGATGGTGGCGATGTCAACATGCCACTGACGTCTGAGCTGATGTTAGAGCTATCAGGGGTAGCGGCCTGCGGAGACTTGGACTGCATGGCATTCTTAGCCGATGCCTTCTGTCTCCTCCCCCTTCTGGTGGTGCGGGTCGGAGCTTCGTTCTCGACCATGGGGAAGGCACCCGGCATATGAAGCGACTCATTAGACTTCTTAGAGGAGAGATCCATGAGATCTTCTTTCCCGCCAGAGAGGTTCTGCTCAGCCATGACGATATATATAATGCGGGCTATGGGCCGGCCTAGAGGTAGCTGATGATGAGGTGATTGATGATGAGTGTCTGGATTACGTGGGGAGAAACTGTCCTGAGAATATCAATAAAGTCCCCAAGAGCGTGAGCGGCAATGGCGCGCGTCTCCTACCTTCAGTATCATGATGGCTCTGGATAACGTTCACATTATCTGCGTGCGCTCACCGTTCCATCATGAAAAGCGCCTCATAATTGTGGTTGCTTGAAATCCAACAAGAGAGCGCGTTGTCCTGCTGCCAACTCCTTAGAGCCTTGAAACCAGGGGTTGAAGGGGCAGGGGATTCTATATGTCTATAAACGCTTAACGTTCGCAATTATTTACATATATGTACAATTCGGCGAAGGAGACACGTCGATGACTATTTAGATCCCAGCAGTGTATTCTGTAGGCCCGCTGCCTTTAAGTCTATCAGATCTCCATCCGAGTTTGCTATCCCTCTCAGCAGTTCCTTCACAACTTTACCTTTTCTTACCGTTGTATCCAATAGACTCTCTGAATTGGACGACAGTGGTTGGTTAGAAAGTATGGCTTCCTGAAATTTTCGAAAAATACATACCTGCATGACCTGGTAGAACCCGTCCGTACCATATTGCGACACTTCGACCACTAGTATCCACCACGCCCGCTTGTGTACCAGATGTCGTACCTGACACCGTATCCGAAAGCGGTGAGAATGCTGTCGGTGCTTTATTTATCATCTTGGCAAGTTCATGATCCCCAGGGAGATGGATGATGACGTTTCCCGCATACTTGTGTCCGCCAATGTGCGATATTTCTCCCAAGATCGCATCAATCCTGTTGTCCGGGCTTTGCTTCTCAAGGGCTTCGGCAAAGGCTTTGATGATAGCCGGACCAAGGATGCCGCATCGCATATCGCGACTCCCATGCGAGCAAGTCAAGATAACTGGCTTTGTTATATTCTTTATTGTGAACGCCGGATCTCTTTCATTCCCATGTGGTGTATGATATTCACTTGACGGGTGAAGCAGGAAGGACGTTGCAAAAGATTTTAGACCGTCCATTGAGTTGGGTATCGAGCAAACCTCAATAGCCTCTGGGAATAATGACATGGTGACCGTTCCGGATCCGCCCTGCTCGCTTTCTGGCGGCGTTGGCCACGACGAGTTTGTGACCAGAATGGGACTTAGTGGCTTCAACATTGTTTTCCTATCGTCAGCCATAAGAAAAAAATATCGATAGTATATATCAATAAATTGCTAGTAGTGTTAGGAGGGACTATTATACATACATCTGCGAGAGCGCTGCCAGCCGAGACTAGCGACTTTAACATGCCAGCAGTCGAGCTCATATCCTCAATTCGTTTCGGCCAATCCGTCGTTCCCGTATGTATTAACACATGTCGATAATGTCTCGTAATCGCGCCCGCGATAGGCTTATCTCGCTCGATATCGAGATTTTCATGTTCAGGGTCCCATGCCTCAGACGCACAATGACAGGTGTTTGTCGCGGGAACTCGTAGACTTCGAGAAGAAAGGCTTCGGGCCGCGTTGCGTGTTGGAGTTGGCAGCCGAGGCTTCCCGCCGCAATGACCAGCAAATCTCTGTCGCGAAGTTGCGAAGACGCGAGAGTTAACTAGGCGACTCGTCGCCTGGCAGGAGAGTACGTTCATGGGGTGTTTTTGATACGATATCCGTATCTTCTTGGTAGTTGCTTGTCGAAGGATGCTGCCGCTATCATCAACATAATTTTGTATGCAATTTTGTCTGCCACCGAGTCGGAGTTTACACCCTTCGGCGTTTACGGATTTATATTGCTGTGGCACCTACTGACAACACGATAGTAGTAGGGGACACAGCAGGGCTGGCAGCGCCCGGATGTATGCCGAGGCGGCAACAAGATGCCATGGGAATTAGCATGAAAAGCCAAGTCGTTCGGCTCCAGACCCGATGCCTAAGGACTTTATATGCGGGGTTCTTATTGGCAATCCAGAGATTCGGATTGAAATTCACGATATAGAAAATTGGCAGGCGCGCGCGGACTACTATTACTTCCTACTACCATGCATTGATGGTTCGAGGACCAGATTCACGAAAACCTCAAACTTCTTATTTTACTCTATGCCCTGTTGCTATATATAAATTCGCGAAATAACGGCATACTGACGTCGACTACACAAATCAGCGAGTACTGCATCCCTTTGTCTCGTAACTCTGGACGCAAAGGAATCGCTACCGTATGGCAAGTTGAGTAGCTTACGTTGATTACGATGACACGCTTACATCTTGGTCGTATAACAGCCTCTCATTGAAACCATCGAAATTGTTTGATTTGGTACGAACGGTATTAAACCGACGGTGCGATTTACAAAGGTCTTAGAGTACGTATGATTATATCTACGTATATGGTCAGGAGGACTAGAGAAATATATATCAGCATGCTGTGTGTTATGGAATATTAAATAATATCCCGCGAGCTTAGTTAGCACCTTCGTGGATAATTTTCTCAATAAATCTAGGGCTCTGATCGGGATTGCACTTCTGTGACGTCTACAAGACCTTAGCTAGCTGATAGTAAGCTATTTTAGTCAGTGATTTGTGTCCCTTGCATAGGTAATTCCAGACTAACAGCATGCCACGTGCAACACAGCCTTTAGAGAACTTCTCACTTGATGGTTGCAAGGAGACTCTCTAGCATGCTTGTAAAATGTCTGTTTTGTTCTGTTTTGATACATTAGCGTGGTGCCCAGGGCTCTTGAGTCGAGTCTTTCTGTCCTGTCCTCAAAGTTATTAGTAATGATAGAGATAGAATATTTAAATTAATATTCGATACACTTAATATTTATAATATCGGAACCTTCTATTAGCTCGAAGGAGCCTTATTTAAAAACCCTGATTACTTCTCAATAGATCTATCCAGAAAAGAAAAAAAAATATCAGTAGATCTATAGAGGGATATCCTAGAGAATTCTCATTGCGTGGATATCCAGATGTGTCTAACTCGATTCTAAGCTAAGCAAGATTCTTCTTCGATGGTGTATTTGACGTTGACTACGAACACCCATGACCGCGCCAAATTGCGAAACATTAGACGTTGCTAGAAGTGCTTGAAAATATCGGCAGGAATACTGATATGCCCTAGGACAGCTCCATCGTTTAGTTACCCTATTGAACCTGTTCTCCACTGAGATTCACGCTGTTCTCGAAGACTTTCGGAATGTTCTTGTCATGATCATATGATTGCAAACTTGATATATGTCTGTATCTGCCAGCCACCCGGCTTAACATCTATGATGGTGGGAATTTACAATGACTAGGATATTTATCAGGCCCTACCAATAGAAGAACTCATAAGGGATACCCTCGTCCACCGCACTCTCCATCGCTCGCGAGCCATCGGCATCCCCGGCTGTCAGCATGCTAAGCTAACCAGAAAAAGCTTTATAGTGACAAGAGCCTCACCCCGCACCATGGTTGAGCAAAAGAGTGTCATAAAAGTATGGCAGCCTAGAGGCTAGCCCATTGCTATGGCCTAGAATAACAAATATCCGTATTTATGAGCTCGAGTAGACTAGAGATCGTCTCGGTACTCGTCCATCTACGCGACGCATTATGACCTTCATTCCTGTACAACGGCTCAACATTTGATATTCGGCTCAAAATTCACCGTCTCGATCCTACGATGACAGGCCGCTAATCTCCATTGGGCGAAAGTTTGAGAGATTCGCTTTTCCTTTGTCGCGGAATCGGACCGCACGTGCCGATGAAAGAATTCACACGCAAGTGGGTCTTCCCTCTTCGAGCTGTTGTAATATTTGAGATCGAAGAATCGGGCCATTCCAAGCGCTAAATCTCGATTTATAAGGGCATCGGAACAGAGTCTGGCCAACAACGCCACCGGCCCGGCGTAATCGACGAGACGCAACTGGGCGCCCGCCGGTATCCGTCAAACCAACCTCTTGGACTTTAGGCGGAACTTAAATTAGCTGTATGACAATTGGCTACGTCGCTGGAATGCAGCTTTCAGCGGTGTCACAGGTTATAGGGGTTAGTGGGTCTCTAAGCTATAATTTATCAGTTGCATGATCAAGCTCGTCTTGAAAACCCGATAATAGGCCCGTGCGGTAAACGCGGCTTCCTACACGTAGATGCACTTCCCTATTCGGTGTTTCGTCCGATACCTGGACACATGGCTTATATTATGCAGTACACTGCTTATACAAGCAAACCCAAAGCCTTGTAGTGGCTCTTTGACGGTGTATCCGTGCACCCGGTAATGTAATCAGCAAACTATTGATTTCATAAAATATATTTTTCTCGGAAACCGGACCCGTCGGCAGCGAATCTTTTGCTAATCCTTTTAGACCTGCACATGTGCAAGTAATTCTTTATCCAACATATCGAGGGCAAGACGACCATACATTGCTCTTCGATGATCAGGTATTTTGGGTGAAGAAAGCTAACAGAATAGCACTATCACATTCCAGTCCTGGCTAGAAGGTGTGAGAGGTATCTCGATGTATGTAGCTGCCTACGTTAGGTCGAAGAGATATTCTCGTATATGCATTTAGTCATAGCTGAATATTCAGCTTTCACTTACTTTCTGCAGCACAAATTCTGTTTCCTGGTCGTAAAATTCAAAGAAACTGGTTACGAAGCGGCTGGTGATGATATTCGGATCCATGATAAATTCAATCAAGGTTTGAAGCAAGCGAGCATCGTACGGTGTGATCTATCTGGCTGTACCTACGCGCATACATATAAGAGGCGTATGGACGAAATTTCCACGGGTAGACTATTTGCCTGTCAATTGATCAAGCTTTTGGTTGCCTGGAATCAGCATGAGTCAGTTTCCTTGAACAGGAGCACGTTGGCGGAGGTTCGAGCTTGACTCGATGATCGAGGAACTCTGAACTTCACATCAGCGAGCAGACCGCCATATCTATACGTCACGCCACCAATGCATAAGCACAACAGGCATCATGATGAAAACCACGTAATAAGTGCATTCCGATACTGGGGTCCGGTATCGTCGATTCTGTAGACTGAATTGCATGTCAGATATTCTTCATATTTTGGTTTACTGTACCTACCGGCATGCGCTATGATTCTGTTAACGTCATGCAGGAGACATACAAGAGGGCCCTAGTGAGTATACATTTTTGAATACCTAAATTACGTGCGGAAGGCAGTTAGTGTAGGTTCGGCATAGATATTCCGCTATGACTTAGACTTAAAATGCGGCTCGATCCCTTCGCCCAAATTCGATATATCTATACACTCTCCGATAGCTGTTGCACAGAAGTACACTTTGATTCCATTATATAAGTATACTCGGCTCGCTTTCCCGCCGATTTGCACCTGTATCCCCTTGGATTTTGCGTAAAGCGGGTCCGGTATTCAAAACAGCTGGTTTATATATATTCCGACTTACTCAAACTACAAGACATTGAAGGCCTCACTGCATGCAGTACTGATCGGCAACTCGCGCGCCGAAGTCATATATGCAACTCGTCGAAAATGGAGGCTCTCAACGAAAGGGTGCGCAAGTACTACAGCACACGCACTAAGGGCCAGAACGGCATTATCCAAGACTACATCTCCCTACCACCCAGCGGCAAAAATTCCGTCTGCTTCTGCGACAATGACTACCTAAACGTCGTGAACGACGAGGATGTGGTGCGCAGCCAAGCGGATGATCTTCTTCACCACAAGGGCCGGGAAGGTATTCTCTCATCCGTGTTTCTGGGCGAGGAAGACCCTCACTACACACTGGAGCAAGACGTCGGCGCATGGTTCGGCAAGGAATGCTACTTTGCGCAGTCCGGATATGCGGCGAATACCGGACTGATGCACGCTCTGTGCACGCCGGGTATGAACGTTTATGCAGACATCTATTTACACGCCTCCTTTCATGATGGTCTCGCCGCTCGCTGCACTAAAGTTCACCGACACCGACACAACGATCCATCGCATCTAGAGGCGAATATCAAGCAGCATGGACCGGGTATCGTCCTTGTCGAATCCGTATATAGCACCACGGGCACGGTTTCGCCCCTCGAGGAAATCGTACGCATCAAGAAAGAGTACGGCTGCGTGTTACTCGTGGACGAATCGCACTCCATTGGCCTGTGCGGCGCACAGGGAAGGGGGTATGTCCACATGAAGGGACTGGTGGACAGCGTCGATTACGTGACAGCGAGTCTGTCGAAGGCATGGTGCTGCAGGGCAGGAGTTGTTTTTGGATCTCATGTCGGATACATTAAGGAGACGTCATACCCATATATTTTCAGTTCGGCGCTTATGAGAAACGACATTGTTCGGATTCGCGCTATGTGGGAGGTGATTCGAGCGGCGGAAAGTCGGCGACAAAAGTTATTAGATATGTCGAGACTGCTGAGGCGGATGATGGGCAAGGTTGCGGATCTTGTTCATGTGGAGGGCGAGGATTCACCGATAGTCTGCATCCGTTGCGTGGAGGAGGAGGAAATGGCGAGCTTGCACAGGTATCTGGCTTCCAGAGGAGTTATTGCAGCACCGTTTTTCTGGCCGGCGACCCCGCGGAATTATCCTATTGTCCGATTGACGGTCAACTCGAATATCAAAACGGACGACATTTACAAGGCTACAAATGCGGTGGCGGACTTTTACGCGAAACCGAGTGTCCCGCTAGAGATTGGTCGAGTGCAGGCGCGGTTGTGATATCCAAGCAGTGTATGTATTGCGATAATCTTTGATAATGATACATCCATTTGTACATAACACCTTTCGACCTAGCTGGGCTGGCTCTGTACGTATACATGGATGCTATAGAATTTTAAACCGGTCTTGATATTTTCCTCGAATATTCCAACGTTGCACCTATTCGTGCACATAGAGGATCGGGGGTCTGGTTTAATTTACGAAACACGTACGTATCGTGTTGTTTGTATAAAATACCACACAACCGGTGATATCGGCATTAGCGTCCACCAACCGCATCTGCAGCGCAGCGCCTGCCAATTCAGTGATACGAGTTACCTAGGTAGTTACAGGAGCCTTAGCATGTGTGCTACCCTATCGCGCGGTCAATTTGAAGGTATACAAGAAATCCCATTATTCAATTACCAGTTTGTGATATCAACTTGTCGACCGCTGCGTGGCTGACCTGCCCCTCCTTGAGTCCCGCGTTCGGCGCATTCCCCGCCCTGTTCCGGCTGAAAAGATTTCGACGCTTGCAAAGATCTGCCGACCACGCCGATACTTGAACATGAAACGAGTCATGTTGAAAATCGTGGGACTTTGTTATATATACCGGACAGACGGGCTATCGCCACTACGCACCTGCAGTCGATCAATTGATTGAAAGGCCGATAAGAATATTCAGACAGCATCATCTCGACATCTTCACTGAACTGACGTCACAGCTAGCCTTACAGCGACAAACTCGCCCATAGCTATATCGCAAGTTACCTTCTAGCCATGCCTGACCGCGCTGACGTCTATTATTTTGGCGCCGGCCCATCCGCCCTGCCGACGTCGGTCCTCGAGGCCGCGGCTATCTCACTCGTCAACCACAATGGCACCGGCCTGTCGCTGGTCGAGCAATCGCACCGCTCGCCACTCTCTGCGCAAATCCTCAAAGACACCTGCGACTCATTCCTGAAGCTCGTCCAGGCGTCTCCCGACACGCACACCGTGCTTCTTATGGCCGGCGGCGGGACACTGCAGTTCTCCGCCGTTGTGTACAATCTCTACACTGCATGGACACTAAAGCACGCGGACCGTGCTGCACAAGGGCAACGTGGGGCATGCGAGTACCTCGTCACCGGAGGGTGGTCCTCCAAAGCCGCAGAAGAAGCGAAGCGCCTGGTTGGACTACAGAACGTCAATGTGGTTTTCGACTCGCGGGACTATAATCACAAGGGGGAGCGGAAATTTGGGACCATCCCAAACGCAGATCTGTGGCGGAAGAACTTGAAGCCCGGGAAGGACAGCGCGTTCGTCTACTACTGCGACAACGAGACTGTGGACGGCGTGGAGTGGCCGAAGGGTAGCCCGATTGACGTGCTGGCCGAGGACCCAGACCGAATCATTGTGGCCGATATGAGTTCCAACATTCTGAGCCGGACGTTCGATGCCAGCAAGTTTGGCGTTATATTTGTACGTGCGCGCTCTTTACTCTTACCTCAAAGTTTCGATAGACATGACACTGATTGATTGTACTTCATGTAGGCCGGCGCACAGAAGAACATCGGTTCAACCGGTGTCACGATCGTCCTCCTGCGAAATGACGTTCTCAAGACTCTTTCACTCGGCGGCAAAGACTCCCTTCCCTTAAACCCACCGATACCCGTCACACCAGTCATGATGGACTACCCGACGATCGCCAAAGCAGGCTCGCTCTACAATACTCTCCCGATCTTCGACGTTTACATCGCCTCTCTGACACTCGCACGGCTGCTGGAACGCGACCCAACCGGCGAAACAGCATTGGCGAAGCAGGAGCAAGAAAGCGGAATGAAGGCTGGATCGCTGTACACCGTCCTGGATAACTATCCGAGTCTATTCCACGTCGTTCCTGCACGCGATGTCAGGAGTCGGATGAACATTTGTTTCAGAATTCTCCCTCCGGGTAACGAGTCGGACTTTCTGAGGAGGGCAGAGCAGAAGGGACTGCTGGGATTGAAGGGTCACCGCAGTGTTGGTGGGATCAGGATTTCAAACTGTAAGTAACCTACCTACATCTAATCACTGAGAAGCATGGCAATAGGTCGATTAACGATACTTGGACCCACAGATAATGCTGTACCGCCCACCGGTGTGGCATCACTCGTTGATTTCATTGTCGACTACGCAAAAGGTATCTTCCCATTCCATCCGTGCCCTGCGAGTTATGTTCCCCCTCGCTCTCGCTCTCGCCAGTTTAGTGTCTCCGCTTCTTCTTCCAGCTGGTTTTCAACAGTCTTGTAGACTTTGCATTTTCTTTTGTGTGCATTGTTATAGTCTTGTAGACCAGGCGCTAGGCATGCAAAGCTTGGACCTAGTCCTTCATGCATCGTTTGGGAGTTTGTTAGCATTCAGATGGTGTTTGGGAGCTTGTTGTATTGATTTAATGCTTGCGAGGTCATTCTGGATGATCATTGGGATGAATGGGATACTGATCGCTTTAGTTGTAGAGACACTCGGCCCTAAGCTGTAACTGGGCGCCATGACGGATAACCAGGTATCTAGGCCGATATTTATATTCGCATCAAGCGTGGCATCCGACGGAGATGGCCGAATTTGTGGACCCACCGGAATTAAGGATCGGAAAACATCAATCACGCAGAAAGAGAAGTCTCAAACGCGATGTCTACGGTTTCCCTGTCATATGTAGTCAACTGATTCAACAATGCCATACATTTGATATAACATTGATCCACTCAATTATGCAGTTACCCACAAGGTAGTAATTTGTCCAAGAGAGCCGCTTTTTGGTATCTATAGATCTAGAGAGTGCTATAATACAGGTAGATATATATATGCGCTGTAATACAGTAATTATATAATTCAAAGCCCCTGTTGTGCCGCCATACCCGCATAGACCCCGCCTATGGCCACCAACTCCTCATGCGTCCCCATCTCCACGATCTTCCCCTTCCGCACAACCACGATTTTGTCCGCGGTAACCACCGTCCCCAGCCGATGCGCAACCATTACCACCGTCCTCTTCGCACCCTCGCTCTCTCCGCCCCTCGCCTCGAGCACCGCCCGCATCACCGTCTCTTCAGAACACACGTCCAGCGCCGACGTCGGCTCATCAAGAACCAATATTTCGGGATCTCGTATCAGCGCTCGAGCTAGCGCCAGCCGCTGTATCTGCCCGCCAGATAGACATGGCGTCGCACGCGAGCAGCGGGTATCATACCCCTCCGGCAGCGACATTATGAACTCGTGCATCCCGACCCGCCGACAAGCCTCCTCGACCGCTGCTCTTGTCGTTGCGTCCTGCGAGCATTTCGCCGACGACCCACCGTCGTCTAGACCCACGGCGACGTTGAAGAATATGGTTTCAGAGAATAGCGTCAGGTCCTGCGCGAGGATTGATATGCGGGCTCGATGCTGTGCTACGGGTACTGTCGAGATGTCGACGCCGTCGACGAGGACGGTTCCGCGCGTTGGGTCGTAGAATCGCTGGATCAGTGAGAGCAGCGACGACTTGCCGGAACCTGAATCGCCGACTATCGCGACGAACTCGCCTGGACGGATATCTAGCGATAGATTGCGGATGACCCTGGTGTCCGGTCTCGTAGGATACGCGAATGTGACGTTCCTGAATTCAATACCGCCTCTTGCGACTTTGTCGGCACTGGCAATACCCTTGCCGCTGGTCTTCACAGACGAAGTAGTTCCATCATTCTGTTGGGAGGCGATACTCGGCCGCGTGTCTAGTAGCTTGAATATCCGCCTCGCAGCACCCGCGGCCTTTGTGAACTCCGGCGCGAGCGAGAACACCTGCCCCGCCGTCTGCGCGGAGAACAGCAGCGCGGGAAGCACGATGAAGAAATCGACAATATTATATCGTCCCTCCCGCACCTGCCGCGCACCCCACCAATATGCCAGCGCGTATACGAAAAACCCAATCGACAGCGCCAACGCCATGATAGCACTACCCTGCAGGATGAAAGTGGTATGGCCCTTCTCAGCCTTCGCCAACTCGGCTTTATATTCCCGCATCACGCCGTCCTCGCGGACCAGACTTGCGACTGTGCGCATTGCGTTCGTGGCTTCGGTGGCCATGCTCGCAGCTTTGACGTATGTCGTCTCCTGCTTCGTCTGCGCTTGCATTAGGACTCGCAGGCGGAGGTATCCCGCGAGGACGATCACAGGCAGTGCAGGCAGGAGCACGACGGCGATTCGCCATGCGACAGCATGTGCGACGACGATGCCCCCGATTAGTGTTGTGGTAACGGAGACGATGGTGCCAATCATGACGCCGGAGAGCGATGTGAGGGCCGCAGTGTCGGATTGTATGCTTGCGACTAGGGCGGTCTCAGCGTGGGTGGGGTCGGCGAAGAAGGAGAGATCCTGCAGCGTGATTTTGTGGAAGCAGAGGTCTCGTAGACGGGAGACGAGGCGTTCAGATACGACGCCGAAGCAGAAACCTGCGGCGCTGTGCGCGGCTAGTGCGACGATACCGACGACGAAGAACATGAGGCAGTAGAAATTTGGATCTTGTGGGCCTTGAGCTGGTAGCTCGCCGCGCAGACAGGAGATGATGTATCCGAAGAGCACGGATTCAGCGACGACGAGACTGCCTGTGAGCATGGATGCTGCAGATTTAGATTCGTCAGCAGAGGGACATCACCGAGGTTTCGCAATAGGCAGAGTAACAAGGAGCCAGTCATACATAATATTCCGGCAAGGATGATGGGAAAGTCGGGTCGGCACATCTCCAGCGTCCTCTTCATCGACGAAGACCTGCATTCCACACTACAAGGCAGACATATCGATTTCTTCTCAGCAATATAGCTGTCCTGGGAAAGCACCGTCGTGATCTGAATATCGGCCTTTTCCGCCACGGCAGCTCTCTCCGCGCTGGATTCGCGACTGGATTTCTCCGAACTCGAGTTCGATTTCTTCTGTGTGGCCAACAGCTCGCTGTACGCGCCGTCCGCGAGGATGAGGTCGTCGTGCGTACCCTCTTCGAGAACCTCGCCGGCGGCAACGACAACAATCTTATCTGCAGTCTGCACAGATGACAAGCGGTGGGTGATCATGATTATCGTCATGTTTGTTTCCGCGTGTAGTTGCCGTATCGCACTCATAACCACGTTCTCCGAGTGGATATCCTATACCATCGACATCATTAGCAACTCAGACTCAAGTCTTCGGCTGACGAGATCAAATACGCACCAAGGATGCTGTGACTTCATCCAAGATCAGCACTCGCGGCCGCGACACCAGTGCCCTCGCAAGTGCGATCCGCGCGACCTGTCCACCGGATAGCTGGCTCGCTCCATCCGGTCCAACGAGAGTCTCGAATCCCGCTGGCAACGCCTCGATGAATTCCCGTGCATTCGCAAGCGCCGCAGAAACCGTACACATCGTCGACGCTTGCGAATCGGACAGCCTCTCCGCGTTGGGAATACCGTGGAGAATGTTCTCTTTGATCGTGCCGCTGAACAGCACGGGGTCTTGTTCAACGTAGGCTACATGCCTTCTGTACGGCTTCACCGGCAAGGTCACCAGATCCGTTTCGTTGAGAAGTATCCTGCCAGCCGTCGGTTTATAGAATCGCAATAGCAGCGAAGTCAATGAGGACTTGCCGCTACCGCTTTTGCCGACGATAGCGGTGAACGAACCGGCTGGTATATGCAGATTGACGTTCTTGAGTACCTCGACATCTGGGCGAGTAGGATATGCGAATCTTAGGTTCTCCAAACGGATATCGTACGGCGCAGACCAGGTGAATTGATCGTTGGAAGCTGCGATGTCAGGTTTTTCGGAATGTTCTTCCGCATCGCGCAGGAGCTCACCGATCCGCCGGCTGGATGCTGCTGCTAGGGAGAAGGTATGCAGAAAGGGTCCGAACTGGCTGATGATGAAGGATGCGTCGAGCATCAGGAATATAATTGTGTATATTGTGCCTGCGTCCGTGGCGTGTGCGCTGACCTGCCGAATGCCATACCAGAACGCCAATGAATTCACACCGTACCTACACGCCCAATTTTTTAGTACGGTGGTGGCTAAGATTAGATACTGACTGAGTGGCAGAGGTCAAACCTACGCTAGAAAGAAGAGAAATCCAAGTCTGACAGCGATAATGAATGACCGTCGGATACCATAATACTGTCCAGCAGCGAGTATCTCCCGGTTCTTTTCTCGAAACAGACTGCCGACACCAAACGCTTGAACGACAGTAATCATGCGCACGACGTCTCCGAGGATCTCCGCCGCACGAGTCGAGGTCTCCGCTAGCCGCTTCGTGTACCGCCGGTTCAGCCGTTCGCAGATGACAGTGATCAGCAGGATGGAGGGAACCACTGCCGCCATGAGGACCGCAGTGAATTTCGCGTTGAGAACAAGCCCGACAACGATGGCGGTGACGAAGTACGAGATGGATTGGATGAATATGCCGACTTTTTCGCCGGTACCCGTTTGTATCGTCTGGACGTCGACTAGGAGGTAGCCGGCGAGCTGTGCATCGTGACAATTCAGCAACATTCCGCTATATGCCGTAACGCGAAATGGCTCTATCGAATGACATTAGATGTGTTTGTATTTTGGCTTACATCAATTTTCCGCGTCTCGTGGTATGCGATGTCCATGTGCAGCACGCGTTCCAGGACGACGGTGCGGATGCTCTGGCTGATGCGCGTACCGACATATCCCCAGCAGTACGTATACCCCCATATTGCGAAGAAGTTGACCGTCGCTGAATTTAACCTCAAGACGGGCACATGTAAGCATCATGCCATTATAGTGAGCTGCAGATATCACAAATGTTGCATTTTGTAAATGTGTGTTGCGTAGCATACCGACAGTTATCATCTGGATCAGCTTGATCCGGAGACTGGACTCCTTAGGCGGAAACTCATTTATAATCTTTCTATAATACAGGACCCGAGTCAGTTTTGTAGTACAGGCGAATAATTGATAGCTGAGTGGATTGGTACCCAAAGATCACACCAATGACAGGTAACGGTACGCCGGACAGACTCGCCAACGACACTGCGGTCAAGAGCACGAATGTATCTCTATGCCGGGCAGCGAACCCCTCCTTGTCGTCACGTCGTAAGAATCTAAAGATGCGGAAGTATTCGCTGTCGGGCGTGAGAATCCTACACAGTCCGTCGTATCGCATGCGACAGAAACGGCCGAAGCCCGTCGGCTTTGTCGAGCCATGGTCTTCGGGCGTGGTACCCTCGATAGGCCGCAGCATTGTCGAATATACGGTTGGGTATTATAAAGAGCGGACGAGATATCGGCATCGATCGATCAAGCAATCAATATCTCCAGATCAGATAAAAAGAAGGAGGGTGGGTGGTAAGGTTATTCATCATCCATGGCTCGACCTCCAATGACATATTAATGGCCGGCCATCCGTCCAACGTATGTGATATCCTACCGCACATGTGCGAGCCCTGGCATGGATGGATGGATGGATGGATGGATGGATGGATTGATCGATCGTCCGCAGCCCTTACGTACTTAGGCATACTGGTAAAGTAGGTAGGGTATGCAAGTCCCCTCTTGACATACCTGCTAGGGGGGGAGTCAAGACATCGAGCAGGAAGGTTATATACGAGGGTGAAAAATTTTTCTGGCGCTCGGCTTCTTGGACGTCATGGAAGGCCCTGCCTGCGGTTCTATGTCGGTGCATGGCGATCAAATCTTCGGCTGTGGAGTTTCTTCCTTTCTTATTCTATTCTTGGCGAGGTGGGATCGGGAAACGGCACTTTCGGGGTGTCAAAAGGTATCCGCGAAGACGGTCTTGCGGCCCTTGGTATAGGCGTCTCTGGGTCGGGGAATAACTGGCACATCGAGGCGGATAATGGCTGTTAACGGGCACGTCTAGGCGAATGCGGTACCTGTACCTGCTGTTGCCCTGTTTCTAGCTCGATCGATAGAGGCATGACCCCGGTTGGATTAAAAAGTCATTTTGCAAGTCGAGAAGGATGCAGAGATGGTTTCTCGTAAGAGAAACAGCGTCCCTGGTTTGCTGGACTGGTGCAATGTGCTGGTGGATTTCAAGGATCTGATTAGATTATTCATCTTTTGGGCGGGCGAGATATTCCCGTTTTGGCAAGTGGACGACATTTCGCAGTTTCGGTCGGCACCTTTTTGACAGGTCGTTTCTTGGCCGGAGGACGGAACATTGCTATCCGGGTGACTGATGTATGTGTAAAGGAGCATCCACACGTGTATGTACCAATTGGAAGAAATTGGCAGGATGGCATGTCGTCCGAGTCTGGATCGCAGGCATTGCAGCCCAGTGTACTATTGTGTGACATATTATATTGAGTAAATGTTAGTGGATGTCGCCAACGACGTGCAGCTAAGCTATCAGCCAACAGATGGACTTCAAAGCACGTACCTCCTCTCCGACCTCGGAGACCAGCTTCGAGGCCGAGCTGCAAGATGATGCAGCCTAAGATCAGTCACCATGACAAGTGTCGTTCCAGGCAGCGGCCAAGTCCGACCGGTGACATCAACCGCTGTCTGGATCGCAGACGGATCAGATAATCTGGCATAGCAAACGACCGGGGTCGAGAGCTCGCTTCTTTCTGGGTATTGCAAAGACTGACCCTAGGTAGCTGATCTGATTGATTAGACAAGAGTCGTCGGTGTCGACGGTACAAAGTACTTGCTTAAGTAGTACGAAGCAGTTAGCTTGTGCAATGGTGGTGGATTGAGTGGACCTGTCCCACCCGGCCGAAGCCAATCAACTGCTGCTGTGACGCAACACAACGGCTGCTTCGCTCCCGTTGGCTGGAGACGCCTTCCAGCCCGCCACGTGCCTTAGCTTTTGGCAACCTCAGTTCCTGCTCAGATTCAGGCACCGTCAACCCGCTTTCCGCCACCGATCGCAAACACCATCACGTCGCTCGCGACTCGCTTTAGTCCAATTCCACCAGCACCGACAAGAACACTCAGAAGCGTAAACGACAAACAAGGGACCGCTTGAATATTACCTCTACTACTCCCGTCAGTCGACGGACGACAGCCATGGCGCATCCAATTACCAGGCGGTACATCGCGCCTTGGCATGCCGCCACACAGAAAGCAGCCCCCCCGCAACCGACGAGGAATGCACGCGATGCGTATCACCATGTCAAGGTCGAGCTTGTGACTGAACCAAAGCCTCTGCCTTACACGCCGGATCAAAGTATGCTGATATCAACCGTTTCGTTGTATCGTTATTCTGCCAATTGATGTTGTGGGTAAAGAATGTATGCTAATACGAACTGCGTGGGAATATATAGCTGTACGTAGTTCGATAGAAACACTTTGTAGCTTCAGTAGCTTCATTTCATAGCTGATGCAAGACTGTATATGCGTATTTAGGCCAATCATTTAAGCCACCTAGTCGAGCTTTACCGGAACAATCTGGTATGTCAACACTCCGTCAGAGCTTCATTTCTACCAAGATGTCTTCTACAAAAAGACGAAGCTAACGACATATATGATGCCGCAAGATTGCATGCTCCGCCCGCTACAACCTCCTCTTCATCGCCTTCCGCGCCAAGGTGAAAGTCTTCAGACCATCATATCCCTACCAGGTCATCTCCGATCCGATTCTCGAGCTACGCGGCCCGGAGGTCGTACCGAACCTTCGTTCCGAAGGCTACATCAACCGCGGGCTCCCACATACCGTCAACAACATGATTGTTGCAAATCTTGGCAACGAAGAGGTGCTCGTCGTCGCAAACGACAGCGGGTACGTCGGGCTCTGGTATACGAGACGGCTAGTCACGACACTGGACGATGGCGTTCCCGTCACCGGCGATATGGATATGCTTTTCGACGTCGGGAAATCAGCGTGGGGTATCGCCGTACACTCTTCCAAGCGGCTGCTGGCGGTATCCGCGAACACGACACTGATCAAAGTCTACGAACTTGGCAACGAGGCGGTGAATGAGGGGCGGCCGCCAAGGGGCAAAGAAGCACCGATCATCCTTACGGCTCGCAATCAGAATATGCCGTGTCTTGCATTCCTGCAGGAGGACCGCGAGGGGCGCTGGCTGACCTCGACGGATATCTCGGGAAATGTGATATTGTACAATCTGGCGACGGGCGGATGCACTGCTAGCGGGTTCAATGGGCAAGGGTGGACTGTGACGATAGTTCCCGAGCGAGATTTCTTGACGGTCAGCGAGACGGAGTTTGCGGCGGTTGTGGAGAAGGCGAGACGGGATTCGGCGAGGGCGGCGGCGCATGGACTGCTGAGCTTTGCGCTGGGACGGTTGGATGAGGATGATTTCAACGTGGATGACGGAGAAGAAGATTGGGCGAGCGATGTACAGATGACGTTGTACGGCGGGGACGAGTCTGATGAGGAGGAGGAAGAGAATGAGGAAGACGAAGAAGACGACGAGGATGAAGACCTCGTGATCGAAGATGGGGATGACGACAATATGCCTGGAGGATACTATGATGCTGAACCCATCGCCCCTCCGGGAGCAGCAGCAGCTGCCGGCACACATCACGAACCCGAACAAGAACAAGAACAAGAACACGAGAATGCTGACATTGATGTTGAAGAGGACGAAGAGGACGATGAAGATTACGACGAGGAAGATGACGAAGAAGAAGAAGAGGAGGAAGAGGAAGAGGAAGAATTCGATGACGAAGACGACTCAGACGACGAACTCGAGGCAATGTTAATCACCGAAGCCGCCCAAAACGCAGCATACGGCGCGATGCCCTACGACGAAGAAGACGCAGCAGTCGACATGATCCTCCCAAACCTCATCCCCGACCACCCGCCCGCCGGGGACACCAGCTCCGACGACCCACCCTGGGAAGACCCCCCACCCTCCTTCATAATCCACAGCAAAGAATGGGACGTCAAGCTCCTCACCCTCACCGAACCCACGCGCGGCAATCCGCTCCGCGAACGCATCACCAGCATCGTCACGCTGCGCAACGTCATACCCGCTGACGGCGTCACCATCGCCGCGCAGAGCAGTCGTTTCCCGCTACGGATGAACATGCATGCGTACATTCCCGCTTTGTCGCTATTCATCTTTGGCCGGCAGGACGGCCGCGCGGCGCTGATTCGACTGGTCAAGACTGACACGCGGCGTCGTGACGGCAAGCCGAAAATATACGCGCCGCCCAACAGTACCGTTGCCGGTGCGGGCGTCAGTACCGGCGGGACGAGGAATTACTATGCGGAGGCGATATATGACGGTGATGCAGGTCGTGGTGAGAAGGAGGAGTATACGCATTATCTACACGTGGAGGACGTCATACCCGCAGAGCCCGGGGCGGCGGCGGTGCTGGCGGGGCTTTGCGTGGCGCCGATGCAAGGGTGGGAGGAGCGGGATGCGAGGCGGGGGACGGGGAAGGGACCGGGGATGGGAAGGTGGCTGTATGTGGATGGTGGGGTTGGAGGGCGGTGGCGGCTGTTTTTGCTGTATACGAATGGGAGTGTGCTATCATATCTGCTGAGTGGCGGCGTGGAGGCATTTGACAGACCGTTGATCGTCGGTTGATGGCATTATAGGCGTCGATATCAAGGTTAGTTAGTCGGCGGTGGGCGTTTTACTACTATTATCGGATGAGATGAATACCTAGGTATGCACTGGTGTTAACGTTTGAGGACTACGATGCTGCTGATAACTGGAAATTTGTGGCTTTTTAGGTTTAGGAATTCTTTGGATTGGGATGTATGGATTTATCTAGCTTATGGATGAGATTGCTGGCGATTTTACTATTATTGTTACTACTAACATATCCTTCCTTGCATTCTACAGTGTACTCTAGCTAGCTAGTGCTCTTGTAGGAGCTTCAAATACGACAGGTTACTTTACTATTTACTTGTATGAACTAGTTATATACAGTTTCAGGGAAGAAAGAGTACTTATATACCACGCAAATCTCATGCGTGTCTACAAATATATGCAAGAATCATGTATTCAGGTATATGCATTCATACACATGCATACACGAGGACAACAGCTACAGCTTGACGACCTCAACCTGCTGCTTCCGCCGCCGCAGAATCTCGCCAACGACACCGCCCAGCACGCCCTGTGTCTCCTCGCCGTCCTTCCACCCTTTCGGACCGGCGAAATGGCGCACGAATCCCTCCGGTCCCGACACCATTATCAGGTCCTTCCCGGGCACGCATTCCTCCACGTCGCTTTTACCGATAAACGTGCCTTTATCGTCGTGGAAGAAGCGCACGTCGACGGTCAGCTGCGAGTTGTTTAGCTTCTGCAGTGCTGTGAGATGTGGCAGCACGCTCTCAGCCGACGAGCGCGAGGCGTAGAGGATGGTGAGGGTGTGTGGCTGCGTAGCACCGGACAGGGAGACTAGGTGTCGTGCCACCTGTAAGGCGGGGGAGATACCCGTACCACCGGCGAGGAAGAGGATGTTCCTGGGAGCGGTGGGTGTGGCATTGCTATTGTCCGTAGTAGTGTCTGTGGACCACGGGTATGTTATCACCGGCCCGCGCAGCTCGATTGTGTCGCCGGGAGCGCGGGAGAGGAGGTATGGCGATACCTCGCCCGCGGAGACGGCGCGGACGAATAGTGTGATGGTATCGTCATCGCTATGCGTGGTGTAGTCTGTAGCTGGGAGCGGCGTGTATTGGCGCTGGATCTGCAGTTGCGGCTGCTTGACCTGGACGCTCCACAGGCCTGCGGCGTTGATTGTCGGCCAGAAGTGCGGTGGCGGGGTGGACCGGTGGATCGGGGCGAGGGTTATGACGGCGGAGGTGGGCGAGAGGGGTGTCGTGGAGGCGACGGTGTAGGGTGTGAAGTCGTAGGGGTTGATGGGGGTCGCGAGGGTTGTGGTAGAGGATGTGTAGAGGTAGTAGGAGAGGTAGCCGAGACCGAAGGCGGAGGGGACGGCGAAGAAGGGCGACGAGTAGAATGGCCGGCGGGAGGATATTGTAGAGGGCGATGAAGAGGAGTAGGCGCGTATACGAGGCTGTTTGAAGCTGGTGATGCTGCGGGGAGAGCAGCGACGGAGGAGCATTGAGAGTGTCACGAAATGTGGAATGTTGTTTGTTGTGCGTGTTGGTGTTGGTCGCGGCTGTTTTCAGCTGCTCGTCGCGGACGGCGCCAATTTGGAAACAAGCACCGCGTCTGTTTATACAATTGTGAACACCAGCTCGTTCTTGTGATAAATACCGGGATGCATACCTCACGACTGACGGCTGTTACGACTTCACTTGTTCCGATCCACGAGCCATGATGCCACGATAGCCTGTCCTTTCTTAAGCTTCTCCATACTCACCCGACATGACGACGCTGTGGAGAGGCGACATCTCGCTCCCTGACAGCCTACCCGAGTCCTCCCTTGAAAGTATGTCCTACTATACGATAATACCTTACTACCCCCATGTCCTCCCGCCGAGCCACCTGCTAACATACCCATATTATATTATATTCAGGCATCGAGCTTCTCTCCCACGTCCCCGCTACAGCGCAGAGTCATACCTCAATCGCCGGCCCGGAGAGTGACCAGCTGTTCGGCGGCGCCCAATTGCGTGTTCATACAGTCGTCGATGGTGCAAAGGTGCCGTTATGGCTGTCATGCGGGCCTAGCTTCAACGTCCAGACCGCGAGCGAGGTTACCGCCAACTTTTTCGCAAATATATTCGTCCAGCAATCGACTAAATCTACATCACCCGACGGCAGCGACGACGAAGACGATGAGGAGACTGTTGAGTGCCAGCCGACGCGGCGTGCTATTGTCGTCAAAGTCCTATACGATGCTCCACCAGAGGAGACCGAAAAACCCAATATCACGGAACTGGTCCTCTACGGCACGCTGACGAAAGTCGCTCCCTCCCCCTCGCTCGACTCGCAAACGCCTGACGCCGCCACAGCCTTCTCCCTCTCCGTCTACGCCCTCCCGCTATCCTCCCGTCTCGCGAAGGAACAGAAGCTTCATGCCGCCGTCAAATCCGAGCCGCTGGAGCCTGGAAAAGCCAGGTTCCTCGTGCCAATCATCGGTCGCAAACGTAAAGCCGGCACAATCTTCGACGAGTACGATAAAAAACAAGCCTACTACGCAAGTCTGCCCCCCGGCCTCCGCCGCTCCTGGCATCGGCGAAGCGACAGCTTCAATTCTCTGAAAGACGAACCGGACGGAGGCGACTCACAGAAGACCCTTCTCTCCAAATCCGTCGGACCGGCGGCGTCCAACGACTTTCGACGGTCCGTAATCTCAACTTCCACGGAAGACCCGCTGTTCAAACGCGACCGCGAGCGCAGTCAATCCGTATTCCAAACGCGGTTGCGCGAAGTAGCCGCCGCCGACAGGCCCACCACCTCGCGCGAGACCTCCGTCAAGCCCCTACGCGGCGACAACATCTTCCGGCGGTCAGACTCCTTCGCCGGCATAACCCGCACTTCGCGCAACCAAACGCCCGATTTCAACGGCACCAAGTCTGAATTCGCTGCAAGCCTCCCTCCCGTCACCATCACGACGACGCTGCCCGCCAGCAAGATCATCGAACGGAATAAAGCCGCCGCAACGCGACTCATCATGGCGTCAATGCGGCTGTACGGCTTCCAGCGCGCCCGCCCCGGCGAAGTCAAGATCGAAAGCGAGGAGGAAGAATACAAGACTGTCTTCCACGCGACGTTGCGAGCCGTGACGTGCTCGCTGCGCCACTCGTGGAGTACTGAGGTCGTCACGGTTACCAAGCTCAAGGAGACGACAGAGTACCTTATGAAGGCGTTCGTCGGCGGCGCGGGCTTGGCACACGGCAGCAGCGATCAGGAGGAGGAATTGAAGGAGGATGATAATCCGTTTAGGAGGGGTAGGATTGGGAGGCGGAGTCTTGGGTTTGGGGCGGCGAGTCGTGAGGATAGCCTTGTTGGCGAGGGAAGTTTCCTTGTTGAAGAGAGTCAGCCGGACGACTCGTTTATCTTTCCGGCCGATGATTGAGAGATATGTGTGCGTGGGACATGTAACGAAGCAATATTTTGTGCTTCCAGATGATACCGATCATCGTGTATTCGAATGCACGCCAGAATCTACCTCAACCGAACAATTAAAGGTAAGTCGAGCTGCCGCTACTAGCAAAGTGCCTACTAAGATTCCTCATATAGCAGCTTCTTTTGACAAGAGCTTGTTTAGATCCAGCTAACCAGCTCGAAAATAATAGAAGCTGTTCCGATGCTCAAATCTCAGGCCATCGATCACACGGCAGCTGCGTTTGCCCGCTGCCTGCCGAGCTGCTGTGCAACGAACTCTTTTCGCCGCTTGGCGCCTCCGATTGGCCGAATCGAAAAATTCACCGTGTGAAAAGCACCGACCTCCAAACACCTCAAACTCTCAACTCGAGTCCACCGCTGGAAGACTCGTCGGCATCGAGGCGATGCCCACGACACAACCACTCTCCTCATATACTTACTCAATATAACGCCAGCCTCCTGCCGCTCTTTTACTTTTCTGAGCCCTAGATCTGCTGTCAGGGAGCTATAGAGGTAGACTTGCGAGCTTCGTCGACAGTTGACCGTTTCGCAGCGAGACGACGTCCTCGTGTTGCGTCCGAGCTCACAGCGAGGGTCTCAGTCTAGATTCTCGCCGTGTATACTACTTCTTTAGGAACAATCTTCATTTTTGCAGCTTGATCTCCTCTCCACATTCACTATCTGCGGTCCGGTCGGTAGATAGAATCAAACATGGCACCCGCCCGCCGCATCCTCCTCCTCGACGCCTACGACTCCTTCTCCAACAACCTCGCTGCACTGATCCGCCTCATCACCCATGCACAGGTCTACACCATAAAAATCGATACATACACCTTCGCCGAGTTCCGCCCGTTCCTCAAGTCCTTCGATGCAATCGTAATCGGTCCCGGGCCCGGTTCGCCCAGCACGCCTGCCGACGTCGGAATAATACCCGATATATACGCGCTGGCCGAGGCGGACGCAGTACCGGTATTCGGCGTCTGTCTGGGCTTTCAGAGCCTCTGTCTGGCGTTCGGCGGGCGCATCGAGCGGCTGAAGGTCGTCAAGCACGGACAGAGTTCCGTGATACGACATACCGGAACGGATATTTTTGAAAACAGCGGCACGGTCGACGCTATCCGCTACCATTCGCTGCACGCGGTACTTGACGAAGCTGCTGAAAAACACCTGGACGTTCTCGCGATGGCGGACGATGGAGCGGATGAGAATGGCGAGGTGTTGATGGCGGTAAGGCATCGGACGCTGCCATTCTGGGGCGTGCAGTACCATCCGGAGTCCTGCTGTACGAATGCCGGTGGTGCCAGCGCCGTGGGTAACTGGTGGCGACTGGCGACACGCTGGCTGGAGCAGCGGGGGCTCGTCAACGAGGCGCTTCCGGATAGCTGGCGGGTGCCGCTGCGGCAGACGAGTTTGCTTGGCCTCGCCCAGGACTTGAAGCCGCAGTCGTGGCCGGTGCAGTGTAATTCGTTCAGAGCGCCGTGTTTATCGATCGTGCAGCTGTGCGAGATGCTGGATGTGGCGACGCAGGAGACGTTTGCGATGCTGGATTCGTCGGCGAAGCATACGGGGCGGTATACGATGATTGGAGTCTTCGTGGACTCGGTCACGGAGACGATAACCTATCGTGTCGGATCCCCAACGGCGACGGTGACGATTGCTGGCGGTGACGAGCCGCGGGAGATCGTAGACGAGCAGACAGTCGAAAACGGCGGCGGCGGCATCTGGGAGATGGTTTCGCGCTATATGGACGCCAATCGTGCGGAGGGCGGCGACGAGGAGTGTCCGTTCTGGGGCGGCTTCATCGGGTATTTCAACTATGAAGTCGGGGTTGCCGGACTCGGTGTGCAGTTGCGGCATCCCAGAGCTGGCGACGGGGAGACGGAACGGCCGGATGTCAACTTGACGTTCTTCCACCGCAGCATCGTTGTGGATAACGTGTCCGGGAAGGTGTGGGTGCAGAGCATCCTGTGTGAGGATGAGGAGTGGGTGGCTAGGATGACGGAGAAGGTGCAGGTGCTCGCGGCGATGAGCATCACGCCGACGACGACCCCGCCGAATGGGCCCCGGAATGCCGCTGCTGCGAATGCCAGCAGGGCTGTTGAGGTGAGATCCGTGTTCCCCGCAGAGACGGTGACGGTCATCAGGCCGGATAAGGAGATGTACATGGAAAATGTGCGGCAGTGTCAGCGCGAACTTGCCCGCGGTGAGTCCTACGAGCTGTGTCTGACGGCGCAGACGACGATTGACGTGCTGTTACCAAACGACGATGCGGGTGTGAATCCAACCGGCAGCGAGAAGACCGAGGATACGGCATGGCGGATATACCGGCAGCTGCGGACGAGGAACCCGGCGCCGTTCGCGGGGTTCTACAAGGTCGCCGGAATGACATTACTCTCGAGCAGTCCTGAGCGATTCCTGAGCTGGGATCGCAGGGGACGCTTCCAGCTGCGGCCGATAAAGGGCACCGTGAGAAAGGCGCAACCGGACGGCAGCATCGTCACTCGCCGAGAGGCGGAGGCGGTGTTGAATACACCGAAGGAACGGGCGGAGAATCTGATGATCGTAGACCTCATTCGCCACGACCTACACGGCGTCCTCGACGGCCAGGAGGACGATAACAGCGCCGGAGCTACGAAAGTCGCCGATGGCGTAACGGTCACTAAGCTCATGGGGATCGAGGAGTACGAGACTGTATTCCAGCTCGTCAGTGTCATCGAAGGTCGTATGGGGGCGCGGATGTCCCGGGACGGCTTCACGGGCATGGACGTCCTCAGCCGTTGTCTACCCCCCGGCAGCATGACTGGCGCGCCGAAGAAGCGCAGCGTCGAGATACTGCAGGAGATCGAGAGCCGTGCTGACGAGACGGGCGGGATGGGCGAGCGAGGCGTGTATAGTGGCGTGCTAGGCTATTGGAGCGCGTGTGGAGCTGGGGATTGGAGTGTCGTTATCAGGAGTATGTGGCGGACTGACGAGCTGGGCGACGGCGGGAGGGAGCGATGGCGGATCGGGGCTGGAGGTGCGGTGACGGCGCTGAGCGATCCGGAAGGGGAGTGGGATGAGATGGTGATAAAGCTGGATAGTACGCTGGCTGCGTTCCTGTAGGGACGTCGAGATGCGGTTGTATATATATCGGGCTATGTGCCTGGGTCTTGTATATAGTATTAGATGGACGGTCGAGCGGCTTCTGTATTAGCATGAATATGTAGCGATCACCTCTCTCATTATATCATCAATGATAATACTTTAAATCACGTCTGTCTTTGAGGTGTAGTGTCTAGGTGGTATGGACCGAATGTGAGGACCGATTAACGCCAATAGAATGGTCGCGATAACGATAATGCAAGGACTAGCTAGCTGAAAGACGTCAAGCGAATAGATCATACAAAAGTTGAAGAAATACAGGACAAAAGACGCAGATGCAGAATAAGAGAAGATCCAAAACCAGCCCGCCAGTCTGCGATAACCCACCACCAACCTTCCTGAACCCGATAAGTTTGTATAGATAAAGAATAATATGCTATGGTATACCATCCACATGCCTCACAAATGCACCGAAAGCCCCTGGACCACCGACGCTACATGCTACCGAGTGTTACGCCGGAACGGTGGGTGCCTCCCCTAAAAGTCACTCTCCTCCTGGAAGAACATGGTAAACGCAATGATCGTGCCATAGATCAGCAGGCCGCCAATGATGCTCATCGCCATGGCGCCCCACTGAATGATGTCGGCGTGCGCGAGGACGGCTGGTAAGGCGATGCCCATCGTCACGAGAAAACCCGTTAGGAAGCGGCCGAGGTCCAGGACGCCCGAGGCGGAGGAGCCGGAGTCCATGAAGTCGTCGTTGTAGGCGGAGGCATAGCGGCCGCAGATGGCGTTGGGGAGGGGGGCGAATAGGTAGGTTGCGACGACGAAGAGGGGGGAGTATTGGGAGTAGAGGGCCGAGGAGAGGATGACGAGGAGGAAGCCGATGGCGAGGACCTAGCGCGGGAGTGTGTTAGCGGTGAGACACCTAAAGCGATGAGAGTGAAGAGCTGTATGGTGTGATAGGTGTATGCAACTGAGGTTTGGTGGCGGATTTGAGGCTGATGTCGGTGGTTGAGATGTAGTGTATGGGGAATTAATTAGGTGCACCTACAAAGGAAAGGGCGATGATGGTCTTGAGGCCGGCGTGGGGCATCGTTGCGATAGCGGCAGACGGCCGAGCGAGGTTGCAGATAGCGGAATGGCTCAGGCGAGGTAATAGGCTACGGGGCCTGCATCCAGCGTCTCAGACAGCTGGCGTATTGGAGAGGGCGTGGAGATGCCGTTGATAGGGATGGATGGGATGGCCGATGAGGGTTGTGATGACGGTGGTGATGATGAGGCTGGGTGTTTGCGCTTGTTTGGCCTAATTAACGGACGGCAAGCCGGCGGGATGAAATGACGCGCCTCTCGCACTAGCCACCGCCGCTGAGTAAGCGCACCGCCACAACAGCTAGCTGCACGTCCCACCAAGCTGCCCTTCACCTTCAACCTGGCCGCGTAGACACCTCCTCGTCCCGTCCATCATCACCACCCCGCCATCTGCTCCCTGCGAAACGACGGCTGCTCTACCCACCTGAGCTCATCTACCTTGGCTTTAACGAATTGTCCCGTCGCTAGTTGGACGCAATCACCATGTTTCGGAACAACTACGATAACGACTCTGTCACATTGTAAGAGCAGCTTGGGCGTGCCCGCTGTTGGATATATAAGCTCTTCTACACGCGGTGGATATTTTCGCTGACAAGACTATCCGGGCAGCTCCCCGCAGGGACGCATATTCCAGGTCGAGTATGCTCTTGAAGCCATCAAACAGGGCTCTGCTGCAGTCGGGCTGCGCTCGAAAACCCATGTTGCTCTAGTTGCTCTGAAGGTGCCTCACCTCACCCCACCTTCCACCTATTAATTCCACGACAACGGACGCAGAAGCTAACGGACTGGATATCTACAGCGGAATGCGGAGGAGCTAGGGTCCTACCAGAAGAAGATCATCCCAATCGATAAGCACCTCGGCGTCGCCCTCGCCGGTCTTTCACCGGACGCCCGCGTTCTCTCCAATTTCATGCGTCAGCAGTCCATGGCATCGCGTCTGCTCTACAAACGCCCCGTACCCGTCGCCCGCGTCGTAAACGCCATCGCCGACAAGGCCCAGGTTAACACCCAGCATTACGGAAAGCGGCCGTACGGCGTTGGCCTGCTGATTGCTGGCGTCGACGAGACGGGCCCCCATCTGTGGGAGTTCCAACCCAGCGGGCAGATCCTGGAGTACTTTGGCGCAGCGATCGGTGCACGCAGTCAGTCTGCACGGACATATCTGGAACGCTACTTCGAGTCGTTCCCGGACGTGTCGAGAGACGAGCTCGTGGTTCACGGCTTGAAGGCTTTGCGGGACACGCTCCAGCAGGACCGGGAGCTGACGACGGACAATACTAGCATTGCGATCATCGGAATCGATGAGGACTGGAAGCAGTATGATGGGCCTAAGGTCAAGCGGTTCTTGGATCTGCTGGGCGAGGACGGCACGCGTAGTCAACGGGCTGCGAGAATGGATACTGCCGTTGACGTTGGTGGAGAAGGTGAAGATGACGACGAGCTAGCAGCACTGCTAGGGCCGCAAGAGGGCACGAGCGCGATGGATACTACGGAATAGATGGATGCGATGCATACGTATATCGATCGTAGCTAAAGAGCATCGATTCGGGTCGTAGGGATGATATCTGGCTGTCTATACACGCGCCCGCGCTAGCTTGTCTAGCTATCGAACATAGGAATATATTCTAGTGACGATTGTACATGTACACCAATAGTACGCGTCCAGCCCAGGCGCCTAGTAAGCAGACCATCGAATCGCTCCTGCAGTCTCCTCAGACGAACTCAAGCGGCTTCGCTGCCGATTCGCTTTTAATAGTACGTGTCATAACATATTGCGTTGGGCGTTTGACGCTGCTGCGTCGATGGAGCTCAAGCTCCCTTGCCCTGTCAACTGCAGCCGAAACACTCGACCAGCATCGAACCTCGACTTCATATCCTTCTACTATCTTCATACTTACTTATATAAGCCATCGCACGGCATCGTCCTTGGATAGGAGCTCCAGCTTCCTCCGTCATGCGAATTCACACCATCAACTCACGATATCCCCCGAACCGCTAGGACCTACACACGCCGCCGATTGATCACGAGAGCCCGACCTCCCTCCGGCTCCTTCCCCTGCCTGTTCCACAGCTGGACGTACGCGGACGGACGTACGGTGCAGCGCAGCATGCCGACGCCCGATCCACTCTCGTTTACCGCGCCGTCGCACATTCGCGTGCTTCTCGCGCCCGTGGGTAGGATCAAGAGAGCCAAGTTTTACGAATTTGTCGAGCGACTGCAGGCGGTGAATACCGTGCGTTTGGAGGATGTCAGTCTGGATTCGCGAGGGGCAAGAAGTACGTCTGGTCTCGTGGGTCCTCCCACCCTTCCATTGTTATACGCTATTATAATGATTGCTTAGCATCAGCTTGTGATCAATCAATTGCTGACTGTGGAGGGGTGTTTCCAATGTAGCTACGTTCTCGCCGCTGTCGTTTCCGAACGGACAGATAGTGTATGCGCTTACGACGTCGTATAATACCGAACATGAGTATCTCGACGGCCTGGAGATGCACCGGCGGACATACATGGTATGCCCATTGGCTTTTGTCACTGGATCTTTTGGGGGATACTTTAGCTGTGGGAGCTAGCTTTGGTAGCTTGGGCTAAGCAGGGTGCGGGTTAGGTTATCGCCATTGCCGATTTCACGGAGCGTAACAGTGTCGCCGATCTTCGAGCTGGTATACAGGATTTGATGTTCCAGGTATATACCCGTATACCCGAGTTTTGCTACTGGGTCGAGCTACTGGGTGTACTGTACTGATCGATGGGCGTAGTATCCGAAAGCTCTACTATTCCCACTCGTCGTCTTCGATACACCTATATCCGACGACCTATTCTCGCGAGATACCCACCTCTGGAAGGAAGATGGCGAGCTTTCTTCCAACGTTGCCGACTATCCGAAACTCACGATCGCTGTACCATCAAAATACGAGTCCGGGACCGCGTCGATCAAGACTGTCATGTGCGATCTATCGTCGCTGCTGCTCTATGCATTTGCCGGCTTGTCGAAGAGTCTGCAGGGGCTACCTACAATCGACGCCCCATTAGTGGGAGAAGAGAGGGCAGCCAAGATGGCGCGAATGTCCATGCCGGTGGGATTGAGTCCTCAAAACCCGGGATTCGGTCATCTCGGTGGCGTGGGAAATAGGTTGAGCATGACTGGGTTTGGGAGAGAGAGCATGACGGAGCGGGAGCGAGTGAAAGGGAAAGCTAGGATTAATGTCGCCATTGCGAATCTACATCTCATGGCCGGATTTGTCACAGAGGCGTTCCGACAGTATGATTGCCATGCCACTCTTCGATATCCAAACGTATACTAACCTGTGGTAGGTTCACCGAAGCTGCAATTGCGGCAAAGAATAATAGCGACTACCTCTGGCACGGTAAGGCGCTGGAGGGCTTCGGCATCTCCCTAATCATCATGGCGTATATGGGACTCGAGATCCAAGTCCCAACTGTCGTCTTCCCTGCAAACACGCCTCTCGCCGAGACGAAGTGGAAGCTGAACGGCGCGCTGAACGAGACGCACGATTCATTGTTCGGGATGATCCCCGAGCTGCTCAATACTATCCTCGGCCTATACGGTCGTGCGGGTACATTCAATAATGAAACTGCACCGGCGGTGGTACAGTCCGAGACTATTATACGGTTCTGCAAGCTGCTCGTTGTCTCCTGGCAGTGCAGCGGGCTGACCGCCCAAGCTCTCTCGCATGTCGTAGTGGGCACACCGATACCCCCTAATCCCGAAAAGCAACAACCGCTGAAGAACCTATCACGCGCAGACATTGCGGCGCTGGTCATGAAGGCATACCCCACCAACCTCCATACTCTAACTGTGTTTGATGCGTCGAGTATCTTAGGTGGCATGGCAGCCGTATTGGAGAAAATCGACTTCAAGCGGAAGAAGGCACTAGTTACGCGAGAATTGCTCAAGTTGCTGGTACCCAGCTTGATCCAGGCGAGAGTTGTGGGTGCCGCTGAGACTGGACTGCACCCGACAGTTGCGGGTGGAGAGGAGTTTCGACCTGCGAGCAGGAATGGTCCCTCGCGTCCTGGAAGCCCGCAGTCTCCCGGTAGCGAAGAGGGACTGGACGGCGACGAAGCTGATATCGTCCGGACAAGTCGGCTGTTGGACGACCTATGCACGGCATATGGCATCTCGCAGGACACCTTGTCGAAAGCGATAGATGCATCGTCGGACGACGAGAAGAACACGCTGCTACGGAAAAACCTGGCTGACTCGTATCATTCTCGGAATTTCGGGTGGTTGAGCTTGAAAGTCGGTGTTTTGCGGTCTTGCATACTCCTGACAGAAGCGATACCTGACTATGAGGCGATACTACGGTATACGACGAAGCTACTGGAGATTGCGGGGACGGAGCTCAGCAAGGGAGAGCAAGGCAAGCTTGCGGAGAATTTTACGAGAACAGTGGGACTGGCGAGGAAGAGCGGGCTAGATGAAGACATGGGCGGCGTGGCTGACTATTGGGATGACTATCTGCTACGGGACGTCGAATTGATGGAGTAAGTTTCCGCATAAGAACATCGACGTGCCTGTGATACTAATAATTGCAGGTCACAAATTTGGAAGCCGCCGATACCGCATTCACCAGCTGAGCTGGCAAATGCGACGGACTCGAAGAGCCCGTTCATATACAACCCTTTCGCGTCCAAACATACCACTGTAACATCCCTTTCATCCACAACCGTCAAGACGCTGCTAGTCGAGTCTGAACCCGTCGACTTCCTAATCACACTGCAGAATCCATTCGATTTCGAGGTTCAAGTGGACAGCGTAGCTCTCGAGGTCACCGGCGTCAAATTCGAAACACTACCAGCGAGTCTAGTCATCGGCGCATACCGACAACATACCTATATCATCACAGGAATACCGCATAGTGCTGGGACCATGCGGCTTCAAGGTGCGAAGATCAGGGTCTACGGCTGCAAAGAGCGGTTCTTCCCTATCGTGCCGGACGTGCGCATGGTACCTGTGGATGGAGACGATAAGGTGAAAAGGGTTGGTCTCGGCGCATTGAAGCTAGATCATCCACGGCCAAAGTCCCACATCTCATCCACCTCGAACAATGCTACGATCCGCGCGAGTCAAATACCACCGCCGAATGTCGGGCCCGATTTGAAGCAGCTGCTCATCACGGTGATACCGGCACAGCCTAAGTTGACGATAACGCATACGAGTCTCCCGCAAAACGCAATTATGGTCCTCGAGGGTGAGAAGCAAGTGTTCACAGTGCATGTTAAGAACGAGAGCGAAAGCGTGCCTGTGGACTTCGTGGCGATCAGTTTCGTGGATAGCACGACGGAGCCTGTGACGAATGCGATCTCGCAGAAGCAGGGGCTTCCGGCTGAGGTCTACGAACTTGAGGTTATTCTATACCGCAAGAAGGCGTTTGAATGGGTGCATGTCGACGATGAAGTGATGATTGCACCTGGCGGCAAGGGTGTCTTCCAGGTGCAAGTGTTGGGAAAACCTGGGTTGACGAGCGGCAAGGTTATTCTTGACTATGGGTTTGTCGGCCGGGGCGAAGAGAAAGAGGGTACTGGTATAACGGGGAGCAAGTGGTATACACGGCGGACGGAGACGGAAGTCACGGTTACGGTCAACGCGGCGATCGAGCTTGTCCGGATGGACTTCCTACCGTGGAGCGGTGTTGGCTCATCGATGCTCGCGGCGTCCGCATCACAGCCACAGACGCCGGTACAACCGAATTACACAACCAGCGAAGTTTCCGGCCCGCGGCTACCGGAGCGGAACGAGCAGGTGCGGGAGCTGTTCTCACGATTGACAAACGTGGCGGCACCGAGTACCTATGCGCTCGTGTTGGTGGACGTGCGCAATTCCTGGCCGCATCCGCTGCGGGTGTCGATGTTTTACCATCCATCTGCGGAGGATAGTAGTTGCGGTGGCGACGACATGCGGTTTACGGCGACCGACACGATACCCGCTGGCCATTCGACGAGGTTGATATTACCCTTGAAGCGAATATACGTTGCGAATCCGACGGCGCCGATCCCAAGTCTTAGTAAGACGCAGAGGCAGTATGTCGTCTCGCTGACAAAGGTGTCACCGGAGCTGGAGAGGGTCACGCGCGAGGGCTTCTGGTACAAGGAGGCCGTGCTGGCGAGAGTTAGCGGCTGCTGGGAGGAGGTCGGGACGGAGCGACAGGGGGTTGTTGAGTGTCGTAATTTCCGGATGGGTGGCAGCCGCGGCGTGGATGTGGTTAAGGCAGACGAAGTCGACGTCGGGGTTGGCCTTGTCGAGGGCGCCGAAGCGTGCGTGAAGAGCGTTGGTAGAGGACGGTGGGGTGTTAAGACCGACGAGTTCTTCAAGGTTCGGGTCATGGTACGGAACCGCGGGACGAAGAAGGTACGGCTGATATGTCGCGTACTGCCGTGCCTGCGGTTTCTGGGCGGCGGGAGTACGGCTAGCGGGGCGGTGAATCCGGGACTCGAGATGACGAGGCGGGTAGGCGTCAACGGAACGCTGCAGCGGTCGTTGGGGTGGGTGAGGGGCGGTGAGGAGCGCGTCGTTGAGATGGGGATGGTCGTGATTGCGGGTGGTGAATATGAGATTCTCGGATGCGTGGAGGAAGTTAAGGGGGATGATTACGATGAGGAGGCGGAGGAGCATGGAGCGAGGGCCAGTGGTGGGGCAGAGCCGTTGGAGGTTGAGCAGCGGCTGTTGGAGGAGATGTTGAGGGGCGAGAGAAAGGTTTGGTATGCGAGGGAGGTGTGTAATGTTGTTGCGAGCGATTGAGGGCGTGTATATGAAGAGCCACAGCGGAGCATTGTACATATATGTTGTAATGTCATGGGTATACGAGCTGTGACGGATGGGAGGCATTTAGTTTTGAAGAGGGGATTTCTGGATTTGTGAAGTTAAGGATTCTATCTTGGGAACGTTGGACTCGCCGTCTGGATTCCATTAGATATCCCGCTTCGTTTTTTTTATTATTCCTAACCTAGGTGTCTAGGCTTTAAGCTTTGCATCCAGCGTCTGATTTACGAGACAATATGTCTAGGCATATAGGCCTAAGACTCTTTTCAAGTATGGGGAAATCAAGCTACATTATATTATAGGTGCATGACTGCTTGTAATTTCAACGGGATATCTGCGACATCTCCAAGTCGCCCAGGTTATCCATCGGCTCAATTCGCGAATTGCGGATCGATCTAGTCTCGAAGCCCGGCCGCCCAGTACTCTCGACCGATGAACACTTTCCGCTTCTCACGTTATTCGATATGAATAGAGAGCTGATTGCTTCCATAATTACATATGTAGGATATCACATAGATGGACGCCTATCGATATAACATGTGGAGATTTTTATGTGTACGAAGGGTTGTTGGATTAGTTGATATGTTCTATAAACAACCAGCAGCTTATGACATCTGGTCACTTGTTATAGTAATTGCGAGAACTAATTAATGTTCCGTAGGATCACCAGCTACAGACGCCGCCTGGCTCTGATTCTTATTGAGGTACCACGCGCCAATATACGTCAGCCCACCTTCCTCGTTCAGTAGCGTGGCGTTGGGCCCGATGCTGCTATGGTTGCTGCGTATTGTGCCGTACCACGTGTATCTTTCGATGGTAGGTAGGCGGTCCAGATAATCCATTGTTAAGTTGAAATACTTTTGCGTCGCTGGAACATTCTGATGGCTGTAAGCGACCTCGGTGAGCCAGAAGGACTGGGACTGGTTACGGAAGGTCTTGGTGAACTGGCCGATGCGGCTTGCTAGACCGTCAAAGTTGCCGTACCAGTGCAGTGGGATGAAGTCGAATGTGCAATCGTTGCATGCCGCGAAAAACCTAAACGGCGTCAACTTTATACTGCCAATTGATGAAGTGAAATGTTCGGCGTGTTCGTAGCTGGGAAACATACGATTTTAGCCAGGTGACTCCCGCCTGAGCGCCAGATACCGCAGGTGCACCAAGCTTGATGCCGAGCTCAGCGAGCGGCTGGATGTCTGTCTTCCAGCGAGCGGCTGCGGCGTCAGGTGTAATGTTGCTACCGCCATTACCCTTGATGTCTGGTTCGTTGAAACCTAAGACATGAGTGATATTGTAGCCCTGAGCGATGGCGTTCTTGACGTCGGCGATAAATGTGTTTTTATAGTTTCCCCAGAGCATGGGGACGAATTGTAGTTCGGTGGCACCACCTTCAAGGGCGGTAGACGGCTTGCCGCCATAGTTGTAGTACCACGTTAGTGGACTTTCGGGCTGTATCCAGTTCTGGTCATCGTTCGGGTATAGTTTGCTGGGGCAGTAGACCAGGCCGCGTTTGGGGTTTGGGTTCGGGCCGATAGGATTCGCGGCTGCAGCAACCAGGGTTGCAATAGCCAGAATGAAGCCGAGTGCTTGCAATTGAATCTTCATTTTGGACGGCAACGCAATATCGCGGATGAGAATCGACTAGGGCGAGATGAGAGAGCCAATAAGAGTGGCCAAAGTTAACATGGGTCGTCAACTTGGTATAAATATTAGCAGCGGTATCAGCCGCTGGGAGGCGTTCTACAACAACGCATTTCCGCCGTTGCATTAATATCACCGCTAGAAATAAGCTTAGTGTAACGGTAGGCACTCTACGACTACGCTCAGTTGGGGCTGGGGACTTCGGTAACGCTCAAAGCAGCATTGTTTTCCTTCTGCCTTTCCGGAATGATAGTGTATGATACATTGGCTGTTCATTATGCACTCTGGCAGGATACATCGCTGATCAATAACGAATCAATTCATTAAAAAGCAGGAAACCGAAACCATATTCGCGAAGCGAATTTAGATAGTGATGGATATCCTATCGCGGGAAAAGTCGGCCAGCTCGCAAGGACATGCCCTTTGGCGACAAATTTAAGTAATTTAATGCCTGTGTGACGGCGGATCGCTCAATACAACCTAAACGAGTGCATGAATTCAATCGCTTAGAGCGCCACGAATATAATAGTCCATGATATAGTACGGTTTCTGCATCGGTTAGTAAAAGGGCCGTAGGCTTTCGCCGCATATGGTTTAAAAAGGAATCGGGTGATAAGGTTCACCGCTTTGCTATATAAGTATATATGCATCTGCGATTCTTCCATGCAGGTGCCTGTGCCTGGATATCTCAACCTAAATTAGTATTCTGTTTTGCCTTAAGCTAGAGCCTGTATAATTGACCATCCAATTAAGCGATATATACATTACATACGGCTGGGGGATCTGTGAAGGAGATTATAACGCATGTGCATTTAGAATTGGAACTAATATCCCGGGAGATGCGTGGTTCCTTTGCGGTAGGGCCCGCTGGTCTGTAAAACCGTGGTTGCCACTGCACTATAGACTGCAGATTCCGGAAAATAAATAAGCGAACCCGGAACGATCGAAGAGCATCATGATCCACAACTTTCTTCCAATCGCCTCAATCCCGTGACGCCCTGCTTAGTAAGCTTTGGGATTCTACGTTTGGCGACATATTCAAGGATTGTTGTTGTTGGTTGATCACTCCTGTCATTTTGATGGTACGTGAAACAGGGTCGCTACAGCCTAGTTTAGCAGCGTGGCTTTGGGGGGATCAGCTGCTGGCCGAGTATCTTGCGGGCGGTGATATCTACTCGACATTCAAGACCGGATGTACAGGCACACTAGTTTCCCCCGCGAACGAATGACGGCTGACAGCAATAAGATACGCCACATGTACACATCTGGATAGACAAAATCCCAAGCTCCCGGGCAAGCCTATGTGTAGCTCCAATTCGTATGTATGGACCCTGTCCGGATAGAATCCGTACCACGTTACGGAGTAAGGCGGCTTGATTACCTTATCGGCACTGTATATGTGCGACAGAAACTTCATCTCTTGGGCCACCCCTACGACCATCTAAAATCTTCGGCCAGCGCCGGGTTTGGATTTCGCTATCCTCTTTCTTTTTTTATTCTCCCTTTTTAAACTTTGATTTTCCTTTCCATTTTGTTCAATTAGGGGGTCTCACCTCTGGCGTCAAGGCCACTCCTCGAATCATAAAGTGTTGACCGTGTTGCAATATCAGTACGAGCCGGACTTAAGATCAGGCGCGACTGCTAAACGCCGACGCCCCTGACGCCCGTGAGACTTGCTGGCTGGCCTGGCTTGCCACTCGCCGCCGAGTGGAGCCATGCAGACTTGCATATGAAACGTCACAAACCGAGCTGGAGACGCGGCGGTGCTCCAGCCGTACCGTCAAACTCCACTCGCATCTCCAGCGTCCCTCCCTCGAATCCTTCTCTTAAGTTCTCTCCTGGCCATTTGTCATCCGATCGATCGATCCCCCGGTTGCGGTAGTTTGAGCGAACGCGGCAATTGCCCTGTCTGGCGCTGTCTCCTGGAGCTGACGACGTCTTGCCTTCTCGAAATTTCGTCGCGGAGTTTGATATATACGATCTATAGACATTTTATATATACCTAGACTATAAAACGCGGTCTGCTGCTCTTTCCAACTGGAGCGGCTTAGTTCTGTCTTGGTAAGCAGGCAAGATAGTCCATCCCTTCATCGAATCAACAGTGCCAGAGCCGCGTCGTAAGCTTGTCAAAAGGCAGTTTGGAGACAGAACGGCGAGGCGAATAAGTTGTGGTCTCCTGCGCCAACGTGGAACTAGGACCCCACGTGGATATATCGCGGAAGAACCCGCTGACACCAGTGTCAATAGCAGCCCGGACCTCCTCGTGCCACACTCCTCAAGGCTTCCCGCATGGGCTCAACCTCATAGCCCTAAAGGCCATATACCTCCTCTTATCCGCTACAATCTTCTCAGCCCACAGGCTGTCCTGAGGAATATCGACCTTTTTCTCTCTTCTTCTCCAGTTCCGACCTGACCATCATCCATACATCCTTCTGCAAACATATATCACGAATCGACTTACTTCTTTTCACTCGTTTGGTAAACCCAGATCGCTTTCAATATGTCTGTCATAGACTACAACTCGCTGCGGCAGTCGACTCTCGGCTCCGGAGTCGATGAGGAGGCTGTCACGGTTAATACGCGAGCTCTGGTATGTATCTGTACCTACCCGGCGCTGCGTCGTCTGCGGCCTACCTGATGCTGACGCTTGCTTGTCTTAGATCGACAAAGTACTTGCTCGATACTCTGGCGAACACACCACACTACGAGAGCTGCTACAGAATGCGGCGGACGCGAGCGCGAAACGCGTGGAGATACGATACGAGACTGCCGGCCTGGCCCCTTCCGACTCGGTCGATACAAGCTCCATGAACGCTACACAACGGAAGAATGAAGAATTGAAACGAATGTTGAAGAGCAAGTGCAAACGCATGCTCGTCAAAAACGATGGAATTCCGTTTCGGGAAGAAGACTGGCAACGATTGAAGAGGATCGCTGAAGGAAATCCGGACGAAACTAAAATTGGTGGGTACTATTCAGTTGACTATTTTGGTGGGATGGCGAGCTAAGATGACTGTGCAGGTGCCTTTGGTGTTGGCTTCTACAGCGTTTTCGACGAGTGCGAAGAGCCCTTCGTATCGTCCGGTTCGCAAGCAATGGCCTTCTACTGGAAAGGGAATCAGCTATTCACACGGAGAGCGAAGCTACCGCAACATGACCCCATGACGACCTTCCTCCTCGAATACCGACAGCCGGCCGACCCACCACCTTTGGTTTCGCTCTCACAGTTTCTTGCGACCTCTCTCACTTTCGTCTCGCTAGAACAGATAGACTTGTACATCGATAACCACTGCGTCACATCGCTAAAGAAGAACAAATCTCCCGCCAACCCACTTTCGCTACCGTCGACAATATCGACGTCCCAAAAAGGAACCGGAGCAATGCTCAAGATTATCGGCGTTGATTCTGAGAGCGTCCAGCTTACCGCTAACGTCATGGGGATCGTTATTTACAAAGAGAAGCCGAAGCTTGGACAAACGGTCGTTGATACTGTCGGCGGCGGCTTCAGAGGGTTCTGGCAACGGCTTGCGGCACCAGCGGTTTCCAGCGGACTTAAGGATCTTTCCCGACAGAGCTCATCCGGAAATCTAAACGATACAGTCGATCTCTCTAAGGTTACAACAAGCACGATTTTCTTGAGGATAGCTACTGCGAATCTCCAGTCGAATGTTTCGTCCAGCTTTGCCACTAATCTCGAACGTGCGACCAAAAAGCCACCACCACGAAGGACACAATGCGCCATTCTAACTATGTCGAAAGACGAGTTGGACGCCTCCGAATCCGCGGATACGAAGTCGGAAACCTTCATATTTGCGAATGTCCTACCTACTAAGCTTGGCAAGATATTCATAGGATTCGCGACGCACCAAACTACGGCGATCCGAGCACATTTTGCCGCGCACAGCGTCATTCCAACCGTTGAGCGTGAGAGCATAGACTTCAATGCTCGATATGTCAAAGACTGGAACGCCGAGATGCTACGGATGGCTGGTATCTTGGCCCGTATCGTCTACTATTACGAGATGGGGACGTTGCGCGGAAGAATACAGAGCGGAGAGGGAAAGCCAGCATCAGTCGCAGACGCTTGGCATAAAGTCGCTTCGTCTGCACTGCACATCATGAACATGTTCACCTTCGTCGAGAGTACACCGAGTCCAGTTGTCGGTCAGATCGTCGAAGAGGCCTTTTGGCAATGCTCGAATACAATGGACGTCATCAGCACAAAGGGTATCCTGCCGAGCCATACCGTTCGGATCATTCCGAAAGGTGCGGAGGAAATTAGTAGTTTCCTATCCGGGATCCCGTTGCTGCCGCCATCCGTTCAAGCAGATGCGCCGGGTTTCGTCAAAGCTCTGAGAGTCTATGGCTTCATTCACGAGTTCTCTCTCAGGGATATGAAGAAAGAGCTCGAGAACAAGGCTTTGACGGCTTCTCAAATGGTCACTTTCCTGAAGTGGCTTGCCAAAAAGTCGATGTCTGGAGACGTCACAGAAGAATTTGTTCAGGAGTTGATCAACGTTACTGTCGCAAGTTCTACCAATCCGGATGAACCCGAGTCAGAAGAATCCGGCACACCGATAGCGCTGGTGCACATCAAGACCTTTGTTACGCCTGCAGTTCTTCCGCCTGAGATGCCGGTACCACCGACTTGTATCCCATTCTCTCTCACCAAGACGATGAAACGCGAGGAGCTTCAAGCTCTTGGTTGGAAGGAGTTGGAATTGGTGGATTGGGCTGTCTATCTGGCCTCGAAGGATACTTTGGAGCAAATCGGGCTAGAGCATAATATAACTCTGTCGCCGACATTTGCTGCTCAGTTCCACGCCATCTTGGCCAGAACATGGCGGAAGCTATCTCACACGGACAAGAATGCTATCGCAACGGCATTGAAAGCGATTTCCTGTGTGCCTTCCAGCAAGGGCATGCGCAAGCCTGGCGAAGCATACTTTCCAACTGTCAAAATATTCAATGACTTGCCGATCATTCAGGCGATGTACGGGGTGAAGGAAGATTACCTCGTTGCTCTGGGAGTTCGAAAGACCCTCGAGCTGTCGCTTGTCCTGCAGCGCCTCCAAGCCAAAGGCGACGATTCTGCCGCAACTTGGAGCGCTTACGATCTCATCAAGTACTTTACCAGTGTCAGCCAGGATATTCCTCCGGAGGACATTCTAAAGCTGAAGCAAACCCCGTTCTGCAAAGCTGAGGGGGATGAGAAGAAAGTCTACCGTGCTATGGACCTCTTCGTTCCGAAGCAGGATCTGCGAGACTTGGAATGTCCTATCATCCAATGGCCTGGTGGTGCTCAGAACTGGCGGGGTGGACAAACCGCCGAGGAGAAGTTTGTGATGAGGCTTGGGCTCAACATGTTCCCAAACATTACCTATCTCATCCAAGTGTTTACAGGAGGTGATGAAAGGGACCTTGTGAAAGCACATGCAAAGCGCGAGAAGGCCCTAAAATACTTTACCACGAATTTTCTGGTCAACAACTACAACAGCTATCAACTCGGCGAACAGAAGGTCCCGTTCCTGCCTCTCGAAGGACCGAATGCGCAGCCTGGGATCCCGCGCCTTGCAACTCCCGCCATGTGCTACACTAATCCTCGTGCATCTGTCTTGGGCGTTCCCATTCTACGACAGGATCTCAGAGACCACGCTGCCAAATTTGGTGTCAAATCTGACCCACCGATGGACTTCGCGGTCAACAAGTTGATCCAGCATCCTCCGATCACCGTTGCAGACGCAAAGACGACTTTCAGCTACTTCGCGACTAGACTGTTGGAGATCAACCAGTCACATGTCGAGAGGCTTGGAAAGGCTGCGATCGTCCCTTTGGTCAAGAACGGGCATGTCAAGTTGACCAATCCTCGGAACTGTTTCTTGGGCGGTGACAACAGCCAATTCACGGACGTCTTTGACTTTGTCGACTTCGGGGCAGATGCTAACCCGTTCCTGATGAAATGTGGCTCTAAACTTGAGCCTACGATCTCCGAAATCGCCTACATGCTCACCAGAGATGCCGAGAGGCTCTTAGCGTCATGCGAATCGGACGTCAAGTACCTCAACATCCTCAGAAGGGTTGCTGAAGCGTACCAAGAGTTGAAACAGGACCGTGTCTTGCACAAAGCGATGAAACAAAGCAGGTTTCTGCTCGCTACGATCGAAAAAACCGATAAAGACGGCGAAAGCGACCTGATCGACCTTGAGGAAGAGAAGAACATCAAAGAGTATCAACTTGCTAGTGCGGATGAGATTGTCATCGTCGACGACTTTATCATCTTCAACATCTTCAAGGGCGACATACTGGCGTGTCCGCAGGAAGAGGCATTGGAGAGCTTCTATACTGGCCTCGGTTCGAGTCTTGTTTCGAAGCAAGTTGCTCTGGAGTGGACGATTGGTAGAATCCTTCAGGACCCCTCCAAGAGCAAGAAGCTTCGGGAACTTTGCCTCGAGCGGTGTCGGCTCTTCTTCCACAACAACCACTCGCTTGTCAAACACGATATCAAGTGGCTGGAGGCGAACCTGGAGGTGTGGATTGTAGGCTCAATCAGGCTTCGCAGGACCTTGCAATCGCAGAGAGGTACAAGGAGCCATGTGGAGAAGACAACAGCTGCAATCGTCAATTCCAAGGACAAGAACAACGCCATCCTTCACGTCACCCAGGATTATACGGTGTTTGATGTTGCCGCTCAGCTTATGAAGTTGATCCTTGTCAAACCGAAGCCCCATTCCTCACTTTTACTGGAGAGCTTGCTCAGCACTGATCTGTACACGTTGAAGAGCCGCGGATACAACGTTGATCGGATTTTGAGATTGAAGAAAGAGCAGGAGATGAGGGTTGCGGAGGAACAAAAACAGCGGATGCTAGAGGCTCAGAAGAAGAAAGCCGAGGAGGAAGCGGAGAAGAACGCATTCCACGCGGTGACGACTACTAATGATGAAAAGCCGCCTCCGTACACGGATGAAACCCAACTTGGTACTGGAATGGCTGCAACACCACCCCGCCATAGAATGCCGGGTGCTTTCGATTCTCCTGAAGATCTGGCTCGTCCGCCGCCGCCGCCGCCATCAGACCTCAATCGACAGCTAGACGGTCAACGGAGGAGCGGCCTGTTCAACCGCCTCAGAAGTGGATTAGGGTTCGATCGGGACGACGCGAATAAACCTACTGGACAGCCACAAGAGCTTCTAGGTGGATTGCTCGGGCGACCTGGATCTACCACGCCTCAGCCAACCACGAACTGGCAAGATCCAAATGGAGAGGTCAAGGCAACTCCTCCGGAACTACTCAACCAGACGCTTAAGAATGCAATCGGGGCCCTCAAGCCGTACGGAAGCAACAGCCACTTCTCACCGCCATCAACCAACCAAGTCATGGAACAGAACACGTACTGCGATTCAAGGCCGCCAACGGATCTTGTCAAGGTCTGCCAGCTCCCCACGGAAGTCGACTTCTTCCTCCTGGACTCCCTTTCAGAGGTCGACAAGCAGAAATTCGTGGGCGACAACCTCTCCGACCTCATCCTTTTCAGCCGAGTGATTTCAGCACTCGCTAAGGGCGTGTTTGAAATGCCGCTCAAGAAGATCCAGCTCTACTACGACAAGTCACGCACGATTGCGTTCAACACTAACGGTAGCTTGTTCTGCAATTACTCGTACTTCATGCAGCTGCACGCCGCGGCGATCAAAGATGGCCATCAGAACGCCGAGGGCGATGCGTTGATCTACTGGTTCGTGGTTTTGTGCCATGAGATTGCGCATAACTTGGTTTCGGACCACAGCGCCGGCCACTCATACTACACGGAGAGCTTTGTGACGCAGTACATGATGAAGTGCATTGCTGTCATGAATAAGGGCATCGACAAAGTCGACGGGCAGAGGCGTTTGTCGCCGGCACCGAGCAGATTCCCGGTCAATGCGGCGAACGGGAGCGGCTCTAGGAGGAGCCCTGCACCGGCGGTTAGTGGGTGGTTCTAGGAGCACTCTGCAGCACTCGGATCTGCGGCCCGAAATGAGAATGAATTAGAAGAGGAGGAGGAGGAACAATTGGCACGAAAGCGGAGGAGGGCGGAATAGATTTATTGAGGCTGTGCGTCTTCTCCCTTCTCTTTTCCTCCATCGTTTCTAATTTTACTGTTACGCTGCTCTTATACTAGCATGCATGCATGGCAATGAGCGAGAGAGTCACGGCGTGTGTTAGATACTGACATTTTTTCTACCGTTTTGATATTACTCTGCATCGTTATGGAGTTTCGCGCGGCGACCTCATTTACTACATGTATACATAGTGCAGGAATCTGTTTACGGCGTTGAGACGGCGGAGGACGTATGATAGAAATAAATGATATTCAACGTGTAACAATTGTTCAAAGCATTACAGTAGACAAAATGGCTTGTAGCTCATATAAAACCAAACCCCATCATTACTCTCCCTTCATGATCAAAATCCGCCCTCACGATAACCATTAGCTTCGGGGCGAAGCCGCCCCGTGCGCTTGACCCGCAATCGTTTGTATCTACCCATGTTGTACATTTCCACTTTCCTCGGGTTGACGGTAGAGGTCACAGTGGAGGTCCCCTCGGGTTCGATAGCGGGACATTCGGTCGGGAGGATGACTTTGATACCCCAGCCGGGGTCAATATCACTCATTATCCCGCCGAACAGAGAGCACTGGTCGAACAGTAGCTCGTGCTCGTCAGCCGCACTCATCCCTTCCGCGGTTAGTATCCCTCCGATTTGTGCCACGATCGTTGAGAGAAGCTGGCGGAAGGTTAATTTGCGGACATCAGCTTCAGGCGTAGTAAGTCGGAGGGTGCGGAATGAACACTGGACTAGGTGTGTCTTTCTGCGATGCAGGCAGACTGGGAATCCGTCGTTCTTTACATCTTCGAATATATCGGTTGAATTGAGGGTAGCGTCGTGTGGAATGTATGGCGAAAGAAAGGGCTCGTCGAGGAAGCCGCAGGGAGATATATCCATCGTGTAGATGCTGGGCTGAGTCAAGTCCGCAAAAAGCCGTTCACACGTTGGCTTGCATCGTTGTGTATCTGAGAATTGTGGACTTATATGGAAGTTAGAATGGATGCTGACGAGCGGGTCGATGCTTCCTGAGTATATGTACTGGCCATGGGGTGTCCAACGTCGAGCGAAGCGGTGGAAGCTTATGCTTGTGACTGCGCCATTGCGGATCTTGCAGCCAAGCCAGCTATGGTCTGGTCGAAGCAACGAGTGGATGCCGGAGTGTTTGAATCGAATCTGCTCGTGGGGAGTGTTGCTTGAGTAGCGGGTTTTCTGGGCGGTGATGGAGGTACTGAGGAGGGTGTTCCAGAAAGTGCAGACGAGGCTAGTGGAGACTTGGTCCTCGATGCTGGGAAGGTAGGAGAAGATTCTGAGGTGTAACTCAGGTGGAAGAGACAGTACCGGGCATGAAGAGGATGAGAGTGAGAACTCGTATCGATCTGACATTTCAGGCAGCGTATAGAATTAAGATTTATATATAAAATACGCGTAAAATATGGTGATTCGAACTACAGTCGCCGAAACTACCCGACGAGAGATGGGATGATTTGGTGGCTTTGCAGATTTCGAGGGTAGCTGTCGTGCCTGGGAACAGTACCGATGTATGCATGTGGAGGCAAAATACCAACCGATTAATATACTCTATCGTGCCTACCTAGCTGCATGATTTCAGGCACGAAATGTTCAGGGCGGACGCGAGGCTGCTAAATTTTTGGGTACCGTTACACAGATCTGTAGCTCGCCGACATACAGGGGTGTTGATTGTGGTACAAGCTATCCAGAAGAGCTTTAGTCTATCCTATCCGTGGCGTTAGAGGATTTTATTGCATTGCATTCATGGCTTAACAAGGGCCCTTCTAGATCAGATTGATTCAAGGAACTACGGATGGTGCAATCGATCCTAAAACAATGCGGCGGATAGGCATTGGAAGGCTGGGAGAACAGTGCATCTATGCATGATGCTTGGTCTGTTCGTAACTCAGGGCGTTGAATGCCGCTTGCACTGTCGATATTGCGAGTGGCACTAAAACGATAATACTTCCTATGGTCGGATTATATCGCAAGACTCGATGTGATCTAAGAACTTAAGTGCTACAGGGCTAAGCGTTGCGTCGTCTGCGTCGTCGAGGCGGGACATGTATATCATCGGGTGCAGAGCTTTGCCCTGTATACTGTTTCCTTGGGACCATCAGTGCGATCCGCAGTGGGGCGATAGATTTTGTGATACAAACAGTATATATGGTTCCGGAATTATTCCTAACCTAGCTTAAGTGTATACTATTGAGCGATAGGAGCTCAAAAACTGGATCTACCCATCGATCATGCATATGTCGACCAATATGGGTGGATGGAGACTGCTATTTTTCCTCCGCCAAGCCCTCGGAGGGGCAGCGTCCCCGAGACTACTATTTTTCCATTTAGCAATGTTTTCTCCGAATATTTCAATCTAAGCCAACTCTAGGCTGCCCTATCCAATCCTTGTAACACTGCGAGGCGTGGTGTAAAAATGTGCAAAAATACTATTCGCAAATAGTGCAAAAAAGAATCTACAACAGTCAGGATTCGCGTCCCGTCACCGATGACACTACTAATTGACCGATACGAGGCTTGTGTAAGGCAGAGCGGACGGGATACCCAATTTTCCTCGTTCTGTGGTCGTAGATGCCAATTTTGTTCTGACCGCGTTATATCAATCATAGTAAATTAGCCGAAGCATAACATCGCCCCAAGAGAGTTCTTCTGGGAGCTCTCGGTGAGATTTTCCAGGGTCCACCTTGAACTTGCTCATATACTTATCGAGGGTAGTCCGAGCCATGCTGATGGCGTCGACGTAATTAATAGTCTTGTCCTCGACTTCTAGTACTTAAGCTAATCAAGTCTGCTATAATTACGGCTATGATCGCTTTTGTGAGCATGGTCCCGACTGCGATCACGGTCGCGACTGTGACTAGGTTCCACACACAACTACACATCACTAGAAGAGGTAGGCCACTACAGATTAACAAATAAAGCTATAGAGTTGAGGGTTGATTAATAATGATATGCAGGTATACATATAAGCGTAGAAATGCGGGATACGGGTATCAGTCTACAATGCTTACATCATAGCAGAATCGAAATAGTATCGTTACGGACGAAACAATGAATTTCTAAAACCGTATACGCGAATTCCAGTGGCTCCTCCAGAATGATCCGGTGATTGGTATGCGACGTCTTCTGGCTTCTAATTAATAATTCGTCTAATCTGTTGTATTGTACACGATCATTCTCGCTTCGACCTGCTGGTGCGCGCGCCAGCCTCTAGGCTTCTCCTATTCTGCGTCCGGGAATGAGCTTCTCGCAGCATGCGCTCGGTTTATGAAGGCGAGGGCGGTGGCGTTAGAATGCATTTATATCTGCGCGCTGTACTCCCGGTGCAATACCAAACCTCGGAAGGAGAAATCAAAGGTAGAGCAGCGTGTATTTCTTGCTTGTTAGACGTGTAGTTGTCCTACCCCTTCAGCGCCTGGCTTCGAGGCTACGTCAATACATGCTGCATTCCATATGTGGGTGCATGCATAGAGTCCTTGCTAAGTGAGCTTCATGCGTTATAACTAGGTGCAATTCCCAGGCCTCTACCTTTCATAGTGCCTCTTGCCTAACTTTATAGCCTACCTTATACCGCGGTATAATACGCCGGGCGCCAGAGCGGCAGCGGGATGATGCCACTCATTTGGTGACTCTCGTTTATCTTAAGGTGATACTGGATACTCTCATAAGAGTGGGTCCTTTGACGAAATCGGGTAATTTATCGACAACGCTTTTCGGCCTTATGATTCGTTGTATTATACCCCATGTGATCGTCATGCGACCTTGGTCTACTTCTGGCCTGCAGCCTCTGGGTTTCTTGTGTTATGAAGGCGTCCGTGCGGGTATAATTTCTTGTCTGTGCGTATGTGTGCTATTGATACATACTCAAATCAATCATGAAGCCTAGGGCTGGGGGATTGGGGCCCGGGGGCAGGGAAAATATGCGTATCCACATACGCTTTATATTATGTAGACTCCGTGGTGTACGGAATATATACGTACGTATTCGCTATAGGCAGTATCTAGGAGGTCTAAAGGGGAGACTTTCTACAACTACAACGGCTTCCACCAATTGCCAAAAGACGATACGCTATTGGGTTTTCCGTTATAGGTTGTTTTATAGCTTATCGTGGTATATTATATTATACATTTCTTGGCAACTCGTGCCGGCTCAGCATGCAACTTTCCACATCAAGTGGCTGAAGAACAAACCCTGTCCCACGATTTCAGCCCGCTATCCTTTGATCAAGCCGCCGCTGGCAAAATTTTTGACGAAGATCCAAATAAAGGGGGGAAGAAGGCAGGGACATGTGCTCCATAATGCCTGGCCGGTGTTAACCCCAGCGAAGAAGCTAGGAGAATGTTTCGTTCTCAAGAAACAGTGCAAAGACTGCCAGTACTACTACCCGCGTTTGTTGGCTGTACCACAAGCGTTTAATCGCACCATGACGTTCCGGCCACCATCCAAACAGCTCTCAATTTTCGGACCACTCACGGTTCTACTACTATTCGCCTCCTGGCTAGTTTTCTTCCAGGGTTCAAAATACACTGTCCCTTTCCTGAATTCGACGCTCAAGAACGAAAGTCCAAGTTGGAGAGACCAGTACTACCAGCAAGTTTTCGGCGGATCGAACCAAACCTCGGAAAATATCACCTCCAATCTCTCAGAGCTGTGCCGAGAGACAGAATGGCGACCGAATCTGTACCTGAATTGCACAGAGATTGCCGCCGGCCTTTTCAACCAGGTCAACGAGATCAAAAACTGCATTCGGATGGCGATAGATGCTGGTGCGGCTCTCATACTACCATCCATCAATGAGAGAAACAGCAGCAAACTATATTCCTTCCATGATGAGGCGCTTCGATTCAGATTCGGCCACTTCTGGGACGAAGCATACATAATCGACCAGTTGGAAAGAAGCTGTCCGCAGATGAAGGTACTTCCGTCCGACGAACCGCCTATCGCAGAAGCAAAAGTCGTCACCGTCGACGCACACCGCGCACCAGACTTCAAAGAATATTTGGGATACTTCGATGGGACCAGAACCTTCCGTGCTTTCGCCGACAAGACGGTCGGCGAACAAAACTTCACTACGATCGATTTTCCAATCATTCTAAGGGTCACATGGACATTTCTCGCGACGAACCCGGAAAACGACCCGACAGGCCTCGATTGGAGAGCGTGGACCGAACTTAGCCTACTATTGCGACCGACAGAGATCGAGCGACAGCTAGTGCAGAGACTCACGGAGTCTCAACTCTTGAAGAAGGACTCGTATATAGGAGTTCATCTTCGAGTTGAGACCGACGCCATAGGGAAATGGTGGGACAATTTCGATATGCAAGCGGCCAAGAACCTGAAAGCTATCGACGTCGTTGCGAAACAGTACAGAGAAGGACCTGGTAATGGCGAAAATCCGTACATCTTTGTCGCCTGCGGAGACCCTAAAGCCATTGAGAAATTCAAACAACTTGCCGCGAAGCGTGGATACTCCGTCGTCGATAAATGGGGGATTTTGGCAAACGACACTGAATCTCTTAGCCAACTTGACACTCTGAGCTTTGATGCGAAAGGACTGCTCGATTACGCTGTCCTGCTCAACAGTTATTTCTTCTTAGGTTAGTGCCCTCTCCCTTGATTTGTGGCCCGCCCTTCCTTCGCGTCAATATATTATCCCTCAAATTTGGAATATCTACTTATTATTGGTGAAAACCTTTCTAGGAACGCTTGGGTCATCGTTTTCATATACGGTCGCCAACATGAGGAGCGACCTCGGAAGGTACCCTGGAAGTAGTTTCGTGGTAAATGATGCTGGAAATTCGTTTTCTCATCTGTTTATGCCCCCTTCCAAACGGGCCAATTTTCCTTGTTGCTTATAAATCGATCACAATTGGCGTCTGGGATGGTTAGGTGGTTTTTATCTTGTACAGATACACATATGTTTTTGATAGTCAATAAATACCTTAATTTTCGGGCGGCGTCGGGTGCTCGAGCTTATGCAATTGTGGCACCAACCCCCCCCCCCCCCAACTTTTGTCACATTGTGATGTTATCAGTGTGTTTACCAGTGCTCAGCAGCTGATTTGTTCGCACAAATGACGGCTTCAGCGGTTTTCTTGTGGCTACCGATCCCCGACCTTTTCGATTCTTCTGGCGTGGGGCTTTCCGGCTGCTTCATAAGACGTTTCACGACGAAAGCTAGCAAGCTTTATCATCGGTAGCACTCCGCCGGCTGTTCTTTGCATAGTTGTTCGCAGCGATTGGGCTCGGGCGTGTCGACGTCGACCAGTGAGCTGTATCGGAGTGCGCTTTGTCTATTTCCTCGATGGTGTCCTCGGACCCCTTGCAACAAGCCGACAACCGGGCCTTCTGAATTGTACTATTCGGTTTTGTTCCGTTGGAGGCCATTTCTGAATTGTAGAGCATATTCTAATTCTATATAAGAAGTTTGTTGCACCTGCATTCATATCGACCTCCGAGTGAGAGAAAGCTGGATTCGTGACCGTGTATGGATTGGAGGCTTTTCGCGACACTTCGTCCTAGACGTGAATCCCGTGTTGAGCCACACTCCGGCACTGTGCACTCGGGCTAATTCGGCGCATCTAAATGCAGTTCTCGCATCTCAAAGGCCGTTCTTTATACGCGGTGGTATACCTGATTGGGGCCGATGAAGGTATTGGACTTAGGGGAATCTAAATTTAGAGGACCGTCAAGCCGTTTCCGCAGCGGTAGATAGACAAATCGATCCCCGCCAATTCTGTTTGTTTGAGCAAGCCGTGCATGGAATCAAGCTACGAGGAGATCTTTCATCATGGTGAACACTCTATTTTGAATCAAGGCGAGGTATAGGGGAGTATGGAGATGGTGCTAAAGAGCGATATTTCGGCTAGCAACTCGGTAAGCTTTATCCAGGTGAAACTGAGGGAACTCTACTCGACAATCTCACTTTCGACTGCGAGGAACCATTGCGCATGGGTGCGCTGCGTTCCTCCAACCCATTTTCCTTGTGTGTCCATTGATTTTAGGTTCCAAATGTTTGACAACGTTCTGAAATTTTTGGATCTTTACAAATTCCGGAATGCAACACATTATGTGTTGCGTTGCCACTGTACGAAATGTGTCTCTTTCCGCTTCCAGCCAATCCTTCCTGCCCGATTTTTCATCCTCGTCGAACTAGCTTTGGTGCGCCGTTTGATATCATGGCAACGGTCAGTACACTGCTATCCCCGGACAAATTGACGCTGCTAACTGACGTTCACGAAGCTACCAAAGCTGCGGCTATGCTCGCCTAGGACGCTGCGACCCCAGCTGATAAGGGCGCGACAGTCCTACGTCGGCCGGTTGAGCCACCACAGGTTCCTGGCCACGCCCGCGAACAATCAGAATGTCACCGAACGGATTGTGCAGAGGTATGCGGTTGGCTTACCGCCCAGCAAGCTCGTCAAATCTGGCGATTATGTTACCATCAAGCCTCATCATTGCATGACACATGACAATTCCTGGCCGGTCGCTCTAAAGTTCATGGATATCGGCGCCTCGAAGATCAAAGACAACAGACAAGTGGTCATGACCATTGACCACGATGTGCAAAATAAGTCAGAGGCAAATCTGCGAAAGTATAAAAATATTGAGGAGTTCGCGAGGAAGAACGGCACCGACTGGTATCCCGCTGGTCGAGGCATCGGTCATCAGATCATGGTTGAAGAAGGATATGCATGGCCCGGAACCATGATGGTAGCGTCTGACTCGCACTCCAACCATTATGGCGGCATCGGTTGCCTCTCGTAAGTCCTATTTCATAGTCGAGCTGTAAAAGCGTATCTAATCTAACGATAGGATGTAGAACACCAGTTGTAAGGACAGACGCTGCTGCGATCTGGGCCACAGGGCAGACATGGTGGCAGGTTCCACCCGTCGCCAAAGTCGTCTTCAAGGGCACATTACCTAAAGGTGTCACGGGAAAGGATGTCATAGTCGCACTTTGTGGTATCTTCAACAAAGATCAAGTACTAAACCACGCCATTGAGTTCACCGGAAGTCCGGAAACCATTGCCTCAATTTCAGTGGATGACCGGCTCGCCATCGCCAATATGACTACGGAGTGGGGTGCCCTAACCGGTTTATTCCCAGTAGATGGTATGACGAAAGAGTGGCTTGACGCAAAGCGGTCGAATCCCAGTCTGGATGTAGCAAATCATATGGACGAGGTCAAGCTAGCAGCGCTTGAAGACCGGAGTATCTTTGACGCATCGACTGGGGCAACATACGCAAAAACCCTTACTCTAGACCTCGGATCTCTATCGCCATATGTTGCGGGACCAAATTCTGTGAAGCTCGCTACGCCACTATCAGAATTAGAAAAGAAGAACATCCAGATTCAGAAAGCATATCTTCTGTCGTGCACTTCCGGAAGAATCACAGACTTTGCAGGGGCTGCCGAAGCTATACGATCCAGCCCAGGTAACAAAAAGGTCCATCCAAACGTCGAATTCTATATTGCCGCTGCCTCGATGCCGGAACAGAAGAACGCTGAGAACGCCGGCTATTGGCAAACTCTCCTGGATGCGGGTGCTATACCCCTTCCTGCAGGCTGCGGACCATGCATCGGTCTAGGCACCGGCCTCCTCAAAGCTGGCGAAACCGGCATCTCAGCTTCCAATCGCAACTTCAAAGGGCGCATGGGAGATCCCTCCGCTTTCGCCTATCTCGCTTCTCCAGAAGTCGTCGCTGCAAGTGCCCTAGCTGGGAAAATTGTCGGCCCAGGGTTCTTTGACAAGCCTACTCCAGCTATCATCGCCACCGATTCCTCCGCGTCAAAGGACACAACTACCTCTTCCAACACGCAGGACGCCCCATCTGAGTCTCTCACCGCCGTTCTCCCTGGTTTCCCCACCAAAATTTCAGGCGAGATAGTCTTCTGCGATGCCGACAATGTGAATACCGATGGCATCTACCCCGGGAAGTGTATGTTCAGATACTCCCTTTCAGAGATCTGGTTTGACTGTGTTTCTAACGAAGTTTAAATAGACACCTATCAGGATGGCATGACTCGCTCTGACATGTCTAAAGTCTGCATGGAGAACTATGATCCTACATTTAAAGATATATCAAAGCCCGGTGATATCCTCGTCTCAGGCTTCAATTTCGGATGCGGGTCCAGCCGAGAACAGGCTGCCACCGCAATTTTAGCACGCGATATCCCGCTAGTTGTTGCTGGTAGCTTTGGGAATATCTTCAGCAGGAATAGCATCAACAATGCGTTGTTGACGGTCGAGGTGCCCAAGTTGGTGGAAAGGTTACGAGAGGCGTTCAAGGACCAGCCAGCAGTTGCGACAAGACGGACGGGATGGACACTCGAGTGGGATATTGAGAGGAGCTGGGTTAGCGTAACCGAGCGGGTAAACGGGCAAGAGAATACATGGGGTAAAAGAGTTGGCGATCTGCCGCCGAATGTACAGGATATAATATCCAAGGGTGGCCTAGAAAACTGGGTGAAGGCCAAAATCACGCAGGCGGGATCGTCGATATAGGAGTCTTGGAAGTCTTTGTCCCATCACGAGTATCTCTACTTGATACTCCTACTATAGAATATGTATTATAAGTACACAATCGATTGGCCCCACACGCTGTAACACTGACGCCTAGACATATGCCGTTCGCTCACACAAGCAGAAGTTGAGCCATAGAATGACAGAAGGAAAAGCAAAGAGGGAGAAGAATGAATGAGGGAGAGAGGGGGAGAAGGAATTCTTAAGGAAGGAGGTAAAAAGGAGGGAGGAAATGAAGGAAGAAAGGAAGAAGAAAGAATAAAGAAATAAAAAGTAAGCTGATTCAAGCGTCACTATCCCAGTAATAATCGCTGCCCGACCTATCCATTGTCGAGATCAGGCGGAAATGGTTCGTCTCTCGATGGATTCGAGCCAATTAGTTCCCGTCTCGCCCTCGAGACCTATGCTGCTTCAGTTCTTGCTCAAGCCTTTGCTCGAAAATTTTCTCCCACTCCCTCTTTTGTTTTGTTATCTCGTCTCTCGCACGCTCGGACGCAGCCGCCTCATTGAGAGCTCGGCGGATCACGAAGGGATCCGATTGCCGTTCCGCCATCACATCTCCGAACGTCCGAAGCTTCTCAATTTCTGACGGCTTTTCTTCTGCGGCGGCCTTTGCCACCGCTTCTGGGGACCCCGGAGCTTTAGTGGAACCTCTAGTTCGCGCCTTTCGTTTCCCCTTCAACCTTGCGATAACACCTGTCTGGGATTCTTGTGGGGCCGTCTGTTTCTCGCCCTCGTTCTACGACGGTTGGAACAGCGGCGGTCCGTCCCAGACCATATCGTCTCCTTCCAAGTCCTGATCTGCCATGCTAGGGCCCCATTCGACTTTTTCTAGCTCTCTTGTAAAGAAGTTTCTTTCTTCCGCCAAGAGGTTCGGGTCGAAGCCCATCAGGGTCATGGACTGGGGGTAATGGTGAAGGTTGTAAAAGTGGGTTAAGCCTCGGAGAGCTTGCTCTTGCGGCTACACACAAAGTCAACGGTGGAACTTATGGTTGGAGAGTATGATACATACCATTGCTTCTTCAACATCGCTGTCAACATCTTGGGCAGCAAGCCAATCGTCCCGTAACTCTGGTCGGCAGTATAGGTAGATCGAAGTAATAACTCTCATATTACCTATCCAGGTTTAGCTAATCCCGTCGGACCTAAAGACAGGGTAGTGACTTACTTTGTCTCCACTTTCGACCGCAGAAGGGAACCTGCCCCTTGAACAACTTCAACGAATACAACCTCATCTCGTGTTGTGGGACCTTCAACGGCTTCCTTAATATGGCACTGCTCTTATACTGTACCAGCATTAGGTTGCGGTGAGGCTTGCCCTTGCAAACCTTCTGCATGACACGGAGAAAGTTGATCGTGGTGAAGAAGTTGCGCCAGGAGAACTCCGTGATGATGGTTGGCTCATCGGTATTCTCCGTTTTCTGTGTCAGGAGTGGTTCAGGTTCAGTGTTCACTCTACGGATTCTCATGATAGGAGGTGGGACTGCATCGTCGGATGAGTCAGACTGTGCGATATTCCGTGGCGAAGGTACGGGAACTGTATGCTGTCTCGCAGAGTTTCTAGAGCAAAATTGGAAGTATCTACAAAAAAGATTAGATATAATATCGCATATCGGGATTCGGCGATACATACGAGAAGTCCTTCTTATCGGCAATTGTCGCCACAGATGCTGTGACTTCCTGGTGGCTGTATATCTTCAGCATAAGTGGAAGGAAATTCGAATCCAGCAGCAATTGAGAGAGGTATTCGAATTTCAAGACGTCTAATAGAAAGATCAGCATGAATTCGCAGTTTGTCAAATCCAGGCAATTACTTACGGGATACTCTGAACCACTTCAGCAAAGAGAGGAATAGACATCCAGTAACTTTGCTCATGATTTCTTTGTTGCGTAATTTATCGAGTTCCTCCATACTCATGAAGGCAACTCCATCCAATTCCAGGGCATCACCAAGAATTCCAACGTTGCCAGCTTCGTCGTCCTTCTTGTCGCTGCCGGTACTGCTGGTTTGAGGCACCGGAGGGTTGGCAATCGACATATTTGCCAGCGTTATCTTGAGAAGGACGATGACGAATGATTGCAAAAATGGAAGGGAATCACGCTGAGGAAGAGGAAATTGTCAGTCCTCAAAGTGCTATGCAATAACCTACACGGCAACTTACGTAGATGCTGTCAACCCTCTCCAGAATGTAGACCTCCTTTTGCTTATCTTTGAATTTTGCCGGGTCACTGCGAATTTTCTCGGTATCGCTCTTGATCTCAGATTCAACGCCAGTCCATCCTCTTTCAGACTTCAGGAAGCGTTCCTTTTCTTCCGCCAACTGCTGTAAGGCCGGACTAACCCTGACTCTTGACCGAAAGAGGTCCCCGCCTTCTCGGATACTGGCCGGCACACCAACATCATTGGAATTCATATTCGCCCATCCGTCTTTCCAGCCGCCGAGTGCGGTGGGAGGGTACAAGAACGGAAAGTTATTGTTAGTTTGGTAGTTGTGTTTCTTGCCGCCCTTTCCAGCGACTGGTGAGGGAGGGGGTGAAGGAGCTGGAGTCGCAATATGGACGGGTTGGTTAAGGATTGATGGTGTGGTTGAGGCGGATGTTAAGACGGTGGGAGATGCGAGTTCTCCATTGAGGTTGGCGACGAAAGATTTTGCCACAAATTCCGGGACCGGTGGAGCATCATATGCCGGATACTTGTGCAGCAGGTCCTGACGAAAATTATTATAGTCCAGAGGAGATGCTGTAATCTTCGGGAAAGCGCTCTGAGTTCGAGTAGACGACTCTGACTCGACAGTGTCGTTATCTTCGGGCCGGGCTTCAGGCTTAACTCGAGTTGTTTTCCTAGGCAACTCGGCCGGTTGGTCCTTCGTCGTTGGCGGTCCGCCCTCATCAGCTCCTTCAGTGAGAGCGATTCGCAGAGCCTTTGTTTTGGCTAGCTGCGCGCTTGTACCTAGAATGCAGAGGAGAATTTTCCAGAGCAACAAGAGAAGCTAACTTGTTAGTCTAGGCCCCGTCGATTGATGGATCATTTCGTTGAACTCACAGATAGTAGGGGAACGCCTGGTGCGTCTTCCCATCGAAGCTTTGCTACATTTTCGATGAGGAATATCGAAATGCTTGGCTCAAGGCCAGCTATGTTTTAGGATGTTAGGTAGACGCTGACAAAGTGCATCGGGAGTTCTGACGTACCAACTTCTTCACAGAAACGTTCGTCGTCCCTGCCAGTCTCCAACATGAGGTAAAGGATCGTTAGACAGAATCGCAACTCTCTACGGTCGACCTGTCGCGTCATATCATCCTCATGTGGTTCCTTGTCATCCCATTCTTTCGCAATCCTCATGCGTATCAAGCTCCACAAGGGATCAAGGATCGAAGTTTGGCGGATCAATTTGCAGTTCTCCTTGATCCAATGAAGCTGGTGCTCCGTCGACCGAGTTTCGCCGTATACACCTTGTGCGATGTAACAGATTGACAATAGAGCATCGACTCTCTGCTCCTGAGAGGACGACTCTACGTACTCAACCAGTCTGTTGAGACATTTCTTCCGGCGTACAACAGAAGACCGTGTCCAGGGAACTAAAGCCATTCAGTTATTAAGGTGTTCTTCTAATTTCTAGCGTGCGCGGCTGACCTTCAGTGTATATTCGCTGAAACTGGCGTTTGCACGCAAGAACCAGCTGTCTCTCGGAATCGGTATATGGGAACCATTCCTCAATCTCGTTCTGGAGAGTGTCGGTATCTGAGTACTTGAAGGCATACTCAATTTGCTGATCTCATTAGCTTAAATTCCAAGAAAACTTTTGACGCGCCTGTGATCTACGGGATGGTACCTTCTGCTTGGGCATCTCAGTCACTAGCTTCTTAAGCTGCGACAAGCTGAGGGAATCTGGCGCGTAGCCATTTTCTCCTTCTCTGTCGGTGACAGCTGTGTCGATGCGCAAGCTCTGCGAATTTGGAGGCGCCTGGACCTTGGGTTGGTTCGCTGGGGATTGGCCTTGTGCAGGACCAAATGGAATTGAGACCTTGGCGCCTCGCTTGATACCCAGTCGAGGCTCGACTTCGGGTTCGATGTCAAGGCCGGGGGTTATGTCGATCGCATCATCTTCGATGGCCGAGGAGTCGGGAAACGCTTCATCTATTACAGCAGAGGAGTCTGGGAAGGTCTGAGAAGACTCTTGCTCGTCGCCTTCGCTAGTCGCGGTCATGTCGATGTGGTCGTGGCTGGTGTTCTGTCGCGAGGATGTTGAGGGTAGCGTGGTGGTGTGTGTGGGTGTGGGTGTGTGGAAGAAGTGTGGTTGAAGTGGAAGGTTTGTGCAACGAGCATTTCCGCGTGGGGGCATTTTCTAGATCAAACATGCGTTGCGCAATTCCGCACAACACAATAAATCCAACTTAGAGATAACACGCCAGGACAGCTGCAAATCATTCATCCAGCCATCTCAACATCGCGCATCAGGCCATCTCTCCAAAATGACTTCAGACCCCTACGAAGCGACAAATCACTGCTTCTCTCCGCGTTGCTACTGCTACATCATGACTATGCGGCCCCGTAACATGCAGCCTCCACTATTCTATCCTTCACAAACTCACAAAGCAATCGCAGAATGAAGGCCTGGGATGCGAACGCCGACGTTCATGAGCCGGGAAAGATTTATGTACCTAGTCGCAAACCAAAATTACTATCTAATGGCGACGATCTCAGAGTGCTTATAGACGCCGCAGGCTCCCGATCTTAAGGCATCAATCCGGATTCCGAGATGCATGGTGATGAGGAGCTCCTGGCTCGAGTTTCGGATACTCTCGCCAAACCACTTTATCCGTCACGAACCTAAGACTCACCCGAATAGGCTATTTATCCGGGTCTGCCCCATCCTGTGCAACCTCAATACGTTCTACTCTAGCGATAAGTGGAACCAGTGTTGCAGCTGGTAACCAAGAACCGGGTATCGTGGCTTGAATCCCGTCCTAGGCTTTACGCTGCTATATATCTTCTCTAGAGCTTGCCGAGGCGCTCGGAGCACATCCTTCCGAAATCAGCCATCAAATTCGGTTCCGTTGCTGATTCTGGCAATGGGCATCCCGCGTCAGCGCATGTCTCGATGCACGTTCGCCTTGACCTTCTGATTCCATTGGCAGTACTTGAAATAAACTGCTTAGAACATGGTTCCTCGGAAGATGAGGCGCCGCAGAGTCGAAACTTAGGCTGGCCTGGGAGACCTACCCAGCAAGACTCATGGGTTCACGCTGATCACTACGCTTTTGGGTTTATTCCCTGCGTTTACGAGGATTGATTGAAATGATATCAAACCGGTGGCTCGTTCATAGAGCAGTCGGGCTACCATTTGCTAAAGAAAGACATGACTGGTCGTGAAGTGCAAACGACAAATTCAGAGATTTCGCTAAATCAACGTTGCTGAGTGGAGAATTCCTCATCAATATCGATCTGATAATCTGCAAACTTCCTGGCAGGAATACCCTTCTGGAACATGATATCCAGCTCCTCGAACGTGCGGTCCTTGGTCTCAGGAAGTCTAAAATAGCCCCAGACGTTCGTCCAGAAAGCCAGGACAAACCAGAACCATGCTGTCTTGCCCTTCGCGTTCCACGCGGTTGGGGATAACAATCGTGGTTGAATGAGACCGCCGCAAATGATGTTTCCGACGTAGTATGTGCTACGAGCAAGCACGACAGTCTGGGTTCTCATACGAGTGGAGCCAATCTCAGCAACAATGGTGTAGACGATGGGGCCGACAGACATGGAATAAGCTCCAAGCCATACGATCGTAAGAAGCGATTGAGCCCATGCAAGAGACTTTGTCTGATGTGGAATCGTTGCGAGGATACCGATAAGCAAGAGAATCAGAACGAGGAAAGAGAAACCAGTGAACCAGATGGTTCGGCGACCAAATCTGCTGAGATAGAACCAAGAAACAATTGTTCCGACGAAAGCGATACCAGTACCCCCAAGAGAGATACCATATGACGTTGAAGCGTCAATACCAGTCTGCTGGAAGAAGAAAGAACCTGAGTAGCAGAGAGCGCCACCGTTTGTGATTTGCGACAGGAAAGCCATGCAAGCAATTTCGGTACGTCGACGGTTGGTGCCGCGGAATGCATCGTAGTAGTTGACGCCTTTGCGCTCCTCCTTTTCAAGCTGGTTGGTATGGACCATGAGAGCAATTTGAGCATTGTAGTCGATGTCGTGTTCCGGTTCTGACAACCGCATAAGAGACTTCTTAGCCTCCTCGAGCTTTCCGCTACGGACGAGGAACCAAGGCGACTCTGGAGCAAGATAGGCGAAGATACTGAGAGGAATTGGCCAGACCCACTAAGTAATGCGGAATATTAGTAAGGTTGGACTACTGTAGGAGACTTGATATGGCCTGCTCTTACTTGGATGGCGAAGGGGACTCTGTAGCTCCACTGGTTTGGAACATTAACCAGACCCTTAAGAATGCCTGCAGAAATAAACTGGCCGATACACCAACAGAGGTTGACATAAGCAGTCAAGTAGCCACGGAGAGCTAGAGGAGCGACTTCAGCAGCGTAAGCTGGCCCGGATGTTGCGAAAACACCCCATGGGATGTTGCAGAACAGTGTTCCAACAAACATGACTTCAATCGACTGAGCAAAGAAAACAATGAAGATGAAGCCAGTGAGAAGGATCATGCTACCAATCAGAACAATCCTATGCCCGAACTTTGCAGTCAGATAGCCGTTCAGCATAGCCCCAATGATGTTACCGACGGCAGCAATGACATTCAAGTTGGACATCCAATTTGCGTCGAGCTGATAACCGTCGTTCTCGGTCAAGTATCCGTACTTCTTCTGGAACTCTGATTATAATCAGTCAATATTTGACGCCAATAGATCTATGATCATGTCCGTGGTGTTCAACATACCAGGATACCCGAAGAATGAACCAAGGAGGGTAACATCGTAGCCCTCCATGATAACGGTCGTCGAGATCAAGACAGACCAAATCGCCGCTCGCTTGTAGGTCTTGATAGCTTGAAGGAAGGTGAGATTGTGCTCAGCAGCAGTAGCCTGCTTTGCACCCTCGTTGAGGGCCTTATTCGTGAGGTCGACGCTGTCATAATGCTGGACTGATGTTTCGGCCTTCTCGTCCGCAGTGACACGGTCGTCTGCCATGCTGCTTCTCTTGGAGCTGTCGCACAGAAAAAATTCAATTTGATCTCGGCTGACAGATTCGAGCTCTAGGGTCTCGGAGCTGAGCTATGGGGTAGCCTAGAGAATTCTCCCAGGGAAAAAAGCTGGTTCCAATATCACGGCGCTCATCCCGTAGATTTATACATTTTTCTGGTCGGCGGGATCACCGTGCACCAGGGTTGCACGAGCACGTCGAATCCGGGCTCCAGTGCTGCAGGGAAGTTTTGCACATATTTGTGACACGATATTAACCTACGGAAGGGCCCAATGCCTCCGAGAGGTTGCATGTGAGCATTTTGAGTAAACATACGAAGATCAAGCGGCATGCAAAGGCCTCGCGACATTGGTCCATGGTGGTGTTGGATTCCATTTATATCATTGGCGGAACAATTATCTGTGGGGCAGGGCGAAGACGCACTAACCGTGATTACAAAGTAAGAAACCCTGGCCTGCAAGACGGGTTCTCCGGTGGTAACACCTTACGGTACATTGCATTACCATGGCTAACACATTAATTAACCGAAGCTGGCTTGTTCGAAAGCTTGCACAGGTTGAAACGCGGTTTACCATGGTTAGAAAGCTTGTCAAGGAAACCTCACAGCCAATACTGATCGATGTCCTCGCTGCAAGCGAACCCAAATTTCAGGGTTGGATGCGCATATGCTCGTCATATAGTTTCATTTCATCTTGTGAACATGAAGGGTTTATAGAGTTCTAGCAACATGATTAGCATTGTCTTTATGTTGCCTACCACTTATCTTCTCTGTACAGCATGACCCCAAGGCTATATCAGACATTATATTGATGTCGCTTTAAGCAGCGATAACGAGCGCGAGCGCCACAACCGACTTGCGAGGAGAGCGAGACTTGGTCGACACCCAAGAAAGAAGGCAAGTCCCTCAGCGGAACATTAATTTAGCCTGATAATGGCTAAATGCAGAACATCGTATTAAGCCCCGCCTGTGAAAAACAGTGCATTTGCAGACCTTCGGCTCGTTCAGCGTTGTAATATCGTCGTGTTCAGGAAGTAGCCCGTGGTTTGATCCAGTTTCGTCGTGGAGGGAGATCAGACACGGCAACTAACATTAGTTCGCATTGATATTCAGTACGGCTCAAGTTGGAGTATCAAATTTTCGAACCAAAGATCGTCGTCCAACCGGTTAAATCTGCCAAGACTAATTCAAGAGCGGTCGCGAATCTCATGGAGACTTTAACACATGTTTCTTAGTGTTTGATTCGCGGGGAGAATGTGGAGTGGCCGGTGTGGAGCTCCAAACAAGTCAGCGTCATGGGTGGAGAAAATTGGGGAATCTCCGGCTGGTGCGGGGTGTCGCAACGAGCATTCACTCCTGCGGATTGTAGTTCATTTAGCCTGTCGGCAAAACTGGATATATCATGTTCTTAGAGGCCGTCTTGAGGATCAAAGGCGCTATTCTCGGGCAACTAAATGTCTCGCTAAAATGCGGGTAATTTAGCTGGTACCACCGCACTTGTATACATGCACTTGCGATAGCGTAGTGCCCGGGCCAGAACCACATGCGTCGCTAAACGTCGGTGTCAAAGCGTAATCGATAGCTCTCATTATCAATTACGAGATCAATTCATTCTGGTTGTTATGTATACGTGTAGTTGTATGAACGAAACCAAGAATCGCGTGAGCGAGAGGAAACATTTCGGAAAGTCATCGGCAGCGGAAATATTGACCGGAGCGAATTAGGGTGGTCGGACGACACGCTTAGTCGTCAGAATTCAGGTCGCACTGATCAATTGATCTATCGACAGGAGGTCTACCACGTCGTAATTTTCGAGATAATATTTGTTATCAGCAATCTCAAGCATGTACCAGATCAGATATAATGTCATTACAGATCAGTCGGAATTATTGGTGCAGGAGTCAGGATCCTAGGAGTATCATCAAGAACCGGCGTTGAACTGTAATATTATAGTGGCGACATATATTAGCCACATGAAATTCTCCACACAGGAGCGAACTACTCGATATCCACATAATGACACCATATCATTCGCATATCATGTCCGCATGTTGTACACTTGATAGACCAAAGGAGAAAGTCCTGCGCAATCATACTGCTTCGCTGCGCACTGGACCTTCGCAAGGCTTTCGGGGATATACAAAAAAAAAATTCTTCGAAACCGAAAGGTGTACAATTTATAAGAAGCAATGAGGATATATGATCGAAGCGAGGATCATCGATGCAGCTGGCATGCGGCTAAGTCGTACCGTCAACAGCCAGGGTGCAGGTTACGCAGGTGTACTGCATCAATCCATGTCGTTGCGCTACCAAACTTTGAGCTACATCAAAATTCCAGTTCCATGAGTCCGCATGTTTCATCGCATGCAACTGTCCCTGGTCCTCTTCAAGCTTAGTCAGGCTGATTTGAGGCCTGGTTATGCGGCCCAGCGCTCAAGCCTACCTTCTGTCGACACATGATTCAGACATGTAGATTTCTCTAGTTCGATTGGACTTACAATATTAATGGCTAGAAGAATTACAAGCAGAAGAATATCCTTAGGGTTATATGCTAAATTACACAGGTTAGATTTATAGAGTCTCTCGAGCCCGGAATACTACCTACATGTACACCTAAGCTAGCCAGCTCGGTGGTCATAGCGCGCATATGCGCATACTCTCGACGAGAAGCGAATATGTCTGCCACCCCGTTTCTCTCCGGACGTAGGATGCCGAGGAAACGGATCACGTTCGGGGACATCACTAAGCCATATATGCACAGCTTTGGCAAATAATCTGGCACAATTTTTTTTGTAGCCCTGCATGCTGAGCAGACTGCTGTCGTCCATAATATTCTGCGTCAGGCGATGCTGCCCGGACTTGTTGCATTTTTGGCGTTGATTTGTGTTGTGTGGTCTTGCTACTCCGACGCTGGTCAGACTCAGTCGCGAAAATATATAATACCAAAACAAATATATGAACTTATTGTCTGGTTGACAGGAGTGTATTAGAATGAGCTGTCAAAAGGCGGTATTCAAAAACGGAAAGTATGGCTTGTACCATTACCTAGGTATGCGTACATTTATATGCCTATATATAGTCTCGTAAACCGGACCGTACGTCAATGCGGTGAACGCACGACGTGCAGAGGTATGTAGTAGGAGCTAGTGGAATACCACGTACATGTACTTGACAGCTTTGGCATCTCTTCAGAAGATCAACAACCACTTCCTCCTCAAGATCAGCTCATCAACGTATATTCATTGAAATCTTGAGTATGGTCCCATATTTATCAGTTAATATTCTCGAGTTGAATAGCCCGCAGTCACCCGGAGAATGTCTGTTCCTGCATTACCTTGCCCGAGAAGCCGTCGCCATGACTTAGCATTCTCCAGCAAAAATATTCCTCGACGCCAGGCGTTAAGTCAATATATATCATGACCCTCAGACAAAAGGTCAAGAAGATCGTAGGAAAGGTTACCAACACGCTCACTCTTCGTCGGTGGTCATCACGTCGAAAACTGCGATCGAAATTGTCATCACCACCGTCACAACCACTTCCACCAATCGCGGTATCACCACCTCCTGCCCCGGGATCAAATACCTCACCATATGGGGACTCACTGGACAGCTACTCTTCAGCCTCCATCAACCTTGCATTGCATTCATGGGAAGTACCAGCGACTAGAACCCCGACATCGACACCAATCGCAAGGACACCTGAGACTGAGGAGGCGCCCACAAGCACATCCGATGGACTATATACGCATCCAGACGCTAGCTTTCTCACCTGGACGACACTTTCAACAGATAAGAGCTGGGTGGATGGCAACAAGCCTGCCCCGGCCGCACCAAAGCAACAGACACCGGCTAAATCTTCAAAGAGGCGACGAAAGCCTCATCAGGAGCTCCCCGTCTTCAGAATCATGGAACTGCCGCCCGAACTGAGGCTCAAGATTGTGGACTATGCTTCTATCACCACGCTCCTTCACCTGTTCAACACTTCGCAGTGGTTTCGAGACGTCGTTACCGAGAAATTTGCTTCGAAATTTCCTAAATCTCGATACCCGTTGGTCAAGGATGTTATTAACATCGCAATTCAACTTAAGCCATGGGCTGCACGAGTCACACCCGAAGTCAAAGGAGTCAGAATTATGGGCTGGCTTCAGTTTCTCCTTTTCCATATCTGTACTTACATGGCGGCGGCAAGTATATCTTATTCCCTGTTTTTGATACCATGACCTACCCCCTCACCCCCCAAGCTTTCGAAGTCCTACGGACGAACTTCCGCGCCTGCTGACTATTAACAATCAACCCGTTAACAGAAAGGAGATCTCCCACACCCTGTGACCTTCCGAGAGAGAAACGCACGAGAATTACGAAGAGCCATCCTCAAGCGCTGGAACAAGAAATTGGTCGCAAACCCGCCGGATTATTTCAAGACTTATTTCCACATCATGGAGCGTCGCACACGTTACAATCACCGCGATGAAAATTCAAGGGAAGGAACAAGAGCGGCTGTCGCAGAGGGGAAGCCAGGAGCCAGTAGGCCAAGGTTTCCCTCACAGGCTAGTTGGTACCCCGAGGCGCCTGCCGGATACCAATATATCCCTCATTTCTCGGAGTCTGACGTTGTGTAGGTACCTAGGTGGACTTCGTCGCTCAAGCTAGACAGCCGTCCTTTCTACCCGTTTTTCCCTGATCGATATCAATGTTGCTTGAGTACTCGTACCTTGAACATGTCAATCTTGGACCGTGCTCGGTTGAATCAGGATTCGGTGCGGTGTTTGGAGTAAGGGACGTTGAAAGACCAAAGCTATGTAGTTTGCGTTCAATGATAGATATAACCCGCTAAAATGAGCATAGGCATTCTCGTCTATCCATCGCAACATTTTCTTTGTTTGATGTTGATGGTTGTAGGGTGGAAAGTGTAAAGGTTTTTTTTGGCATTCGAGTCCAAAGGTGTTCACATTCTTCTGTCTGGTCCAGCAGAAACACTCAAAAAGCCCATAGACATCGGTTGCGTTGTCGGTGTTATTTTGCCCCATACAGAAGCTTCGAAATTTACTCTTCTGATCCTTACCACCTTTATGGCAGTCAACTCTGCTGACTACTAGGTACGCATTGCAAACAATATCCAACAGCGGCTGCAGCATGATGTGACGCGATTACACGCATCCGGGACGTTTTGACTGTCCTAAGCGCCTCTTCAGCGCGAACTCGTCGGCTCCACGGGACATACACAGACCCAGCGAGCCGAATATTCCATTCATATGATCATCCAGGCTACATAAAGACAGCTACATTCCAACTAGTCAGACTCACGACTATTACGTCCGCTAGAACGATGCAGCAGGCCCTGAGACCGTTGATAACGGTCATCGGTGCCACGGGCACTGGCAAGTCCAAGGTATGTCGTGGCTTCTACGGACTATCAAGTGTCGACACTAACGTCGTCACCAAAGCTTGCAGTGGACCTTGCAATGGCGTTTAACGGAGAAATAGTCAACAGCGACGCCATGCAGATGTACCGCGGCATGGACGTGATCACGAACAAGCACCCGGTCGAAGAACGCATGGGTATCCCACACCACCTGATGGATTTTCTGAACCCCGAGGACGCCTGGAAAATCGGACAATGGCTATCAGTTGCCCTCAAGACAATAGAGGATATCAGAAGCCGTGGAAAGGTCCCCATTGTCGTTGGTGGGACGCATTATTATGTGCAGTCATTGCTCTTCCGCGAGAGCTTGCAGGAGTTCGAGGAGAAGCTTGATAGCGGCGAGTATAGCAGCCATAGGGAGGCTATGGTTGCAAGGTACCCGATTCTCGAGGCGCCTACTTCTGAGATCTTGGAGGAGCTTCGACGCAGGGATCCGGTGATGGCGAACAGATGGCATCCGAACGATAGAAGGAAGATTCTGAGGTCTTTGGAGATTTGCCTGACGACGAATCAGAAGGTGTCGGATCTATATGCGGAGACGGCTGCTAAAAACTCGGAGGTCTCAACCGCGAGGTTTTCGAATCTGTTGTTCTGGGTTCACGCTTCGGACGACGTTCTGGCATCCAGACTCAAGGGGCGGGTTGACCAGATGATCGGACAGGGGCTGTTTAATGAGATCGATGAAATGTTCAGGATATATAACGAGAAGAAGGACGAGATCGATCCTGAATCGGGGATCTGGCAAAGCATTGGCTGGAAACAGTTCCTGCCCTATTTGATCGCAAAAGATGCTTTTCAAAAGCTTCCCAAGGACGATCCCAAGGCAACTAAGGGTGCCGAGGCAGAACTCAGCAGACTGAGGGATGAAGGGATAGAGAAAACTAATATCGCAACCCGACAATACAGCAAGAGTCAGCTGAGATGGATCAGAGTCAAGTTGCTAAACAGATTGCTCGTGGATAAGTCATCTCTACCAGGAGGCGGAATGTACCTCCTCGATACGTCTGATCTAACGCGGTGGAACGAGATGGTCAGAGACCCAGCGATTCGAATTTCAAAAGGTTCGAGAATTCTCCAAAACGCGAATATGAAATTGGATATCAAGCTAAATACACCGTGCAGATTTCCTAAACCCAGATGTTTCAAACGAGGCCCTCCCAAATCCAACAGAAATAACAACCCTCCCAGCAGATCTTCTCACACCGCATAAGAAAGATCATTCGACCGACCGCTCGCTATGGGTGAACCATACATGCGAGCACTGCCACGTCACGGCGGTGACCAAAGAGCTTTGGGAGAAACATATCAACGGGAGGGCGCACAGACAAGTCGTTAAAAGGAAACTAAAGAAAGAACACATCGAATTACTGAGGACCCTCCAAGCTGCTAGTTCTCGGAGACCTCCCTCTGAGCCTTCGGACGAGTCGCCTTTCGACACCGCAATATTTGATGAAAACGAGCCAGCTTGAGGTTTCTCAAAAACCCATCGCTGTCAAAGCGGCGTCTCCTCCAGCCTGTTCGATGTCATTGGCGCTCGCTCTCCCCTGATGAAACTGCTCTCCGTTTCCACCAGGGAAATCGGGAGGAGGTAAACCAGCAAGGAAAGTCGCTCTCTGTTGCTGGATGTATCGTTCGTTGAGCGGGCATTTCGGCACCACTGGAATATAAAATACACTGGCGTCCTGCATCCCATTGTGGACCGGGTCGACAGCGTGGATGGTGTCGCAATGCCACACGAGGAAGTCGCCAGGCTCAACACGCGGAGCCGAGACCATCGAGTGCTGCAGTTGGAGGTGTGGGTGTGTCGCCTCGGTCATCTCCTGTCCTCGGCCTTGCGCTGCACCGGGGAATCTGGATGATGAAAGATCGAGCTTCCATCCGTCGAGAGAGGACGGGTTATGCTTCGGCGGCGAGAAGAACGGACGGAGGATGAAATATGCTGTCGCTTGTTTCAGCAGCGGGTTGACGCGCAGAGTGCCTTCGCCGGGGCCGCACGACGACAGACTCAGCCAGCCTTGGAATTCGCGGAACACAGCACATCCGCCCGCCGAGTTATATAGATCCATGACGGCGTCGATCCGGTTCCTGGCGTCATATGGGTTGTAGTTCTCCCAGTTTCCCTTCAGGATCTCGGTGTAGCACGATGCATAGGTCGGATCTTCCCAGCGTTCCAGAGAGCCGCCATCGATATGCGGACCAAGGGCGAACGATTTATCACCGGGAGTGCGCATTCTTAGACGATCTACATAGGACATCGGGGTGGTGGTCTGCTCTTCCGATAAGCCTTCCCATATTCGCTGGAGGGCTCGCTGAGCGGATATCATTCGAGGGTCTCCTCGAGCTTTGATCTGGCTGCGAGACCAGTATATCTCAAACACTTGGCCTTTGAAGTCCTTCGTTAGGCTTCTGTTCTCTTGGATGTACTGTCTCGTCTGATCCTTCATCGCGAGGGCTTCCTCTACGGGAAACACGCCCCGAACGACTACTGTCCCTCGCCGCTTGATCTCATCGATACTCCGAGCAGACAGTCTGCCGTTCGTCAGATCTGCGAAACTAACAGATGGTATGATCTAGCAGCTGTCAGCAAGTGGAATGGACGGCATCACGGTCACTCAAACTAGCAAGTACCTTTTCCCTCAGCGCCTTTGCTTCCTCCACGCCTGACTTGAGAGACTCAATCAGTCTGTCCCAGCTGGCCTGCACCTCGGTTGCATTATCTGCAATCAAGCTCCGTTTTAGGTCGATATAACGTCCTGGAAGCTCTTTCTCCGCCTCACCGGACAACGACGCGAATACCGACGAGATGTCGCCTTCGGCTTTCGCAGTCTGTGGCATCATCGCGGCTGTCCTCTTGAACGCCATACTTCGAATTCCTGTTTGGCTTAGGCGCCGAACGGCCGGCGACCGTATGGTATTCATTTTTGCGATTTGTTATTTTCGACTCTTGATATTGGCGCAAATTTGTTGTACTACGTCGAGACAATGGTAATTGAAGCTGTCCGGATTATATCGAAATAGTATCGAATTTCAACGGGTATTATCGAAGTGTCTCTTGATTCATCATTATAAGGCTGCAGTTCTGATTCGGTGCATCGATCTCGGGGCTGATAGTCGTATTTATACACTGCAACTTGAGCGCACGTGTCCTCAGCGATCGATGCCCTCAACTTGCAACTGCCGTTTGCAGAGTCTTTCGCGCGGCTCAGCTTCGCAAATACCTTGTTGGCGATTGGCAGATCATCAACGGTATCTAGGTGAGCGCAGCGATTGATTTTTCTCGGCGCCAAATGAGTCCAGCCGCGAGAGAGTTACACGGGGGTTCCCGGGTAACTCTGTCCTCGGGGTATCTCACACTACGTAGACTTCGGAAATCGAGATCCGAAATCGGAATGTGCCACGCATGAATTCTTAAATCGAGATCGATCGAGGAGGACCCCGCTATAGATACGAGATGCTCAACTCAAGATCACGACAGCGGTCTCGTATTCCTAGGTAGAGGGCAGGCCGTTCGTATCAGCGCCGGTATTGTCCTGCGCTATCGGGCCCTCGCCGAGGAATCCCACGACTACTGTTGCATTTCCCAAATCGCCAGCATTCCTCGCGCTTAAGGCCAAAAATACAACAGCATGGAAAGCTACGGTTAACCCCAGCGAATCGGACACAATGCCTCGTGACGGAGCGTCTGCGGGAAGAATCTGGGGAAACCCAGGATGTTGGGAGGAAAATAATCCGATGGGGCTCCGGCGAGCCGACGTTCCAGCGGTTCGACGGTAGTAGGGCAAGGAATAACTGCGGCAGAGTTTCGCTTCGACGATTCGGCCAGACTGGGTTTTCCGAAGTCTATCCTCCGCTCGGAAGAATCCTCGGGGCTCGCGAGCTCGCTTCCTGCTCGAGCTTCCAAGTCAGGGCGGCCAAAGATGCAGAAAAAATGTAAAGGGATACAAAGTTGTTAATTCCGTTCGCCTTTTTGATCAACGTACGGCGTTGCACAGGGCCGTTTTTATTCATATGTCCTGCACCGGAACGAATGCACATGCGCGTGGTTTATTGAAAATGCATTTCATTCCTCTGGTTTGGAATATGCATGGACGGCAACGTGGAGCTGGCTCGCTGGCTATCCTCAATCCGTCGGCCACGGGGCGTTTGAGGCATGCAGATGATATCATTGTGGGTACAGTACGGGGTTTTTTTTTCCCATCGTATTGCATATGCGGGTCTAATCCCGTTGCAGAAGGCCGGGGAAGGGTAAGTGCATGACGACCAGGCATCGACCGATTCCTGATACGAGTACATGTACGAAGTACCACAGCATTTTGATACCACTAGAGCGTCTGTGTAATCTTATCGATCTGTCCTCGCATCGTGGCATTTTGTGCGTTGTGGCCAGGCCGCCAGGCTACACGACAACACCGCTCGCGTTCCCTCAGCACAGCTTCCAGGCTTAAGCTTCCTTCCACGCGCTGGACGTCGTCCCCCCGCACAATCGACCTCGATCGAGACGGATGCATACGCTCCACCGCTATCCACCCCCACTGTCCCGCCACGATGTCCTACGCCGCGGTCCCTCCCGATGACGGACAGTATGACACCCCGCTGGCGTCACTCTCGATCACACACGTCTCGTACGACCCTACAGACCCGCTTTCGCTCGTCGCCGCGTACCTGTCGCTCGTCCCGCAGGGGCTGATGGTCGTGTATGCGGTGTTGATATTCTCGCATCGCGAGCTGGAGATCGTGCTTGCGTGCGTCGGGCAGCTCGGGAACGAGGCTGTGAATTACGTGCTCAAGCGACTGATCAAGGAGGCGCGGCCGACAAGTATGTTATCTCATGCTATATTTGCATCTTACCGTCTGTCGCCTTATGCGGAAGGCGGGTTTGAATCCGCATTATGATGTTGAGCGGGCTGGCTGACATGGATACGATTGTTTTGCAATGCAACGTTAGACCTCAAGGGTAAAGGATACGGAATGCCGTCTTCGCACACGCAGTTCATGTTCTTCTTCGCAACGTATATATCCCTGTGGATTGCCGTGCGCAATAACGCCATTCCGATAGCCGTCAAGCCGCTGCTACTTGCCGCATTACCCGTTCTCGCAACTGGAATCGCCGCGGCGCGCGTATACTTGCATTACCATACGGCCAGGCAGGTGATGGTCGGTGCTGCTGCGGGCGTCGTGATTGGACTTGGGTGGTTTGTGGCGACGGCTTTGATGAAGAACTTTGCGGGCGGCGTGGTCTGGGATCTGCTGTTGGAGAATCCGATCTCGAAGGCGCTGTATGTGAAGGATGAGTGTGTCGAGGTGGATCTGCAACGGCGGGACTGGGAGGCCTGGTGGACTGCGAGAGTTCAGCGGAAACAGGAGATGGACAAGAAGAAATATCGGTGATACATATATTCAGTCGCTAGCGATGGTATCACAAATATGGCCGCATGTGTATAACGTAGCATACTAGCATACTCTGGCGTTTTAGATCTGTAGAAGATACATATCAACTTGCAAGGCAGCGCTGACTCTAGACTCGACTACCAAGCCGACGCACGTATAAATATTAATCACCGCCTCCGCACAATTGTTTGTTGCGTAAACTTGCCTAGGCGTATCAAAACAAATGATCGTCAAGATATTGACAATGAGATTTTCATATACATCACAGTCGGCACGACCCAATAGCCCATGCAAGCCAAACATACAAATACCCCAAACAATGCCTACATGAAACCCATTACTTCCCATCAAAGATATCGATAGTAGCCAATCGCTAGCCAATCTTGTATCGTATAGCTCCGTCCAACGCTCAACCTTACACCGACACCCCCACTAGAAAAACCTAAGGTATATGAACAGGATGATGATGAATCCCAGCACGCCAAACGGCGCATACTGTCTCAGCAACAGATCCCAATTTATCCGCCTCGCCGCCTTCTTGTACTTTGCCGAGTCCTGCTTCAACTTTACGCTCATATCGCCCATCTTGTCCAGACTGTCCCCACGGTACAGCAGGTCCTCGATGTTCTTCGTCATAATTCGCGTCACGTCCTTCAGGTCGTCGTTCAGCTTGTCGAGGTTCTGCGTCGCCCGGGTGTCCTGGTACGTCCGCTTCGTCCGCTGCATGAAGGTGTCGAAGTCGACAAACTGGTACGGCCGGACGCCTGGCGAATGCACCTCCTTGGGCGGGTACGACGATGCGAACTCGGTGGCGATGTCCGCGAGGTATGTGAAGGCGAGCTTGCGAGGGTAGGAGCGATCGCAGATGCAGAGGTAGCAGACGCCGTCCTGGATCAGGTAACTGGGAGGCTGTGAGTGAGTCTTTTCATGGGTTGTGAGCTACGGAAGGCGATGGCTGTGGGAGGAGTAGATCGAGTGGCAGGAGCTTGTGAGAGATGCCAGTGGGTGCGGGAGGGTGGGGACATACTGTAGAGTGTATTGACCGGATTCAATGGACGCTTGTGGTTCGGAGTTGGGGGTTAGGCGGCGGAATATCATCTTGGCTTGCTCTTTGAGCTGTTGAAGATTCTCCTCGACCTGACGACCATATCGTGCATGTTGTTAGCACAGCTGCATCGAGCTGAAAAGGGGGTAGAGGTCGGTATGTACCTGCGCATCGTCGACGCTGGCGGCCAGTGGCATGCCTGTTGAGATATATACATTAGCTAGGCCTCGAGAAAGTCGTGCGACATCTCCTGGAGGTTGAAGCAGTGCCTACCATCGAGCCTGGTAATGATGGTAGACTGGACCATGGTGAACAGTCGTATGCCAACGGGCTATAAGGATACGTCGGATGGTCCTTCTGGCGACGATGGTCGTGGTTGTGGTGGAGCGGCCAGACGGGATGAGATGAGATGCGACGGAGATGTTTAGCGGTTGCGTAGCGGTTATTTAGAACTCCACGTTGTTCAAATGACGGCGGGCTGCGCAGTGCGGTGACGAAAGAAAGCCTGCGATTCGCCGACACGCGAAGTCCAACGGCTGCCGCAACACGCTGCTTCTCCGCGACCACAACCACATCTGCAACCGACTCATCTTCTAATCGCGATAGCCTTCGGACCACTGGACCAGCATGGTTCAAAGGAAAAGAACAGCTGGCTCTGCGCCATCGCGAAGATCGACGAGAGGTCAAAAGGCGCCAGAAGATGAGCCGGACTCCAAGAATACCGATGCCGTCGACGCGGACCCGCCGCCTGAAGAGCCTCAGCCCACGCCGCGAAAGCGGGCACGAACAAGGAAATCCGACGGCAAAACAGATCCTGCGATAGAAGGCGACCTCCAGGATGAGCCAATGGTTGATACCAATGGATCCGCAGACAATGCGATAATCTTAGACAATGCGCCTGAAGAAGGCGACGCCCGCGACGCCGCGACACTGTCCAAACCTAGTCTGCAGACAGATAACATTGACGGCGCGGATGAAGATGCAATGCGGGATGAAAGCCCTACAACTGAGGTATCGCAAAAGTTGGGGAGCGTGGACATCGAAACGCCCAGGAAACAGAACCAGTCGACATCTACGACGAGATCTACGAGGTCGAGGGGTAAAGCGCAAGCGGAGGACACGGATATGGTGGACGAGCTGTCGACTTTTATCACCGAAGAGCCTATCAGACGGTCGGGACGAGCTCGGAAAACGAATCCAAACTACGACGAAGACAAGCTCCTAGACGCTGCTCGAAAGCAGCTGGAGATACCTCCGCCTAAACCCAGACCTCCTCGCAAAACAGATGCTGGACCGAAGAACGCTGGGAAAGGAACTAAGGCCGGTCCTACAAGCTCCCATCATCTGCTCACTAGCAAGAGGAGCAAGCTTATCAAGGCTGAAGCAAATGTACGTCTAAAACATACACTCTACGTTCCCCACCCATTCTTGACATCCACTGACAATGACGCTGCAGATGATCTTCAATGAGGCCACTTGGAGCTTGTTCACCGAGGAAGAGAAGACCGAGCTTCTCTCCCTCCTCCACCCAATCGACACCGAAGTAACCGATGTAGATCACGACCCGGCCGACCCTCCGCCACGTATCCCAACTCCGGAGCTCTTCAGAAACCTCAACAACGACGCCTTCCGCAGCGCCTTCGCAGAGTTGCAGGACGACCTAGCAATCGGCAGCTACGAACCAACTTACGTCAAAAAGGCGGACGAGGCTCTCCGCCAACGACTCGGCCCGATGGCTGATAAAGTCGACGACGTCAAAAACAAGGAATTCGAAGAATTTTGGGGTCAGAAACAGGCCGTCTTTTACGGCGACGCGGGCGGTGCCACCAACGTAACGCTGTACGAGCTGTGCCAACGCAAGATATTCAGGCCCGGCGATATATTTGAGTATAAACGCACGTTCTCGGGAAATAAAGGCGGCATAACTGTGGAGAAGGTCTGCGAGTTTGAAAGCGTCGAATTGATGCCGGATAGTCCCTCCACGCGTAAGAAAAAGGAAGCCTGCATAATGACCTTCCGATACCCCTCTGGAACGAGGAAGTTCTTACGAGGAAAGAGTAGTAATGGCAATGGAGACATACAAGAGGAAGGATCCAAAGAAGCCATGGAGACACCAGATATCACAATCCAGGTGAACACTCTCGCTCAGCTCGAGTTTGCTATCTTAGACGAGGACGGCACGGTCAAAGCCTCCGATCCAATCAAGTTCAAGAAATACCCTTCAGCGAACGCCTGGAAGACATTCATGGTCCGCCGAAACGATGAATTCCTGGGCAGCACTTTCGTCATGCGGCAGGACTACTACGAGAAGACGGCAGCGACGTCCCAAAAGTGAACAGACAATCAGATGATACTTGTATCAAGCCTGCGAGCTACCAAGCAATCAGCCTGCAATTTAACCCCGCACATTCCTAAAGCTGGCGTCTTTTCTTCAACCTCTTCCGGCGTATTGCATTTCGGCGTTTCTCCAGCGGGGCGTCATTGCATATCGCGAATCGATCGATCTAGCGTGCAGCAGTCCTCTAATTTCCTTGCTGGCGAGCATATCCGGATAATACAAGTTACATTTATCAGAACAGTCGCGACCACGCGGTCTTGCGTCCCGCAGCTCTATAGGTTATCTGCAACGAGAGTGTGTGTGATTACGAATCCACGGGGCTGCGCTTAAGATCTGCCCTGTCGTGCATAAAGATTATTATGCGCATGCACGCCAGTTAAGCAGTTTTATTCCAGGAAGGAGTTAATATTAATATAACGGTTCATTGACCTGCGCGCGTTGTGTGGCGGCCGGCGTCGTCGGCTGTCGCGTGCACCCGAATTCCCGCTTTAGAAGCTGGGCGCACAACCAAAAACTGCTCCTGATTTGCATCGCTGGCCGTACTCTTTACACCTTATTCCTCGTAGACATCGTACCCTCCGAACCCTCAGCACGATCCACGAACCAATTTACCGCGCCACCGCCCACTTCTCACTCGCCACATCCAAGCTACTCCGTCCAGAACGAGGCGACGTCACACGGCTTCAGAATTGGACTTCCGATAGATCCGAACACCAGCCGCGCGATCTTACATACCGTGGACCCCTGTGCAACCTCCCGCCGCTCCCTACCCCGACAGTACAGCTACATTCGCTGGATATAACATCGCCGCTGTCCAAAATGTCGATAACGACGTTCATCCGCCGCAAGGTCTACCAGTTCGAGGTGACCTTCACCTCTTACATGCTGACCTCTACCGAGAAAATCGTCTTCAGTCAGTACTCTCCTGTCTCACCGCATCCAATCCAGCTCAATTCGAGTCTATCCAAAGACCAGACGATCTAACATTGCATACTCTGAAACCAGACACAATCCTTTTCGTCTTCCTTGGATTCCTGATCGCCGCGATAACGCTATACCTCCCGCAACATGTGCAAACGATCGCGCGGCGAGCCTACTTCTACGTTGTCGGTGACGAGAGCGTGATCCGCAAGGAAGACGTACTGGACTATTCCAACTAGCATGCCGTTGATAAATTGGCCGATTGAGCGAGTGGAAGCATTACTGTCTCCTGGCATGAAACCGACGTTGAAGATGGAACTCTGCGGGTTAGAGAACGTTACACTATTTAATGGGATGGTAGATTCGGGCTGCTATATTCTTGCTGCATATACGATATATCGGGGCGCCCGGTGATTAATGAGGGAGGACGCTCGAAATTAATGCATATAGACCATATTAATCAACGAAGCAATTAATAATATTCAGCATATACATCTAGTTACCATCTAATATACCAATGCTCTATCTAGTTATTCATATATACCCCGCTCACTCACTACGAAACCGATGCTATACGCGTGCCCTCAATATTCCTCCTAAGAACGGATAGACTCGCTCCCCGCGCTGCCACTCCAGTCCTCCAGCCCCTCAAACATCGCCGCGACATTATGCTTCCCAGCCTCCTCCCGCAGCTTCTTCATCGTCGAGTAGATTAGCGAATACACGCCCTCAAAGCCCTTCCGCCGCAGGTACTCCAAGCTCGCCATCTTGAACACTCTATATTCAATCTGGTAGCCGTTGTCGCCAGCGAGTCCCGCCAGCGACTTGGATGTTACCGGTCCGGCGTGACGTCGCTCGAGGTCGCCCTTATAGTCCTCGTAGCGGTCTTCCAGGAAGCGGAGACACTCCGCGTTGAAGCGGGCAAATGTGGCGCTGTGCGTTATCGTAAATATGCCGTTCAGGGTGAGTTCACGTGCGTTGGCCGCATGATTCAGGTGTGCTACGAAGTCTCTGTTTGTGTTTAAATGACGTAGTTACGCGCGTATCAGCATCTACTTAAAATGGTTGTATGGGGTATAAACACGGAATAAGATATGTAGGGCGGCAGCAGGCGCGGCGCTTACTCTTGCATCAGACAGCCAAGGGCGTTTGTGTCCTTCGCCGGGTCCCTGCAGAAGCAGCGGAACCTCCAGAAGAAATTACTGATGTCCATTAGGAATCCGTTAAAGTGGTCCACGTAGGCTCTGTCCGGCTCGATGTACCGCGACATCCGCGGGTCCCGTGCCCGCAGCTCCGAGTGTTCCAGGAAGGATTGCTTATATACGGCGAGGATGCCGCATAGTCGTGAAAAGCTGACAGAATCGCCGAGGAAGACACTACTGTAGACGACGATATCCGCCGGGTAGACGATCTCGAATATCGGCTGGTGGACGGGGACGTGGACGACTGTGTCGTAAAATTCGAGGATGCGGTGAAGGAGGGGTATCAGGTCGGACTTTTTCGAGAAGTTCTGTTGAGAAGTTAGCGGGATGATAACGCTGGATAATCTCTTGTGTACTATCGGAGAAGCTTACGACTAGGGCTTGGGCATTGAGCTGGTCTACGTAGAGTATGTATTGGCGGAGGGCAGTACGTATCTCGGCTTCGCGGTCCTGATCCTGGATAGCTGAATACTGGATAACCACATTGCGCATATAGCTGGTATGGAAACGGATCAATGCTGCCACATCCTTGGGCGAATCATTCATCAGAAGATCCTCCAGTCTCTGGAAGTACTCTGCCTGTAGGTCTAGAACATTTATCCTTTATTAGTTTGTTTTGCTGTAGAAAGCAAGCATGGGATTCTGCGAACCTTTCAGATGCGAGAACTGTACGAATGATAGGAGACCGAGTATTGCCTCTCTGTGCCACTTTCCGTTCCAAGATACCATATATTCGGTGAGAAAATCGTGCACAGATGGCAGTAGGCTCTATTGAATCGTCAGCATCGTGCCCACGAACGCAGAGCACTGTCGGTGCCATACCTTCCGCATCGCAGTATAATCCCATATCTGGTTCAGGAATACATCGAGACGCTCTGAGGCAGAGGTAGAAGCCCGTTCGACATCGAACTCTTCAAATAACGCAGCACTGGTCCAGCTATCCAGTCGCCAGACTATATCTTCTGAACCTTTCAGCAGGACAAAGTTCCTAAACATGTCATCCTGGAATACAGCTCCGACCTGACTGGGAAGCTCAAGCTTCTGGAGATTGTCGACGAGGCTCCTCGCACTGTCGATCTCCTCCAGCGTGACCGATGTCTCCGAAGCATGGAAGGTATGGAGGGCTGGCACAATGCTATTCCTGGCCTTTGACAATATTCTGTTGCTCCGCCGGACGTGCAAGCTTTGGTCGATACTTCTTACATCTGGCGTGTTTTCCTCACGGGAAAGTATCACGATGACGTTCTGAACCCAGAGGGGGTCCCACGGTTTGAAGGCGGAACGCTTCCGAGTGGTCATCAGGACAATGTCTGGATAGAAGCTCTGAAAAACCTGCTGCAATCCGACTACACCGGCCTCGTCGCCATGATCCTCGAAGAGCTTCATACTGGGGATAATTAGCCATCGCGCTTGCTTTCTTGTGGCACTACACCAGCAGCAGCCTTAACACCTACAGAATCTGGATCCGGAAGGGCTTGACGTCCTTCCGCCGCGTGCATAGTGCCAGCAGATGACACGCGGGACCTCGCAGGTTCGCGGTATGCAGAAAGTTGAACAACACCCCATACAGCTGGTGCAATATAGTGTATGTCTTCAGAAAGTCATAAACCATGACGAGCCATTTCAGCAGCAATGGTTGCGTCGAGTACACGGCTTTCTTTTCACCCTCGCCCAGAGAGCTCATCAACAGCTCCACCGTTGAGGGTGATATCTTTTCCCGCGGCACGAGCGACTTGACGAGCAGGCGCGTCTTGGACGCATCGATAATCGTCTTGCTAGCGGTGAGGATGCGAAGCAAGTCGCGCAGCTCAGCGTCCCACAGGCCATTCGTGTTTGCATAGCTCGAGATCTGCTCGACGAGCTGTTCGATGGTCTCCTTGCTGACCTCCTTTCGCGTGGACGCAGCGGCTGCCAAACGCGTATGTGCGTTAGCAACGTGAACACCACCACAGCACAAAAAATAAAAACATGCATGCCACGGCCATGCATGCAAAGCACGGCGGGTTGAAACTTCGGCCTGCATGCTTACCTTTCGACAATTGATCCAGCCGCCTGGCTACATAATCAGGGGCCGCTTGTTGAGGGCCGGAAGCCTTCGAATCGTTCCGAGCTGCAAAGGCAGCTAGCGGAGAGCTCGTCATGTCTGATGGGGAGGAGACATGTGCCTGTGCCTGGGGTGCACGGTGTGTTTGTCGTTGGCGATGGCCAGCAGCCGATGTCGGTGTTGCTGGCGACGTTGGTTTGTCGCTCGAGGCCGCACAGCAGCTCGTCCTTCTCGGCTCCAAAATCCCATGGCCTCTTGTGTAACGAATGCTCCTTCGGCCAACAGACCGACGGCGACCAGCAGTTTTAGGAGGAGCTGCTTCTTCGAGCGTACACGGCTTTCCTCGGACACATTTACCTACTAACCCCAGCAGCTTTTCATCCTTGCTGGTTTAGCTTAGCTAGCCAGCTGCTGGGCCACCACCGTCTAGCTAGCTAGCTGGTATGGCGATGATCATATGACAGCTGCTCCAAAGAGGAAGATGCCAGGAGCATTGAAGCAGCCCGTAATGTAGGTACCACGCAGTTTACGTTCATGCACCAGCGGACATATGGATGAAAATTAAAGCTACCTAGTCGCAAAGGAGGTTTCCCATTAGACCATGCTTAGATTACCTAAGTGTGCGTCTAACCGCTATTTCGGTCTCTAAGACGTCATGTTTTCCCTCTTCGGCGCGTCAGATACGAAAGGTAAGATAAAGGAAACATTACTCGAGCGGCGGGCACCATCTTTGCCGTCGGTAACCTATGTTACCGAGCCAGCGGTCTCCTCCTAGACTTACCCGTTCGAAAAATGGAGCTCTGGGGGCGGTCGCCAAATCAGTTGCGTTTTGACTTATCACAGCACAAGCTGTCGCTCGGCCGCCATCTTCCGGCCGAGCTTACCACAAAGCTCCAAAGACGAAAGTTCTAGCGTCCCAGCTGGCGTCCACGTTGATATGGAACATGCCTCAAAATCTAAGACAATAGCTCACATCCACAGTCGTCACATTATTCTATTTAAGCACTGCACGTCTGCCTGTCGGAACAGCACACCTTGGCGCTGTAGAAGGCTTTTTGGGACCCCAGTTGAATTCCCAAATCCTGATTTGCTTTCCAACCATCGACCGATGCCATATGGCAGTTCGTCCAAAAAGAAAGCTAGGACATCTGAAACGTGGGTGGCTTGCGACCATTGCCCCTTCTGCGAACGGCAATTGGACATGCCGATTAGCGTCCACAATAGTCACGTCTGGAGACTGCTAGATGCGTGAATTCGTCGCGAGGAATGGACAATATATCTTCCGTGATATTCGGAGTGCAGACGTGTCCAGCTTTGCCCAAGCTTGCCTGCTTGCTGGCGTGCACGAGCAGCTGAATCGAAAGGCGGGGTTTTTTCTTTTCTTTCTTGTCGCCTGTGCAGTTCGAAAAACTCGTTTTGGTCGGCCCGAGTCGATTCGATGAGGGCGATCTTGCCATGCCATGGGCAGAAAAAAAAAAATGGCTCTAGAGATGCATGTCTCGCCTCGTAATTTTCCCCAGAGACACAAAATGCATCTCGGCTGACGGCAAATTTCCTTCGAGGTCATGTCATCTTACGGCCGGCTGCGAGGCTGTTGGGTTGGTCTCTGATCCATTGCAATTGGCTCCAGCCAACGTTGACATGCACGGTATCGTATGCACATTCGAACAGAGTGATTCATCAATACTAATAATAATGCAATGCCCTTAATTTGTGTTTGTTCTTTGCAAAGAAAGAAAAAAAAAAAAGAACCTTACTTTACCCTGTTGGTTGCATTCCTGACCGAGTTGGATGGTACGTATGTACGTAAATCACTCCTGATCACAGAACATCTGATATCGCAGAAATTAATTTGACCCTAACAGCTGCCGTTACACAAGCCTGTGCTGCAAACTGCGTTAGCCAATCCCTGAGCGAAGCCCCGGTGGAGGGTGCGCCGGCGTGCATCAGATGTCTACGTAAGACGATTCTTGGCGGCGTTGCCATCGGTAGGGATACGACCGGTGTAACCGTCGAGCTATCTTGAATGGAATGTCCAAACCAGCAGGCATGTGTCCGGCCAATTGCCAACCGGAGCCTACCTGCACGTTTGCCGAGAGTGCATAAATGTTGGTCCGCAGGATTTACGGAATACAGATCCTCCTCGTCCAAAACGAATCAATGGAATGGATGTGAAGGGATGTGGACGAATTGCTAGGTCGAAGACGGCCGACTGAAATGTGAATGCGAGGCGAAGCGAGGCTAATCAAACTTGATGAGGTGACACGAGGAAAGGTTTGCGTCGCATGATATGGGTACAGGAAGTCTGTGCGACCTCTGGCGCTTGCCCACCGTCGAACAGGAATGCACCCACTGGACACACCTTTTTTCGAATTCCTGCAGGTGTTATGTTACTATCGTGCTGGAGCTCGTACGTACATTACATTCACACTTAACTATGACATCCCGTTGAACTACGCGACCCCAAGGAGCACAGCACAGTGCTGTACGGCCAGAGCACAGCAATAGCTCGTTTCGTCAGATTATAGCAGTCTCATGTAACCCCAATGCCGGCAGAGGTGGGTCCCGCATCCCCTGCCAACGTATGTATGTTGACGAGAGATATGTACATGTGCGTATGGAATATTGGAACTATGGCTCACATGAACATGTGCGGTATATCATCACGGTGCGTCCGGAGGTTGCAACGGCACCCCAAGACGGTTTATTGGCAAGTTCCATGTATATAGCATATAGCATGTATACGAAGGATAATAACGCAATAGCCGGTCGTATGAGCTTATATAAGTAAATGCAGGAAACATCTGGGGGTACGTGCCTACATGAAAGGCACACTACACTACACTAGACTACACTCCCATCTCGTGCATGCCGTCGCAGATTGCCGAGTGCGTTTTCCCCTTCGAGCTGATTGCGTTCGAGTGTGCAGATATGCCTCCGTTTTTTGACTGTTTCTGGGATATTTCGGATGAGGGACGATTTTGGAAGGCGATATCCGTGCAATTCCAAGATGATAAGTGAATAATAATGCGAGACAGCAAAGACTGTCCCGGAACACCGCTATCTGCAACAGCGGACCAGGGTTTCTGCCATTATCCCGGCCCCGAGATATATATCGTTGGCTGATGCGAGTACATATGTCCTTACATACATCTCCAAAACAAACAAAACAAAAAAAAAGCGACATGTGTACGATGCCGAAGGGCTCCAGATTGCAAGCCGCTCACGAGCTCGAGTTTTTATGAAATAATAACGTTACTGCACCGCTACATGCTCGCCTCCAATTGGATGCTGACGAACGAATCCCAACTGGTGAGCTCTCAGGATAACAATTCCCAACTAAATCTTTCCGTTCGCGGTATAATTTCCAGAGGTTTAGGAAGAGAGGAAAAAAGGTTTTGGGTAGCACAGGCCAAGGATCAGTTATGGGGTCTCACACCAGCCTATTCTTAGCGAATGTCTGCTGACCCCCTTGTGGAGAGTGTGTCCCAGCCCGACGGCCGGCTCTGGAATGGTGGACACACATAAGCTCTTGGACCTGTGCAAGTCCACTGCAATCGTACGATCGTACGAGGAATTTGTCTTGACGCACAGTTCGTGTTTGTACGACTGGCTGGGACCCCCGTTGCACGAATTGTTCCGCTTTTTTTTGTGCTCACTTCAAAGTGCTCCTGCTGACGGCTTTTGCTTTTCCCTGCCTGCCTGCCTCCCACCTGCGCCTGTTTTCCACCGAATCACGCTATCTGGAGCCGACTTCCGAGGGCTTTTCGTGTTACACAACCTACCTGAAAATTATGCCAACTTATTGGCCCAAACGTCGTACTCGAGTCCGAGGCAATGGAAAGGTAGGATGAAAAAGAAATGACATTCCACTCTGTTGGTTGGTAATGAGGAACACGAGAACAGTCCCCGTCCTCAGTTCAAAGTCACTCAAGAATTCGTGTGAAAGGTTCAAATCTCAAGAGTGATGCCGAGGCGTCGCCCTGACTGATCGAAGTCGTGCATTCGTAAGGTGGAGAGCCGTCCCCCCTCTTCACCTCGCTGGATGTTCCCCGACTGGATCCTGAGCTGGGAACAGCGTGGAGAAAAGAAAAAAAACTTTAAACGACAAGCTCATCCGCGAGCCCTGCTCGGAGGGCCAACTAGTGGCACACCTGCGCACTAAAATCTGCTCTATATCGTCATCGCGGACACTAATTCGAATTAAATCCTCGGAATTTCCTGCATAAAATGACCCTTAGCTGAAGGCACACACACACATTCACACACTCGCACACGCACACCGCACCGAAAAGTAGTACCACTAGGAGAAACCAAAGGGCTAGTAAGGTGCCATCTTCCGTTTTCTAGAGCACTGTTTGCGCTAAGGCTCAAACTAATTAATAATACGTTTCAATACTAAGGAGACACCAACGTGTTCCTGTTCTTGCAATAGGTGACTTACTACGTGTAGGTAGTGCAGACACATTAATGTCCTCCTGGGTGTGTAGCGTAAGCCCTATTATTGGAACACACACACACATACATAAACACATACTACCTGTGTGTACACTGCCCGTCGTACGTGCAGCTGTGCACGTCGTATGCAAATACAGGAACGAGATAGTAGATGCACCGCAGTACAGTTACTATCGCTATATCCGTGGTATCTGCATTGTATCGCAATTCCTCGACAAAAGCATTACATCAGAAGAAGAAAAACCGTTTCTTCATCCGTGCATTGAATCGAGGTTTGTGACCGGATTGGCTGTTGGACATGCATCATCAGATGAAAAGCGAAATTTAATCGAACCCCGGCTCGAAGAAGCACAGGACCCGTGAACCTGGAGCGAAAACGCTTGATGCGATAAGTGAATGAATTGAAACTCGCACCGCTTCCTGCTGCCTGGCTTGCCCTCTGTGGAGTTAGCGCCCGCTCCACGAGGCTGTGCGACGGGGTCTTCCCAGAACGACTAGATGCAGCACCTACCGAATCTCCTCTTTGTTTGCCTGGCGGGCACAGAATTAGAATGCAAACTCGCCTCAGGGCGCCTTCCCATTAGATAACCCAACGACATGCAACCTCTGTATGACATGAGACTCGTATTGGTGACTAGAGGCGCGCTGCCGAGTCAGGTATGCCAGAAACACGCCCTGGCATGCAGGCAATGGGCCGAGTCGAGGGTATGGCGAGCGGTTTGGGGCCATGGCGACCCCCAGACGCCCGCAGGAAGTTATGTCGATGTTGCCCGGTAACGTAATGCTGTAATCGAATCCATCCCACTGCATCCCATCCTTCGACGACCTCCATCACATCAGCCGAACAAGCCGAACCCGCATCCGCATCCCCCCCCCCGAGCAATTCGAGCTCGAAGGGCGAACAAAGGTTCAAGGCAGAGTCGAGAGAGGGAGAGAGCATCGCTTCCTCAACCGGTCGAGTGGAGAGCCCTTAAACTTCCCTCTATCGCATTCCCGCTTAGTTCCTGGTCGACCGCTGTTCCTGCGACGACAACGCGATTTCGGCTGTGGACGTTCCCGGCGTGATTAATCAGTCCAGCCCGTCCGGATCAGACCGCCCCTCTGTGGATGTAATATGTGCGGTGCATGCATACGCCGCTGTTGACATCGATTCGATCTGTCCCCGACAGCTAGCCCGCCAGCTTCTGAGAGAGATAGACGCGGATGCTGGCCGCCAAGGCAAGTTTTTCGTTTGTCTCGGTGTTACACTCGTTTTCGACTTCCCTCTACTTGTACATTACTTGTACTCAACCTTCTTTCTTCTTTCATCTCTTGCAATAAGGCTCGTTTCCTTTTTCCCATTCATACCACCAAGCAATCAATTTTCTTTTTCGCCCGCGCGTGCCTGAATCCGAGAAGGAAAAAACAAAGAAAAAAGAAAACCGGGCCATAAACCGAAGGTTTGGCCTTTTAATTATTTCTACTTGCAAGCTTCTATCAAGCAAAAAAAAAAAAATCGACTACCCAGCCCACTTCTTCCTTCATCGGTAAGTCAAATATTACGCTTGACCTTGACTCTTGCCTGCCTGTCGGTCTTACTTCCACCTGCTTTTGAGACCTGCTTAAGTGCGTTACCTATGCATATCTAAATTCTTCTATTCAACGCTTACGGGTCACACAAGCAAAAAGTAAGAAAAAACCTATTTTACGTTCCCCCTACGGTTTGATTCGCAGCTGCATATGCTATTCAACCATGCGCGCATCTATTGAGCTCGCGAAATTGGCAAGTTTTGCCTTGCGTTTTCTGTGTCTATTCATGACCAGTTTCGCTGCTGGAGCTGAGGCGTCTTGGGTCGCACAACATCGATTGCTGTCGAGTTTCATCAACTAGCAATCTGCGGAGTTCAGGATGCAGTGTGCGCTTTTTGTGCCACCGCAAGCCTCGCTGGATGCGGCGGATCATCGTCGCGCTCATCGGTGTGCTCTTCAAATTAACCTCCACGCAAGTTCCTTTTTAACCTTTATTTTGTTGTTGTCCGCTACTAGCTTGCCAGGCCTGTCGACGTACATACATACTACATGCATGTCCTCCTTCTGACAGACTTCTTCCCCAACGAACATGTGGAGAGTTTTTTTTCTTAATTTAACTTTATTCACCTGTTTATATGGAACAAAAGCCCTCGTCCTTGCCAAAACGTTTTTTACTGGCATCAACAAAACGGCGCTCTTGTGCTCTTTGTAGCTGGTCAGACGACTCGCTATAATATAGGTAGGATCCCTTATAAGTTTAAGCTGCACCCGGCAGCTCGGCTGGCTAGGTTGGATCCAATCCGTCTTATTGCTTTGAGGCTTGTCCGTTTCGTCTTTGCTTTTACTATCTCCGAGTTTCCTAGAATGTCACTGGCCACGGTGGATGTGCCTTACGCGAGTCAAGCGCTGCTTCCACCAAGCCTTCAGGTGCATCTAAGTCGACCTTCGAATCTCGACAGCTTAAAAGTATCGGTTGCATTGCATTTATTCTGTTATGCAAGTTATATTTTCCCCTGCGTCATGGACTTCCTGAAATCATCGAGCGTCATCTCCATATACATCAGAGAAGCAAATTAGCTGACTTGGCATCGACTGTTCTTGCAGAGAAGAAAAAAAAGGACTCGCAGATAGCCAGAGATATATATATCTCTGCGTTAACGTTCGGAACCTCGCGCTGTTCTTCTCAGAGCCGGGCGACTTGTCTTGGAGCCATTATTTGCCGTGCAAATTTTGGGTGAGGGCTTACCAGATCCACCATACGCGTTAGCGTAGCTCCACCTTGAACAGGGCATAGAAAGCCCACTAGCCAGTCACGGTCAAACGAGTCAAGCAAGCAGACAAGGCAGTGCTGCCCGTGGTGTATCGAATCTGATCCCGCTGCACCGCACTTCCTGATAGTCACCATACCTTTACACTCGCATGCATGCGAGTAAGGTGATGAATCTTTTAGCTCCCTCATAGAGCCACTTCCACCGGACTATACTATTGACCTCCCGATCGACCCATATGAAGAGGTAAATACCTGCCCCATTGGCCCCTTCCCGTCGCACCCTTTGATTACACGCCGGCCGACATAGAGGTAGGTACCTCAGACGACTTTCGTCTTGTCTGTTGTACATGCCGCAAGGCTAGTATTTTATAATATCGACAGGGAGCTCGCGCTAACTGTACATAAATTATCTTGCTTGATAAATATAGCTAGCACCACCTTTCGGTGACGAGTTCTCTCCCAATTACATGCAGCTCTGAGCAGCAGCCACAAGCAACTGCCACCCGAAAGGTCTTGGTTGCCACAAAAGCTTTAAAGAAAATCCCGCTCCTTTGGTTTGAATTCGCAAACCGCCGTTCAAAGGTATTTTGAACGTATCTTCAGGCTCTGCAGGGAGCAGCTTCAGCGGCGGCAGCCTTACCCCAACCCGGCTTTAAGCCGCCCACTGTGGTTCCATTTTCTTGAGCGCCTCGACTACTTTTGATGCCACCACGGATGGTATTCCGATGATCTCCACATCTTGTCACGACAAAGTTTCGGTCTGGATACCGATAAGAGCAAAGTTCAAAGTCACGATAGTCTCGTCTGGAGACCGTCACAAAGGGAACAAAAATGTCGAACGTATGCATCCCCTCGTCTGCTTCTGTCGTGCGATGGCCGCCGTCTCATAGCGACGGGCCGTATCCCAATGCCATAGTGTTTGCTAACCGTCTATAAGGGTCCATCGAATGCTTATAATGGTCGCTGGTATGACAGCCCAGAGAGCACTAGTCAAAAACGCGCTTGGGCACAGGATGCACCATATACCAGAGAAAATAGAGACTCGATTCGAAGGTATGTCACGGTGAAGCTGAAGATCATTCAACACTTCTAGTGTTTGCTAATGGGACCATGGAAACGCTACAGGCTGGTGGGCCAGATGTTGATGATTCCTCTGGATTCACCAACCATCGATGCCTACGTCACTAATATGATAAAGAATCACTATGTCGGGGGAGTCCTCCTCTCCCGGCGTAGTATGAGACGTAAGTTCGATTACTACTAGCTATATCACGTATCTATGAGCCTCGCTAACTATGAGTTTAGATTCTGTGGAGGTGAGGGGTCTGGTTGAGGACCTTCAGCAAGCCGCCAGGGAAGTTGGCTATCCACACCCACTTTTCATTGCTATCGAACAGGAAAATGGAATGGTGAGAATGCTCATTTCGCTATAAAGCTAGATGAAACACTAGATACTTACCTTTTAACAGTTCGCCCCTTTTGGCAACGGATCTCTCGGGACGCAGTTTCCCGGCGCGTTGGCCGTCGGCGCGTATCGGTCTGTTGAAATTCTGTTCGACATTGCGAAAGCGTCGGCGACGGAGCTTCAGACCATGAGCATCAATCTCAATCTTGCCCCAGTTCTCAACCTTGACGACCCAAATGGCGGAGTGATGACATCTCGAACATTCGGAGACGACCCGGTGAATGTCTCACGGTGCGCTAGTGCTATTACAGACGCCCATCGAAGCCGAGGCATGGCATGTTTCGTGAAGCACTTTCCAGCTCCGCGGCAGGGAACGAGCGGAATTCTGGAAACTAGAACGCTGACGACGGAGCCGAAATACGCGCCTTTTCGAAAAGCTTTCGAAAACGGGGTGGATGGCGTCTTCCTGGAGCCGACAATGTGGGCGATCCCAACCGAACAAACATTCGAAGGGAAGGACTCGCCGGCGCAGAATCTCATTCGCAAGCATTTCGGATACGAAGGAGTACTCGTGGGATCCTGCGACAGGGCGTCTGAAAAGGTTGCCGGTGTCTACGGAGGCGAGCTATGCATCCGAGGTTTCATCAATGGATGCGACATGCTGATCATCTGCGAGCACCCGAGTGACATTCTGGACACATTGGAGGAAATATACACAGCGGTCGAGATGAGGCGGATATCCAAGGCGGCCATCGAGCAATCTCTAGAGAGGATCCGACGTGTCAAGGAACGTTATCTATCCTGGGGAGCGGCTATCAACCCCCCGGCAATGCAGCTGACGCTCCCGTCTCTCATGCGTCATCATAGAGAACTGGCATACCGTGCTTACGAGATGGCGGTAACAATTGTCCGAAATGAGCAGAACATTTTACCTCTTTCGAAGCCTCGGAGGTCAACGGTGCTGCGACAGCCAACCGGATACTGTGCTCTGTTCACGCCTATTGCGCCACCTAGATATCCACCGCACGAAGGCACCCCTCCAGACCCTTTCGAGTTCTTGGGTAAAGCGATTAATGCTAGGGGATTTGCCGTGAACCATTCCCCATATACTCATGAGGGGATGACGGAAACGCACTTTGCACTAGTGAAGCGGGCCAGCTTTATTGTCTTTGTCTGCGCGCTAGACACGGATCCGGAATACCCAGCACAGATAGCTGCGCTCAAGATGCTCACAAAAGTGCGCCTGGAGCAGCCGTTGATCGTAGTTGCAGCGTGCAGTCCACGTGAACTTCTCTGGGATATGTATTGTGAGTTTCTCAACCCACACCAAAGCTGAATTAGCTAAGGATATTTTTGTGATTGCTGACACGCAACTTTGTCGCGATTCAGTGGAGGTCTTGATTTGCACTTACGAATATACTCGAGAAGCGCTGGACGCTGCGGCCTCGGCCATCTTTGGCGACATCACTCCGACTGGGGTAATCCCCTTCAAGAGATACAAGGCACCACCACTCTCACAAACTCCAACCAGGGATATGCAGCGATGGGAAGTCCACCAGTGGGAGAAACGACGAGATCTATACGCCTCTGCCGATCTGTGGAAGAAATGCTTAGGCTGGAGTCCGAAATGGCAGCTGGACGCCTCGACACTCAGCAATCTGTTAGACCGGCCCGGACATTCGAGGCACTTCGTGGTCAAAGACCCTCTGGCACACGGCAAGATTCTCGGGCTATGCGCGACGTACACTATCCGCGCAGGAAGGAACTTGGTCGGCAGTCTGGCGATATTGATGGTGGACCCCGAGTTTAGGAACCGGGGTATTGGACTCGCCTTGCACGACGAAGCTTTCCAGTATATGAGAGCCCATCCAGAGATCGATAACGCGCAGCTTGGGAGTATTTTTCCGCGATTCTTTCCGGGACTTCCCGAGGAGATGCCACCCGGCGACCAGGAATGGTTTGTGCGCAGAGGTAAAGCATACTTGGATTGAGAATAGAGCCGTCGCAGGTTCATACGCTGACAGTTTATAGGCTGGATGATGGAAGATACCTATATATTCGACCTCTATCTGGATATCGACAAGTGGCGCCAACCGGAAGATGTGTTTGGTCCTCTGAGCAATCAAGGCATCACGTTTGGCGCTTGTAGCCCCGCGGTGTTTGAAGACCTGATACAGTTCGAGGACAAGCACTTTTCGACGTATCCGGGCTGGGTCGAGAAATACCGCGCTCTCAAAGATACAGATGGTAAGATCTCCCGACACCCACATTTCTGGTAAGGCTTTCTAACACTCTGGATACTAGATATCGCCGATGCTGTCCTTGCCTTTAGCAACAACTCCATCGTTGGAGCGGCACTGGTGTTCTCGGGTGTTGGAAACAATCAAATATCTCGAGATATACCGTGGCCCAGAGTCATCGGTGACCGGGTTGGCGGGTTGGCTTGTGTTGGAATGGGCCGTAAGTTATATTCGGCTCGATCTGGAAGGATGCCAGCTTATTTTGCTAATATGAGTGCACGATCTAGCTGAGTATAGAGGTCGCGGGGTAGGCGCCGGCCTGGTCTGCGCTGCCCTTCTAGAGCTTAAAAATCGCGGTTTGGCCGGTTGCTTCGTCGACTGGTCTACCGACAGACAAGTTTACGAAAGTCTAGGTAAGTTGAAGCCCCCACGCAGCAATGGTTATCAGGGGCTTATTCACGGCTGCTGGGCATAGGCTTCGAAACGTACGGTAAATACCGTACCACGGCCTGGAGAAAAGTTTGAGATACTTCTGAGACGTTCGGCGATCGATCTGTGGTTTTTTTTCATTGCAGGTGTTTAAGTGCGCGGTTGTTGAGGTTTCGTACTCCGGTGGGAATGCATGAGAGCGGTGTGTGGTTGATATATTCTTTTTTTTTCTCTTCCCTTTCTCAATCTCCTTTCTCTCGTCTACATTATCATGATCCTTTTATTCTCTTACCCATTTCTGCCTCACCAATACCCGACGACGACTTTTCTTAGACCTACGCAGGATCACCTATTACTCTCGCTTTCTTTAGTCACAGTATCGGCAGCATTTGGAGAGGCGTCTTGCTGGAGCGTTCATTTCTGTTCAACATACCAAGGAGGGAGAGGAGGAAACAATTCAGGAAAACGGATCGAAAGGTTCAGGAAGGTATTATACGGGACGAAACGTAACGAAGAAGGATGAGAGAGGAAGAAAGAAGAAAGAAGGAGAGAAGAGGGGAGGGGAGGGGAGGTGAAGGAAGGTTTTGAAGGGAGATTCGTGCGGCTGATCGATCTACAGGAGGATTATAGGAGCGCCGACCGTTTTGCTTGCAAGTAGAGACCAGAGTGCGTGGTTCGAAAAAAAAATCAAAGACTTGCGCCTAGCTTTACACGTCGAGCGGTTCTTTCTCATTCTTTTCTTTTCGTTTTGAACGCAGATGATTTATCTGTGCTTTGGACGGGGTCAGGAAGTATTGATCTTGCACAAGGATTGATGTCTGCTGGCTCCTGGGACATGCCCTCGTCTTCGCTACCTCTACCAGCTGTACATGTGATAGCTGGTGAAGACATGCTGGATGGGGACGTCTGATTCACGAGACAAACCAGGTGGTCCTGCATTGCAGGGCTGCCGCTTCATTATCCTAGCATACGTGCCGGGATAATATTCAGGGGACGAAGTTGCCGATTCGACGTGACTTTTTTTTATATCGTTCGCCTTTTGCTTTAACTTCCTTCTCACTTTGATTCACTCGTTAATAATCACCAACTACCTAATACGCCTACTTGTTTTGCTTGCTATCATCCTCTTCGCTACAGTCTTTCTTGATATATTTAGTTAGTACCTGAGTTGATTGGTCGCGATTCTTCCTGTCATTAATAATCCAAACACATTATTATACGCTCTATACGTATATACGGTCACTTAAGACTCCCCGCGCAGCCGCGCATACGCGCATGTCCCTAGAGGATAGGTAATCCCTTCAATGTACCTAGTGTAACCAACTTTACGTATATAAGCGGCGCTTACGGCTTGTTGTTGAAGTCTCGCGGGTTAGGCATAGCCGCCTGCGCAGAAGTGGGCTTGGCGACACCGCAAAACTCGGTTCGCCGCGAAAATTCAAACTTGCGCACTTCTCTGCGCGACCACCAATTGAACCTTCTCACAACCAGCCGGACGAACCCACACCTCCACGACAGAACAGAGCAACATGGCGCCCGTTAAACGGCCTCGGTCTTCGTCCAAGGCCTCCTCGTCTGCCTCGTCGAAGAAGCGGAAACTAAACAGCGGCTCATCGTCGGCTGCTGACGCGAAGCCCTTCACACCCGGCCAGATCACTTCATCGAAGCGCCACAAGAAGTCCTCGACTACGGTGTCTACAATCCCCTCTACCGCGAAATCATCGACGAACAGAATTCGCAAGCCGCATAAGAAACCGCTGAAGGACAGATACACGGATGCGCAGCTGAAATTACCCACGTTGAATGGCATCGTACCTGCGGGCGTCGCAAAGCCGCGCGGCAAGAAGAAGGGGAAGGTGTTCGTGGAAGATAAGGATACGATGATGGGAATTCTAGAACTGGTGAACGCATCCGTCGATGGTGTGATACAGGGCAAAGTTGAGAAGAACAGGCGGTTGGAGATCATCCGCGAGCAGAAGCGGCTGGAACAGGAGCGGAAGGAGCGGGAGAAGGAAGCCAAGTTGGTATGTTACCCTAGGTCATTGACCCACTGGCTGCCTCTCAGTTTCGCAGCCGGTTTATACCGGAGGCGGCGGGTAGTCACGACGTTAGTGAGAGGAGTGTGTGCTAATTTTCTCGGCGAACAGGAGGATGCGAAGGACTCGTTACGGAAGAAGAGAAAGCGAAAGACAAAGACGGCGGATAACAGCAACGATACCGAGGACAAGAGGCCTGTCGCCCCGGCTGGGAGGAAGAAGAAGAGCGTGTCATTCGCATAAGCAGATGACTCAGTCATCAATGTACGATTGGAGAGTTTTTCGAGGATTTGGCGCTCTAGGAGTCTTTCTTCGAGCGGAGAATACAAATATATACGATTTACCGGCGAAAGATGCCATACCATCTAATGCGCGCCTACTAGATTCCTACCCGTCTATCTATCCTCTCTAAACCTCCAGGTCTTCTACACCGTCCCGCTCACCTTTACAAATCCATCACCTTCCTCAGGCTTCTCCACGAGTTCCAACTCTGCCATGCGGCTCAGAAAACCCATGATCGGCTTAGGAAACCATCGTCCACCCCATTCGAACCACCCAAGGTGCCCGCCGATACTCGTTGTCACGAAACACAGATACGGATTCGCCTCTGACTCCAGTCTTGGAAAGGCTTCCTGCAGCGATATCGGGTCTTCTTCGGCGTTAATTATCAGCGTCGGCACTTTGACGTCCAGCAGTTTGTCTACAGATGTCGAAGCGCGATAGTATTCCCCTGCTGTTCGGAACCCGAACGCCTTGGCGGTGCAGTGGTGGTCGTAGTCATATAAATACACCGAGCTGCGGACCAAGTCGGGATTGATGGCTGGGTTTGTGGACAACATGGCATAGTGGCGCTCGAATAGCCTCTTCAGGCTGCCGGCCATATGTTTGGAGTATTGACGGCCGGTGAAGGTCATGAACATTATTTTAGCACAGGCATCGATGTTGTGTGGCGAGGAGACGAGGACAGCGGCGTGGAGTGGACAGGAAGCGGATTCCTCGCCGAGGTAGTCTATGTTTACACGACATGCATGTTAGAGGCGGACCGCTGGGATGTCTGGATGGAAATGACTGACTTGCGAGGATATTGGCGCCGAGCGAGAAGCCGAGCGCCATCAGCGGCCGGTTGGGAAACTTCTTTCGTAACAACTTGATCACCTGTCGGATATCGGCTGTGAACATGGCGTTGAACATCCGATTACCTATTTAGCTATTCCTTAGTCTCTTGTGTCACTGTACATATACGGCCCAACGATCTTGTACAATAGTCACATACTCGTAAGTTTTGTGTAGCCGCAGCCTCTCGCATTTACGACCAAAGCATCGTATCCGAGCCCGCCATCCTTCTTCGGCCGTACCAGCGGCTCTAATGCTAGCCGGATATACGTCTCATGCGACCCGCCGCTTAGGCCATGAAGAACTACTATTAGCGGGTTCGTTTCTGAATCTGAGCTCCATGCCTCAAACTCTTCGTTGGTAAAGTAGGATGTTCGAGGTGGGAAATATTCTGGGTCGCTTTCCAAAAGTACTTTCCGTGACGGCGTTGATGCTACTTCTGCTTGCGACGGCGGTGGAACGACGACATCGATGCTGAAAGTGCCCGTGCCGCTGCCGTCCGGCGAGTCGGCAGCAATGAGGAAGCGCTTATAGTGGATCGGAATCTCGACAGAGGCGAAGAGGATGGCACATGTCTGCAGATGCCCGCCTCGAAGCAACGGATGCGGATAGAACGGCGGAATCGCGGATTTGCAAACCGACACCAGTGATTCGGGTACTGTGTCATTATTGGTGGAGCTCCCTGAAGCCGGTTTCAGTAGGACCGGAGAGGGGTGGTGGTGGTACCGCAGGGTCGCGGGGCCGAACAGCATTTTGGAAACCGAGTGGTAGTAGAAGTCTGAGGTTGAAGTGATTGGTGTTCAACCTGGAAACATGTAGTTTCTCGAAACTTGCGATATATATAGAGTACGTGTTCAGCTTAGCATTGCATATGAATCAACCAACGGCTCTTATAGATGTTCTCCGTCGGCCGTCATTGTTGCTTTCAGCTGCTGCCGGCGGCCGAAGAATTGAGCTTGCCTGCTACCTCAGCCGAGGCACAAGCTGCAGCCCAATCCGCTCGCTTGTTCTGGTTCCTGGCCTGGCCAAGCGGTATTTCTATGGTCCGGCCTCCGACCAAAGCTGGACTTCATACGCCAGACTCGCTCGTTTATGAGCGGTATTTCCACCGATGGTTTTCTGACCAAAGGCTGTATGGTGCAATGACTAGCACACTCTCATAAAAATTTCAGGGAGAGATGTCGGTTCAAATCCGACTGCGGCCCGTAAACTCTTGAGATTTATTTGATCTCAATCATTTTTGCCGTTCGCTGGCTTGAATTGAGTATGATTGAGTATGATTTGAGTGCAAAACGCCGAGTGATGGAATCCGCCTTGCAGGTTGGGCATTCGATACAGCCCTGGGAACCAAACCGCAGATTAGCTCGCTTCAAGCTTTGGGTAGACGGCTAGGGCCGCGCCCAGAACGCACCTGGAACGTACCTAGCGGTTTGGCAGCATGCCTGAAGACGTCACTTGATACATCTTGGAATCCGCCTGATGGCGAGGCTGGACCGGTGGAGCTGCCAGGGTGATTGGCCGGTGTTGCGGATGACGTTGTCGGGAACGGAAGCTCGTCGCGCCGCTGTCACCGTCGCTGTCGCCTCTGTCGCAACTCCTTGCTAAGCATGACAGATCTCAACCGCACGATGGCATGCCCACGCCGCCCATCATGCATCATCGCCCTCTACGCTTACATCCTCCTCGAATAGGGTGTCGCTTTTCCTCTCAAGATGTCCGCCCTTACTCCCGGCCAGGCGCATGCCCTTCTCGACATCCTTACCCACCGCGAAACGTACAATGCTGAAATCGAGCTGTTCAAGACGCCTGGGATCATCAACGAATACGGCCCTCCCTTCCAGGATCGTTCCACCGTATCCAAGTCGCCGGTCCTCCAGAAGCTCTTCAACACCTTCGTCGTTCCTATCCCCGGCCTGCGCGATGTCGACCAAGTATTCTGGACCAAGCGCGTCGGCCCGATCGTTGATGATCTCGCCAAAGCGAATCTCTCCGAGTCCTACGATAAGGGCAGCATGGGAATCCGCAAGACACTTGCCACCGCCATATCCGCACTGATTGAATATCCAGCCAGAGGTGTGTTGGGCGGTCTACCAGGGAGAGACGTCGCGTACGATCCGTCACAGCCGTATGATGTCCGCAACCAGCACGACCTAGCCAATGCTTTCAGGGAGTTTCTACGCCAGATAGTGTACGGGGACCTCCTGGACGAACTTTTCGACAAGGCTGCGGAGAGTGATGATCTTCAGGCACACAGTCAGATGGTCATTGCGGCTCATCAGCATATCGTGGTCAAGTAGGGAGTGCCAATCCTTTATTGCAATCCCGTTGACTCCTATCTACACTTTGAAGACACCATAGGCTAACGTGTGTCTTCTCTATCCGCAAGTCTAGCTTCGCTGGTCCACTATGTTTTGGTCACCTCGCCGAAGGGGCAGATGCTCCTGTCCCTTATCGAACGAACCAATCGGCTTATCCCATATCGGATCATACGGCAGACTCTACGGATTGGCAACGCTGCAACAATGATCAATGGCATGGTGAAGCTGGTGCTAGCCAAGATGAGCATTGGAGCTGTTACCAACTGGATTGGGTTAAGCACAGGCGCGGATGAAGGCATGAATCTATTACAGACGTAGGCCTTACCGTCTGACTTTTACTCCCGGCCCGAATAGAATCCCGCTAATCCCCCTCCCACCGCAGAATAATATATACAGTGCTCAGTTGGGATATTCGGGAGCTGGAATCCCGGGCTTCTAAGCTCGAGAAATCGAAGGATATTCCATCTAAAGACCAGATCTCCGCTGTACTAGCATATACGAAGCTAACACGCGAAGAGCAAGAAGCCCTTCGTGAAATAAGCAGTACGTCTATCTTTCGTTCTACTTCCCAGCAAGTTTTTCGCCCATCTCTAACTTCAACCAGAAACGGCATCCGTATCAATCATCCACGCGATCCTAACAGCTTCGCCTTCGAACCCTTCGACAACGCTCTCGAACGACCGGCACCGCTTCCTTCTCGAATACCTCGCCATCCAACTCTCCATTCGCGACCGCGAACAGATCATCAATGTTCTATGTAAATCCAATCCGGACAATCTCACTGTCGCTATCCGCGACATTGTGACGATCTACGATCCGATTATAAGAAACCTTCACATCGCCGTCGACCTCAGTGGCACCGTGTCAGATTTCGAACGTTTTGTCAACGATATGATCAAGACGGCAAAGATAAACGACTCTGCAAAACAGTCAGCGTCAGCACCATCAGCCCCCGGTGTGGAAGAATTCGTAGCACTCTTCGAACGACACCAGAAGAGCTGCCATGTGTTCCTCCACCAATTCTGCAAGAATGGCGCAAAAGCAACAGAGCTGTGGAGAGACTATGCGAAATACGCTGTCAAGCAGTTCAGACAACCGGAGAGCACGTCAACCGAAGGAGGAGCAGGCGGCTTTGATGACACTCTGAGCAAGCTGGTCAACGAGCTCGGGGAGGCAGACAGGAAAATAGTCATCGAGCAAATGGATGCGTACGAAGCCTACTTGCAGGAGCTGAGTCGGAAGACGAACAGAAGAATGGCATCCGTCGTCGCATCAGACTTAGCCGAGGCGACTGCTGCACTAGCGAAGAAGCCAGCTAGGAAGCAGACGAAGAAGGGCCCTGGTAACTTCCTGTTCAAATGGCAGGAGCTTCTGGATTCGACGCAAATTACACCTAGTGTCGCCGTTGGAGGCAGAGTGAGGAGCGGGAAGGATGTAGATATGAAGACAGCTAGTGGTGTTGATTTGACTGGTGACAAGAAGCCGGTGTCAACGACCAAGCCAGAGACCGACGGGAGTGGGGCGGCGACTTCAACTAGTAATGGCGAGCTGAATGAGCCGGCTCAGATGCCAGATGTTAGGAGGACGGTGGAACTACTGCTACCGCGCTTCAAAGAGGCGCTTGCGACTGGCAAGTAGCATTTATAATTCACAGTAATGCGGTGTTATATATATTGGGCGTAGTCTTATGTTTAATGTTTTAGCTATTCCGCGTCTGTTTTTTTCGAGATCTCATAGACTTTAGCACAGCACATATGTTCGGAGTACTCACATATATAAATATAGATAATCTTTGCATTAATATGATGTGATCTAGGCACGAACTAAATGTGAGAAGATCGTAGATCCAGAGTGCAACGTCGCCAACGCAGGAGTAAAGCCCTGAATCCTGCCAAATAGAAGTCGCAATATTCACGAACCCGTTTGATATATCAATCCATAACCAAGTGTATATGCACTGGCTTTACGAATAGAGTGTAAGTATAGGCAATATGTTATTCACACTATCTGACTAAGCTCTCATCGCGACGATCTTTCACGTGCTGCAAGCAGATATATACCATGTACCCGGTGTCGACCCATGCGATTGGCGGAATATGCGTGCATCTGCATGCAGAGGCAATTACATACGTTTACACATGCAGGTACTATTATGCCTATATATTTTGAAACCGTTGATACGGGCTCCATGGTATCGATGTCTTACATGGTCGAATTGACCGGCCCGACCCGCTCCTATTCAGATTTTCCGGCCGGCCAGTGGATCGATATCGCGTTATCCATACCGAAGCTCGGATTTTGTATATAGCGTCTACAGCGCCTCAGACGATTCGAAGGTTGAAGTTCGAAATGGATCGCGATGTCGCTGGGTGGGGGGTCGAGCGGTTGTAGGCATGCATGACGAGCTAGCGAGTTTGGGGTTCGGCCAGTTAACGCTGATAAGCCGGACATGACGACCCCTCGTTAACGTCGACGGACAGTGTGATGGAGGCAGACACGAATAAATAGGAGCTACCGCTTAATCTGACATGACACGAATAGATATATATATAACGACGAAGGAAAACCAGCGCGCGGTACACAGGAATACAAAGAGATTAACACTCGATAAGAAACGAGGAAAGCAAGGGTTTCGAATCAAAGAGACTCAAGAAGAAAGGCTTCAAGCAGTAGAGTGAGAAGAGTAAGATCTTAATACCGGAAAAGTTTGAAAAATAGCAGAACCAGTCTTGGCGTTAGTGCTCACTCTGTCATGAACACCATATGCGTTTCGCAACCGACCCTCTAGCTAGGTAGTCTCCTCAATTTCAACCGCGCAACCACTCGGCAACGCCAAAAATATGACCCAGAAACAGCATTAGAAGAGATTCTTACCACCGCCCAGGATGGCATTCTTCTTCTGCTGCGCGATGAACTTGTTAGTCGCCTTTGCGAATTCCGAGGATGTGTTCTCGAGATTCTGCATGTTGTCCTGGAAATTCTGCAGGTTCTGCGTTCGCGCGTTGAACCCGGCTGTCAGGTTGCCGAAGACGCTACCGCCCTTCCCGCCTCCACCCTGTGCAGCCTCTTCCATCTGCTTCTTGGACATCGGGCGGTTAGGGCCCCCGATGGCGAGCTCGTACTCTTCAATTGGGATGGATCCGCCGCCTTTGATCCACTGCAGCCCTGTTATCGTTGGACGGGAGGGGATAGAGCAGTTGGGGTTGTAAAGAATATCTTTTGGCATGCTAGATCTATAGGATTACGAAGAAGAACGGTAAGAGGGAGGAATAGCAAATTAGTCTGGGGTCTCTCGTGTCTTTGAATATTTTGGGGGTGGTATGGTCATGCTTACAGCGGCTTTCCCTTGCCCCAGAGATAGAAGATACCGATTTCTGTAGTACCGGTCCAGAGAATTATATATCCCTCGCGGGTGATATGGCAGTCCGCCAATCTAGAATCGTCATACGGCTTGGGCAACTCGGCGGAGCCAAGATCCTTCAAGGCCGGCAGCGAGTACACCTTGACCTTTCCGGTGCTCATCACGCAAGCGAGTACAATGCCCTTGTCTTCCATCTCGACGACAGACGCAGAGAGGCAGTTGTAATCGTCCCAAGATTTGGCCTTATATTCAGGTACATTTATGATCTTCACCTGGGACTTCGTTAAGCACACGAGGAAACCGCTGACGAATTGTCCCTGTCGCAGGCCTGCCATGGCTTGTGGAGTCGCGTACGCGTGGGCTCCGGTGTCGGCGTTTATTGGAATGATCAGATAAGGTGGCTTCTCGAACGGATGGAAGTCGGCGAATTGAATAACGTGTCGAGATCCTTCAGGCAGAATCTTGAAGGTGATAACATTGCCCATGGACGTTCCAATATTGAGGCAGACACTCGAGTACTCTAAGAACGAAAGAAACAGAGATGAATTAGCACGGAGAAATATTGTTGAGAGTGATCACAAAGAGTGATGCTTACCGTCGCCTTCGACAGTCATGACTGCGAATGACATGGTTGTTGGAATTTCTGTTTCCTTATCCATATCTTTCTGATCAATGCTGATTTTCCGGGGTGCGCCGATTTGACTTCCCGCCCTTGAAAGCGCACTGACGCTGCTGATACTCTTTTCTGCACCTCGCTTCACACCCTCCGCAATAGCACTTAAGCCAGCGGTAGGGCGTCTAGCAGCCGCAGCGGTAGCTTTGGCAGTACCGACCGTGATCTTGGCCGTAGCGGTCGTGGCCTTGATCGTAGCCTTGGCCGTAAATTTGGCAGTGGCCATGGCCATATTACCAATGGCACTGAGCGCATCTTCCTTCGTATAGTTCATCAAAACAAGGGTATCGATAACAGTTCCATTCTGTATAATATTTCGGTTCGAAAGTCAGTCCAGTGTTATCAAAAAAAGGAGCATCGGCACTCGAGTGTTTCAGTGAAGCAACTAACCTTAAGATCGATAACGACGACGTTGCCGTTATCGTAACCAACAGCAGCAAATCCGATATCGCTGAAGCAAGAGCAGCGGATCGCTGCTTGCCCAATCGCGGCATCAAGAAGGTACATTGGCAAAAGTCCCTCCTTCATTGAAGGATCTGCCTGGCTTGAGATATCTCGAAGATTTGCAATGCCGCTGGAGGAGAATCGGTTTGAGAGGGCATCGAAACCGCCCGACTGACGGTGGTAGCCCTGGTTAGAGCCCCACCTATAGAAGACGACTTCGCCACTTTCCAAGCTGGCCGCCATCTCTCCGGTAAACTGACTGGAAGCCAGGTCGACTATCTTGACAGCACCTGGTTTACCGATAGTCGCACCGACATCGACGTCAATGGTGTTCGGGTTTTCAATCTCATCGCCAAACCCAGCATCCCATAGTCGGACTGTGGCATCTTTGTGTATGGTATACACGATGTTCCTATCCGGCCCCCTGCGGACTATTCGTTTGCCTGGCATTCCTCCTTTGAAGTAGGGTTCCGGAGTATCTTTCAAGACTTTCATCGTGATCCATCGTTCGCGGGCGACAGGGGCTATGGTCATGGAGATAGCACGGGGTTGAATCATGCCCAGGGTCACATGCATATTGCCCGGGGGGAAGGGAGATCCGTCGGGGTATCGAAGTGTTGAGATATCACCATTTGAGCAGAGAACCACAGCGCCGATTGGGTCATGGCTGGATGCATAGTAAGGCGAAGTTCGAGGTATCAGGCAAAAGTCAACCACATCAGCATGTTGAGGCACTGGTAGGAATCTCAGCCGCTTTGGCGACGCGAAGTGCTCTGTGATTTGCTTCCAGCTAGAGGTGAGGGTGTTGGGAGCGTTCCCAAATTCCATTACAGTAAGGCCCTTTACGGACTCACCGATGCTGTTGCCTCCAGCGATTACCAAGCTGGTGTCATCGGTGTTCGACGTGCAGCACCATGCAATTCTAAAGAAAGGCTCCCTCATACTGGACATGCCACCACTAGGTCTGCTAAAGCTTGACATTGGGGGTCCCGGCAGATGGACATCGCCCGATTGCAGTGTCCGTGCCGTCAAGAACCGCCCGTCGCTAGCATTCCAGAATGCCATGCAACCATCTTCATAGGTGGTGAGGATAGTGTTTCCAGCAGGGTTGAACAATGCATTCGAGAGCATCGGCTTCCGTGAGGTCTTGATTCTGTTTGGGTCGGTATCGGCACCAATGGCGCCCGGCTTTAGCTCGAAAAGGAAGGTAGCTGTGACTTGGCTCTGCTTGATGGAATAAATCATGGCTCCCTCCAGATATCCGATCAATATCGTGCCCAAGTCCTTTGGATGGACGGCCAACGAGACTATCGGAACAGATTTCGATCTCGGGTTCTTTTCAATCCAGAGATTAGGAATTTTGAAGGGAGCAGCGATTTCTCTATCGAGATCAAATGCCACAATCTCCCCATTTTGCAGACCGAGGAATACAAAGTCCGAAGCAGGGTCGCACAGGACTGCCGTAACACCTCCAGGCGGAGACCACGCGGTCACCTCCCGGTGTGTAGCTAGATCGAAAAGATGGAGCTCATTTTTGGTATCAACAACAACAAGTCTGCTGTCGTACATGCGTATAAATTTGGCGGAGGACTGGTTCACCAGGTTGTACCTGGCATGAACTCTCCCTGAGCCGATGACGAGGACCTGGCTGCCCGTGCCGATGGCGAGGAGTGACTGGATGGGATCATAGGCGAGACCCGCAAGAGGACCAGGGAAGCCGTATCTTGCGACCTGGATAGTGTTTCAAATTTAGCGAGGGAAGATGCAAGGTGCACCAATCGGCTCAACCGCTGTTAAATGATCGCGGGAAGGTGCCAAACGTCAACGGGAACGAATAAGAAGTGGCCGACTTACGTCATCGAGCATCAGGTCCTCCGCTGAGATGACGCCTGACAAGTTGACATCGAAGCTGCCCGTCCTTCCGGGCCGGAAGAATGTCGACATTTTCCTGTCCATCACGAACGGACGTCTAGATTAGATCTGCTCTGCGAAATTAATATGGCAATCACGATGAACGCTTCAGAACAGTCAAGACCAGGAATCGAACAGTACTAGAAGATAGGCAGAATTATCTGTTAGTACCCAAGTCAAGCCTCTGGTGGTAATGTGATAAGGAAGAAGATTAGAGTTAGAGGGGTATATTATATGCTAAAGGGGTGGGGGGCTGGTTTTGAGGAGCAGGGCATGAGGATATATATTACCGGGAAGCAGTTGTTAGGTGCCCGGGCCCCTCGACACACTTAAATACCCGTTTATAAACTCCTCCCAGCCAAAGTGCAGACTCACTCGCTTTCGCTCGCTCAGTCGCCCGTTGGCTGCTCCCACAAAGTTAAGTACGTATGCCTTAATGAATTAGAGGGGAATGGTATATAGTAAGTCCTTAGTGTGTAAATAAAAAACCCCAACAGCATGAGTAGTAAAAGAAAGAATTAGGTGAAAGAAATTTTTTCCAAGCCCTCCATCCCTCCTTCGACTTTCCACTGTTATACTACTTCTTAAGTAGCAATGTGAGCAAGTCGAAGGGTACGTATGTGCGCAAGTCCGGCACTCCTTCAACCTTATCCTCTCGAACTACTACTTGTTGCTAATATTCGCTGCTACTTACTGCATCTTCTTCATTGCTAATAAATGCAATGGCCACCTGCCCTGCCTCCAACTGCCGTTATATCTCGGACGCTTATGAGAGCTGTTTAGGTGATGCAGCAGCCGAACAGACACTGCACAGGCTAGAACCCGAGTAGACGTCTGCAGGCTGGCAGCAAAATCGAGCGATGGGCCCACCCTTTGGCTGGATTCGAGGTGCTGAAAAGGGTCTATAGTTGCGGAGAGCACCAAGTCGCTATCGGGTGTCTAAACTCGATCGATGCTCGTCGTTGAGCCTTCGCTAAACCTTCGTCGGTTATTGGCTTCGTCTACATGCGTGTTCACCGTAATATCAAGGGCTGCTGGCCTTCCAGACTGTCCGTATTCAGCAAAGTCATCAGCCCACCTGCATCGGACTTAGCATATTTATGTTAAATACTATGCATGCATGGCACAATCAAATAGGTGGGAAACAGACAGAGAGAAAGAAAAAAATGACTGCAGCGGCGATGAAGAGAACGGCGAGGAAGAGAAACGGCGAGAGGAGCGTACCTTGGTTGAAGCAGCATGCGAGCGAAAGGATCCGTCGGGAAGTCTGTAGGGTTGTCGATGATCAGTCGACGTCAGGCAAGAAGGCGGAAGCATCGGACGGACCCCTCCACGGCAAACCTGCCCCTCTACTTCGAATGGCTTGTCGTTGGCTTGCGTGTCTTCTAATTGGCCAGCCTTGTCATGGCGAGTCACCCAGAACGATCCCAAGACGGTTAGTCGCATGCAATTAATCCCCGGATCTCGGCGGAATGGTTTTCCAGCGGCAGGGCTTGTCCGGAGGATTAAAAACCACAACTTCACGCGCACGATCACGTCTAAAGGTTTATAATACTATTTTCGAGCTCGACCTTCAGACGCGCTCTAAATGTCAGTGTGGCCGAGTGGTTAAGGCGTTTGACTCGAATTCTCTCTGAGTTGGACATCAAATGGGTCCGCCCGCACAGGTTCGAATCCTGTCGCTGACGACATCTTCATTTTTTGAATCTTTTGTTCTCATTCTCAAAGTGATAGAGCACTCGATTCCTATTTTTTGCATGCTTGGGCATTGTTCTGGAGTAATTTCGGGTTCTTGAAGCAGCATGATCCTGGTGATGGCAACGCGAGAGAATTCAACCAGCTTCGATACGTTCGATAGGGGTACAGCACAAGAAGTCAGGACCAGTCCCAGGGTTAGATTTTTTATGACTACACTAACACTAATATAGATCTAATCCCGACGAATGGTACCATCTGCAATGCATGTAGACTCATACAGCATCCTTCAGCTGCTCCCTTCCTCTCACATGCGCGAGGATCCTAGGGGCCGCCGAGGCCAAACCCACTTCCTATACCTGCGGGGCATTTTGGCGGAATTCCCAATAGGAGGTCCAGCAGTTCGATTATGACACCGTCTTGTCTAAGCGGAACACCTAGATCTGCGCACCGGTTCCTAGTGTCCGTGCTGCATTCCTTGCGGGTATCTATGAACGTCTTCGACCGGGCGAACCTATCGTTAACCCTCTTAATCGCAGCCCTAGCCGCGTTGTCAAAGGTTTCTCCGCGATATGTCGCTCCGGAAAATAGAATCTGGAAGATATCGTTAGCACGAGGTCTCGAAGAATCGGTCCGGGTTGGGACGATTTACGCACATTCACGATCTGTTGAATGCTATAGAAACCGGTAACTTGATCTATATTCGTCTCGGTGGCCCTGTCGAAGAGGATCGTATAGGTGACGGCCGTCTTTGTAAGGGAGACGAGACATGTCTGTTTATCAACCTGGTCCAGAAAGGTGGAAACGGCATCGGCGAAAGCGTTAAGAGCTTGAGCAAACTCTGCATACGTGCTTGTGCTCTGTGGGCAGTTTGCAGGGTCGAAACCGGAAGGACCCTGTTTGTTGTACGGGACGAATGGGCCGACGGTCGTCCCCAGATCGTAGAGGTTTCTATAGGCGATATAATTGACATCCTATTCTCGTACTCATTCATATTAGTCACTCGGGTTTGGGACGGCCATTCAGCGGGAAATGGAAACGTTATTAGAAACATACCTGGTCTCGTCGTAGACAGTCGGAGCTGCCAGCCGGAGGCTGAGGGTATACCTTGGGATTAAGATTGCTCGTCGCCCGAGGGCTACATCCCATTTCCACCGTCTGTTCTGCTGCATTATTGTCGGTGTTCAGATTATTTGGTAATGCTCTCAGAAGCCCAGTCGCAGTGTTGAGGAATCCCCGATATGTGGTCTGGAAATAGGCCGTGGTTTCTTTGAAAAACGATGATCGAGTACCCATGGCAGCGCAGATAGGCGTTCTGGCTTGTCTCCTGTAGAGCTCACGAACCTCGAGGCTTGTACCGCGAGAGCCTGGGATCAATGCTCCATCAGTGACAGAGATAGCAATGCAAAGAGAGGTCGTTAAGACCTCGATATTGAACAATTTCATTTTAGAGAGAGTACTAGAGTATTATTTCCAGGCCTAGAAGGCGCGTACGATTGTGAAGCTCCGGCCGGGGCTTTTCGAAGAGAATATTTCGTATCAAGGTCGATGGGAATGCATAAGCTTGCTTAGGTTTTTATAAATATCTTTGATCCATATTTATAGAGCACCAGACCGCAAATTCGAAACTTGAGTTTTCCTGACGATTTCCATCCTTCAATATTATAAGATTGTCTATAAGATGATATACGAAGATCCAAAGCCCCTGTTTGTAACGTACGTATTCCATCCCTTACTCGATGCTAGTGTACATATTGTACGACACCACGGGTGGCAATTCAGGGTTGATACTAAGGCAACATTGTCATATCAATGAGTTGGCCTCGGAAACCAATGCTAGTTGCAGAGCGGGTCGCCATATATATCCGCCTGTGATTCATATGTAGTGGATGCCTACATAAGTACTAAATACCGACCTTTAGACGAGCAATGTTGATCGGGGAAGATACAACCAGATTCTGCCCGTCAGCTGGAGATAGTTACACAATAGGTAGAGTTGGTCATCCAAAAAGGCTTGAATTCAGGTGATACGGCACCATATCTGATTCGCGAATTTAATCATTGGATGGAGTGGAGCCGATATGCATCGAACATATAGGTTCGGCAAAGCAAGATCGACATGCAGCTAGCCCCGAGGCGAACCCGCAAGGTTACACGATCAGTCTCAGATCAGATGCGGAGCTTTTAGCATATACAGTGTTAACTTTTGAAACTTCACGTACGTCTGCTTACAGGGGCATTCGGTGCCGCCCGATGATCAAATATTAATTAACCATGTCCCTGTCGCTCTGTGCCATCGCGATCCCAGCAGGAAATTGGTCCCATGCCAACAGTTCCTTTGGACCTTTGTAAGAAACCCAGCTCCCGAGACTCTGGCGGCTTGATCATCGCCCTGCCTGCAGCCTGGGATTCTTCTGATATAGCATTGTAGTACCATCTCCTCAACAGGGCGTATTGTGCAACCGGCGGAGAGCGGAGTTTGCGACTGGTATGACCCTTCCCATAATTAAGAAGATTACATGGAGAGGACCTCGGACAATATCTTGCAAGAACCAAGTTCTATATTGTGTGACCCAACTCGCCCGACCCGATTCGTCCCCGACTTCGACCCTTTGCATATGCAGGCGTCGAGCCTTGCTGTGCGGACAGACAGATACAGGTACATGTATCTATGCGTTCAGGCTCAGCCCTCCAGCCAAGCTGCATCAGCTGGTGGCCTAGACCATGCATGGATGAATTCGATTAATTCACACATGCAAAATCCTGTTCGGGTTCGCAATGTCAGCCTTGAGACTTTGGATATTCTGACCGACGTGTTGGCGCGTTGGAATTTGTTGCGGCCCGCTTGGCTGCGGGCACTCGTCTCGAGAGCTAAGTCTACGAACAGCGAGCTGGAGAACTAGACACCCGGCATACGGATTAGCTAATCAGCTAAATTCTCGTTACCTCGTAGTTCGGTGGTATCGACGTATTGAGAAAGGGGTCGAGCTCCCCGGTCGGCCTGCATGCAGGGAAGCGCTAGTACCACGTAACTAGCTCGCGGTTCGGCGTTGGTTCAGTTGGTTGCATTGGTGGGGTGCACAGCTCCACCGGCCCTCCGATTGCTCAAATTTTTTTACTTTATCCGCCCCGCCATCCGATCTCGCAAGAACATTATCACGTTCCTGTCAAATTGCAAAGGTATGTAGACCCACTGATCCCGCCAGTACATGCTTCTAGGCTTTCCATCAACAGAACCATCAAACTAATCGTGATCCAGGACCAGTGAACATTTGAACAGTACTACCCAAAATGTCGACATACGCCTTATCCGAAACCCACAAGGAGGTACCGACTACTTTTCTTCTGATTTATATCATATACATTTCCACGATGCTACAAGATTGGAGCAATGCTAATGATGCGTGCGCGGGATAGATGCTGGAGAAGCCTCTCAGGGATCTCGATCCCGAGGTGGCCCAGTTGATGGTACGTTGCTTGACCCTCCACAATTGCTTGATGGATCATCTAACAACCTCCGCAGGACCTCGAGATCAAGCGTCAACGAGAGTCAATCCTCTTGATCGCCTCGGAGAACATCACCTCCCGTTCTGTTTATGATGCTTTGGGCTCCCCCATGTCCAACAAGTACTCCGAGGGCTACCCTGGAGCCAGATATTACGGCGGAAACCAGCACATCGACAGCATTGAGCGACTATGTCAACAGCGCGCCCTCAAGGCTTTCAACCTGGACCCGGCTAAATGGGGTGTCAATGTTCAGACCCTCTCCGGCAGCCCGGCGAATCTCCAGGTCTATCAGGCTCTCATGAAGCCACACGACCGATTGATGGGGTTGGATCTGCCGCACGGTGGCCACTTGAGCCATGGATATCAGATCCCGACTAAGAAGTCTGATCCCCTTCGCATCCACGGTTTTGGATACACAGTCACTAATCAGAATGCTTTTGTAGGATCTCGGCTGTGTCTACCTACTTCGAGACAATGCCGTATCGAGTCGATATCAACACCGGCATCATCGACTACGACATGCTCGAGAAGACCGCCATTCTCTACCGCCCTAAGATCCTCGTCGCCGGTACCAGTGCGTACTGCCGCCTGATCGACTACGCCAGAATGCGCAAGATTGCCGACTCTGTCGGTGCCTACCTCGTTGTCGATATGGCCCATATCTCCGGTCTCATCGCCGCCGGCGTCATCCCGTCTCCATTCGAGTACGCCGATGTCGTCACTACCACTACTCACAAGAGCTTGCGCGGACCGCGAGGCGCCATGATATTCTACAGAAAGGGCGTTCGATCCGTGGATGCTAAGGGTAAAGAGGTCCTTTATCAACTAGAGGACGCCATCAACTTCAGGTAAGCTATCCACTCTACACTGGCCCTACCAGGAAACACGCTAACCTCAAATTCTCTCGCAACAGCGTCTTCCCAGGACATCAGGGTGGTCCTCATAACCATACAATCACCGCTCTTTCCGTTGCACTCGGTCAGACCTTCACACCAGAATTCAAGCAGTACCAAGAACAGGTCCTCAAGAACGCCAAAGCTTGCGAAGAAGAATTCAAGGCCCTCGGGTATAACCTCGTCTCTGGCGGTACTGACAGCCACATGGTTCTCCTCGACCTGCGACCAAAGTCGCTGGACGGCGCCCGCGTCGAGACAGTTCTCGAGTACGCCAATATCGCATGCAACAAGAACTCCATCCCTGGTGACAAATCGGCGTTGACGCCATGTGGTATCCGGATTGGCGCGCCCGCGATGACCAGCCGTGGCTTCGGAGAGGAAGACTTCAAGCGCGTCGTTCGGTATATCGACCAACTGATCACGATCGCACAGAATGTGCAGGCTAGCCTGCCCAAGGAGGCGAACAAGCTCAAGGACTTCAAGGCTAAGATCGCGGAGGGCGTACCAGAGATCCAAGCAATCCAGAAGGAGGTGATTGAGTGGGCATCTACTTTCCCACTCCCTGTCTAACTGGCATTGGGTCACATAGCTTGGCTCAATCCTGACATGGATACATCCTTGCCTGGCAGCAAGCTAGCAGGCCGATGGCCGGCACCTTCGAAGTTTAACACTATTTAATATTTGGGACTTTTGATATTTGGAAACTTGTGTAACATAATTCAACATTAGAATAAGGATGCTGTTTTGATTTCTTGCTTTACGGATTTGGTCAACCAAACGGATCATGTCAACTTCTACAAACTGAACGGAGTTCCTATATACTGAAGTGCGCGTGAGCGATACTCAGTATGTATGCGTATATGTAAGTATACATATATAGTACAATATCAAACTCCAGATTATACCTCGAAACAGCGAGCCGGCGTCTGGTCCCGAGACTAGATTATACCCACGAGACTGCAAAAGCAAATTGAATGCCTGACAGCCCTCCGCCGAGCTCTATGATATCCATCCATCTCGGCCAACTGTGGACGTACAGTACGGACATATTGCTTTTTGCTACGAGGCTTTGCATATGACTTCTTATAACAGATGTCTTCTTCCCAAAGTTTTCCTTTATATGGTAAGCCAGGCCCTCGAGGCAAAGGTCGTTTTTATTATATGCGATAAACACTAATATTAATTAAATACTCGCATACAACTACCAAAGTTTTATAAACGTGCGGCAAAATAGTGCCGCTTGTGCAACGCTCCTAAAAGGAAAAGAAAACAAAGAAAAGCACAATTCTATATCCCGAATTTTAAGATGACCTTTCCAAACTCGAACTAGCATGCATTCGTTAGTCAATGCTTGAAATGCCTTTCTCGACAAATTACTACTACGAGTTTGGAAACCTCCCGAACTGTGGCACTATACTAACGGCGGAGTTCACAAATGCACTGAATAAGGTCGGCTATCAGTATCGCTTTTTGGCACATCCCGTACTTGCATGTGCACTGGAGACTATTTCCGGAACGAGATGGCAATGATTCGGTGAAAAGACCGCCCCATGGCTCCTGGGAAGTAGGTGCAGGCAGGCAGGCGTCGGAGAAAAAACGACGCAAGGCCGCTTTATGTCGTACAATCAGGACCCAGGGCCTGAAAATAACTAGTATCTTACAATCGCGGCAGACATTGCTGTCCCAGTTCATGCCTGGAAGCGCCATCGAACGAATCAAGCAATACCGATTCCGGAAGCACCAGGTCGACACGAAGTGGGCTTTCTAACGGAGTCACTTTCGAGGCGTCTATAGAACTAATTGTCCGAGAGAAGATTGATGCTTCGAGTAATCCAGCTCTGGGGACTGCTATAAAAGCTGTCGTATTTCTCGTAGCTTTCTGTTACATAACTGTTCAATATTCTATTGATCTTGACGCTCTCCAATTCTCAAGCTTCTCGAGTCGTGCTCGGGCGATCTTAAAACCATATCCACGATTTTCTTTTATAGCCAAATGAATCCAGTTGATGGCGGAACATTGGCGTTCAAGTCAGCGATTTAATAATGTTCAGAGGAATCGCTAGACAGACGATATCTCGCCAGGTGTTTGCAAGAAGTCAGACATCATGTCACATACCTATATCATTTTCACCATACCAACTACGGTCCATGGCAAATATTTCCCCCGCTCCTAGGTACGATGCCTCCTCCCTTCTGAGCTCTACAATGTCAACACTGGATAACTGATGGGAATCACCTTTTGTGTCGACATCTATGGTATAACTCCAGTGGTTACATAGATCCTCAAGTGGGAGATACCCCATGGCCAATCGATATGGTTTCCGGCAAAAAGTTTAGTTGTGATCCGAGCATCTTACACAACCCTCCTGTCGGGTTCGCAGTCAGAGAAGCCACATACGACGACATCCCGGAGCTGACTCGTGTGCATTATGCCGCATTCAATGAAGGCTACGACTTTTGGAAAGACCTAGCACCCGAGGATGCGGTTACCAGGCAGTGGCTCGAGAGCCATTGGGCTGAAGGGATTTCATCCAACAAAACCAAAACCTTTGTTGTCGAGGATCTACTGAAAGGCGGGAGACTTGCAGCTTTTAAGCGATGGGTTCTGCCCGTACAGGCTGATAATCAATCTCAGAACCCCCCCAAGGCGGGATACAAGTACCCTACTCGGTTAGCTGAGGTGCTTTGGGGTGGAGGGCTCAAGAATCAGATAGAGATCATGGGATACAGGCCTCACTTGAGTGAGTAATTGCTTCCAAGGCATAGATGCATTCTGTGCGCACCTGACCTTTGTTGACGTTTCTCTAGAGAGTGATCATATCGCGATTGACCCAAAATACCAAGGGAAAAGACTCGCGGGGATGTTTATGCACTGGGGATGCCGACAAGCCGACAAAGGGGGTATGGAGATTTATGGTAACGCAATGGGCAAAGCCCTACCTATTTGGTTAAAGTATTTTAACTTCGAAAGACGGAAGGTCACGATAATTTCGGTACCTGGCAGGACCGAATCGTTTCAGGTGGTCGCTATCGTGAGGCGCCCACAAGCTCCAAGATATAGGACAACTTAGCATTGGCTAGAGGATCGGCCCTCTGGTTTACGAGACAACTATACAGAAATAGCTGGTCATCAAGGATTTGTAGTATCAAGTACCGGTCTTGTAATACTGATTGATGACTGATGACTTTATATTTTGCTTGTTTGTTCGTTCATGAGCGACAGAGTGGTAATATATTAAGGGCGAATCAATAGAAGCACATGAGGGGCGGTAGAGTTGCAAAACAATGAAATTAAGCCATTCACTAATATGCTAAAATCCCCAAACTAGACTTCATTAGCTGGCTGTTGACATACCCGCCTTTGATATCTTAACCTAACAGATGTTAGCTTAGATGTGTATGAGAACTTCTGAGGAGTATACATCCAGCTTGCCTTACGCATTATACCATTAACCGTACGCCGATACTATCATCCGGTAAACATCAAACGCCGAATCCCTTGGCTGTGACTATCACCTAATGGTGCCTGCAGCGTCTTTCACAGCTTGCAATTGCCTGATCCGCCCTAGCACCTCTCGCTGCTGGGCAATCTTTGTCTCCAGCGCCTTCATCTCCTCTTCCTGCTGCTCGATGGTGCGCGAGATATCTGGCAACTCGCCAAGGACTACACGCGCCTTCTGGATCTTAATTCGAATGCGGGATGCCTCGGCATCAACGTCTTTGGGCTCGAGCGACGCGACGGCCGTCGCTGCCGTCCCAGGAGGTAGTTGCGCGGAAGGAGGGAGTAGCCGGAGCAAGAGGTCATGCGTGTTCGGGATGAAGTCGAACGTCTCCGGAGGCGGGAAAGACGGAGGTCCAGGTTCCGCGACTGTCGACGACGACACTGATGGGACGAGTGCCATCGTGAATGTTATCGAGAAGTGGAAAATGCGATGCGATGTCGGCAGCCGATTGATGGTGGTGTGGCAGCTGGCTGATATTCGCGCGTTTGATTGCTTTTTCTGGCAATTCGCCAAGCTTTCGCCGATGATGTCGGCGAAACTCGCAAACTCGAAATGCCCCTCCATTGCCCGCATTCGATCCATCAACTTCAATCTCTGCAGTTGACAGACTGACCTCTCTTTGTGGACAGGCTATCTCGTATCCACAGAACTGCCATTTCAGATTGCGAGCAGTATTGACGAAGATAGTCAACTAGCTACCATATCGCGCATACAACAGACCCAACACTTCCTTTCCGCTATCTAAGCCCCACCATGGACAAGGTCAAGAACAAGGCAGTCCTCAGTACGTGCCTTAACTCTCAGCCGTTTCATCAGAAGGCTGTCTAACTCTTCTCTGTAGTCGTCATTGACGGATGGGGCATTCCTACGTCCGAGGGCCAGCCCGGAGATGCCATTGGCCAGGCTTCGACTCCCAATATGGACGCCTACTATAAAGATAAGCAAGGCTTCACTGAGCTCGACGCCAGCTCTCTCGCCGTCGGCCTCCCTGAAGGCCTAATGGGCAACAGCGAAGTCGGACATCTGAATATTGGTGCCGGCCGTGTCGTTTGGCAAGATGTCGTCAAAATTGACCACTCGATCAAGCAGGGCGACTTCCCAAAGACAGGGGAGATCGTCAACTCGTTCAACAGGGCCAAGGATGGCAACGGCAGACTACACCTCCTCGGTCTCGTCTCGGATGGCGGTGTGCACTCGAAGCAGGAACATCTCTTCGAATTGATCAGAGTGGCTAAGACGATGGGCGTACCCGAAGTCTATGTCCACATGTTCGGCGACGGGCGTGACACAGACCCGAAGTCCGGCGCCGGGTACCTGGAGACTCTACTCGGTGTGATGAAGGATGTTGGCATCGGCAAGCTCGGAACTGTTGTTGGCCGTTACTACGCTATGGATCGCGACAAGCGTTGGGAGAGACTCAACGTCGCCCTCGACGGCTTGGTACACGGAGTGGGCGAGGCTAGCGAGGATCCCTTGAAGACTATCCGCGAGCGTTACGAGAAGAACGAGACGGACGAGTTCCTCAAGCCGATTATTGTCAATGGCGACGAGGCTCGCATCAAGGGTGCGCTTTACTCTACCTGTCTGAATATATCCTAACCGCAAATTATAGAAAAGGCTAATAAGTGATACACTTCTAGACAACGACACCCTCTTCTTCTTCAATTATCGATCCGACCGCGTCCGCGAGATCACCCAGCTACTTGGTGTCGACAACTCCCCGCTACCAGACTTCAAGTATCCGCAGGGCATCGCCATCACAACCATGACCCGCTACAAAACCGATTACCCCTTCCCAGTCGCCTTCCCGCCACAGCGTATGGGCGACGTTCTCGCCGAATGGCTGAGCAAGAAGGATATCCCGCAGTGTCACGTCGCTGAGACCGAGAAATACGCTCACGTTACCTTCTTCTTGTACGGCACCCAAAATCCCCTCGAAAGCTTCCAAAAGAACTGCTACTGACAAAGGTACCTAGCAATGGTGGAGTTGAAATCCAGTTCCCCGGCGAAGACCGCGAGCTTATCGCCTCTCCCAAAGTTGCCACCTACGATCTCGACCCAAAGATGTCCGCGCACGGCGTCGCTGAGCGCCTGGCCGAAAAGATCGCAGAGAACAAATACCCGTTCCTCATGAACAACTTTGCCCCGCCAGACATGGTTGGCCACACCGGTGTCCTCGACGCTGCTATCGAGGCGTGCACTAATACCGACACCGCAATTGGGACCGTCTACGAAGCGTGCAAAAAGCATGGATACACGCTGTTCATCACCGCTGACCACGGCAACGCAGAGGAGATGTTGAACGAAGAAGGGAAGCCGAAGACGGCACATACGACAAACCGGGTGCCGTTCATCATGACAAATCGGCCGGATGGATACGGCTTGAAGCAAGAGACAGGTGTGCTCGGCGATGTGGCACCAACAATCTTGGAGTTTATGGGGCTGGATGTGCCGGAGGATATGACCGGACGGAGCTTGTTGGCGAAAGAGTAGATGCTTGAAGTTACCTTTCTCTCGTTAGGGTTATTGTTATTCGATGCGCCGATAAATCAACGGAGAATCGGAAAATAGAGGGCGATGCATCTTATAGATGGATTCGGTCGTTTCTATTACAAGACCAGTCGTTTCTAGTATTGCGTTCGTTCGGAGTATCGCACATATACGTGGTAGAAGACTCGCAGGCCGCCGCATAAGATACACTATAGTCGATCAGCTTCGCCAATGGAGAACACAAAACTTCCAAGCATATATTCAATCACGCGAGCGATTTCGTGCTCATTAGACTTGATGTACAGTTTCTAGAGGTTTCTTATATACACAGACCCCATGCAATGGACCTTACGGCGCGCGTCGTAGCAACGCCCAGACTAGACAATATAGATAACGAAAGTAATACAAATTAAATTATATGCACGGTGAATAGAATCGCTACCCTCGTCCCGCCAGAACTTTTCAATACGCAATGACAGAATTACGAACGACTTGCACAATAAAAGGCTCAAGAATCCGGCGTATGATCAACTGTGTCCCAACCATCAGATGACAATGAAAAGCGCAACTACACGTACACCGACCGCCGACCACCACATGCATGCATGCTAGATGCGAAGCTAAAAACTCAAACGAACAGTCGAATCATGATATAGTCTAATATGACGTCAAAACCCACCAGTACACCGGCAGCACGACGACCGCGATATCCCGCGTCTCTAGGATAACTGCCCACACGGACCGGCGGATAGTCCTCGTCCGCCGCTCCACCCAGTCGCCACAACAGCAGCACCACCCGCCGCCGCTCTTCCGCCACAGCTTCACCGCTTGTCGTCCGACAGCGTTTGCCTGCAGTACCTTCTGCAGCGTGAAGCTCTTCTCGTCGAGCCATCGTTTTGCCTCCTCGCGGCTTTTACCCACTGCGTCGCCGGCGGCAGACTGCGAGATCCACTGGTTCATACCGGCGAAGACTTGCGGGTCCGCTTCTTTGCGGTACTTCCGCTGCTCGTCGTCGTGGTCGGAGCTGGGTGTTACGCGACCGGACGGCGGCAGCTCGAGCTCGTGTCGGCCGCTGTAGTAGCCGTATCCGCCTGAGGGGCGGGGACTGCTGCTTCTCGATCCACCGGGCGATATGCTGCCGGAGGCGGTGGCGCGAGGCTTCTGTGTGACGGTGTTCAGCGGCGGGGTGGCGAGCGTGCTTGTCGTGGTGCTGTTGACCGCGGGGATGAGCGTGTGTTGGTGGTAGGCGAACGTTGCCGTCGTCGGCGTCGGCGTGGCTAGTGGGAGGAGGGGTTCTTGTTTCTTGGCGTTAAAATTCGCCTTGTCTGGGGAGATGTACAGGGACGGGCTTCCATGTTTACCTGACTTTGAGCTGCTAGATGAAGATGGCGATGTGGAGATTGACGAGTCGCTGCGGCTTTTGTTGTGGTAGTATGGTGAGGTGAGGCGTTGGACTTTGATGGAGAGGATGATGAGCGTCCAGGCTAGGAGGCCGGCGTAGAGCATGAACGTGCCGAGCTGGTCGGGGAGTAGGCAGAGGTGGGTTTGCGCGTTGATCCCGTATTCGGTCTCGAGGTCGGTTTCGCCGTGCCTCTGGAGCTCTTGGTTACGTTCAAAGTTCTTCACGAGGATGTCGTGCGAGAGGTCGCGTTCCTCAGGGTTGTAGAGGCTGACGAGGACGACGCCGGGCTTTCGGATACCCATGCACCAGCTGATGGACTTGACTGTAATCTCTTTGATGATGCCCCATCGGCCAGTGCGGATGCCCTTGCCTGGATCGCCGACGCCTGCGTGCTGGTGGACGCAATAGTCGTGGTCGTCGCCAGAGAAGACCCAGGTCGGTGAGATCTTTTGGAGTAGATCGCGGCTGAGGTCATGGGAGAGCACGTTCGAGTATTGATATCCAGCCCGGAATGGGATTCCACCGCCATGTAGTTTCGACTCACGCAGCGGGCCGCAAGGTACGTTGGGGCCTCTATAGAGCGGGACATGGGTGATCAAGATTGACGGCAGCGGGCGGGTGAACATGTTCTGTTGCGGTGGCGGTGATGACTCTACGCTGTCTTTTTCATCGGCAAGCTGTATCTGCTGTGACATCAGTTTCCTAGGGCTAGTCGTCCGAGGCATCGGCTGATGCATGCCCTTCGTGTACTCATCAAGCCATTGCTTTGCCTTCCCGCCGACCTTCCAGCCGTTGGCGTCCTGTCGGTCGTCGGATAGCGATACTGTATCAATCAGCACGAACGAGTGATTCCCGATTTCCCACACAGAGTTCGTCTCGCCAAAGTACGTCCGGAATCGCTCGTAGACTTCCGGCTTGATGCCCTTGCCGAAACCTAGATCGTGATTGCCGGGTAAAGATTTGATTGTTAATACACCGGGTTCATTTGGGAATATTCGCTGAAACCGCTGGTACTCCTGGTGCCAATATGCGTCGTTCATATGCGCCTTCTCGCCGAGGCCAGTCCCGCCAGGTTCGTCGGCGGTCAGTTGGGTGTCCCATTCCCGGCCGCCGTCGAACAGATCGCCGAGGAACACCACGGCCTCGGGGTCCAGACCGGTGAGAATATCTCTGTAGACGCGTGAAAGGTACCGGTCGATATAGTACATGGTCGCCGCCATAAGCGGTTTAGAACGAACGTAAGTGTGTGGATCGACGAGCTGTGGGTCCGCGATCAGGACTGCATGTGCCGGATTCGAGCCTTTGGGCTATACGGATCAAATTTCACCAGTGCGTCAGTCGGTCTACTCGAAAAGAAGCAGGGGGAAGGTGCACCTACCCATCGTTCCCAATTGCTCCAATCACACCGGGAGACGGCGTCAGTAAAGCCGCCTATCTCGCCCCAGTATATGACACCGACCCATATCAGCCGTAACAGGTTTGTGAGGTTGACCTGTCCCCGCCAGCCAGCACGCCGTGTCTCCCACCACCAGGCCTCCGTTGAGGCTGTCCATCGCGAGGCGAGTGATGTGAGCGAGTAGACGAAGAAGAGGGATATCGAGCGGAGGAAATGTATGGTGTAGAGCGGGAGCGAGCGGACGAAACCGACGAGACGGGAGTCGCTGAACGGCGGCATTTCGTGCTGCCGAAGCCGGAGGCAGAGAGCGAGCGAGCGAACAAGATAGTTGTATCCGTCTGTGAATCGATTCGATTTCGTGGGTGGTCGATAAAAGTTCGAGAGGTAGCCGAAGTGCGACACGCGGCGGACACGCAGCCGAACAAACACGAGTGGATCAACAGCGAGACAGCCCGAACAGCTAGTCTGGATGAGAATTGGATATAAGAGCGGACGCAGCGACGCTGGCTTGCGGGCAGGAAGGTGGCGTGGCGACGGGACAGGAAGGACGTTTGAGGTTGGTGCGTCGACAGTCGAAGGTGCAGGTGAGTATCTCGTGTAGGTAATAGGAGAAGCTGGGTAACGTAATCAGCGTAATCAGCAGCAACGATCAATGCGATTCATCGACAGGCACCGGCCAAATTGCAGTTGACAGCAGTGCTTGCACTTCCTCTGGTAGCTGAGCTCCATCCTGAGCCGCTGGTCAGTTAGACCTTATAAAAGAAGTTTCCCAGCTCAGGAGAGCCTGGTGCTGCGGAAATTAGTGCCAAGCCAGCCAATCAGGGGCTCATATCCACCAGCCAGCCCGGCGTTCCTGGCCGCTGGCATGCAGCCTCCCGCCATGACAATTCCACAACGGCTTCGGCATGGTATTCTATCGATCGGTCGAGGGGCCCTAGGGGTCGCTGCTTGTTCGAAGCTGGTGCTAACGGTTTCCGGCGAGGTGGCTGCAAATGAGAGTGCGCAGGCGTGATGAATGGAGGTTGGTCGACACGCACGAGTATTTAGAAACAACGGCCAATTGCAACCTACGTATACTGCCAACCAGCAACTACTCTTGACATATTCCTGCCGATTGGCCACAACAACTACACGGCCACAACTACATCCCTACAAAATTCATATACCTCTATACAAGCATCTTAGTCTCGGTGCCAAACCCGCCCGGTTGCCAATGTGAAGCATCTACGCCATAAGACATGTCCTTATAAATATAGCAGAACATGGCGACATGCGGATTTACTATTGAGAAACTGTAGACGTCACAATCGCGTATATGCCGCTCTCGAGCTCTCCTTGGATCCTTACCTAGGAAGAACCCACCTCGACATACCTAGACCTCAAGTGCCTTCTTCGCCGACGCCTCCGACGAAAACCACTTCCAGATGGCTGCGCCTAGATATCCCCCTGGCTGGACCCACCCTCGGTAAAGATGTCCAGAGGTTAGGCGCAATATTACAGACTGAACTAACAGTAGCAACAGCTCAATGCAATGCATCTGCAGAATCTAGCGTTATACTAGTAGCCGGCGAACCAGTCGTGCAATGCGTATAATCTCAGTGGTGCACCAGATATAGATGGCGTCGTCTCCATACTCACGATCGATATTCTCGCCGACCGTGTACCCACCATCTCCTGTGCAGTATACCGCTGCATTCCAGGTCATGTTGTACTCGCACATCCTAAGCGTTTGTAGACGTTCTCGGCCCGAATTTATGACAGGCGATACCGTTGTGTGCTCCCGTCGATCATCAGCTGGCCGACACGGTGCTACCGAGATACGTTTTGTGGAACCTATCTATCCTGAATTCTGTAGCGATAAATGGTTCCTCAAAGTGAATGCACCTGCGAATTCCGAAATTGAGCGAGAACTTAAGGTCGTGAATTAGGTAGTTAGCCATAACTAATGGATTTACTCTTTTGTATGATATGAATGTAACACTTGATATTTCCGTCGTTCCTGATACAAAAGACTGTATGAGTCGATCTTACCCTAGACTGCCGTTATATCTACATATTGATCAATTTGAATTCTATTTTCCGGGCTGGGTTGTATTTGAGGATCTCTAAAGAAGTCAGCGTATGGGATTGGTTACCAGGTACTAATATACTAGTGAGTGTGCACGAACTTTCGAAACTAGATAATCTATATATATAGGAGTATATGACGAACTGTAAGCAAAGGTAGGTCGACTATCAGTCTGGCTGCTGCTACATAGTATACAAATATACGTCGAGGTTAACAATTGAAAACAATTCTTTTGATTTCTTGTCCCTCAATCTGACTAAATTCCGTTAAGATGGCGTTATACTGTTGAACAGTAAAGATGCAGCCATAGAGCTCCCAAGGCTCATGCAATTGCGCAAGACTAGCTTGTAATAGCAGAGGGATCCGCCATATACCGGCTGATGAGAATCAATTATACCATCTATCAGTAGCATGGATTCATATTGGGTGCCGAGTCAGGCTCAGTCGCAACCCACATTTCAGACCATGAGGCTGCCGGGCTCACAATTTGCACTAAGCTCTAAGATGATATGAGCTTGTTGGATAAACGTCGTTGGGGCAAGCTATGTGACTGCTGTCCGTGTTGCCTGTGTTGGTGCGTTGCCACTGTGTTGTATTTAGCCACGACACAGCGCGCGGGACCGACAAGCTGGACCGCGTCTGCCAGTCGCAACTCTCTCAGCACCATCGCCCTCTTTCACACTCGTCCACCTAAGCCTTTGTCGAAAAACCGAAAGCAAAATCGCCAGAGGCATAGCGAACGGTCAGTTCACCCTCTTGTCAGTATCGGAGAACGGATTCTTGGGATTTCGAACCACTCGGTCGCTAACCTGTGCTAGCCAGTCAGCAAGCAGCAAGCAAGAATGCCGCGGAAATCCCCGCGAATCGCCAATGCCAACGCGGCGCCAGCCCAAAAGGGAGCGCCCGCGGCAAGGCAGGGCACGAAGCGAGAGCGGCAGGACGACGCCCCGCCCGCTGAGGATGCCCGCCCGAAGCCAAAGCGATCCAAAAAGACCAAGCGCAAGGCTTTGGTCCCGCCGGAGATACGGGAGCCAGGCGACCCGCCCAGGCTGAAGAGGTTCCGCCTCACATGCCCTCACGCGGTGGCGGAGAGGTGGGACCGCATGCGCGTCCAGCGGATGTTCTGTCTGGGGCGCCAGCGGGACGAACCAAACCTGACGGAAGAGTTCAAAATCGCCGGCTCGACAGGGAACATTTACACTGTCGTGGTGCGGAACGTGCCGGCTTGCGACTGTCCAGACGGTCGCAAGCACGGCACGTGCAAGCACATACTCTTCGTCATGTCCAGGGTTCTGCGGGTTAGAGACGGGCTGGCATACCAAGCCGCCCTCCTGAATTCTGTAAGTCGCGTCAATGTTCCTTACACCTGATCTTCGTTCTGACAGCCTCTTCTCTAGGAAATCCGCGAAATATTTGCCAAGGCACCAGAGCCTATGGCCGCCGCAGAACCTGTGGGACCAGATGGTCGCCAGCGGAAACCACTCGAGCAGGACGAATGCCCCATCTGCTACGAGGCCTTCAATAGAAACGAGACGGATGTCGTCTACTGTGTCGCGCAGTGCGGCACGAATATACACAAGGTAGGATATTTCTCGCCTATACGTTCTGTCACCTCGAGCGAGTTCTAACTATTCTCAGGATTGTTTCCGCCAATGGGCGGCTACGCGGGGTGGGGGTGCAGTTACCTGCGTTATGTGGTATGTAATCCAACCGGTATCTTTATCACAGCTATCACTAACAATGTCACCAGTCGTGCCCCATGGGAAAAGAATCCAGTTGGCGTCGGGGAATACGGCCAGATCCTTCAAGACGCAAAGATCGGAGCAGAAGGATATCTCAACGTCGCAAACGAGATGGGGATATCTCCACGCAGAGGTTGGTTTCCTAGCATAGGAATGTGGTCTTCGTATACTAACGTTTGCACTAGATACCTCGACTTACTACACCCGCTTTTACGATAGTCGACGTTACCGTTGGCTGTGACGAGTTTCGTCCAGTCTCTCCTTAATTCATGGCGGGCTCTTTTTACGTTCTCCTCTCTATTCTATTTAGATGACTCCTCTCACGCCTTCGACTCGTATACCTCTTATTCCTACTTGCGTTTTTCCGTGTGCATCGATGTTTCATTTTGTCGGCGTTTACGAGTCTTTATCATCATCTGCAACGAGTCCCATGTCCGGCGTTATTTCATGTCCCATTGCTCGAACTTGCTGCCGCATACTGTCGAGAATTTTATGCTTAGCCGTCCACCCGCGTTCCTTCTCTCTTTCGTCCATCTCGCTATCCCTCACGATTTGCATGTGGCCAGGAGACAACTCCCAGCCGCCATAGACAATCGAGAAGTTGAGTTTCCTGATTTTGGCCCACATCTTAGACACTCGCGCCGGCGCCAGCGGAATCTACAACATTATCTTGATGATCAGCATAGCTCCCTAATGCGGGGAGTTGGCTAATCTACTTACGAAGTTTATGACCGACCATTGGAAAGAGAAGCCTGTATAGCCCTCTTCTCGATGGTGGCGAGATAAGGCCGCCTTCATCGCGTCGAAGCTCGCATGTCAGTACATTATCTTACACTCCCCCGCATCAATCGAGCCCGTTGGAACCCACCGGCGTCACCACAATCGTATCCGCCACAAATAGCTTGTCGTCGAAAACCAGCACCGAACTTCCCGGGAAATGTCCACCCAACTGGACGACCCTCACTCCCGGCAGCACCTCGACCTCATTATCCCACGACACGACGACATTATTCTTATCCCGCGTCATCAACCAATCCTCGTCCGCATTGTTGATGTAGACCGGCACATTTCCAAACGCTTCCGACCACATGAACGGCGTGCTGTAGAAGTGCGGGTGGCTGATCGCTATCGCCTTCACCTGGCCGATGGCGTTGATGGCATCTACGGTCGGCTGGTCGAGGAAGGGCATGATTTCCCAGATTACGAGTCCGTGCGGGGTGTTTAAGATGAAAGAGCTCTGACCGATGCCGAATCTGGGCCTCGTGGTTAGGATTGTCACATTCGGTTCTCTGGGGTCTGTTGATAATTCGATGGTGTATTTTGGTTCGGTGGAAGATTTGGCCAACGAAGTTGTGTAGAGATTGCGGAGGGTGGTCCACGCTTGTCCGGTGGGTGGAACGGCTTCACGAGGGTCCTAATGATCACGACGAATCGTAACGTTTAAGTTTGTGTTAGCGATTCACTTTTTTAGATTCCGTTGAGTGCTTTTTATAATTGTGTTTTGGGGTGCAATGGTGCTTTAAATTTTGCCTCTTGCGAGTACGTATTTGATTGCCCAAGATTTCTGTATAGCGGGCGGGTATCGAATTCTGAAATACTGCGCTACAGTAGATACTTTTCTCCTTCGCAGACTTCCACTTTCACGCATCTAATTAAAGGTAGATACGTTGTTCGAAGGTAAAGTATATAAAGACGGACATACATCGCAGGTGCGGCAGTTAGTCCGCTGCGCGCAATCATTTTCTTCGTACTGTATCCCACAGCGAACGCATATCAATTTGTCGAAGTGTGAGGGGTCCACTGAGCCTGGTGGTATGACGAGCATTTTGATGTATGTATATTATATAAAACCTTAAGATTGAGCCTGAAGCTGACGGATTACAGGCTGTGGGATATGTGAGAGCGGTGGATCTTCTATCCTCAGTAAGCAAGTATTTAAGCAGATATAGAGATGTCCAGGTAGTGCAGGTTGACTTGATCGGTTTAGGTTGCAGAGCTGTTGCCCGAAGGTCGGCTTTTTTGAAGTCGGTGTATATTCTTGGGCCTAACTTAGAACCTGCGCTTATGGTTATGACGTGCACGCAATCGAGCTCATGATCATACGAACAACGTTCCCGAGACTAATGAGACCAGGACCGCGGGTTTGGTTAGTACACGAAATTAAATCCCGGCAGCACAACAAAGTCCACGCGGAAGGCAATCGAAGGAAGCAAGGGGAACAATGCGATACATATCCTGCATAAAATTTCCGACTATATTAGAATCGTGTCACTGAAGTTCTATAGCACTTGGGAAATTCAGACGATTCGAAGTGGAGGAGGTTCGGGCTAGAACAAGAATGGTAATTAAAAAATCCAACAAAACAACGCTGTTGTTCAGCTATAGTATCACCGCACGGCCTAGGTCTCAATAATTACCAAGTACATACTGTCGGAAGATCGGGATTGATTGATATGGTTATGCTACGGTATTATTAAATTAATTGGATGGTGTGTTAGGGATAATAATATGGTAGCAATGTGCCAGCGGTATTCTACTTGATTTATTTGTAGGCACGTGGTATTTAGACCGTCTTTAGAATCTAATAAAATGGCCCTGTTGGCACCGTACTTTTATAGGATAGTATTCCGTTATTAAATTTATATTTACTCTTTCCGTCCAGCGTCTAGTTTACGAGACAAATCAAACTTATACAGTAATATAATGCCCTTTTTCTACATTACGACTGTTAAACTTTTTTTAGCCACTTTATTATTGTTTCTTAGGCCTCCTCCTAGTATGCACCGTCCTGCTAAGTCGCTAGATCTGTGCAGCAAAACCCTTTCTCTGCGGTAGCTTTCGAAGCTTCCTGAACTACCTCAATCCCTCTCCTCAACCGTCCCGTATTGTTCAGGTACCACCAGCCGACCAAAGATTTTTTCTGAACTCAAAGCCACGTCATAACCTCCTCCGACCAGCTGTGACAAACATCGCTCACCCAACCAGGCTTTCGAATATACACAGCAAGCCGCGGACGGTTCTATCTTTCGATGTTGGCGAGTTCTTCCAGCCATAGAACGGCGCATTTTATCGACACGTGGAGCTCTTCATCTTCCACAGAGCCTCAATGATGAACAGCGATCGAAAATTACCTCCCATTATCGGCAAATTAACTGACGAAAAAGGCGGGTTGGCCGACCAGACAGTAATTGGCGGCCGCTCCTCCTGCGATTTCGAAAGCCAAAATCCAATCAACAATTCCCAAACTAATTCGACTTATACGCCTACGATAATCCCGGGATTTCCTGACTTCTGGACTGGACCACGGCTTGATCTTCAAGAATCCAACCCACTGTTCAAGGATCAAGCAAGCGCAATCCGCAGCCTTGACAATGATAGTAAGTCTCGCGATGTATTCAAACTTGACAATGTGCTTGCAACCGTTACCTGGCTCTAATGCGATACTTTACAGAGAAAGAGCGAATCAAGCTCTTTCATCAACGGCTGCAGAGTATTCCAGCAGATGTCGAATCTTATTCTGACCCAAATAGACGAACTCGCATACCTTTTGCGTACCCCGGCAACATCCGACATCCAACATTCGATATTGATACCAGAGACTTCACTTTCGAATTTATGGGCAGAGAAGAGTTCAGCCGCATCTTTTCCGAGATTGAGACTCTGATCAACGGTAGTGGCGGAAAACACTACTTTATAAATGCGACATACGGCTGGGGAAAATCTTACGTGCTAGCGGCCCTTGCAGCTCTGCTCCTCAAGCAAGGAAAGTCGGTGGTATACATTTCTCATTGTGCCGAATTCATCATCCGCGGGCTAGACTATCTCAGGACCTGCTTTTTCATGGCATACGCCAGACACGAAAAGGACCTTCAGCGCGTGGTCGATCTCAAGTCGTATCAAGACATCTCGAACTTTGTTCAACAAGAGCAGACAGTTGGGAAAAGGTTGATCTTTGTGATTGATCAGATGGAATGCTTTGATCTCGATTGTCCCGACATACATCCCCTTTTTAAGAAGCAGACAGTTGAACGCGGACAGATGCTGTTCGATATCATTTATGACCACGCTCTGGTCGTCGGATCATCTGCAAACGCGCACATGTTCCAACCTGCTCATCTAGGATTGAGGCGAAATTGTCCAATGAACGGGCGCTTCTACGCCAATGGTCTATCGACGGTAAGTTCTATATCCCTCTACAATGTGTACTAAATCTTGGAGATCTGATTACCTTTGCCGGATAGGCGGAAGTCGCTGCTTGGTGGAACCATTATGAAAACCAAAGAAAGTTGCCAAAACTGTTGACATATCCATTGAATGGGAGCGACCTCAAAACAGATGACGTCAACCTCCGTCGCAAGGAAATTGAGTACATCACGGGATCCAATTTCGACCTGCTAAACTGTGTTTTGGCTTTGGCATCTCCACAAACTCCTGCAAATGAGCCAAAAGACTGGGCTCTTTTCAAAAGTCTGTTCGTTAAACAACCAAAGTTCAATGCTATCCGCCTTTTGATGACAGAGTTTTATTGCGAAATCGCCAGAGAACCAGAAGAGAACAAGAGGATGTGAGTATGTCACCACCGTTCATCTCCTCCATGGTCACTAATACCGAGGATAGGTACTTCACCATCGTTCACGGTTGTCTTACCAAAAAAATCATTCGGGATTACAACCCGAAACTCGTCGATTGGAGATTCATGAGCATCGATAGAGAGGGCCAGGCGAGTTGTAGCAGTGGTTTCGTAGCATCTTGCATCTCAGAACTCATCCGTATCAATCATCCGGACCCAGGAAACTTCTGCTCCAAAGAAAACTACGATGCGATCCGTACGTTTGGTTTATCATAATATTAGACAACCTTATCTACCATCCATAGACCGATCTCATGAACAGGTCTCCATATATGCTACGACTTAGGCATTATAAAGCCTTCGCAATTCACTTGTAAACCCGTCTGGAAACTTTATACCCTCGTTGTAAAACTCATCTGAAAGACCCCCAACAACTTGACCTGGTTAGAAACTCTTCGCCGTATCGTTGCATTGAGAGATATTATTTCTTGACTTACTTATGCCCACAACGAATGGACCTTCATCACCTTTGTAGACGACGATAGGTCCACCCGAGTATCCCTTCCAGCACGAGCAATCCACAATAATTTGGGACGTAGAATCGAATTTGACGATGTTCGCGCAGGATACTGTTTTCCGATTTGGTTGAAAGAGAAAATCATAGTCGGGTTCCTGGAAGAGAGCTTAGTAGGCATCGCAAAAATGACAAAAGAGCGAAACTGGCATTCAAATTCACATACGCTGGGGAGTGTGTTCTCAGAGCCCCGAAACCGATCAGAGAAGTTGTCGCGGTATGCCTCCATATAGTGAGCCAATTCAAAGTAGTCACGAGAGTTGTATCCCGCGGCGAAAACAAAACAGCTTGGAAAATCGATGTGCGCCCTTTCGAACTGACTAGATTCGAGGATCTGGTCGTAGGATATGTGGAAAGCCGGACGATAAGATGTATCGATGGGACGGAAAACTGCGACATCACTTTCCAATATCCAGTCGATGAGGCGTACCTTCACAGACAACGGCGCGTCTGTCGAGCAATCAACATATACATCACAGGAAACACACAGCTCTCGAGCTTGATTGCTGAACAATCGCAATTCGTCGGGTGTGGGATTGTTATGCACGTTCCATGGGGCGAAATTAAGGGTGCTGATAAAGAATCCTCCTTCTAACCAGAATCCAGTCTCTGAGCAGCTTGTGCTAGGGTCAAAGAGTCTCCCTGTCGCACGTAACACCGTTGAAGTTGACTCTGTCTGCAGGAAGGACGCTGCAGCTGTTTCGTGAATTCCAGCGTGAGCATTTGGAATCCCCACCACTCCTGACGAGCTGATAGGATAGCATCGACTCCAGCCACCGTCTTTGCTTGGGCATAGCCCACCAAAAGCATTTGCTCCGTAATATGGCATCTAAATATCATAGTTATGTAATTAGTATGGGAATAATAACACAAATCAAGGCCGGCGGAGTACAACTAACCTTCTTTGTACGTAGAGGGTACGTGCTCGCTTTCGGCCTGACGTTTGCTGAATTGCTAGCCAGGTATCCAAGCTCGTAGCCGCGGGACGGCCAAGCCATCTCCATAAGTCTATTCGTCCCTGCTACCGTCTCTATGAAGTCTTTCCTTCGCGATATACGCGGACCTGGCGTTTCAGTCCCGTGTGTAACGCATCGCGACATCTTTGGTCGCCCATCTGACCAACCCAACATTCTTGGATTGGGTTTGTAACCAGGAACGGCCCAGTCTTGGTCAGCGAGTCTTCTCGACACCGGTGTCGTGGGAGGAGGATCTGCGGAGGCTTCACTGCTCGACTCAGCCTGGGGAGGCAAATCAGTCGCGTGCGTATCGCATCGGGACGCACGCGGTGGCATGCTGGACATCGTATGCGTATATGAAGCAGACGGTTAATCGCGGTTGCGCCTTTAAAAAGCAGAGTTGGGCTTGGAATTGTGACTGCCCACGGCGGTAGATCAAAATCAATGGGGGTGTGATAAAAAAAAAGAAAAAGGTAAGGCTTCTGGAGAAGTTCGAGCATGAGCTGGTATGCCCTGCGGAATGAATATGGACAGGTATTGCACTACAACTGACTCAATATGTGAAAGCAGAAAAATTACTTCTTATTGGTGGATTGTAAATCAATACGTACACCAAAAGTACTTGTTCTTTTAAGCCTCATAAATACTACTATGTAAACTAAGTACTTATCGTGTGGGTTTTGCAATAGTTCGGGAGAGTGGCATATCGAACAGATAGCAGATCCATGGGACACCGTCGAATCTTTACTAATAATAATATTATTTGCGATTAATCTAATTTACACTAACCCAACATGTATTCAACAAGCAGCAGGTTTTTACTATCCCAATACCTGCTAAACCCGACGTTTTTAAAAGCCTAGATCTAGCGATCGATCGACTCACGTTGTACAATTGTGTGTACAGCCCTGATGCTTTTTGCTAGAAGCAATCCCGGAATCTAGCTCATCAGTTTTGCCTGTAGATCATAGCTAGATTGTTGATTGGCCAGGCCTCGCAAGAAAACCAACGAATCGCAATATCAATTTGGATTCAATTAGGGTAATATTGATGGTTGGCTGCCAGTTGGCGGCCAGTTGTTTGCCACGATGCTCGGACTTCAGGTGAGTTGTGTCGCTGCAAGTGGGTTATAATGTTAGTCAGAGATCGAAATTCGGCCAGTGATATCTCAGCGTCTTATCTAATTGGCGTACTTGGTGGGACTAGACCTCGGGTTCACATTGCCGACATCGCGGATCGCTTTAAAACATTTCAGCTTTATGACTTGGAGTTCTAGAATTTGCATATTTACATTCTTAACACACAAAATCAAGGTTTGGGGCCATTGAGGTTCAATTTACGCGACCGGAGTCGCCAAACAAGTCAATCCTAGCCACAGCACTGGGGCAATTTACCCGTTCGGCGACGACAATGGGCACCAGCCAGCAAATAAGAGATCACGGAGATGACGACATCGCAAACGTCCACACACCACCAAACAAAATTCAACAAACCCAGGCCACCGACGGCCCAATCGAGACAAGACCGGATGGTTCCACAAGCACTCGTGCTGAGGAGATTACCAGATTGGGAGCTGAGGAATGTCGAACGGACACGCCAGAAGACCAGACTGGTGGCGTTGGGCCTGCGGATGAGGGCGGTGGAGCCCGACGAAGCCCGGAAGCGGCGCCGAAACGCTGGCCGTTTCTGTTCTTCAGCCGGGAGGTCCCCTGGCAGGGAGTTCGCGATCACCTGGGTAAGCTTAAGATTCCGTAGATGCGCTGTTTCCATTCTCGGGCGCGTCGATTGATTTCTATTCGCTTGATACTTCGAATTGAGGCATCACGGCTAACATGACTACGCGACTACTTCTCAAGCTCTCGAAAGGACGTTTCTGGGATGGCTGCGGACCAGTGGAGCCTTCGCGATGACCGGCGTCCTGCTGGCCCAGATTGCGGTGATCGTGACGACAAACCAGCAGATGGAGACAGAGTCGATGACTAGTGCTGCCGCGACTTCGACCGTTCATTCGAGCCCGTCGGTGCCGAGGCTGCTGCCGATAAACGAGACGGCGAAGGCCCTGTCTGCGGTTACGGAGGTTATGGCGCTGGTTATCATCCTCACTGGAGTCTTTAGGTTTTATCGCGGGCAACAGGCGTTGATTGACGGCATGGGTATTTCGGGGGGATGGTCGATGCTTGGGCTGGCAGTCCTTACTGTGGCGGTGAGTATCTATACCGTGCATAGCTTTTTCGCCTGCTTTCGCAGACTGGGATTGGAAGTATGCTAATGCGCCAGGGTTTTATTATACAGTATCTTTCAGTGGTGTTTATCATGATGGTTTTATCGTCCGATCCCGAATAGCCCGTTCGCGGCGCGATGAAACAGAGTCGACTAGACTTTCCCCTGGAGCATGAGAGTAGTGCAGAGGAGAACTGTGTGAAATTAATCCTATATACTTTGATAAACTCCATCGAGTTGAATTGAACCAATCCAGAGACAGGTCTTATATATAATTGACTAGTAGCAGGCGATCTGTGGAAAAGCTTGCCGAGAATCAAATGCTATTTCTTTACCGGGTAACATGATATATCGACAGACGCAAGGTGCGAGAACCCGACTTAGCGCGTCCCTCGCGAGACGCCGTTCTTGGCGATTTGGGTGGCCCGATCGGGCAGCGTTGCAGTTCCTGGCGAGAACCCGGCCACAACGCAGCGACGGGCTTAGCTGATTTGCATGCATACTTGTTGCAGGCCTGCTGTCAACATTTCGTCATAGCCCCTAAACTCTAAGATTCAAATCAAGATCTAACACGAACCTGTCCGCGAACTACTATGCACACGCGTACGTACCAGGAACTTTGATTACCGGTAGCTGCTGTGTGCTCAGAGTATAATCAGAGTTATACCACATGCAGGCCTGTGTGATGGTCCTCCTCTGCCAGCCACATTCCAGCGCTGGCGACGTCTGATCCACGCCGACCTGCATCCTGCCACATTCTGCCGGCCTCGCCTTCTCCCGGGCTCCCGAGCATAATAGTAGTATACTACTTCCTGCTATCCATCCTCCCGCCGGGTGCAGGTTCCCACTCGTACCTAATACTGCCGTCCTGCCAGGGTCCTCTTCGCCTCCCTCACCACTGTCTCTTCTTTAGCTCGCCTGCAGGAAACCGGTATTGCAAGCCAGGGGTCAATCCGAACGTCCATCCGTCCATCCATCTCTCCCTCGTCATCTCGTGTGAGCATCTCTTTTGCCTTCGACCTCATATATGTATATGGATCGTTGTTTCGCCAAACCACCGTAAGAATCGATCCAACAATCGATCCAACAAACGAAGAAACGACACAAACGTTCGTTCGTTCACCGTTCATCAATATATCTCGAAGACCCTATCGCTACGTACATTCCATTCTACGGTTCGATCCTTCGGACGGAAGGGCGCCATCGCACGTGGATGAATCTACCCGCATGGCACCGTCGTCAAATGCAAGCCATGCGTCTGTGACGCCGGAGTCCCTGGGCTCCGCTGCCCTACGGCACAGTCCCAATCCCGCTCTGGTCCTCTCCGCGGCCAGCAAGCAGATTCTGTTCTGCAATCATGCCGTGGAAAGGCTCTTCCACAGAGTTCGGACGCAATCCGACAAGGAGTCCGATTTGTTCGCGCGGTCACCACCGCTTACCTCGGACACCGCTAGGGGCCATAGCTTACCTGACGTGGGGATCGGCTTGATCCAGGAGGGAGCCGCTGTATTTGTTGAATTCGGTTGGAACAGGTGGGTTTCCATCGATCGTTGACATCCCTTGGGTTGCCGTTGCTAATTTGCTACTTTTGCGTTCATGACAGACTTCTCGATGCACTCGTTCCTCAGCATGGAAACAGATTATTCGAACCCTCGGATCCGAACCAACCCGGCGGACGCAGATACTCCCCTGGAGATGACGAACAAGGAGAGGAAGTGGAGCTCAAAGATGCATCTGTCGAAGTCGTCTTCTCGGTCCCCCAAATCAAAGTCGACCAAGGGACCCCAACTCGAACACCGCGGTTTCTAAGAGAAGCCAGCGCATTGTCCACAGCTAGTTCGCCGTCGGGAAATGCTCGTTTGGATGGAAGCTGCACTATCACCCCGTTCAAATCCGAGGAAGCGTTCTATTTCCTCCTGACTTTCGTTCATATCGGACCTATCGACAATCAACTCCAGGGACCCACCACCAGATCATCGGTGCTCCCAGCTTCCTCGGGTGCATGGGTTCGCCGGGCCGAGAACACCGGTGTGATTTCGCCGAGCTTCAGTACACTCCATAGAGGGCCCGCCGGTAATGAGCTGCAGATGACAATTCTCCAAAAGATGGCAATCATGAAAAACGCGGTGGTGAGTTCTCGAGCATCAGAACATATAGATGTATAGACTATCGCTAACCTCTTAGCAGTTGGACACAATGGCAGTTCCAGGTTCGCTCATCATCCAACATCTTTACGTCGATTCTACTATTTTCGTCGAAAGCTGACAGTTGCTAGTTTTCGCGACTTGGTTGGACGGATCCTGTACATTCGCCAACAAGGCCGGGATGCATTGGGCGGCTGTCGATATTCCGCCTTATTTCGATCGTGAGTCTTACCGCTTCATATCAGAGCGACTGGTGTGCACAACACCAGCAGTAGATTCCAACTCTGCTTGATGGGAATTCCGCTAACGGATAACGTCTTTACGCAGTCGGTTTCATGGACGACAGCTGGACGTCAAAGTTTCGGATTTACGATCCCGAATTCAAAGCAGAGCTGCCTCTAGAAGATTATCCTCTCGTTGTATGACTTCTTACCTGCCTCTCCAAGTATTGATTTATATCTATTGAAGAGGTATTGACATCACTGCAGCGGCTGTGTCGCTCACGAAAGCCACTAATATCGCAGAAGGTATGGTTTCCCGACACATGAATCCCAAGATACTTGAGGTCTTACCAAAAATATCATAGGTTGGGTTGATCAACATCAACAAAGACAGGAAGGTGTTCGATGCTGCGGGGGAGGGAATCCTCAATGATGAAGGCGAATGGGTTGCCGGCTTGATCTGGCTGAGGGACGTCACACAAATGCGAGAAGAGTTTGAAAACAAGTTCGCGAATCAGGCGAAGGAAAACGCTCGACGTATGTTTAAGGGAACATGTTGCTCAAAGATATCACATATGCTCATGATTGGTAGTTGTCGCAAAAGAGATATCTGCGAAGGAAGCCAGCAGGCTCAAATCACAGGTGAGAGGCGTTATACCAGCAAGAAGATCTCACTAGGAAATGTATTGACGGTATATATCCTGCAGTTTTTGGCCAATATGAGCCACGAAATCCGAACGTATGTCTCTTTGAATGCTGTCTCCTTTGCACCTGCAACCACATTGCTGATTCAACACTCCAGCCCTATCGCCGGAGTGCTAGGCATGAGCGAAATTCTCCTCGACACCGACCTAACGGAAGAACAACAAGAGTTCGCGGAGAACATCCACCGCTCTGCAAATGCCTTACTCACGGTAATCAACGATATATTGGATTTCTCCAAAGTGGAGTCTGGCAGACTAGACATCGAAGAAGTTCAATTTTCCATCGCCCTAGTCTTATCGGATATTATCAGGATGATGGGGATCCACGCGGAGAAGAAGCGGTTGCATTTCATCACGGACATCTCGACCGAGATCAAGCAAGATATCCAGGTGCTCGGCGACCCGGGACGCATACGGCAGATTCTTACGAACCTGCTCAGCAACAGCATTAAATTCACGCTAGATGGCCACGTTAGACTCGTTGCTTCGATCGACGAGGAGCTAATTGTCGACTCAACTACGAAAAACTTGGTGCCAAAGCTGGCGAAGGGGGCTGAGAAGTATATTGTCGTCAAGTTTGTGGTTGAGGATACCGGGATCGGAATCAGGGAAGATGTGTTGAAGACGTTGTTCAGACCGTTTGGACAGGCGGATTCTTCAACTGCGAGGAAGTATGGGGGTTCAGGACTGGGCTTAGCGATCTCCAAGAACGTAAGTTTGGCAATGCAGACTTTTGCGTCACTTGCATAGCATTCACTAACGATATCTAGTTGGTCGACTTGATGGGGGGCATCATCGAACTGCAGAGCGGTAGGTGAATTCCATCAATGGTGAGCAATAAATTTCGAGAGACTGACAAGTCGATCTGATTTTGGATTAGTCTATCAAAAAGGGACGATGGCAACTGTTGTAAGTAGAAAATCTATGGAGAAGGCAGGTTTACTGCGACGCGGGCTGACTTGCCTTACAGAAAATACCCTTCCGGTTACCCTTGGCCCGGTCGTCGCCGGGAGAGGCCATGCTAGATTTTGACACCCTCCCGGAAAGACTGCAGCAGGATTCCAGCATTTCACGCAGGAGTATGAGCGAGTCGAGCACAAGTCCGAAGCTTGATCCGCAAAGGGATGCTTTCACGCCGCCAGTGTCGCCGCTGCACCGCGACATGTCGACTCAATCGGGGACACGGACCGAGCATTCTCGAGGTCTATCCCTCAGCGAAGCCAACCCTCGCGATAGTTCTTGGTCTGCCGCGTCGTCTTCAGTTTCGCTTCCGATGTATCTACAGCCCGCCGCGGACCCCAAATTTGTCCTTCCGATGGAGAAGCGGCAGAAGATACATATCTTGATCGTTGAAGACAACCAGATCAACCAGCAGATTGCTACGAAACTAGTTCGGAAGGTTAGCTCGGTTTTTTGTTTTGCTTTCTTTCACCTATGAAGCGATGAACTCTGACAGTGTTTGATTTTGTATTAGCTCGGATTTAATGTCTCTGCAGTGTCCAACGGACAGGAGGCGCTGGACTACCTGATCGATGCCAACATACAGTTCCCGAAGGACGCGGCAGGCAACATACCGCGGCCCAAGTCGCGAGCTAGCTACTCGGCCTCCATCCAGCGACGGGTGCAGGAACTTGAAGAGGACGAGAGCCCAGAGCTAGAGCCTCTAACCTCGTCGCCCGAGTCTCAGGGCAGTCAGAGTGACGCTACCACGAGTGGAAAGATGGTACCGGACCTAGTTCTCATGGACTGCCACATGCCCGTTCTGGATGGCTATTCTGTATGTTATATCTTCAAATTTGATTCGGGGGTTTGTCGGGTAGGGTTGTATGCTGACTGACGGCAATAGGCGACGAGAGCTGTGAGGCTGCTTCCCGAGCCGCTAAGCCACCTTCCGATCATCGCGATGACGGCAAGCGCGATCAAAGGCGACCGAGAGAAGTGTCGGGAGGCCGGGATGAGCGACTATCTGAGCAAGCCTGTTGTGACGAGCAATCTTGAAAAGATGCTGGTCAAGTGGTTGACGTATAATGGGGACGACTACTACCAGAGCATCCGGATGACGGGCCAGACGCCACCCGGGGAGAACTCGAAGTCGCAGACGAGGATTAATCTTGTGGATATCGGCAAGCAAGAGCATGCGGAAGGGCGTGGTGTGGGGTCGTCGCAGCTGGAGGAGCAGTCGAATCGGGCGGTGGAGAAGGGGGCCAGGGTTGAGACGCCGGTGCCCCGGATGCACAAGTAGCATGCGGTGACTGGTAGTGATGACGGCAGCATCGACGGCTGATGTGCAAGGATGACTTTTGGCAGGTATCACTGGCTTTTGCGTTCCTTTTGTATCGGTTTTACCTGTGCAGGCACTTTACCTTTTCGCTCGTTTTCCTTTTTCTTTCGTTTGATCGAAGTTTGGGATCGATTGGGTGGGTTTATTCAGGCTGCAGGTATGCTTATGGTCGTGCCGTTCTTTTTGTTTGTTTGGGATGTACGTGTAAGATAGATAGACGGACGGACTGACTGACGCATGGATGGATGGATTGACGGACTTCCTTTCTGGTTCTGGCTCTGGCTTTACTGATCGTATGATTTGAACGCTAACGTTACCGTTTGGATGATGATGATGATGACGACGGCGTTATGGGGCCATCGTGGGTTAATTGTCGTTTGCTGCTGTTTGATTATTAATTATTGATTGATGGCAAGTTTTACTACTATTGTCTGGTTTTGGTTTCTGGGTTGTATAATATGGTGGGCGGGTGTTATGGTCTGTTGATGCAGTTTTCAGTGTGTTTTTATTGTTATCGATCTGAGGTGGTGTGTGCTGGCGGGGATTGATGTGTGTATGATATTAGCAATGGGACATATTCAAGCCGCAGGAGGGATTATCGAGTTTCTGACAATGCAATATGCAATGGAAAAATGGCAATTGGTGCTATAGGAGCTCTGGGTGCAGCGGATGTGGTATATATTGATCGATAAGTAATCACCGGCCAAGGGTTGAGTTTGATATATGTCTACGCTCAAAGATGCGTCTAGAGAGTGGATATAGAAACGGTTGAATATGCATGTATACATGTGAACAGACGTGCAGGCTGCATGCATTGCAGCTGTCTAGTGATATGAGAAGCGAGATATCATAAGCGGTCGTTTATTATTGTATTACTATGTCGATGTGTTCATCGTATGTATCACCGGTTGGGATGGTATATGCATATGCAATGTGCCATTTGTGGGATTTTAGGAAGTCAGGCCCGTCGGAGCATTTTTGAGACTGGTCTGTCTGTATGTCTGTGTGAGATTGCTGTGGAAGTTGCGCGTGGATGTCGATTTGTCAAGTATGTACCCCCTATACGCGTATACGTATACAGTCGGTGAGATATATGTCTTCGAGATAGTTCGATCGTTGATGTGTCAGTATTCCAGCGACGTCCATAGGGAGTATGGATGTCGTATCTAGATCTATCTCTCGGCCGTGCTTAGATAACTGTCGAAGATCTTGTCAGAGGCGTACGTAGGTAGGTACGCGAAAATTAGAGTCCCGAGACCGAGAGTTCCGGATGCGGGATGAGTTAAGAATCAAAGTTAGTTGACAAGTTGGTGCTGTATGGCACAGACGAATTGATCTATAGTGTGGACGGAGGGTTTTCGTGTAAAGCGCCGTTGGATGAGTAAGGAAATTCACGGGAGCCGACTCAATTCCGCGACCAATGGATCAGATGTGATGGCCAAGGGCGTCTCGCATTCGCTAACGATAACGCTATCGCTTGTGTGCATGACATGCTATCCAGCTAGCCTGTCTGTCTGCTTACGTACAGCATGAAGTTGCCAGTTGTGAATTCGAATTCGAATGCTACGGACCGAATTCCTGATTAGTCGTCGGAGGTCCAGTGTTATATTGACCGATGGTGGCCAGGGATCGATCATGCAGTGCAGTGCATGCAGTGCTGACTGTGCACCGGACGAACGACAGCGAGAAAGTTAGTGCAGGTGCAAGTGTGTGGCCTCAGAGCTTAAGTTAGATAAGCCTCCGTCGAAGCGTCATCGACGGAGCATTGCTGACCTACCGGGATGGATGGATGGATGGATGGCCTGGAAGAAGCTTGGGAGCCAGGCGCTGGTCCTCAGCCTTATGAGTGGCCCTCGTGGGTCGAGGTCTCAAATTCGACAAATTCGCAATTTCATCGACCGGCGGCCAGGGCCGATTGTCATTTACATAATCGATGATACGTATACGTGTGTCTGCAGTCTCGGGTCTCAAGGGGAAAGGCTGGCTGGAACGAGAGAAGTTTGGCGTTGTGGTTGTTCCGAATGGGAGGTTCGTGGCCGGCGGGCGAACAGGCGGGCCAGCTGATTGGCTCGGATGAAATGTTGGCCCGGCGGAACCACAGTTTGAGGCCTGGCGCACCACACGGAGCAATTAGCTGCTCGATTAGCTTTGCTGGCCAGGAGAGCCTCAAAGGTATGCGCGGACATGCGCTACAGATCAGGGAATCCAAGGGAGCGCACGTACGAGTCCCGCGAGCGTGGGTTGATGCTAGTCGGTGATAACGTAACGATGGGACGGAGGAGCGCCATGCATGCATGCGGGCATAACGTTGTCAGGACAGGCCGCGGAGGCCGTGTCGGCGGTTCTTGGGAACGATAATTCGATCAACTCTATGAAACGGACTGCGGCCCTGGCAGCACAGCCGGTCTGGCATGCAAGTATCCGGCCCGATGGAGACATCTCTGGCGAGAGCAAACGTTAATGTGTGATCTCGTACGCTCGTTACCAGAGTAGTCTCCATCGGGATGGGACGAATCTAGCCAGGCGGATGGTTTAACGTCACTCACCAATCCAGCCATGAGACGCCGCGCTGCAAAATTCTGCATGCAGGCGGCTTGCAGCAATGTTTTAGCATTTTTTGCAGTCAGTGGAGATACTGCGTATATATATCCCCGCTGAGGCGCCCCATCAGTGGCAATATTCTCAAGCAGCATCAGGCCATAAGTCTACTATTTGACTGTCCAGATTAATTATTTAATATCAGTCAATCCGTCCTTTTATATTAGATAAAGTTGGTCATTGCTTGATCATATCACAATATACTCGAGTGTACATAATATTGTCTACGCATACAACAATACCACTCTACAACACAAGGACACTTAGGACAATATCGATCGACAATTACGATGGAGCCGAACGTGGAGGCCGAGTTGGCCGTCTCAAAGGTCTACTCCAAGACCGAGGCGCCCGGCCCAGCGAATGGCGGCGAGTCGACACTGCACCCAGGCAGTGAAGATTCGAAGGCGCCAGAGTTCAAGATGGACTGGCGGCTGATGTTGGCGTTCGTATCGCTCATGGTGATCACACTCGCCGCCGCCCTGGATGCCACCATCATTTCTGTCGCACTGTGAGCATTACCCAGATACAATTGCACTCGTATGGTGATAGTCTACTAACAGTTGGTGAATAGACCAATCATGGCAAAAGAACTAGGCGGCACGGCCACCGAGGCCTTCTGGACGGGAACCAGCTTTTTGCTCGCGTCGACGGTTATTCAACCCATCTTTGGATCATTCTGCCACATCTTTGGCCGCAAGCCCATGGTTTTGACCGCGCTCGTGTTCTTTACCGTCGGTGCCATTTTGTGCGCTGTTGCGAAGGACTTTACCCTTATCCTGGTCGGTCGTACGATCCAGGGTATCGGTGGCGGCGGCATCATTGCAGTTTCCGAGATCATCCTTACCGATTTGGTTCCTCTGAGGTACGTTTGTGGGACGCGATCAGAGTAACGGGTGTAACATCACTAACATCATACTCACTCATACAGAGAGCGAGGAAAGTACTTTGGCTTTTTGTCGACCATGTGGGCTTTGGGCTCTGTTCTCGGCCCCGTCCTCGGCGGTGTCTTCTCTGAGAAGTAAGTGACGATATCGACTCTATATAGAGTATTTCCGGTGAATAGCGCTAACATTGCACACAGGGTCTCCTGGACGTGGGTCTTCTGGATCAACCTGCCGTTCTGCGGCATCGGCTTCGTCATGGTCCCAGTCTTCCTCAAGCTGAACTTCATCCCGACGAGCATGGCGGCCAAGCTGCGCCGAATCGACTGGGTTGGCGGCACCATCTTCATCGGCTCCTGCACCAGCTTCCTCATCCCGATCACCTGGGGCGGCACCATGTACGCGTGGGACTCGTGGCGGACGCTCGTCCCACTGATCGTTGGCGGCGTGGGGCTTATCGCCTTCATCTTTTACGAGATGTACGTTGCTTCGGACCCGTTGATCCGGATGGGCGTTTTCAAGCAGCGCACTGCCGCCGTCAGCTACGCCGGCACCTTTGTCCACGGCATCATGTGAGTTCCTCTTCATACTCTACCCTGAGACACCCGAATGCAGTAACTAACGATTATATAATGCAGTCTGTGGGGCCTCCTCTACTATCTCCCGCTGTACTACCTCGCCGTCAAGAACCAGTCCCCCATCATCGCCGGCGTCTCCGTCTTCCCACAAACCTTCACCGTCGCACCCGCCTCCGTCATCGTCGGCATCGTCGTCTCCATCACCGGTAAATTCCGCTGGGCAGTCTACGCCGGCTGGGCCCTAACAATCCTCGGCGTCGGCCTCCTCTACCTCCTCGACGTGAACACCTCGACCGTCTCCTGGATCTTCATCAACCTGGTCTCCGGCGTCGGCACGGGCATGCTCTTCCCCGCCATGGGGCTGGGCATCCAAGCTGCCGCACCGCTAGGCGACACAGGGTACGCTGTGGCCATGTTCTCCTTCTTCCGCGCCTTCGGACAGACGTTTGGCGTGGCGGTAGGCGGCATGGCGTTCCAGAATTTCCTGAAGAGCAAGCTTTCGGGATTCCCCGAGCTGGCGGGCGTGGCGGACGAGTACGCGAAGGATGCGGCGGCGTTAGTCGAGGTTATCAAGGCTATGCCGTTCGGTCAGCCGGATCAGATGCGCGAGCATCTTGTGTGGTGCTATGCGGCGGCGTTGAAGAACGTTTGGCTTGTGTTTTTGGGGTTCGCTATCATCGGTGGGATTTTCGCGCTGTTCACCGAGGATTTGAGTCTTGATCGGGAGCATGATACCGATCAGGGGTTCAAGCGGAAGGAGAAGGCTGTCGATGCTGAGAGCAAGACCCCTCCTATTGCAGAGTAGGCTATGATGCAGTCGCGAGTCGTTTGGTTCGGTTAAATAATCTGGGGATAGACGGACCGGTTTGGAGAGCATTTTCAGGCGTTTGGGTCACGACCAGTGTTTTGGTTACTAGTATACATCGTCAAGCTTCACGGCAGTTTGGAAGAGTAGAGTGTCGAGGGTAATGTGTAATTGCAAGAGGAGGATTTGTTCATATTTTATACCACTTGATGTATTTATCTATCATTCACGACTTTTCATGAAATATAATCTCAACTTGGTCTCGTAAACCAGCCCCATCCCAATGTGTCGCCGGAGAGTTTGGCACTCGAGACCACTCAACTTGCAATTCTGAACTATCTTCGTCTCGTGTCGTGATAGACAGTGATCTTGTCAATTGAGAGGTACTCTAGCCAGCTGTTATTAATGTCAGGCAGGGTGCTCTGACTCTACTGCAGGGACGCGTGCATGCGTCGCAGATCCCCGATACTTGCAGCTGGCGGCATTGCGACTCAACGCGACTGTATACATACAGCTGCTGACTAACCGTACTTCCGACGAGGAATCGCAATCGCGATCGGATTCAAGCACTCTTGTCACAAAACCAAGCACAATAGACACCCCGGCCATCGACACGCCAAGCGAAACGACGAAAACAATCATCGGCTAACGGCAGCGCCCTAATTCGTCCGATCGATCGATTGTGCAGAATCCAAACCCTCGTCTACGATAGCTACATGAGGCAGGTGTAACTGCACGCCACATACTTGGTATATTGGTAGTCTTATATGTGCTCCCAGCAACATCCCGACGAATGCACGCCGACTGTGCGAGTACAAAGTACGACAGGGTCGTGTTCTAGCAGCTGCGATTCCGCGGTGGTGGTTCCTGGGCGCCGAGCACTTGGAAATTAATCGGGCCCGAAGGATCGTCGCGGCGTTACGTTGTCCAAGCCGTCGTTCGTTGCACAGAACAGCAGCCGGCGGAACTCCTGATCTCATAGAACCGGTTGCACAGTACTTGACGATTCTTCCATGAAGCGCATCTTGTCATCAAGTAGAAGTGCTGTTCGTCTTTTCGACAGCCTTGTTCTGTATATTTTTAGCAGTAGACGGATGTTCAATGGTAGCCTGGAGGTGACTAATGGTCTGAACAAGACTCGGGCCCGCTAATGCGACGACAGAATAACGTTAAGATCGGCACGTCGGCAGGGGCCAATGATTCTTCTTCGGTTAGTTTCGCCCGTCGGAGCGCTCTGCGCAGTCACTATAGGTGCACTAGTCATCCGACCGCGATGTGTCAAGCAACCTGTTTGCCTGCCATGGCGCCAGCCTTCCTGCAGCCGCAGCACCGTTGGTCGCGCATCCACCAGACACTGGAGCTCACGAAGTCGTCCGTGGTCTGTATTCTGTAAGTGTCTACATAAATGTGTAGTAAAACCCTCGGGGTAGGCACCGATATCAGGCGCCACCTGCTATCGAGCTGCATTCCTGGTTTTTCTTGGATTTGAAATCCAAGGACGGGCTCGGCGAAACGCGGGGCCGACGCATCACAAAGAGTCTTTATATCGCCCAAAGCGCTGGAGAAACTCAGTTTAAGCCGCTAGCGGGCGAGGCAGCGAGCAGGGAATGCAACCCTTGTTGGTCCCGTATCACGCCTCCACCTCCATGGGTGATCGCGCCAAGAGCCACCCTGATAATTTCCCATGGGGCAGCTTGCAGAGCGTCCAGCTCACAATGTGCGCTGGAGGGTTTTTTTCCCTTGGCTGCGGGGTGGATGGGTGGATAGATGTTGGTGACCTTAACGTTATGGAGGTGGTATTAAAGGGGATTGATCGCGTCGTTTGCGTGCGTCTTGCTTGTAGGTGGATGGATTGGCGGTCTATCTAAGGATCCCTAGGCTGTGTCCGACATACGTGAGGTATAGTCAGTCTGTCGTCGCTCGTTATTCTCAAGTTCTTGTTCAATCGAAGTGCTCGACACTGTCTCTTGTGGAGTTTGACTTGCGCGATATTTCAAGATGCGCGGCGGTGTGCTTTCCATCGCTGTTTTCGCGGCGCTGCGGGTTTCGTTCACGCTGGCTGTCGCTGAGTATGGACCGAAATTCTATCCGCTGGAGGCTCGCGGTGAAGTCGACATCCCTCGGGAGATGAGGAAGAATGGCCCGTCGATGACTGGCTTCGATATCACGGCGGACCTTGAGCGACGAGGGGTGTTGCTGGGCATTCGGCAAAGTTGTCCCTCTGGGTATGGCCTTTGTCCGACTAGCCAGAGGTGCTGTCCGGAGCCTGGGAGGTGCTGCAACGATGGTACATGCGTCAGGTCCGGCCAGACTTGTTGTTCAACTGGAGGTATGTCGTCTCATTATGCGACGCTGCTTAATAATGATGAACTTCGCTGACGTTAGTTTGTGGTTTAAGGCGCTTGCAATGTAGGCAGAAAATGCTGCGGAGAAGGATGCATTCCAACCACTGGCGTCTGCTGCTCATCGAAGGGCGACTATTGCGATGCCGGTGTGTATAACAGCCCTGTATTAGACTCAGATCTCTTGAGCCTCAACTGACTTGCTTTCGACAGGCGAGCTTTGCTGCAGCACCGGATACTGCGTCCAACGTGGTGGTGAATGCTGCCGTGATTGTTAGTACTCCCAATCTACCTTCCTTCCGATCTATCAAGAATCGCCTGCTAATACAGCCTCTGACAGACGGGACCTGCCGACCCGGATACCGATGCGTCATCAGCAGCTCCGGCGTGCGAGGCTGCCGCGCAGGAACCAGCGGCGGCGGCGGCACCTCTACCGGCGATGACTCAGGCAGTGGCAGCAACGATTTTACCACCACCCGCTCGACGACGCGGTCGACGACTCCAAGGCCCTCGCCGACCCCACCGCCGGAGGTAGAGTACACCTGGTACACGACCACGATCACATGGTACTACTACTGGTACTACTACGTCTGGGTAGCAGCGATCGAGTACACCTCTACCAGCAGCTCGATGAGATCCACGAGCACGACCATCTCGGCGTATGTTACCGACTCCAGCGAGGCGACGAGCTCGTTCCGCGCTTTGTCTCAGGAGCTCGCGTCGTCCACACCGACGCAGGATACCACGGACTTTGTAGGGCCGACGCCCACGACTGACCTGCCCACGTCATCGTCGACGTCGAGTACGACTAGTAGCACTCGTTCGAGCACGACCTCGCTGGTCCCGACGATTGGAGGGCAGGATGGCAGCGGTCTTGGTGGTGGTGGGAATGAGCCCAATAGGGCGTCGCAGTACCGGGCGCGGGATGCGCTTGTGTTCGCGCCGGTTGTGCTGCTGTTGACGTTAGTTTATCTTTTGTAGGAGCGGTTTCGGGGCTCGTACCTGGATGATGATGATAATAGTAATAATGTAATGCCATTGTATGTGTATGTTAGTATGTCGATGGATGTAATGCGACTTGAGTGGTAGATTCAATTCATATACTCTGCATGCTTGTAGCATTCAGCGCAACACAGCGCGTTGTCAGCGAACTGTTTGACCGTCGCAAACATGCCGAATTTGGTGGGCAGTTGCCGCTTCGAGGGGCGCTCCGAAAGCAGCAACGTGCTCTTCTCCACGCAAGACAGCTGTTCCACCGCGCAGGCTGTGCTGTCCGAGTCGGTTGAATCCAATCCATTCGCATTCGTCCCAACGGCGGCTAAGCTGACGATGCATACTTCTTCTGTATCCGTCGCCCTCTTCTACTAAGAGTAACTCTCCTTAATCCTATACTACACCATACTGTCCTCCATGGACCGCCAACTCCGCGCATGGACTCCCAGCCGACCAACCCATCCCTGACCCTCTCTCCTCTGGAGACCTCCTCCTACGACCCCCTCCGCGATGACCTCCAGAACTTTCGCAACTCAATCGACGGCACCGGCGCCTCGCCCACGAGCTCAACCATGACCCGGCCCTTCCCCACGCCCCTCAGCTCCCCGCCGACACCCACCGGCACCACTCCGCGCAAAGCCAACCTCCCCTTCCTGCGAACCCGCAACCGCACAGCGTCCGGCGCCAGCATGACCTTCTTACAACCGGCGCCAATCGCACTCGTCGACAATACCGTCGACCCCTCAGACCGCAGCCCCGGCGCCTACGTGCGCAGCGTCGTCGTCGGCGACTACACTATCATCAACGAGTCGCCGTTGCGCGCGGGCGCCTACGTCGTCTGGACGTGCACGGTGGAAACGCTGGAGGGGACCAAGTTCAATGTGATCAAGCGGTATTCGGAGTTCAGCGCGCTGCGGGAGAAGCTACTCATGACGTTTCCGAACGCGAAGGCCGCGCTGCCGCAGCTGCCGAGGAAGAGCGTGGTGTCGAGGTTCCGCACAAAGTTTCTGGATGCAAGGCGGCAGGGGTTGAATTATTTCCTATCGTGAGTGGGCGCCATACTTTTTAACTTGAGAATGCGAGTTGTGGATTCGTGGGCTAACGGCGTATTTGGCAGATGCATACTGATGAATCCGGAGTTCGCTGGCTCGCCGATGATCAAGGAGTTTCTCTTCAACAAGGAGTAGAGTAAATAATAATGATGCTTCATTTCGGCTTCCTAGGTCCGGTAATGTTTGGTTCTGTCATAGCGAGCATATTGATATGATACTTTTATTGCGGTATTCTGCTAGCATTTTTGGGTCGTTTGGAGAGCTACTACTTAATTATTGTTAATGATCGATGTCTATAATATTTAATTGCTTAATGAAATGTTCATACATCTACTGCCTAGATTTAATTAAACACAAGTCCCGCCGTCGTTTACTACATGTCTCGCTAGATCCATCACGAGGAACTCGAAGCGTAGCAAGTGTAGCTGGCTGGAACTATTTCCCACGGACGTCTATTGCATGCATGTGCCTGCATAACGTGCATTCTAAGAACGATTAACGAGAAAGGCACTTCTACAGAGTCTATGGTGACGTTATTCGGAGGATCCTTCCATGTACATGTAATCAATGCTCTACGTCATGCAGTTAGCCCTGGCTCTGGTCGTAATCGTTTGTGCATCGTTACACTCGACCAGGGGCCTCGGACCCGCCTGCTTGCCAATGTGGCATGCAACACATTGCACATTATACCTAGGTAGCCATTGGGTGCGTCTAGATATCCGCGTGCATACATACGTGAGACCTCCCAGTGGACGTCCGTATGTTACATAATTACTGGCATGAATTTCGCTTGTGGGATCAGGATGTCCGTCTTGCCCTCCGCCGGACCGATATATCCTATTTACCCTGTCTCCGGTTTCTAAACCGACCCCTGTCCCGGATGTACCGGGGTAATAAATGTATGAATCCCGGCTGCCCAGCGTGCTCGTCCGGAAGCTTGTAGTTCTTGTCCAGCCGTTATTATTTGATCCTCTAGTCGGCGTGAATCAGTGTCAGGTCTATAGTAAATTATAGACATGATGCTGAATTTGAAATCATATGAAAGGGTATAGAACTGCAAATTTCCACTATGTACAGGAACTTTGTTGGAACTGGTCACAAGATATGTATGTATGTACTCGGGTGCGTGTTTATGTACAAGATGAAGACGTAGAGTAGTAGTTACTCGTACCGTTGGTCACTAATATATCTAGTTTAGTTTGTCAGGCACTGGGAGTAGTATGCGTTCAGGGACTTGCAGATAAGTCCATTGGCGCAGACGGTTGGTCCTGTCCATCCGACACCACCGCATTGTCCCCATTGACTATATATGATACAATTTGTTAGCCTCTGATGTTCCTCCCAATCTGAATTCAAACCGTTACGAGAAATGGAATAGGACTTACGTTTGAGTTGGGGTGTTGGCGGTGGTGGTTCTCGTGGTCGTAGTGGTGGTCGTAGTGGTCCTGCTAGCGGTCGTCGTGATCCTGCTGGTCGTGGTCGTCGTCCTGCTGCTGCTAGTGGTCGACCTAGTCGTGCTCGGTGTGGTCGTCCTGCTAGTCGTGGTAGTGGTCCTGCTAGTCGTGGTCGACGGCCTGACAGACGTCGTGGTAACGGAGCCACTGCATCCGACTCTGCTAGAGCCGATTGCGATATCGTCGTACCAGAACGTATTGGTATCGCCACCGTACGACTCCCAGCCGAAGTAGACACCGGTGATACGGGGTACGTAGTTGACCCTCGTCCATTGATTGGCGTAAGGGTTGTTAGCGGTGGTAAGACCCGCGATCGGATTGCCGTTCAGCCACGTCTCCAGGGAGCCGTCGGAGCCGATGTGGTATTCGAAGCATTGGAAGCTGCCGACGGGCAGGGCGGTCGACGAGGCGGTTCCCTGGGGTGAGAGCTCGGGGAGGGTGGCGTCGTCGGACTCGCGGTTGTACATTAGGATTTTGTTCTGGCCGCCGATGCGCAGATGCTTGTTGGTACCCAGAGATGCGTCGGGCATGGTGATGAAGGAAACGTGGCTGTCAGTGAGCGCTGTTGTCGCCTTGCTGTGAAATCGCACTGTGTCAGCATTGAATTAATTGCACTGTTTCGAGGGTGACACGTACACCCATACGCGAACGTAGACATCTCCAGTAGGCACCTGCGTGGTGCCAAAGAAGATGTGTCCACAGTACCCGCCCGCGCCGGAAACCTTGATGGAGTTCCTGCCACTATGCGCGGTGGAGCTGTCGAGACTGATGCTGCCTCCCTGGTTGCAGTCAGGCGCATAGATGGGCCATTTGCTGGAATCCCATCCGCCCTCAAAGTCGTCTGTAATCTGGGCAAGCGATGATGGGAGGAGGAGGGCGATTCCCAAAAGAGCCTTCTGCAAACGAGTCATCTTGACGAATGAATTGTAATTTTCGTACACTCCCGTAAAAGTCAGTATATATACGTAGCAATATAAAGATATCTAGTCTCCAGGACCAGCGAGGTATAAACAAGAGTGTAGCTAAGAACCTTGGTATTTGCTAAGAAAGCGTATCTCAGTAGCGAACGGGAGCGTCAAAATATATATACATGCGTCGCGTCATCCTTTCCATATAGGTGTATTCCGTAATCAGTGCACTCCACTCTCGTAGCCGGCGGCTGAGATGATATCTGAAACAGAATGTCGTTTGGTATTGTCATTCGAATTCCCTGCTCAAAATCCCTCGACGCCCTATCGGAAAGTCGGTCTGCAGTTCCCTAAGGGCTGATTCTACGCATTCTAGATAATTGGAAGGGTGAGATGCATAGATCTTGATACAGGCCCGTGCATGGGCTGATCTTGGGTATGCTAAGGCGGGTAAATCGTTTAAAACGGGACAATCCATGTTATTCCCCGCGGAGCCGGAGGCAGCTGACTTGTGGTGTTGGAGTTTTACTGGGGTGTCCGGAGATGCTCTCCAGTTGATTAAATCGGATGGCGCAATGGCTTATTGTAGCATTTTTACTCCATTTGAAATCTATGGGAATATGTCAATATATATAGAGAGGATCCTAGGAGGCATCCGAACTGGGTCTTCATGCGTGGATGTAAGATTGCAACACGAGTTTGTGTTGCAGCATTGACAAGTACTGAATTAGCTTAGAATTTGAACGCAGAGCGACGTGCGTCAATCTAGCGGACAGAATTAATTAGCTAAATCGTGTCTGTACACACTCAGCTAGCTCTATGTAATGCCAGTCAGATATATGCTCGCAATTACTTGCAATGCTTTGGTCTAGCAAGCTAAACTCTCCGGCTACACATGATGCGTGCGTATTCACGGTCCGGACAGTCGCGTATGCGCGTGCGGTTATGTTGAGCTCAAGACTACATCCTCCATCATGCCAACTACTGAACGACAGACGACGAGTGTAAAATTAATGAGAGGTTGAAGATCATAGTTACGACTATTCGAAAGCTCTGAGTATGGCATTTTAAGCGTCCTTTTCTACTATACTGCTAAGATCTGGACAACCCCTAACAAGGTTATTTACAAGACAAGGGTCAGCCATAGTTTGGTGCTTACGCTCCTGAAAATCTAGTGTAACCCTTAGCAGCGCAAAGCAGGGGAAGGCTTGGGAATGAGTTAGTGGACCCTCAAAGGCTTAGAGACCCTAATTCACGATCAATTGTCGTCTTTTACTCCCTTATTGATAATTATGTTGACCAAATATAGACTAAATCATTCTAAGCGTGAGTTTGATTTTCGAAATAGGATTCTTATAGTCTCTCAAATTACATGTATGGAAGTCAATCGAACTCTCTAGTTCGTTATCGAACCGGCCCATGGCCTCACGCTGCTGTCTCTCAACAGGTCAAAGTCCCTGGAGGAAAGCAGGAGGGCTATAGAGAGAAGATCCCAGGTAGTAGACGAGCTAAAAAGAGACGCTACCTACTAATCGCCTGATTATCAGTGGCACGTATGCTCAATAGCACTCAAATCCATTATCATCTGTATTAACCTAGATAGACCATTTTTGTTTTCTCAGGTCACTCCAGTCGTGGCGCAGAAGCATGGATGCGGACGACGGCGCGTAATAGTCTAGTTTTGACCTGTGCTCAGCTCAGTCAAGATGGAACTTGTAGATTCGATTAGATACGATCAAGAATCTCGGATAGGCAATACATTGAGATGAATAGCCCTTAGTTAGATCAACAGAATATCGGGATTTGGAAGAATCCTGTTCGCTGGTGGCGCATCAATATATTGCAATAGCCCTGAGCCAAGCCAAGCCTTGCGCGCATCGCTAGACGCCAGTACCAAACTTCAGCAGGCGAAACAGCAACAACAACAACAACACGTTTCCTCGTGGGAAAACGATATATTTCTCTATCCCACGTGTCTACAATCAGCGAGATCATTTTTGGCCAATAATTCTCTTTCAAAACCCTTCAGAAGCCTCAGGCTGGAAAGTAAAACGTAACTGCCTCATCTCCAAGCATAAAAGCCAAGAAGGGCACCTTGTGAGGCTGATCTCCCCTTTCCTCTTCTCTCTTCCTCCTCATACTATCGATTCGTTATTGCAGCCACCCAGACTAATACAAACCCATCTCAACCTTCGTATAAAACGGCTCAGTGAACCAGATCCGAAGTATGGCTGTAAGTGGTTTTCTCGCAGTCTATCTACCCTCTAAACACATACCTTGGATTCGACAGACTAATCCGAATACTTCTGTCGTGTAGTTCAGAACGGCCTCCAGATCTGGAAGGGGCGCAAGCGCCTTTCACCGCGGGTATGGGTCCGCCCAAGGCCGCATCATCACTAGGGAAAGATATTCACGGAAAATTGCCTACCGTGCCCGTACCCTCCTCACGACGGCCACCGCCCTCCAGCGATCCTCGCCGCTCGTCGCAACTGCAGGCCAGCGAACCAAGACCATGGTCAAGCGCGGGCAGCGAATCAGGCGCCAAAGCCGCGCTCGGGCCCGTGTAGTCGACGCGAACAAGCGACGCGAACATATAGTACACCAGGGGTACGAGACCGGACAGCAGGCTGAGGCCAGCTGCGGGGAAGCAGCTAGACGAGATACCGCCTGTAGAAGGATCTATCAGCGCCAGCTGGCCTTGCGAGGCGGTCCCACAGAAGGCGAGGAGGCATACTTGGCCATACTGGCCACCAAGTTGGGACGCCTGAACTTGAGATCCTGATGCGAAAGCTGAGCCGACGGTGGATTTGAAGCCGTCGCGCATGGCCTCCAAGTCTTTGATCTTGGGAGCTTATTGGGATACGCAGGTCTGGGGAAGCAGGGGCCCTAACGTTGACATTGTTGGTCATGTAAATAGGTACGAACTGAGAAAGCGCAACAAGAATAACATGGTTTTTTCAGCATAGGCTCTCCGCCGTGTCGCCAGAGAGTTTAGCATTTGAGACAAGCATAGGTCCAGCAAGCCTGGTAATTGGATCAATCACTCGCTTTCCTGGCTAAAATCGATCCTTAAGATTTTTTACTTTTAGGCTACGGCCTCAAACATGGACGGTCTTGAGCGAGTAGGGGCAAATAAAGATGGATTTCCACTTCCTAAGCACAACTGGTCTTGTTCGCCAATTCGTATCTATATGGATAAATGTGCGCTCAAGGACGTTGTGATAAATATCGATACTTCTACCAGGTCTAACAATAGTTGTGGTGGCGCGACCCAAATTGCCACGCCCCGGATATATCGATACAGCCAGATCAGAGATATCGAAAACGCTTACTCGCGTCGAAATCAAGTGATTTGGAAGATCTCATAGCACGCAACCGGTAGCACCATCCGTCAATGACGGCGGGTTCTTACCATCTTACGTCTCCCACTTCAGGTTCCAAAGGCGTCTTCCGGAATCCCGTATCAACCAGAAACTATGCCAAATCATCGGATGAAGCGGATATCCGGATGAAGCGGACTCTTGCTGCTGTGGCGAGACACGGGAAAACCTTTGATATCATTAGTAATACTTTAGCCTTCTAGTCTTCACATACGTACGTATATATCGAGCGGATGCTAGATTGGTTCTGTCTTTGACGCAAACATGGGCTTATCTTTTCGGTCGTACAAGGTTAAAGAGACGAGCTGCCATTTCTGGCGGGAACAAGCTGCAAGGATGTCCGTCATGGATACTCGGCAACTAGTTTCATTCGCCTTACTCCCGCGCAGCATAGGACGTTTCCTGTCGTTCTCAGCTCACCCCGAGCAGTAATCGTATTTCAAGACTTGACCCCACCGCGATATTTGGCCGACAGATGTCAGATATGCTCTCGGGATTCTAAGGCTATCGATATCGACGGTGCATCATGATAAAGGCAGTAAGAAAAGCTTAAATGAAAGGATCAAGGCCCACGTAGCTTTCTTCCTTGTCGATCCTTGTGTTCGGTGTCTGGCTCACAAGATTATTATTGATACGGAAGACTTACATGAACTTACATGTATTGCATCATGTTGACCGCTGGACGCCTCCACCGGCACCCTCGCTACTGAGAAATAACTTTGATCCTGGTGTTACCATGTGCAGGTCTCGTAAACCAGACCATACGTCAGCCATGTGCTAGAATATCGATACGCATGTGTCCACACACACTTATCAGCGGCATGTTTCAAACAGACTGGCACGATAGTAGACTCGAAACCACGCTGCAGACGGCACTATATCTGCTTGTGCCCACCTAGCCGGACGCACGCATACCAGAGCGAATCCAGATACTTACGTCGATTTTCAGACTTTACATGGATACCCTGTCGTAAACGATGTTTGTATAAATGGAGGGTGACTGACATGCTTGACTGTCCGAACTATGGTTACACTTAACCGCCTAGTCTCCTACCCCACGTTTTCTCCAGTGCGCGTGGAGAAGTTAACAAAGCCAATAAAGGCAAGTGCCAATCTGAGCTCTGCGATAAAGTAGAAGAGGCTGGGCGTCTCTTCATGAAAGCAGGTACATTGGGAAATTGGCAAAACTTTCAGGCTTTCTAGATCTCTATCGCAGTCAATCTCGAAGCGACAACGCGAGAATTCGTCGATGAATGATACTATAGGCAAGGTCGTCACTGGTACGCGAAGTCAATGTCTGGAACTCTTACCTCCTCTTGTCATATCAGGCAGTAAATTATACCTTGCAGTGGTATCTCGGTCTGCCTGCGAACACCCCACAGGTTGCTCTTGATATCATCTTGCACTCGAGCGCTCGATTTCCCTCACACTTCTTGTTCCAGGCCAACAGAATTTAAAATTTGCCATGGTATTCAATCTACACGCGGACAATGGGGACCCTCCCGAGGTTCGGAATTGGCGAGTCCATCTCATGGCTATCATCATGAGCATGGGCTCTCTAGCAAGTAAGTTCAAGTACTTTTGCTCAGAATCAAGAAGCCGACCCGCTAATGTTGCCAAAACAGTGGGATACGATACAGCCGTCATCGGTGGCACAATGGCACTGGACTCGTTCAAACGGGATTTCGGTCTAAACGGCGTATCCCAACATCAACACGACACTCTCCAAGGAAACATCGTCTCAACCTTCCAGGCCGGAACTTTCTTCGGCGCGCTTCTCACCTTCCCAATCGGCGAGAAGATAGGCCGAAAGAAGGCAATCATGTTTGCGATTGCCGTCTTCCTGGTCGGTGGCACGCTGATGACTGCTGCGAATGGGCGGCTATCGTTGATATACGCCGGTCGTGCAATCGCCGGCTTCGGGATCGGGTCCGTGTCGCTCCTCGTACCAGTGTACATCGCTGAGACGTCACCGCCTTCCATCCGTGGCCGCCTCGTGGGTATCTTTGAGATACTTTCTCAAGGTGGTGGGATGCTTGGCTTCTGGATCAACTATGTCGTCAATCGCACGGTGTCGAGCGAAAGCAAGACGCAGTGGATTATCCCTTTAGCCTTGCAGCTGCTTCCCGGAGTGCTACTGCTCTCAGGCGTGTTCTGGTGCCCGGAAACTCCAAGATGGTACGCAAAACACAATAGGTGGGATGAAGCTGCTGAGACTCTGTCGTGGATCCGCAAGCTTCCAAGTGACCATGAATATATTACCACCGAGTTGGACGACATCAAGGCACAAGCATACTCTAGCCGGCCGCCGCCCGGTGTCAGAAACACAAAACGATACTACTTCTCAAGGCTATTCCAGAAAGGCACCCGCAATCGCATCGGCATCGGCTTGCTGATGATGGCATTCCAAAACCTCACCGGAGTCAATATTATTACCTACTATTCCCCGCGTATCTTTGAGACGCTGGGGATCACAGGAACCGATACCAAGTTGTTCGCCACAGGCTTCTATGGTGTCGCGAAGACTCTCGGGATGATCATATTCTCCGTCTGGCTGGTTGAGAAGGTCGGTCGTAGGAAGGGGCTTATTTGGGGCGCTTTCGTCGGCTCTATTCCAATGTGGTATCTTGGTGGATATGTTTACAAGAATGATCCTACTTCAGCTGCAGCCCGTGGAGATATCGCTCGAAGAGGCTGGGGTTATCTTGCCATGGTTTGCGTAAGTTGCTACCACCTAGAGTGATCTTATGTACTTACTTAAGTAGTTACTCAAACCATAAGAGAAGTTTGAATAGCGCTGACAAGGTACTAGGTCTATTTATACGGGTTAATATACTGTGCGACGTGGCAGGGTATCACCTGGGTCTACTGCTCTGAAATCTTCCCACTTGATATCCGGATGCTCTGTGTCGCAATAACCACGGCAGACCAGTGGCTCTGGTCATTCATCATCTCGCGCACAACACCCTACATGATTACATCTCTGGGTTATGGCACGTATATGTTTTTCGCGTCGCTCATGGTTTGCATGGGCATCTGGGCTTGGTGGGCCGTGCCGGAAACTAAAGGCAAGACGCTGGAGGAAATGGAAGTCATCTTTGGAGTTGTTCCAGAGGGCGAAATTTTGCAGGGTCGGGAGGATGTCAAGCTGGAAGTTGACGAGAAGCAGCCGGATGTCAAAATTGACGGAGAAATCGTGCACGTCGGGAAGAGTTCTTATGGTGAGGATATAGATATACAGATTCAAAGAGTTTAAGTGCTTTCCCAGAATGGGACCCCGTTAGTCTGTGTTTTCCTGTATAGCTGTTGCATATATTTAGGACTCGACGTCAGATGCGAGAATTAGTATACGATTAATAGTAGTATTGCCCAAGAAACCCTCTGTTCAGTTGGTATACGTAGATCTGTAGAGTTATATATATAGCGCTATGCTAGCCGACTAACCTGAACACTCTCGATCTCTATGCGTATGCGCACGCACCAAAATCGAATCGAAGGGACAGAATAGACGCACTTTGTCTCGAGATCTCGTGAAGCCAGCCTACCATACTTTTGGCCTGCAGAGGATGCACCACCTATGGCCTGGGATCCAGACGCCATTGAATAATATTATAGATATATAAGAATCGAATCGGATACATGTCGCGTGCCGTCAGTGTTTCGATCCATCAAACTGCACGCATCGCTCTAGCAACACTCAAATTAGCTGCATTTCTGAGCCAAGTTCGCTTCGTGTAGACCGACCTCTAAACCTAGATCGACCCAATCTCGTGCGCCGGGTGCTCGATGAACTAACTATCTATCAAGCTGAAGGCACAATCTGACTAGCATTCCACCACTTACTGCCCACAATTTCTTCTCAGATTAGCAAATAAAAAAATATTCCTTTTATATGACCATTGCAAAATGCCTCTAACGAACACCTAAGCCCAGATGGCCATATGGAACTATCGAACAATCCTTACATGCAATATCCTTGAGCCAGACAACATACGTTTTATCAAGAAACTCCAAACACTCACCGCAATGGTCCACCTACCTCATCACACAATAGCGGACTGCCAAGAGAAAGGTTGAGGAGGCAGTGCCAGCTTCATATGGAACTGTTCAACATGCAGTTTCGGTGGAACCATCGTCTCCATTACAAGGTTCATCGTGAACCGGACGGACCCGTTAATAGAAAAGCCTTTTGATGTCCTCGTGATAATAACAATGATCAAATTAGAAAAAGAGACTGTCTTAAAGATTGGAGATATATTACACTTCCGATGTCTTAAGTCGGAGATTCGGGGACATTGCGAGGAAGTGGCTGCTAAGACTTGATGGTTTTGTGAGAGGTGAACATGACCTTCACATTGCATATATATGCATAGCTGTGCGTAGTGTATGATCATATGACTTCTTTTAGGATCATGTCGATTTGAACGCTGTATGAGGCATCTCTAGCCAATGCAAGATCGTCTGTCTATGAATGGATGGATCCTAGATTTAAAATACGAGCCGTCAGTACCCGTTCATCCCAGCCATTGCCAACAATAGAACAAACCAACAAGTCGGACCCCAGGATCAAAAAATCGTGAATGAACATGACATCGATCGATTGTGTGCTGCCCTCGTACAATATACCCAACAAGACTGCTACCAACGATCGGTTTCATTGTTTGATAACTGTGCTGGCCGGGCTCAGTGTAACGCCAACCTCTCGACAAAGGATCCCTAGGAAAAGGACGCTTGTACCCGCGACATCGGGGTATCCCTGTCCGTCTGCCGAGTGCGCCCAACAGGCGGGCCCTCGACGTTGCGTAAACCGACGTCTGCCCCTACTGTGGCGCTCTAATTGTCCGTCTTTCGGCGGCGAAAGGGGAAGTGTCATTCGTCGCTGACGAATACGATTCGTACATACGGCCCTGGCCTGACTGCATGTTCGATTAGTCGAGAGACTAGTACTTTACGTGCCATGCTTTTCTTGGTGGTTGGTAGGAGGCCACGGACTTATGAAATATAGGATACCGTGCCCCTCGCAGAACAATGCGCCAATCAGCGCGTAAGTATCGATAGCGGCGTGCGGCATGATGCATTCATGCATGCTTTGTCAGTCAATGCTGGGACCTAAAATACTTAAATCCAGCCACGGCACCTATAATAAACTACGGTCCTAAATATTACGAAATCGCGACCGCGATTGGAGTACTGGGTAGGTAAGTGTTAACCCCCTCAGCATGCATTTATTATCGTTCCTGGAGGAAAAGAAAATATGTATGCCATATGCCGCTAATAAACACGAAGCGTCAACCCCACATATTCTGTCTCCTTCTCTCCTTCAACGTACAGTAGCCTGCATTGCATTGCCTGTGGATTTCGATGAAAATAAACCTCCACGGCATGCATGCGCCATTTGAAAAACGTTCTAGGTAAAACGGTAAGGTAAGGTGGATGAAAAAGGAAAAGAAAAGGTTCGAGCCCAGTTTTGCATAAGAGCGCGAGCGTAGAAAGACGTAATTAAAAAGCAATAACCAGGAAGAAAGTATCCATCATAGAAGAAGTGTATACAACGTTGCAAAAACGACAGCGCCTGCATGCAAATCAAAAGGGTTATTCACAGCTGCAGGACGAAGGCACCGCAAAGAACAGAGAGAACCATGACGGTAGCAGCAGTTGCGCCGCCGGAGATCGCAGACAGTCTGATGGCAGCGTTCTTCTTAGCACCGGCGCTGGAATCAGAATCGTCGGTGCTGGATGGAGAGTCGGGGTCGGAGGAATCGAAGGCAACGTCGTCGTCTCCGTTGCTCTTGGAGCCCGTCTTCCTGGAGGTCGCAGAGGAGGTGGTCGCGGTAGCGGTGGAGGTAACGTTGTGGCGCTTCGGGTCCGAGGCACCGCAAGTCTTTCCGGTTCTGCACTGTTGAGCGCATTGCGGGTAGCTATCGTTTCGCCGTGGCGGTTAGCAAGTCCGTCCGCCTGCGACTATATATCTGGGTTACTCGTCTTACCTCGAACCGCAGTTATCGACGCAGTTCTGGACCTGGTAGGTGCACAGGAAGTACGGGACTAGCGTTACACGTGAATTAGCATTCCATTGGGCATCCCGGCAGAGCGGACTGGGGATCAGGTGGGCGACTCACTGGTCTGGCTGTACTGGGTCGCGTTCGGGGTCGTGTTGTCGGAGCAGATGCAGCTGAACTGCAGGGTGTCGGTATCGCACTCGTTCTTGGATGGGTCGACACCGCTCTGGTCATTGCACAGGTTGACACAGGCGGCAACCTAGAAAATGCGCGATTGGGTGTTAGGACTTCTCGTCAATTTCCCGTCCCGTCCCTTCAGCCAATTGGGTTTCGCCATACCTGATCGCTGCACCATGTGTTCTTGGTTCCTTGGTCGATGTCGTCCGGGTTGACGTTGTAGTATGTTTGCGACGAGGCAAAGCCCAACAGGCCGGTCAGGGCGACGGCGGTGACGGAGGTGGAGAAGTGCATCTTGACTGGATGGATGGGTTGATTGCTTGTGTCTTTGGATGCTGCTGTTAGCCCGGACTGCCGTGTGCGATGGGGAGGATGCGATGGAAGAGGCGCGTGTACTCACGATGGGAATGAGGTCGGGAGGTATGTGTGGATATATATACACCGGGGCGGGTGGAATGTGAACGAGTGTGGGAAGGGTAGAAGAATTATATAAACGACCGCAATAAACAAGTGAACGAGGGACCCGACGACACACCGGCGCAAAACAACAATTTAACAGCGAGCGAACGATCGATCGGAGAGGAAGATCCTGAGCGAAGGGCGAAGAGAAAAAGAAGAAGAGGAGAAGAGGAAAGAAAAGAAGGAAAATTGCCAGGAGGCGGACGTGAGGGTGTTTTTATTAAATCTGGTGAGCTGCCGAGATTGCCCGTCTCCCTCTCACCATTTGCATTCGCATCTCGCCTTGCGCTTGCCCCTAATGGACGCAGGCCACCAGACCTCCCAGACCTCACACTCCGAGGCCCCCAGACAGACAGACCAGACCTCCCGCGCTGCCAGCTGCATTTCCATACCGGCTTCGTGCTTTTGGCTGTCATTGGCATATTGACCCGGGGCCGTCAATACAAGTAATAACGGTAGGCCCACTAAAACTCTGCATTCTGCAATTTCACGTTGGAGAAAGGAAGGTTGATGGTTACCCCGGCCTGTCCTGCATCCCTGAGACCCTCAGACTTGGCTCTTTTTCAGCTAACGGAAAGGGGCGCACTGTGGGTCAGATTCGGGTCAATGCACTCAGCCCGTCCGCCTCTCCATCTCGCAGCTCTGCCGCAAGCCATGGCGGCGTCCAATGAAGATCATGCCCGAGTGCGAAGAAGAAAGCACGATTGATTGCAAGGACTTCGTCCACCGTCGACCGATCAAGCAAGCGAGCAGCAGAAAGCGAAATAAAATATCTCTCGTCTCAATCACAAAAATACATCCGTACATGCTTGCTTACGCACATTGCGATACAATGCAAACCTCGCGCGGGAATCGCCACTGCCATTTCAAATGACTTTTTTTTATTTTTTGCAAATGGGCTAGCTTCAGCTCTGCGGACGGCCGACCTTCTATTTTTATCGCCTTGGGGTTACCTTCGTCGACGTTAGCCCCCCTCGCTCGGCTCATCAGTATGCAGCTGGGTCGGAACAATGAGCTGTACACACATACGTGTAGACTGATGATGCATCCACTCCGACCGGCCTGACAGATGCAGCAAAGGATGGTTTGTGTCAAAACGCAATGGCACGGTTGCAAGTCCTGTCCGTTCCCGCCCCCGGTGCAGGGCCGAATATCAAATTGCATCACAGCCAGCTTACGAGGCCTACTCACGATTGTGGCCATTTAAACGCATTTGACCTCCAAAACAGTGCCCAAATCCGCACCGTGCTGCCATTCCCGGCTGAGCTGGAATGCTGGTCACCCGGCCCCAGTTTCTGACTCGCACAAGATGCGCACGAGACCAGCTCGTTCTCGCATAACTCCTGAAATTCCGATATGGCCGCGGAAACTCGAACGTTATTTGCGTCGTCGCCACTTTTTATTATTGCAACACGTAGCAACACGTGCCGGTGGACGTCTGTACATAATGTACATTGCATTCATGTGTGTACGTATTTCGTACATCCCATTTATGTCCACGGCCGTCCTCACATAACAGCGGGGCATGGGCTTGCAAATTCCTGCCCGCACGACAAGGATCGAGAACGGCTGGCCGGAGCAGGGAACACGCCCAGCGATCCAGTTGTAACTAAAGTTAACGTTCCAACACATATCCGTCTAGTCTACCCTTATTGCGACAGGCCCTTCCTAGCTCTCGCCTTCGGGCGCTTCCTAACGGCTGGCTTCGTTTAGATATGGAAATGTGCCATGGACCGACCAATCGAGATACAGCTAGGGGAAAAAAGCTTTTGGGCTTTTTTTCCACATCGCCACGCATAGACAACTTTTTGAGATCCACGACGCAGAAAGAAGCAGGACGGAAAATAGGAAACGCCACGCATTAGTCGAGGGGCTCGCTTGAGACCCGCAGACGCGCATAATTAAAAGTCTCCGTCAAAGTTCGACGACTATCGGTCTCGGCATCGGTCCTCGTGGGCGAGCGGACTGTCAAATCTGGTTAGCATTCGGATCTGACAGGAAGAATCGGCTGCAGTACCACCGCCGCAGAAAGCGACATGGGCCTGTTACCGTCTTACAAGTACTCCTCAATCAAGATGCTCAATTGGTAGGTCTTGTCGGTTTCAAGACCTAGATAAAGACTGAGAGCTGCTCGCAAAATTTTTCCATGATTCACGTCGAATTTCACTGTGCGACTAGCATACCTTACCTTTAAATCAACGGCGGCCGTCTAGAGTAAACACCAAGTCGCAGATACATTATAGTCAGTTCATTTGAGTATGAGCGGGGCCAAGAGGGAGATTCTAGTGCTTCCTACATTACATACAGGCATCGAGCAGGAGAAAAGACCAAGGCACGCACGTGTGTGTATAAATAGCGTATCCGCATCAAGGCAATACCGCATTCGTCTAGATGCTGGGCGGGTGCTAGGCCGCTACCGCATATAAGTATGCAGAAGCCTGAAGACTAACCGCTTCGCAAAATACGACATGCATGTAAAATTTTAAAATATGCCGAGCCCACGAATTTGCATCCTTGATACGGATCAGTATATATATCTCGCATATTGTTAAGCGCCGAAGCGATTGAGCGCATCTTGACATCTAGCATTGATCTGGCGAGCACGTATGATATCAATCCCGCATATATATCTGCCTGGCTTGACATGTGGCGTTGCATATATACCGAGCCCTTCTGTGCATTCTTTCATCGTTGAGTGCGTAGCCAGCAGGTTGATATCGTGTGTTATCGTCTAGCGGAGTTGCTGGTGCTGCTGAGTGAGACAAATGTTTGGCACGGCGTGGGATGACCGCTTAAACGTTTAAACTATCTCATAGACCGACGCGTAGAAACAGAGTTAATTTTTGGCGGAGGTTGGAGATGAGATTAGCAAACTTCCAAACCGCCGCCTCGCAACCTATCAGATCTACTTCTACGTATCCTATGACAGGCTTCGTGTTCTCTGGCTCCGTGACCGGCTTGCGCATCCACAGCGCACAGAGCAGAATGGCAGCACGCTTTAAGACCATACAGACACACCTCAATAGACCACTGCACTGCCGAAGGTGAATATCATCGACGGGTCTCATACACGGCGATCACATGTTGGCTCTTATAAACTAGGGAAAACTTCGAAGAAGGTGTAAAGGCCTTAATTCTTTGGATCAAAAATCTTGAACCAGCGTGTCACCAGGAACGACAGCGCTCTGGAGAATCTCGTCGTCAGTAACGAGGCGGAGCTAAGCGGCCGGTTTTACAACAACGTGGGCTATCACGTCGGTAAAGCTTGGAGTCAATGCAGAATAGAAGATCTTGCATCTCTACGATTCGCCGATGCGCATGCTGATGCAAAGGTCCGTAACAAGATTTACCTGACGGATGATATAAGACATCCGGATTTTAGCATCTCTAGGTGACCGCCACCGCCATATCAGCTAAAATTGCGGGGAAGATAAAGACGCCACAGGCTGTTGATCTTGATAATATATCAATATGTCAGAGATTTCCAAGGAGCAACTCCTGGGTATAATGTTATAACGCCTCCATCCTCTTCTCCTAAAACGGGTATCGACGTATCTACGGGTCAAATGTTCTCGAATTCACCATGGCAGATCTAAGTTCTCCGATGAAGAAAAGACAGCGTTGAGAGAGAACTTGTGGGAGCCTTTCCCTTTCTCAAGCAGCGGGGTCTTCAACATCGGGATGCCCAAAAGTTATATTCTGTAAGATTCAAAAGAAAGAAAAACTGGTTTATCAAATTTGGAGTGGCCGGTGGTGGCATTTGAAGTAGATGATCCTGTAGATGCTGTTACCGAAGCAGATATAAACAGAATCCTAGACACGTCCGTCTGGAGATAGAATCGTCTATGAAAATGGTCCAACCATGCATGAAGTACAATACGTTGCATCTGTTTGTAACTCGACTCCCCCCTGATTCCTAAACATACTTAATTAATTATGTATGGCCATGTTCTCTGATTGTGTGTGCCTATCATGCATACAGTACTGACGATAGAACACATGTGCACTACATAACTATTTTGCAAATTAATCCCTTCAACAAAAGAATTTGCGCACTCAGAAACTATTTTGTATGTCGATGGATCAGAATTACAGTGAGATTTAAATTTATCAGCACGATCTTTCGGGCGCTAAGTCCCGCTGGAAGCATTCGTATAATTCGATAGATACACGAAAGGCCATATAACTGGGTATGAATTGTCTCAGAACCCAGATGCTGGATGCAGAGGCTACAAACTATCTCATAAAGCCTGCCCACGCCAACTTAAAGTTTCATTGTTGGCAGGCACCTCCGGCGGTTTCATCCAACTCATCCAACTCACCCCCATCCACCTCACCTACCTCATCATGTTCGTCATCATCTAGCTTGTGGCCACCCTGCGATCCCGTCATATCATCTTCTAACAAAATGGCGGGTAAAACTGGCCGTTTCGCGAGCCAGACCGCACGTAAAGGTCGAACCGAAGCCGTTCAGACGCAACTCAAGAAGCCACTGCCAGCACTCAATATTGTTACTAATGCACATGCACTGTACTCGTCCGAATGGACACGTACAGAGTCTTTAAAGCCTGAGTGCCTCGTTGACTGGGGAGACTTTCTGGATGATGTCGAAGAATTCTTCTCGACGAGAGACCTCTTTCAACGAGTAGCTATCAACGATTCGGCAGTTGAGCATGTAATCGTCGGCAATGAGACTGGCGTCAGTGGCAGAGTCTTCGCGAATGTTGGACAGCCTCTAGGAAAGGCATGGAGTAGTTGTGGTATAGAGGGCCTCCAAGGGTTAAGATTCCATGATCCCCAGGTCGATGAAAAAGTGCGCCGTGAGCCGCACAACGGCCCAGACTTCCCCGATTTCATAATTTCCGATACAAGCGAGGTAAATGCTTCGCCACGAATCGTCGGGGAGATCAAAGCACCCTGGAGAATCCAGCTAAAAAATGTATACGAAGCCCCTGCTATATTCGTGGAACTCCTCATGGGTATATTGTCACTGCGCTGTCCTTGCTAGATACGTCCCTCATACTAACAAATTCTCATGCAGGTCAATTATCAAGGCAGATGCGTCTGTTGAACCTAAAATACGGCATCCTAACAACTTATGAATACACAATATTCGTACGAAGGATGGGTCCATATAGATACGAGATGACCCCGCCGATAGAATATAACGCGAGGAACCCATCAGTCTCTCAATGCTTCTTCTATTTGGGGTATCTGACTACCACTACCGGCTATGGATTCCTGGAGGACGAGAGCTTTGATCGAACGTTGGTAAGCGTTTGAGATATGAAGTCCTTGATTTTTGAATCCGTTCTATAGAGCTAATGGTTTACAGCTATTGGGAAACGACATTGACACCATCATGAGGTCGACAGCCCCCGAACGAAAACTTCCTGGCGAACATCCTGCAGAAACAACCCTGTGTCTTTCAAGGGTTACCAGAAACTCAATCCTCTATGGGCCGGATACCTTACCTACCGGTATTATCGAATGTACTAAGATTATCAGAAAAGGCTGTCAAGGGACAGTCGTGTTAGAGGGTCGTTGGAAGGATATGGATGTGGTTGTTAAATTTTGGCCGGATATACCGGAGGACATGTAAGGAAGTGCCATTTCTGACATTGCTCCTCAGAGTACCATATATGCTGACTTCACCATCCATTTGTCATACTAGCTACACAAACTTCTACAAAGAAATACCCTGGGCGCTGAGGTAAGAAACAAAAGCACATGCACCTCCTTCAAATTGCCATCTAAAAAAATACCTGATCTAACTCCTATCTCCATTTTTCCAGAGCCTACAATTCTTGGGGATACAAAAACGAGCTTGCGAAATATAAAGAACTCGAAGGCTCCCCCTTCATCGCCGAGCTATTGGACTACGGCCGTGTAGTCCTTTCCAACGAGCTCGAAGACGGGAACCTGATCATCCTGAGGAAGGTCCCAGGAGAGCCATTCTCAAACCAAATGTGGGAGAATTTCTCAGTGGAAGAGCAAGAAGCCTTCCGGCAACAACTAAGTGCTGCGTTCAAAGATTTCAGAGACCATCATTTGGTCCACAAAGACGCCACGAAGGACAATGTTATGTGGATCAAAGACGAAAGACAGGTTGTTATACTCGATTTGGAGAGTGTAGAGCCAACTCAACCGGAGTATCCCGATGACATGGAGATCAAGAGCATTTTGGACATGTCAGTGGTGATCTAGAACGTCCAGTTCTGACCATCGTTTACGGGCTATAGCTATTGGACATTTGGAGTTTGGGGTATACGCATCATTTCGGATTTGAGGTATTCTTCTCTGTTTCTCCGACAATAGGCTTTTCAATTTTCGCACCGCTCTCTTTGCCTCGATTGAATATCGGCTATATATAAGCCCTTTCTGTAAGTAGACAGTCAAATATACAGTGATAGATGTAAAGATAGATAAGAGATACTAGATCATCTAGATCTCAGCGCTCTTCCTTTCTCCCTTCAACCTATGAACTTCGACGAATATGAGATACTCTATAGATCTAGCCCCACAAGCCATCTAAGACCAAGCACTCGCATTAATATCTCGCCCGCCAAAGCATATCATGTTTCTTTCAGAATTATATTAAAGCCAACAGGAACCTTCAAAACGCCAATAACAATGCTACAAGGGCCACCATCCTCATCATGCACGAATTGTACAAATTGTCGCTAACGCCTTCAATAAACGAACAAGAGAAGCGACAACACTCCTGACATTCCACCACCTAACGCCGCCCTGTGGGCCTGACCTTCTCCAACGATTTGACCAACGAGGCCTTCAGCTCCTTATTCGCAGCCCACTGCTCGCCCATCTTCTTCATTCTCTGAACTGCGATTACAGCCTTGGCAACGACTCTCAGTGTCGGCTTCTTGGCCCTTGACTTCCTATCAACGAGGATGCCCATCTTCTCCACCATGCGTAATTGCAACTCATTACTAGACCCATACCTTTAGTATCAAGCCGGCTATAACAAAGAGGATATACGGTAAAGACTTACTATCTGCCAAACATCTCAATCTGTTTCAGGAAATAGTTCTTGGAATAGCTGAGATCTCTTCTAAACTTTGTCTCGCGCTCAATCCGAGCTCTCAGCCACTGGATCTGCTTTCCAAGGCCTCTGATTTCTGCCTTGTGGTTTTTCTGTTGTTCGGAAGCCACAAGCTCCATCTCCTTCTGCGTGAGGACGTCATTCTGCACGACCTTCTGCTCGAACAAGTTCCGCTCCTCATCCCAAGTCCTCTGCATATGCGCAAGCTTCTCCTGCGCCCGTTCAAGACGGGACTGGGACTTCGACAGAGCTTCTTCGGCCTTCGCCACCTTGTTTGTCAACTTGGTCCGATCGGCTTTCAGAGCCTTCATTCTCGCAACAAGTTCTTTTTCGCGTGCAAGCATGAGCTTGATGTCGTTGTCCTTGTTGTCGAATTCAGCTTGCATCTGCTCGATCTGCAGCCTGGCGTCCATAAGGTGCTCGTGGAGGTCCTGACGCTCAATCTGAGCCTCGGTGTCGTTAATGTTGCGAGTGCGAGCCGCCTTGGCCTCCTTGAGATCGATCTCAAGTTTTGCAATACGCTGTCGCTGGTCCCGTATCTTCTCTTTGGCCTGAGTCTCTCGAGCCTGGGCGTCTTCAAGGTCTTTCTTAATTTCCAAGATCTCTATGGGATCGAGGAGATCCATCTGCGCATCCTGAAGTTCGGTGATGCGGGCTTCCAGTCTTGCCGACTCGCGCTTAGCGATCTGAGCCTCCTTGTCTTTGGCATCGCTGAGCGACTTGATTTGGGACTTCAAATCAACGATCTCGTCCTCCAACTTTTGCTCGTCGACAACGGCTTGTGACATTGCTTCTTCGAGCTGCATCTCCATTTCTTCCGCTTTGGCTAGAAGATCGTCTCGCTCTTCTGTGACGACCTTGAGCTCTCTCTCCAACTTGCCCTTTGCCATACGGAGGTCAACCTTCTCTTGGTCGATTCGATGACGGGAGCCGATCTGAGAAGTCAAGTCTTTGATTTGTGCCTTGAGCTCTTCTCGCTCAATCTCCAACTCTTGACAGTCGGCCTTCATCGACAGGAGCTGCGTGTTTGCGTTTAAAAGCTGCTCATGCATACCTTGTTTCTCCTTGAGAGCAGCCTCCAATCGCTTCTCTAAGTTTTTCAGATCAATCTTGAGTTGCTCATGCGAGAGGGTTCCAGTCTTGAGGGAGTCAAGGGAAGACTGGTAGTTGAGTTGTTCATTCCTCAGTTGCGATTGGGCGATTGCAAGGCTCTCCTTGTACGTCTTGATCTCGGACTTCATGATGTCGCATCGAGACTCAGCGTCGGCAAGCTGTTCTTGGATATCCTTGAGTTCATTGGAGTGCTTCTGTGTAGCAAATTTGATATCGTCTTCCAATGCGCGAGCCTTATCATCCAGATTTCTCTCATTCTTTTTAATCTGGCGCAGTTCATCGTTCGAGAGTTGCAGTTCAATGGCGTTCTTTTCGAGCATCTCCTTTCTTCGATCGAGGTCCTTGTTGAGATTCATGATTTGCAGGTTCAGAGAGGCAAGTTCTGCGCTATGACTCGATTTGAGGGTCTCAACTTCCCTAGCAAGCCTCATCTCGTGACCGTGAAGACTGCCCTCCGATTCCCGCAAACCAGAAATTGTCTTTTCAAGGCCCTTTGCACGCTGTTCAGCAGTCGTAAGCTTAAGCTCAAGCTGCCGCTTCTCAGCCGCCCAGTCATCGGATCTTGACTGTAGGTCCTTGTTTCGAGTTTCCAGAGCGGATCGGAGTTTATCGACCTCGGCTTGAAGCGCATTCTTCTCTGCAGCCAGTTGAGCCTTCAGGAATTGTTCGCTATTGGAGAACTTCTGCTTTTCAGTCGAGAAGGTAGATTTGACATCGTTCAGCTCGCGAGTGAGCCTGGCAATATCGTTCTGTAGCTCCTGACTCTCAGTCGCCAAGGTGTTGTGCCTGAGCTGGAGGAGATTCTTTTGGCTTTCAGTGTCCTCCAGTATTCGCTTGAAACGTTCCTTTTCCTCTTGCAGCTTGTTGATATCGAGCTGTAGAGCCTTTACATCACCTCCAAAGTTGTTGGAAAGTTGGTCGATGCGATTCTTCAGGCTCTCGACTTCCGAGGACTTCTCGCGATGCAGGGCAGTCATAGACGCCAAGTCTTCTTGCAGCCTCACAAGATCATCTTGTAATCTTTGACGGCTCGTCTCGCGATCCTGAGCGGTGTTTCTCATATATACTGAGCGCTCTTGGTAGTCATCTCGGATTTTCTGGACCTCTTCCTGATGCTTCTCGACCAGAGCTGCCATCTCGTTTTCCATAAAATTTCGCTGGTCAATGGCCTCTTCAATCTTGTCCCTGATGTCGTCGAGCTCATTCTGAAGTTGGCGGTTGTCATGTTCCAATTCCATGACTTTGTCGCCAAGCTCGTTGCCACGCCCTTGTCGCTCGGTCTCTAAAGTTGCAACCTTCTGCTCGAGAGCGTCCTTCTCATCTTGAAGTGTTTTCATGGTCGCCTTCTTCTGTTGGTATTGTTGTCGGGCCGCCGCAATCTGAGCTTCGTGTTCCTCTTGCATCTCTTTCAGTTCGGCGTCTTTCCTCGAAAGCTCCTGCTGGAATTCTTGGATACGAGCTTGCATCTCGTCTTGGTCCTTTCCTTCCTCGTCGTATCGGGCACGGAGTTCCTCCTCAAGCTCTTGAATCCGCTCACGGAGATGTTCGTTTTCTTGATCCTGACCGTCTTGCCGATTATCTAGTTCCTCGTCCTTGGCGCGAACCTCAGCTTCGAGATCCTCCTTTTGACCTTCCAATTGGGCAACTCTTCGATTCAGGGCTTCAATCTCTTCTGCATCCTCGCGCTCGGTGCCGTCCCGATCCTGGAGCTCCAGCCTTAGCCGCTCGTTTTCTTCTCTGAGCAGATCAAGTTGGCTGTTCTTGTCTTCGAGTTCCGCCATTAGATCCTTCATCTTTGCTTGATCCTCCTCGGCCTTTTTGCTATCGGCGAACCTCTGTTGGGCGTTCGATTGAGCCGTCTGGGCGTCTCCCTGCAGCTCCATGACGAGTTTTTCGGAGTCGATGAGAGCTTTCTTCAGCCTCTTCAGTTCAGCACGGAGGGTGGTATGCTCGACCTTCATCTCGATATTCTGAAATACCCGCGAAGTTAGACCATGGGTTTATTCTAGGACACCAGTCGCAAAACTCACCTCTCGAATAGCAACATCATTAAACTCGGGCCCAAGTTTATTCAGTTTGTCGTCGAGAAAGAAAATCTTCAACTTCAGACTAAAGTTCTCCTTCTTGATGTCGTCGATGATCTAGAAACGATATATTAGTAGGGGCTCTAGGCAGCGCTAAAGTGGTTTCATGCTTACCTTCTCTTGCTCTCTCAATGTCAGCTGCCCGTCATCCAAAACACCTCCCTTTCCGCCAATCCTCGGGATCGGAGTCGAGACATCGCTAGAGTCTTCTTGCTGAGGAGCAATAGGGGTGTTCTCGTCGTTATAGGAAGACGCATCGATCCCAGAGCTATCACCTCGAGGAAGCTGTGGCGTGCCACCAGAGTACATCTCCATATGCTTGAGGCTCATGGGGGTCCTCGCCACTGCGGCATTGATCTTCGCATCGATGTTGTTGTTCAGGTTATTCTTATGAACGGACTTAAGGAGCGGCGTGAATTCGCCGGCGCCATTCGACTTTCGATTCGTCCTGTCGCCGAGGGGTTGTCGTGAGGGTGTTGTGATATTCAATGTAGACTTCGGAGCACCGATCGAAAGCCCACGCTTCGGTTGATTCTTGTTCCCGATAGCACCTGCACGGAGCAGGTTGTCTTCGCGGGGTTGGATAAAGGTCTTTTCTGGTGAGAATTTCGGGCTGCTAAAGGCGGCGGACGTCGCGTCCAGACGGCTCGCACTCGGCGAGTTGAACAGCGTAGCCATCGTGATGTGTCCCGTAGCGGGTCAAGGGATACACGTTCCCAGATGTTGACAGAAGTGCTGTTGTGCTCGATTTGATATTCAACAAAACGGTATGGTAACGTAGCTTTCAGCGGGTAGGAGTCCTCGGGGAGCACGGAAAAGTGACTGGCGACGCCGACGGTAGGCGGGTAGCATTCGCGGTTTCGTCAATAACCTGGAAATGCGATTTAATGGCGATGGTTGGAGTGGATATGCCAGGAAGAATGTGGCCCTTGTTGTGCAGGATTTTGGCAATTGCAGGCCGAATTTGTGTTGTTTCTGCTGCGCCAAATCGCCAAAGGTAAACAAAAACAAAGGGTACGTGTGGTCACCTGATGACACACCAGCACAGATTCGTCGGCCTTGGCGCGATTCTGCAGGGAACATAGGCGACGACAAGTCAAGACCGAGGACTCTGCATCGACTACAGTTGACAAAGTACTTACTTTACTATTCTAAGCTGGAGAATCCCATTGTTGGTGCACTTCATGCGTAGCAGATTTAGGGGCTTGAAACGCTATTTTGTATTTTGTAAGTGTTCTTCTATTTACACAGAAGATTAAAACTGAACCCCTGGACGCAATACAAATAACTGCCAATTGCAAAGAAAAGATGACGAGAAATTCGAAACTTGAAGTCTATGTCAAGAAGAACAATAGCATCAGGCAGCAAGATCGAGAAGACAATGGGGAGTCCGTGAAGTTTGACCCTAGCTAACCAATTCGCCCGAACAACTGTTGCACAGAAAGTTGCAGAAAACCCAAGTGACAGACACAAACAAATTTCCACACAAGGCCGATCTCCATGCTCCGATTTTATTCCACAAAAGAAATGCTCTTTCAAATCCTGCGTGGTGTTCTGGATGTGAATAGGTCAGGATGTAAAAGACAAGACTAGGAATCCGTGAAATCATAATGATCGTGAAAGAAAAGATAGAAGAAAAAATCGAGCGATAACCCGATAGCTCGACAAGTATAGAATGTCGCAGAAAGGAAATTGAGCCGCGCAAAATTCAAAACCAAAGAAGTGAAGAAACTCGAAGAACAAACACCGCAGAAACGACGAAGATGACGCAGGGTATTGGGTATCAGCTATAACAATTCAAAAGGGCAACCATGAAGTTTAGCTGCTGTAGATGCCCCAGTTCTTCTCGACGTTGGAGGGACCCGCTTGCTTCCATCCCTCGTTGAAGGCAGAGAGAACGCAGTAGTCCTTCACATTCTTCTTAAGTTCCTGGAGGAAAGTCTGCTGCTCGGACTTGCCAGGCTTAGCCTTGTTCAACGTGTTTCCAGCGTTAGGCCAGCCAGTCTCAGCGACGATGACTTTCTTTCCGGGGCAGGTTTTTTCGAGCTCCTTTATATGTGTAGCCATGAAAGTTCCACCTCCCGCAGCATCGGTGTTTGGATCGAAGAATGGATGCATATTGACAGTAAGAACGTCTTCGTCACCGCAGAATTTCTTGTCCCTGTGAATTGTCCATACATCCGTGTTCGTGACGGGGCCTTTGTACCCAGCCGCTCTCAGTGTAGTCCGAGTGCTGTCCGCAAGGCTCTTACACTTCTCGGGTGTATCGGTAGGATGATTGAAGATCCACTCGTTTCCAACCGAGACTCCGATGATATTGGACCAATCATTTTCGTCCTTTTTGCCTAAATTCTTGTTTGCGCCCTTGACACCTTCAATGATGGCCTTGGTCGATTCTGCGACCTTCCCAGCGTCGGAAAGGTCGTAGATTCCAAGAAAGGTTTTCATATTGGCCTTTGCAGCAGCAGATACGACGACGGGGACTTGGTTGCAGTCGACTCCGTAAATTCGGCACCATTTGTATCCATCGCCCTTTTCGCCAATCATTGCGATTTCCTTGCGAATAGTAGCCTCGTCTTTGCAGCCACCGTCATTAGCGTACGGAGAGTACACGATACCGGGTCCCCAACCGCCCTGTTCGCCCGACATTGACTTTTGCTTTGAGCTCCCTGGTTTTTTCTTGGGATCACGGGCCACGTGTCTGTGAAGGGCTACATCTCGAGGTGCAAGGCTGTCTCCGTGAATATCTGAGAAGCTATTAGCCAATGCTCGAAGTGCATTTGTACCTCTGACGAGGAAAGGAGATACTCACGATGAGGGCGAGCATTAGCGCCGCTGAGGATGCTCAGGGCAGCCAAACACCAGACACTGAAATGCATAGTGGCTATCTTGGTGACCGAGATTTAACGGTTTTGTATGTAGTGTGAAGTCGGCGGCTATAGCGGAAGTGATTTGAATCAGTGGTTGAGCTTCAAATCGACCTGAGATATCGAGCGACGGCAGACGTCAGCAAGTCCGAGGACCCATGTAAAAGATGATGATAGAGAAAGGACGCAATGCTATAGCGAGGATCAAGCTGAATTTAAGTGAACAAATGGGGTGTATATATAACAAAAGTTTGCTGTGATGGCGGTATCGACAGCGTGGGAAATGAAGGGGATCAGGCAGCATGCACGTCTTGCAAGAAGATGCAGTTTTCGATGAGAGCCCGCGGGTAGTCCTTTGTTACAGCTCTTCGCGTCGAGCCCCCGCGGGCTGGTGGATGCTGCAGATTATATTATCTCCCTCGATGAAGACTGGCTTCATATCATCGTGCGTAACAGGGACGACAGATAGCGGAGTACCAAGCTTCCAGGCTCGCAAGTTGACACTACTGACAGCAACAATCAAGACGTCTGACTTACCAGCTGATGCTTCCGGACAATTTGGTTTGCTGCAGATTTCGATATCCTGTCGACAGCGCTAACTTGTATATAAAAGTTTTGATTTCTTCTTTTTGTAACCACCACCTTTTTTCTCGAGAGTACCAGACTCAAGATATTTCCGTTTTTCTGTTAACAAAGGATTGTAGCTTACTATCCTCTAGGGACAGTATAGTGGGATATGCTGGCGGTGGCTTCAAGGAACGGAGCACGAGCCAATGAAGGAATGTGGGTAAGTTTGTAAAAGACGACAAAGAAAAAAAAGAAAGGAAAGAAAGGAGCGATGATGCCAAAGGAGAGGCAGCGAATTTGCTAATAGAGAGAGCGGAAATGTGGAGGGAAAGATGGTTGACGGACGGGGACGGGGCATTATATATTTAGGTTGCGGAAGCGCGAGCCTCCATATCCACGGACTTCAAGTATGGTGCCAGCTATGCATGTGCCCAGCCCAGGAGACGCTGCCCTCCACGACACTAACACTAGTACTCTTTGTCATTGTTCCCGGAATTGAAGCATTCTTCCTGCCCCCAACATGGAAGCCAGATCAGTGGATTTTCCATATCGTACCTGTACACGCACATACACATTTGCGTGTATGTATGTACTGTAAACACGCCGCCTCGGACCCTCCTGTTGTATCGTGGTTTGTCCTTCCATCCAGCCAAAGTAATCCGCTTGTTGTATACCTCATTCCGATAGAAAAGAGAAAAAGAAATACCAGATAGGACCCTCCTAAAATTCGATCACGGCAGAAAATGTACACAGATACCTTTCTGCGTGTGGCGGATGTTGTTAGTAAGTGTTCGCAGCCCGGCTGGTGTTCAAAGCGAGGGCTAACTTGTTCCGTCGGTCGAGAAGCCTTTCACTAAACCCGAGAAGACACACTCACTTGAGAACAACACTTTGCGCGCGGTCCGTTGTGACAGCCCAAGACAAAAAGCACAAATGCAGCCAGAGTTCAGGCGTCAAGGGATGCACTCCGGTTGGCTCTGTCGCTTTGCACCCTTCGGTCCGGCCAACCGTGGGCAGAAATAGCACAGAACTTCCCTCCACGATGCAAAAAGGGTTCGGCCATCTGTAATGGTTTTAAGGTTCCCTTACATTATTACGAAAAATAGCAACAGTCGAGTCCCCAAAAGCACTCGGTTTATCCCAATGCACTGAGGATAGGATCTGTATCCCTCGCGAGGCTGGCTCCTCGCCAGCTGGTTCCACGGTCGCTGCCAAGATCCCGACCAGAGGATCCCGGACCCTCGCCCACATGCAGGTACCGAATTCAAGCCCAGGTATGCTGCTAAAATTGACAATATCAAGAATGCGGGCTCGGTCTTCAATTAGAAAACATATTTCTCGCCCCGTCTATGCATGCCCCAGCAAAGAATTGGAAATTTCCAGACCTGAGGAACGGAGAAAGTCGAGGAAGTGCCCACCCTGAGGCTACGCTTCGTAGCCTGACAGTCGAGCCTAGAAGCATCCCAAAACAAGAGTTTGCGGGAACGCGTTGTCATTTTAAATCTTCCAGCCGCCGAACCTGCAACTCTAGCCTTGAGCCACAGTTTGGACCTCCCTTTTAGTGCATCTCGCTCTCGTTCCTGCATTTCTAAGCCGATTTTGCATATCGAGGCTAGCCAGTCGTTACAAATGGCGCCGATTCGGTTGTGCTTTCTGGCGCCATCGCACCACGGCCCGGCTGCCATCTGCGCGGAGAGGCGGGGATGAAAGAGCATGATCGACACCGCTGCAATCTCAGGCCTTCAACCAAGGGAAACTGCAGCTTTATCGATTAGGAGATAGCATTGTGTTATCGGCGCTGGGAACAGTGGCTACCTTTCCAGGCTGCGCAGGTCAGCTGTAAGTTATTCCCCGCGAAACAAATGACACTTCCCTGTCTTGCTGCGAATAGAAAGGGATGAGGTTAATCAGCGCTTGTCGGATCTCGACTCGTATGTAGCATCTGATTTCGACGGAAATTTTGCTTTTTAATTTCTCTGGCATTGATCCAAGCCATTTCCCGTGAGGCAGACCGCCTCTCGAACAAGCGATTTTGTACACATGTTAACATCGCGATATCGTCGCTATCTAATCCGGAAACTGTAGACTTCTTCGCTGCTTCTACCTTCCCTTGAGTTACCACATTAAGCAATTGAGACGCGTATTCCGCCGTCTATTCTAGAATTTTTATCGCTTTGACTCGGCCAATCCAACTTTGTTGCAATCATTCCAGAATCCGAGGTCTGCCAAGACCGACAGTATCAGCGCGGAACTGAAGGAAAGATAAACCGAATTCGCGAACCATCCCGATGGGACCATTAGTACCGATCATCCGATGGAAACGCATGGCTCCTCGACTTTCAGCTTCGGCAAAGTGTAATTTTATGCCAATCGTATCCACGAATATTGCACGCCGACACATTTAGCAGAAGCTACCAGGTTACCATAGCCTTGGCATACTATAGCAGGGCTTCAATATATTGCAATATATAGTGCAATGCCTTTACTCCGTATATATCGATATATTATCTACGGATATCAGACCCTTAGCTTTTCCGATCCGTCATACATTTCTTGAGCTGGTATCTCAACTGACCGGGTTACGATGGCAATTTATTCCGAATGTAGACTACGATTCAACCTTGCGACAATGTTAAGCAATCAATCGATTTAGAAGCCATAGAGGCTAGCTTCCCCGCTTGTACACTCTTTGAACATGGATATCACGCCTGAGTCCTCTAGTAAATATTCCAGCGTGAAGATTTATCCGAAGAAGCGTCGGTGGGTTTTCTTGGCGACGGATATCTCTGAGTCCACTTTCTACCAGGTATTACCGACGCCATCGACCCGATTCACCACCAACGGATCACAAACGGACGTATGTATCTGTACATGTATATACATTGATAAAAGAACCCGATTATACATATATATCCTGTACTATATATATCCTGCACCAGACCTAATTATAAGCTCACAATCGTGTCAGATACATCTAGAATAAGGTTCCGGCTTCTTGGATGTCCTCGGCTGCCGTCCCGATATATTGATAACAGACAGTCGGAAAAACCTAGAATAAAGAACGGTTCATCGCAAGGATTTCCGAGCCGATATAATACCCAGCATTTGCATTTGATTGTGAGCAGATTTTAAGACGCAAACATGGCAATAAGGAGGCCTCGAGGGAGGTGGCATTCAGGTCGACTTGCCGGTTTGCCGTTGACGCGTAATAGACCTTAAACGATGTGAGCTATCCGAGAGATCGTTATCGTGGTCTTCCAATGGCAGTTGAAAACTACATACAGTGATATCCCTTGTCTCGTAAAACCGGACCATCGTCACAACCGAAGGTTGTGGCCGCCATATACCGCGTATTTTGAAATTTCAGGCAGCATGAGTGGGCTTATTAGTACTATTGTACATTTTCGTTCAATGGTGATGTGACGAGCTCGAGCACTCGGAGGTTAATATTGATAGCATCCTACGTGGATTTCTGTGGGGATTTCTCAATTTCGAGCACCTGATGCCTGCACTGATAGGCTGTCCTTTAAATTGCGCGTTTGGTTTCACAAGACAAGCTCCTTGTCGGTGTTGGGCTCGTTTTGTGTGGTATCTACGTAGATCTACCTGTTGATTCGAAAACAAGATACGTCGGTAGTCTCGAAGCCAGTCCGCCCAGCAAGCCAAAGGAATTACGTCGGTATGTTAAGATACATGTGAATATAATACAGATATTTTTTGAGAAATTTTTCAACTTTACTTTTCAGCATCAATAATAAAATACACCCTGATTTCCTTTCTATTTCCTATTAAAAGGTCTGAAAATATAGAGCTTTTCTAGACAAAATACACTTCATCTCATTGTATGATATAAAATATATAACTAAGTATTTATAAAATACATTTTCAGCTCTCAAAAAAAAACCAAGGTAGTTGTATAAGCCATATATCCGAGTCTTGTTTCAAATGATTACCGTACCTAGGTACCGGCCCCAGTGTGTTATCCTATATCGCAAACCTCTCAGCCTCGCATCCAAGTAAGCAGGTCGCTCTGGGCAGCTGGATCCTCCAATAAACATGGCGGTGGGCTACAGCCTTGCGCGGCGCTGTATCCTTATTATTCGAGATGACCACTGGTCGTCTTACCCGTGGAGCGATTGGACGGTATTTGCCGCGCCCCAAACAAACCCCTCCTTTCCGGGCACTGGACATTCGTGGAAGGCAATTAAGGCACAACCTCTCCACATTAACTGCAAAGAGGGGCTCAAGTTTAGATTCGCCAAGAGCAGACGTCGTTGGATTGAACTCCCCGCAACATGGACCCGCTATCAGTTACGGCCAGCATCATCGCACTGTGTCAAGGTATCGGCGTTTGCTGGAAGGTCTATTCAGGCGTCAAAGACGCTAATCAGGATATCGAAAGACTTCAAAAGGAGGTCACCAACGTCGAGGGATTAATCGAACGCGTGGAAGAGCTCTTTCGCAGCCCAAGTCGGCCCAACCTCTCCGAATCCAAGGAACTAAAGAACGCACTACAAGGCTGTCATTCGGAACTGCAGAGGCTTAAGGACAAGCTGGGTTCAGGAGAACGCAAGTTTCTCAAGGTTGTCAAAACGCGCGCCAAGTGGCCGTTTACTAGTCCTGAAGTCCTCAAGCTCGTCGAAAACCTTGGAAGATGGCAGCAAGCTGTCTCTCTAGCTCTAAGCATTGAACAAACGCAAGTCACCAGAACGCCGTCGTCATCGTCTGAGATGGGCGCTAACATTGTATAGGGTCCAATTGGGAGATGTCAATCGAAAGCTCGACTTTGGAAACCTCCCTGTTGCTGAAGGAGCGTTCTATGGGAGCTTTACGGATCGGCACGAGCCCGAGTGCTTGCTTGGAACCAGGACGGACTTATTGAAATGCATCGCAGAATGGGTAAAAGACCCACACGGCAAATGCATATTTTGGCTACACGGTGCCGCCGGGGCGGGTAAGTCTACTATCTCACGGACCGTCGCCAAAAATACCGCAGATCAAAGTCAGCTCGCGGCAAGTTTCTTCTTCAAAAGAGGCGAAAAAGACCGAGGAAACGCTTCAAGGCTTTTCACGACACTCGCTTCCCAGATAGCGTACCGCATTCGTGACACTGGGCCGATAATACAAAGCGCGATCGATACGGATCCAAGCATTGGGGGCATGAGGCCTGCAGAACAGTTCGACAAGTTGATTTTTCAACCTCTTTCGCAGCTGAGACCAAACAAACACAACGTCCCCCATCAACCCATCAAGGCAGTTTTTGTAATTGACGCACTGGACGAATGCGATGGCAAGGAGGACCAGCGGCTCATCATCTCCCTTTTGGGGCGCTTGACGAGCTTAAAGTCTGTTGACATGCGTGTTTTTCTGACTAGCAGACCGGAGTTGCCGCTTCGCCTCGGGTTTAGCGAACTCTCTGGAGGCACCCACCGGGACATGATCTTGCACGAGGCCCCCGGGATCAAACATGACATCGCACTCTTTATAGAACAAGAGTTTATGAAGATACGGAAACATCATTCCCTTCCATCTAGTTGGCCTGGTGATGAGATCATTCAAAAACTAGTTTGTATGAGTGTGCCTTTGTTCATCTTCGCTGCCACTGCGTGTCTCTTCATCGGCAGCGAGTACCGAGATCCCGATAAAAGTATCAATATTGTCATGAAATACCAAACAAACCTGCACACGAGCGGACTAGGGCCGACATACTTTCCGGTTCTGGATCCACTGGCTACTGTCGCGATTTCTGACCCACAAAACGAACTAGCAGAGGAGTTCAGAGTAATTGTTGGGACGATCCTGAGTCTCATGAGTCCACTCTCGATTCCCTCGTTATCAGGTCTCCTATCCATCCCTGAAAGAACGATCGACCGTATGCTAAAACCTTTGCACTCCGTACTTGACGTGCCTTCGCAAACCAACCGACACGCCGCCGTCAGAATGTTCCATCTGTCCTTTCGCGACTTTCTTTTCAATCAAAGCCTTTGCGATGTCCACAAAGGCAGATTCAAACCCTTCTGGATAAACGATAAGGAAGCCCACGGTACAATCTATAGGAGATGCATCGAGCTCATGGCAAGCCCCGAAGGCCTTCAAGACAACATTTGCGGCTTATCCATTGGGACTCTCCAGAAGGATGTTGACAAGGCGACGGTCGAGAAACATCTGACACCGGAACTTCGGTACGCTTGCCGCTACTGGCTCTACCATTTGGAGCAGAGCGCAGACAAGATCGACGATGGAAGCCAGGTGTACACGTTTCTCCAGAAGCATCTCCTCAACTGGTTTGAGATAATAAGCTTGTCGGACGAAATGAGCGCGATACTTGAGATGATCAATACCTTGGATTCGATAGTGGATGTAAGCATATTCACTCCCAATTATCATCTAAAGCATACTCAAAAGAGTTCTGCAGGAAGACAACAGCGAGAACATATCGGCTTTCGTTCACGATATAAAGCGGTTTGCAATCTGGAACCAGTATATTATCGGTAAGGCACCGCTACAGACATATTATTCGGCACTTATTTTCGCTCCAAAAAAATGCAAGGTCAGGTGTACATTTAAACCAGAAGAGAGGATTGAATGGATGAGCCAGTTGCCACGGGTTCCGGATGACTGGAGTGGCTTGCTGAAGACGATAAGAGGGCATACGGACATTGTTTCAAGCGTGGCATTCTTACCCAGGGGTAGGACACAAGAAAACCATATGATCCGGCTTTGGGATACAGCTACAGTATCCTCGCAACAATTGCTGAGCGAGCACACAGACTGTGTTACCAGTATCGCGTTCTCACACCGTATGAAAACATTCGCATCAGTATTAGGAGATTATACAATCCAGCTCTGGGATGCAGCTACAGGGTCTCCACAACATCTTCTGGACGGGCATACGATGGATATCACAAGCATGGAATTCTCGCCTGACGGAAAAATACTTGCATCAGCATCACGAGATTCCACAATGAGGCTCTGGGATGTAGCTTCAGGGTCACCACAACAGTTGCTGATCGGGAATCCAGAGGGTGCCACAAGCATGGCATTCTCGCCTGACGGAAAAACACTTGCATCAGCATCACGAGATTCCATAATTAGTCTCTGGGACGTGGCTACAGGGTCCTTACGACAGTCGCTGGACGGGCATACGATGGGTGTTGTTGACATAATGACATTCACGAGCTCGTATGACGGGAAAAGACTTATATCAATATCACGAGATCTTACAGTTAGACTATGGGATGTAGCTACAGGGTCCTTACAAAAATTGCTACCTAGGCATCCAAACATGGCTTTCAGCGTAGCACTCTCGCCTAACGGCAAGCTGCTCGCATCAGCACGATTGGGTAGCACAGTCTGGCTCCGGGATACAGCCACAGGGGCTGTGCAGAAACTAAATGCGCATACAAATTTGGTGCCCGGCGTTGCGTTCTCGCCTGACAGCAAAACACTCACATCAGATCCGCGGGATCACACAGTTAAACTTCGGGATGTGGCTACAATAACTTCGCAACATTTGCTGAGCGATAGCCGGTATTCAGGGTATATTACCGCCATGGGATTCTCACCCGACGGCAAGATGCTCGCGTCAGTGTCATCTGGTGGTACAACATTGCTCTGGGATACTGCCACAGGGACGTCACAACGTACACTGCTGGACATTAGACAAGAGAGCGGATACGTACGCTATAAGTGCACCTGTGTAGCGTTATCGACGGATGGCAAGATGTTTGCATCATCAGATGGTGACATAATCAGTCTTAAGAATATGGCCACAGGAACCAGACTGATGTTGGGGGGGTATACAGATGGTTTTGAATTTACTAACATAACGTTCTCACCCGATAACACAATGCTCGCATCGCTATCAGAGGATGAAGCAATCAAGCTCTGGGATGTGGCTACGGGAAAATTACAGAATACATTCTCCACTCTCAACTTTGACCTTTCCGCGTTCTATTTCTCCAAGGACGGGCACAATATCAACACTAATAGTCACTCCATTTCGATCAAGACGGGCCAATCCTTCCTGCTTTCTGATAATACACGTCAGGATGAAGGGCGGGACAAAATCTTTCTCGTCAAAGATGAATGGTCGACAAGAAATGGAGAAAGGCTGATCTGGCTTCCGCGTAATGATCGACCAACCGCCTCAGCTGTTCATCATAATACAATAGCTGTAGGCCACGATTCCGGCAATGTCTCATTCTTTACGTTCAGCGATTCGAACATTCATTCTCAGCCTTGATCAATCGATACTTTCTGTCTTCTCTATACTTATTATCTCTCGCAATCCTAGAAGTTTTGAAGAAGGAACCAATTCAAATTGTAGGGTTTCGGCTTGCTTCACGTATATTTCCATATTCGTATAACCTACCAATACCTGTAGCTCCAGAAACTTCGGCGAGATGTCGAGAACGGCTAGATTCTCTAGAAATGTGAATATCGGGTGCACATTTAGGAAGCAACAGTAGAACGTCATTCGACAGAACACATCCTGAGAAATCGTACCCAATAAGCCCAGATGCCAAGCGCAAGGTAACTCTTATTTTGTGGTCCACTCACACGCTCGTTTGTTCTCATGATGATGTGGTGATACTCTACACATTCCCGGTGTCAGACCGCACGACCGCAGGATTATCGTATACCAACAAGACGACTGACAACTTTTGGGTTGCAGTCGACTCGCCGCACCACCGAATTATACCAACAAAGATATGGTTGCGTGTTCTGATTTACGAGACAAGGGACAACCCCAGCCGTATCTACACGGCCAGAAGTCCAAAATAGGAAATTCCCATTTCGAGGGCACGCTCTCCCCAACCAAATTAGAATTTCCAACACCACACAACACGCACGATCACAATTTTAGCACACGCATACACACCAACGCACCTACGTATGTCCGTTGTGAGAATTCGCAACATAACCGTTCTAATGTAATTTTTTCCCACCGCTCCTGATCATGACATGTATGTATATATACAACAGGATAACAGAACGCAACAGATCGATACAAAGGTTGAAAGTACAGGATGCATGAAACTATTATTTTTTAAATGTGTGGACTGTGAAACCGCGGTGAAATTTCGAGTGACTTTAGTTGGTGGTATATATATAGTTGGGTTGGATATAGCGATACAATGTGCATGTGCACAAAGTACACACTTAGAAATCGACAAAGGAAATACAAAGCAGCGAGTGGGATGCAAGGAACTAGTTTACAGCAGCGTTCGACAAAGCTTCAGAAAGAAAGGAAATACATTACAGGATTGCGTTGTTGTTCAGAATTTGATCGGTTGACACCGCGGGAGACGGGTGCATGCTCGCTCAAATCTCAGATGTTGGTTTAGAGATTTAGAGTTGGCGCGCGGCCCTGCGGTAGCCGTAACCGGAGCCGTAGCTTGGAGGGGTAGGGGTCGCCTTAGCGGTAGCAGTGCAAGAACCGTTAGGACCGGCAGTGTAGCCGACGTTGCAAGCTGGGCGAGTGGTGGTGGTCGGCTTGGGGGTAGCAGTGCAGGAGCCGTTAGGACCCTTGGTGGATCCGACAGAGCAGGATACAGGAGTAGTAGTCGGCTTAGCAGTAGCAGTGCAAGAACCGTTGGGGCCAATGGTAGAGCCTGGAGCGCAGTTGTAATAACCTGGAGCAGAGGTAGTGGGCCTAGCGGTAGCGGTGCAAGAGCCATTGGGTCCTCTGGTAGAACCGGCAGAGCAAGCAGCGGGAGTAGTAGTAGCTTGGGCAGTAGCGGTGCAAGAGCCGTTAGGACCGGCGGTATAGCCAGCGGCGCAAGCAGGAGTGGTAGTCGGCCTCGAGGTAGCAGTGCACGAGCCATTAGGACCCCGAGTAGAACCGGCAGAGCAAGCAGCGGGAGTGGTAGTGGTAGCCTGGGCGGTAGCAGTGCAGGAGCCGTTCGAGCCAACAGTGGAACCAGGGGCACAGTAAGAACCGCCGCCTGGGGTAGTGGTGGAAGGCTGGGAGGTAGCGGTGCAAGAACCGTTCGCGCCCTTGGTGGAACCGGCGGAGCAAGCAGCAGCAGGGGTAGTGGTAGCCTGGGCAGTAGCAGTGCAAGAGCCATTAGGACCGGCAGTATAGCCAGCAGCGCAAGCAGAGGTAGTGGTAGGCCTGGGAGTCGCAGAGCAGGAGCCGTTGGGTCCAACAGTCGAGCCAGAGCCGCACGTGGTTGCAGTGCAGGATCCGTTAGAACCAACAGTTGAGCCAGAACCGCAAGAGCGAGCAGTAGTGGAAGTAGTAGCAGGAGCAGACGAGCCAGCACCGGTCTCAGAGCCACAAGTTCCCGCGGCCGTGATAGTCCGTGTTTGAGTAATAGTGGAGGCCGCAGGAGCGTTACAGGTTTGCATTTGGGTGACAGTCTTTGCAGAGGCAGTCAAAGTGACATAGTTGGCTGGGCCGGTCACCGCCTGAGTCACAGTCTTGGTATTTGTGACGGTCTGAGCAGGAGCAGTGTAGGTGACAGTGAGGGCGGCGCCAGTGGCCGGCTTGGTTTCGGTCACGGTGACCGTCTTTCCTGGAGCTGTCACAGTATAGGTCACAGCGCCGGGTTGGCCATAAGAGTTATTATTGACAGTGACGGTCTTCACAGCAGCAGTGCTTGTAACAGTGGTCTTCTTGGTGCAAGTGCTAGTGACGGTCTTGACGGAACCCGCGTTTGCAACCGTGACGGTTGCATATCCGCCGGCATTGGTGATGACCTTTGTAGACGTCTTAGTGATAGTCTGAGGTTTGGCATTGACGGTGACGGTCTTGGCTGGAACGTTGATGTAGTGGTTCTTGGTGAAAGTTGTCTTGACGTATTTGGTGGTCGCAGGCTTCCTGCAGTCCGCTGTGCAAGAATGTGTTAGTATCTCCCTCTCATCCAATGTACAGTACATCACTAATACTAGCCCATAGGCTACATATATAGAGTTCAATCATCGCTGGATCCATGGAAACTTACTCTTCGTCATGTACTTCGTTGAGGTACGAGTGACCGTGCGCGTTTGGACACCACCATTTCCCTGACCACCAGCGTTACCGTTGCCGTATGAAGGAGGGGGGCCTCCGTATTGGTAATTGCCATTTGCATCTGGAGTTGCAGATACCATCTGAGCCCCGATGGCGGCAACCAAACAAAGACCGGTAAACTTCATCCTGAATAAAAATGAAATCTAGGAAAATGATAAATCTAGTCTAGGATTCCAGTCCGCAATTGAGAAGTCGTAGGGATTATACAATTATGATATTATAGAATACCGGCGACGTGGAACGAATGGCTGAATGAGAATTGGAAAAGTATTGAAGTTGTAAAAATTAAAGAAAAAGATCGCAGATCCAAAATGATAGGAATTCCAACGAATGGTCGAAGAACACGAGAAGTGAAAGTCAAAAAGAAGCTGAAGAAGCGAATTGTGATTAAAAGCGAAGTCGAAGAAGCGAATGCTGATGAGGATAGAAGAAAGCAGTATGGATAGGGCGATGCATCGCGTTTATATACAATTGATGGAGGACCCTCTTCCTTGTAAAAGCCAGCTATCGAATCGCGATAGCTCTCACACCCAGGGCCTGGCCATTGGGTTTCATCCCCTGTTGGACTGTTGCGGCAAGTCGAGCCATGCTCATCGACATATTGCCCGCCTGCAACCCCGATCAAGAGTGAGGCCTCACCTCATGCTCAGTGCACCCTTGCGTACAGGATCCCAAAAACAAGCTCCCTGTAACCCAAAGTACAGGGGGGTAAGCAGCTAGATTCGGTGGTAAACACGGCCAGGGCCAAATGTGTTGGAGGGTTGCCGTTGCTTAATTCCGGAATCGCGAGAGATGTCTAGACAGGAAGAGCCGACAGGCGTTCTGATTGGAGTTTGTAAGCATCTACGTCCTTATTTTAGAAAATGGCTTTTTCAGGTACCTCCCACGACATGGGTTGGTGCCAGTAACATTGCAATATCGACTGGGCTATTCAAAGAACAGGGGCTGTCAGCTGTGGGACTCGATTCCACGCGCGAAGCTTAAGCGGAGATTCGAAACAAGCTACCACTGGTCCTTGCAAGCGAAAAAATAACCGCTCCAACCATTGTCGAATAGTAGAACCCAGAGCCTGAGACACCAAGGCGACCAGGCGCTGTTGTCTGGATGCGGGCCTCGGAAAATTAATTTTAACTGCAGGAGTTGTGACGTGCCCGTCCGCGCATTCTGTCAACCAACCGGTGGCTGCTCCCCTGATATGGAGTTCCCCGGACCCAGCACAGTATGTTTTGATGCATGCGCAGCGGACCGTAATTCTGCATACTATGGATCCTGCAGCCTCTTGAGCTCACACGCGAATTCTAAGGACAATGCGGCTGAGAGTCTTTGAGGTAAACGCTGCTGCTACCCAGGGGTGTAGAAATGTTCACACCAGATACTCTCATAGTTTCTACTGAAGCTTATACTGTGCCAAGCGCCGACGTGTTCCATACGTCCTTAAGCTTTGTTCGCTGCTTAACCGCGGAAGGGCCTCAATATTGAAAGCCTAAAAATATACACTTTCCTATCGGGAAATCTTCCCGTTCTTGATATTAAGGTCCGTTGACTTTTATTTTATTTTTTCTAACGTGTTTGCTCACAGCTGATGTCAAGTAGCTACGTAGGTCTATTGACAGGCGCCGTGCATGAACTGGCAGCGCATTGTGGTCTGTATCATGTTATCTACTAGCTCTAGCTAGCTAGGTTAAAGCTGCCCTGATTCATAATTAATCGCATTGCATTGAAATCGATGTCGATAGCCAAGAGCAAACCTGGGTACAGCGTCTATATCACGAAACGGGGATATCATAATAGGCAAATAGCTGGAGCTCTCACTATGCCATTATGTAAGGATGAAACCTTGTATTCTAAAGTGCGAATAGGTGCTGTTGTGGTCGATATGTCGATAGCTATACGGCCGTCGGATTCAAGTCTCAACGTATCTCGCAAACCATCGATCCTATGCACGCGCTGGTATTATCTAATCGGCGTTACATTGAGATTCAGAGCTGTAATGCTCAGGCCACTATTTGTCCAGTAAGAATTCACGTAAATTCTGGCCTGCAGAACCTACCATGCAGAACAATCCAGGGCATCTTAATAGCCAAAAGGTTCGGATGACAATGCAATGGTATCATGAGACTTGCAGACTCGCCAAAATTCGAGATTGTGAGGCTTTGCCAGGCTGCTACGAGCCAGGATTCCTCTATGCAATTTCGCCTCTTGGACCATCGATTAATTGGCTATCATCTCGTCTCGTATACGACACCTCGCCGGCCAATGCCGCTGGCCGGCTCGGGCGCACACATTCGGACTGGGCCTGTTTGCTCCGATTGAAAGCCACAAGTTTGCGCCCAGCCACCGCAGCCGACAACAAACATTCACACCGCCACAAGGCGCCGTAGAAAATTTCTGTTGTCTCGCTCGGCTCTTCTTCCTTTCTTCTCTTCTTCTTCTTCTTCTTTTTTTTTCTTCTCTCTTCAGAAAACGTATTATTTACAACCCTCTCTATTCACTCCGGCTTTTCTAACCACCGTGGAAATACCATCGGAGGGGAAATGAGAGGGAAGAGCAATTCCCCCTCTTCGCAGCAACGTCTGCAAAGGGCCCTCCGTTCCCTTATGTCCAGGAATTCGTTATTCACCCAACAATTCCGACGGACAACATGTCGGTAGGAACATTCAACATTCGATACATGATACGCATTCTGATACAATGGTCGGTCGAGTCTGTTGGCCCGTCAGTTGGGCCTCGAGCGTGATATTACATTGCGTAGCGCTATAGGTTTCCCCGTGATAGTTTTGTAGACTAGATCGACCGATATCATTATGAATCATCGTAGGCAGCACTGTGCGCTATCGCGTCTCTGACTCGTGATGGGGACTTCGTGGCTTTATCTTCCCACTAGTAACGTCAATGCCGCTTCTAACATCTGGAATCTGGCGTTCTCGCCCTCTTTGTTTGCGTCATGTCGTAAAAAGCGGGTGAGTGTGATGATACGTGATATCTCGGAGCCTAAATGTGTGGGCACACTCAAAGAAAAGCTCTTCTCAAGAAGCTCTTTCTACGTGCACATGTTGCGCGCTGTGCGATTCGAAAACCGGCATGTTTGACTGGCTGTCAAACACCTGACAGTTTGGCTGGCGGTGCGGCTTTTGGGCACCGTAGACACATGGCCAGCCAGCCCAATCGACTAGATCTCGCATGAGAATATTTTCTCCGTACCTCATCTCACGCCGCCCCCGTAACCGTCTCCCACAGCAGCTCCGTTGGCCTATCGCATAACCCCTCCGGTTACATCCACCGATATACATTTCTCATAAATACTCATCTCTCTGTCACTCCGTCGTTCAAACAGCACTCGCTAGCCAGCAAGCAAGATGGCGCGGGGAGGAAAGTTTTCCAAGCCAACACGGGGAGGTACGATTGCTAGAACCTCAATATCCTTCAGTTCCAAATATTTAATGCTGACTATCCGTTTCGTTCATCCGAATAGGTGGGAAGAAGTTCTCGCGTGATGTTCGGCCAGCAGAAGATGCGCCGGGCATGTGGGACGATGTCAGTGACCCCTCCTAACAAAGCCCGCTCGGGCTCTCGGGTCCCCGCTGTACAACCACCAGCGGCTAACTTCTAAACATAGGGACCGCGTGAGAAAGAAGAGGAAGAGGACGACTCTGAGGAAGAATCGTCAGAAGAGGAGGAGGAGTCCGACGAAGATGAATCTGGAGCCGGGTCCTCCGCCAAGCCGACAGCGCCCGTCATAACCGCCGATATGTCCCGCGACGAGCGCCGAGCTGCCCAAAAGGCGCTCAAGGAAGCAAAGAGAGCACAGCAAGCCAAGGGTATCGCCAGTCTCTCGATATCCGACGACGAAGACGAGGAGGAGGAAGCCGCGAGCTCCTCGAAGGAGAAGCAACCCAAGGCCGCCGTGCCAGGCTTCCAGATAGGAAACCCGAACGCCGGTAACATCGACCCGACGATGTCGAGAAGGGAGCGAGAGGCCGCAGAGGCCGCCGCCGCAAAGGAGCGCTACCGGAAACTGCACGAGGCCGGAAAGACGGAGGAAGCTAAGAGCGACCTTGCAAGGCTGGCGATCATTCGGAAAGAGCGGGAAGAGAAGGCCAAGCAGCGACAGGCAGAGCTGGATGAGAAGAAGCGACAAGCCGACATCAAAGCGCAGCAGAGCAAGAAGAAACTGAAGTGAGGTGTACTGCCGAAGCGATCTCCGTACCGTTGGTTTTAGCGGATTTGTGCAGGTTATGCTTGCCTTAGGGTAATAAGTATAGACTACTGGATCGCTCTACTCTCAGGAATCCTGTCCTTCAAGCTACAATGCTTGGATCTAGATATCCACTCTACCTCAGGACTCACCGTAGAGTTTGGTCCCTGAGATACGGCAAGTCGCAGAAGTCTGTAGATAATCACCCAACGTACTAGACCAAAAGCAATCGAATAAATATACAATCCGACTCGTCACATATTTGCACATCTACAACATTATCACTCGAAGGCACCCGACAATATTCTCCCATATATTTCCATTAACAAGCGCTATCGTCTCCTAGAGCAGGGGATATATCAATTCTAAGGTACATTTGCAGAGCTGTCTCGTCCGCCAGCTCTATTATGTATGCACATGCAGATGAATTCGCTTTCCTCCTCTTCCCAGAGATAGTATCAAACTTGGCCAAAGGACTCCTCCCGTATGCCGTGCGCTAATGACGATAACACCCAAAGAATAACCACACCGCCTATGCATCATGCATAATCTGCAATGCAAGGTAGGCGATGAGGGTATGGACTGAAGTTTAAACCACATCTCAAATCTCGACTAGGCTGTGTTGGTAAAGGGGATGATTGTGCCGTCGGGCGCAGTCATGACGGCGTCCTCCACGTCGGTGCCCTGTGGCACTGGAACGGGGACGGCGAACACAGAGGAGAAAGAGACGGCGAGGAGGACGGCGAGAGTGATGAACTTCTGCATTTTGACTGATTGGGTGGTTGGTTGATTGCCTAATCGACGGTGGGTGTATATATAGGTATTCTTGATACGTCGGTATCGATATTTCGTTCAAAAGCGAGTGAGTGAGGTACGATAACCTGATCGAGCGAAGGTCTTTGTATTTTCAAATCTCGAGAATGAAAAGGGATAAGAAAACGTCGACCGGCGACAAAGGACAGAAATGATAATAGATCCGCTGGTTTGGAACGAAGGGAAACGGTAGGCTGTAATGGGACGGCTTGCGTGAGGAGAAAAGAGAAGAAGGGAAGAGGAAGGAAGAGGTGGAAACAGGGAAACAGACAGCTTATATATTTCTTGGAGGCGCCGCGCCGGCTCACCTTACTTCACCTTGCTGATTTACTTGAAGCCGCTCTATCCTATCTGTTTCACGATCGTGAAGTCCTTGATGACGAGTTTCCACACCAGACATGTTTCTTGTTAACTGGCGGATGCCCAGCCCCAGGTACGCGGTGGGTCCCAGCTGCGAGAACGTGTTTCAATCCGGACAAGCCTGCGGGGTGTATGCTTGCCGGCGTCAATCTCTTAGCCGGGCGCTGCACGCGGATTCGAGGCCTTTCCGGTGTTCTTGCACCAGCAAACGGCCATGGCGTGATGTATATTAATGCTACTGTCGTGCCAATTGTTTCTGTCTTGTGATATAACAGTATGCGTGTGAAGTTGGTCGTGTTGTTGCCGGTTGAGTGCAACAGTTCCGTTTCGCTGGCGTTTGAAGGGGCCGCCCACCGCCGCTTTCAACAGTCACAAGCACCCCTTTCTCAATTGACCAAACGGATTCACAAGAATCCTCACTTCTTGAGCTGCGGTATCCTTGAGAATCGATACGATTTACTTTCCTTATACGGAGCATCACTGGATACGAATATACTAAGTATCTCGTCGTCAAATAAGTGTATGTTCGTGGTAGAGCCGAGTAATCCGGGCTGTGAAACTCGGCACCGCATTCCCTAAATTCCTCCACCTCTCCACTCAGAGACCAAAGCTCAGCTTCAACTACGACTGAGAATCCCAATCAAACGTTTTCGTGCGATTTACCTTATAGCTTAATTATTAAGCCAAGATATTCCACCAGACTCGCGCTTGATCTTCACGAGACCTCAATCAATCTATCGCGAGGTTATACAGAGCTGTGGCATATACCCATCAAGGATTGATCTTTCCCTGTGCTCCACCTTGACCTGCGAATGAGAAAAACACTTCAGAGATGGTCTTGTAGAACAATATATTATGAACGACAATGGGGTCAGCTGAATATGGTCTGTTTATAACTAAGTAGATGTTTACGGGACCCGGTGGCAATATTTGAGACACATTAGAACGGACTGGAACGATCGGAAATAGATATTGGTCTATGCGTAGTGGGAAGGAACGGAAAACATAGTTTCGAGGAAATTCCTCGCAAACGAAACATGCCTCACAATCAGACGTCCTCGTGAACGCCTCTACCTCACAGTCTTGGTTGGTTCATAATCCCAGAACGGCTGCTGTTGAAGCTGACGCGCCAGTTCGTCCAACTCTCGATCGTACGCGAGTTCCGACTGACCATTTACCATCTTCCTCTTCGCTTCCATCAATGCGTCCAAGGGATCCACAAGCCGTCGGCTGTCTTCGTCCCGTTGAAAATACGCCTCGCTCAACCGATGCGACAGGTTGTATTCGAGTATCGTGAAGCCATTCGACATCTGAGTCATCACCAGCCGTCGGCCGCCCTCGGAATTCACGATAGAGGAACATGAAAGCTGGTTGGAAGCTCGGTTGAAGATCTTCCCCAGCACAAGCTCAAAGTCCCTTCCTTCGGGTGCCCGGATCGTCAATATATTGTCGTACCGAGTGATGCATACATCGGCGGGATGAAGGTCGCCCGGCCAGTCGATAGGAAAGGCAATCGACGCAGTATGCTCGAGTTCATTCTTTGCGCCGTCAACAAACGAGGGTTTCCGAGATTTCGAGCAGTACCCATGGTGCTGAAATTTCGGCGATCTTTCAGTCAGGTCCCAGCACCCGTACTGACCATCGTCCAAGACGGCCCAGAGTTGGTGAAGCCATTCGCCTGTCTGCTGTTTGCGGAGAATCGAGCTCATCGCGAGCATATTCTTTCGAGCTTCGAGACGATATAGTGACGGCCGCTGATTGTTCCACTGGCGCTGGCTCTCATACCTCGCAGGGGCCAAAAGTGTCGCTGCCTCTTTGAAAATGCCCTCGAATGGGTCCAAATGCAGAACCTTGACCAAGCCATTCAGCTTTCTCGCGACATACAGAGCCACTGTATTTGGCGTGTTTTCAGCCGATGCGATAGGGCCAATGCAATCGAAATCGATCAAGATCTCGCTGGTGTTGAAATTTGGCAGCCTACCCGTAAGCTGGCCTAGTCGTCCAACCCGACCATCGAGAAGAAGCGGCGTGTTCCACACGTAGATCTGACCGGATACATGCGCGGATCCAATGATGAGATACCAATTAGATTCATTCTCGGCTCCACCGTTCTAAGGTGAGCCCGAGTGTAGCATGCGTTGAAGGAGGCCCATGCAAATCCCCCTTGGTCGAGGCTGCCGCCTATTACCGGGTTTGAGGGTTATGATATCAACCGGGAAATCAGGAGTTGAGAAGTTTCGAGTTGAGTTCATCCCGGGTGGAGGCAATCGCAAAGGAAGGGCAACGAGCCGTACCACTCCGTCTTCGGTGATAGCAGTGATGTAGACGTTCTGATTCCAGGGCTCGGCCAGAGAGTTCGTGCTGTCGAGCAAGGAATTGAGAGTAGGCAGTGCAAATTCAGTGACTGGGCTACCCAGGTCGATGGAGTATTTCCACGGAAAGCGAGCATTCCGCTGGCAGTTGAACCCCTCCGGCTCGCTGTAAGATTCGTACTTGAGGTCGTACGGTTCAGGGCTAAATCGTGCCTGTGACTGGGCTATATCCTCGCTTTCGTAGACGACCCAGTCGTTACGATCCAACATCTCAATGTCGCTATCACTGCTGTCATTTGGTCGGTAACGCTGCGATCGCCGAGGATAGAGTATTGTAAGGCCATTCTTGGTGCCGTACACGATGATGCTTCGGTCATTGGGATGTTTGAGGGCTTCTGACGGTTCGCTATCGTTGTCAGGGTCTGCGTAAAGTATGTTTGGCTTCGAGGCGTTCGTGCGAGGAAGAGGGAGCGGGTAGTATTGAGCTGGAGCCGTGACATGGTCCGTTTGGAGCGAGTAGCTATAACGAGATGGTGTTAGCGAGCACGCGTCGTGAGGGGGTGTAAACGGAGTCACCTGAGGAGGCGTGTCTTGGGGTCGATTTTCGTGATCGTGGGGACTTTGGTGTCCGTTGAGTCGGCCATTTTGGCGCATGTAGATGTCGAAGGAGGTGGGAAGGAATGTTGATGGGGGAGAGAGCAAGATGAGAGAGTCAAGTTCAGGACCTCGAATAAATTACAGCTGGTATCGCAACCACAGCGGCAACGCATTTCATGAACGACCGCAAAAGCGTTGACTGATGAATTGTAGCCTAAAAAATACACAAAAAGTCGCAAGTCGATCGAGGGAACAATCAGCACTGCATCCATTCTCTATTGCACATCTATCTCTAATAGTCAAGACGCCAAAGCGTCGTTAAAGCCTGGTCCAGAGAAACGACGGCGTGAAATGAACCGCCCGGCTGCCGCATCCCCATTGCCACGGCTTCCCTTCCTTCAGTTCAACATCCGCCATTAGGGACCACGAGCCGTCTCCCGCCTGACCCATACCCATATAGCGCCCGCAGACGGCTGACTTTTTGAAAAGCGTTCTCGTATTGTCTTTCAGATCAATCATGTCCTTCCAATCAGCGGTGACATCGGACTCTAATAGGATTGTGTTTTCGTCGCTCGCAGGATATACCCTATGGAATATTTAATATTATTCTCAACCAGTGATCATTTACTTCGTCTTATGACGGATTCGGGAAGTTGATGGATACGCGGCAGACAGCTAACAGCTGCGTATGGGGTCTAGTCTTACCAGCGCTCTAGATTTGCCACCTTTTTATCAGAAAGCTCAGTGCCTATCGGCACCTGCGTCTTACTCAGGAACCGCGCGTTGCTATCATTGAGGGCTGCCATCGGCATTTTATCGAAGTCCGCTCTCAATTCCTCGCAAGGCTCGAGCATCATCGTCCCCCTCGGGCTTTCATCAGCCATGAACGCGGTGTCGAGCTTGTACAGCATGCATGCGTCCAGCGCGGGATGGTAGAGGAAGCCGGTGAAAGTATAGAACGTCTCACGGTCTGGCGCTTGGAACATGCCACGAAATTCCCAGTCCGTCCACGGGTCTCTTGCATTTGGCATGTCGGGACACCGACGGGCGACGGGGCTCGAGTAGATTAGCTGAAGGGTATCCGGGTTAGCGGCGAGGCAAAGCGCATGGTGTGTCTTGTTTGCAGGTCTTCCGACTGTAACGAATTTGAAGGTAGATATAGATACAGTCAGTGGAGAGTAAATTGACCTTGTACCATAGCGATATATTGGAAAAGGCGGGATAAAATATTATAGGCAGACTGTACTTACCGATTCGACCCTTCCAGGAGTAGGGTTTGTTGATGCGAATCGTCTTTCCTATGGGATACTTTTTCGGTCCTTTGGTGTTAGTGAGGATAGAGTCCACCAGCGTAAAGTATACCAAAGCGATATATATCAGCGCCCAGGAATATCGAGCCATCGGTATCCGAGCTCGGGGCCTAGGGTATCATAAACTCCGATGATTACTTCGGCTTGATCTTTAATGTCTGCTCGTGCTGAGTTTACCGGTGGATACTGTAGCAGGAAATAGATACGACTATGGATGTAGAGATATATTATAATCGCAGAAGTCGGATATCGGGTTTTAGAGCGGTAATGTGATACTCCAGCATAGAAGGTGGCGGTTCGGAACTCAAGTCTACAGTGCTTAGTGTTTATCGTAATATATATGGTGTCATTGTGATCCAAGTACTTGAGTTTGGTGTTAAGTTCAGTGGGGGAACAGGCCAGGCCTTTATAAATAATCCTGCATTTGCGTCTTTTTACTACTCCAGCACAGCTGCACAGCCTCTACCCAACATGAATCCATGGTGCTTTACACTAGTGCCATGGCTAGCTGGTATACTAGCTGGTACTAAAACCAGGTAGCAAAGGCTATGGCAGCATACGTAATCACATAAGCTTGCAACTATCTTGAATCGGATCTGTGCCATATCTCCGATCCATTCTAAAGTATTTGAGGGGTTTAGGCTCAGATCTATAGATTGAGTTATTGCATGTCAGGCGCATGGGCGTGTGGCACGACGTCGGAGAGATGAGCCAAGCGAATTGGCAATGCAATGTTGTATGAAAGTTTTTCGTGAATGATATATTGACTGTATAAGTAAGTACTCATAAATGGATGCGGTAACCATATTGACAACCAGGAGAGCATAGGGCTAACCTGTCGATATAGCCCGATTATACCCATCTACTCACATACCCATCCGCAACCCTTCCAGATGTGGTCACGATGGTGTTGCATTTAGGATGTGTTGATTATGTCATCAAGGTGTTTAACATCTTGGCGGGCGCACTGGCCAAGCGACGCAGCCTCGTCGGCGGGGCCAATTGCACTTTAATTGGCGGGTGCTCCACTGCCGTGTGCAACCCCGTGTGGGTGTGCGACCCCGTGCGCAGCCCCGTGCAGCCCCGCGCATGGTGACATATGCGACATGCCACTACGTATCACGGGCCCACTTGATCATCGCAGTTCCATCATGTAGGCCATCGACGACGCCTGGTCGACATTTGGCAAGCAGTCGTGCGCACTAGCCTCTTCTTTACTCTCCTCGTCGTCCATCGCCATCACCATCTTCGATCTTCGTATCGCCATCTTCCAGGCCTCGGCCACTTCTCCTAACATCTGATCTGACGTGCGCGATACGGGCCTGGTCCTGCGCCTGCTCGTCTCTTTTCTGTTGGGACCTGCCAGGCTACTTTTTTTCTCTGTCTCTGTCTTGCAGCCCGCCTTCCGTTCTGAGATCGCAGGACCCCGAAGACCAATATCGTAATTCCCCGACGGATCGAGACAAAACGTCAGAGGTGGGGGCTTTCCAATAGCATCAAGAATAGCAGCAGGAACCGACCCAGCTAAATAGCTGCCAGCTGCCATCCGCCGGGACGAACGTAACCTGGGTCCCGGCCGGTTTCTGATATCCGGAAACAGGGGCCGCCCGCGGCCATTGCATTTTTCACGTTCCGATAACCTCCCAAGCCGCTGCTTGCGAGAGAGCCTCGGAGATTGTGGCATCATCAGCAAGTGCCCCCGGAGCTGCTGTTGATTTTGCACTTCGTCTGGGCCTCGCGTGGAATGAGCTTTTCGTGCCGCATGCGATTCTTGGTGCTGTTTCAGTGAAATATAAAAAGCACGGCGCCCGGAATTGCCTGCTCCAACCGACTGCCGCAAACCTGACATCAAGATAACGAACGTGGGCTAAAGTCGCTCGCAAGTTAATTAAGTTTTCTGATCGCCACCAACAAAGCAACTCTCTCTTTCTCGCCAAACCATCCTCCCATTCGTCCGTGACTCCGAAACTCACCTACAGCTTCATCTCGACATCTCAGGACAGGTCTGCCGCTGTCCCGAGGCGCCTCAGCAGCAACCGTCATCATGGCTGCCCCGCCAAAAACCGCCCCGCTAGAGAAGCCGAAGTCGAAGTTCCCCCAGTTGAACCCGTGGACCTATGATATCCTTATCTGGTTCTTTACCGGTGAGCAACACATGCAAACGCTCCACTCGGTTACTGATGAGAGATAGATGTGCTGATGTCATATTCGATTGGATAGTTCTCGTGGACCTTTTCTTCAGAGAAGTCCACCCCCGCGGGGCATACCGTATACCCAAACGTGGTCCTATCATCTTCGTCGCTGCCCCTCATGCGAACCAGGTTAGCGCTGAAACAATGTTGCATCTCGACCCGCTTGCCTAGACGGTAACTAACCATTCCCTAGTTCGTCGACCCGTTGCTCCTCATGCGCTCCGTCAAGCTGGAAGCTGGACGTCGTATCGCCTTCCTCGTCGCCGAGAAGTCCATGCGTCGGAAGTTCGTCGGTTTCTTCGCTGGCGCGGCTGGCGCCGTACCGGTTTCTCGCGCCCTTGATATGACGAAACCAGCTAGTGGAAAGATATATCTGCCTGATACCGAAAAACCGACACTCATTCGAGGAGAAGGAACAAAGTTTACATCTGAGGCGTCGGTTGGAGGACTTCTCGTTCTGCCGACGCCACCCAGTGGAGGCAGTGCTGCCAGCGCCGAGATTGTCGAAATCATCAGTGACGAGGAGATCAGATTGAAGAAGCCATTCGGCGGCGATGAGGCTCAGGAACAGATTACGGCAAAATCAGAAAGCGGAAGAGGGACAAGATTCAAAGTTGCTCCCAAGGTCGACCAAAGCGATGTGTATGATGCAGTCTTCCAGAGGCTCAACGAAGGCGAGTGCGTTGGTATCTTCCCAGAGGGCGGTAGCCATGACCGAACAGAACTGTTGCCGCTGAAAGGTAAGCGCGCATCATTATATCCGAGCTCTGAAATGCATGTGTAGCTAATAGCTTGACGATCAGCTGGTGTTGCCATCATGGCTCTCGGGGCCCTCGCCAAAAACCCGGATTGCAACCTCAAGATCATACCCTGCGGCATGAACTACTTCCATCCCAACAAGTTCAGATCTCGCGCGGTCATTGAGTTCGGCAGCCCCATCGAGGTCCCTCCGGAGCTTGTCAGAAAGTACAAAAGCGGTGAGAAACGAGAAGCGATTAGCAGTCTCTTGGAGACCGTATACAGCGCTTTGGTTGCTGTGACTGTCACAAGTCCCGATTATGAGACTCTCATGGTTATTCAAGCTGCCCGCCGTCTGTACAGGCCGACGAATAAGAAGCTCCCACTACCCTACGTGGTTGAGCTCAATCGCAGGCTTGTCACCGGTTACACTCACTACAAAGACGACCCCAGGATCATCAAACTCAAGGACCTCGTACTGGATTACAATAAGAACCTCCGGCTTCTGGGTCTTCGGGACCACCAGGTTGAATACGCCAAGTTTTCCATCCCGCAGGTCATAGGAACCCTGTTGTATCGGACCGCGAAACTATCGATCCTCGCTTTGGCGGCGCTGCCTGGTACCATCCTGTTCGCTCCGGTCTTCATTACCACTCGTTATATCTCCCACAAACGGGCCAAGGAAGCTCTTGCTGCGTCTACCGTCAAGATTAATGCCAAAGACGTCATCGCATCCTGGAAGCTGCTGGTTGCCCTTGCTTTCGCTCCTACCCTCTATTCCTTCTACACCTTCCTCCTGACCTACTGGGCCTACCAGCACCGTATCTGGGGAATCCTCCCGGACTGGGTTCCGCTATGGCTCGTCGTTGTCTTCGGATACTGTTTCTTCCCAGCAATCACTTTCGCCGCTCTCCGCATCGGTGAAATCGGAATGGATATCTTCAAATCGCTTCGACCTCTCGTGCTGTCCTTGAACCCCGGTACCGCCAACACCCTTGTCAAGCTCCGTCAGCGGAGGGAAGAGCTGGCCATCGAAGTCGCCAATATGATCAATATCCTAGGACCGGAGCTGTTCCCCGACTTTGACAACAAGCGTATCATCGCAGATCCGTTCCTCAGAAACGCGGATAACTCGCCGACGGTGGACGACAACCACCCGCCAGTCCTATCGAGACGCGGCAGCCAGATTTCGGAGAACCAGAGCACCGCCATTCCAGAACTCAAGACCCCCTCGGCAAGCTCGACGATGCTTAACGGGCTACCCAGAAACGAGAGCTTCAACAACCTTGGTAATATCGGCTTGTTCGCGTCCAGACCGGTCAGTCGAGGGAGAAGTCGAAGTAACAGTAATAGCGGATTTCAGTAAGCAGCCATGACTATTAGCCCCCTCATTCTCTCAACCCATATACTAACAAACATTATCTGCAGCTTCAACACCCTCCAGGCCTTCAGCACGTTGGATAATAAAGCTAGCTTCGAGGAAGTCAACCGTCGTCTTGTCGAGCGTCGCAAAGAGCGCACGAGGCGGCAGAGCGAAAGCGAGGATAAGGAAGAGCTGGACGAGGAGAGCGACGACAGCACCGTCCGCCTTAACATTCGCCGGAAGAAGACGGTCTAGGGTATTGTCCAGAATCTTGTGAATGAGCGGGACGTGACGTTTTAACCACTGTTAGTAATTTCCTAGCTGGGCGGAAGTCGGCGGTTTGGGTGTGCTTTCGTACGTTGGTGCTCGATGGTTTGTGCGACGTCTGTCTTTGATTCCTTTGCTGTCATGCCTTATCGTTGCGAGTACTCGCTTTCCTTTTCGTTCACGTACGTCCTTCTGTCTTTCGTCGTCTGCTTTGGGAATTAATGCAAACCATGGGAACAAGTCTGGGCTTTGCTAGGGGTAAACAAAACCCACAAAAAAGGTTGCGGCGTTCTTTCAGCATTTCAAGTTAGGATTAATACTTACTTATTTATGTTCCTTGGTGACCAGTACCGGCTATTCGTGTATGACGTTATTACCACTTAGGCATTAATGATTATTATGGTTCGCGCTATCTTGCTATCTGAAATACATACATGCGTATACTACAGGGAAAAAAAGGAAACTCGCAGTAGGCTATTCTAATGCACGTATAAGCCGACTGGCATACGTATAATACATGGAGCAATATTAACGGCAAAAGTAAAAACGAACATTGACGAGGCTCCGAGCATGTGTCGGCATGGGGTTAGTACCGAACGATACCCGAGCGAGCATGTGAAGATACCCCTTCTCCTTCTAGACCTTCTCGACTCCTTCCTTCCTTCCTCGCTTCCTCCCACCTGAAACATATGCATACGTAAGTGTGTCGCGGACAGTAATCATCCACTTATCCGAACACCGCCATCCCCTCCCGCGCCTTGATCGTCAGCTGCTTGTACAGCACCTGGTCCTCCGTCAACGGGAGTCCGAGCACTCTATTCGACTCGCCGGCCAGTTCCGCGCTCGTAAGCATGTAATCCGCCAACACGCGACTCATCTCCCGCACTGCGACGCCCGGCAGGAACTCGCGAGTATCCATCTTTGGCAGTGCGTCCATCAGCCGCTTTGCGACGTCACGGCGCGAATTCGCCTTCGGTAGTCCACGGACCTTCGGCACGCTGATGCCCGTGCCTGGCGCTGAGGCGTGTGCGTGGGGTCCGCCGTGGACAAGGCTAGACAGGATGATGAAGTCAAGGTAGACTTGCGCGCCGGTAGCCCAGCCGTCGACGACGCCGGCGTCCGTGAACTTGCAGATGACGCCGTACAGCCGCTCTAGGTCCTCGTTGACGATGCACAGCGGCGCCGCGTGGTTGAGGAGTGTCTTGTGCGCTTCGTTCCATGCGGAGGCGCTGAGCAGGAAATCGACTTCTTCAAAGTGGTCTTGCTGGAAGCGCGCCTGTAGAGCCTTGGCTTCATAGACCCAGGCGGATGGGATCAGTAGCTTGTGGAGGATGAAGTCGAGTTTATCGTTGCTGGAGCCGAGATCCGCGACGTGTCGCGCCAACATGTCCTTGATCGCGCATGCACGGCTGTCATGTCGTTAGTTATACCGTCTGAAATCGAATAGTGTGAATATAGATAGATGTAGATTGACTGGCTTACCTCTGTGGACTCCCAAGGTGCATCAGCACGAAGACCGCCCAGTGCCACTCACCCTCCGCCTCCAACTGACTCGCAAAGTCAATCGTAAGTCTGTCCGCCGCAACAAAGCTCTCCCCCTCATCCTCATCAATAATCCCGCCCGCCTCCGCAAGATCCCGGATCCCCTTCTCCGCAAACATCATCCGCAGCTGCCATGCGAGCCGGAAATCGCACGACGAAGGACTATAGCTACGCGGCAGCAAAACCTTCTCCAGCTGGTAATTTTCGTCCGTATAGATCTTCAACAGACCCCAAAGCGTATCGTAGATCGGCTGCGCCGCATCGCTGTCGCGCGTCTGCTCATCCCCAGCCTTCGCATCACGATACCAGGGCTCCGGATGCCGGACGTGCGTCGTTTCCGTTGCGCGGAAGGCAGTCTCGTAGTTGTAGACAGCCTGTCCTAGCTTCTCGTCTTCAAAAATCTCATACCACAAACGCAGCGCGAACGTACGTCGCCAGTCAAGATCAAACATCTCACCGAGCCAGAACGACGGTGTCGCATCCTCCATTGGTGCTGGGACACCCTCAGAGTAGCCGACGTTCCCAGCCATGAGCTCGTACAGCGCTCTGACCATCAGCGGGACCTCCGCGAGGACACCAGACGTTCTCCAAGACTGCAGCTGCTTCTTGACATCGTCGCGTGTCTGCTTGTCCCCACCGATCATCGGAATCAACGTCGCGAGACGGAAGTCGTTGCCAGCGATGAGTTGCTCAACCGCTTCCTCGACTTTATGTCCGCTCAACAGCGTGAACGCACTGGCCTCCGGGTTCGGAGCCGCCTTCTCGGCGTCAGCGACATCCTGAGCGACAATTTGCTCGAAGAATTGCGATAACTTGCTCTTGCGGTTCTTGTCGCGAATATGCATCTTGACGTGGAATGGAGCCGTCTCGGGAATGTTATCCTGCACCACGTCGAAGAGGATAGATGCCAGTTGCCAAACGCTCTTTTCATGCTGCTGCTGCGGTGAGGTGCCGAATCTCGCACTGGCGAACTGCGAAAATTCAAGACTGCCGTCGAGTTTCGCAAGCGGAATGTTGGCATGGTCCTGCGTGATCTCCGACGCGGCTAGTTGGAAACCGAGCAAGCTTGTCGCGGAGGGCTATACGGGACGTCAGTCAAGCCGGCTTGGAAATAGATGCGGTAAATTGAACAGATACGTACTGCTGGATCAATGGAGTACTTCAACTTCGCCTTCCTAGTTTTAGACGCCTTGATTTCTCCAAATGCTCTCGCTCGGCCGCCTTCGATGACACCATTGTATACGATCTCGCTACCAGGCGCCCAGGATGGTCGGATGCACTGATGCCATTCGCGGTCGTCGGGTTGTTGGTTGTCTTTATCGAAGACTTCAGGGCGTGTATACTGCGATGTACTCCCAGTCGCCTTCTTGTTCTTCTTAATCACGGGTGAGACAAAGGTTCGAACGGAGGGTCGATATGGAGACTACGTAGACCCAAGATTTTAGCCAATTGTTCTCTCTTGAATTTATTATTTATTGGACCAGAGTTTCGTCGGGGTAGAGTTATTTAAATACAGGAAACCGTCGCGAGTACAAGATGAAGTATTCAAAACACACTATGCTATGTTGAAAACAAACAGAAAACAGTTTTGGGTTTTTGAGAGGAGTCAAGTTGAACATTCAATGCATAGCGGTGATGGAGGGGGTGAGGGGGGAAGGGTAACACAGGCAAAAAGCTAACGATAACGAGAAAGAACAAAAAACAAAATCAATGATGAAGGGAATCACACCTCAAAGTCGCGGTTCCTAGAAGCAAACAAGCTCTCCGAAAAGTCGACGTTGCTGACATCCGTGAAGGGGTTCCTCGATGCGGCGAAAGAACCCTTGAAACCGAGGGGAATCCGATTCTTCACAGGGCTGATAGTTCGGCTGAGCTGGTCTGTCCAGTCGCGACCCACGCCAAGCTTGGCTTCTGGAGTTGCTTCGCGGTAGTCTTCGGTAATTGTGGCGAGGTGGGTGTCTTCTTCTTCCTCGACAATGGAGACGTCTTCGTGGGGAAGGATCTGGGTGACGTCTTCTTCCTCGGAGAGATCGGAATTTTCGACGGATTCTTCAGATTCCTCGGCTGGATCCAGGATGTCGGAACTCTCCGGCTCACTGACAAACCGCATCGCGGATGTCTTCCTCGAGCGCTTGAACTCAAAGGTATCATCGGCGATGCTGTCATCCTCAAACGTGATGTCGGCAGGGGATGCAAAGCTTGACTCTTCCAAGACGCTTGAGGCGTAGTGGGCTTTGGTGGGAGTCGCATCGGTGTAGATAGAGTCCTCCATATAGGCGTCAGTGTTGTCCTCGTCATCCTCAGTCAAACCGTAAGTAGTGAAATGCTTGACTTTGAAGATCCAGATGCCGTCTTGCACAAGATAGTCAACAAATTCAGTATCTTTGATGTTCTTGAGCCGCCGGAGATGGAATTGGTAACGAGGATGGTCTGGATCTCGGATTGGCAGCTTATGTTCACGATCTGTGGGGAAACATTCTTCAAGCGTGATCGTGGCAGGCATGTTGAGTCCATGGCCCGGCGGTGGTTTGTCCCAGCCTGGAGGATACACTGTGCAGACGCGGTCTCCAAAGGTGATAACACCACCTAGGAGGCCGTTCAACTCGTCGCCAAGTCCCGTAAGGTCAACAGGTTGATCAAATCGAATTTGGCCGAAATTGGTTCTTCCGACGAGCAGATCTGGGACAGCTGACAGCTTCTCGCGAGGCAGCGACCTGAGCTTCTCAAGGGAGGGGATGGACCAATAATCGCCCTGCTTTTCGGTGGTTGTGGTAGTCCTCATCCCGGAGGCCGAGATGTCTTCCATCTCTGGCGCCGGGGGCTCGGTTTGGGGCTCCGGAGAAGCGGCGGCAGGGACGAGGGCGTTCTCTGGGGCGGGCGACGCAACAGGCGCACTTGCCTGCTTGGTGGGTGTTCTCATGTAGCCGAGTTCGACCCCACTTGCAGGGCTGGAGGTTTGAGAACGAGTGGTGGTATCGAAGCTGACTGTCTTTTTGATGGTGGCGTCGGGTGTAGGCGTTTTGTCTTGGGAACCTTTGATAGCTCGAGGCTCACCTTCTTTGACGAAAAGATCGCTATCTCTCAGATTGCGGTCGATCACGAGTCGTTTTAGGTTATTAGCAGTTCGGCCACCGCCAGGAGTGAAGGCAGATGTGTTCAATATCGAATCATCACTCGAGGAGGGGGAATCGAAAACAGAGCCGCCGAGTCCAACCCTGCTCGAGCTACCACTGAAGGTCCTGCCAAGGCTTCCACCCAGCATGGGGGAGCTAGTACCAAGGGAAGATCTAGAGAATGGGGAAGCAACTCTAGCGGCTAGAACAGGCTGACGGGGCGCGATTTTGCTATGAGGGATCATGGCCGCCTTTTTCTTAGTACTTCCCGAGAGCGGAGTCGCCAAAAGGCTAGGCGTAGCAGCAGCAGCCAAAGACACATCAAGCAAGGGGACATTCCCATACGGCCGATTATCCATGATAGATGCGGTAAGTGGGGGTTGCATGCCGGGCTGCTGCTGTTGCTGTTGAGCTTGAAACAGGCTGTTCCCAAATCCAGTCTGCGCAGGTTGAGGATTGCTACCAAAGATTCCTCCAGCAGGTTGCCCTAGACCAAATCCACCTCCAGTGTTTTGTGGAGTTTGTCCGAAGAGAGTTGAGGCTTGAGCAGGGTTGTTGGTGCTAGCAGTTCCGAAAAGTCCACCGCCAGCTGCATTAGCCTGGGTAGGCTGTCCGAAGAGTCCACCAGCAGCCGGTTTATTTTGATTCCCGAAGAGACCGCCAGCTGCCTGCTGTTGCTGCTGCGGTTGTCCGAATAACCCAGTGTTTCCAGCAGGTGCTGCTGACTGTCCAAAGAGCCCTCCAGATGGTGCTGCTTGCTGTGCAGGCTGGCCAAAGAGGTTTGTGCTAGGCGTTGCTGTATTTGTCGCGAAGGTCTTGTTACCGAACAGTCCAGTACCGCCCGTCTGTTGATTCTGCGCTGGCTGGCCAAATAAACCACCACCCGCAGCAGGCGCTGGGGTCGTGGATACAGCACCGAAGGCAGGTTTGCTAGGAGTTTGTGCTTGATTGTTTCCGAAAGCACCGAACCCAGCGGTGGCTGCTTGCTGTTGTGGTTGTGCCTGCGCGCCAAAGCCTCCTCCAAAGGCGTTCGGGGTTTGCTGGCCGAATCCACCAGCAGTATTCTGCTGAGTAGTGCCGAACAGGCCGCCGCCTCCAGTAGCAGTTGACGTAGCTGGTTGTCCAAACAGACTACTGGAAGTTTGGGCGCCAAATCCTGTCGTACCGGTGTTACCAAACCCGCCTCCGGTTCCGGTTCCGAAACCAGCAGGCTTCTGTTGATTTTGGGTTCCAAAGAGGCCAGTGCCAGCAGTCTGCGCAGCTTGACCGAAGCCGCCAGTGGTTCCCGGCGTAGCTGCCGCTCCAAATCCGGTACCTGTATTCTGTTGACCAAACAGCCCTGTGCCGGTATTTGCGGTACCAGTAGTGCTGTTTCCGAAAATGCCTGCAGGTTTCGCGGTTCCAAAGAGGCCGCCACCAGTGTTGGTCGTCGACGCACCGAAGCCTCCTCCTCCAGTGGTACCTGCTCCGAAACCAGTGCCGGTATTAGAAGAGGTGCCAAATAAACCACCACCTGTCGCGCTGGTCGTTTGCTGTTGACCAAACCCACCAGCATTCTGCTGCGGCTGCCCAAATGTTCCGAAGCCTGTGCCAGTTGACCCAAAGCCAGCAGGTCCAGCAGCCTTCGTCCGGCCCTGAGCGTAATCTTGCAATCGAAGTTCCTGAGAGAAAGGGATATTAGTTAAAAGTCTCTGATACGGAGTGGCGATCGTCCAGAACTTACCTCCAAACTCCATTTTGTGTACGGTTCCTGGAACGAAATCGTCTGGAAATGATTTGTCATGCTGCTTGCTTGGTCCTTTTCTGTGAACGCAGCAAAGGGAGACGTAGCGGTTCCCTGGGCCGGGGGCTGAAGACTGCTATTGCCTGCAGCATTTCCGAACCCCGTGGTTGCCTGTTGTTGGGTACCTGCTCCAAATCCGGTGGTTCCTCCAGTCGTGCTACTACCAAAGATACCTGCACCTGTGCTCGTTCCACCAAAACCTGTGGTTGCGGGTTTTGAGCCAAACAGTCCAGTCCCAGTGGTTGACGAACCGAAACCCGTACCTCCTGTTGTATTGCTATTGGAGCCAAATCCACTTGTGCCGCTCCCAAATCCCGAGGTCGCTGTGTTCGAACCGAACAGACCGCCTCCCGTGGTCGCAGGGGTGCTGCCGAACCCTTTGTTCTGGCCAAAGCCGCCAGCAGTGGATTGACCAAATCCTGTAGAAGTAGTAGAGTTCAAGTTAGCCGGCTGTGGTGTCAAATGAGATTTTTGCGTCCCCCAGCGATTGGCGGAGGCAGGTCCTTTGTTTTTCCCATTCTTCAGACTCCATTTTGACATCCTGACTGAGGGACAAGCCGTTCAGTATTACCAAGGATCTTCCCCAGCCCGCTTTTGCTGCTTGAAAATAAAGCGTCCTAAACTCGAAATCTTTGGGAAGAATCGAACGTAGTGGCAAAACCGATCAGGGAGCTGGAGTGTCGAGTGAGGAGAAGGTTCATGGCGTCTCGCCGTTTCCTGTACATACCGGTTGAACCGAAACCCGACGGCTGGGTATTCGTGCCGAAGCCTGTAGAACCGAATCCCGTCGATTGGTTTTGTGCAGCTTGACCGAAGCCTGGAAGATGGTCCCCCAGTAGGCGCAGGTTAGACACATTCAGGAACGTGCCGGTTGCTTGCTGGTCCGGCCAGCCAGCTATCGCTGGAGTAGAGGAGAACGCGGGGGTCGCCAGGACGAAGGAATAAACGTGAAAAGGGAAGGATTGTTACTCACCTCCAAATCCAGTACCTGTAGTATTGGATCCAAAGCCGCCAGCCGATTGCTGTTGGTTGTTCTGGCCGAAGCCACCGAAACCCCCACCAGCTGATCCTGCGCCGAACATCGCGACGGAGGCTCAATCGGTCGGTTTAAGTTGTTGTGTAGATGTGACGACGCGCCAGATGCGACCAGATCTGCAGCGATTACGCGCGCGTGATTCGTGTCGTCGACGGGACGGACAGAGTGTGGATACGAGTGGAGAGATCTCGTCCGGCGCGTGTGTGATTCGCGCTCTCTTCGAATTGCAGGGTAAGAAGAAAAAGAAGAAATGTAAGTTGAGAAATTCAGGGCGATGCGCCGTTGAGGTCAAGAAAAACTCGCGATAAACTCGAGATGCGACGACGAGAAAAAGGGAGGCAATGGAGGAAACCAAAGCAGAGAGAAAGCCTCAGAAAAGAAATCGGACGGCGGAGAGAGGAGATAATTGGAAGAGGGGGAGCAAGAGTGCACGAGGATGAGAGAGGAAGGCTCTATGTGGAGGGCCGTCGATGGGAGATGTATGTCGCAACTTAGAGGCGATGATGGGGGGGAAGGTCAAGCGGCGCGGCGGGAGTTGTTGTCGTGAGGTTGGCCTTAGCAGGAAAAAAGGTGCCCATATAAACCGCTGCGGCAGGCGCTGCGCTGACTAAGCCCCGCAACACAGTCACCACTCGCCGGATCCTGTGTGTCAGGCAGCCGTACAAAAGGTGCTTTCTGGCTGGCGGTCAGGCCATGCTTGCTGTCGGCAACGGCGCTGATAGGCCTGCTGGCGGGGTTCGAGGCGAGCAGAGCATCTGGACCGGTCTATCGAGCATCAATCCTGCTGTAGGCGCCTTTTCAATCGGTCACACGATCGAACTATATAACTACAATCAACGATCCTGCGAGCTGAGTGCTACAGAAATCGGTGACTCTATCAGTGAACAGCCCTTCAGTGGAATGCAATCAAGCAGCTAACTAACTGCCACTACGAATGATCTCAAGAGCTATCATAGCCGAAGTTTCTTCAGTGCAGCCAGTCAGAAGCAAGACATGTCGATATCGCATCCTGAGATGACATGACGTTGCCGACTCGAAGCTCGGGCCACCAGCTGGCGCTCGCGAGTCCACCGCGTGTTGTGGTGTTGCCGTGTTGCAGCACGCGTTTGTCGCACGTCGCATGCTGCACGACGCGTCGCACCAGCTGGGACCACCAAACTGCGACAACACCGAGCAGCGACCAGCCAACCACGCTTCGGCATCACGATCAATCGCACATCCGCCACCTTCCTCGCGCAGCCCCAGACGAAAGGATAAAACACTAAATACACATACCCACACCGATCTCCCATCTTCCCGCATCTCCTACATGTGCGCCTAAATGTTCGCCACTTCCGTCGCGCAATCTTCGAAGCCACAGCCTCCCAATCCGCGATCCCGACGACCGGCCCAGCAGCAATCCGCGGCCACTTCCTCGCAAGCCCCACCACCCGGGACCGTAAGCTCTATCGCCGCCCAAAAACAGCCTCAGCGATCGCATTCGCCATCTGGGGTGGCAGGTACCTCGTCGCGCCAGATGCCCGGCGGCACTTCCTCAACAGGGGTACTCTTCGGCCGGTCCACTATTGGTGGTGGATCAGCCGGAGTCGGATCTGCAGCGGGGTCGCATCACCAGCAGCATCAGCACCAGTCGAATGGCGGGGCTGCTGCGCGTGAATTGAGTGAAGAGCAGAGGGAGGAAATCAATGAAGCTGTAAGTGAAACATCAATCCATCAGTCCACCTTTTACGCCCTTCGCAGCGATGACTAATCCCGTCTGCTTATGCAATATAGTTTGGCCTCTTCGACATGGACAAAGACCAGCGGATAGACTTTCACGAACTCAAAGTCGCGCTCCGGGCTCTCGGCTTCGAGGATATCCCCAAGTCCGAGCTCCTTTCGATCCTTCACCGATACCCTGCGCCAACATCTGGCAACTCCTCCCGCCTCCTCATCGGCCGCGAAGACTTCATCACCGTGGCCACCCAGAAGATGCTGAACCGCGATCCTCTGGAGGAGATCCGACGAGCTTACACAATGTTCGACGAGGATGGGAAAGGCGGCATAAGTATCGCCGATTTGAGAAGGATTGCAAAGGATATAGGCGAAAATCTAGAAGAAGACGAGATCAGAGCAATGATCGAGGAATTTGATCTAGATGGTGACGGGTTAAGTATGACATATCTCCCGTCGCCCTCAAACTCTATACGACCAAATAGCGCTAACATGGATTTTCCTTGTAGTAAATGAGCAGGAGTTCATTGCAATTTGTCGTGGAGAGTAGCGCTAAAGCACGACTCTGACTCAAAAGAGTTTTCGGAAGCATGTCGTGCATATATGCGGCACGCTCCAGTGTTCCGTAATATTCGGCATCAGTGCATATATACCCATCACCACCCGTCTCCATGGTTTGTTTACCTTTCTATTGTTGGCTTTTTTGGTTGTACGAGCGTGCTCTATTTCTAGTTCTGTTCACAGTTTGAAGTCGGCATATGCATGTCATTTGCATTTATCAGTCGATACTCTCACCAATCCTGAGCCTCAATTCGGCCCTGTTCTCGGTGTTAGATCCGCCGGGTTGCCAATGTATTCGGCCCGACTAGTATCACAGGCCAATTCTTGCCCCGCAAACTAGACATGCCGTCCTTTTCTTCACCATCCTAAAGGACCCGTTGTCTGGTTCACGAGACAAGGCCAACTCCTACGAGGGCACCCTCAAGCTCGGCTGCATCATCGTAGCTTGGGTGGGCTCCCTTGACATCACTTCCTGCCCGCTCGCTCAATGCACATCGAGAAATTTGTTCCTCTGATTGATCGGCCAATTTGTGATCAGATTCTGTGCTCAAGCCTCGAGATCTTGGAAGGTCAGCGTGCCCGGGGCTGGCCCAGATCATCTCCTCGCCGTAGCAAGAAGTAATTAGCATGGAAATTCCAACAATTGGCAGCAACCATGTATCTCTGACGTACGGTCTAGTTTGCGGGGCCAGCATCTACTAGACTTGTCTCGCAAACCAGACGCTGGACGCGAAGTACTAGATACGAGGATGTTAGAAGCAAAAAGGGACGAGACAGACCAACAGCTGTCCTATGTATATCGTAGTTAGAGTAACTTCTAGCCCTCGCAAGTAGCATCTGGTTTAGAGCAGGCGGATAGATGGGATGTGCATTGTCTCTGACAGCCTGTTTCTCAGGTCAAAAGGAGGGCATGTACTGTCTAGTTCATGAGACAATAACATGTTAACATTTATACACGACCGCTCATTATCCCCTTGGGTCCGGATCCGGATTCTGCATTCATCATAGTCCTCAATTAACTGCAACCGATGCTACAGTATAATGTGTATATTTCTATTCGTAGCCGCCTGCTAACAGTTATATATCGGTATACACGTGTGTGTAACAATACATACACACAGATCACCGTGCGTGCAATGTCTATGACTCTGCGCCACAATTAATTAACAGCACTCTGAAACTTGCTGGTAATCAATACATTTGACTCGATACCGCAGTTGTATTGCTTCCAGGATGCAAGATGGTCCTAGCGCATTGTTAGAGATAAATTAATATGGATTCGATGCCCAATGCGTCAAGCTGGGGCGAAATCCATGTGCTGCTACAACTAAGCAATGTAAAAGGTAAATGTTCATGCGCAGCACTTACAACCAATCTCAGCTTATCGATCCAAGCTCGTACGATCGTATTAGCTAATTAGATCTCAAGCTCATCTATACCTATAACATTATAATCGGGAGCTGAAGTCGAATTCGGACTTATCGGAATGATATCCCCGTGCCGCCTGTGCCCTGTCAGTACGCTAGTATGCATCACAGATACAATACGTTGACACACTCTATTGACATCCCTGCTGCAGCACCGAATCATCTCAGCACGGACAAGACCCAGCTGCTAGCTGGCGCATATTGTCCAACATTTCGATACCAAGGACGCGGACAGATCCTGCTGCGCCCTTCGAGCGCACGGTCGTCAAGCTGGTAAATTAGCAAAAGCGCTAGCGAGCTTACTCCCAAGGCCGAGGGTCGAAGAGGCCGATATCAGCATCAGAATCGATCGTAGCTGGTGGCCAGTGCGACGTGACGTATGTAACAGAATCGAGATGCGTGATTGCACATTCCATTTGTCTCTTGTGAAAACCTTCGAATGCATGTTATCACATTTCCATACCTATATTGAACTGGAAAATTGGGCTGCTATACACGAGCGGGTCTGTGCTGACTATCCCTATAGTAGATTTACGATATGAGTGATACACACAATATTAACCGAACGACCAGCGTTGGCCTTAATTGTAGAACTTCTTCCCGATCTGCAGCCCTGACGAAACATGTTAACAGCCACAATATCCATCGTAGGCCAGGGCTACAGACAGAGTCCTGTCTCAATCTTCATAACCAACATTACCTCTGTCTTGTACTAGGCCCTGTCTTGTAAATTAGACCGCATGTCAAGCTGACTCCATCTTGACTATCGTCCTAGTCTCGTGAACCATCGGAACAGAAATGTTGTCATTTTGGCATGCAAACTAGACTGCTGGAGGCAGCCATTGTGCTGATACTCACGCCAGCCAGTGACCACATTTGAGAGCTCTCCACCTAAAATTAAAAAGATCTTGAAGATCCTACCTCTAAACTCCCGCATTTGACACAGTGTGCGTGGCCTTTGAAATCCAACATGTGGAGCGGGTTATTGTTACACCGAAGGCAAATCGACGTTAGTCTCCTTGGTATGGTCAAAGCGGCACTGGTCAATCTCGGTGTTACAGAACTCGTTCAGTTTCGACAGAGCAAGTTCGACGCCATCTGCATAACTCAAGCCACAAACTCCTCACTTCGTACATGTACCTAGACTCGAAGCCAAACCGCGTAGTAGCCTGCTGGGCGGGCTGGCCCCGAGACTACTTCGTACCCGCAGGTTTCGTCTTTGGTAAAGGACAACTGTCTGGTTTACAGGATAGCTGCGGATGGTATTTCCACGGATTGGGATCAAGTACTTACACTAGGGCGGAGTGGCGTCACTATCGGAGTAGCATCACCTTTGCCTACCCTATTCTTGAGATCTCCAGAATCACAAGGCCCTCTAGACAGAATTGTGTCTAGTGCTATTAGTGCTGTCATAGGTGTATCAATCAGCCACAAATAAGCCGCCCTGACCAAATTCTCCATATGTACTAGATATGGCATCGAATGCGGTCGTAGCTTCATTGGATAGTGAGGCTGGCCTGTACAGCGATGCATGTGATAAAGCTATGTGCACTATGTCTGCAATGCAGATATATCCTCATGCAGCAACTGCACATTGTTGATCCACGGGACCACTCCACAAGCGCCGCAACCTGCACAGTCGATCCTATTAATTATGCCGGTGTCCCATTTGGCATTGACTGAGGAATGATCCATTATATCTGCACATCTACTCGTCTTAAGCCCAGAGCCTTTGCTCGAACCAACTCCTGAACAGCGAACGACACAATGAAGGAGCTGGAGAGCTCAACCCTACATGAGCCCGCTAATTTAGCGTGTTGGCGTTGCAGATTAACACCACTGTTGATATAGTAAGTAAGTAACTCTTCCCACGGACCCTGATCTGGCCCAAACAGACCAATCCAGGCTTCATTTCCAGCAGGCATCCCCCGGCATCGAAGCGAACAACAGTCGACATATATCAGCAAGGGCCAGGGCAGAGCATCCCACAGCTAGGCGAACAGATCGAATCAGGCTTAAGTTTGGCAAGGAAAAATGCACAGGAAATTCCTTTCTCCGATTCTCGGATCCGTTTAAACGAGAATGTTCTACTAGTCTCTCGGATTTATATTTATTGGCTAACCAAGCTACGAAATATTCGCGTGTACAGTACACGCGTTCATACTATATTCTTTCAATCGACTCTATGGGTCGTACAGGCGGTCAGGACAATAGATTGAGCACAGATCGAAAAGCCATGGCCGAGTTCTGACGGGGCTTCTCAGCCTTGATCCCCTTCTCTGTCATCAATCTAGTTCGAGTGGACCGGCCCAGCTCCCGTAGTTTCAGTCAGCAATGTTTGCGGCGGCATGCATGGGTGGGGAAACCTACACCAGATCAATACGCCGAGAAGCTAATTTGCGACGAGCTATCCTGAGGGCCAACTAGCTCGATAGTGCCACACTGCGAGCTATCTTCAATTCACGCGTACGCATTTGGCCTGCTATTGCGAGTAAAACATTGAGCATGTTTTCAACCCTATTAGGTCGACGAAGTATCTACCGGCTGAGCCGAGTGAATCAAATCACATGGATGCGTACGCGGGCATACGCATGCATAATCAAAAACTCTGTCGACATACCGATAGAACTGAAGGTAAAAAAACAAAAAAAAAAAAAAAAGTATATTGGTAAGCGAGGGGCTGCCCCGCGCCTTACCAGAGCTTGGACTTCTCCTCGAACAGAGTTCATCAAATTTACATTGTAGGTACCGGCATATAACAGATCCCTCGTGCGCATCGTGCGAGGTCGCCTCAATTCCGTCGACCTATCGACCACTAGCGCATAGACAATTAAGAACAAGGTGATCTTAACGAACTGTGCTCGGCCGTGCTCGGCGGCGCCGTGCAATGCTCTGTAACCTCTATCGAATGCTCGCGTCTGTCCGTGCGAGGCCGAAAGCTTTCGAATACAGGCAACTGCCTCATCATTACTGGCCTGTCATCTGCTTAAGTTATAAGCTGAGTGGGGAATTAGCTCGGCACGCAAAGCCACCACACTGCAGGAAGGGAAATAGCCCCACCGACAAGTTCGATCTCCGATCCAACCTTACGACAAGCAGCAATACAAGCCCGCATGAGCATCCTTTTTGAGCTACTTCGGACACAGCTCGATAATAGAATGCACTAAGCAAAATTCCTCGCTCAATATTTGTAACGAGTGGGTTTATGAGCTGGTCTCAGCGATGGCCCTAGTTGCATCACAGTTATTGCATATATTGTTGAGTCCGCAGCTCTCACCTGCCTGGCCAGGTCGTACAACGCAACTGGTAACTGACGTGACTGAAGCGAAATGAACATACTAAGTAATGAAACAAAACAAAAGTTAATATGTAATATGGTGCATAGGTGACCTGAGCAGAAAACTGTAACCACGAATGCGGTTCGAGCCAGTTAAGCTTCCGAGTCGATCGAGGCAAAAGTGAACAGGTTTAACGTTTTCTCAAACAGCAGTTGGCGTTGATAAATATGTGTCCTGCATTCGGTTGCCAGAATGTCTATTTCTTGTTCGCTCTGAGGCTGGTGGTCAGATCCCGATCAGATTCATGTACCAAGACCAAGAAGTCAATGTTACAATCCTGTGACCTGTCATGTCAATTTAGTGGGTAGCTTCGCAATTACTCGTTGATAAAAAAATGGGGCTGTTCACGGATAACGTTATCGCAAAATCGCAATATGTAGCTTCCTACATCCCTAATGCATGCAGCTCTCCCAATGGCCCAAGTTGATCTGGTCGATCCGGGTCACTTGAGCAACAAGTCGCTGGCTAGCTGGCTCGATACATTCATGCATGCATGCATGCACCAGCACACTGACCCGCCAGCGGAGGGTCGACAGCAATGCAATGCACATCCGCATCGCATTAGCCTCGTTTCGCGCTCGACCCTTTTTTTGGTGTCCAAGATTACATTTAGGAGGACCCCGCAGCACAAGGTCCGCTGGCATCAGTCTTTTCGATGCGAACACTGGCCCGGTGACCATGGACCAAGTATCTGCGGCTGGTGCAGCTGCGGGCAACCATGGACTCAGACATGCTTAAATGTCTGTTGTACCTACATAACTACACGAAACAGCAAGGCACAGCCAGCTTGGAATGCAGCCCGCAAATTTGCAGATGAGAGGTAGAAAGATGACCACGCAGATCGCGTAAATTTAATCGATAACGAAGAAAACCCGTGTGGTTGCATAATCGATTCGACCGGCAGATCCCAAGCGCTGAGCAAGAATGTCATCCAATAGCACCCTTGCATCACAAAATATCAATGATTTCTCAAAAGTCGAGCTGCGATAAATTTGATTCATTGCGTACTACAGCTTGGTTATTTCAGATTCTATCTGTGCTGCAGTAGTTCCGCATACCAGTCAATGCAACGCAGCAGACACGCCAGCTGGCCTCGGGTGACGAACTTCTCTCGCCCGACTTTACCAAGACAGCAGCAATCCCTGACTCGGGGGCAGCAAGCGATTCGGCGACGTCCGCGCAGATTCTTGAACTCAAAGTTTTGTATTAGTAAAATGGATGCTTTCTATAGATCGCCAGGACACGAAAACGACAGAAAGAGTTTGCGGGCGAAATATAAAAACTTTGACAAGGGAATTGAAGAAACTTTAAGGAAACCCTGAAGAAAGGATGTGGTCCGCCAACGGCTGGTCTCTTGAGTGAAACAGGATGATGGCGGACTTCGCAAAATGCATCCTGCCCATGCACGCCAGCTCGTACGACCCGTTAGGTGCGATGTAGATCGCTGGCTGGCGTCTGTCTGGTTGACAGCATCGCGCGCTAGCACACGTATGCTATGACCGAGCCAGATGAACTTAATCAAGGGGCTTCTGGTTTACGAGACAGCCCAAGAGCGCACATGCATGAGAGAAGAGAAATATCGAGAGATTCATTTGCAGGATGACTATCATGACTCTGTTTTATTGGTTATTGATGTTGGTGCACGCGCTACTTCTACATTGACGGTCTGCCAATGACAAGATATTAATCAAACAGTAACGCAGCAAGTTTATCTAAGGAAAATTCGTGGCGAAAACGACAAGGCAACGCAGCAGCGAGAACAACAAAAGAAAAAGAAATGACCCAACATAGTTCGCCCCGCCTCGGCGAAATCTAACCCAGAACCCAGCGCCCGCATGCGCAGCTATAATTGACCAAGGGGGAAGAAAAATCCCAGAACAACTCCAATACGCCGTGAGACAGATGACAGGTAATTAAAAAGATTCGGGAAGGAATGGAAAGGGTGGGATCAAGTTTGAAAGAACCCGTCTATCCTTCCGTCCGTCCGTCCGTCCGTGCCACCAAATAGAATTGACTGAGGTAGGCAGCGAGCGGAAAGGAAGTCAAGAAACCAAACACAAACGCCCTTTTTGCGGGAATAGAAAACTGTGTGGTATCGCAGGCGCATGCACATTTGTAATAGGGAAAAAAGGGAAGGAAGGGATATTACAGGTTCTGTATGGGCCGCAAAGGCCGGGGGAAGAGAAATGTAAGAATAAGACACAAATAACTTTTGGCGACCTGGTTGACATGTGGGCATATGTCTACCGGTAGGCAGGCTGTGGTGACAAGCTCACAGAAGTATGAAGTGGAAGATGGGCTGTCATCGATCGTGTCAGCAAGCCATGGTCTCTGAAATGCATGGACAGCAAGCCTAAACTTACAGCGAGGAGAGCCATGTGGCACGTGAGGCTGCCATCCGTGATGTGTCATTCCCGAGCTTGAACTGGTATGGGGAGGACTGAGCGAGCGGGGCTGAGAAGCCATGCTCAGCGCCAACGGCATGCCTCTCTGATGCGGTCTGGCATCCGAGAGATTTAACGCAGCCGTTCCAGCCACCAAGCCTGCAGGAATCGTCGGCGTCGATACTGGGGTTGGTAGTGATGAGATGACCTGGTAATTCTGGCTGTCACGCCGTGCCAGAGCCCCTTGCTTGTCGATATCTGCTCCCGGACTCCCGCCTTGAGATAATCTTAATGATGAGTTCGGGCCGGTGCGGAATTGGGAGACTGACTCCAAATTTTCTTCATGGGCTGTGCTACCGGTCAGTTGTAGAGACTGCGCGCCAGATTTGCTGGCAGACCTTCTGCTTGCTAATGCTGCGGCTGTTGCCGCTTCTGCTTCGCTGATTGTGCCGGTGTGGTGATTCTGATGGCGAGTCAGAGTGGTCCGTCTGTAGAATCAAATGATTAGTAGAAGCCAAAGAAAGTGGGGCAGCTATGAAGCTCACCTTGTAAATGTTTTCTGGCAGTCGGCGTAAGGACATTTATATGGGCGTTTCCCGGAATGAATGCGACGATGTCGCGCTAGAGAGCTCGAATCGCTGAAAGGCTATTTAATTGTGTCAAAGAGGATCAGCCCATGCCTTGTGCGGCTTCGGAATGCAATAGATTACTTACCTTTCCACAAGCCTCACACATGTGAGGTTTCTCTCCGGTATGCACTCTCGCATGGACAGTCAGAGCTGATCGTTGGATAAATTGTTTCCCACATCCTTCGAAATCACAGACGTGCGGTCTGTGGCCGGTATGAATACGTTCTTATAGAATGTCAGAAATCGAACTGGGGTTATATCAGGTATTTTCTGACTCCAACTCACCATGACGTGACAGATCGCTCCGTCTGGCAAAACCTTTCTGGCATGTCTTGCAATGATATGGTTTCGTATCGTCACCTGCACTGAGAGACGGGTCTGCACCAGAGGCTGCTGTGGGGCTGTAGGCCCGCGACGAACTCGAGGTAGGAGGTAGATTGGATGACTGTGACTCGTATGAGTACCTCGGAGTATATGGCGCATGAGGGTACGTCGAATACGAAGAGGTCGTTAACGAGGGGAGTCGAATGGGATCCTGTCTATCAAATTGCGGCTGGTTGCTGCTTTCGTCTGATGCAGATGTTGGCCATGCAGTTTGGGTGGAAGAAGATGCCGTGACACCAGTTGTGGTGATACTGGCTCCGGTTTCTTTTTTGTTCAGGATGTTGATGATGTCCATTGTGAGAGTTCGGTTTTAAAGCTTTGAACCGTAGGATCGATCGGACAAACAGCAGTTAAGTAGGCCGGACCGAGGTCCACAAATACAGTGTTTGTTGCAAGAAGATCTGAGGCTCGTCTGTTGGTCAAGATGGATCCAGGGAGGAAGGAATGTTGAGCAAAGCGAAGGCTTTCGAAACTGGAAACTAAGATGCCGGGTAGTCAGGGTGCTAGTCTCGACTTTTTATACAAGTACGGGGTCGTACATCTCGCATGCACAGGAGCGGATCCGAGATATCTAGAAGTTTATCTCGAAATGGAATGGCCCTCAACCATGGCTCTGGGCCTTAGATTCGACAACTTGTTTGCGGCAAAGGTTTAAAACTCTGATGCTAGAGGTGGTCCACTGAAACCTTAACCATTTGCAGGCAGCTGGCGACAACAAGGAGGGTTTGGGCGGGTCCGGGCGGCTACACCCTGTGAGAAACAAAGGCCGCACTGTTGCCTCGAGCACCAAATCGGCAACGCTGTCGGCCCACAAGAATACCGATCGAGATTTAAATAAACTCAGTATATCGGTCAGATGTTGGGCTGAATAATTTCTCTCTTCTCTGTAGGCGTCGCGCCTCTCCGACTCTGTCGACCGACGTACGTACGGTTCCGCCGTGTTGCCGTTGTCGTACGGTCGTTTTAAGCTCCAAAGCACCAAAGCGGAAAATACGCAGGAAGAGCTCCAATGGGCCTTCGTTCTTTAGTCTCGAGACTATTTGTGCTTCGAAGGCTTGAACTCCTATTCCATTACGGCTACCGCGGGAAGGGCTCAAAATGGCTCGGGTCAGTCAAAGACAGATGTCTGAGGAAAAGCCTAGTCGATGATACAGTCTTCCCGGCACACCATTTGATGTGACTTTCACGGGTGCATTCCGGCGCTGGGTTCTAGGGATCGATGCTGCCCTCGTACAAGTGGGATAGCAAAGCCGAAGACCTGCTGAGTCGGACAATTGCCAGGCAAGATGCACCTGTCCGCCGTCAAAATGAGCTATCCGTCTCGGGTGCTGCCAAGAAGGCACAGTTGTGGAAACCAGCCCCAAAAGGCAAACCCGTTATGAAGCGTCTTCTTGTAGTCTCGGCGTCTCTTGAGGCATCATTCATCTTGATGTCCAGTAATTTCGGGATATGAAAGCATGTACCTGATAAATCTTGTACCGCGGGACGCTGCATGGTATGATGTATATCGATTGGGACGATACGGCCGCAGCCTGCCGCCTCAACAAAGACATATAAAGACAGTATTGCACTAACCTTTGAGCTGCTCGGGATTGGTGGAGCCTATTGTCTTTATCCCAAGAAATCCGCAAATTGCCGGAGCGAATATGATAGCTGTGCGCAAATGGGCTCGCTCGGTTTCTCTGCAGTTGTCCCTGCTCACAAGGTATGGTGATATTTTAACGTTCGAACGGGCTTCCGACTTCTCTGGTGGTGTGATGTCTTGGAGAACCACTTCAAATTACTCCGATATGGCGATCTTCGATTTCGAGCCTTGTCGAAGGACTGATGGTCGAATTGAGCTGAGTAATGGGATAATCTGGGTTCCTATGACGAGAATATCAGTAGTAGGAACAATTGGATGACTGGCAGCCGTGCGAAATCAAATGCATTAACGAGCACGGGCGCAATGTTTTCAGTTAACAAGACCGACGCTAGTCGTATATCGACAAGGAGGAAGTCGACGTACCCGAACTTAGTTAGACTTTGTGTTCGTTAGACTCTATCGAAAAAGCAGCAGATAGCCTGAGATTGTATATGCAGGCCTGCAGGTGTTTCCTGGAAAATCTTGCTGAAAACACACCTACTAGTGTATTTCCACAATTCCGACGTCGAACCTCAGATCGAAGTTTTGGTCAAGTTTCAAAATAGAGGACTAAAAGCGTTTCAGCAGAACAATAGAGTCTGCAGATCTGGCTTATAGTTCTATTTTCCTAGAAATATACTAGCAAGTTAGCGATATAAATAGTAAAAAAAAATCCATGCCAGCTGGGAGGCAAATTTTTGACCAACAAGGAAAAATCGTATATGTCCAGGAATATGACTTATAGGCTCCCAGCTGATTTGTAGCCATATCAAGTAAAGCAAACGATGGAAGATGAAGGGATCCTTATGCATGTATGTATACGTAGCGTGTAGTATACGTCTTCCAATCAACCTTTGCCAGCTAGCGCTAGCAGCCCAAGAAGACTATCGGACCTCACCCAACTCATATTTGCCAGCTCTAAGGCTTAATGAAGGCGCTGCCCATCCAATAAGAGCCTGGGAGATGCTCACAGCAAATTGTAGGCGTATGCTCGCAAATAAGAGGATGAGGCCGAGAATAGATCTTGCTGTTAAACGTTTGAATAGTAAGGAGATACATGTCTACTTACCCAGTGAAGGCGTGTCTTTGAGTCCGTATGAGGAAAGCCGACTTCAACGTTGTGATTCGGGCGGAAAACCGGGTAACAGGATTGACTGGTAGCTATGTGATTCGGATTGTCCTGTTGTCAGAGGGTGGGTCTTGGTCACAAGATGGTCCTCCTTTCCGTCCTCGCTCAGATACTGCTGTGTTATATATATTCGAGCAAATTTGCACCTTTCCAGAATATCGAGAGAAGTAACCAAAATCAACACTGTGTCGTCGAGAGAACCCTCAGCGCTCGCAACCCGTACCAATTGTGGCCTGGAGCATGTATCCAAGGCTTTGCAAGCTCAACCAATCTATTCCGAATTCCAGAACGTCGGGAAGAGCGCAATGATCTGTGTCATGCGCTGCGGTTGATGGTAACCCGCTAGCTGCAGAAGGTAGGGGCCTATCGATTCCAAAGATATAGAGATCCTGAATTGAGAACCAGTGCGTAGGCTGGATAGGTTTGACAGTGGCTAAGTTGTTGCTGGAGCGCGGGACTTGAGACTCGGATGCTGATGAAATCACCTTGGACGAGGAGAGAAAGCCTTGTATGTGGGGAAGCAAAGCCTTTCTCAAATGCTACCGCATACTCCTGCAGCGCACCGATCGTGAACTGCTGCTGAAACAGGATGGGAGCCAGTTTGAAAATCTCAAATCGTTGGATCCATGAAGTGCGAACTAATGTACAGTACATGTACCTCACGTACGAGCGCTAGCTAGTAGGTCCGATGCACGGATGTGGTATTAGTGAATATCATGACTTGATCGATTATGAAACCGCAGACCCAACCGAAGCGGGAGGATGGGCAGGGGGAAGTAGAGCCCCGAGACTAGTAGTGCCTGGTGGCTCACTGTTAAAGCTGACTGGGCCTGTACAGCTCTTGTCGTTGGCTCGATGATTTACCGTTGACGAAGCTAACTGAGGAAAAAGTCTGCAATGCAGTGTGCGTGTGCTGAGCTAGCTGCGGTGTGCGCACGGACTGATTGACTGAATTACCCCTTCGATCGGATTATTCTGCCCTCGATTCCCTGTCATGCGCTCCGGATCGAATACTTGTATGTTACGGCGTAAGAATCCAAGCATTAAAAAGCAATCATGTTGCATTTCCATTCGCAGAAATGTCACACTGGGAACTTGGCTGGCAGCTGATTTCTGACTTTTGGCGGCTAGGTTATTTATCCCATCTATGAAGCTAGGTTGCCCAAATGCTAGCCATGGCGATTCATCGATTATTGTCTCCGTGCTGGGTCGAGATATCTTCGCATCGGATTGGCGAGGAGAGCCAAGGATGGAGTGGAAGAGGAATTCTGACCAGTAATATCCTTTTTCAGGTCCTTAATAATACAATTTTTTGATCCTGCTGCAAGCTTGCTGCATTGGCACCGACACGATCACATCCACGGCACATACGCACAATCCCCAGCCCAGGCAGAACAGCTTGGGTCTTCATATTTGGCCCGATTTGGAAGCCGCAAATGCACTTGTTGTCAAAAGCAGTACCCTGGCTGAGGGAAACTCCGGGTCCCCAGAGGAGTATATGGATATTCAGCGTGTGCGTGCAGGCTTAATTCCCAGGTTGAATCCGCATCGGATTGGGGGGCATGACCCGCTGCAGGTGGAGTGGGACACTGGAAGCCCTTTAGTCTCGGGACTAGAAACGCCAAATCATGAATCATATCAGGAAAGGTGCATGGTGTACAATGTTCGGCTCGAGGCCAAAATATTCCGGTGTACGTACCAGTCCGCGATCGTGCAGGTGCCAATTCGCAATTTTGGGGCGGGGAAGCTCAGCTCATGATACAGGTCGACATCGAATCGCGAAAAAGGTTGACCCCTTATCTGAGACCAGCTCGTTGTGAATATTGGTACGTGGACTCTCTATCCATGGCCTTGGTTAATCAATCCGCTGCACGATAGTTTCTCGCCATTGCCACGATACCCCAGAATTTCGCCGAAGTAAAAAAAATTTCTATCGACCTTGAAGCTGAAGCTCTGGGTACTACTTTTTTTTGTCGCCCCCTCGCTGATATCCAGTTCCCACCCTGTCAAAACTGGTCGATTATCCCGATTTATCCGGCCTGCATCAGCGGGATACTTTCAACGATGACCGGCCGGAAGGATGACCGGCCTCTTCTTTGTTGATACTTTCTTTTTTTTTTTCTCGACTTAACAGGGATTTTTTTAAGCTAAGTATTAAATTGCTATCTGCTTGCCGAGGTCTTTACAGGATGCTAGAGTTGCTGTTGGCCTTTTTTTTTTTTTTTTAAAGAAAAAACGCGCACCGAGATCTCTTGCACAAGTCGGAGCCATTCCTTCCATTGCAGCGTTGAAGCAAGAATATCTCCAAGTAAGGACGCGTGGACATCGCGGTGGTTAAACTGTCCGTGGCAAAAGAGGTGTGGATCACAGACATGCTGAACGGGATCGCTCTTTTGACGATGTTGTCCAAAGAGGTTCGGCCAATCAGAATTACTAGGAATGTGATAAAGATACAGCAGAGTACATGTCGCGGGACAGCCGAAAACACGTCGCCTTCATATTCGCGAATAGTGCGTCTGCGGTTCGGGGCGAAATCCAGTCCTTTTCGCTCCAACAAAGGTTTGCCCCCCGAGAGAGACTGTCCGGGATGGAGTGCATATTTTGGAATCGCATGCAGCAAGTACTCCGTACATTCACAAGGAAAACTTTGAACTTGCCAGGCTCAGGCTTTGCCGAACATAATCCTCGTGTCGATCATGAGCCTCCCGGGACTTCTCCACAGACCCTCGAGAACTGGATCCAACCCTTGAAGCGAGCTTGGAAAGAAGTAGCGTCACCGAACGCACCCACTGGAAAATGGACAGCGCGGTTCCCCTACCTTGATTTATCCTTATGATTTAATTTAGCCGGCTGTTGTGTTCGAAGATTTAATGGTCCGACTTTTGTTGAGTTCTCGAACCTGTTCAGGCTTCGTCAATTGTCAATCCTTGCAAATGGCGCCGCAAGGGCGGTTGGCCGGCCATTGTTCCTCCGCAGATCCGGCTAACAAGTTCTCAATGTCACATCCGGCTCCCACTATTTATCAACCGCACACTGATGGTTGGTGGGAAATGCATTGGAATGGAGCAAGCGATATAGGAAAATCCGAACTTAGGGAGCAGGGCACAGGCTAGAAGAGCGGCAGCAGGAACGCCAAAGCACGCTCTGGCCCAGCACGGATCCATGCGCCAAATAATACAGAACGGTGTCAACTGCAAGCTAAAAAATGTCGAGCCAAATCAGCAAGCAGGACCGAATGCACAGGGTGCAACAAAGCGAGATTCCCAGGAACAACTGGTCTATATCAAGCCATAATATTGCATGTCGGCTCCGGGCAACTTTAGAGTGTGGTCTGTGACGGACAACAAGTGACAGGTCAGCTTCGTAGAACCAATCTTTCTTCTTTTCTTATCCACTTGACTGAAAATCGACGCTTATTTAAGCTTCAAAAACTTAGACCCAAGAACTGGACAATACGCAATATTCCATGTGATGGTTTTGATGGTGGTGGAAATGTCGACAAGTATGCTCAGAAAATTAAGCTCAACGCGTAAACAGGGGTAGCGGGACCATCGCGAGCTGGGAGCTCCTCGGGTGCTATCGACCAATGTTACCTCGCAGCTTAACCCCAGCGCAGTGCAGTGCTTGCAAACGCCGTGCATTAGGTTCCAATGCATGCCGGAGAGCTCAAGCTTACCAGGGAACCGGAGCATTGCGATCTCGCAGTATCGATTTGGGTATCGAACGACAACAGCACCATGCTGGCACCTATCGACCGAACCCATGATCTATCCTTGACATCACAGTGATCAGCTGATATTGTAGTTCAGCCGATGGACATCTGGAGGCTTTATTGGAGTCACAGGAGTGCAAGAAAATGCCACTTTGTGTAATATCTCCCCTACGAATTGGGTGACAGATTGTCGAAGCACGGCTTGTGTCTCTCTTGCAGCAATATCAATGGTTGGTTTTGTCTCGAACTTTCGTCGTGTGCATGGGATTCTCAGATGCGTCGTGTCTGGTTACAAGTGTGCGTGATTTTATTGACCACTAGTCTGGCACCTGCAATCGCGGTGGCCTAATTTGCTGCATGCAAGGTAACTTGGTCAGAGACCTATGAGAACAGGAGCTACGCGAATTCAGGGTATCATGGTCATCGCGGTACATATGCATGCAGTTGTCTGGCGAGCCGTCGCATCCCAGTTGCATGTGCACATTTGCAGTAATATTTCGACTCAAATTTATTACTTTCAATATCACGTTTGAACAGCTACTCTGTTGAATATATTGTCCAGCTGAGCGAGAAGGTATCGATATGTCTTTGCGCCTCCTCGATTGAAAATAACAAATTGTGCATTTGCCAGAAACATGGCTGGATAGGATGTCGTTGACTTCGCCTCCACATGCCAGCGGCCGGTCCGTGGCAGCTGACCAATCGCGAGAGAACTCGGGCGGCAACTTGACGAGAAAAGCGGGAGCGAGGGAGCGAAGCTTTGACCGTGCAGCTGCAGCCTAATGCGGTACAACTGGTTTGGTCAACATCAGAAGTAGAATATACATAAACATCGAGTATCAAGCTTGATCTGCGCAGGGACGACCCTGGAGAATCCCTTCAAAAGGATAAAGAAAAGAAGACGGCTCAGCTCAGCCCCTCGCTAGATATGGATCATTGGACGAACTCATGATCACAGAACACCCGTATTGCAGTTCACACATCGTAAATTTAGCCTACGACATGACGCCAGGGACTTCTGAATTGATCATGTGGCAACGTCTAGATCTGGACGGCGCTTAGCTAATTAGCGAGTTGAAATGCAGTGCATGCACGCAGTTGTCTTAATCGACGACGTGTCAAATATTGACTTCAACGGATCCAATGAATTTTTCTCGTATCGATATCGCGACACGGGTGGAATACTGATACCCGCACCTTTAAACCCTCAAGGTTGCCCGATTTTTCATCCCGAACGCCGCTCCCAAGTGAGGTATTCCGCCTATCTATTATTCTGAAATCCCAGCGAAACTACGTTTTACACGGGCTGAACCATGACCGCTTGATTAGTCAATTGAGACAGAAGTGCAGAGATATCTTTCTAAGCATGCAAGGAGATCTCGTATCCACTGGCAGGTACCCCTGCGTCGAGCGTCTGCTGTCCAGCCCGTTAGCTTGTTGTTTTCGAAAGAATTCTCGGGACCAGACGCCGGCACCCTCGCGTAGTTAGCCAGATCGAGGATGTGTTTGTCTGACATTCCATGGTCTGGCAATTGGGCATCGGCCTTTCGCCCCCACCTGCATGCAGAAGGACGTCCGCGTCCGTGTCCTGCAGCACCTTGATCAATTGGTTTGAAGCTGATGAAATCTCCAGAAAATATGGTACAATGGTAGGACGAAACTACCAGCTCCAAATGAATATCGGAACAAATAACGTTAATTCGGCAACTATACGAGGCGGCAAAGCTAGGTCACGATATCGTAATATGGACGCAACTGACCTCGCACGGATAACGGATGCGCAGTCTTCTCACGTCAGCGTCATTCGCTAGCTCTTGAAGCCCTGCAGCGAATTGAATTGCCTGGACCATTCCGGTCCCCCACCCGATCGAATGTGATTTTTCGGATCCCGGAGTTGCAGGCTGCGGGGTAACCTAACCGTGCATATTGGACATCAATTGGACCAGAAACGCATGTGCTTCATAGAAAAACAAAAAAATGTTACCTGTTTTGAACGAGTTTCTGTGAGCTGAGTGACAAATTGGTACGGACAAACAGGATTTGTGAATTCAGAGGATTTCAGGTTGCGGGATGGGACTGCCTTACTCGGCAGCTACCGCCCTCTGGAATATTCTGTAATTAAAGAAGCACATGAGTAAGTAATTACTTAAGCTTACGAGGTCCAAGTTGGCGATATATCAATACGGTACCAGGTTATTGATAGTATGAGTAAATACATTCACATTCAATATTTCGTGTGATATTGATCGATCACGAGGAATCTTGCGGGTAGCATGACCTTGACATATATCGAGGCTAACTTCACATCAATGCCCATATACGCACTCGATAACGGTGGGTTTTGACGCTCATTAATGTAGCGCCGGCGGGAACTTGGTCATGGGCAGGTATAGGTAACAGTGATATAAGTTTGCTTAATTCTCTATCCGCGATCGACGCTCAAAATCCGGGACTTTCTATGATAGGTACTTGCTTACATAACAAACAGCTCTGGAATACACATTGTGTCTACATGTATACAGATCACCTCGAAAAATGACTTGCCTCTCATATATCGGAAAGTTAACAGGGCATTCTCTCAGAATATTGTGTTGCATTTTTGGCGCGGAAAAATCACATTAAGAACTGTGATTGTTGTAAATCTCGTCAGCTTCGTCTCATCAATCGGGAAAGGCCGAAGCTCTGCAGTTGCATCGATAGCATGTGGCGATATATCATGATCCATGTCAGTCTTCCATCACATGCAAGGGTGGATACAACAACGTGGTCCATATGGTCACGATTTGGTGATTAATAATCAGCCTATAGGTACTTGGCCTCGCAGGGCCAGGCGCCAGAACTGCTCTGACATAGAAGAAATTGATTCCGAGAACCTCGTACGATATAGATCTGGATTCCAAGTGCATTAAATTGTCTTATGTGAAAGCCTTTTTCATAAGTGACGGTCTGACTTTTGCATCATTCAGACCCAAATTAATAACAGTTATGGATAAGTTAACTAGTTGCTCCATGGGGTTAGTCTTGAGTGTACGCCTCTGCACGCTTAAGCTTGATAAGTATACTACTGGTCTAGCTAATGAGCCAGATTGAGTCGTATTCTGTAATAATCGATTATCTGCACATGCATGGTCATATTGAATATATCAGCGTTGGTGTATGAGTGCCTACCCTGAGCTCTATCGATCCGCCTGTAATGAGTTGATCCAGACAAAGTATTTTACGAGGTACCTAGGTGATACGCGGTGCGGGCATAACTGTTATGCAAAATCTTAAAGTGCCCTGGTCTCACGGCTAGGCTTATAAAAAGTTCGGCAGATATACTCAAGAGGAAAAACCACAAGACATCACATATCTACAGAATCCCTGGTATTACCGACCCGCGACCAGCTTTGTGATAAGTTTGCCGGTATTTTCACTGAGTAATAACAAATCAGTCGAGTTAGCCAACTGCCTTCAGACTTCCCAATGCATATATGTGTTCAATCAGCTGGACCCGGGATCTGGAAGATATATCAACATACCCGCGCAGTAGCTTCTGCATTCCCTTCGGCACATCCTCGACCTTTGCGTCCCACACCTGCTTGACCAGTTTGACCTTCCCCTCCTGCGCCCAAAGTCCGAGATCTCCCAGAGCTTTCGCGAACTGCTCTGCAAATTGGAAGACGATGAAGCCCTCAATTCGGATCTTATGGCAAATCTACAGAGGGCACAACATTAGTGTAAATTCACACTGCAAGATCAGAAATCTCACATACTATCTGCATCCAAGAGCCTCGTGATATATCACCCTTTTTATCATACTCATCATAATAACTAATGGCGCCAGAGATAACCACTCTCCCAAAATCCTTCATCCGCATGAGTGCTAAATCGGTAACCTCACCAGCAGTATTATCCATGAACACATCGATGTCATCCGGCGTTGCGGCCTCAAAGTCCTGCTTAAATGTTGGGGACTTGTAGTTCAGCGCGACGTCGCATCCAAATTCTTTCGTCAGCCGCTCGCACTTGGCATCGGATCCAGCGACGCCCACGACGTGTTTAATGCCCAGTATATTCTTAGCGATCTGGCAGGTAATTGAGCCCGTAGAGCCTGCGGCGCTGCTGACAACGATAGTCTGATCCTTGGGAGTTACAGCACCGACGTTCATGAGACCAAAATATGCTGCCAGCCCCTGTATATCGGTTGGTTGAGATCATGTTGATGATATACGCTCCCGTGAGTAGTCGATATGAATACGGAACTAGACGTAGTCGACTGGGGGACTTACGCTGATACCAAGGGTGATGATATCCGTCGGGTCTCCTGGCACTTTCATAACAATGGAGCCGACGGGCAGGATGCAATAATCCGCCCAGAAAATATTACCAAAGACCTGGTCACCCTTTTGATATTCTGGGTTCCTTGACTCGACTATCTCGCTGACGCCAAAAGCCTCCATTGGCTCACCGTCTCTGATTGGCTATGGCATCGAGGGTAGATGTCAGTATACATGCGTGTATAAACAATACCAATTACTTGAGTAATCATCGTCTCGGCTGGTGTATCGTCTGGTGTTTTTTGGATATCATACCGGCCTGTAGAGCCTTCTTTCGATATTCTTCTTATGAATCCATGCTCGTTGCGCAGGATCATTCGAAATGTATGTTATCTTGGCAATGACTTCTCCCTCTTTGAGGTCGCCGACATTCAGTTGCTTCGTGACCAATTCGAAAGTCTTGTCGATATCCAAGTGATCGCCGGTCTGCTCTTTGACCATCCATTGCTTTGCAGTGTACGACATCCTGGCCCTAGCTGTTGAGTAACCGTAGTTATATATCTATGCCCAATTGAGACTGGTCACAGTGTAGCTCTAGCAACACGGTAAGATATCTATGTGAAGCTAACTACTCTGGCTTCTGCGTACTTGTTAAATTAGCTGTAGAGGAGGCTATGGTACCAATACAATGAGTACATGAAAGGGAAAGACTCAATGGCGCGCCAGGTATCCAATATTTATACTCGATTGGCGGTTTACTTGGCCTCGCAAACCAGGCATCTAGACCGCGAGTCATGCAGCCTACTAGTATACTTTACGAGACTACATCTACTCGGTATCCACAAGAAGCCCATCCTCTAGAAATGCCGAACCAGCATACCGACATCGGCGTTCACATAAATCTACGGACATATCCAACCGCTATAATGCAAAGAGCAATTAAGGTTTTGATCAACTATTACAACCCCGCTTTGTTTCGTCTGAAATAAGTCAATTGGCCAAGCTTAGTATACACATATATCCGGATATCCGTAGAGGGAATATCTGCAGAATAATTCTTACGATAGGCTCCGAAAAGCTAGGTCAATTGTGCGAATAGTGTTGCTGTTGTGGTTCGACATGCTCAAGCTGGACTGGTATACCTTCGGAGACGCTGCCAGATAGGACTGCGCCCGTTGATCAGAGCTACTATGAGACTAGGTCAGGTTGCGGGTCCACAGTGTGGATATCAATGCGTTGCGGGTGGGTCATGAAACGTTCCTGATATGTCAAAATGCCAACTTGGGTAGTTGCTAGCGTAGTTGCTACATCTGTCTGTAGCTACACGGATTTCGGTTAAGGATAAAGTTTAACCAGGCACTAGCATATTGAGATCAATTCTTGATTGTTATTTGAGCTATAGGTACTTGCAAGCTGATCAATTGAGCTGCATGTTAGCTTGTTGGACTGTACATGCATGTACGGAGCTTGTTGATACAGAGCTAGAGATACCACGCGCAAAAGGCCAATGTTCCCAAGATATATTATACGAGGTATAATATATTAGAGCCTAGAGAATTTAAAGCCGGATACGGGTGGATGCCACAGTGGTATGCATATATGTTTCTTCGCCCTTTTACGGACCGGTTCACGGGACATGAAAAGTGTAGTCTCGGTGCCAGACCCGTCCAGTTGCCAATATGGACAAAGCGTATTGGGGAGTGGCGAAATATTCCCAAGATGGCCTATGTATATTTATGGCGTGCATGGCAAAGTTATCCCGAATCGACGCCCGCAGACGGAGTCCGAACTTGTTTCGTCGACTAGATACAGCTAGACCCGGACTTCGAAGCTTCATGTATGTGGCACTAGAGTCGGCCGACTCTGGTATGAGACTAGTACACGGTGCGGTTATGCCTATGAACCGGCTATAGCGCTGTAAGCTTATCCGTATGCTATAGTGGTATTTGCAAATGCCGATTCTATCCTCGCTGGTCTTTATGTTTACCTAACGGGATCTGCGATAACGAAACCCATCTGGCAAGCGCGGCTCTAGTCAGAACGAGATTGATAGTGGAATAGCGTGTGCAGAATTGATAAATCTTGATACCTGCTAGCATGCGAGGTGTAAGGCTGCCAGCTGCTCCCACGTAGCCTCGAAGCCAGGCGATGAAGGGGCAGGGCAACGTAGCTCCCACGTACAATTTGGCTGCAAGACCAGGCTCTTCCTGCTACTGACGTACCGTATTGATTGCATTACATCCATTCGTATCTTACGTAATATCGACTATAACTTTCGGCGACATATCTAGATCTATGCAAAGCCCCTCAATAAAACTCTCCCTCTTTCCTCCATGATCATCGAAAAAAAAAAAAACTCAAAAATAGCAAGGCTCCAGGGGAAATTAATTCTAGAATATTCTCGATTTGCGTACGCACGCGAGGTGGTTTCGCAAGCTAGACCGCACGTTAGCTAAATACTCTCTGTTATATAAGCATTTTACCCTAAAATAAAGAAATCAATTGTTTATAAAACACGTAGATCATGATTATAAATGAATATAATAACGGTCTAGATTCAAGATAGATAACCAGCTGAATCTTATATTATACGTGCACATCGGGTATCTCCCAAGATTGCTTACAAGACCAGTAAATATGGACTTGACTTACCAACTCAACATCCGATGAATTGTTGCATTTTGTTTGCACAACAAATTAATAATGTCTACAGCCGCCACGAGCCTCACTCACTGTAACACAAAGCATAACGTCTGATCCAGCGACCGAAAGTTAATCAACATAGAGGTATCTCATTATAAGAAAGAAACGAAAGTATAATATGATATGATACATGCATCTCTGTAACCCTCATAATCTTCCTATCGAATTAAACAACAATCGGACGAACGAAAACAGACATTTTAGGAATCTGAAAACAACCGACGCGCAACTCCAGTTTTAATATAGTAATCAATGTAGTTGAAAAAAAAGCCTCAACCAGAACAACGGAAAGAAAAGAAAGCTCCGATCAGCAAATTCGGAATATAAGAGAGAAAAGTGATACCAGAGCGCACGCAAACGCACAGAAAAGAAAGAACCGACACATAGTCGACGTATCGGGTTCAATACCCAAAGACCTAAGCATTAGCAACAACAATAATAGACATCCAAAATACCGCCTTCTCAATCGCCTCCTTCCCCGGCCGATCATTCCGCAACATATCGCAGATAATCTCAACCACATTCTCCCGACCAACAGTCAGATTCAGATCCCAATAGTGCAGAATCCCATGCTTATTGTCCGGCGACACGTGCGGCGGGACGTAGCTGTTGCCATGCTTAACCCAGATGCCGTATCCTTTCTTCGTGGCGGCGATGGTCGGGTGCAGACGGGGCTCGATGCGGATGAATGCTTGTCGCGCGCCGATGGTGAAGATGCTGTTGCTGCGGAAGGTGGTTTCTTCGGGCTCGATGTAGGCTGACCAATGGGCTTTGCACCCCGCGCGGGTGGAGATGCGGACGCCTTTGATCGGCGAGTCATCGATGGCTGCGGGGGGATGATGGTGGTGAGTTTGTGGTGGTGGAGGGGGAGAAGGGGAGAGGGGACTTACAGGTTCCGGGCCGGCGGCGGATGGAGTAACCGGATATCAGCGAGGGCTGGGTGAGCATGCCGTCCTTACCAACGGGCCCGCCGAGCGTGAATTCGGAATACTCTGGAACCTTGGGCATAGGGGCGACTGGAGCAGAGGGTGTAGCAGAGGAGGCGGAGGCGGCGGCGTTGGAAGACTGGCGGCTGAGCTGCGGTGTGGGGATTCCCATCGAGGCACTCTGAATCATGGGCGAAATGGAGGAAGTGTTTCTGGCACTGGCGGAGCTGGCGACGTTAGGGTGAGGTGAGTAGGGGGGTTTGAAGGTGATGCGGGATGGTGCTTGCTGCTCTGGGATGACGGGAGGCGACTGAGCGGTGCTCATGGCGGCTGGTGTAGATACTGCAGTTGTATGTCTCGAGGTGTCCGTGGCGGAGGCGGCGGGGCTATCGGCCTTCTTCTGCCCGTTCATCTTGAGGAGGATGCGGGGGGTTGATTCGATGCCGTTGGTCATGACTACGTCTTCTGATTTCACCTCTTTGTCGGATTTGCGGTTCTCGGGGGGTAGAGTCCGTGCTGGCAGACCAAGCTTCTTTCTCTCTTCTGGTAGACGTTTCAGGAAGAATTTCTGCAGGGAGTAGGGTATGTTAGCCCTTGACGTCCGTGGGGAGGAAGCGTCTAGACAAATTCAAGAATGAATAACACGCACCTCAAGGATCTTTGCATCTTGCATAACCTCGCTTTCAGGCTCATTGTATTCGGCAGCATTGTCCAACATTAGCCAGAGATCATCTTCAAAGTTGTCAACTATCGACTCCAGCGGCCACTCTTTCGACTTGAGCTTCTTTTCGATCACGGATATCGCCATCGGCCGCTTGATCAGTTTGTAGTAATCCGGGTACTTCTTCTTCGACACCATCACACGGAACAGGTCTCCTGCGTAATGTTCTCCCCTGCAGATCGATGATGTGTTAGCGAACGAGTACTAACTAAATTGTGCCGAGGACAGGTCCCGCAGCTTACCCCGAGTCCTTAAGGTTGTTCAGGGCGTAATCGAGGACACCGAGCATAGCGTCTCTGATCTCGTCGTATCGAGCCTGCGAGGCTTCGTCGGACTTTTGACCGTTGCCATTGGCGCTGGCTTTGAGCTTTTCGTTGCGGGCGCTGGCGAACTCTTCAACCATAGTCTTGATTCTTGTCGCGTACTGGGCGATCAGGGAATTCGACTTGTTGAAGGTGTGGGCATTGGTCTCCATCAACGTGAAGTCGGCGAGCATGTCGTCGACGGACTTGTACGAGTCGAGCCTGGACTGTCGTGGGCACCAACACATGGAGGTTAGTCAAAGTGGTCCCCGCGAAAAAGGTGATCCCGGAGAGGGCCGGATAGTACTGACCTCGATGGTGTCCAGCGCGACGGGGTTTTTGATAATCTGGTGATAACCGGGGAGGTCATCCTGGAGCCGGCAACGCAGGGCAAGGGTCTGTCAGCGGCTGGAACTCGATTCGGAGGCTCGGAAGCGGGTAGCTGCATGTCGGCCCGCCGGATAGAAGCGACAGGGTCGCGATATCAGAATGGTTTCCGCGGTTGCTTGCTTACCTTGGTGGGTACGGTCTGGAAGTCTGCGGCGATGAGCTGTCCTCTGGTGGCACGTCCATGGCACGTTAGCATCGAGGATTGCTGGCGTCATTCTTGAGACTCTCTCTCGCACGTTATCTCGCGGGTCTGTCTCGCCCTTGGATGCCCTTTTTCTTCAACCTTTCCGAAACAGATTGGTTGCCAATGTTTCCATCCATCCACAAACCCGCTGAACGTGCTTTTGCGTGTCTGAGCTGAGCTACGGGGAGCAAACCCACCTTCTCGAGTCCTTTGCCTCATTTATCTGCCTCAGGGCTGTTCTGCCAAACTCTGCGATCGACTGGCCGTCGCTGAACTCGAGCGACACGGGCTGCAACGGTTTACGACACACGCACGCACACGACGAGGTCAGCTTTCCGGGGAAACGATGATGGATCCGGATGGGACGGGACCAGGGAAGGACGGAGGGAAGCTCGAAGGCCGGGCTTACAGTTGATGTTTGACGTCGTCTCTTGGAGGAATCGCTCTCTTTAGCTGGAGAGCCCGACTGCTCCTTACGTTTGGGCCTCCCCATCGTTCGGCTACCGCTTTTCGCGCCCAACAACGATCGAAGCCGAGTCGAGAAAGCTCGAAAACAAGGACCGGGTCGCAGGGTCGGACAGGCTGACAACGAACGGCCGACGGGGAAGGAAGCGCGAATGGATCGATGGCAGGTGGGATGGCGTCCGGGCGAGGTGGAGTGCGGGTATCCTCCGAAGTGCGAAGTTGGGGTTCAGGGATGCTTTTTTTTCGCCCGAGGATTTTTGTGCAAACGCGATCAGAGTGGGAGAGGAGGAGTACGTGGAGTGGGCGATGGAGGGCGAATTGCCGGGCGACGGGTGGTCGTGGAGGGATGGCGTGTCTGGCGGGAGGAGTGTCGATGGCGGGCTGGTTGGCGGGATGAGGAAGCGCGACCGGGTGGTTGTCGATGGCTGCTGGCTGGCGGGCGGGCGGGCGAGGTGATACGCGGGAATTGGGGGGCGACACCAAAATATAATGCTGCAATGCACCCGCTGCCACGGGCCGGGCGCAATTGGCAGGCACGCGAGAAGGACGCTAGTCCTAGAGACGGGGACACGGGCTTTGTATGATCTGGGCACTACGATCTCACCCGTCTTTGTCTACAGACGGCGTCTACGGATGTCGCGGTGTCTTGACTATCTCTTCGAGAGAGGCGGCTTTGACGGGGGGCTGTTTTTGAGGGCGGCGACGGCAGCTTTCTCGTTTGTCGTTTCCCGTTTCTCGGCCGTTTGATTGTGCCTGCTGCAAGGTACATCTTTCTCGGCGCCAGCTCCAACGACCGCGTCAAACACCACACTCCAACGCTATCACGACGGGCCACCGTCTTCTTCGTGAGACTGCTGAGGGCAGCATTATCAATCGATATCATAGGTACTTATACAATCAGACTCTCACTCTAGCTGCCTGCATACACAGAATAACGTCATATCAAGCTCGATGGCCGTCTCGACATATGGATGACCGATTGATGTGATGTGATATAGTGCAATATTTGTGTGTTGTTGTTTGTCTGCGGCTTGTTGTTTGGCCAAGCCACACCAAACGCACTGGCCGCACGCCCGCCGCAGCGTCTTTCACCACCAAATTTTGCCTCGCTTCAGGCAGCTGGGCGTTGATTTTGATTGACCGATTTGACTGATTTGATACTACGCTGCCGTTATAGCCTGCAGCTGTCCCGCTCAACGGCACCTCCCTTCCATCTCATCGCATCCTTCCCACGCACCCTGAAAAGATATCAAAAGATATCACGTCACCAAAGAACGGCTTCATCGCCCCGGATAGTTCAGTCCTGTCTCCGTCTCTGCTGCTGCTGCTATCCGCCCTGTCCTCGCCATCCGTTCGTCCCTCCTTTCAAAGATCTCTCGAGCTCTAGCTCGGAGTCGTCCGTGTAACTACCACCTTTGTCCTCCCCGCTGTCTACTGCTACCCACCCGCCCCAAGTCAAGCAAAGCTATCAACGTTCTAACAGCATTCACTCTCCAGCACTTTCCAGCCAATCAACCGCCGTTTCTTCTCACCCACCGCTCGCTCGCTCGAAACGATGTCTCGTTCGCAGAACTCTCGCATGGTCCAAAGGCCGCGCCTGTTGACCAACTCGGAACGGCAGAAGCTCGACGAATTCATCCCGGATATCAACTATTCTTCCCGGTACGCGTAGCCAGCTTCCGGGAATATATATGCGCCAGTCCCCGTCCACATAGAAGCTTCATTCGACTGACGATAATAATTTCTATTTTCAAACAGCTACTCGGACAGCAAGTACGAGTACCGGTACGCTGCTCCGAGCTTCCCTCCCGTCCTAGCTTGCTTATCATCGGCCTGCTAAGATGGTGTACCTACTATAGTCATGTTATGCTCCCGAAGGCGATGCTCGACTACATCCCCGACGACTACAAGGATTCCAACGGGTTGCTGAAGATTCTTCTGGAGGACGAATGGCGCGGGCTCGGGATCACGCAGGTACGGTTGACAACAGACAGGGGACAAACCTGGGGTGGAAGGCTGTGGAACGTTCCGCTGAAAACAAGGCTAACATGCTGGCACGAAATAGTCGCTCGGGTGGGAACATTACGAAGTCCACGCGCCGGAACCGCATATCCTTCTCTTCAAGTGAGTTTTTTTTCCCTCCCCATCGGAGGGCTGGCGTCCTCGAGACTACGGGCCAGGGCAAGTTGAGATGAGGTGGACTGACACGATGCGAACGAGTCTAGACGCCCGAAGAACTATGGTCAACCAGCTGCAAACTGAATTTTTCCCTTCCTCGATGTCCTTGTGCAATAGTCGCGTATAAACACAGTCCCTGCGATCAGCTACAAGATAGAGAGCTCCTCCCTTCGATGCGTGCATGCCGGCGCCGGCGGATAATGATTCGGTAATACGGGAGGAGAGAAAGATGTACAAAGGGTCCCCTCTCGACAGGTCGTTAGACTCGTCGGGGGAAGCCCTAAGAATTTTATTCAAGAGCCCGAAAGAAGCAAGAGACCGGAAGCGTAATGAAAAAAAACACTCTCCCCATACCATCTCAAAAAGCGAGCAAAGGCGAAACATATTCCCCCCCATTTTCAGGCGTCCCTAGGAGTTTATTTGGATTTCGCAGTTTGTGCCCCTTCAATTATTGCTCAGTTCCGTCGTCTAGTTCTTCTTTTTCCCTTTTTTTTTTTTTTTTTGTCGGTTTCAATTAAAGTTCACACGTGTGCACTCGAGCTTAGTATACTGTACTGTCCGTCTTTCTGTATTCTGTCATCATCATTATCACGGGCATCGTTATTATTCCCGTCCGAGCATTGCAGCTGAGCATCGGATCATAGCCAAAGAAGTCTCTGCCTAGGGTCCTCAGATCTCCCCCGCTTGTCCCCTTGTAGACGCGTCCCTTCCCCACCACTACGTAGACGTAGACGTGTGCACTGCTGTAACTCTGTGACTAATACACCAAGACGCACTCGCTCGCTCTTATCGCGATAAGTCGCGGGAAATGCCGCGGCATTGGCCAAAGTTGCCCGATCCAGCCTAGCCGGGCACGAGTTTCCCTTCCCGGCAGTTTTTGGCGGCCGCTGCACGCAAAATTACGCCCTGGAAAGATCCGCCGCCGCTCCACCGTGCCGAAAGTCTTTCTCTTCTCCTTCTTTCCTCTCCGCCCCCATCACCCCATCACATCATCACCGCTATCACCGCCGACCCTCCTGCTACCCGGCCTGGTCTCCGGTCTCGGATTTCGCTTCTCCTCCCAAAGGCTTCAGTCCCTTTCTCGCCCGGTTTCTCTGCGTACCTCTCATCTTGCTTCATTCGCTCTGACTTGTGGTGTCGTCCGGGAACGGCTCCTCGCGACACACACGCGCCGACGCTCCGTCGTTTTTTTTATCCTTCAAACACCCCTCTTCTTCTCTCATTTCGTGTCCTCTGCCACTCCCTCTTTTTCTCCACGCTCACTCGTGCTCTCCACGTTGCGTGAATAGCGAGGAGCACGTTCTCCTTCGCCGAAATCTCTCATTCTCACACTCCGGACCTTCTCGTCACCATGTCGGGGAAAGAGGGCTGGCACCCGGCCGACCAACGGGACCAACCTCCCACCGGTGCGCATCTTCCACCTTCGCAGCCCGGTAGACAGTCTCCTGGCGCCATGCACCGATATCCGTAAGTCGTTCCCTCTCTCGATCTTGATGTTTCATACCGCCTGAGAACATTGTTGGCTAACCGTTGCTGTAAACCTGTAGACCGCCTAGCAACCAAGGTACGACTCGTACTCCCTCTCGCTCTATCTCCGTTCCCCCAGACTTCCTCATCGGCAGCCCCCCACCGGACATACTCCATTCCCACTTTCGCACCACGAGCTGCCCTATCGAGTCCAGCTATCACGTTTGAACGTTCGGACTGGCTGGGGCGCCGCTTTCTCCCTGTCGAATAATGTCGCTAACTTGCCGTGATGTACCGTCCAGGCAGCTTCTATCCTTCAGGTCCTCCGCCCGCTTCTCAGCAAACCCCACAAGGCCAACAGCAAGGCCCGCTGCCTCACCTACCCGGACTCGCGTCGGGACAGTCGCCATATCCATTACCTTCACTACAGGGGAATCCCCCTCCGCTACAGCAACAGGGCCCTCCTCACGGCCACATAATGGACCGCCCTCAACACGAAACAAGACCGCCTCACAGCCAGATCCCCCAACTGGCCAGTCCGCCCGTCGCAATGGGTCAGCAGCAACAGCAGCAACCCGCCCCGGGCCACATGTTCTCCTCTTCGAATCCGCCTGGGCCAATCCAGCAGCCGCCTCCGGGTCCGCCCCCCCAGGAGAGACTGGCAGGGATGCCCACGAACCCGTCTCAACCTCTCCCCGGAATGTCCTCTCATCCCCTCCAGGCCCTAACGCAGCTTCCACCACAAGGCGGCCCTCCTCCATCCCAATCCCACCAGGACGCCGTCGCGAGTATCGTTAATGCCCCCACATCCGGCCTGGTCAACGTCCAGATGAGCGGCCCTCCCGGAATGCCAGCGTCCTATCGACCACTGAACGTTAAGGACGCTCTGTCGTATTTAGACCAGGTCAAAGTCCAGTTCGCTGATCATCCGGACGTCTATAACCGTTTTCTCGACATCATGAAGGACTTCAAGAGCCAAGCGTACGTGCTTCCCGGAAAGGTTCGCTAAACTGCTCACAATCGCGCTAACTTGGCTTGTCTTGTCTTAGCATCGATACCCCCGGCGTGATCGAGCGCGTCTCCACACTCTTCGCAGGTCACCCGAACCTCATCCAGGGATTCAATACGTTTCTACCCCCGGGCTACAGGATCGAGTGCTCCAGCGACCCTTCCGACCCTCATTCTATTCGCGTTACAACCCCGCAGGGAACCACAACAGCAACCTCGGGACACCCTCCACACCTCGTGTCGCAACCATCGATGGCTCCCGCATCCATGCCTCTCACGGGCTCTAATGGAAACTGGAGACCTCAAGATGCATGGGCCGACTCGGGCCGATTCCGTTTTGAAGGTGGTGAAGCGCCGAGCTCGCAAGAGCAGCCTTCACGTGAGCACATAAGAGCGGCTCAGGTTCAAGGTCGCCCGGGACACCCTAATCCAAATCAACCCGGCCACTTGCAACAACCTCAACCTTTACAACCTGCCCTCGGACAACCATCAGCATCAGAAACAGTCAATCAACTTCAGAACGCAGCAGCCGCAGCCAACGGGATCGGCTCCATCGCACAAGGCCCAATGCGACAGGCACCGCCTGCCGGGCCTATGGGCCACCAGTCTCAGAACAGCCCCTTGACTCCTGGTCCTGACTCCAAGCGCGGCCCTGTCGAATTCAATCACGCTATAAGTTACGTGAACAAAATTAAGGTGAATAACCCCTCGCGTTTGTGGATACCATGGATCTTACTAACCTTTTGGTCTTTTTTTTTCTCGATCTAGACTCGGTTCTCTTCTCAGCCGGAGATTTACAAAAATTTCTTGGAAATTTTGCAAACGTACCAGCGAGAGTCCAAACCGATCCAGGAAGTTTACAGTCAGGTGACACAACTTTTTAATGCTGCGCCGGACCTCCTTGAAGACTTCAAACAATTTTTGCCCGAGAGCGCCGCCCAAGCTCGTCAGAAGCCAGATGAGCATCTAAGAGATGTCGTAAGTCGCCTAACACCCTACCCTCACAGCGTCGGATCCGACTGACTAGCTGTCCACACAGAACGGGATGGGTGGCCCCGGGTCTATCGCGAGAGGACCACCTCCACAAGGCCATTTCGCTCCTCCGCTCGCCGCTCCCAAGGACACTGGAAAGCGCAAGAGAACAACTCAGCCCGTCTTATCGAGTTCCCGAGACTCTGGCGTCGCTCCTCTACAGAGCAACCCTCTCAATGATCTGAACCCCGCCTCCGGGTCGCGTGGCCCCGCTGCGAATAAAGTAAATTCCACCACAACGTCCCCATCCTCTGACTAGCTTTCGATTAGGAAGACCCTGCCTCGAGCGATAGCTAAAGTAACATATTTTATCCTTAGCGGCCGAAAATAATGCATAAGGCTATTCCCGATGCGCCCGTATCTCCCACACTCATTCCTGCGAATCCCTCCCCGCTTGTCCCCGCCGATCCGGTTGGTGCGACGAGTGAGGAGATTGCTTTCTTTGATCGAGTTCGTAAATACATTGGTAATAAGCAAACCTACAACGAATTCTTGAAGCTTCTCAACCTGTTCAGCCAAGACCTTATGGATAAGTCGCTGCTTGTGTCAACTCTTGAGAGTTTCCTGGGGACAAACCCGGAGCTGTTCAACTGGATCAAGCGCTTCCTTGGCATCGGTGAGAAGAATGACGACGCTATTCAAAATGCTCTTAAGAAGAGCAGCAAAGTTCGGCTTAACGTTTGCAGGGCATTAGGACCTAGCTATCGCCTTCTGCCCAAGCTTGTGAGTATACCCACTGATGCGAGAACTTCTACCCGATACCATATGCTAACACCCACTCTAGGAAGCTAACAAGCCGTGTAGCGGGAGAGATGATATGTGTCGGGAGGTGTTGAATGACGAGTGGGCATCGCATCCGACTTGGGCCAGCGAAGATAGCGGCTTCGTCGGGCACAAGAAGAATCAATACGAGGAGATGCTTCACCGTGTTGAGGAAGAGAGACATGACTACGATTTCCACATTGAGTGTAACTCTCGGACGATTCAGCTCCTTGAACCCATCGCTCAGAGAATCGCCAGCATGAGTCCCGACGAGCAGGCCAATTTCCGACTGAACCCAGGACTTGGCGGCCAGAGCAGGACCATCTATCAGAGGGCCATCAAGAAAGTTTACAAGGACGATGGTCTGGAGGTGATCAGACTTCTGCACGATAGGCCTGCCAGCGCTGTCCCAATAATTTTGAGACGCCTGAAAATGAAGGACGAAGAGTGGCGATTCGCTCAGGTATGTTTCACTGTTATCTTGAGGGATGTTATGCCGAGGCTAATATATATGTTGTAAACAGCGAGAGTGGAACAAGGTTTGGAGAGAGCAAACGGGCAAGATCTTCTACAAGAGCTTGGACCACCAAGGAAACACATTCAAACAGAACGACAAGCGGATGACGACCAACCGTCACTTCATTAGCGAAATCGATGGTCTTTACAAGGCCGCTGATTCCAATGCAGCTGACAAGTCGTACCATCTCAAGTTCGGCTTTCCTGACCTCAGCGTGCTGCTGGATGTCTGCCGTCTCCTCGCTACACAGCTTGATAGAGATGGGGCCTATTCGCACTCTGATCGCGTCAAGATTGCCAATTTCATCCAGGACTTCATTCCGAGATTCTTTGGTGTTCGCAAAGAGGATGTCGAGAACGCGATGGGCAATGCGTCGCGCAAGTCGCCTGATGACGATATGGACACTGATAACGCGGAATCCACCTCTGGACGAACGGGCCGGAAGAAGACTGAGCAGAATCTGCGACAGGACGTTTTGAGGCGTGCGAAGGCCGGAAAGGCCCACAAGATCGATGGGACCGGTAGCAACGGAACGACTCCTGAGCCTTCGAACGACGACGACCATACCGATGGCGATCCTATGGACGTGGAGCCCGCCCCGCCGAACCCGCCCACCACCTGGATAAACCCCACTGGATCCCGCCAGACGAACGGAGGAGACCTGCCTGGCGCTGCGTCGGGTACGGATGCTCGCGATATCGTTGTGTCGGAACTGAAGGAACGGAGCGCGTACAATCTTTTTGCGAATAGCGGCATCTATTGCTTCATCCGGCTTCTGCAGGTAGTCTACCAACGGCTACTGGACGTGAAGAACTGCGAAGAAGAAGCCAAGGCGACGCTTGTCCGACGGAAGAACAACACCACTGCCCGTAAGCTGGGTTTGATCCCTCAGATGTACGACGACTTTTTCTCGGTTACGGATAAGTCCGTTTACTACCATCAAGTCCTCGAGCACTGCGAGCGGCTCATCCTGAGCAGCATTGAGAGCAGTGTTTTCGAGGACGGGATGCGATCCGTTTACATACAGAAGGGGTGGCAATTGTACACGATTGATAAGCACATCGCGACGCTGAACAAGATGATTCAAACGTTCTGCAGCGAGAACCGGGACAATTGCAGTGAGATATTCAACTTGTATGCGAAGGATCGGGCGACGGATAAGACGAACTTTCAGCTGCAGATGTCGTACCGGCGGGAGGTTGAGGCGTACATTGGCCGTGAGGAGCCAACGTACCGCATCGAATGGGTTAGTCTCCGCCTTGCCGTTCTTTACTCGCATTACAGTACTAACGTTTTTTTAGAACACCGAGACGAAAGATCTGGCTATTCAGTTACTGTTCCGCGTGGACCCAACGCACACTGCCAAGCTTACGCGCGACGAAAAATGGTCATACTACGTGGATGCTTTCATAATGTCACAGCCCACGGAAGGTGTGCCTGCGCCAGCCCGCCCGCCGTTCCTGGTCCGCAACCTACCGTCACAGGAAGTGATGGACTCTTTCTCCGCGCGCGACTGTCAGCTTGGCGGGGTGTATAGCTGGAAGAAGCCGATCGTGCAGGAGGGCCTCGAATTGAAGATATGCGTGAACAGTTATAAGTTATTTTTCACGCCGGGGTCGACGGATGCGATGATATTGAGCGGTGAGCAGCGGGCGAAGAATGCTGAGGCGGAGAAGCGGGCGAGTGCGCGTCGGAAGAAGATTTTTATGAGCGAGTTTGTGAATAATGAGAAGAGGATTAAGGATGCGGCGCCGGAGGATCGGGTGCTTGGGTATGGTGGGGTTGAGGGGTTGTGGAAGCCGTGATTCTGTGTGGACATGTGGTGGAGCTGTAGGTATCGTATCTGTTTTTGTGGTTGACGGTTGTTCTGTTTATTATATTAGATGATCGGTGTGTTTTTTCCGGCGGTTGTGCCGGCCGATATCTACCTTTTTTTTTTTTTTCTATTGTTTTTTTCTTTCTTTTTGAAGTGCGTGTTAACTGTATATTTGTGGAGGTTTTGTGGGTATTGTATCGTTGCGTGTTTTTTTGTAGCTATAGGTTGATGCATGGTATATGAGATAGAATCAATGGTGGTTTGATCAAAGACAGTGAATGCTCAATATTTAGATACTGTACGTGGGTGAGTCTTACACTGTAACTGCTTTGTAGCATGTATACATGTAGTTGCGGTGTACTATTTTGGTGTTCTGATTGCTTTTCCGGATATAACAGACGACATCGCCATTATACTTACTACCGTCTCTTTCGAAATCTCGTAAGCTGGGTAAACTGTGCGTCGCCATCGCCATCGCGACAATTTGAGGCCGGCGGGTCACCTAGTATCACAGTCTCATAGGCTATAGGGGGGTGCATGTATATTTGGTTAACGTTAACGTTGAACGACAAATATATTGATATATAACTCAAGACAAAAATCTATGAACTGAACGCTACGCGTGCACACCTAGTAGCTCGGGCGAGTATATATCATGGCGCTAGTGGAATCATTTTGACATTGAGCTGTCTAGCTATAGTTTATTCGGACCCTATGGCAAAAGCCTGGGTAGGAAAGGCAGGCGGTGAGGCATAGAACGACATCACTACAAACGAAGAAGAGCAAAGGACGAATCGATGTGCATGATCAACCGCAGTTAAGAGGGGCTTTCGGATCGAAAGGGGGACAAGGCCTAGGCATACGAGCAGCCTCATCCGGCGGAGGCCCCCATTTTTTAGCTTGTTCCAAGCAATCCGAATAATCGATATCCGCGCCGCTTCCCGGATCACTCGGTATCGTCGGCCGCTCCGCCGCCAGAGGATCTTGACACCGCCCACCCCCAAGACCGAGCACTAATATATCCGCGAGAAACGTCGACCCGGCACTTACCTCTGAGATGGCCTTGCAAAAGTCGTAAGCGATAGCAGCTACCCGCTGTTTCTGGTATTCGCATTTCGCAGCACGCCATTTCAACTGCTCGTTGCAGGAGCAGAATCCTGGCTCGCGGGCGAAATTTATGGGCCACCAGTGGCGCGGAGAGGGCATCGGAAGGACGAGGTAGGAGTGGTTGGAGGTGGATTCGAACTGGCTGGGTGCGCAGCCCCATAGTGCTTGACGTATGTTTGTGATCGAGTTGGCTCGCAGCTCTGGCACCAGCATTGACTTGAATGTGTTTTGTGGACAGGCGGGCGGCTCTACGATTGTGATGTTTCGTTTGCTGGTAATTTGTCTCGCGGTAATGGGGAACATGTATTCATCTCTGGTAGTGAGCACTTGGAGGTTAGCATGCACGCTGGCGGTGATGTTGATGTTTCCGGTGCTGGGTGAACATATATACCGTTCGTGGGGTTCGATTCTAAACCCGCCACCTCCTCGGGGGTCGATTGGATTCTGGCATGGCCCAAGGGTGATCACGCCGTTGGCGATATGGCCGTCCTTCGCTATGCTCGTTTGAAGGCCTGTATTACCGACGTCGAAATAGGCGCAGCGGCCAGTCGCATTGTTCTTGAGACCGGCCCCGTCGTACCTGACGCTGCTAAGGCGCGGGCTGCCCTTGGGTATTGCTCTGATATATGCTGTGCCGTTTGAACTCGGGTTAGTTGGCCGTACGGTAGCTAGTACTAGCGCTGCCAGGATCGTGAGTTATATACCACCAATGTTATTACCAAAATGAAACGCCCTCGTCGAAAGGTTGGCGCTGGCTATATAGTCGAATTGAATTTTTTCATGTCCGTGCAGTTGCACGGAGTGCGTTGCAGGTGTGGATGTTGTATTTTGAATGGGATTATATAGCCTACAGGAGGCGCTTTCATGGCCAACGATATGCATATATGGCACGGCTATCGATGGATCAATTGAATGTCTCATTTCGATAAGAATTTGGCTTGCTAATGTCATGTGAATAGAGGCTTTGTTAAGTTATATGCTACAAACGATCCGCCAGATGGAGGTAAGATAGCGCTCGTCTCGCTGACTCCAATTAACAGTCACGACTTGACATTTTAGCCACTTGGTGTTCAATCGGGTACCAAGTATCGGGTGCCACTAGCTTGTTGGAGGCACCCTCTCTCAGACTCGATCCCGAATCCGGGGCATCATGCAAGGGAAAATCCTGTTCGCGGGGATACAATTCAGATAACGGCCGGCCGTTAGGACAGCGGAGACATGACAACAGTTGCACAATCAAGTGTATCCTTTATATCCAAAGGAGATCAGGCTGCATGGGTTTCAGGCGTGGAAAGCACCAACTTTTGAGCAGCATGGCTTTTCGATTTATCTACATGTAGTGGGGACATATCAATATATTGCTGCTCTCCACAAACTTAGCGTTGCATTTTGACAATCCATGGATCCATCCCAAGGAGCATAGTCAACAAATTTTGATGATAACCAATATTCTTATTAGATGTATTGATGAGCGCTATTAGCTCCTAAAGGTGACGGAATCCAGCGTGATGTAGATGTTGCCGGTGGGGACGGGTATATGTCGGTCATCCTGTGTCTTCAAATCCACAGAGAGGCAGTTCACCACGAAGGATAATATATCAATAAATTAAGTGTAAGAATTTAATTTGACAACCAAACGCATGAGATTTCTATCCAATAAATACTGTTACTCATGGTAGATACATTTTGCCTACATGCGGTGTATGCTCTACCGTGTGTCAGACTTTGCAACGGGGCCAAGTCTTATCAACATCCTAAGTTGTCGGGGCAAATTCAAGATATTTATACTGGTCGCAAGTCTCATACGTCGGTTTCTCCGGCTCCGGTGGCGGCTCCTTATTCCGATCGAGCCTATCGCAACCAAGAATCTTAGCCGCAATCCCGGACCCCTTGTCCCATGCAGTCTTACACGCCATCCACTGTAGGCGTAGTCCCGTGGCATCCATGCTATTGTATTCCTTCATTGCAGCGTCATATTTCTCCTTTTCGCTCATGTGGCAGTTATATTGGCCGCGGGCGCGGTGAAGCCATAACAGACGCGGCGACGGGCCCATGATCGCTGAGCTGTCTGTATTGCTGGAGATGAAGGCGGCGCAGCCGAAGTGAGCGGGGATGGTGAGGTCGCCGGATCCGGGTGGGATTGGTTGAGGGATGAGGAAGGCTTTGGTGTGCGTTTTGTTCGTGCAGGCGTATAAGTCCCGGTCGTTGACGTCCGACCAATCCACGGAATTAACGTTTATGTCCTTGGGTCCGCGAGTGACATTATGTTGAGGTGGATGTGGCCAGCGGGGTACCATGTTTTCGTTTCTATATGGGCATATAATGTCATTGTGAGTACACCGCATACAGACGTAGATACACATATATGATACCTCTTTTGCTGGGTATCATGTTCAACTCACATATCATTATAGGGATCGATCTCGACACTAGGGAAACCGAGTCCTAGCCCCTTGCAAATTGCCATGTAAAGACGTCCATGAGCATTGTATAGATTCGGTTCAGGTGCGTTAGAGGGGCGAACGCTTTCGCCAGGGCCGAAGAGCTCAGTATACAGGCAGCGCTTCGTCGCGTTGTTCACGATAGTGCCGGTATATATCGTTCGCTCGTTCCTGGGTATGCTTGTGGTGTCTTTGCCGGAATCTCCGACAGTATACCGGTAACGGGAGTGCGCGGTGCCCATGACGAGCCAGTGCTGCGCCGGGTCCGTGAGGTTACAAAGGCGAATGACGGCGTTACTGCCTGATAGCATTTCTTGTGGTTCTGAGAGGCAGTATTTTGTACTGTTTCTGGTGAAGTATACTGTCAAGGCAGTTGATTGCGGATGATTTTGTCATCAGATGGTTAGCTGGTGTATCTATGTCACAGTGGCAGACGGCATGACTCGAATAATAACTGAAACTGACTGTATCATGAAAAATTGGCTGCACTCGCACGCTTTAATAGCAGACTGAAATCTGATATATGTACATTTTACTCGCGTTACGCACAAGACTGGTTAGTGCTGGATCTGTTTTGTTATGAACTTACTCGTTACATAACCCATCGAAAATTCATGTTGGTTAAGCGGTTCGGAGTCTTCTGAAGATGGGTCGTCAAAGTTGAAAGTTCTTAATTTGTTGATATCGATACTTCCATGCACACTGCTTAAAGCGAGAAGACAGATTATTGATACCACAGCCAACATGACGTTAACGTTGTTTTGCTAAGTCAGAAAAAAATGAAAGCGAAAGCGTGACAGAGCATTGACCTTGGCAGAGTTACGGGGTTATAAACACGAGGTCATCAAAACCTCTCGAATAGGATCGTACATCGTGGGATTTTAGCATCAGTTTCAGCATATGCTGAAGACAACTATATATATATTATTGAACTGGACTCGAACACAAGTGCCAGTATCATTGATATGCACATACAAGCTGCGGTTGTCTTGGGCTGGTCTTATAATGAATGAAACAACCGATATGGTGACATTGAAAAATATGGTTGAGGCCCAGCACAGCCAGAAGTACACAGAAACTCGATTCCTGGAGAGCGGGGCCATATATATTGGATGGCAAAGGCGTTTGCAAACGTTTCAGCATTGGTTCGATGCGGCATATATCGAGGGCGTTGGATGCGGCTCAGCGTCAATGACTGCAAATGAAATGCGCAGACTAGACTGTGCACTGACCTCCGTATAGGTCTATTCTAAAGCCTAACCGATTTACATTCTACTCTTATATAATACACAGCGAGGTGGTCTCAGATATAGAATGGACAGCACCTATTCATCTGTTTACGAGTTAGGGCATACTAGATGCTTTTAACGCGCCCCGGCCCATAAAACCTGGACCGCCCAACGCAAGAGCAGGTTGTAAAAGCCGTGGACCAGACAGCCGTACTTTACTTGCGGGGTAACGTTAACCGGTTAGCAATGTAATAGGTGCCGCGGCTGCCAGCTAGACAGAATTGCAGGCTGTAGACAGTAAATATGTATATATTGAACAAACATTGACGGCAAATATATATTTTTGAGCAAATATAAGCTTGCTCCCTATACTGACGTGCTTTGCAGGGAGATGTCTGAATCTAGTGACGTTGATAAATTACAGCGGTGAAGTTCGAGAAGACTCGCTTTCTTGCGAGCTTCTTTAATTTTATGACTTGGGAAAAATAGAAATGAATGGATATATAATATGCTAGGATCGCAGCCCCCCTCAATTGTACAGGTTATCTTTTTTTGAACGATTAACAGAGATTATATCCTTTCCTTGTAGGGTATTCACACGTAGACACAGCTAGCTTCGCTACTTGCATACAACCGTACAACGTGCATTGCTTCGAAACAGATTAATATCAAGCTACATCCAATAAATACAATCATACAAATAAACTTCATTCGCCACAGCCACCACCTAACATGACGGCTGTGGAGGCGGCGGCGGCGGCGGGTCCACCGGCCACGGCATCTGACTACACCCCAGATCAATAATCGCCTTCTGATTAACATCCTTCCTCGCCTGATCGCACTGCGCCCAAAACGTCCAATTATAATCCCTCTTCCAAATCTCATACTCCCGTTTCTTAAGCTCATACTCGGCCTGCAGCCGCTCCAGGCTCCGTTTGCTAATACACTCCGGCGTCGGCGACGGGGTGTACAGCGACGTCAGCGACGGCTGGACCTTGGCTTGTTCCGCGAGGATGTCGGCGAGGTTTTGTAAGGGGGATGGGTTCATTCCTGCGAAGGCGGTTTCGACACCCGATAGCGTGGAGCTGCGGCAGCCCCAGATTGCTGGGGAGAAGGTTATGTTTAGGGCGGTTAGATTGAAGAGGCGGGGGATGGCGAGGGTTTGGAGGGAGGAGTCGGGGCAGCGGTAGTAGTGGTTCCATTCGTCGGCGGGGTCTTGCGTCGCGTAGCCCATTGGTGCGAGGCCGTTTGGGGATTTAGGGTAGATACGCTCGAGGAAGGAGCTGCGCGGTACATTCATTCTTAGTATAAACTGGATAGGTGATGCATGGACAGCTGGTGGTGGGGGTACTCACTTGTCGTCAGAGGTGTCCAGCGGGTCGAAGCGGAACTGCACAGGCTTCGGGATACCCTTCCTGCAGTCCTGGACGGTTAGGAATCCCAGCGCCTGCATACCCACACGATCGTCGGTGACGTCGCCCGGCTGGTCGAACGGGACGGCATCGGCCCAGAGACAGCGGCCGGTCTTTTCGTTGCGGATGTAGCCGGAGTACATCAGCGTGTTGAAGGATACCCACCCCGGATGGCGGTTTCCCTGGCCGATGGTCTGCCAGCTCTGCGTGGGGTCGCCGGGGCGGCATTTCTCGAGCGTGGCGAAGTCGCCGTTGAGGTAGATGTCGTTGATGTCCGGATCTGTGACGCAGAAGTGTACGTCGAGGGTATCCACGCGGTCCGGGATCATCAGAGAGACTATACGATATTGTTAGGACGTGTATGTGTGGAAAAGGATACGAGGTGAGTAAAACGTACTGGTACCGCCGGAGACCTGGACTTCGGTGGTAAAGTATGCGGCTACTCCATTACTTTCGAGATCGCGACGAAAGATGGAGTTGACGGCCGGCGGGCCGACGGCGCGGGTCAGCGCATTTTTGGTGATCTGGAGGAGGCTCCTGTAGCTTTGGTGGACCAAGCCGGTGGAGCTCAGCAGGCACAGAGGCAGCAGAAGCAGCAGGATGAGGCTACTCAGGACGAGCATCGAGCTCCAGCCGGATCATTGAGACTTTAAATTGTAGGAAAATTGTGAAGTGATCGCGAGGAATATCACGATGCTGTAATGTATTATATGCTATACTGATAAGTTGTGGTCGAAGGATCAAAGAACTGAATATCGCAGTGTCGAGGTGCTGTGCCCACGGGTCGATTAAGTCTAATAGTAGATGTTCCAATAGGATACGATAATACTATTGAATACTAGCTAAGTGAAGGAATTGCTAGATAGATGCAGTGCGACGATGGTACGATGTCTATGGATCGATTTTGACTCTTCAGTATGATTGCGGGAGAAAAGCACACCAAGCCACTGGAGGCACCAAGAGGAGCTAGCGACCTGCATTGCGATCTGTCTGCATCTTACGTACGATCGAGCGGCACTGGCTGCTTTGCCATATACATCTAAAATCTGCCTGGCTGTGCGTTGGTGTCGGCGTTGACTCTGTTGGAATTCAACCACAGCCATTTGCACAGCAACGTCCATGCATTTATCCATGCATTAGCAGTCGACGGCGTATTGTCTATAAGTCATCTCAGTACAGACCCGCATAAATGAATATACATCCCCACGTAGCAAATTAACTGCACTTCCGGAGGGCAGTTGATTCTCGCTGAACCGTGGTGTTGACGAGAGTCCACCGTCACGTGCCGTCTATAAAAATCTGTCGACGGCGCAAAGCCAACTGACTTCACACCAGCCGCCTCGCCGTCAACCGCAACAGCACACCAATCCAACAGCCAACCCACGGCCACAGCCACGCCGGCAGCCGACGATGCCTCTCGCACGCTCACACCGACACCGATAACCCAGTCCTTTCATCAATCGATCAATTCTCGTCGCCGTCCACCATCACCGATACACACACGCCAGCCGCGTCGAACGATCAATCACAATGTCCGCCAAAAAAGTCAACTTTATGCTGCCCCCGCTGCCGCGCTTTAGGCTACGCTCAAGTCGCAAGCAGCAGCAGCAGCCATGCGCCATCGTCATGGCAAGCGTGCTCAGCTGCTGGGCGTCGCAGGGCCATGCGGCGCAGGGCTGCGAGGCGTTCGAGCAGGCGCTGCGGACGTGCATGGATACATCTGTGCGTTCCCCTAGTAGTTGTATGACGTTGGAGATGTGGTATGAATATGATGCTAACGGTGTATAGAAACGAATGGAGCCGAAGAGGAGTACGATCAACTACCACATGGCACGGCTGTACCCCAAGATTGCCGGCCCGCAGAAGCCCCACGGCTAGTCTCATTATATTACTTCATTGTCAAAGATCGATGTCGAGATCGTGTATATAGGGAAGGAACTGTACATACAATGCTTATACTAGACCATCCGGGTGCGGACTGCTCAAGCACGGTATATAGATCTATACGAGGAGTGGTAGTCGATATATCCGTCTATATGAGTAAAATACAATACAAAGTACATCATACATACAAAACGCACCCGCCGCTCCATCCCATGAGAACCCAAACTACCTTCCTTACCATAAATATACAAACACTCCATATATACCAAACATCATACACACGTCCGCGTAGATATATATATCTATATATAGAGAGAGAGATGGTTATAGAGACTCCGGCTCCAGAATGCCCTCCCGCGCCTCGATATACGCCACCAAATCCTCAATAGTGCAAACCCGAACCCCCCACCGCCTCGCAAACGCCACACAATCGTCCCTCCGCGCCATCAACCCGTCTTCCTCGCGTACGATCTCGCAAATGACGCCCACGGGACTCTTGCCCGCCAACCGACACAGCTCGACGGCGGCCTCGGTGTGTCCGCGGCGGGCTCTGACCCCGCCTACACGCGCGCGCAGCGGGAGGATGTGGCCCGGCCGTCGGAAGTCCTCGGGTTTGGTATCTGGATCGGCGAGTTTGCGGGCGGTGAGGGCGCGGTCGTGGGCGGAGATGCCGGTTGTGGTGTTGTGCGCGTAGTCGGTGGAGATGGTGTATGCTGTGCCCAGGCCGTCTTGGTTTTCGGCCACCATTTGCGGGAGCTGTAGCCGTTTCGTGCGGTCGGCCGTCATGGGGACGCACACGTAGCCGCTGTATCTCATATCATCAGCTTCCATATACGAGTATTCATTTGAGGTGGTGTAGAGGGTGGTGAGTGTGGAGGTACCTGGTGTGGCGGACCATGAAGGCCATTTTCTCGGTCGTCATGTCCTCGGCCGCCATGATCAAGTCGCCTTCGTTCTCGCGGTCCGTCGAGTCCAGCACCACCAGAAACTCCCCGCGCTCTACCGTCGTTAGACATTAGCTATCACATGCTTGCCATACGAGTCTGTAGTACAGATATGAGGAGGTAGAGGAACGCACTGAAAGCCTCGATCGAGTCCTCGATCGAATCGAATAGATGCCCCGCATGTCCGCCGTTGCCATTCGCCGCCGTTCCATTCGTACTGCCGTTAGCGACCGTCGCGCCGTTCGTCCCGTTCGTGGCCATCGTCGCCGGCATGTCGGTGTATGTTGTATGTCGAGAGGGAGAAGCGAATTGGGTGCAGTAAATGCGCAAGGTTTGACCGGTCGAATGCAGTAGGTACCCGCTCGTTCGTCAATCGGCCGACGAAAGATTTAAACCGACGGACTTGCGCCCGCTCTCACGAGAAAATATATATCGTATACCAACGTCGTCGTCGAGTGTATATACAATCGTAGAGTAATAGTGGGTAAGGTAAGAAGTAAAGGCAAGTGGCGACAGGACCGAGGGAATGTGAACGCTCAGCGGACAGCCCGAGCTTATATGCATCTACACAGCAATCGTAGCCGGCCTGGGCCGAGGCTCCGACACACGTCCTCGCCTCCCTCCAAAATTTTAACTTCTGCAGCTAGCCAGCACTGCAGTACTGCATCCCAAGCGTCCTAAGCTCGAGAGCAGAAGCAGGTGTGCAGACGTGCATCAGCGCCGAGTAGAGCAAAAGTCTTAGCAATGCTGACCGACAAAGGCGGCAGCTGACTAATGCCGCTTAGTCACCGACATCACCATCACGTTCCCTCCGCCTCTCCCGGCCGACTTCACCCACGACGACACTCTAGAATTCATGTAGACAAAGTAGTATAATATATTAATGGAATCGTGATATCATCAATGGCGTTCATTAAGCCTCATAATCAACGAAAGTACAATCAACAAAGAACGAAAGACACGACGAAAGGCAATCAACAGACATCCTGCAGACAGAAACCCCAAAGACTCCGCGGCGGCCCTCCAGCAAAGCCGCACATATCAACCAATCCCACAAACAAAAGAAACACTGACAAAAAAACCCAACAGGCGCAATGCTCGTCACAACGTGAAGCATCGCGCGTCACTCATATCATCATCCTCCGTCCTCCATCTTCCTCCTCTTCGTCCACCACCCGACAAAAGAAATTCATGAATCGTGCCTCCCCAAATCCGCCGCCTCAAAGAATAACGAACCAAGAAGACCACCCGATGCCCGTAATCGGCACCGATGGTAAATAATGTACAAAAGTTCTCAAGACAAAAGTAGTAAGAAGAATAATACGCACCATGCCAGTATTCACTCACATAATTGTGAATACCAGGTATACGTACCGTAGAAACAATCTATCCATGCATCATGCACAGAAAAAAAGAATACGCACCAAAAGTCGTCGCCAATAATATGCGGATCCCGCGTCGAAAAGTCGCATCAAAGTCGCTCGCTCAATATCTATCGTCGACACGCATCCCCCGTCATGTATGTATGCACCGACTAAAACTCCCACTCGAGAACGACACCCCCCCCATCACCAACCCTAAACGCCGCCTCCTCACCCGCCTGCAACGACATCCTCTTCCGCGCAGCAACCGTATCCTGCAACCCCATATCCGGCAACTCATACTGAGGCCCATACATCGCCTCAATCTTCTTCAACGCCCTTACTTTCCCGCCACTGCCGCTTCTCTCAGGCGGGAACCGCCCAGTGCGCACATGCTCCCAGCTCTCCCACCCGTCCGCCTGCGCAGCGGTAACCCAGTCGGTAAGCGCGCTGTGCAGCGCGATGTATAGTTCATACCCCTCGCCCTTCCCCGCACACCGCAGCACCTGCCCCATCGTCTTCTCCATACCGCTCTTCTTGACAGCCTCGCGGAAGGCGTTCCGCTCAGCGCGGGTGGGCAGGTACGCGGTAATCGCATTCAGAATCTCAAGGTGCAGCGCCGACAGATTCGCAACATTATGCTCGACGGACCCGACGTTCGCGCCGTCGACAGCGACAAAGGGGCGCGGCGTGGGGAAATACGCGACGTTATAAGGCGCCGATTCATCGACGTCCTCGCGCAGGGCGATCCGATTGCCCGGGTGGTACCAAACCCACCCGGTCTCGTACGTCAGTCGTGCGACTTCGCTGCTCCACCGCGTAAACGGCCGCGGCTGCTTGAGCGCCTCTACCCACGCCGGCCCCAGCTGGCTCTTAGCCACGGGGGGGTTCTCAAGGTGCTTCATGACAATCCGCGCACGGGCAGCCTGCTGGTCGAGCGGCGCCTGGACGAGGTATGTGAAGAGCAGGCCGATGGCGGCCTCGCGCGTCTCGTATTCATGCGGGGTTTTTTTCCTCTCGTCGTCAAACATCATCGATAGGACGAGCGGGAACAGTTCCTCGTGCATCGCGTCGAAGCGCGCGTCCGCCATGGGCGCCGTGTACGCGGCCTTGAGGCACAGAAACACCTCCTTAAGCACGTCGCCGCTCTTCAAGTCACTGCAACAGAGTATCATTAGCATCAACAATAAACAACAAACATTTTGACGTAAATATGAATGTAATGGACATACTGATATTCGAGTTCGTAGATGTTCTTGATGAGATCCACAAGACGATCCAGGCCATCCTGCTCGAAAAACGCCTCAACCCACGCAAGTCGCTCGGCGCGGAGGAGAAGTCGCAGGCGCCGCAGCCAACCGAGGTCGACGGCCTCATATCCAATGCCCGTAAAGTACTCGACAAAGTCCGTCGGCGAGTTGGCGTGAAGCGGTCCCACAGCTGGATTAAACGCCGCGGTAGGGCTCGTCGGCGTGGTCGGCACGCTGCTGCCATACTTGCTCTGTCGCAGCGGCATCTCGGAGACGGTCGTGCGAGGACGGACACGGTCGTCGCCACCTGGTCGTGGCAATCCGATGACGCTGTGCGTGTTTCCACGAGGCCGTACACGCTCTACGCCGCGTGATAGCACAGCGCCGATAACGCTGAACGGACGGCGAAGCTTCTCTCGGCGGGGTGAGCCTCCGGTCTGCTGGCCTTGGGTGTCTCGTCTCCTCGGTGGAGGCGGCGGCGGGGGCATGGTCGACCAATCGGTATTATTCGCGGGATTATCACCCGGTCCCTCGCGAGAGGGCGGCGGCAGCGGGACGCTGGACATTGTTTTGCTCGATTTCAGCAGCATCGCCTTGACCTGCGCGGTTATCCCGGATGCGCCGCTCTTGATGTTCTGCGGGAGGCCGTAATTCTTCAATAATTCGGAAAACTCGCGGTTGATAGCGTACGTCGAGTTTGACAGGCCCTCCAGCGCGGCCGGATGAACGCGCTTCGAGTTGACTCGAGACCGAGACAGCAGACTGCGTCCGCCGGATGTAGACCCCTGGTCGCCACTGACGGTCGTCCGCGTATCGGCCGCCGTCTCCATGATGCTTTCGCGGCGTCCAGCAGACATGACGGTGCCCCAGCTGGTCTTGCGTTCGCCGGGCTGGAGGTAGACGCTGTTGGGTCGCGACGGCGGGGACCGCAGACCTGGCGTCACCGAAAAATTGCGCTGGCCGGACGCCGTGTATGCGCGCGGGGTGTACAGCGATATCTCGGCGGCAAGGTCTTCGGGAATGTCGAGGTCGGTGTTGATTGGTGGGAGGGCCTTATTCAGGTCTGCGCGGCCGGATCGCGGGAGGGAGTTTTCTTTATTGGAGAGGACCGCACTAACTGCATCGTCGAGCGTAGTGGTTGGCTCGTCGTCGTCGTACGATGCGCAGGCTTGTTCATTCTTGGACGTGATGAGTGGAGAGGGTAGGAGGACTTTGGGTTCGATCAGCGTGGCGGAGTTATCTTGCGGGCCATGGGTCAGTGGCGAGAAGATGCGGTGGTGGAAGGCCGTAGCCTGCGAGTTGACGGTGGTAGCATAATTCGACGGGTGCGCCAGGTACGATGCGTCGACATCGTCGTCGTCGGACGGGTCGTCGGACATGATGGTGAAGCCGGGTTCGGGCTTGATATCCTTCTTGCGAAACAAGTCCATCAGCGACGGCGACTTCTTGTGCTTGCCGCCGCCCGCTGCTGCCGTCTGCTTCGATGGAAGATCGACATGATGGTGCTTCTCGGGGGCGGAGGGAGCACCGCTGACGAAATTGAAGTTTAGAGGAGGGAGCTGTGGAGGTGCGGTTGAAGAGATGATGTGAGCGTCCATGTCGCCGACGGACTGCGAGTGGCGATGGCGGCCGAACAGGCGGGAAGACCGCTTTGGAGGCGTCCACTCCATGGCCTTCCTGTACGCCTGGGCTGTGTGAAAATCGGTGCCTTCTAGAATGAGTTCGTCGAGGGAGCGGTCAGCGGGAGGATATCCGTGGACGAAGATATACGCTTGTCTGTATATGAGTTTCAAGGTGTCTTTGGCGCGCGAAGTCTTGGACGGCTTCGCGTGCGGTCTCTTCCGCGGCAGGAGGGGAGGCAGATAGGCTGCCGGGAGAGGAGAAATAATCGGTCTGGTCCAGGCGGTAGACATCATGTTGGCTGGACGATGTTGAAAGTATACGGTGCTGGTGATAAAGAGGAGGATGGCGAGGAGAAAAGGAATCGGTCGGGGGGATTCAAGAAAGACATCTACATACCTGATTGATATCAAATACACTCGATTAAAGAGTCAAGATATCTCGTCTGACCGTCGCAATCGCCAATTGACCGTCGTGAAGATCGTGAGAAGTTTCTGAGAAGATGAAGAATTTGTGTGCGAGATCGAGTCCGCTGAGGGTTGGTGTTTCAGCAACCAAAATAACACCCGACTGGCAGCGGGCACGCGAGATGAGCCCGCGTAGTTATAGAGCCAAAATTGAAATTGCAATTAGCGGAATCACGGACAACCTGTCAAACCGGCCGTCAATCGTAGATGATGATAGATGATAGGAGACTCGTATCGTAACAGAACCAAGAAGATGTTTGAAGGAATCAATTGAAGGACATGAACGAGATAACAGACTAGAGAAGCAGGTACGGGGAGTGTGCAGACGTCTGCAGCAATGTGGAGAGAGAAGACAGACAGACAGACAGACACACCGCCCTGAAGAGCAGATCAGAGGAGAGCGAAAATGAAAAAAGAGGAGGCCGGAAGCCACCGCGCTGATATATATTATCACCCTCCGCGCATTCCACGATAACAGTCATCCCACAAGTAGTAGCTCTTACTGCTTGTAGTCAACCTGCACCGCCATACACAGACAGGTAAACAAGTGAGGATGTCGTTACTAGCTCCACGCGCGAGCCCACTTTTTAAGGTTGATAATACTGCAGCTATACACCTTGTAGGACTGTTCCCACAGCAACGGCTTCCCGATCGGGTGAGCGTGCAGCTGCCCCCTGCCGCCGTCTGCAGGGTCAGCCCTGTCACCCGAGTCAGCACCCGCCAATGACAGCCTCCCTCCTCGATATGCAGCACTAGGGAGAGCGTTATCCTCCCGTTCGACACAGTCACCGGCTTCAAACCGGCGAATGGAAGACCGGACACACGAATGAAGTTATTCGACAAATGAAGGGTCGTGCATTGCATTGCATAATGTCATACACATTTGCCATCATTTCATCCTCCATTGCCACAGCTGTGCATACATACATGTACAGCATCTGTCAGCCAATTGGGTAATCGGAAGACCTCGTCCGTCCCATAAATAACAATAATCATCCAAATAAGCCATTATCTGTATCAGTCATACATCCATTTACATCCAGTTCGGGGTCTCTTGCATTCTCCCATTCATCCGCCGTCTCACACCACTGCGCGGTATACATACTAGTATTATACCTACTTACATACATGGACGTGTTGTAGATGATGCAGTGTATACAAACAACCGTAGAGAGCATAATCCCCGGCATAGCAACGAGCCCTGCAAGACCGTTATCCCGCCAGGGTCCTCACCTACCAAAGTACTAAGTACACTTCCCCACATGACAGCCTCCACCTTCGAATATATTAACATCCACACGGTAAATTACCCAGTACCACACATTGCACGAATAACGTTATACGATATATTATTAAAGTAAATATCAGACAGCCGACAACGCCCGCACCAGACATATAATATACTAACTCCAATATAGAAAATACACTATACTTTTCCATCCCATACAAAGAAAACGAATAACGAATGAATGAACGCACTAGATAGATAATACTTGTGCATGTGGAGTACGTGTTACTCCTCGACGGCACATTCCTCCCCCTCATTCTCCCCCACCCACAGCCCCCGCAGCCCCTCCGCCGCCTCCACCATCAAACACTCAGAACTCGCCGTCCGTCTCCTCCGCCCCATCTTCTTGACGGACTCAACCGCAAACCCGATCGGTGCATCCACAGCCGTCGGCGTAACCGGTAGCGGTCCCTCAACCGACACCCGACTAGAGTTGCCCTCCTCGAACTCCAGCGACGGCACCCGCGCTACTCCCCGCCATCCATCTTCCCCGTCGTCATCGTTCTCCACATTGTCCACCCCTGCCATCCACCAGTCGTGCACGTCGGTATACCCAAACACGTCGTCATCGCCGTCGCCTTCCTCCGCGATCATCTGCAGCGCGATCCGCTCGTCCTCGTCCTCATCCTCGTCGCCGGAATCGTAGAACCCGCCCGCCTGGATCTGCGCCACCACCTTCTCCGCCCGTCGCCGCATCCTAGCAGCCCTCTCCTCTGGGCTCTGATAGCCTCTAGAGGATACCCCCGCACCTTTCGGCTTCGTAGAATTGCAAAACGCAGTAAACGGGTCTTCCCGCTCTCCACTCTCATCCACCGTCCTCGAGGCTCCACTGCCAATGCTCGCCGTTTGCTGAGCAGGCGTATTCGCAGCAGAATTGCGCCGCGACGACATTAAATGCGCATACGTATGAACAGGCACAGTCCGCCACGGCAGCTCCGTAATACTAGACCAGCTCAACGACGACCGATGCCTCTCATCCGCCGTGCCGACGCTAGCATCCGAATACCGCGCGCTATTCCGGCCGCTGGTACCCACGCTCGTCGTCGCGGTACACGCACTACCCTGCTCGCCGGTGGAGCTGCTGGTGCTAGTAGAGCCGTAGCTGGTGCCCAGCGACGCGATGGAGAAGCGGCTGCCCCGCCGAGTATAGCTTCTGCTGTTGTTGACCCTCTCCGCCGCCGCCGCCGTATTATTCGTAGTGTTGCCGTTGCAACTACCATTATTGGTGTGATCGTTGGTATTGCTCGTGACGAACGACGCGATGGACGAGCGGTTCGACCAGCTGCGCCAGCCGCGCAGTGGCGACCGCGATTCGCTCGCGCTGTCAGCCTCATGCTCCCCGCCACCGAGATACGCGAGACTGAACCGTCGAAACCGCGACGACGACTTTGTATCCTTATCTTTACTGCTGCCGAGCGACAACTGCTGAATGCCACTGGAGACCATATCTGTGTCCGTACAGCCCTTAGCCGTAGTTACACCCGTGGTATCCTCCTCCTCCTCCTCGTCGACCTCGTGCAACCGGAACGAGAAAACGCTGCCGCGAACTCTCCCCACGCTGCCGCCAGCACTATGACCGCCGCAACTAACGGTAGAGTTCGCAACGGACGCAGGCGTCGCCGTGCCGCTAGTATTCGTATTGCTATTCGTATTCGTGGTGATATTGGTGATATTACCGCTGCTCGTAGTCGTATTCGTATCCGTAGTGATCGCAGAGGAAGAGCTGGCCATAGTGGCCGTAGAGTCGCTCGAAAAGCGTCGGCGCGCACCCAGCGGGCTTAAGAGCAATGCGTGCAGCGGCAGCCGACTGACAGATGTGCGGCGGCGGTGTTGTGTCGTCGCTGTCGCCGTCGCTGTCTCAGTCTCACCTCGCCGCTGCTGCTGCGACAGCGCTCTTGAAACGTCAGGAGAAGACGTGCAACGGTCCTTGGGGAGATTATGCGGTCTATTTCGATCCACCGCCGCCGTGGTAATTTGCACGGGCTGAGGCGTAGGAGCGCGCTGGCGGGCTATGATGGACGCCGTGCGTAGGTGCAGCTTTGGGCGCAGCTTCTTCGTCGGCTTCTTGGGCGATGGTGTTGTGTCTTTAATTTGAACTTGCGACTGTTCTTTTGGAATAGATAGAGAGGGGGTGGCATTTAAAGTCGACTTCATCGACGGTATACTCTTCGCCTCCCCCACTCTGCACTTTTCCGTCGATGAGAGTTCGTCGACGCAGCCACGATCGTCGTGAACCTTATCGCAACACTCGTCCGCGTTGCGCGGCGACATCGCTTGGTTGAAGCTTCCTCCGCTGCGGGGGGTTCGCCGCCGCTCCAGGCCCGCTCCTGCAGCCGTAAACTGCAGCGGCAGCGGCCGCCGGCGATTGGGTTTCCCACGGTCCAAACTCAACTTGGCCGCCACGTCGTGCCGCACAACCACCCCGCCGGCCGCGGCAGGATCTTTGTGATCGCCGCCGCTGGTAGCGGAAGCAGCCGTGGCAGCACCCATTGCGAAGAACGGGTGCATATGCGTCGGCAGCGACTTGGGTGACAGCGGCACCTCGAGATCCAGGTCGACATCATACTTGCACGTCGGCGTCGTGATGGTCAGCCGCGTGGTGGACGAAGGCGTGATTGGCGTCTCGCCGTCGAGCCAGGAAGTGGACTTCCCGCGTATGTGTGCGCTGCGAGAAACCGTACGTGTGTGAGTGCGCGTATGCGTGGTGCGGATCGTGCCGGCAAAGCTAAAGTCCGGATTGAAGATCATAACTGTAGAAGAGGAGGTATGGCACTCGTATTCGAGCTGCAAGAAGCTGAAGCAGTCCGGGCCTGATACAGACACAGGGGCGGTACAGCAAGCAGCTTGCGAAGGGTCTTGCGTAGCGACGTCTGGATCGCGGGATTGCGAGTTTAGAGTTAACGCTACGGGAAGGGCTGGGAGGTAGTCCAGAGGGAAAGGATCGCTCTGGGTCGCCATGTTTGAGGCAGGCCGGCAGGACGAAAGTTTATATCAACGGTTCCTGTTCGATTCCAAGGTCCAGCAATGCAATGCAGCGCAATGCAATGCGATGCAACGGGTTTACGACGGGCAAGCTTGTTGCTGTGAGGTTGTTTCTATGGCGAGGGAATGCGTGCTATACTGCGTACGGGCGGATGGCCGGTATCGCGGGTCGGCAACGGGCTGGCGAATGCTTGACCGCACACCGAGTTGCCCGGTTGGGGCACCTTATCACCGGGTGTCCCTGCAGGTCGCCATCAGCGAGAGAATTGTAGCACGGCAAGCTGAAGGCGTGATATCGCTGGATCCCGCTGTGTCCTTTGAATGGGTTTCGCCTGCGCTGGTTCGCAAAGGTGGGTGTACTCGGTCAACGGCGAGAGCGGCAAGGAGGGTGTGTGCAAAGTTCCTCAGCACTAGCACTATAGCACCGTAGACAGCTGGTCGGGAGGGATGTGACGGACGGGTCGAATGGACAGGGGGCGGCAGGTATCAACGACGGCGGTTCGGGGTGGTCGCGAACGTCCAGGAGCGCCAGTAGATAGATATATATAACGTCGGTCGATAGTAACTATAGACAAACTGCGCACATGCAGCAGGTTAGCACGTGTACATATAATTAAACGGCCAATTGATCAATCGACTGATTAAGCAACATCGATCAATTGGCAATTTGTGAAATGATTGCATGTCTCGTAAACGAAACGAAACGCAGCTGCTGGTTGGCAGCGGTAGACGCAATGCGCACTTGCATACCGGCAGCGATAGCGATAGGATCGTCAAGACAAGTCCGATCCAGAGGATGGGGGTGAGACTGACAGGCTGAATGGAGAATGGGATTGATTGAATGGGGTGGGCGAATGATCGAGGAACGGCAGCAGTGACTGTCTTTGGAAGCAGCGAAAGGGATCGTGGTCTGTAACAGGTAGGAGCGGAGCATTTTGGGTATATCACCTGTGTATATATACTTGAACATTCTTCCTCCCCTTCCCTCTTCCCCTGCTGGAGAGTCAATAATAATTAGTTGTAACCCGGGCTCATTCGCTCGTTCATGCATCACATCCATCCATCCCGTCAGTTGGGAGCTGGGTGTGGGACAGGACATAACGCATGCAATGGCCCCCTCCCTGCACGTCTCGCTCGCCTGCATGCTCGCCTGAAGGCTGGCTGCTCGCTCCAAGCTATCAATCGAGGCCCCGGGACGCAAGTGCATGAACTAGCAAGGCAGCCATAACGGATACAGCATTGGATCGGAGCCGGAGTGCATCAGGCACATCTATGTAATGACGGCGGGTGGTTTCGTCGCACGATCAGCGAGCGCTCATGCTGGTGTGGGCATAGCGCGGCGGGCGCATGGGCAGCACAGGCCAATGGCGGAGGCGGCGGGGGTCCGGGGGGAGATTACCGAGGCGGTGATCACCAGTGAGGAAGGTTCTTGGTGGTCAAAGGCCCTCTCAGCGCTCATGTTGCTGCGACTGGCACCCCGGCGAGATAAGATTAATGGAGCGATGTGATGGCCATTGGCGATGTATCTAGCGAGAAGGGCGAGCAGGACGTGGTGGACGGCAGAAATTTGTCCCTGAGATGGTGTTATCATCGCCCCTGATGAAAATTTTCTCAGGCTTACGTCGGCCGTCGTGATAATGATGCCTGGCCCGCCCGCTTTGCCTGCCTGGATATATCAATTGAACGCATGGACGCATGCATTGGCAGCTTCATGAACAGGCAGAGACTGAATCCAAGGCCGGAATATAGCGGTGGTGCTCGCTTGGGGCCAAATGACGGACCAGTTGCCGGGGCCGCAGGTGGGCCGGACGGCCACCAGATAGACGAGCGACGGCAAGAAAGAAAGAGGGAAGTCCATCCGAAACGTTCAGCCGCGGATTCGGACAGGCAGATGTCAAAACGTGACTTCCTGCCCGGTGCCTGGCGAGCTCGAGCATTCTCGCGCTAGCAGAGTTTTCGAACGGACCGCAGTCGACTGCAATGGCAGGCGAGGGTCGCGTACAATTGGCGGGTCAAGTTGGATGGTGGAGGCTCCTTCGGACCTGCAGCGATGACAAGCGGTTTGTCAGCGACGCGTCTCATGAGTAAGTGCATCATCAGGTGTCCGAATATATGTGCCCTGCGTGCGCGACATAGAAAAGAGGTCTATACCTGTGCATGCATACCGAAGTAAAGCGGGATTGATGAGAAACGACCTCGGCCGACGAAGCGGGTCGCTAAGTAGATAGCTCAGATGTCGCGAACAGGATTTGACGAGAGCTGCAGGCCTCGACCCTGTATAAAAAGTCAGCCAAGTAGTTCGCGAGTGTAGATGTTCACAATTGAAGGGTGAGTGCGATAGCATAGCATACCTGCACACCATTGTGCTATACGCGGGACGAGTCGACGAGGAAGAATCTGTCAACGGACGAGGGTTCAGTCTGAAACAACAGCAGAAGCAGGCCTCGTGCTGCCCGGGCCCGGCAATGGACAGACGGACAGGCACAGTTGCAGTGTGCTGTTGCACTGGTCACATTGACGGTAGAGGGACACGCATGGGCTGGGCGTACCTGCATGAGAAGACCAACAGGGTGGATAAAAAAAGATGCGAATGGTCGCCATGCTGACGTGCTCAACAGCCAGCTGCAGCAATGGGCATGAGACGGCACCTGACCGAGCCAATGGGTGGATAACGGCTGTTGGTCGCGGCTGGTGACAGTTGGATAAGGTTGCTAGGGAAATAGATGTTGAAGATACATGATTAGTCATCGCACTCTGTAGATGAAGCTTGTTTTCCGCCCTCGCGATGTCGACGAACAGCATATTGTGGCCATGTGTTGGGTGTTTGTCCCTTTTCTGCGGCTCTGCGCAATGACATTGGTTTGCCACGCGGCTTCTTTCCCGATCGGGGCAGCTGGCGGCCAATAGCAGTCCCGATCAGCGGCGACTAGTCCGATTAGGGCCAGATGGAAACAACAACAACAACACTTCCCAAAAAAATCAACAGAACAACAATTTCGCGGCGGTCGCGTCGTCTTTGCGTTTCTTCTTCCCACCAACACCACCATCTTCATCATCAACCGACGCACGACAGACACCGCTCCTCTGCCTGCCGTCTATCACCATCGACACCATTCGTCATCGACCGTTTCGTCTTCACGAAAGCTTACTACTTGCCCCTACACCTCTCGCGCAATTGATCGCCTCCACCGCGTTTTCACCCCCGCGACATCAATCCGCCCTCATCACTGACTGCTGTCATCAAAATCCCCCACCATCATCACATCAACCTCGTCCCTCCGTTTCCACTCGCACGATTACAACCACGATGCCTCCGCGACGGAAGCCCGCCGCGAAGGGCAAGGCTGCTGTCACGACACAGGAAACCCAGCCGTACGAACAACCTACCACTCGTCGCACCACACGAGCCGCCGCAAGGGCTATTACTGCTAGCCAGGTCGAAGCCGCCGCTCCTGCTGCCCAAGCTACTACTTCAGAAACCACCACCACCAGCGCTCAGCCAGGGCCGTCTACTACCAAGCCTGCCCGCAAACCACGAGGGAGAGCTGCCGCGTCTGCTCGACCACCAACGCCTCCACCAGCTGAAGAGCCAACTGAGGCGCCAATCGAAGAACAAGCTGAAGAACAAGTTGAAGAACGAGTTGAAGAGCAAGTTGAAGAACAAGTCGAGGAACCAGTTGTCACTACCGGTCCCGTTCGCCGAAGCAAGAGAACAAGAGGTCAGGCTCAACTGTCGGAACCAGTTTCTGCACCTGCACCGAAGCGTTCTACGCGCAGCAAGAAAGCCACTGCCACGAACGTCGCTACCACCACCGTCACTACCACCATTGAAGTCGCCATCCCAGTCGCTTCATCCTCCAAAGCTACTGCCTCTACCACAAAGGACACCCCTCCATCCCCTCCTCAAGTCCCTGAAGTCCCAGCTCCCACACGACGAACCAGATCGCGGGCTGCTGCAACAATTACCGAAAGTGTCGCTGAGTCATCGACCAGCCGCTCGACCCGCTCAAAGCGGTCGATTGCCGCTGTTGACGAGGACGAGGCTACAGCCGTCAAGCAACCACGTGCCAAGCGAGGCAGAAGACACGTTTCACCGGAGCCGGAGCCAAAGCCAGAACCGGAACAGCAACCAGAAGCTGCGATACAAGAACCTGTAGTCGAAGAACCTATCCAGGAACCCGTCACCGAGGAGCTTATTGAGAAGCCTGTCATCGAGGAACCTGTCGCCCAAGAACCAGTCATTGAGCAACCCGTTGCCGAAGAACTCGTTGCCGAAGAACCCGTCATTGAAGAACCTGTCGGCAAGGAGCCTATCACCGAGGAGCCTGTCGAGAAGCCTATTACCGAAGAGCCCGTCGAGGAGCTTGTCGAGGAGCCTATCGAGAAACTTAACGAGGAGCTTGTTGCCGATGAACCCGTTGCCGAAGACTCCTCCACTACTGAGGAGCTCGCTATTGAAGAGCCTGTCACTGAAGACCCCGCCACGGAAGAGCCCGCCGCCAAAGAGTCTGAGGCCGCCCAGGAGCTCGTTATCAAGGAGCAGACCATCGAGGAGCAAACCATTGAGGAGCAGATCATTGAGGAGCAAACTGTTGAGGAAGAGGCTATTGAAGAACAGACCTTTGAGGAACAAGCCATTGAGAGCCAGGCTATTGAACCCGCCATCCTCGAAGAGCTCAGCGTCGAGATACCAGTCGAGCAGTCTGCCGCTGGAGAGGAGCCTGTTGACGAGGAACCAGCCCTCGAAGAACAGGTCGTCACCGAGGAGCCAGCCCAAGAAGTCGCCGCTGAGGAGCTAGCTCAAGAAGAACCGGCCGCTACCATCGAAGCTGCCACCATCGATTACTTTGCTTCCAACGAGGGCGAAGAAGATGACGTTAAGGACGTCAACGCCACTGAGGCCAGCCAGCAGCTCCTTCAGGAAATGGAGTTTTGCGCGCCAGATGCCATCGTTGTCACCGAGGACGCAGCGTACGAGCAAGAAGAGACGTTTGAGCAAGAGGCGAACGACGTCGAGGTAAGCTTAACTCCCTGTTTTCATATTAATTCTATCACACCATGATCCTAACTTTCATGTAGATGATGGACGTCGACCCGACGCTTTTGATGGAGGATGAGACGAACCAAACGCCGGAGAAGCAGCTCGGCGTCGGTATTGGGCCTGAGGCCATGACCCCTCCCTCCGCGCTGAACCCCATGTCCGAGGCCGCCGTTAATGCCGGGCACACTGGGATGACAGACGCGCCCGGCTCGCCGGAGTATGCCACTCCGATGAAAGAGCCCGAGGCCCCTCCCAGGACTCCTGCCAGGGTGATGGACAGCCCGATAGGGCCCATGACTGCCACCCCACGGTGGCAGTTCATGCGGCACGTGCCGACAGTCTCGTCGCCGCTGAAGCGTCCGCCTCTGACCTACAGCCCAGGCGAGGCGACCCCGCCACGCAGGATGAGGGTCTCGGAGAACGGGATCGTCTCTGGGTCTGCGGACCCATCCCCACTCCGGACCGACGAGCTCAACACGTCGGACTTGTAAGTACCCCCTCCACTATGATATATGCATCAGCAATGATAGCTTGTGCTAACAAGTACCCAGTGACACTCCGGCCAATTCTCCGGGCCCGCTGACGCCGCGGAGGGTGACGACGCCCGTGCCAAGGAAGCGCGGGAGGAGCCGGTCTGTTCGGCGAGAGAGTTCGCCGCTTAAGAACGCGGTGGACTTCTCAGTCCAGGACGGCGGTGAGGGGTCGGCAGGCGAGGGCGAGACCCTCGATCACGGGAGGGTTCTCAGCCCCCTGCCTTGGATCAGTGACTATGATCCAAACCAGGACATCTCCGAGCTGAGAGAGGAGGAGGTCCCGGAGGCCCAGGTTACGGGGCCGATCGGCGAGCTGCTCCAAGCAGCGCCTCCCCCCGTCGACGACTCGGACATCCCGATGTCGTCGCCGATGGCGACGCCAGTGGTCGTGCGCCGGATACTCCAACGTATCCCTGCGCCAGCGGAGCAGCTGCTTCCGGCAGCGGAGGCCGAGAACGTCGCCCCGGAGCCGCCCCTGCAGCCAGCCGCGACGCGGCCCTTCGAGGCCAAGCGACAGAGGGTTGGAGTTAGACACTCCACCGGCACGTTGTCTGCACCGAGGGAGCATGCGGAGAAGAGCGCGCGGAGGAGCACCATGAGCGGGCCCATCGATGCCACCGCTCTCCCCACGGGGAACATCAAGCATCCCCGCGCCGCCGAAGCCCGCCACCACTACCTCGGACCGCCGCCTGTCGTTTCCGCCGATGACTACCAGAGCCAGTTCAAGAGCTCGGTGCTCGGTGCGACGTCTCCCACTGAGGAGACCCCGGGCCCGGTTGTCATGGAGGACGTCCGGGGCGAGGATGCCGCTAGCGCTCCCGCCAGCAGCCCTCGACAGGATGCCGCTCCCGCCGCCATGCCCTCTTCCGCCACGCCTGCGGAAGCATCCACCGACCAGGATGCGCCGGGTGAGTACGTGTTCCCTAATGAGGAACCGCCCCGCTTCCAGTTCGGACGGTCCTACGGGCTGTTCATCTCGGACGAGTCGGAGTCTGGCAGCGACAACGGCGATAAGACCGCCTCCGTCCAGCCGCCACCGCCGCCCCTACCATCGCGCAGTCTCGAAGCCGCCGATCGTCCGCCTGTCCGGTCCTCGCCCAGGCGTGACCGCAAGCCTCGCGAGCCGGAGCCGGAGAAGAAGACGTCGCGCATCCCGCTCCTCAAGTCGGCAGCAGAGAGCAAGAGCAGCGGGTCCCCTTTCAGGTCCCGTCTGAACCGCGTGACGCAGACCACCAACCTGCCGGACAGAGAGCTCTCCAAGCTCACCGCGCGCAATACGACTCGTAATGGAGTGTATAAGAAGGTGAACTTCGAGCGCAAGGTTGTCCGTTTGCAAGGCCAGCGCCCGCCGTCGCCCACCCGCGAGACGCAGACCGCAGCAGCAGAGATGTCGCGCAGCAGGCGCAAGAAGGTGTTTGAGGAGACCGGTGTGGCACTCGGCCCCGGTGATGAAGTAGATTACGTCCCGCCAGAGTCCTCGGCCGACGCTAAGCGTGTTCGGTGGCACGAGCTTCTGGAATGCAGATTGGACGAGAAGGAGAAGGCGCGGTTCCGTACAAAGAAGGGCATCTTGGCTGTAAGTTTCGCGATTCACCCAATAGTTCTAGAAAGATAGATATACTAATTGATGTCATTTTCTAGCCCGAACGTGTCCGCACTGAGGAATCTGGTGTAAACCAGGTCACGATTCAGAAGTTCCTTTACGACGGAGAAAAGGACATCTTCGAGGAGGAAGATTAGATCTTTCAGATCAATCTTGTGTCGAATCTCTGGGGACGCAGAAGAGATTCCAGCTTGATGAGGAAGAAGAGGAGAAGCATTTTGCGTGTCGATGTGGGACGATTAAGACGCATACAGCACGATTGCAAAGTGGAAGGTGCTGATTGAGAGAGAGCAGAAGCACGGTGGCGTCTACGAGAGACGCACAACGTGCTGGTACATTACCTGCATGCAGAGTACCGTTCAGTTTTTTATTTTTTTTATATACATACGCGCATGGAGTTCCCGGTGTTATGAGTTTGTCGCCACTTCTGCGACATGAGAGGATTCTGCTTACACGAATAGACGTGCACGGGACTCAACGGCGTTTATGATCGAATATTCTGTTTTGCTTGCCGTTGCCGATTTGTTTTCCTGTTGTTATCTTGCTTATCATTATTATTTGTATAGCTTTAATTGTCTGCCGTTTGCTGAGCGTCGTTACTTATTAGCCAGCCAGCCCGTCAGCATTCTCCGCTTCTGATTGTTTCTGTTTCTGTTTCTGCTTCGACTAGACCTGCATTGTATTGTGTCCAGCACTTTGCATTTAGTCGAGTTATTCTTAGCGATCGCGAGATGGGCATTATATGGCGTTTTATGCTACTTGAATTGAGAATGTCCCTATTTGATACTGTTTATATTAAATTCTTTCTAAAGAGCCATGCTCTTCGTCCCAGGTGTCGTGCTATCGTCCATACGCAGACACAAATCGGTGGTTAACTTTCAGGCTCACAAGAATCCTAAGACCCCATTCCGTAGATTCTTTGATCTCAATTGAAGACAAATATATACTTAGATAGGATGGACGTGGTCTCTTAAGCCAGACGTCACGTCAGGCCTAGGCGCCTGCAGGAACACCAATAATTTCATTATATAAACCTTACACTAATAGTATATACAGATTCTGGTGTATACGCGTATTGGATTGTAGCCACGCTAATAATTAAGTTACATCGCGATGATCAATCGTACATTCTCGAGATCCCCTGTAAACCAAACTGCAGTACTGCCCGTGCACTGGCAAAGCCCGCGCGATTGCCTGCTTGTACTGCCTACAATATATAACCATCATCAACCGAATCTCGCCAAGTGTTCTATATGTCCTCCAATTTACCTGGCTCATAACTGACTGAAAGAGCTTTTCGACAAAGGAAAGTGAAAGAGCAGTGTGCCAGTGAACCGCAAATTAAAATAGGAAAGAAAAATCAAACTTGATCGCTTGGGAATATCTGATATCAAAACGCATACTACAATTGCTAAGATCAACCCGCAAATATAACATCCAAAAATCCAAAGGAGCCAATAGAAACGAAGACTGCAAAGCGAGCAGGAAGCAGAAAAATCAGGAATCATGAAAACAGATGCCTACCCCCGCCGATGCAGCAGGAACTTATCATCCTCAACACCGACATGAAACGCCGTCGCAAACTGCCGTCCCCGCGGCCCACGTCCATAAAACCCATCCTCCTTCTCACCTTCACCACCACCACCGCGTCCCTCACCGCGCCCACGCCCATGTCCACGACCGCCCACATACACCGGCCGCGAATTATACGCCACGCAAAACAGATTCTCGATATCAGTAACGTCGAACACCAGCGCCCTCGTCACGAAAAAATACACCAAACAGAATAAATTCATCACCATAACGCCCGCCAACACGACGTAGAAGCTCGCCTGCCACCCGTCCGACACGCCGCTCGCATACTCTACCGTCCTTATCCGCGCGCGGAACGTCTCCGTCGCCGGCAGGGGCTCCGGGTAGGCTGATATGCCGGTATAGTTGTTCGACGACTCGTAGGTGCCGAACTGCGCGCCGACGGACGACAGAACGATTGAGTTGCTGTAGAGGATGGCGAGGGCCTCCGCGACGGAGGGTAGCGCTGGGTTGAAGCCTGGAGCGGGGGAGGTGGCGAAGATGGCGAGGATGCGGGAGAGGGCGGCGTCTTGCACGTTCAAGGAGAGCGCGTAGGAGAGTTCGGTTGAGATGTCCTTGAACTGGGCTTGGTAGGTGTCCTGTGCGGATGGGAGTATTCGCGCGAGCGCAGAGGGGTTGTCCGGTCTGCAGTCGACTGTGACGTTGCCGCCGCCGTTGGCGGAGACGTAGGTGGTCGAGCAGCGGGAGGTGAGGATGGAACGGAGCGCGCAGAAGCTGTAGGATGGGGAGGTGGCGTTTGCAGCTGTGAGAGCGTACATTGATGGGTCGTCGTAGCCGGCGGAGGCGTAGATTGCGATGTTGAAGGTTGTAGGAGCGGAGACGAAGAGCGGGGCTAGATAGCGGGGCGGGGAGGCAACCGTCTTAGTTTGCGAGGGGTCCGGGTCAAAGTTGAAGATTTGCTGGACGTGGGGGTCGAGAGTCCCGTTGCGGGTAGCGGAGCCATTGTTAGCAATGAACCACCGCACGGTTGTGGCGTTGAGTTTATAGCAGAGGACGTTGATGGCCGGGCTGATGACGGAGGCGGTCACGTCGATGTTGCCAAAGTCGCTTTGGGCTTCAGGTTGGACGAGGTCGTTGAGGGTGATATTGCGCACGGAGGGGACGACTCCGCCGTGGGGCATGGCGAGAGTGACATTGTTGACGCCTTCGGCATCGGAGACATCGAGCCAGGAGCCGTAGTAGCGGTCGTTGACGACGGTGGTCCAGCCGGTAGGCCGGCGAATCAGCTCGTCTCGCGGGATGGAGGGATCTGCACGGTATTCTTTCCAGGAGTCGGTGTAGAAGGTGAAGTCGCGGAGGGGCTGGTAGCTGTTGTGGACTTTGTAGCAGGTGGATTGGGAGACCGGAAGGGCAGAGCCATTCATCGGTCCGTCGAGCGTCGAGCTTATGATTGCGGGACATCGCGAGGCCAGAGCTGTCGAGTTTGCGTACCTACACGATGATACCGTATCAGTACACGTATCGCGCATGTGTAGTGACGGCGTAGATTACTTACGTAAACCAAACCACCCCATGGAGGTTCACAGCGCCCCAGTTGCCAAACCGAAGCTTCGGAGAGACCAGCGAATCGGCAGCTGCCGGTATTCCATGCACGTCAGCTGCGTCCTGTCAACTGCCGACGGCTAGAACGCCTCGGATTACATTATATTATATAAGGCAGCAATCTTACCAGTCGTATAGAACGTCACACACAAGACAACGAACAGACAGACGATGCCCAGCACCGAACGCCCCGCGTACCGTAGGCCCGGGATCGTCGTAAGCATCGATCCAGGCTGATACACCCATCCCTTCATCAGCATATCCGCGATTCTGATCCCCTGCGAGTTCTTTCTCAGCGCCCGTTTGCTGAGCGCCTGGCCGATGAAGGACGTGAATACTGTCACGAACGAGATTTCGATCGCCTTGGCAAAGATGGCGGAGAGTAGCGATGCCGTTATCGGCGCGAGGTTGCCGGTGGCATGGATGTAGTTGCGATATCGAGGCTTCGCGACGGCAATCAGGAAGAACTGACATATTATTGTTAGAGCGTGCTATTAAGAACGAAGAATAACGGCTAAAGTGCATACCAAGATTGAGAGCAATGTTGAAAATATCGATAACGATAGTATCATGATACCGATACCCGATAATTTCGAAACCCTAGCAAGCCGGTTGATAGATGGAGCACTCGGATCGTCGCCTGCACGCACGTAGGTTAGTTGTTTGACCGATCACATTCAAGCAAGCGGACAGCTCAGCTCACCATCCCCATCGTTCAGAAACCGAGATTGCTGGCCGTCGCCGATGATCTCGACCTCGCCTTCTTCGGATGATAATCTGTCCACGGCATCCCCCTTCCTCTTCATAGACGATGACCTCGAACCCTTCGATACCAATGTGTCGCTAGACCGGTCCCGTTTCGACCCGCCGCCAAAGCTCGCCAGGCGACGAGCCAGGCGGTCCGCCGTCGACTCTGGCACGAATCCACTGGGCTTATCGTCCTCGACGGCTGCGCCGGTATATTCAGTGCTGACATTGACCTGGTGCTCTGCGAACGCCGGATTCGCGTATGAATTTACGCTGCCGGACATGCTTGCTTTGTTGTCGATATGATCTGTAGCGAGTGTATGAGTTCGAACCTACCCGTGAAGCCGAACGCGAACAACGGTGAACTGGATTGTTGAAAGAAAGAAAGAAAGAAAGAAACGAAAGCCCACCGGCCGCATTTCTTGGAACCGCAGCGCCGATATGGTTATAAGAGATACTCGAGTATCTGCAAAGCCACAGCCCTGCTGGCTTGCACTAATGGCAGAATGCAAATGCGGCAGAGCCGGCTTGCAACATGCAGCAGAAGTGGACGAAGCAGAAGAAGCAAAAGGCCCACCAGACGCGCATACGTCGGCAGCCGGCATGCAGGCAGCTCAAGGTGGCATTGTGCCAGGACGATATAACCGACGTTTTCTTTTTATGACCCTTATCCAGGTGCGGGCAATAGTAGAAAGTCAATAAGTCAGTAAGAAGTAATAAGTATTTCTATTATTCGCAATCATCGAAAGGTTGCATAGCGCAAGTGGCTGGATTCGTCGTTGCAGCGGTCTCGTTCGATTTGTGGATCGCACCAGGTTGGTACGTACAGGTAGGCAGGGTGCGGACAGGCATTCGTCAGTTCCCATCCATCAGCCGCTCGTCCAGTGCTTGCTAGCTAGCAGCAACGATCGAAAATTCTCTTCGCTTGACCGTACATGTATGTGCAATCCCGACCAACGACTGATCGTTCGTTCGTTCCACAGGAGCTGAAAATGAGAAAGTCGGACTGGACATGGGTTAAGTTCCGGTCCGCTGCGATTCCCACAGTCGTCCCTGCGGAGTCATTCTTTTTTTAGGGTTGACTAAGCGGGGGCTGAGGGAGAGGGCCGCAAACGATGCATGCAGCGACACAACGGAGGCCGGTTACTGGCCCACAGCGTGGACTTTGCAGACGAGGGAGCCCTGGTGGGCTGCAACAGTGTGCCATCGCTGGATTCGGCGCCAAGCAGCGGTGATGGATTTGTGTAACCCATGTCCGAGGCCGCCAGGCAACGGCCGTCGACGGTTGAAGTTCCGTGCGACCTTCCGGTTATAATTTCCGTCGTTCGAGCTGACGCATCGATGGTGGGTTTTCCGTCAAATTCTCCATCCAGATGAAGAACGAAAAGTAAAATCTCCGAGCCGTGTATTTTATTGGCAGTGGCGGCTGGTCGCCAATTGGTGTGACTGTGAGGGCACAGCTGCTGCATCAACATGCATCCATCGTGAGTGACTGGCTGTTTTCATGCACGCACGCATGGGATGGGTTGTGGAGAAGAGCTGGATATGGACTGGCAGCATCGATTTCAGGCCCGTCTGTCGAATCCTACCCCAAACATTCTGCACAACATCATCGTCTTGTGCGAGCCTGTGGGGTCAAACTTGGCAGGTTGTGTCATCCGGAACATTCCAGCTTGGCAGGTAGACCGATGTCCGCAAGCTACACGATTTCAAATCTTGAAGCCTTGTTCTGTTCGCCTGCAGCTATGCCTGCCGGTTCTGTCGACGTCGGCGATCGAGCGAGCTGCCAGCGTGCGTCGTCGTCGTTCACCCCTTGCACTTTTCGTCTGCCACGCAGACTGCTATGAATCCGTCTTCAGTCGTCGTCGCTATCGATATCAGGATCCGGGAGTCTCTTACCAGAAATGCAGTTTTCGAAGTTGCCAATGCAGCGATATCTCATGTGACTGGAGCTGTGGATGTTGGAGAGGTTGCCGATTGAATTCGAGTTGACGTCCAATTCAACACCACATTCGAATATTCTCGATCCCACGATGTGTCGATCCTCGCGGTATCCCGATCGTCGTTGAGCACAACAATTCAGCGACAGCACAAACGAGATGCAATGAGGATACTTTTCTATTAATCGACTCCAAGAGAATTCACATTGGCCAAGGTCTTGTGAATAATCATTTTTGGATTCCTTAACGTTATGATAACGTGTATAACCTCCGCAAGCCGACGCGTTCGCGTGCCGCGGCGCTATGCTAACGTATAACGTTATTGTATAACGTAAAAGGCCATTGCAGGAAATAGACCACAGCTGAGCAGTTCCAAACAGCTCGAAGCATCAGTTCCTCACTTCCAGAAACTCAGACAAAACCGCAAAGACAACACCGCCATCCATGTGACCTGAAACTCGAACGTTCCTCAATGCTGCCAGAACGGTAAATTCCATCCAGCTGCAGCGACATCTGGATCACCGCGTCATCGACGAGAAGCGTTCAACGTCGGTCTGGGGTACGGTGGGGCTGTGGTCCAGGACAAAAAGATACGCGAAGGCTTAGCTCTGCCTAGTATCAGGTTCTCGGAATACCGACCCACATTTGTCCTCGTTTCGAGGTGTCTCTTGATTGATTGGACCCTGATACTTAGCTATAGCTCGAATCGGGCAACGTCAACTACGACATATCACGGATACCATCGCTTGGCAATGCTCTAAATGGAGGAGAAATGTCTGTCGTGTATAAAACTATATCAAATCTCTCGTCGTCGCTGG